>CM073734.1:108158619-109555261 GCA_037113605.1 Calophaca sinica | reverse complement strand
GGACTAACTTTCTTTCGTAAGTAAGCCCTCTTCATCCTTGTGTTGATATAATCCGTCATGACATAAGGCCATCACTCTCTTTTCTTCAATGAGATTCAATTGATCCAGTAGAGCCTGAACCCATTCTCGCTTCTTCTAGTTTCGTCTCCATCAATACCCTTAACGAGGGAATCTCGACTTCAATGGGAAGCATTGCTTCCATTCCATACACCAACGAGAAGGGTTGCCCTCGCTGAGGTGCAAATCGAAGTTCGATAACCGTGTAAGGCAAAAGGGAGTATTTTGTGCCAGTTTCTAAATGTTACCACCATCTTTTGGACAATCTTCTTGATGTTCTTGTTTGCAGCTTCAACTGCCCCATTCATCTTTGGGCGGTATGGTATGGTGAGGAATTATGATGTTGGATCTTGAAGTCATCACACAACTCCTTCATCATCTTGTTATTTAACTTAGTTATCTTATTTGGCAGACCATGGTGGCAGATCATATCCCTTTTGATGAATTTGACAACCATATTTTTGGCAAAAAACTGCAATGAGGAGTTTACATGGATTTCCTCTTCCAAAATCAAGTTTTGAGAAAATATGAGCAATTTGGTTTTGATCATAATAGACTTTATTAGGGTTGTAACGTGGCCAGGGGTTGAAGGGTCACAAAAGAAAGGATATTTCAGGCTCAAAAGGTATTTGAGGGCTTTTTTTTTAACAAGAATTTTTTAGTGCAAAGATGCACTTTGATGGTTGCTAGCATAATTGCTTTTGTTTTATTTTGACATTTTTATTTACTGATTTTTTTATTCTTGCAAGCTGCCTTTGATACGTTGTATTTGCCATTTGCTTGCTTGCTTGCTTTTTTGATGTGATGAAATTGAATAGACTATTGTGTCGACCTCCAATGGATGAGTTGATCCTTGTATAGGTATTTGAAAGAAATTTTTAGTGGCTCAAAAGGGGTAGCAAGGGATATACATTTTTCATTTTTGGGATAGAGAAAAAAAGGTCAAACTTCATCTCAAAACCTCATTGCTCAAATTTTCATAAAACTTAATTTTGGCAAATTGTGCATTTGCTTTACCTTTTTCTTTCTATTTTTATTAACTACTTTTGTCACTTTCAAGTCAGTTTGATTATTTCCAGATTCTTCCTCGTGGGGTTGTATCACTCTTACCTCTTGTTCCATCAATCTCATTGGTTGTAAGGGTTTCCCAATTGTCCTCACGGGTAGTCAAAGTTATAGTATGAGTCATCGACATCGCCATTTTCAAAGACAATATTTTTGGATTTGCATTAGTTAAAATCGTGAAAAGAAAAAGCGAAAAAGAAGAAAAGGAATGGAAAAGATGAAAAAAGAAAAGTGGAAATGATTAGAAAATTTAAAGTGCATTTTATTGATAATGGTAATCTGAAATGAAATGTGTGCCCTTTTAACAATAAATTATTCTAAAGCCTTGGGCGAGCAATAGAATTTGCATTACATAATTACTTTGAATCAAAGATCACTGAAACTCAACGATCTCCCACTTTCCAAGTTCTTCATTCAAGCAAGCGGTATGGACAAGGTTGACATTGTCGCTTTAGCAGATCGCGATCGCCCGGGAGCAATGCTTTATCCGATCTTGATTCAACATTCCTCGCACTCCAAAGGCTTTGCACGATGTCACGCAGATGGGGATACTCTCATCTTTTGGCTCCTTGCCTTCCAATCTAGCTATCGGTGTTGGTCCCCAAACTCCTCAAGAATGGCAATGATCGCTGGACCTCTATGACCTGGAAGGATTATTACCCACATTAGATCCATCCTCCTTAAAACTCAACCACTTGGCATTGATCGGATCTTGAACCACGTGACTTCAAAGCCTTGCAATTTTCAACAGGTGACTCCATCGCCCCAAAGATGAAATTCACACTTGGCATTTGGGTCATATCCTCTTGGGAAGGGAGGTTAAAGTGGTTTTATTGAGCGTGGAGAGACCAAGGAGTTGCTGATGAGGTGTTGGAACAGATCCGTATAGGTCATGGGAATAGGATCAAATTCGACTGCTTTCTTTTCTTGGTCATTTGGTTGTTTCGGTTTTGGTTTGGTTGGGTGGGAGCAACCGGTTGTGCTTGTGTTTGGATGGGGAAGGTGGTCGAAAGGGCATCATTGGTTGGTTTGGTGAGGGTTAGATTATGAGAGGCGGCAATGTATGGAGGTGGAAAGTAGGGGTATGAAAAAGGATGTGGGAAATTAGTAAAGAATTGGGGTGGTTTTCCTTGTGTTTGTCCTCCTGCTCGCTATCACAAAGAATAGTTTCCCTTCTTTCTTCTTTCTGAAGTTTGTTGGGGTCTCTTGAGGTTACTAGTTCCAGCAAAACTTTGGGCAATCTTTCCATTCCTCATTCCTCCTTCAACTCTTTCCCCTACGATGACCATATCTGAAAAGTTTGATGATACACTTCCGATCATTTTGTCATAAAAGGGTGATTGAAGAGTATCCATGAACATGGCCACCATTTATTTTTCAATCAGAGCCGGTTCCACTTGGGCTGCCAGTCCTCTCCATCGTTGGGCATATTCCTTGAAAGTCTCATTGTCTCTTTTTGCCATGTTTTGCAACTGCATTCTATCAGGAGCCATATCAATGTTATACTTATACTGCTTCAAAAAAAGCATCCGCCAAATCTTTCCAGCAGCGAATATGAGATCGCTCAAGGTGTGTATACCAACTTGTGACGCCTGTTAAGCTATCTTGGAAGAAGTGAACCGTAAGTTTGTCATCGTGTGCATAGGGCGCCATCTTCCTACAAAGACATGGTCAAGTGGCTTTTCGCAAGTTGTCCCTTTATACTTGTCAAAGTCTGGCACCTTGAACTTCAGCGGGACAACCACATCCAGACGCAGACAAAGATCTGAAGCGATACTTGAACCGAGATAACTTACTCCTTCTACACTCTTAGCCTATCTTTCGAGGATTTGCAACTTCAGATCGCATTTAATCGATTCCCAACCGGGATGCTTAGATTGGTCCTCCCATACCGGAGACCAGGCAATGCGGTTAGTCCGGGATTCAATGGATTTCCTTGAATATAATAGGGGTAACCAAATGGTCGGTGATTCACCACGGGGTCACTACGCGTCGACTCCTTAAGTATTCCCGAGATGGGATGGTGCATAACCAGGTGGAAAGGTGTATGTCATGAAGCCGTGAGTTGAGCTTTGAACCGGTATGGTTTCGCATCTGAGCCGCATCCTCGAAGCTACATCTTGCACAACAAGTGCTTGGGAATCGGCCGCAGAGTTATTATTAACCCACCGGTGTGTGCTTAGGGTGGGAGACCAAATAAGTGGGAGCTATTGTGCTGTGGGCCTTGAGGGTTATGGTTTGTAGTATCATCATTGGCCATAGGTGGCGTGTAACCAGCGTGAGTCCGTAAAGTGGGAATTGTGGTACTTGATTCGAGGGTTGTTAGCGGTGATCGTAGGACCTGCGGGTAAATTGCAAAAGGTACCATCATCCTCGAGTATTGAGACCATATTACTGCAATCGCATAGGACCCGGCCGATGGGTGGGAAGGTGTAGCTTGACTTTTATCATTCATCGCTGGAGATACCCCATCCGCGGCCTTGTCTTTGTTAAGAGATCGCAGGCTCTAAGACATTGCTCATTTGTTCCTTCACCGATTGACGCTATCTTTCATCTCTTGGTCATCCATGATCTTTGATTGAGAGCGAGTTCGATAAGGGTGTCGAGGAACCAGTTTGTTTGATTATTTTCTGGTGATTTTAAAAAAAATGATATGAGTATGTAAGAAAAGAAAAATGAATGAATGGATGTGGATGCATGGATCTATTTATTTGTGCCAGGGAACCGTAAGCCTCATTGTTTTGGCACATATGAGTTTTTTTTTTAAACTGTTTTACTACTTGATCTCATGTTATTTTGCCGATCAAATCTAGCTCTTCCGTACGATTCCTTGGCGAGCCTACCCAAAAATTAAATGAAATGAGGATGGATGCAAAATGCTAAAGTTCACTAATATCAAACTGTATCATGTTGATTATTAAAGAATGCATGGGCGTGCAGACTAATGAAATTATTAATGAAATGGACAAAAAAAAAATGTGATATGCCTATTTTTTGAAATATTGTAAATGATGGAATGCCTATGCTGCTCGATTTTTTTTTAAAGAAAGAAAGGTCAATCGAAAAATAGACCACCTCGTTGTGTCCTAAATAAAATTACCCTAAATAAGAGGATTTCTACTTCTAAGGGCCTATAAATAATCCGATATGTGAGGACTTTCACAGTGGTACTAATAACTTCCTCACCAAAGGTCTCTAGAGCCAAGTACCATTACGGATGTGACCACCAATAGGAAGAAGATCTCACGTGTGGGCACCCTACTAATGGGCCAGACTTCTAGATGAGGTTCTCATGATACCCAAATCGAAAGTAGATTCAAGTGACTATCACTAACAACCTCCCACTCCCTAAGTCGCACTCGGGCCCGGCATAGGGTCCCACTCATAAGTGTGTGTAAAAGGTGTGTAAGTGAGGTGTGTGATGGAGGCAACCTAAAATTACCCAAGTCAAAAACAAATGAAATATACAAAATATGGTCTTCTAACCTAAGGTTCAATATATGCATAACATTCACAACAAATATTCACAAAAGAACAATAAATAAATAAATAAATAAATAAGTAAATAAATAAATAAAAACAAGGGAAACTAAACATAAGAGTTAACTATTTAGCACAATCTGTTATTTAGGCTTGACTCTCTAAAAAAAAAAAATTGTCCCTGAGTCGCCACTGTAGCGGACTAAAAATCCGGAGGGATTTTATTCGAGTTTAATGGAGCCGCCACCAATAATTTATTTCATAGGAAAAATATTAGAAAAAACGTTTTTTGAAGAAACTGGTCCTTGAGACCCGATTTGGGTTGGGGAGTCGATTATGCGTAGGGAAGGTATTAGCACCCCACGACATCCTTTCGAAAAAGGTTACCTCTAACTAATTGTGCAAAATTTATTAACTTCTAAAAAAAATGTTTATTTCCCTTTTATAATAAAAAAAATGAAAATTAACCAAGGTAAAAAAAAAAGAGGACTTAATAAAAGTCCTTTATTCTTGCGCTGACAGAGTGGGCTCTGCTCCTACGTATCTCCTAGCAATGGAGAAATCAAAGGCTACGTAGTTCTTGGGTAGAAAATGGTTGTGTGTTGGTTGATTTTAATTAATCAATCTGTGACTTAATTTTTATGGTTTTGCGTAGGATCAAACCAAAAGTGGATTTGGCGTAATCACTACTAATATTTCAATGTATTTTATTAAGATTTTTGTAATGACCAAACCAAAAGAGGATTTAGAGTAGTCATTGATTTTAAGTTTATGAGTGACCAAATCAAAAGTGGATTTGGCGTAATCACTACTAATATTTTAAATTATTATTATTATTATTATTATTATTATTATTATTATTATTATTATCTAAGCTAGATACAATTATTAATAATAGCAAATATAACAAAAGTATCTAACATTATAAATAAAGACAAACATAAACATACTAAAAAAAATACATAAAAAGAAAAAGAGAGAAGGAATTAAATGCACTTACCTCGAGAGAAAATATTTTTTGTTGGGCGCAATGCGTCAGACCCACGAATCCCTCCAATCTTGAAGGTTGAAAAGGGATAATAACCTTCTCAAAAAAATTTTGACTAAAGCAAAGGCCCTATGCTTTGCACTAGGCCCATTAATCCATTTTTCTTGGATGATCTTAGTGCTTGGTGATGCACTCCTTATATAGGAGAATGAGAGGTTGAAAGAGTGTGGATTTTTCAAAGTGGGACTTCAATAGTAAAGTTGGGAGTTGGCTTCTTAAGTTTGATATTTTAAATGTTCAACAAAACTAAATAGCCAACTTTGAGCACTAATACAACACTTAAAACAACTTTATTGTGCTTCATGACCTTCATAAGAATTATAGACATTGTTTCCAGCTTTCAAATGGCACAAGTTTCATCTCAAAAGGATATTTACAACTCAAGATATTGTCAACGCAAGTGGCTGTCCCGAACAATACATGTAACATCACGTCTCGAACTTCATGCTCGATTTGGTCCATGATAGAGGTCGATCTGGGTTTGTAATCCAAAATAATAGTTGTAGATCTTTTCCTTATCTTTCCAACAGTATAAAGAACACCTCATTTGGACAAGTATAGCTCAAGATACGACATTTTCTTTGAACGTTATTCAACATGATGTGTTGTCCGTTTTTGTGCAGTTTTATAACTTTCATGGTATTTTAGGGCAGTAAATCGTTAGAATCAAGTCCCGAGTCCTTCATAACATTTGTAGCCAAGGATGTTATCTTTCAAATGGCGTTGGTTTCATTAAAAAAAGACTTTTACAACTCAAGATATGACCTAATCTTTACATACTGTTCAAAACCATTTTTCAGCATACTTGTTCTTACTTCCAAGTCAATTTGGACTTAGTAAACTTCAGATTTGACTCTTGGGTTCCTCATCAAAGTTGTAGAGTTTTGTTTTAGCTTTCTAACAAGGTAAAAATCACTTTAATACCATCTCCACAACATTAATTACACCCAGAATACATAAGCTATACCAAAGTACAAATTTTTTCAACCTCTTTTCTCTTCAAGATTTCTTTCTCCTTCTTTCTTCTCTACTACTATTTTTGTTCTTTTTGAATGTTATTTTACTGGACAAAATTAGGGTATGACAATGGGATTACAAACTTCACCCTTAGGTGATCTCTCAAAATTAATACAATAAGATTGTACTCTCAATTTGTGGATAAAACTCTCACAAATTGGCTCTCTCTAATTTTTCTCTCACTCTTTCTCTTAAGCAAGGCTTTTCTCTCTAACTAATGCTTGTTGCACTTAGTTGTGAATGGGATGATTTTTGCTCTACCATCCACTCCCTATTTATAGAAGAAATGAATGGTGTGAACACTTGCAAATTGTGTCAATCTTAGATGGCCACCAACCATTTGACTCACCAACCATTTGAATGTTACAGCAAGTCCCACATCGGTGGGTTCTTGCTTTGGTGAAGGCAAAGCCTTTATAAGGAGGCTTAGTAATGCTTTTATAATCATCCCAAACATTTCTCTTCTTTCTCTTTTATTATTTCTTATACTCAACAAGAGTATTGTGAGATATTTTGTGAGAGGTATTCTTGTAATATTTTCCCACATAGTGAAATTCTTCTGGTCTTACCCCGTGGTTTTTCCCTTATTTGTTGAGGGTTTTCCACGTAAATTTTGTGTGTTCATTTCCTTATTTTCTTGTCTCTTATTTTAGTTGTGTGACACCATTCTCGATACTCCGGTACCTAACAAAGGGTATCGAGCTCCAAGGTTGGTGATACTATTCATTGCGCCACTTTAGGAAGGTGTTGGTTCTTAGTATGCTCTGTGGTTGCAGCATTGTCTGATCTGCCACATCAGAAAAGAATTGTTACCGGAAATAGTGTGGTAGTGTAAAAGTGTATGTCTAGTAAAGTTCTGGCTAAGGAAAGACAAGGTTTTTAAGTACGCTTAGCGACACCTCTCTTTCCTGGGAACTTACTTGGTGCACTCTTTACGGGCTACAGTCACTTTTTCGGGATATAGTACTATTCACGTATTACTCGCTACTATTCACACGTGTGGTTGTATACTTTACAAAGAATTGTTAACATATATCGATTTGTTCTCGTATACGGGATAATGCATAACATCGTTTCACGATAATCGTGCTATTCACTGTGAAATAGTGTAATCCTGGTTCGGTTCGTGTACAACCATGGCAAAGAAATTTGAGATAGAAGTTCAATAGGAGTAATTTCTCCTGTGGAAATTGAAGGTAGCGGCGATTCGAGGAAGGATAATTGCTTTGAAGCAATTGAAGGCGGTTCCACGAGATATGGTGATGAAAAGTGGAAAGAGAAGGATGACAATCTTTGTTGCCAATTTGCACCTAGCAATGGCGGATTCGCTTTGTCAAGTGTTGCAAAAAAGACTGCAAGTGAGATTTGGGATGTACTTAACAAATTGTACGAGGTTAAGTCACTTCACACAAGAATATTCTTGAAGAGGAAACTACACTCTTGAATGAGTGAATCCACATTAATGACGGATCACATTAACACCTCGAACACGCTATTGGCTCACCACAAAGATCGATTTCAAAATAGCGAGAAAATGAACGTGCGTAACTTTTACTTGAGTTTACCAGATTCAGATGATCAACTCATCATCAACATTACAAACAACAATGTTGCCGACACTCTTCACTTTGATGATGTTGCCGTGCAATCCTTGAAGAAGAATCCAGCGCAAGAATAAGGAGGAAAGGTCGAAGTTCAAGCAAAGCGTGTTTTAACGATGATTTGCAGAGGCGTGATCAATGTAACGCGGGCCCCAAAGTGGGAGCCAAGATCGTGGTAGATCAAAATCTCGAAGAAGAAAGAATCTCAAATGCTACAACCTGTGGCATGAGAGGGCACTTGAAGAAGGAGTGTTGGAACAAGAAGAATGGAGAGAAGACCTCAAGCATCAACCTCGCAAGGTTGTGTTGCAAGTACCTCGGATGATGGAGAAATCATGTATAGCGGAGCAACAAGTTCTAAAGGTGGAAGGAAGCTCAATGATGTCCTGGATAGTGGATTCAAAGTGACATGGCACATGACTTCACACCGAGATTGGTTTTGTACTTATGAGCCTGTCTCGGTAGGATCCGTGTTTATGGAAATGATCACACCTTAGAAATCGTTGGAATCTCCAGATCGCCGTAATAAAGATGCAAGATGGTAATCGCTCGCAAAGATACAAGGGTACGACATGTGAAGGGCTTGAAAAGGAATTTATTGTCCACTGGCAATTGGATGACCTCTGCAAGATCCATATCGAAGGTGGAATCTTGAAAGTAGTGAAGGGCAATCTTGTGGTGATGAAAGCGTAAAAGATCACAAGCAATCTATACATGCTTGGGAGATACGTTACAAGAGGCGGATGCATCGCTTGCATCGGCCGAGCCATGAAGAATCAACGATGATGTGGCATCGCAGCTAGGCCATATGTCGAGCGTGGCTTAAAAGTCCTTGCAGAACGTAGTCTCTTACCCTGCTCAAGACTGTAACTTTACCGCCGTGAGTCTTGTGTGACAAGTAAGCGGCATAGATTGAAATTTGCAAAAGTAACTACTGTATAAACACATACTAGACTTGATACATTCGATGTGTGGGAGTCGCGGAAACATCCATGGGGAGCAAAGTATTTTGTATCATTCATTGATGACTACTCCAGAGATTGTGGGCATACCCGATCAAGAAGAAGTCGATGTGTTTCCAGATTCAAGGAGTTCAAAGCACAAGTAGAGCTTGAAATCAAAGAAAATCAAGTGCTTGAGGACGCATAATGGAGGAGAATATGTAGATGGTAACTTTCTATCATTCTACAAGCAAAGAGGGTATTACGAGACAATTCATCATTGTACATACACCTCGGCCAGAATGGTGTAGCGTAATCCGATGAACAGACTCTCCTAGAAAGAACAAGAGCTATCTGCCGGTAGAATGCAGGATCGCCAAATCTTTTTGGGCGTATACCAAACCGCACATTACGTGATAAATCGATCGCCATCAACAGCGATTGGTTTGAAGTCACCAATGGAGATGTGGAAACGAAAGCCGGTAGATTATTCTTCTTTACATGTGTTCTGGATGTCCTGCGTCGTAATGTACAACTCCCAAGAAAGAACAAAGTTGGATCCAAAATCCGTAAAATGTATATTCTTGGGTTATGGACAATGTCAAGGGGTATCGCTTGTGGGACCCCACGCCCGCAAGCTTGTTGTTAGCAGAGATGTAATCTTTGCGAAAATGAATTACAAAGTGAGCGTAAAAATGACAAAGATTTCTAAAGAGACTGCTATAGTGCGGTTGGAGAGAAAGACTCAAGAAGATGATTCTTCCGGCGTAACTGCAACACATAGAACAAGAACCAGATGAGGTCAATGATGAAGAAGTTCGACGATCAACACGCCGATAACGGCACCATCGTGGCACTCGGACTATGTTATGGCTCGCCATGATGCATACCGCCTTTGATCGAAGAAGGTGAACCATCGACTTTTCAAGAAGCGTTGAACAGCTCAGATGCTTCTCAATGGATGACAAGAATGCAGAAGAAATGGAAGCCCTACATAGAAATAAGACTTGGGAACTTGTTGAACTTCCAAAGGGTCGTAAAGCCATCGGGAACAAATGGGTGTTCAAAATTAAACGAGACGGCAATGATCAAGTGGAACGGTATCGTGCGCACTTGTAGTCAAAGGTTATGCTCGTAAAGAAGGGATAGACTTTGATGAGATATTTTCTCCGGTTGTCGACTTACTACTATCGTGGTAGTGTTGGCAATGTGTCTTTGCATTTGATTTACATCTTGAACAGTTGGATGTAAAGACTGCTTTTCTTCATGGAGAGCTTGAAGAAGAAATTTATATGCTCCAACCAGAAGGCTTTAAAGAACAAGGAAAAGAAAACTTGGTTTGTAGGTTGGCCAAATCTCTGTACAGTCTAAAGCAGGCGCCCAGATGTTGGTACAAGAGATTTGATTCCTTCATAATTAGCCTTGGTTACAACAGACTGAGTTCAGACCATTGTACGTACTACAAGAGGTTTGATGATAATGATTTCATCATTTTGCTGTTGTATGTGGATGACATGTTGGTGGTAGGCCCCAACAAAGATCGAAACCAGGAATTAAAGGCACAGTTGGCTAGGGAGTTTGATATGAAGGACTTGGGATCTGCAAACAAGATTTTAGGGATGCAAATTCACCGAGACAGAAATGATAGGAAGATTTGGCTTTCTCAAACGAATTATCTAAGGAAGGTCTTGCAGCGCTTCAACATGCAAGATTGTAAGCCAATTTCTACCCCGCTTCCTGTCAATTTTAAATTATCCTCACGTATGAGTCCTAGCAATGAAGCGGAGAGGATGGAAATGTCTCGAGTACCGTATGCATCAGCGGTGGGAAGCCTTATGTATGCCATGATATGTACAAGACCAGACATTGCACAAGCAGTGGGAGCGGTTTGTCGGTTTATGGCAAATCCAGGTAGAGAGCATTGGAATACTGTTAAGAGGATCCTTAGATACATCAAAGGAACCTCAGATGTTGCATTATGTTACGGAGGATCAGAATTCATTGTCAGGGGTTATGTTGATTCAGATTTTGCAAGTGATCTTGATAAAAGGAAATCCACTACGGGTATGTATTCACAATTGCAGGGGGAGCGATGAGTGGTTATCTAAGTTACTGCATCGTTGTAGCTTTGTCTACTACAGAGGCCGAGTACATGGCAATACCCAGGCTTGCAAGGAAGCTATCCTGGATTAAAGGTTTAATGGAGGAACTCGGGCACAAGCAAATGATGATTACTGTGTATTGTGACAATGAGTGCCTTGCACATTGCAAGGAATCCAGCTTTTCATTCCAGGACAAAGCATATAGATACCCAGTATCACTTTGTTCGTGAAGTGGTAGAGAAATGAACCGTGGATATGCAAAAGATTCACACCAAAGATAACCTAGCAGATGTGATGACGAAGCCGATCAATGCTGACAAGTTTAAAAATGTAGGCTACCCACGATATTAGAACAAACAAGTGGTGCCATATTTCTTAGTCAAGAAAGATGGCCACCAACCAAGAGAAAAGGAGGAAGCAAAATTGAACTTCTCTTTATGTGTTCAATGATGGCCACAAAGAAGAAGCAAAATTGAATTCTCATTGTGTGTTCACATTGCCATAATCTTCTATAAATAGAGGGCATTGCCAATGAAGAAATTCATTCCAACATTGAGAGAATTCCAACCAAGTGAGTTCCAAAGCTTAGAGAGATAAGCATTTGTGAGATAAAATTCTAGTGACAGAATTTTGTGAGAGAAATTCTTGGGTGTAATTGGGTTGTGGGTTTTGTGAGAGAGTGTGAGTGTTTGTAAACACAGTGTATATTTCCCTTTTCAATAAAAGGTCTGCAGCAGCCCGGAGACGTAGGCATTATTGGCCGAACTCCGTTATCAATTTTTGTGTGTGCTTCCGCATTTATTTTTCGCTCTTCCACTAATCTGACTATGGGGAAATTTTGCGTAATTTCCTAACAAACCGACCCCAATCCCCTTCACACCCTAAATGCGATGTATCTATAAGTTAAAACATGGCTAGCTGGTAAGCACTACAGGCTGTGTGGATACCTGTTGGGTTTGGGGACCAAATCCTCTTATCAATCGTCACTGAAGAATATAGAAGAGTGTCAAGAATTGTCTCTGCTTGTTGATCTGGGAATAGTGGCCACACCATGTTTCGAACAATGGCCACACCTTTTTCCCTGGCAACCATAAGTCAGCAACAAAAAGATTAATGGCGCCCCATTTTGGAATTGGAATTGTATTCAGGTCGAGGCACTACATATCCAAGGCTCCACCCACACGGGGATCGAGCAATCAGACCCTATGCTCCAACGAGTCTCATGCTTCAGCAAAGCTCTAGTTGACCACAAACCATGCCAAGAGAAAGATGGGTTGTGGCCAATGCGAGACTTAAGGAAATCATCGTTCGGAAAGTATCTAGCCTTAAACACACGAGATACAAGAGCATCCGGGTTTTGAATAAATTTCCAAGCTTGCTTTGGATAAACTATTTTCATGTCTTATTTTTAAAACTATTTATTACAAGCTAGCTTTTTCCAAAAATTATTTTTTGAATCCTATATTAAAACTTTTCTTTACAAACAAGTTTTTTTTTTACAAATACAAATAAGTGTTTCGAAAGTATTTGTTAGACCCTTTTTATACTATTTGTTAAACCCCCTAAAGCAAAACAAACAATAATTTTTATTCACTTTTTGTATACTGTTTTCAAAACTTTTGTCTATATACATTTTTTGAAACATATTTTTCAGATCCTTTTCGTACTATGTTAAATATCTTTATTTATAAACCAGTTTTTTTAAAATTCCTTTTAATATCATACTTTCAAACATTTTTACCATTATAATATTCATTTCTAAAATATGTTTACAATAAAATATTATTGAATGTCTACGTAAAATTTATTTGCAATGTCATGTATAATTATTAAACTCTAATAAACACTTGTGCACTCCAAATCAATGAAAAGTTATTTTCTCAAGAAAATATATATAAGTCAACTCATTCTACTCTATACAGGGTATATCTCTATCAGCACCCACATCCCATTCAATCAAAGGAAAACTGCTTTAAACTATAAGAATATTTGCATAATCCAGTTGGTGATATCGCTTAACACAGATGAAAAGCGTTGAGGTTATGGTTTTGAGCTTAATTAGTAAACCCAGCCGAAACCATAAATTCATTTTAATGCCTTTTGATTTTTTGAATGAATATTTTTCTTAGGCTTAAATATGAAATTAGTCTTTTAAAAATTTACAAAGTTATCTGCAGGTTTTTAGTTTCACAAATTTAAAAATATTTTTCCGTCAGTCCCTTAAAAATTCATCATTATGATTTTAGTCCCTCAAAAATTCTAAAAGTTCGTTTTTAGTCTCTAAAAATTTTGAAAGTTCATTTTAGTCTCTACCATATAAGCGACACAAACGGTGTCAGCTAGAGGGACTACGGAAAAACATTTTCAAATTTGAGAGACTAAAAACCTGCAATTTTTTTTTAGGAGAACAATTTCATATTTAAGCATTTTTTTTTATTTGATTTATTCATATTTTGGACTTCTTATTATGGCATCACTCACATGGATAAGAAAACTGACTCTACCATAGCCTAAGCAATCGATGTTGGATTCTTTGAACTTGGGGGCTGCCAAGTGTCAGTTGTCAAAGTTCAGGTTCTTGTACATGCTTTTTTGTCAATGTTAAAGATACGGTTGCTTTGGTGACAACGACTGGTGATTGTTAAATGGTTGATTTATGTATGTCTATGACAATGATGATTCCGGGTTCATTTTTCTTAAGAGGTTACCATCGTTTGGATATTGCTATTTAAAAAATGTGTCACAATGAACAATAGTGTTTATTTATATGCTAAAGATAGATATGCAATCCAGGAGTCAATGATTGCCCCATAGGAGACTTGAACCCACATTTAAAGGGATATCACTACCATCAGACCAAATCATGTGAGTGTTCCGGACGCTGCGATGTGGGCCATTTATATGCTAAAGATAGATATGCAATCCAGGAGTCAATGATTGCCCCATAGGAGACTTGAACCCGCATTTAAAGGGATATCACTACCATCAGACCAAATCATGTGAGTGTTCCAGACGCTGCGATGTGGGCCAGTGGCCAAGTCTAATAAGGTTGGGGATGTACTGCACAGTATTGGTATCAGCTGTAGTGGGTCGAATGTCACATTTTACACCTGAAAATATAATTAGTGGTCAAACACCTGGACATAGCCTATCTATTTGTGACCCCCCTAATTCGATTATACAGACCAACATCCAAACAATTTCCAGCAAAACGAGGTGTAGCATAAGAACCAGTACCCCTTAACACTTTCAAATAGTGTCCCTTCCAAATGGTTCAAGCAAATCATTCCAAATCATCATTCCCATGTTCAAACCTCCTACCTCAGTTGCATACATTCCATGTTAATTCCCATAATGTCAAAATAAATTAAAAGATCTGCTGCACTTGTTTCTTCTGCAGCAGTATGACTCCTACCATCAAGACATGAATCTCCTAGACTTGTTTATCATTGGATCTTCCCCTCACCCATGCAAAGACCTTCAAAAACTTGACATCAATTTTCCACCTGTTCTGTTTTATCATCAGATTTGTTGATCTTGAATTCTTTTCCATGTTTCACTTCTGTTTTATTCCTCCCAGCCGTCTTGGTTTGTACTCATGCCAGTGGTGGCTCTGGGGTGTGCGGGGTGTGCGACCGCACAGGGCATCATTTTTTAGGGGACACCAAAAAAAAAATTTACTTAGGAATTCTACTACATGTTCGGGTATATTGATATACGTATAATTATTTTTGCTATAATTCTATTGTAATTTATTGGTTTGGTTTGAACTTTTCAATGTTGTAGTAATTTTTAACTTTTTTTCTATAATATTTTATTTCTTTGAGGTTGTATTAAAGCAATTAATTACTTGCTTTTTGCACATCTTATGTGCTGAAGGCTACCTGTTTTTGACAATCAATGTATATATTTGACTTATAAAATATAAGGCACCAATTTTTCAGTATATGCTGGGCACTCAAAATATTAAGGATGGCCCTGAGTCATGCCATCATCACCCAACTTAAAAACTGCAACGCTTAACCCATGTACCTATATGCATCAATGTGGGTATCCAAAAAAACAGTAGAAGACCAACATCAGCATGTCAACTCCTTATGCTTCATCTGATAAATGGACCAACAAACGCTTTTTTTCTTATTTTTTTTTTATTTTACAATTTCTGTCTTTCTGTGTCCTTTAAAACAGCATTTTACAGCTTTGAAACAAAAGATCAGGAAAAACTTTTTGAGCAGATGAATGAATGTTGTGATGTATCATCCACTATAATTTTTTTAAATAGATAATAGATTAAGCAGGGCCGGCCCAAGGCCCAAACAAGTAAAACAAGGGTTTTGAGCCTCAAAACTTTTTTATAAAAAAAATGTCTCAGTTTTTTTTTCGCTTAATATAAATAACCGAATTTCTTTTGCTTATAACAAATTTGTCTAGCTCAGATAGTATAATATAAATGATTCTTTTTACCTTGTTGCAATTTTTTAGGCATTTATCTATAGTTTTTTTTTTGCCTCTAATTATAATTTGTTTTAGGTCTCAACGGGTGTTGGACCGATCCTGCTATTAGCCATTTTGCCTCAGCACTGACAAGTCCATGGATCATATTCACAAGCTAACAAGATGGGAAAAAACCTGCTAGATATATAAATCTAAATTTAAAAACATTGATGTGACACATTTTCTTTGTGTGTCCGTAAGAAAATTGAATTTATGATGGAAGAGTGCTTATAAACACACTATTTAACACCCTTCTTATAATACTCTCTATTGAGTGAAATTCTTGTAAGACACATTAAATTAATGTATTTCATTTCTAAAGTGGTGAGACCCATACAAATTTTACACAATTATAAAGTGAGTATTGAAAAAAAAAAAACGTTAAATTGTGTGTTTTTAGCATTTGTTAACAGCTAAAAAATGATAATCATATTCATATTCATATAATCATGGTATTAACTATTAAAAATTAAAAATATGTAGAAATCATTTTATACATCGTGTCTGGCTTGCAATTTGACACGTGTGTGGACAGATAGAAGTAGTGGTTGGCTGGGGTGGCGCCACCTGGAAATGTTGCAGTGGTAACGGGAACCAAAGCACGTGCTTTGACAAATGGCTTTTCATATACATTTTGTCTTCTTAATTACAGTACTTTATCAAGCTCACTTGTTCCCTTGTCGCGAGATTTCACTAGAGAGTAACCATGTAAAATACAAATTTCACAGTCACGCAAAAAGTTATTTAGCATAAAATTATTTTAAAAGAAATAAAAATTAGTGTGTATTCTTCAAATATATCGATAAAAATGTCAATATTTTAAATTTTAAATCAAATACAAATAAAAATATACATATTCGTTATGACTGAGAAAGAAAAATCAAATATGTTACTTTTGCATTAAAATCATCTACAAATACAAAAGAAAACTATCGAGGCACGATTTCTAATTTAATGGTTGAAATTGATTTAATTGTATTTTTTTTATTAATACCTCACATTACAGTAGTGAAATTTTATGATTGAAATTACCCACGTTTGAAAAAACTTGAGAGCACGTGTTTATGTGACTCTTTTTGGCTTAATTTATAGAATGAAATTATTTAATAAATTCACATTTAAGTAATTTCTCTCTGTTCACAAAATAGGAAACTAAATAATAATAAGAAAAAAAGTGAGCAATTAATGATTTTTTCTGTGTACAAGGTCGCATAAGTTAGAAAAATTGTTAAATAAAAATTGTAAAACCATTAAAAATCAATTTTTAATGTGTACAATGTTGCATATGATAAACATCATTAACTATCAACTTTTTCCTTATTAATTACCCACTTTCATGTTTGGTGAGAAAAAGAGATTGCAAAGAGGTAAATCCATAAAATAATTAGGAAAGTGGGTAAATAAAATAAAAAATTGACAATTAATGGGGTTATTGCACACGATTGAAAAATTATTAAAAACCAAATAAGGTTAGTCTAGTTGGTAAGGATACGATTCATATTCCATAGCGACGTGAGTTCGAATCTCGATGTCGATGTAAAGACTTCGTTGGTGGATAACATGTAAGAACCTCTATAAGCGCTATTTGAGCTTTGAGGCTTTTCCTAATCCTCGTGAGCTCCTGAGACCTAACTTATCTAAACTTTATATGACAAAAAAAATTGTTAAAAAGTTACCGGCTTCTTCTTGTTAGGGTTAGTATATAATAGTGGGAACGGATATCCTCGTTGTGTATAATTAATGGTGTGTGATGTGAACAAATCTCAGTTGTTCATTATACTTCTTCTTGTCTTTTTTATAAGAAACAAAATGGTCTCTTTTTTGTCCCAATTATAAGAAACAACATCAATTTTCAAATGCATTAAATGTCTAATTTTTATTTATACCCTTATTTATAATGAGACTTATATAATGAGATACATATTTCCTATGCAAGTGGATTGATTCATAAAAGGGGTATTGTTGGAAAATTTAAATTTTTATGCGTATTAACTAGAAAAACTATTTTCAATATTTTTTCTTGATTTGTGTTAACTAGGGTTTTGTTTCTTATAATAAGGATCGAATGGAGTAATTAAAAGCTCATCATCATCATCATCATCAATTTGAGAATAAAAAGATGCACGTTAATCCTCTGGTAAACCCACTTGGCCCAAATGGCAAATTAGGGTGAGTTCTGAACAAACAAGAAAAAAGAGAATAAAAAGATGTTAAAAAAATCATTCACACTTCCTCGTCTTTTTCAAGCTCTTAAATAATTTCTCTCTCTCTCTCTCTCTCTCTCTCTCTCTCTCTCTCTCTCTCGCTTCATTAAGGGTAAAAAATCCACTACATTAGACTATCTCATTTCGCTTCTCCGCTTTCTCTCTCTTTTTTATCCTCTAATTTCTCTATACCACAACATCTTTACAGTGCTGTATACGGTACCACTACGATAGAAATGTTGAATTGTTAGATGTTGAATCTTAGATCTAACAACCTAACAATTGCGGTACTAGTGCTCCACCAGAGGATTTAAACCATCTTTACCCACCTCTTTTTATTCTCAACCATTGATGAGCTTTTAATTATTATGAACGTTTGTAGTTAGTCAACATCAAAAGTTTAAATTACAAAATGGGTGACCTCCTGGAAAGTTATCGTGTTACACCTCTTTTAAATTCTTATAAAAAAAAGTCTAAATTACAAAACGAAAAAAAATGCTCTATATAACAATATGGCAAGTTTGGTAAGTCAATAATTGATGTAGAGAATGTTATTTATGGCATTTTATGGCAAGTAAAAAGACATCATTCTTTTTTTGTTTTTTGACGTGAAAAAGACATCATTCTTATATACGGACTATATAAGAATAACGTGAATGCCAAATTTCTTATTGTGGAAATAAATAAAAAAAATCAATTCACACTTAATGTGAATGATTTGGTAAGATGGCTCGATCTCAATAGTGTAAATTAGGATGCCACTATATCGTGGTTTAAGAGGCAAAAAAATTATTTCTCTTAAATGAGATTTTGGATTATTAAAGTATTATGAATTTAATTCTACTAGTTGGAATCTAATATAATTTTTAAATATAAAGAGTCTCAGACAAAATAATTAAAATAATTCAAATGAATTTGATATAAGGAAGGAAACTAACACATGCAAATTATAAGAATTATTGCAAGCTGTAAAAAAAAAGAATTATTGCAAAAATTATACATATAAATAACATTTATGGCCACTTTCTGAACTTACTATTCTTTAATTGACTAAGTGAGACAAAATAAGGGTTTAATATTTTTTGATAAATAAAATAAGGGTTTATTCTCACCTTTATACTAGCCGATTACTTTAATTATAATTATAATAATTGGTTCCAAACATTTTTTTTGTTAAATAATTATTGTCACTTCCTCAAAAAAAATTGTCACACCTGACCAATATTTTTTTTTGGTAACATAACCAAAAAAAAATTATTATTACTCGTGCACTCACACGTGTCGCATTAGATTTAATGCATTTTTTAAAACCACCTATATATGTAATGATAATTAAATATTAACATTTAAAAAAATCAAATTTGATTACATAAACGAAGTTTCTCTATAATAATCAATTAGGCGAGATGATAAATAGAAACGAATCATAACCAATGGTGTTTGTCGCCGAAGAAATACTTGCTTTTTGAGCGATAAATGGAGAAAGTAGGAGTTGACACGTGACTAGTCATGTCATATATATATATATATATATAAAATTAGTTTTACACTGATATTTAAATAAAAATCTAGTTTTTAATAGTTACACTTAAAATATTATTATAAACGTGTGTGATGTGACAAGATAATGTATTTTTATTGGATGTTAGTGTAAAACTAATTTACATTGACAATATAAACCTATTAAAATGAAATAAAAATATACAAATATAAATCTGTGCGCGCCATGTGCATGTGCTTTTGCCACGACATCCCCATGGTGCCCTTTAAAATATGGGTATGTGGGTATTCAAATGCTTTTCATCCTCGCGTGTAACTTCCGAACACCAAACTACACATTAGTCACTAGGAATAGAAAGAAGCATAGAAGGTGAGAGGAAAAAATAGAATGGACACTTAATTAAACTTCCCAGTTGCCCCTCCTCTCTCTCACACACACACACACTCTAGTCTCCATTCCTCTCTTCCTTCTTCCTCACCCATCGGAATGGGTGTTTTTGGCCTTTTTTTTTGCCTGAAACCACCCTCTAAATCGTTTTTTTATCTTTTTTTATCTAAATAAGTGGTTTTTCACATAGATCTAGTTTTTCTTTCGTGTTTTTCCGTGTTTTCATCGTCTGAGTGCAGCGTTGTTTGGTTTTTCGGCTTGTCAGGGTTCGTTTGGTTCTGAGTGGCGGATGAGTTTCGTTCCATTACAAAGTCAATCAACACGTGGGCGTCAATGATACAGATTCGGAGTGTTAATGGTGGTCATCGCCAACCTCAGCATCATTTTCCCCTACAAATGGCTCCTGAGCATGTGGCTCGATTGGTTATCTCCAAGACCACTTGTAGTCGATTTGAGTCTGCACAGAGTATAGTAATGACCCGAGATTGGATGAAATTAAAGATTGTGGCTTCTCACTTCTTTTTAGCCATTGACCGTTGTACTTGGAAGCTTTTGTTTTGGCTGTTAGGATTAAGATGACTTGGTAATGCCATATTAGCTTCTGTTCTGATTAAGTGTTTTGCTACCGTGTACTTGCGTAATTTAGATATTCGTGTTGATTTTCAATTGTGGATGGGGAATGCCTCAACACATTCTGTTCAATCTAATTGTATGGATTATATTTTTAATTATTGAATGAAGTTTGATTATCGTAAAAAAAAATAGAATGAAAGAAAGAGAAACACATGAACAATAACACTAACAATTATGATTATGATATACAACATAATGGGTCGTTTGATAGCCTGGATAGGAGACACAAAATATGATAAGCCATCATATCCTGTCTTAGTCTAGTGTTTATTTAGCCAGTAGAATATGATAACTCATTTCTTTCTTATATCCTATCATGTCCATCTAATTAAATTATATCCTGAGGGGGGGATTGAGTTAAAAACAACATGATAAGATAAAAAATATGTTTCCGCATTCACTCTTGTTAAAAAGAATTAAAAAACTAAAAAACTAAAAAAAATATTTAAAATAAAAAGTAAGCCTGAAAAAATTAATAATAAGAATTATAAAAAAATTAATGAAAAGTAATATAATTAATTTTTAAAATTATACGCAATTTTTAATTTTAAACAAGTGTAATTTTATTATTTTACAAAAAATAAAATTCTAAAAAAATATTTAAAGTCCTCTAAAATATAAAAATAAGTAAAATAAAAATAAAAAATCTAAAATTATTATTAAAAAATGTAATATATATATATATATAAAATTAGTTTTACACTGATATTTAAATAAAAATCTAGTTTTTAATAGTTACACTTAAAATATTATTATAAACGTGTGTGATGTGACAAGATAATGTATTTTTATTGGATGTTAGTGTAAAACTAATTTATATTGACAATATAAACCTATTAAAATGAAATAAAAATATACAAATATAAATCTGTGCGCGCCATGTGCATGTGCTTTTGCCACGACATCCCCATGGTGCCCTTTAAAATATGGGTATGTGGGTATTCAAATGCTTTTCATCCTCGCGTGTAACTTCTGAACACCAAACTACACATTAGTCACTAGGAATAGAAAGAAGCATAGAAGGTGAGAGGAAAAAATAGAATGGACACTTAATTAAACTTCCCAGTTGCCCCTCCTCTCTCACACACACACACACACTCTAGCCTCCATTCCTCTCTTCCTTCTTCCTCACCCATCGGAATGGGTGTTTTTGGCCTTTTTTTTGGCCTGAAACCACCCTCTAAATCGTTTTTTATCTCTTTTTATCTAAATAAGTGGTTTTTCACATAGATCTAGTTTTTTCTTTCGTGTTTTTCCGTGTTTTCATCGTCTGAGTGCAGCGTTGTTTGGTTTTTCGGCTTGTTAGGGTTCGTTTGGTTCTGAGTGGCGGATGAGTTTCGTTCCATTACAAAGTCAATCAACACGTGGGCGTCAATGATACAGATTCGGAGTGTTAATGGTGGTCATCGCCAACCTCAACATCATTTTCCCCTACAAATGGCTCCTGAGCATGTGGCTCGATTGGTTATCTCCAAGACCACTTGTAGTCGATTTGAGTCTGCACAGAGTATAGTAATGACCCGAGATTGGATGAAATTAAAGATTGTGGCTTCTTACTTCTTTTTAGCCATTGACCGTTGTACTTGAAAGCTTTTGTTTTGGCTGTTAGGATTAAGATGACTTGGTAATGCCATATTAGCTTCTGTTCTGATTAAGTGTTTTGCTACCGTGTACTTGCGTAATTTAGATATTCGTGTTGATTTTCAATTGTGGATTGGGAATGCCTCAACACATTCTGTTCAATCTAATTGTATGGATTATATTTTTAATTATTGAATGAAGTTTGATTATCGTCAAAAAAAATAGAATGAAAGAAAGAGAAACACATGAACAATAACACTAACAATTATGATTATGATATACAACATAATGGGTCGTTTGATAGCCTGGATAGGAGATACAAAATATGATAAGCCATCATATCCTGTCTTAGTCTAGTGTTTATTTAGCCAGTAGAATATGATAACTCATTTCTTTCTTATATCCTATCATGTCCATCTAATTAAAATTATATCCTGAGGGGAGGATTGAGTTAAAAACAACATGATAAGATAAAAAATATGTTTCCGCATTCACCCTTGTTAAAAAGAATTAAAAAACTAAAAAACTAAAAAAAATATTTAAAATAAAAAGTAAGCCTGAAAAAATTAATAATAAGAATTATAAAAAAATTAATGAAAAGTAATATAATTAATTTTTAAAATTATACGCAATTTTTAATTTTAAACAAGTGTAATTTTATTATTTTACAAAAAATAAAATTCTAAAAAAATATTTAAAGTCCTCTAAAATATAAAAATAAGAAAAATAAAAATAAAAAATCTAAAATTATTATTAAAAAATGTAAAAATTATAAAAATTAATTTAAACTAATAAAAATATTAAATATCTTAATACTTAATTTTAAAATTTTTATGTAATTTGGTCACAATGATACTTTGTCATTTTATATTATTTTAAAAAAACTAAAATAATATTATAATGATATTTAGTTTGTTATCAATTACGTATCAAACACATGATATGATAACATCTCATCATGCCTATATCATATTTTATCATTACCAGACTATCTTATTCTGGTCCTTATTTTATCTTGACCATCAAATATGCCCTAAACATAATAATAAATATATAAATATTATGGACAACACACAACTCAAGCCCAAAAACGCGAACACTCGTAACGAGAGAGAGAGAGAGAGCGAGCGAGCACAAGAACAAAAGAAAAGAAAAGAAGCAGTGGGGAAACAAAACCCAGAATCTTGAGATGAGAGTGAGAGAGCGAAAACAGCTCTACCATATGAATAGCATACAATAGCAACAACGCAGAACAGAGAAAGAGAAAGTACTTACCCAAAAACCATATATTATATATTTTATACATATATAATACATAATACATAGTTTTGTGTGTATTAACATTAACATTAAGATTAAGATTGTTCTTCTCTCTTTCTTGTTATATTGTATTATTCATGTGAAAGAAAGAGAGAGATCCTGTCCTCCTACAATGTCCACTTTGTAGCGGACTAGGTAATCTCTTATAAAGAATTTCACTCGGGCTTTCTTTCATCACTAGAAATTTCACCTTTTTTTCTCGTTAACACTTCGAATCAGAGCCTCTTTTCCCATCGATACTCATTATTGCTTTGTTATCCAAAGGTTTTTGATTCTCTTTATTCCGTTCAATTTGCTGCTTTATGCACTTTCTTGTGTGTTTATTCGATAAAAGTTTTCGAATTCGGGATTAGGGTTTCCTTTTCTGGTGCGTTTTTTCCGGTATCTATACTCAGCTTATTTGTGTTGTTTTTTTTTTTAGGGTTTTATTCAATCGTAACTGGGCACTTGCCGAATTTGGAAAATTCCCGAGGGATTAGGGTTATGGTTTTGATCAGAGAGTGTGATTGAAGGGAAGAATGTGCTTGCTCTTTCTCTGCGTGAAATGGGCATGAGCTCTGATCTCTCTAGAGTTTCAAGTTGTGGATTTGGGTGGTTGAGCATTTACACTTGCAGATTGCTTAAGATGGTGTTTAACATTGCTTCTTTGGGCATGGAAGAAGATTGTATATACCGTTATCAGTGATCAAGATTTTGAGAACCGTTTTTGGACTCAGTGCAAAGGCCTTCTAGGTCATCATTTTTGGTGTCCTTCTTCTTTTGTATTTTTTGCCCTTTCCGGGGGATTATTTTGGTTTTGGGCCTTGACTCAAGGAAAAAAGTTATCATTCTTTGTTTTCCCTCAAGGAAACCAAGAGTATCTGATTTCAGTGGTCCATTTTAGTTTCTGAAGCAGCCCTTCAAATTGACATAGTTTATCCAAGCTCAACCCCGTGCCATAATGCTCCTAAACATATACCGATTGGGGTTATGCTGAACCATTTGCCATTGTATTAGGACTTTAAGCAGGTAGACTGAGTGATTGCTGTGTTGCTCATTGATTTTGAATCAGTTTCCAGTAATATAGTTTGAGCTGTTTGATTATTTTGGTGGAGGGAAGTAAACCTTGGTGGTTTCCAAAATTTTTGTGTCTAAGAGGCTTATGGAGGAATATTAAAGCTGGAAATGAATGTGGTGACATGGTGCATGGACAGGAGCATAGTTGCTGGTTCGTTCCCTTTCTGGAACAGTGCTACTGGAAACTAATTGAAGCACTCTCAATTTCGGAAGGATTTTATACTAGGCATATCTGGATTTTGTGCAATGTCGCGCTGCTTTCCATTTCCACCACCAGGATATGAAAAGAAGACTAGAACGGATGAAGTTGACTTATTAAAAAAGGTTAATATACTTTTCCTATATTCACATTGTACATATAAATTGGCATAACATTATTTGTGACACTAAATGGAGTTTCTAGTGAGTTGCACAATGTTGTGCATTGATAAGGTTCACTTTCTGATAGGAACATATTTGCACAATGTATTGCTAGAATAGATGCTATCTTGCTTTCATGTTCAATTTTATTATGTAATCCATAGTGTTTCGTCTGTTTCTTCTGAATAATGATATAAGTTATCTTTGGATTTCATTGTAAATTTCTAACCTACAAACATTTTACATGGCCTCTTTCAAATCGTCAAATACACAATGATTTGTTCAATTGAGGTATAGCTGCAATTGAAGATAATTGGTGGCTTACATGACTCTTTTTTTTATTGGCCTATGTTGATTAGTAGGGCATGTAAATTGTTTGTTGATGGAGTTGGTTCATGTGATTTACAACTTTCCATATTAAATGTTGCCTTTATCTGTCTTCTTAGATGTTTACTAGATTCATGTTGGTTTTTTCTATGTTGTGTCCAAAATTTGAATTTTTGGACTGTTGTGCTACTGCTATGTGTGCTGATTATATAAGTTCCAAGAGGATTGAGTGGAGAAATTATGCCATTGCTTGTGAAGGGGAAGATGTTAAGATGATTAAAAGTTTATACGCTCTGCTTATTGTATGCATATCTAATCTTGTCATTTACTGCCTATCCTTGTCAATTTTATTTATTTATTTTGATAGTATGCAATGGCCATTTATCTTTTAAAGTGAATTTGGTTTGTACTTTCATGTCAGAGTGATGTATCATTTACTTCAAAGCCATCTGTAATATTTAGCATGCCTGCAAAGTACACACATATTTGTGCAGTCAATCTCTCATGATATATAATATATAAACTAATGCTTTTGTTATGGTTTTTTTTGCTTGTTTTGTTGGGGTGTGGGTAAAAACAGTCTGTGAGTAGTATTGAATGAGTAATCCTTAGCAATCAAGTGATGAATCCTTTTGTTGTGAAACAATGACGGTTGGGCTTGATGGTGTGCCTTCCAGGTGGCACCTTAGGTATTGACCTGGAAGGCACACCATCAAGCCCAAACGTCATTGTTTCACAACAAAAGGATTCATCACTTGATTGCTAAGGATTACTCATTCAATATTTAGTGTCAGTAGACTGTAGAGATTACCCATGCATATTTAGATTTTGGACATTCGTTAAATGTACTTTATAATACCTTCTGTTTTTCTGAAAGCACCGTTTTTTAATTCCATTGATTCTGTCATTCATAGAACAAAGCTTGAATTTCAAATCCTCTTAGTCTTAGGCTGTTCAATCGGATTTGCTTTTTGGGGTTTAATAGGACTAAAGGGAGTTGTCATGATGTGGTCATGCATGTGATGGGAAATTGCTAGGTCTTCCGTGTTGAGATAATCGCTGTGACGTTTCAAGGATAGTTCATGGTTGGATTAACTGAAGGTTAATCAGATGCATATGCTAAATTGAGTTATGAGGATGTAGGTTAAAACAGCCTATTGAGCTGTGTACAATGGCAAAAATTGGTTTTAGATATTTGTGGCCCATCCGATTGATTTTACAATAGTGGGAATGAGAAGTAGAAAACAGAATTCTTGTATTTAATTGTAAATAGTTAGGTTAGGTGTATTAATTTTGTATGAACAATTTTTATTTTTATGGTTTTAGCTTTTGTTCCTAACCCGATTTTGTTGCGATTATCAAGAAAAACTCCAAGCAAAAGCATTAAAAGTTACCATGATAATTTAGCCTTTGCGAAAAGTTGGTTTATGACATGGCACAATGTCATGGTTTGATCCATGTTGCTGATCCCAACTAGTGGGAAAAGGCTTTTGGTTTTGTATTCTTCTAGATGATCATATAAGAAATTATGGTATCGTTTGGAAATTCAATAAATGTAAAATATATGAACTAATTGGTATACTGCAACTAACATCAAACATGCACTGGATTTTTTGTTAGCCTTTCTTTATACAAAATTTATTTATTCAAAGTTCCTTGTTTTGAGCTTTCTATCTGCACTTTTCAATAAGCTCATTCTTATTTGGTTTTTCCTGACTGATTTAAATTGATCTCACCATTCATCAATCATATGTTGAATGGTTGCTTATTTTTCTCCTGAAGTCTAGAAATGAAACGTATCATAATCTTGTTCATACCAGTGAAATTGTCCAGATTTTATTTTCCTCAAACATGTAAAAGTGGTCGAGTTTATTTTGTGGTGAAACTAGAGATTGCCAGATCAAGGTTGGAGAAATTCATTTGTAGCTTTTTCTTCCGTAGATCCTTTTGGCCAGATCAATTTATGGGCCCTTTTGAGTTCATTTTTTGTTTAACTTAACTAGAATAATAAGTTACATTTTTTCAGTGCCAAGTCTAATTTGCTTATGAAATCATCAAATGGGTGATGCCTGCACATCCTTATGTTCAGATTGTTTTCTTATTAGGAATGGATGTACTGATTTTTATATTTTGACTGACAATGATGCAAGCCAACCTTTCTTTTTCTTTTGTTAAAATGTAAATGTCAACTTGTTCCTTTTCTTTAAATGTAAATATGTTAATCTTCATGCTTGTTGACATGTTGAATTGTTAGCGTAGCTTTTCTTTTCAATTGATACGGTGCATGTTCTACCATATAAGTTATAACAACACAATTGAATATCTTTTCCCGTTAACAGTTTAAGAATTAAGGATCGTAATTAGTAGTAGTGAGCCAGCATAGTGCTCACAAGACGCCTCTTTCTGCACCTTTTGCATTGCAAGTTTCATATAGCAGTTCTGCAGCACATGCTATGTGGGCTGCTTGCAAAGTTCCTCTTAAATTTTATCTGTTTCTTTTTATTTAGACCCTTTGTTCATTTCAACTTTGCAAGCCTATTCGATTAGCAGTAGCATCTCTTATTGGTAGCCATGCTTTCCTCCTATAAGAAGGCATTTGAAGATTTTGAGGTGAAAGAGAAAATAAAAAGATGAATTGTTTTGGTGGGACGAGGATGTTTGAGTGTGGTGGACATCAGTTAGATTATCACATTGGATGATCTAGGGCATTGCACGTTCGGTGCTACCTTGAACTTCAAACTTTAATTGGATTTTGCAACTTAAGTCCTGAATTTTGTTATAGTTAACTGGTTAATTCCCTATCTGTAGAAGTTTTGGAGGACTGTTAGAAAACGGTTAACAAGGATTGTATTTCTTTTTGTAATCCAAATAATTCTCTTAAAAAATAATTTTAGGTACTGAATTGGAATTTTGCCCCCAGAATGAGTATTGCCTTTGGTTATTTGTATTATGAACAAGGAAAAAAAATTAGAATACTACTTTGCTTTAAGTATTGAGAATTACGTTTTGAAGATGATTATTGCTTTAGTGTTGGGTTTTGATACTTTTTGCCAGAGTTAAGTTCTACAACTGGCCTTCTATTTTTCTAAAGCTTCTTCTAAACCTTAACCAACCTCCCTTGAATAGGGGATGTTTGTAAAAAAAGTTAGGAAAACCGAGGGTAAGATCTTGCAGGGGTCTTTTCAAGGGGGTAACTGTTGGTCCTGAGGAACATCTGTTTTCAAAGCATTTTTTCTAATTGGTTTCAACTTTCAAATATTTGGAGAATTGCAAGTTTCTCCTCATTTTTAATGATTGATCCTGTTAAGATCTGCCCCCATGTTGCATTAGTGCTCTGATATAAGAAGTCTTGGTGTTAGAATTGATTGTTTGCTTAATGCATACCAAAACAAGTACAAGTGTTGTGTTAAAATCATTCAACTTTTGGGAGGTCATCATGACTACAGCAGCAGCATGTTCCTTATTTTTGAAATGATTGAATTACAACAGTCCTTTAGTTTCTTCTTTTACCAAGCATTTAAATCAATTTTTTACACAAGAAGTTCAGTTTGTCAAATCCGCCATGTAGGTATTGTCTTGTGGAGCATATTGGTGTCGTTATTTTAAAAACTGAATTGAAATTATGGGACCTCTGATGTAGAATAAGCCTAAATTGCTCTTCTAGGGCAAAGTACTCCTATGACTCGAACAATAAACTTCTAGGGCAGAGTACACCTCTCACTAGAATTTTATATGTTCTACGAGGAAAAAAATTTCAATATTATAATTATGCAAAACGTCTTAATAACATACATACTCTAAAGGGTATTTATAAGTCAAAGATAAAAAATATTAGATAAATTGAAATTCTAATCAAATATAAAATCCTATATATATCCTAATTAAATATGAAATCCTAATAATATGCTTCTCCCTTCGACATAACTTTTTGGGCTATGTTTTAATTGGTTGAGCTGGTTAAATTTGTGGTTGAGCTGAAATTGAATTAGATAATATTTGAACTAGAAATCTTGCTTGTTTACTACAATCTGAAGCAGTTCGTTTTTTAAAAACTATTTGGTGTTCATCCCATCATTTTGTACTGGGCATTTGAAAATAGATTTAGGGTCACTCGAGCGAGAAGATAAATGACAGAGGCTTCGTTGTTTGTCTTGTTCTGTTTCTTAATTTTGTAAGTACCAAAATGATTTCTTCTACTTTGCATTCGTTTTAGGTCAAGTAGTAGAAACTGGAGGGTGTTTTTCCTTGTATCATTGAAGTTTCTTTGCTGTTCATCTGCGGGTTATAACTGGACATGTATGGAGTTTCTTGTTTTGTAATCCTTAGTAAGACATGTCAATTGCACTTCTCAAACGGATGATTACATGTTAAAGATGACAATCCTGACATATTTATGGCTGTTAATATCCAATGCCAGATGGCCTAAGCATGATATTACCTTTCTTTTCATTTCAATGTCAGACATAGATGGAGGAGAGGTTGTGAAGCCATTGTGTGCGTTTCCTTATTTGATTATCTGTTCTCAGTATCTCTTTTCACCATATGATTTGCAGGAAAAAAAGAGAGAAAAAAAACATAAAAAAGATAAGAAGGACAAAGAGAAGAGAGAAAGTAAGGAAAAGAGAGAGAAAGAAGGGCGGGATGGAAAGCACAAGGAAAAGGATAAAAAGGAAAAACACAGGGAAAAAAAGAAAGATAAGGAGAAAGACAAGGAGAAGGACAAGGACAAGGGCAGAGATAGAGATAAAAGCAAAGCCAGTACTGCAGATGGCAAAGGATTTCCAGTGCAAGCTGGGGGTCCCAATGCAAGTAAACTCCAAAAGGAAGTCAAGCATGATAAGAAGGGTATCTTTGTTGATAGTAAACCTACCAAACAGTATACTGGTAACAATGGGGAGAAGGCTAGAGAGAATGATCACGTGGCTGAGGAGAATACGGATGTTAAATTCCTCTTGGAGATGGACAGAAGGATTAAGGATAATAATGGAGGAGCTGGCAATCAATTGGTTCAGAAGTTTACCAATGCAGACCATAGAAAGGATGAGGGGACTGTTAGGTTGGTGGAAAAGGGTAGTAGCACCTGGCGTGATGGTGGGGAAAAACTCAAGGATAAGGGTTTTGATGCTAAGAAGATTGATGGAAAAGGAATCCAGGCCGAGGTCCGACTTATTGGAAATGCAACACTCCAGAATCATGCTGGAAATTTTCATCCTAGAGCTGATGGAATGCCCAAACATTCGGGGAAGTATTTTGATAGGAATTTGGAAGCAACAGTTGAAGGAAAAGAAAAGGTTAAGGAAAAGAAAGACGAAGGAAAAGAAAAGGTTAAAGAAAAGAAAGTTGAGGGAAAGGAAAAGGTTAAGGAAAAGAAAGATGATAAACGGGGAGTCAAAAGGAAAGATAAAGAGGAGAAGAAAGGGCATGGGAAGGACAAAGACAGGGATAAAGCGAAGAAAGAGGAGAAAACTAAGGAGCATACTGAACTTAAAACGACGGAGCAGATTAAATTAAAAGAAAGCAACAATGTTGGCCCTATAGATTCAAATTATTTTCCACGGGTTAGCAAGAACAGCAATGAGAACGCTGTTGGTGGGGAAAATCTCAAGAAACGGAAGGATATTGAGTCAAATGGAGTTCCATGTGGTGAGTGTTATTTATGACCGAGTCTTGTTCTCATTGCTTTTCACTGATACTATCTATAAGCTGTTTAAATACAAATAAGATGGATGTTTCTGTTATTGGGTTTGGACTAGTATTTTGCTGACCTAATAGGCTAATTTCAGATACTACATCCTGTGTGATATAATGGTGGATTTTTCACGATGTCACGTGCTTATATTGATATTTTAGTTCTTGATCTTTTGTATCAATTTTATCGGGTTATACACATTGTGTTGCTGTTGGCTGACAAATTATATTTAATTTTTGAATTTTCTTACAGCCAATGACAGTTGGCCGGGTAAGTTGCCAAGATTATCTTCCTCTCATCCATTCGTTGAAAATGGAAGGATATTGGAACCTTGCCAAATTTCTATTCCAAATGCTTCAGATAAGCCAGGAGTAACCACCAATAGTGAGAAGGTAGGAAACAAGGAATGCAAGATAAATGGCATTATTGAAGCTCGACCATTTGTAGTTTCCTCAAACAAGACTCACACTGCAACTGTGCCAGCTGATCCCTTAACCGAAGCATCTGCAAAACCATCCCATCCAGATACGAAGTACCTAAGCGGGGTATATTCGGTGCCTAAAGTGGAGTGGTCTGATTTTGATGATCAAGAATGGTTATTTGGCAGCAGTATTTCACAAGAAAGAAAACCTGTGGTGAAATCTTCAGGGGCTGGGGAGACACTGCAAGTATGGGCAGAAGCTATGCACATAGAGCAAGCAGACGTTTTTGCTCTGCCTTATGTCATTCCATATTGATTGGTTATTTGATTGCCACGCGATACTTCAATTATATCTGCACAAGGAACCCCCTTCTTTGGCACCCTGCATGGGAGGAACTGCAGCACCAGGGGGCTAGAAACCGATTCCAAATTTCTTGATGAATTCCTTTGTTATTTGCACTCTGGCAATTGGCAACAAGTAATGAGTGACTGGTTGCATTGGTCTTAAACAGTTTGGAAGGGAAACGTCTGTCACATGTTGTTGTTGTGTGCTTGGTGCATTGCTGCAGGCCTGGTTGAGGGTTGTGCATCTTAGTAATTCATTTAGACAGACGGATTTTATACAGGTAACCGTACAGGTTGTGGAGAAGGGGAGGGAAGAGGTACAAGCTTGTGCAACATGTTTATTCTATTTTTACCGAGGCTGAACTGCTCTTTCTAATTGAGAATGAGAATGAGAATGAGAATGCAAGTGAAACCAGATGTGGTCTTTGCAACTACACCACAATTTTGATTTGTAACATAGAACTCCTATTTACAAGAATATGTATGATAGAGAAGGTAAAAAAGTAATCGGATTCATTTGTTCAGTTTGCTGTAAATTTTATTGCTTACTTCATCATTTTGTAGGAGTGTTAGTTATCAAGGTTGAATTGAATTATGTTATCATAATAAAGGGATAAAATATAATACGACGATCAAGCTGTTTCTCAGAAGTCGCTTTCAAAACATAATTTTAAAAAAGATAATGATTGTTTAATATTTTGAATATGAGAGGTCTGGATAGTCTGAATCGTTTTAAAAATATTTTAGTGGCGTTTACTACTTCATTTGAAAGTGTGAATTAAAGATTTATTTTGTAAATTTGCTTCACATATTATTTTATAAATATGTTGCCATACAGCAAAAAATCTCTAATGTTTCGACAAATTGCATTGAATATTTTCAATCACCATCTTCTCTGTTGACGGAGGCAAGTCAATGCCAGTAACATACAAGAAAGCAAATTGAAATTGGTGCAATTAAGGATTCTCTGAATTTACAGAGTCAGCAGCTCGGTACCATTTTTTATCCAGATAGGCTCAGATTAAATTGGGTTTAAAAATATTTAAAAAGTGTGCTTGAAAGGCCATTATTAAAGACACCCCCCACCTGGTAGGTACACCCCCCCATTTTACATATTTCCCAAAATACCCCTCGTATAAAATCATCAAAAATCCTTTTTTTTTAATTCCGAACATGTTACCGGCAATTACAATTTCCGGTATACAAATTGTATACCGGAAATTACAATTTCAGTAACATTGTGTAAAATTTGTTACCGAAAATTGCAATTTCCGGTATACAATTTGTATACCGGAAATTGCAATTTCCGGTAACAAATTTTACACACAATGTTACCGTATACATTAAAGAATTTTGTAGTCAAACACTCATTGTTTATGCTTTTGCACGCACTTGGTGTAGAACGCCTCATCGTGCAATACGAATTTTCGACGCACTTTGTTTCGCTTTGAATTTTGTTCGAAATTGCAATTTCCGGTATACAAATTGTATATCGAAATTGCAATTTCCGTATACAAAAATAACGTCATCGAAATTACCGGAAATTGCAATTTCGGTATACAAACGATCGAATTTGCAATTTCGAAAAGATTAAAATATTGTGTACCGGAAATTTTGAATTTCCAGACGTTATATTTTATCTTTTTCCGAAATTGCAAATTTCCAGACGCTTTTTTCCAAACTTTTTTCCCTACGTAATAATCTATTGTTTGTTTCATTTTAGTTTCATTGGAAATGGATGATTTTAGTGGCTTCAATTCGACGGTCGACAAGCCGACCGACGCTTTAACATTTCGATTGTAGTGATGTATTCACTACTACGCAGGTAATTTAATTATTGTTTGATATTGTGAATATGTCGTATTTTTTTTTGCAAAACATTAAGATTAATACTTTTTTGTAGATATTTCCTACACGAGATGACCTTTTGTATTGGGCTCGAGAGGTTGGGAAGGAAAACAATATAGTTGTTGTCATTGTACGATCAGACACAGAAACAGGACAAAGAGGAAGAAAAACAAAAGTCATTCTGGGTTGTGAAAGGGGTGGAAAGTATAGATCAAAGTCATCAAGTTCTTCAAAGTCAACTGGATCTCATAAGTGTGAGTGTCCGTTCGCGCTTAAAGGAAGACCCTTGTCAATGGGTGAAGGCTGGATACTTAAGGTCCTCTGTGGAATTCACAACCATCGGATACCTGAAAGCATGATGGGTCATCCATTTGTTGGTCGTTTAAATCAAAATGAGAAAGAAATTGTTCATGATATGACAAAGAACAACGTAAGGCCGAGAAGCATTCTATTGACAGAAAAGTCGCAATGTGGCCAATCTCACTACCATCACCAAGTATATAATGACCGGCGTAAGTTTCGATCAACACAGAAAGGTCCAAGAATTGAATTGCAACACTTGTTGAACTTAATCCAACGTGATCGATATGTGTCCTGGTATAGAAGACATGAAGGTTCTGACGTTGTTAGAGATATTTTTTGGACACATCCAGATGCCGTCAATTTATTGAATACATTTCACGTTGTCTTGTTCATGGACAGCACCTACAAAACCAACGGATATCTACGCCATCGCTTGAAATTGTTGGTGTTACCAGCACATCCCTTACATACACTGTGGCATTTGCCTATTTGGATTCTAAGCAGCAGGATAACTTTGAATGGGCACTCTTAAAGTTAAAAGGTCCGTTTGTGCGACAGAATCATTTCCTCAAGTTATTCTTACCGATAGAGATCTTGCTCGATGAATGCAATTGCGCCTCTGCTTTTCCAACTTCGGCCAATTTGTCGTGTCAATGGCACATAGGTAAGAATGTCTATCTATGCGAAATGCAAGAAGTTGGTGTTTCATGAAGACAAACATGAGCGCGTTGAAGAATGCATGGGATGGTGTTGTTGATGCGATCGACGAGTTTGAGTATCAAAGAACGGTTGATGACTTTTGAGTGTGTATGTTCGTAATTTCCTATTTTTGTTGAATATGTCAAGAATACATGGTTGAACCCCTTTAAGGAAAAGTTTGTTGCGGCATGGACCAACCAAGTCATGCACTTCTAAATACAACAACAAATAGGTATGCTTAAACCAGAGATAAAATTATGTTGATAATTTTGTTTTTAAATGGTGTCATTGGTATTTGATGTGGTTTAATTTTTGTTTGTTATTGTAATGAGTCTGCACATTGGACATTAAAGAGGAATCTACAAAACAGTAGGGGTGACCTATGTCATTGTTGGGAAACTATGAACAATATGATTGCACTGCAACACACTGAGATAAAAGCATCATTCGAAAGAAGCATAAACAAGGTGGAGCACAGCACAACAACCGCTTGTTTATCGATTGCATGGATTTGTATCAAGGATCAGATCGCAACTTATTGCCGACGAGTGTGGCGAGTGAATTATGTGGGTATCGATAAATCTACTTGTCGTTGCCTAATCGTAACGACACACGGGTTACCTTGTGCTTGTGAGTCATGGCGGGTTACATAAGACTGCTTGCACCTATTCCATTGGAGGCGCTCACTTGCACCGGAGGAGTTTACATTTTGGTGAATACCAATCGCAACAACACAAAGTTGAGACGTAACGCGAGGTGTCGGAGGAAGAGCTTGCGCTCAGTGGGATGCATTGGTAAATCGATTTCGATCACTTAATGTTATTGGCAAGAGGACACTGCTTGCCAAAGTGCGTGAACTTGTATTTCCGCACAACTTCAATGTGTCCACCTCCTCAAAAGGTGAAGACCAAGGGAGCACCAAAAAGGGTAAAGGTAAGGCCCCAAAGAATGGATGGATATGATGTTAGCGCGACCCATCATATTTTGAGCATGTGGACAACATGTATTCGAGCATGTGGGCAACATGTATTCGACGTACCATCCGGGAATACATCAAAGGCATCTAATCTACCATCTAATGTGCCTACAAGGAAAAGAAAGCGATCCGATGTGCCATCTTATGTACATCAAACACCTTACCTGAGCCAATTTCCTCCACGTTTCATCGATATATTGAGCAAATAGTGGATGTCGAAGATGATGGAAACCGCGGATATCGTTCCATTGCAAAGATTACTTGGTAAATCGAGGGCGGATGGCCTATAGTCCCAAGACTTGGAAAAAGAGATCGAGAATGCATTATGATTTATATGGTCGCTTTTTGGAGATCAATATCAAGCATTGAGGAGTCATTGATAGGTGTAACTGGTACTGTTTTTCGTGACAAGTGGATGACCTTACCGACATGGGTTACGTAATAGCAACCAAATATAAATTGGTTCTAGTCTCTTTGAATGAGTGCAATGAACGTGTTGGACATTTTTCCTCTTAGGGGCATGTGTCACCCAACCCACCAAACAACGCCATAATTTGTATTGGGTTTGTCAACAAAAATCACTGATGCAGGTAAATTTTTTTACAAAGAATGTGTTTTAACTTAAATTTATCTTTTTTTAATGTAAAATTAAACAATGTGTTTAATTAATCTGCAATAAGTTTTCAGGTATTTCTTAAGCCCGGATGTCCATTGCCTAACGTCGCTCCCAGTTGGCGTCAATATGCTTATCCGGAGGCTCACTCATGGGCAACACTGTATGCTGCTCGATTGCAAGAATAGTTTACATTATTTCCGCCGTTGCGTCATACTACACGACAGTACCCAGATGACCATGTACGATTGGACGACGATTGACTACATTGTAGTGATATGTAGTACACTTTATTGTTTTTAAATGTGGGTTTGACGGCAGACTGAATTATGTTGTTGGTTATGCAATGTAATGTAATGTGACGTTAGTTTTTTTTAGTGTTGAATTTGCAGTCCAACAGAGGTTAAGTAATTGTTCTGAACAGACACGCCGAATGTTGAGCTGTGATGTCGAGATCCGGGATCCGAGGTAATCATGATACAGGATGCTGATGTTATAAATCATCACCAAGTCGAGGCGAAGTGTTTGCTCGAGGTCAAGAACTAGTGGGAGACATCAAGGACCTCTGCTTTTGGGTGTAACAGGTATCGTTCTCATTGCTCGACATCGGATTCAAGAAGTTCGGAATGCCTTTGCCTTATGACATCGGCGTCGTGTAGCTAGACAACTAGAGATGTCGAGATCCGAGGTTCTGCATGTGGTGAGCTTGTCGAGCTCAGTGTTTCGAACTAGAGATGTCGAGATCCGAGGTAATCAACGACCTCTGCTTGTCGTGTTTCGAACTAGAGATGTCGAGCGTATTGCCGATGTGAAGCGTGAACTGAAATCACTGTCCTTCATGCAAGATTGAACTCGTGACAAATCTACATATGCCTGCCCTTGCTTGGTGATATAGAATGCACCTCGGTGCAGATTGACTTCGGGGTCACTTGCAAAGTGAGCTCGATATGTAGGAGTTGATGGATGAGGTCGTCATTCCCTTGTGATGTAGAATGATTTCGATGTTCCTTGACCTAATGAAATTAGTTGAAAGAAATTCGAGAAGTTCGAATCTTACCTCAGTCATAAGGACATCGTGCGATTGTGATCTCGCTCGCACGCTACTGCTGTGGAAGTATGGTAGATCGTACTTAAAAGAAAAAGTATGCTAGATCGGTCAATAAAAAAAACCTATGGTACAGAGGAAAAAAAAAAGCCGCAAATATAACAAAATGTAAATATAACAACAAAAGATGTCCAAATATAACAAAAAAAGATAATAAACTTAAAAAAAAAAACCCTATCTTCTTATTTGTCGGCCTTACAGATGTGGTCGCCTCAGTCCCCACCTCGCTTATCCTGTAGTGCACGGGAAATATACTCGGCAAGCAGAGCGGGGTCCATCATCTCATAGTCGGGCCTCGGAGGTCATGCGGAGAATCTTGGTGATCGAGGCCAGCCTCTCAGCCATATCATCACAATGCGGCTGCAAATTATAACAAGACATCAGAGAGCCATAAGAGATAATAAACAAACACAAAAAATACATAATGTATATCTAAACACTTTCACAATCAGGAGTAGCCGCATCCTGAGGAGCACCCGGATTGATCAAGAGTGGATGCGACATCCTGCGATACCACTCCATGTACCCGTCAGTGCACTCTGCTGGATACGAGGCCAGGTATAAATCGGGGACAGTCGACATGATAGAGTGCATAGGAAACTGTATCCATGCATCCATCATCTCTGCAGCTGTGGGACGCGGTGGTGGTGGCCGGGGAATGTCCTGGATGTAGCCGAACTGCCTGACTACCCTCTCAGGCAGGTACGGCACAATAAATGAGGCACACCGGATGTACCCCGAAAACAGACACGCCGGATGACAACTCGCCCTAATGCCCTCCCACGGTCTCCAAACAACGTCATCGACTGTCAACGCATCCAGCGCTCTCCTGAAGGGCTCCACCTGGCCGTCACCCTTAACCGGCGACCACCTCATGGCTCGTATCATGCCCGGGGTGATGCCGTTATCCTTCCTCTTGCAGAGACGAGGGAAATACTCATATATCCATGCCTGTGACAACAATAACGAATCAACACGCCATACAATGTACTTTAAATAAATAATTGTTTACATAGGCTGCGTACCTGAAGAAGTGTCATGTATCCGCCAATCTGCTTAGTGTCATGCAGGCTAGCGTCTCCCAGATATCCGTACAAGAAGGCTAGTGCAGCACTAGCCCATGACACACTACCAACCGCCCCCAAGTCACGTACCAGGTCCATGTACTTAATGTCAATGTATATATGGCTCTTGTCTGCCAAAATGGTACAGGCCAACAACAACAAAATGTCATATGTCTTCATCAAGAAGTCAATACTCATATGAGCGCCTCTCATAGTTGTCGTCTCCTTGTTTGCCTCTTCATATGTACACCCCAGCAATGTCTGTAAATAAGATATGGAAATGTCTGGATCCATCACTGGGGGTACATAAAAGAGCCGCCACTTTGGGCGGCTAGGAGGACGGACACATCATCAAGCGTGATCGTCATCTCTCCAAAGCGGCGGATGGAAGTCGCTCTCCCGATGCCATCTCTCGCAAAGGCCGACAAGAAGGCTCACAACCATCCCGGGCAGATAACAAGGAGGATAGTAGGCCTCGAGATGCTCATTTACATGAGGAGGCCGTGGTACTCTTCCACTTAACCATTTTGCAACTTCAGCCGTGAGAGGCCACCTTCGCATCACGATCCTGCACACAAATAAACATCATCGATCATATAAAAATAATAAACATTTGATCAAATAACAACCAGATATATACCGCTCGCCATATCCGATAGCAGCGTGATCTTTGATAATCCTGTAAGCAACGACCCATCGTAGGTCCTCCAGAAAGGAGCCTGGTCTCCAACTATACCATGGTCTCCTCCATATATCCTCTGGATCCTCGTATACAAAATGGGGATCCTGGTCGCCAACTACATCCTCGTCGGCATGCTGTAATACGCCTCGACGCCGAGATCACAGTCAGCCGTGGTTCTACGAAGCGCACTACCAGGAGTGGAAGCTACTCTCTCCCTCTCGACTTAGGCATATCTGAAAGACAAATAAATCAATTATATTCAAATGTAATAAAATAAATTCTTGAAATTGCAATTTATACATTTTGTATAAGGAAATTGCAATTTTCACAAAATAAAGCACCAAATTGCAATTTCGGTATACAAGTAATCGAAATTGCAATTTCCTTTATATTTATCGAAATTGCAATTTCCAGATACAAATTGTATAGGAAATTGCAATTTTAACTATGTTTGTAAATCATAGGAAATTGCAATTTCCGATACAATTTGTATATCTGAAATTGCAATTTCAACTATGATTGCATAACAAAAAACGCATCAAGATTTGGAATTTCCTGAGTAAGAACAGAGCGTTTTAGGATTTAGAATTTCAAGCGTGAGTGTGAGTGGATCGGGAAAGGTTGAATTTTTGTTAAGTTATTAAGGGGCATTATGGGAAATTCGCAAATTTGTTACCGGAAATTGTAATTTCCGGTATACAATTTGTATACCGGAAATTGCAATTGCCGGTAACATGTTCGGAATTAAAAAAAAAAAGGATTTTTGATGATTTTATACGAGGGGTATTTTGGGAAATATGCAAAATGGGGGGGGGGTGTACCTACCAGGTGGGGGGTGTCTTTAATAATGGCCGCTTGAAATCAGAGTCATGAATTGGTTCTACAGTTGATTCATTTATTTACTTGGGGCTGTTGCATTTGGATCGGTCTAGTAGAAATTTTGTCCAAATACATGCACTCTAGTGAGACCTAGTTGGATTTTAGAGTTAGAGAATTTTAAAAAACTGGTTCTATATACAGTTATTTGGTGGTAATAGAAGAAAGGTGCTACATTACATTTGCTTTATTTCTTTGATAGCTTACGTATTACCCCTAAAATGGTGTCTTATGTCCTCACAATTGTAAAGTAGTCTTAGATATGTAAATAAGCTAACTCATAATTGTGATCTACTGATTGTGTTCATTATGTATGTGTCTTCTAGATTTGAAGAACATTGGGACTTATTGGATAGTCCCAAATGAAACACCACCATTATTGACCAAGGAATCATGCTATGGAAAAGTTACTTTGACTTATGTATCTTGACTTGCCCTGTCCATATCTTTTTTGAATCCATTGGCTCAACAAGAATTTGATGGCTGTGAATAATTTATGTATTTCATTTTTTTTTTTTGTTGGAGACACCGAGTCATTATGGAAAATAGAAAAGTTGAGATCTGATTCAATGAAGCAGCACACTTTGACAAGCCTTACCAGCTTACCTTATATTGATTTGCCTCACATAAGTTCTCAATGCTGATACGTGTTTCAACTTGCTAGCAGCTGGATTAAAGGTTGCTTGAAAAACATGGACTTTGAAGGTTGCTCAACAAATCTAATGGCTATTGTTCTAGTTCCCGGTTTCGATACTTGAGTTTAAGGAACTTCTAATGATTTGTTTGTACAAGTATCATCATTTAAATAATATATCAACCTTAAATATTATATCATTAACCTCAACGAGAGTTTACGATGAAATTTATGTATAACTATTTATGATTCAAACCCAAGTCATAACTAGTACGAGCGTAGGATTCGACCATCTATACCAACCCCCGTTGACCATCTGAATTATTGTTATTAAACACAAATGAACTGGCCAATATAACTGTCATAGTAATCACAAAGGTGTCTATTGGCGTATAAATAAATTTCAAACCGAAATATTAATCATAACCATAATAAAAATTGGTAACAACAAAAGTGCATCAGAAATTAGAGTGAGCTGAAAACAAAAATCAGAAATATGCATCAGAAATGCTATTTGATCGTTTTTAAAATAAAGAATACAAACAGTCTTCAGAGTTGGGTATGATAACAAATATGACAAAAAATGACTGGATATCTACCACTCACATCTGAAAACAAAAATGTGTGAGCTGAAATCTAACTATATAACTCCAAAACAGAAAGAAAAAAACGGAGTGAAGGAAGGAAAAAAAACAGATCAAGTTTGATGCTTTATGTTGAAAAAGTCCCCTTCAGAAACGAACGCCCAGAGTGGTGTGTCTTGCAAACGCAAATGAGTAGAAGAAGGGTGCGTCCTGCAAACACAAGCAAAAGGAAATGCTAAAAAAGAGAAAATGAGGAATGAGGAAAGATGAAAACGGATTTGAAGATGTTATGCAAAAAGAAGATGATGATGATGATGATAATGATGAAAATAAGGAATAAGGAATGAGGAAAGAAGATAAAATTGGTTTTCCTGAAGTTGCGATGTCCTGATGGTGTTGTTCGCGGAAGAGGAAAAACGGGAAAGTGAGGGAGGAATGCATAACAGTATAAGTTTTAATTTTTTTGAAAAGAAAAATGTTTTTTTGAACACAGATTGTATGGACACCGTATGTCCGTACCGTACGGACCGTACGAAAATATTATTACTTTTTTTGCTTTTTTTAATTATTTTTAGATTTTTTTAGCTGGTTAAAAAAATATTTGGCATTAACCAGATAATGAATTGCATTAGCCAGATATTTAAACTTGATTAACCAGATAAGAAAAAGTTTCAGGATTTGACATTAACCAGATAATGAATAGCATTAACCAGATATGTGAACTTGATTAACCAGATAAAAAAATGAGATATCCAAAAATTTCAGGATTTGACATTAACCAGATAATGAATAGCATTAACCAGATATGTGAACGTGATTAACCAGATAAAAAAATTGTAATATTTTATTGAAAAAAAAATTTTAATTTTTTTTTATAAGGGGGTTCGTCGTCCGTACAGTACGAACATATGGGGTCTGTGTCTAAATTTGTGTTCAATTAACAGCTTTCTATGAAAAAGAACACGAGTATGCAAGAGCTTTGAGTAAGAAGAAAATTGGCATCTGCAAAACAATATTGATTTGAATAAAAGAACATAACGAAGAATATAGAAAAGAAGAAATGAGAATGATTCATGTTTCCGCAGAAGTCAATATAAGCCAACTCAATGTTAAATTCTATTTATATATTTTTTTGTTTGATAAAGGCCAACTAAATGTATTGTCCCATAAGGTGTAACAAATACCTTTGTAATAATATTTTCAAAGATCATATTTGGAGTAATGATACAAGGTCCATCCTACAAATTGTATGCTACAATTTAATTCCAATCTTTACTCATTAGTTGCAACTAATGTACCAGAGGACCTCAACCAGATAATATAACATGAATCTATCAACAGGATAACTATAAATACCGTAGGAGTTTTTGAAATTCAGAATCTGTTTTACATCTATTGGTTGATACCATTAGGTAAAATCACACCAAATAGCTTAAGTAATAGGTTGCTTTATGGCTGTCTTGATTCATTTCCAGCAGAGAATCTGTCATAATAGTTACCCTCCACCTCTCCTCGCCCGAAACAACCATTGATCCACAGAAGATTTATATAAATTACATTAAACTACTTTTAAATGGGGTAACTGCTTGTATGAGACAATATATATGATATACAGAAGAGGGGGATCTAGAAATTATTGAAGAAATACAAAAAAATAGAAAAGGAAATGGAAACCTATGATTAAATTTGAGATTGATCAGCAAACAGAAAATTTAGTTTGTTTAGGAACCAAAGCAAATGGAAAGTAGAATAGGAAAGAAGTACAACAACAACAACAACAAAGCCTTTTCCCATTAGGTGGGGTCGGCTACATGGATCAAACGACGCCATAGTGGTCTATCATAAATCATATCTATAGTGAAACTATTGACCTCAAAGTCCTTCTTAATAGTTTCACCTATAGTTTTCCGTGGTCTTCCTCTTCCTCTAGCAACTGGGTTGTTCTCCGTCTGATCAACTCTCCTTACTACTGAATCCACCGGCCTCCTCCAAACATGCCCAAATCACCGCAACTGAGATTCAACCATCTTTTCCACAATAGGTGCCACCAGAACTTCTTCTCTGATACTATCATTCCGGATCTTGTCCCGTCTAGTCTTGCCACTCATCCATCACAACATCCTCATCTCTGCTACCTTGAGCTTATTCTCGTGTTGACTTTTCACCACCTAACATTCAGTCCCATACAACATCGCAGGTCTTACCGCTGTCTGATAAAATTTTCCTTTTAACTTGAGTGGGACCTTGTTATCACATAAAACACCTGATGCCTTCCTCCATTTCAACCACCCCGCTTGAATTCTATGGTTTACAGCTCCCTCTATTTCCCCGTCATTTTGTATGATGGACCCCGGGTATTTAAACTTAGTGACTTGTGGTATGATATGTTTCCCAACTTTCACCTCTATGCTAGAGGTGTTTTGCCTTCTACTAAATTTGCATTCCATATACTCCGACTTATTCCTACTCAAGCGGAATCCGTGTGTCTCTAAAGCTTGTCTCCAAGTCTCAATCTTTTCATTTATCTCCTCTATCGACTCCCCGACTAGGACAATATCATCTGCAAACAGCATGCACCGCAGTGCTGGCTCTTGTATGTGTTCCGTGAGCACATCTAAGACCAAAGCAAACAGATAGGGGCTTAAAACCGACCCTTGATGCAGCCCTATAGTGATCGAAAAATCTTCTGTGGATCCACTCTGAGTCCTCACATTAGTAGTGGTATTATCATACATATCCTTGATGGCTCGGATATAGACCACACGAACCCCTTTCTTTTCTAGAGCTTTCCACAAGATCTCTCTAGGCACTCTATCATATGCCTTCTCTAAGTCTATAAAAACCATGTGTAAGTCTTTTTTATCCTCCCTGTATCGCTCCATGAGACGACGCAATAAGTAGATTGCTTCCATAGTTGATCTCTCAGGCATAAAACCAAATTGATTCTCCGTAATATAAGTTTCCTTTCTCAGTCTCTTCTCGATCACTCTTTCCCATAGCTTCATAGTATGACTCATAAATTTAATCCCTCTATAATTAGTACAATTTTGTATGTCTCCTTTGTTCTTATATATCGGAATTAAAGTGCTTTTCATCCATTCATCTGGCATTTTCTTTGACCGCAAAGTCTCATTAAACAACTTGGTGAGCCAATGAATGCCTGTATCTCCCAGGCTCTTCCAAATCTCAATAGGAATATTGTCTGGTCCGACTGTCTTGCCATTGTCCATCATTCTCAAAGCCTCTTTAACTTCACGCTCTTGAATTCTCCGATAAAAGGTAAAGTTTTGGTCCTCCTCTCTAGTATTTAGCACATTAGAGTATGAAGACGTTCCATGGCCCTCGTTGAATAAACTGTGAAAATACTTCTTCCATCTATCTTTGATATCCTGTTCCATAACCAATACTTTACCCTCCTCGTCCTTAATACATTTCACCTGGTCCAAGTCTCTAGTCTTCCTTTCCCTACCTTTGGCAAGCCTGTAAATAGATTTTTCTCCAGCTTTAGTGCCAAGGATTGATAAAACCCTTCATAAGCTTTAGTTCTCGCTTCACTCACTGCCTTCTTGGTCTCTTTCTTAGATTCCTTGTATTTTTCCCAGTTTCCGCATTTTTGCACAACGACCAGGCTTTAAAGCATTCCTTTTTTACCTTAACTTTCTCTTGCACACTATCATTCCACCACCAGGATTCTTTATCCCCATTTCCAAAACCTCTTGATTCCCCAAAAGTCTCTCTTGCTATCTTCCTGAGCCCCTTGGCCATCTTGTTCCACATGACATTAGAGCTACTGTTTGCCTCCCAAAAACCTCCTTCCAGAACCTTGCGTTGAAAGATCATATGTTCTTCACCCTTCATTCGCCACCATCTGATCCTTGAAACCTTATTGTGGCATCTTCTCTTCACTTTCCCCTTAACTCGTACATCTATAACCAAGACTCTATGTTGGGTAGTCAAGCTCTCACCAGGTATAACTTTACAGTCTATACAAATCTTTCTATCCGTTTTTCTAATGAGGAAGAAATCAATCTGAGAGTGGGTTGCCCCACTTTTGTACGTGAGGAGATGCTTTTCTCGTTTCTTAAAACACGTATTGGTTATAGTGAGATCAAATGCTGCCGAAAAATCAAGGATAGATTTACCCTCAACATTTACCTCCCCTATGTCAAAACCTCCATGTACACTCTCATAGCCTTCAGAAGAACTCCCAACGTGTCCATTTAGATCCCCCTAGGAAAATCTTCTCTCCTAGTGGTATATCCTGAACCAGGCCTTCTAAATCCTCCCAAAATTTTACCTTGATGTGTTCTTCCAACCCAACCTGAGGTGCATACGCACTGATCACATTAAAGGTATTGTAGTACCCTAATTTTGTCCGGCTTTTTTATTTTATTTTATTATTTATTTTAAACTTTTTAAATTAGTAGTAGTAATAATAGCAAATAATATCTTTAGTCTTAGAGTAAAAAAGAAAAAAAGAGAATAAGGTGAAAAAAGGAAAAATAAAATTTATTGAACAAGGGTTGCAAATTGTAAATTTTGGAGGTACAATTAGCAGCTTATTTCTAAGCAGGCCACTGGCTTGGCAACCCAGCCCAGCTGTGCGCTGCACCCCCATTTTCGCTCCATGTAGCCCCAGACACTCCCCCTCTCATACTCTCACTCATCGCACCCCTCTTTCTTTTATCTCACGCCTCCAATCCACCACCCACAACACATGGCCCATCCACTTAAGCCCAATTTCCCTCCAGACCCAACCTTTATTTGCCCCATTCTATCTAACCCTAATTCCATCCCTCACCCTCTCCTTTCTCTCATCCGACGCAGCTGCTGCACCCCCTGTTCTCCCTATTCTCTCTTCCCTCTCTTTCATTCTCTCTTCTTTCTCCACCATTCTCTACTCCTCTTTCTCCTCCTCACTTTCCTCTCCCTACCTCAACCCTAACCTAGCCGCGACGCCCCTTTCTCGCACTCCCTCACTCTTCTTTCTTTCTCTTCCATTTTTCTTCTCCTTCACCTTCTCAAACCCTAAACCTAGGAGCTTCAGCCGCGGCCACATCCCTCTTTCTTCTCCTAACCCTAATCTGCCTCCACCTCCTCATCTTTCTCTTCACTTTATTCCTCTTTCCCGTGCCTCTTCCATTTTTCTTTCCTTTTTCTCACTCAATATCACCCCAAGTCTCTCCAATCAACCAAATCTTTTCCTTCCTCAATCTCAATCTCCAAATCGAATCACAAAAATCTCTCCCATTTGATTCGGTCCAAATACAAAAATCAGAGGCAAAATCTCACAGATTCGTGTGAGGAACTGGAAAGGCGTGAATCAGGGAGTATTTGTTCTTCCTTTTTTTATTTTCTTTCCTTGTCCTCATTATCTGATTGTGATACTAATTTGGTCATTCTTTTTTGCAGGTACTAGGCTATAAAAGAGGAGGAAGACCGAGAGCAAGAGGGGGGAGGAACCCAGAGAGGAAAAACCAAGAGTGAACCAGAGAAGAAAAAAGGAAGGCAGAAGAACGCTGAAACAGAGAAAGCAAAGAGAGACAGAGACGAGAAGAAGAAAGGAAAGAACTTGTGAGGTTAACATACCCAAAATTAAACACTACTTCTAGTCTTAGGTTATTTTGTTGAATCCCCTTCTCTTTGTTTCTGTTCGATTTTCTGGGAAAAAACTAATACCCAGGTTTCATCTTCTTCCTTTTATTTCCTTTCTGAATAGGGTCCTGTAACATAAACTTAAATTAAAACTTCCATTACAGTTTTCTTACTTTCGTTCTTTTATTTTTTTTTTTGTGATTGTTTGGTTGTTACTGTTGTTGTTGCTGTTGTTGTTGTTGGTATCCACGGTTCAAATTGGAATTAGGTTTATGGTTTGGCCTTCCAATGGGGCCAAATCCTAAATAGGGATCAATTTGTAAATATGTTGTTAAGAGAAGCATAAAGGCAAAAAGGGGATTTTTGAAATTCTGTTCCACATATACACGTTTTAGGGTTTGGCCTTCCAATGGGGTCAAATACTAAATAGGGACCCGATTGCAAATATGTTGTCTAAGAGGGTATAAAAGCAATAAAAGAAAGTTGCCATATTTTTTTTATCCACACATTTTTAAATAAATTTCTGAAAGTTACATTTATTTTGTTGTTGTCTAAAATAATATTAATCATAAGTAAATTGAATTTTATGGATTATGTTTTGAATATAAAGCAAAAAAAAATAAACTGAAGTGTTTGCTTTTAATCTGGCTGGCTGAAATTTGTTTGGGACCATTAGTTAATAATTAAGAATCTTATTTTTGAGGGAAATAAATTATTTATGGGCAAACAATTATTTTCAAACAATTAAAGGTACCGTTTTACGGGCGTTGCGGGGTGCTAATACTTTCCCCGCGCGTAAATAACTCCCGGGCTCAAAATCTGGTCCAAAGACCATTTCTTTCAATTCTTTTAAAAAAAAAAGGTTTTCTAATGTTTTCCTAAAATTAAATATTGGTGGCGGCTCCATTTCAAATTTAGGGTGGTTGTCACAGGTATCATATTCAACAACAAACTTTAGAGCTAGGATCTGATCTCCTATCCTTTTAACATCCACAATGTCCTTCTTCCAGATCTTATCAACAATTATGTCCACATCGTTTCTAAATTTGGCTTTGCCAGTATATCAAAGCTTGAAACCCGATGTGTCTAATTCTTTTGCCTTTTTTTCCACCCATTTAGTCTCTTGAAGGCACATGAAATTGATCCTCCTTCTGCTCACAGTGAAATAGCAATATAACACCTGCAGAGGCTATCACAAATCATGCTATTTTGAAGTGACAGCAGGACCGTTATAGATGTAGTCAGGGTGTGGTGGCTTCGAACCACAAACCTGGTTAACTATGTGATGCAGACAACGGATATGTTACTATTTTTTACTGTATGAATGGCATAAAAAGCATGTATGATGTATATACCTTTAAGTTGACTCAGTTTCTACTATGCATTATACATGTATATACCTTCAAGCTGATTCAGTTTCTACCATGCATCGTAACCATCACGTGCTGCTAATAATCGATATTATAATAAACAAAGAGAGAGAGAGAGAGGGGGGGGGGGAGTGAGAGCAACTATCCTGAGTAACATAATCCACATACTGGTGCTGAGCAAGAGTACAAACCGACTCCACGATTTCATCCACTAATAAAATGACATTGAACCTCACTGAGCAATGCGCAGACAGAAAACATGTAACCTGTAACTTTGAGGCCATGTTGCTGTGAAGGAATCAATTTTCTTTGTTGCTGATTTTTGTCTTCGTCATTGAGATCTTGTTCAATTCCTACTCCACTTCTTCTCAATCACTCACTCTCAAAAAAATAATGCATCTGGCATAAACCAGATGAAAAATATAAGCCAAGTGAAAAAGAAATAAACTACTGGAGAGTGTTCAGTCTTTTAGATTGTATTTAGATTTAACACAACATACATCTCAAAACATGTTCACATATTAACATTAAAACTAATATAATTTGAACTTGAGAAAATTTATTCATGCATCTACAGGGATGATGTTTTCAAGAAATTTAAAGAGAGAAGAAGTATTAATTTCTTATGAATGAAAAGAATTCCCGAACTTGGCTTCAGGATCTTGAACTCTTTGTAATATCTCTTCAGGTGGCTGGAAACAAAAACAAACAGAAGAAACACAAAACAACTCGGAATCCTAATTTGTGCATGTTTGCAGTGTTATCAATGGCAGATTATGGCAGTCAGCAAAATATCTGCCATATAAACACGGCATTGCGGCCTATTGTGGAAACATGGCGGATATAATAGGCCTATGGTGGCTGGCACCAAATCCACCATGCTATAACGTCATGGCAGTAATTTACCAACACTGCATGTTTGTGAGGTGCTTACTTGGAAGTTTGAACTGGTATATGAACATGTACTTTAACCTTTGGCTCTGTTAACTTGATCCATCGTGACTGCTTCTGATGCCAAGATCACTAGACTCTTCTTCTCGTCGATAATATTTATGTTGGTCTGCCTTTCTCCTGTTTAACATTACAGTTCATCAATGCCAATAACCTATGTTTGGATTGGGATAAGGTCATCCACAACTATAACTATACCTTTTGCTGACAGTTGACACCCCACATCTCAAGATAAGCCAAAGAAGTTGTACATATGAATTCCACACCTATGTCCCAAATTAGTTGAACTTTCAATTAAATCCAGGAAATAAATGCTATAAGTTATTCACTATTATGCAAATAACAAAGAGAAGTAAATTCCAGAGCTCTGAACTGTCTCTCAGCATGCCATGAATCAGCCTGCAAAATTGAAAATCTGAAAATATGTAGATGACAAAATGAGAGAAATAGAGAGATAGCATGCCATGAATCAGCCTGCAAGATAGAAAATTTGAAAATATGTAGATGACAAAATGAGAGAAAAAGAGAGAAACGACATGTTATGAATCAGCATGCCATGAATCAACCTCTTCCTCGATTCTGCATTCAAATAAAATGAGAGAGAGAGAGAGGGGGAGGGAGGTTACCGACAACAAAAATTGATATCATATAATATAACAAAAGCAAATTATTCAAGGCAGCGACAATAGCAGATTCAGATTCCAAAATATATTGGTAGTGATACTGATGCAAATAACATGAATCAGAAATTTGAACGATAAAATATTAAGATGAGTGTTGTTTACCTAAGTGAGTGATTTTGAGGTTGATTTGGGAGGCAAAGTAGTCGACTGGTTAAGCAAAGTGTGGTGAAAAAAGAGAGAATAGAAAGCTGAGTATGGGAAGTTAAAGTGTGGTTCTCGGTTTTGCTGGACATGAAAGGAGGATGAAATCAAACCCCTGGTTCAGGAAATTTACGTTCATTGAGCGATTTCAGTTTTCCAATAATCTGCTTATTGAAGCAGATTGCTGAGATCAGGGTGTATATGCTATCTGCGATTCAAATTGCAACAGATTGTTGCATCAATGGCCACATGTCTTTAGTGGAACTCTATTGGGAGAGATGAGCCTGGATGAACATGTCTCATTCCAAACCAAATACGAAGCACCATAAGTTGACAATTCAGTATCTGCGGCTGAAATGAATTCTGGATTCAACACTTGTCTTCCCAGAACTGTAGATGGGTTCCCAATTGTATACTATATAGTATAGATAGATATAGATATAGATATAGATATAGGTATAGATAACCTCGTAATCGAAAAATATTAACAATAACCTTAAAATTTCTCATTTTACTGCCTCAAAGCAAAATCATAGAGATAAGCCAAAAACAAAAGAAAGAAATAATTGAGACAGGCATTAATTGCAATTTTCTTTATAAAAAATTAAGATAAAACAAACAATGACGTCAAATAAACTAGCTATCAAGCATGCCAACAAAAGTAACATCAGAAAACAAAATTTAAATAAACTGGACGAGAAAATTGAAAACTTCTTCGATCGTATTTATTCAATCTTTTCAGTTCATTAATGCTTTTTTATTGTACCTTCATCCTATTCCTCAGCCAAAAGAAAAAAAAAAAATCTAAAAGCAAAACAGTACAAAGTGCATTGTAGTATTGTATCCTACTCAAAAAAGTGGGGCTACTTTTGGGGGCAAAGGAAGGAGGAAAGTTAACAAAAAGCTAATCAGTTCACAGGTCCCTAAGGCTTGAATGACACAATTTTGTCATCACCAATAATCGCCACAAGAACAACTCCCATTTTTAAAATGGTGAAATCTACTAGCATCTTTTAACACAATTTCCCGTCCTGTAACCATGGCTATAAGTTTGATTGCATTATGGCAGTCACCACATACACGATGGCCCTGTGTAATTTGCAAAGGCATCCAATTTGGAGTGTTGATGAGACCAAAAGCTATTGCCAGCTTTTCACTATGGTACTTTAGAATGCGTTGTTCCTCTTTATCCACATCAGGAAGCAACATTTCATTCTCCACAACATAACCATGTCTTGATATCTCCACCATCAGGTTGTCCACTTTTTGGTATATTTCTTTTGTTTGGGTGTGAGATTTGTCTCCACAAAGGAAGGCATATGGCTGTTTCTTGACTTCAATCCAGCTACATGCTGGAAGCATTCTTAAACCCTTTCTCTTTAAGGTTTGCAAAACACCAGCAGCTTCCTTCAATTTCCCAGAACTGTTATATATATTCAGAAGCACAACATAATTACACAGCTTATCAGGCTCCATCCCGTAAAGCTTTTCAGCCGCAAACTTCCCAAGCTCTAAATTCTCGTGCATTCTGCATGCTGTCAGCAATGCTGCCCACACATGTGGGGTTGGTTCGAAAGGAGCGCTTCTTATTAGTGCAAAAGCCTCATCTAGTAAGCCCTCTCGACCTAATAGTTCAACCATACACGCATAATGCATTGCTCTGGGCTTAACATTGTGATCTCTAATCATAGACTGGAAAATCTCCCAACCTTGTTCCAATAATCCTGAATAGCTACAAGCAGATAAGACAGCAAGGAAAGTTACATGGTTGGGAGTCATCCTTTCTCGAAGCATTTGTTCAAACATTTCTATTGCCTCTTCTCCCTGACCATGATTACCATATCCAGCAATCAATGCATTCCAAGATATAACATTCTTGCGGTGCATCCTGTCAAAAACATGTCGAGCATCTTCCATTCTACCCCATTTGCTATAGAAGTCAACAAGTCCTGAGTTCGCCACCATATCTGTGCCAAAACCATGACGAAGTAATGCAGCATGAGCTTGTTTCGCTTGTTCTAGTGATGCCAATCTTGCACAAATTTTTATTACTATTGAAATGGTGAAATGGTCTATTTTAGCACCACTATCACGCATCTCATAGTACATACTAAGAGCTTCCTCACTATAACCATGAAGTGCATAGCCAGCAATAATGGAATTCCATGCTACGGTCGTCTTCTTCGGCATTTGATAAAAAACACATTGAGCATCTTCAATGCTATCACACTTGCTGTACATATCAATCAGTGTACAAGCAACAAAAATATCTCCACCCACTCCCCTTTTCAAAGCACATGTATGAATTTGCCTTCCCACCTCAATAAGACCCAATCCGGCCGATGAGCGAACCATGGTGGCAAAAGTGTGATATCTGCCATCATTAAACTCTTCCCACATACATAAAAAAACCTCGAAAGCCTCAGAGTAATTCCCAGAGTCCACAAGTCCACCGATCATGGTCATCCAGGAAGCTGCATCTCTCTCAGGCATTTCAGCAAACAGGTTGCGTGCCTTAATCGTAAGACCACATTTCACATGCATAAGCAAAACCCTATTCATCATATATAAATCAAACTCAAACCCGCTATTTTTCATATAATTGAACACCCTCTTAGCAGCTCTATTGCATCTCAAACCAATACAAGCACTCACCAAAGCATCAAATGTGCTAGCATCCACATCAGAATCAACATATTCAAGTTCCAAATTTTCAAACAACTCCATTGCCTCCAGATACCTCTTACACAAAACCATCTTCTCTATCTGGCTGCAGATTCTATAAGAGGATGATTTCCTTATCTGGGGCCCATCCAAAACTGGCACTTCTCTTTCCTCATGCCTAATTTTCTTCTTTGGTCTGGCACGCAGCCCTTGTTCCTTGGAGGAATAACAACAAATCCGGGAAAAGAGTTTGCTCCAATTTCTCACCTTTGAGGCAAAACAACACTGGTTGAGAGAGGAAGAACCCAAAAAGGAAAAGGCTTGGAACTGATCTAAAGAGAGGGTTTGAATTTCCATGGGTAGCAATAAAAATTGTCTTGAATAAGCAAGGGGGTTGAGGTGTTGCGGTTGATGGCTTCCTTGTTCATAGTGTTGAAGAAGAGGGTTTAAATATGAATGTGAAGAGAGGAAGAAGACTCTGAATCACTGCATCTATTTCTCCGCCCAAATATAGTTTGTTTGGTATTGATCGCCAGGAAAATTGGAAAATGTATTTTATGCTTTTTTTTTAGAGCGAGTCATCTACTATCAATACAACCGTAAAAAAAAAAAAAAAAAAAACTACTATCAATATAAGCCCACACTGGGCAGGAGAAATTACCATACTACACTCTCACATTGTTGACACCTGTAATTATTGAGGTTTAAAGGGTAAAAAAAACATTTCAAGGTATGTTTTGATTAGTGGTATGAGATGGAATAGGGTGAAATGGAATAAGAGGGAATGGATTCCATCCCATCCCACTACTTACCCTTAATTTTATTCCCTCCCAATTTGGGAGGAATGGAATGGAATCACCCATTAATTTATTTAAATACGGTTTTACTCATGAATTAGAACCCTTCGTCGCCGGAGCAAATACCTTTTCTCAAGGGTTATTGCTGCAAGTTTAACAAGATCGCTTATTGCTTTTGTTTTTATGATGATCATCATCGCTTATTGCTGCGAGTTTATTTGAAAAACATTGCCATTTTTTTTGTTTTGTTTTTCTTTAAACAATCTTTCAAATAGAAAATTACAAACAAAAAAGAAGAAAATCTTTCAAATAGAAAATTGGACAAACAGAAACGTATATCAGTGGTAAAATTAAGGCCTTTAATTAAACGAGAAAAATAGAAAAAAAAATTGAAGTAAAAAAAAGTAGAAAAAGGTTGAAATGGAAATATTTGTATCTAGATTCATAATATATTTGCGTGATTTAAGTAGAGGGTAAGAATGGAATAAAAAAAATTATAGTCCATTCCATTTCATTAAACTTCATTTCATTTTCAAACAATGGAATGGAATTATTGTTCCATTCTGTTTCGTTCCGTTTTATTTCATTTCGTTGCCATTTTGGTGTTATTTTCTGATTTCAGTCATGGGCAGAAGATATTCTTACTGCACATATTATCAGGATTATGCTAAAAATTGAGATTTACAATAATCGATTTTGGGGGGTTTGTTCTAGCGTTTAAGCATGGCTTTGGGTGCATCTTCCTTATTCATGTTCTATAATTTTTTTATTTTTATTTTTTCAATTTCAGTATTGATTCAGGGTTTCTGTTTTTTTAATTTTTGAGAGCCTATATTATGTTTATGGTTTTGAATCTTTATTAATCTGTTTATGTTGTATCTTCCTTTCTGGATTTCTTCTCTATTCACAAATTTTTCATACTATGTTATGAAAAATACTATTTTTTCTTGCCAAGAAATCTTAACACTGTTCTGATTGGGTTTGAACATTAAAACTTGATTTTGGTGAAATAAATGGCTTAGGTTGTCTTTCACTTAGTGTCTCACTTAATACAACTAAACACAACCATTACGATATATTATTAAGCTTGTGAGGAATAGATGTTTGGGAATCATGTAACTATGTACTTGATTTCTATATATAACCACAGCCTAGAGCTCTTATCAAAATATTTAGCGCTATTACTCCTACTTTTTAATGTTATTTTTTCTGGTCTTATCTTTTCATTGTAGCTCATCAGGATGTTATGAGTTAGAGGCTTTATTTGTACGACTAAAACTTCTACCAGTGTTTTCTTTGTTGGTGTGGGTGTGAAGACTTCAAACTGTACTAAACAACAGTATTTAGTACATACCATTTACTATAGGCCAACATATCAAAATTGTTTTCACATATTAGCAATATTGGTTGATGTATTATAACAGCCTGCACAGAAGTTTGTCTTCCTGGAATGAAGGATTTTTTTTCCTTTATAAGAACTAGATGTTTTTTTGAACGTTCATCTCTGATTGCTAATCATTTAAGCTAAATTCAGATTGAGAGACAAGAGTTTCTTCTATCACGAAGTCTTCGATGGGTAAATTCATCATTATATTCATCGAAATACTTTGATGTTCTTTTTCTATGATCATTGATACACTTATATATATTTTAAGAGATTTAAGAGAATGGGGGCATTGCAACCATTGGAGTTGTGTACACTGAAAAGTTTTTCTTTCTTTTTCTCAATCGTTCTATAGTTTTTCTTTCTAAACCCTGCCTCATACCTCTTTGCTGCAGCTGCAGAGTTTGGTTTTGCCTACAACCACTGACATGGGATGTTTTACAGCTAGCAATCACACAGTAAGTCGACCATTTTATTAAAAAAAAAATTTGCAAGTTGTAAGTCAGTGAATTTTTTAATTTAAACTTCTTTAATAGGTGTGATCATATTCATGGAGATGGTTTACTCAATGAAACTGTGATAACTTCAACTTTTGGAGCAGCTGTTCTACATTGTTAAACATTGTACTAAACAAGGTTTGGATGTTGGCTTAACTATATTTTGTTATAAAAATTCTGTTGATGTCACTTCAATCATCATGGTTAAATTATTTGTTTATGTTGTCTTTTCTTCCGGGATTTCATATGTGGGGTTTTTAAGATCACCATGAGAAAAATTCTTTGGGCTTCAACACTATATCTAATTTTGTTGACAGTGAAAACTCCCCTAAGCCATTATATAGTGGATCATCGAGTGACAATGAGGTATAGCTGTTCTATGGTTGCTGTTGTACTTATTAGTTTATTGTCACAACTGGCTTTAAATCTATTTACTTTTACAGGTAAGTGATCAACATATGAAAATTAATTTCCCCGAAAAGAAATTGCAGACCATGGCAGATAGATTTCAAGAAGCTTTAGGGTCTTCCTCTGTTATCACTGAAGGGTCTCATGTTGGAGCACTTAATAAATTGGGGTGTAAAATTGTGGTTTCATGGTATTTTTATGCAATTGAACAATTGAATTCGAATTAATTCTGAATTCAGTGTGTGATTTTCTTACAAAATTGTGCAGAGCTGGATTATTTGAAAAACTACAGCAGGTGATGCAAAAGAAAAAGAAAGAGACATGGATTTCTGGAAAAAGTTACAAGCTGGAGCTAGGCCAGATGGTAAATTTTTTGCTTTTACTCTGCCTTCCCTTTCCATTCCAATCTAAGTAAAATACCATTTTAAGACTTCCTTTTGACAATCATTCGTTAGTATTTTTTTTCCTTCATTTTTTTGGGGTTGGGAGGTAGGATAAAGCTGGTTTTACATTTGATTTTACACGCTCACGGAGACAAAGATGTATGTTTGACTTACATAAAAAAAATTCCAGGTGAACTTGGCTGCAGGAAAATCTTTGACAAGCCTAAAAATTTTGTAGATTGGCTGAAGGCATTCTTACAATTATGGTAACTATAACTTTATGATATAATCATAGGCTTTATACTGGAAATAATGGGGATGGTTCAAGTTTTGAAGTGTTGTATCTGTAACTTTGCTAAGTGCTTATATTTCCTGATTTCTTATATTTGCTTGGTTTGAAGTAGGCAATGATATTGTTATCTAATTTTGTGACTCAGATGAAATTGAAGTTTTAAAGGAGGGAATCATATATGGAATATGGAAAAGAATTAGTAAATCCTTCCTTTTAATAAGCGTGACAAACAGCTTTAAAAGTTTTTTTTTTTTTTTGGGTACATGCGGGCCTAGTGGCTATAACACATACACACAAGGGATGGGGAAGTGGAGGCATTGGGGATCGAACCCCGCCTCATGCAAATGTCCCCGCAAGCTCTACCAACTGAGCTGCGCTAGTGGGACAGCTTTAAAAGTTTTAAACATCAAAGAGAAGTTCCAATATGAATAAATATGGATGTGGAACAAGGCATCAAATAAGGTCTATTTAATGCCATATTATGAATCTGCCACATTTAGTTGACAACACAATTAATGTCATATTGTCATGTTATGAAGGTGATGCAATACTGTTTTTTATTAGTCTATGTAGTTTTTTTATTTGTTTTTGCATAGAACACAAGTCATGAGGAATGGTTGAGACTTGATAACATTGTAATATCGTGCAGGTTTTGTCATGGGAATGGTTCAAAAATGCAGATGGAACCGAATTTGAAAAAGCTACAGAGGAAGAAGGGAAAAACAACGACAAAATTGTTGCAAACCATTGAATTTGAAAGATTAGAGAGTGATAGGGCAGAAAGCTTATCAAAGGAAAAGGATGGACTAAGAACTTAATTTGAGTTTGAAGCAAATGTAAAGAAAACCCTTATTATATCAAACAAAACTCCTTTCTTTGTTTGTTCCATTCCTTCTTTTTGTTGCCTTATTATATTAATTATTGCAGTAAGGAAAACCCCATTCTTATTTCAGAATTAAGATTTTTCCATCTTTGAAATCTATTGTACATTTCGTTGATTTTTATAGTAATACAAAAGAACTTAGTAATACAAAAGAATTAGTTGATTTTCATAATAGCATTCCATAGTAATATAAAAGAACTAAAAAAAGTAATTTTTTTGTATTCGTGTGATATGCTTATAATAACATTACTTTTCTTAATTTTAATTCAATATCTCAACACATTTTACTTATTGCACTCAGACTTAACGCGACCCGTGCGTTAGCATTGGTATGTTACTAGTTGGATCTAACATAAGAAATCTTTAACCCTAGATTGAACGGCTCTGTAGTAGCGGCACTATGTGTGACGTGGAAGAGGATCCAGGTCTATGACTAATGACCCGCAATTGGACATAATTTCTGGGGTACTAAGTATAATGAGTGAATTTAAAGTCATTGGATCTAACATAAGAAATCTTTAAACCTAGATCTAACGGCTTTGCAATAGCGGCACTATGGCGGCACGGAAGAGGATCGGGATCTATGAATAATGACCCATAATTAGACATAATTTTGAGGGTACTAAGTATAATAAGTGAATTTAATAAGGCGGTTTTGTCAAATGAGGTTAATTGTAAAAGAGTCCAACCTATATTCCACTTCATTAACAGCTAAGCCAAATGGAAGCTTCGTTAGCATTCACATCAATTTGCTCTCGGATTTGCATACAGATATAGATATATACACATGCCACACTCGCACAATACTAAAACATGGAGACGAAAAATAATAACAGACAATAACTACTATAAAGTGAATCACAAATTTAGTCCATAAAATTGCAAGACATTGTCAATTTAGTTATTAATATTCAAAAATAGTCTTTGAAATTAAAATTCTTTAATCATATTAATTATTTTGGATCAGTCAGTTTAGACCATGAAATTGTCCGCCACGAACTAAAGTGATCCAGAGTTTTCAAATTCAAAAATTCTTTTGAAATTTCTTAAATTTCAGGGATTAAGTTGATAACGCTTTATAATTTCAAGAACAAAATTAGTAACTCACTCATAATATAATAATTTTTTTGGGTATAGTAGTACACTATAAAACCTATGCATGCTACATGGTAAATAACCAAGCAACATTCTTGAGTTTAAATGTTTGATCAACATTGAATGATGATAAAAGGGAAATAATCTTCACTCTGATTTTCTTTTTTGGTGTGTATATATGCTCGTTTGTTTGCCACGACAACTTCCCATGCTGTATTAAGCTTATTATATGTAGCTTTCTTATTTTTGTTTTATCAAAATTCAAGCATTTGGAGATTTCCCATCATTTGTCAATAATTGTTGCTATGTTTTTTAAATCCCAAAAGTATTTCCATCTGCCTAAGCCTTGCTGTTTTAATAATGATTGGGTGCATATGAATCCCTGTGAAACTTAAATGCATGCTAGCATCAGCTTTGACGTATTCACGGAGAGTTTAGATGTATCAATGGGAAATATTATGGAAAAAACAGGTTTTTTTTTTCCCTTTTTTTTTTTGACTGAATCACCTCATATTATTTCATTGGTAATAATTGACGCAATACAATTAGGTACTATATCAAAAATTTGAGTATCAGCCGCATATGCAGCCACCCCAACAAGAGTGTGAGCAGCCCCATTAACTTGTCTCCTAGCAAACACTACGGAAGAGTGTCTAAAATTTGTTGCTACAAACTTCCTACAATTAGTAAAAGTCCCTTTATTGTACCAAAAAAGAAAGAGAGAGAATTAGTAAAAGTGTCTTTCATTCTGTATCACATAATCATTCTGTGAAAGGGAACACCATGTGATATAATATAATAGACCCTTATTTTTGTAGGACTCATCTACATTACTGTTTCCAATTAAGTAATAATGACTTTGTAATAATTTTCCCCAATCAAAGGAAAAAAATAGTAAAAGAGAAACTTGTATCAATAATGGAAGATTTGGTGTTGAACCAAATTGATGAAAAGGCACTGTTCTAAATTGGACTTCTTGTGTATTTCATCCATGTTGATTTATAAGGCCAAGGTGTAAGGATCACTCGCTCCAAAGCACACACCAAATAACTATTCGGTATTTACTTTATTGACATTGCTTTGTTGTTGCTGATAGATTTGTTTTTGGTATCATGCTGATAGTTTTTTAAGCTTCTGAAAACTCAAAAAAAAAAAAAAAACTGTTAGGCTGTTAGCTTAGGTTGGGAATAAAAATCCATTAATTGGCCACTACTGAATGGTTAGATTATACTCTCTCCGTCCCATTATATATGTCATATTTGGCTAAATCACACAGTTTAATCTTGGTAAAAAAGCATTTAATATTATGTGACATTGGCAGAAAGCATTTAATATTATGAGTAAAATTGACAGAATACATTTAATATTACATTGAAAATAGAAAATTACATATATTTTAGGACAATTTTTTTTTTGTAAATGTGACATATATATTGAAACGGGGGAGTAATCTAAAATCAATTTTGACTTTTCGGTTTTGTAGAAATAAATGAAGACATTAACCTAAAGAAACACAACAAAATCTAACTACAAATGACTCTGTTCAATTGAGTAAAAGACAAATATGCGATTAAAGGAATAGAAATGCAAAAAGTAGTGGGGAAATTGAAAATGCTTGGGGTTGGAAATGAAGGAATATCGACACTACTCGGACTGAATCCTCCGGTTAAGAAACAAAATAGTTCATTTTATTGGTCCTAATTATAAGAAACAATATAATTTGTCAAAAGCATTAAATGTCGAATTGTCATTTATATCCTTATTTATTGTGAAACACATTAATAGGATACACTTATTTCCTATATAATTTTGGATACACTTCTTCCTCAAGTAGCGAATAACTTCTTGAGTTATGATAACATTACGATTAGGGCTAGTTTAGTTAATTAGGACTAACCACATAGTTAATAGTTCATTGTGGTTTCAAGCTTATTTGAAATAGAAAAATGCTAGCAACTCCATCTCTAACACAATTGTTTTTATTGATTCAAATTTATTTGAGTCCCACCAAATTTACACATGACCCATATGATTTGGTAGGATCTATTTGAATGTCAACCAACTAAAAAGAAGTGTGTTCGAAAGTGCATTGTTAGTACTCCTTTTCAAAACCTTGGTAATCACTTTGAAAGACACATTGCAAATGATCAATAGGCATTATCTTTTTCAAGTTATTTTTTTTAAAACTATCTTCTTCAAGTCAGATACTTCAGAATGAGAGTTATAAGCATCTTATTGATACCAGAAATATTATTTGGGTTTTGAAATATTTGCTTGAATATAGAGCTGCCCAAAATCTCCTATTGACTCTCGTAAAAAAAACAACTTGAAAACTATATCCCCTCTTTGAAATCTTTTATTTCAAAAGGAGCTTTTTTATTTCTTCACCACAGATCTCCCTAGACAATTTCCTTTTATCGTGCTAGCGCATCCATTTGAAGATACTTTAAGGTTCATTAATTTAACTAATTAATGATCTATTCGTAACGGACTCAGGACCCTGAATATACTTTATCGGTCTTGCTAACGAGTGTTCTAAGGGTATTGATTAAAAAATTTTTAAAAGAAAAATTTGTCTTGAAAATACAAGTTAAACATTTTTCGATGTAATAAATGCATCAACTTCTCATACAAACTTACCTGTTTTAATTCTTTAATCAATACCATGAGGACACTTGTTAGCATTTTCTATACTTTATCAATGCCTTTGCATTTTATTAATTTTTACATATATCGTTGTAACTTTTTGGCGTACGTCATTGATATTAAGCAACATACGAGAAGAGTGGTAGTTGCAATGATTGTCCAGTCTTTCAACCTCACAAGTGTTCATAAGCTTTTTTTTAGATTATTTTCTCATGTTTTTAACAAGTAAAATTTAACCAGCATTGTAAAAAAAAAATTAAAAAAAAAATACTACTTGTGTCCTTGATTATAAGCACCTTTTGACCAAAACATGGAGATTAAAAAAACTAATCAACCAATTTAATTTGTCTAAAAAGTGTACTAATTTTCTCATACTATCCTTCAATTATTGGGCAAAATTCATCTCCCAAGGCTTTTTAATACTCCACTTTGGCTTGTCATCTCTTAAAACTATCTAAGTGTATTTTTGTAAAGAAATAATCAATATATCTTACAAATTGAAAAGAGGCTTATATTTAAGGAAACTTTTTTTTTATAAAGAGATCTTATAATTAGTGACAGAGGTAGTAATTTAAAAGCCATGTATTCCTTGAATGAACACCACCGCCCTTGGTTGGAACAGGAGTTCAATTATGCTAATTTATATTCTTTTTGTTTCTAAATAATAGTTGTTGATGGTTTTTGTACGCTAATTAAGTAAATTAATAATTTTTTTTTATATTTTTGATAAATTATTAGTCTTTGCGGTTGTGCTTTTGACATTTCATTGCCTCATTACACTGATTTCTATCTCTGCAATACATAGTTAATCATATAATTGATAAAAAAAAATTATTGCTTCATTAATTGATATTGTAAAATAACAATAAAAATGAGATAAAAATATTATACAAATTTATACTCTTTCTGTTTCTAAATAATAGTTATTGAAGGTTTATGTACGCTAATAAAGTAAATTAATATTTCTTCCAGTCCATATTATAAGAGACAAAATATTAATTTACACAGACCAAGAAAATGCTTTAAAATTAGCTAATTCTAATTAATACTCCTAAAAATTTAACTTTTTTCCAAATATACCCTTCTCATAAATGGTGGCTGATAATTAATGACACTTAATTCACACAAATTTCACTAATTTAAATAAGGGTGTAATTGAAAATTAGCATTTAATATATGTAAAAATTGATGCTTGTTTCTTATATTTTGAACAAAAAAATTGAACTCATTTGTCTCTTATAATATGGACCGGAGGGAGTAATTATTTTTATATTTTTGATAAATTATTTTCGTCGAAAAAAAATATTTTTGATAAATTATTAGTCTTTTCAGTCATACATTTGGCATTTCATTGACTCATCCCACCGATTTGTCTCCCTACACTAAATAGTTAATGATATAATTGATAAAAATTGGTTATTGCTTCATTAAATGATATTGTAAAATGATAATAAAAATGAGATAAAAATATTTTACTAAAAGGTAAAACAAAATTAGAGTGAGAGAGTAGATGACATATAAACAGTAACACTTTTTTTCCCCTAGAAAATAGACAACTAGGAAATAACCAAAGGAGTAGATATTAGACAATCCTGTTCACAAATTAAGTAAGTGACGTAGCAATCCAGAAAGTGAAGCAGGATACAATTCATTTCTTATAACATTTATTTCATGAACAAATTAAGCGGCCTAAACCATAGAGATGAGTTAAATGAAAGATAACTAGTACATCTCTATAAGTGGTATGGGGTCAGAGAGACCCTCGCCTCAAACTTCTACATCCCTAATCGACAAACATGAACATATATAATTAATGAGATAACCCACAATTTGGTCTCTAAAATATCACCTTCTTTCCTACTTAGTCCCTAACATACGTAAAAAATTAAAAGGTTCCTAACGTTTTTCTCTATCCATCAATTTAGTCCCTTAGTTAACTTAACCCCGTTTTTTAAATGTTAAGTGTCAAGTTGACAATTTCTCTCTCCTGAGTGTATTCAAAATAGTCTCTAATGTCTCTAAAATACATCATATCAGTCCCTGATCAAATAAATACACATATTTAGTCATCAAAGTCCCTTATTAGAACTAACCTGAATATGGGGCGAGATGAGAAGATGGAATCCGCAAAGTGAGTGACTGCAAAGAGAGAGAAAATCCTCCTCTTGCTCTTCATTCACAAAATCCGCTTCTTGGTATGCTTTTGAGGTTATAGAGTTTACTTAGGGACTGAATTGATGTATTTTAGGGATTAGGGACTAATATGATGTATTTTATAGATATTAGGGACTATTTTGAATATACTTACGAGAGAAAAAATTGCCAAATTGGCATTTAACATTTTAAAAAAGGGGTTAAGTTGACTGAGGGACTAAATTGATGGATGGAAGAAAACGTTAGAGACCTTTTAATATTTTTACATACGTTAGGGACCAAGTAAGAGAGATAGTGATACTTTAGGGACCAAATTGAGAGTTACCTTTGTAATTAACTCACTAGATCAGTTTCTGCTATCCTTGACATCGACATCCTTTCCTTTCGTTACTGTTACGACAGCACAGTAAATTAAGGAAGAGGAACACATGCCATTGAATTGAAACACCGCAAATTAATGTTTCACGCCCATAGGGCATGCAGGGTGTCTCAAATTATAATATTGTCAAAGTCATAAAATAATACTAACTCTGGCGGCTATCTCTTTCTTTAGCTACTAGCTAGTTACACTTGATTATCTGCATCATATATACTACAGCAAAGCACTTGATCCATTTAATAAGGGAAATAGCCTTCCCAAACCATAATGGGCATAATGCTAAACAAATAAAAATCTTGTAGGAATTTTTATGCTGGACACTAAAATTTTATAAGAGCTAGATTCTTATGTGATCTTGAAAGTAAGATCAAGAATATCTCTCTTTAGCATTAAAAGTGTAGTTAAAGTCGTAAATAATACTCTCTCCGTACCTTAATACAATACCCCTTTTGACCATTTCACGCCCCTTAAGAAAGTGGGTTTTGTTAGTTATTAGCATTAAATTTGTACAAAATGTGTGTTATTTTTCCCAAATTACCCTTCTCATCTTCCAAGACTATTTAAGAGAGAGAGAGAATTAATGCACCTTGGTATAGAGAATAATTTTGTAAAAAAAAAAAATTAATACACATTGGTCTTTGAAAATTGTCTTATATTAAGGGACAATTTTTTATTTTTATTTTACAAAAGGGTCTTATATTAAGGGACGAAGGGAGTACTAATAAAACCACACTTATCAGCTAACATACGGTCTCCCATTATTTGAACTTCATATTAAAATTTGACAACAATTTCTATGATTAATGCAGTTGAAAAATGTGGTTAATTAAGTGTTAAATTTGGTTAGTAAAAATCAAAGTGTCACAACTCATTAACAATCAACTGAACTTCATTAACCAAGGTGTTAAATGTAATTAACCACAACTTTTAGTCCAAATAGACCAAACCACAACAACATGTCAAAACAAATAACAGACAGAGCGCAATTGGTTTTCTCTTGGAAGAGAGTTAAATCGGTTATAATAAGCAGAACTACCATTTGCCATGACCTCTGAAAAACCAATCCATGCATAAACTGCCTTCCAAAGCCGAGAAGACACCTGGCAAGATAAAAAATAAATGATTATTGTCTTCCCGCAAGAAGAAACACATCACACGATACATCATGCACTTTGTCTAGAATGATCCTCCAAAATAACGCAAGCACTTTAAGGGGTACATTACATTTCCAATTTTTTAAAAGATGACAAAATGAAGAGAATTAGAATCCCTTGGCAACGATTGAGATTGTAAAAAATCTGATTATACAATAAAAAGACCAAATGCTTCTTTTACTCCCATTTATTTGGTAACCCCCTACAAATAAAAAAAAAAAGTCCAACACATTCAGCATATCTACAACCAGCCCCTCTTCCAACACAAATAAACCCCTCCGCCATCTTCAAATCCACCTCCAAACATTATTAAACCGCTCTCCTTTATCAGCCACACAAGCAATCCTAACAAGCGAGATTTGACACAACCGAGTAAAATAGTGTTTCAAAGGCTCGCCACCAAAACCGAACTCACTTTTTCCTCACTTTTGACCTTTTCTTAGCACAATGGGACAACCAAAGTGGTGGTACATGAGAAACATTCTCTATCAAGCACAAATTAATCCCTCCACTATGCTGAAGCAGAGGAGGTTGTGCATCTAAAGGCAAACAACGCTATGTTTCCATATTTATAAGATAAAAAGGGAAACAAACAACATCAGAATCAACAAGAAACTGCCATTTCCATTTAGCTAATAAGCTCAAATTAAAAAGATCCCTCTGTCTTAAGCCCATGAACATTGGTATCTACTTTATTGGACAACCATTAACAAGAATAGAAACATCCCCATGATAAACACATGCCCTAATCCAAGACCTCTGTGACCCGATGAATTTCATGTATATAAAAAATATAACTTATATAAAAAAATCATACACAAAACGTCATTTTATATTATTTTATATTTATCAACTACTTCAATAGCTAATTTTACTAAATACTCGAAATTCAATGAGATAACCCTTCAACTATCATATTTTGGTTATTAGCCAACTCTTTTGCATCGGGTCCGTTCTTTTTGTTGGAGGACGGCTCGCAATTGTTTACCCACAAGATCCAATCTCCAGTCACGTGGTGTTGAGTGCTGTAGCTTGTGTGTAATTTGCGAGAACAATATTGAAAATAATTGGCATATTTTTTTAACATGTGATCATGCAATAGCTTATTGGAGAGAAGTTAAATTGTGGCCTCAGATAGAGATTTGCACGAATCAATCTGACAACCTTTTAGAATTATTTTTGAAGGTATGTAATTCTTCATTCTAAAGATAGCGAACTATTTGTTATGTTGCTATGGAGTCTTTGGAAATGTCGGAATGTTAAGCTTTGGGATGGAGTTCTTTCACTGATTATGAATGTGGTTTCATTTGCTAAAGACTCTTTGCATGAGTGGTAGTGGATGCAACTTTCAAGAGTTGACACTAAGAACAATAGAATTCATCATGAAGCACATGCAGTCCAGTGGTCCAAACCAGCAAACGAAGTGCTTAAATGTAATGTAGACTATGTTTTCTTTCCTAATAAATCAAAATCAGGTGTAGGAATTTGTTTTCGTGATTTTACGAGTACCTTTGTTCTTGCCCAAACGTCATGGTCCAATACTACTTGTTTGGTAACAGAGGGAGAAGCATCTGCTCTTTTTTAGGCATTTAATCTTGCTACTAGCTTGGGTTTTGAGAGAGTTATTTTTTAATTGGATTGCAAAACAATTATAGATGTTCTTTCAAATCATGTTGAGTATGTAACTGAGTTAGGGACCATTGTTGATAAATGTAGAGAGTTGCTTTCTTTTCATGCTAACTTTAAGTTGACTTTTATTAGGAGATAAGCAAATAGGGTCACCCTTAGCTTCGCTATAGTGTCCTTATTAGAGTCTAGTCCCATATCTATTATGTTGCTCTTTTGTTTGTTGATCATTAATTGATACTGGATTAAATAAAATAATTTTGCTTTTCCTAAAAAAAATATTTTGCTATTAAATATTCCCCCGTCTCATTTTATTTGTCCTCTTAGGTTAAGCACACATCTTAAGAAAATGATTGAGTTTACAAATTTCTATGATAAAATTATACTTCTTGACTAAAATACCATTTATTAATTAGAGTAGTGAAATAGTTATGTAGAAAAACTCATTAATATAGTTGGTCGAGATAAAGGGGTATTGTTGAAAATAAAGTAATTAATACTTCTTGATTTTCTAATCTAAGTAGACAAATAATTTGAGATAATAAAATATTTAAAAAATAACATCTAAAATGTGACGGAAAAAGTAACTTATATGTTAGTTTTGTCAAAGCGATCATCTTTGATACTAGTTTTCGTAAAACACTACAAACTGGTGAGATAAATGCATTTATTAAGTATCTCTATTTTGATTAATCAAACTTGTACGATTGGAATTAATGTTCGTTTCACTCTACATCATTAGCTACTTCTAACAACATTTGTCACCAATTTAATTGGTTTACCTTGAAACATTAATTTGCTATAGGAAAATTATTGTTTTCTTACATTGTTGATTTTACAAAGCATTCACAATTTGATTCAGTAACTCACCATTCTCTCTCTCTCTCTCTCTCTCTCTCTCTCTCTCTCTCTCTCTCTCTCTCTCTCTCTCTCTCTCTCTCTGGACTCGATTACAAGCAAAAAAGTAGTCATATTTGGTGGTCTAAAATATAATCAAATTCTAACAAATTTCACCGTATTTAATGTTATCATTCAAAAAATATCATTCATTTAATATTATCATGATATAAGTTCTCATAGAAAACTAAATGAAAAGGAAAGGTAGTTTAGAGAATCCAATTAGTTTTTTTATAACACTAAAATAATTAAATGAATTTAACTAACTTTCTTAATCAGTGTGAAATTATATATTTTTGTTTATATCTGAGTAAGGAGGGAGTATGCTTTTTTAGACCAGACAAATGCTAATAAGTATCCTAAGTCCATTGTTTAAAATGTCCAAAAAAAAAGTTTTTAAGAAACGCTGTGTATCTAATACATTAAAAAATATAGGTTTTTTCAATAAATAATTATCTTATTTAAAATCTTTAAACAATGCTTTTAGTTCAATTTTTAGTAATTTTCTTTATATTAAAAACTAACCAAGAATGTCATGTGCACATCAAATTAAGCAACAACTATAAACCAATTAATGCTGAACCTAAACAAAATTTAAGGTTTCACAGAGACAGATTTCACTGCTTTAGCTACTTTTTCCGACACTTCTCACTTTCATCAATGGGCAGTTGACATCTTACACCAAAAGGTAGGGGACCATTACCAACGAAAATATCTTAGGCTCAATATAGCATTGATATTTCAATGGAAGAGGATATCTAAAAGAATGAGGGAGTTGAAATTCTTGAATTAACACGGTTGGCAACGTGGCCCAAAATCCAGACTTATTGGCGTTTACTTTCATTCATGTCTTCTATATACCGTGAACTTTCGCATATACTTTTGCTAATATGTTAATTATTCCCTCCGTTTTTGTTTATAAACAAAAGCCATTTTTTATATTTATTAAAAAAAATATTTAGTCTAAAATTTGGACCAGATACATATATTTTTTAATAAATATAAAAAGTGACTTTTGCTTATAAACAAAAACGGAGGGAGTAGTATATATCCAACAAAAGTCATACATTAAATATGCAATTCTTTTATCCAGCAAATTAAATTAATAGCAACTTTAAAAGAAGTTTTAATATATATTTTTTTGTGAGGCAAAAGAAAGAAGTAATTAAAGATAACTTTTTGTTTTTGCAAAAGAAGTTGCACTAATAATAAATTACCGGCTAAAATACTCTTTTAGTTCCTTATGTTTATTTTAGGTTTTATTTTGGTCTCTTATGTTTTATTTGTTTCGAATTGGTCCCTTACGTTATAAAAGTTATACCAAAATGGTCCTACCGTTAGTAACACCGTCAAAATGTTGAGTTGGCACATTGGGAGACCAAATTGAAACAAAAAAAATATAAGAGACCAAATTGGCACCAAATAAAACATAAGAGAAGGACCAATTTGATGTCAATTTGGTCCCTTATGTTTTTTTTTGTTTCAATTTGGTCCCTCAACGTGCCAACTCAGCATTTTGACGGTGTTACTAACGGTAGAACCATTTTGGTATAACTTTTGTAACGTAAGGGACCAATTCGGAACAAATAAAATATAAGGGACCAAAATGAAACCTAAAATAAACATAAGGGACTAAAACGGTATTTTAGCCTATTTTTATTTATTCTAAAAAGAGGCCATCATCGACAAGGAACAAGAAAGGAGGCAAGGGGGATAGGATACGATAAGAAGGTAAAAATATTCATGGGAATTTGGGATCGATAACCATACAAATTCTCGTGCCTCTAAATAAGGGGTGGGAATAGGTCAGGCTATCCGAGGGAACTTACGCTCTAGCTTACGGTAGGCCCAGATCAAGCCAAACTTTTTTTTAAAATAGACTAGGCCAAAACTTTTTGAGAAGTCTATTTACCTAAAAAGATCGAGTTTCGGGCCATCCAAAAAGCCTTTTAAGCCTAACAGGCCGGCCTATTTAAGTAAATATAAATAATAATTTTATATTGCTATTATTACTATATTAGATTTTGTACATTATATTAAATTATATACCTACTGACATTTTCAATAATTTAAGCATATTAACTTATATAAATGTCTGACATACTTAAAGGCGTTATTGCAACATAAAATTTAAATAGGCTATCATATAAGTTTTGATTCTATAAAAGGTCATGTTAGACCTTGAAAAAACCTTATATCATACGAATAAATCAGAATCAGACCTTATAAAACTCAGCTCATCCTAACTATTTCCACCCCTATGTCTCATGTCTCTTAGTAGCAGTGGTTTTAATTTTTTTATAGCTTATTATAAATAGAACTTAACCTCATTGGCTTATTAGCTTGTTAGTCTATTTAAAGATCGGTCAAATGACTTATTTAAAGACGTTAATATCAAATAGGCTTTTAACTATGCTAACAGACCATATCAAGCTTTCAAAAAGGCCAAACCAAGCCTAAAAAAGCCTATGATAGGTAACAGGCTAGGCTTGGACCTTTAGTTTTTGGTTCAAGTCAGACTTGGGCCTTGCAAAGCCTAATTGGCCCATCCTATTTCCACCCCTACCTCTGAACTCTTATCACATGCCCATGGATCATTATTTTGGCGTATAGGAATTTTGAAAAAATTAAGCTGAACCACTGATATAAAGTGAAAGCAAGGGTCATGTCAATGTCATTTACAATATGTTTGGTTGTTAGAAAAAATTGAGAAGAGAGAAAGAGGCGATGAGAGAAAAAATATGAAAAATAAAGTAAATTTAGAGTATTGTTTGATATAAGAAAAAGATGACACTACAAGTGTAGTACCCTAATTTTGTCCGGCCTTTTATTTTATTTTATTTTATTATTTTAATTTTTTTAAAAAATTAGTAGTAGTAATAATTAAATAATATTTTTGGTTTTATAATAAAGAATAAAAGAGATTAAAAAAAAAGAGAAGAAAGAAAAGAAAAGAAAAAAGAAGGAAAAAAAAAGAAAATTTATTTTTTAAAAGAAAGGGGGGTGCTAATTAAAATATGTGGGGTGCCAAAATCAATTAGTCAAACGACTGAACCAGCCCAATGCTGTCCAGTCCAATACACAACCTTTTACTTCGTGCACGCCTCCTTTCCCTGCATACGCCCCCTGTGCACCTCTCACCCTCTGTTACTGGCTGCACCCCTTCATTCCTTCGCACACCCCCTTTTTTATACACTCGGCCCAAGCTCTCTCTCGCGCATCCCTCCAGCCCAGCCGCAAGTCCTCCCACCAGTTCCTCCCACCAGCCGCAAGTCCTCGTCCTCTCTCCGTTCTCTCTTCTCTCTCAACCTTATCTCTTTCCCCTTCTTCCAAACCCTAATTCCCTTCACCCTCCAGCCTCATGCGGCGCTCCCTCCCCTAGGCTTCCCCCACTTCTCTCATCCTCCTCTTTCTCCTCCACCATTCACGCCCTCTCTCCCACGATTCTCTCATCTTCTCTCATCTTCTTCATCTACCTCCCTTCCCAAAACCCTAGCCGCGACCAACCCCATCCCCACATTCTCTCTCACTTTCTCTTCTTCTCTTCATTTCACCAAAACCTTAACCCAAAGAAAACCCTAAGCTGCCGCACCTCACATCCTCTCCCACATTCTTCGTTTCTTTCCCTTCTTTTTCCATAAAACCAAATCAAATCTCTCCTGATTCGGTCCGAAGTCAAGAGGAAAAAACATGCGGATCACCAGGCGAAATCAGGGAGGATTGCTTTCCATTTTTTCCTATCTCATCTTGTTTCTTTATTTTACTTTTATTTTACACTGATTTGTTGCTATTTTGGTCGCAGGTTCTACAAGGCTATAAAAGCCTTTCAAGGCCATGAAGCAAAGGGGGCCAGAGAGAGAACCAAGTAAAAAAAGGAGGAAATCCCACGAAAAAAGACAGGGAGAATCCAGAGGAGGAGAACAACGAACGAGACCGAGGCAAAGAGAAAAGGCATAGAACCTGTGAGGTTACAGACCCAAATAAACATTGTTTTAGTCCTAGGTTTCTAGTTTTCTTTTGATTCCCCATCCTTTGGTTTCTATATAATTTCTCTGGGCAAGGTTTAAACCCAGGTTCCATTATCCTTCTGTTCTGTATTTCATCTCTTTTGTTTTTGTATGATCATGTACTATATGCTTGGATTGGGACTGTGATAATAAAACGTAATGTAATCGTCTTCTTCCCTGTCTGTTTACATTTTATTGTCTTTAGTTGATTACTGAATGTAGAACGCTCGTGACTTCTTCTTTGATTCACACGACGGCTCAGCAAAATTAGAATTAGGGTTTGGCCTTCCAAATGGGGCCAAACCCAGATTAGGGGCTGATTTGCAAATCATTTCTTTTTTTTTCTTTTTGTATATAGTATGATCATGAGGGTTATAAATGCAAAATAAGGTTTCTAGAACACGTCCCCTTTTTTAAAAATAAATACACGCATATCTTTAAAACAAAGAGGTTGACGTGTTCTTCTTTTTTTAGGTGATAAAATTGATAAAATAAATACAAAAAAGGGGGGCCCTTTTGGATTATTGGGTCATATTTAATTTTGTGTAAAGTTTTTTTAAATAACCTTTTGGGCCTTTGTGGACAATAGACAAGTAAAATGGGGTTCTGATCTCTAAACAAGGTTCTGGTTTCCTTTTAATAAAAACGTCAGTAACTATTTATTTCAGAATAAATGTGATGTTATCATAAAATAAATGTTTTTCAGGGGATTAATTTTGAAGGCAAACAATTATTTTCGAACAATTAAGGGTATCATTTTAAATGGACGTTATAGAGGTGCTAATACATTCTCTATGCGTAATTAACTCCCGAACCCTTCAAATTTGGTTCAAAGGCTATTTTTCAAATTATTTTTATAGAAAGGTTTTTCCTACTGTTTTCCTTAATAAACATAGGTGGCGGCTCCATTTAAAATTAAGGGTGATTGTCACAACAAGAAAACGCGGGCGTACCGACGACTTTTAGCCATCGGTAACCCCGAAAAGCCGTCGAAAATACAAACTTACCGACGGATTATCGACGGCCACTAGCCCATCGGTAAATTGGGCGTCGCAAATGATTACCGACGGTTTTTTAACCGTCGATTAAAAACCGGCTTCCGACGGTCATGGTCGTCGGTAATTTTCCAACGGACTAGCCCGTCGGTAAATCCAGACGGTGATTACCGACGGGTATAGTCGTCAATAATGTTAGTTTTTTTTTAATGAATTTTATTAAATAATTAAGTTATTAATTGATTAATTTTTTATATTTAATTTAATTAAAATTACTTGATTGATTTATTTAATTTTTAAATTAATTAATTTCTTTAAATTTAATTAACTATTAATTTAATTTAATTATTTTTTAATTATTTATTTAGTTATTTAATTATTAATTTATTCTATATTAAGAAATGTGATAATGTAAACTAAAAAAACAAAGTAAAAAAGAAACATAATAAATAAATAAAATATCCGAACAAACATCAACAACAAATTAAAAAAATATCCGAACAATATCAAAAATATAAAAAAAAATATAAACATCACTAATAATCCTGGTAGTCCTGATCATAATCGAGATGCTCTAAACCATCCGCATCAGCGACATCATTAGTACCAGGCGGCGGAGGCGGCTGAAGTCGTAATATAACATACACCCTCGCACACAATAGTCATTCTTTTTAGATTCCAACCCCAACTTGGACACTAAGTGTAACACCCCAAAATTCCCTAATCTCAGTTCGAGAATAAATTGGAAGAAGTTGTGTGATTGTATTTAAGCTTAATTTGGTTTCAAATTGAGTGAATATGATTACATGAAGTTTTAAGATGTAAGTGGTTGATTTTAAGTTAAGAAATAAGTTGGATTTGATCCTGAAATGATTGGAAATATAGATTAGGAGTTAATTGAAGACGGTGATGAGGAGGTGCGCTTCCGTGTACTTATCCTCTCAGGTCACGGGTTCGAGCCCTCCTAAAGGCAAAAATTCCCATGAAAGGGGGAAAAGTCCTATGAGTAGCATTTGCGGGATGGATTACCTGCAGTGTGGGTTGGCGCTGGTTGGGCCACAAAGTGGACCTAAAGCCAGGCAAAGCCCAGCTGTAAGGGGGCCAAATCTCGGGGTGTTACAATAAAAGGCGCCTTTTATTGTAACACCCGGGATTCGGCCTTCAGCCCCCACAACATTACTTATAGGACTTCTCCCCCCTCTAAGGGAGTTTTTGCCTTTAGAAGGGCTCGAACCCGTGACCTGAGAGGATAAGTACACGAAAGCGCACCTCCTCATCACCAACTCAACTATAGTTGAGTTGGTCATGAGTAGTGATGCTTCCATGTACTTAAGCTGTTTGGGTCACGGGTTCGAGTCCTGCTAAAGGCAAAAACTCCCTTAGAGAGGGGAGAAGTCCTATGAGTAATGCTGCGAGGGCTATGTGGCACAAGGCCACTGGCTAAATCCTGGCTGTTACAATAAAAGGCGCCTTTTATTGTAACAGCCGGGATTTGGCCAGTGGCCTTGTGCCACATAGCCCCCGCACCATTACTTATAAGACTTCGCCCCCCTCTAATGGAGTTTTTGCCTTTAGCAGGACTCGAACCCGTGACCATGAGGGCTTAAGTACACCGAAGCATCACTACTCATCACCAACTCAAATTGAGTTGGTGAATAGTAGTGATGTTTCCGTGTACTTAAGCCCTTTGGATCATAAGTTCGAGTTCTGCTAAAGGCAAAAACTCCCTTAGAAGAGGGAGAAGTCCTATGATTAATGGTGTAGGGGGTACGTGGCACAAGGCCACTGGGAAAATCCCAGCTGTTACACTAAGCTTTTAGCTTCGTAATAACTTTTTGGCAAACCATCTCTGATAGGTGACGAGTCCAACATCATTTTCGTTACGAGATCCAAGCACACATCCGTAGCACCACAGTTGGACTTAAGAGCTAAAAGCCTCACATACATTCATAACTTAGAATCTGCAGACCCTTCAAACAACGGCTTATTTGTTTCTAACAAGAGATTATAAATTTTTTGTGATGTCTCATTTGGAAGTTCATCTGTGTCATCATACTGTTGCTCCTCGAATGATACATTGACCCTCAAGGCATCACAAACCATATCTTGCATCAATTCAATCTGCTCACCATATCCCGTATCTAAGCAACTGCTTGAAGCACCTGTGCAATTATCGTCAACCCCTAAATTAACCTGAGGTAACTCTTCACCATGTCTAGTCCATATCCAGTAATTAGGCTTAAATCCAACTCTCTACAGGTGATGCTTAACCTCACATGGGCTCTTAATCCTTCTGCAATCGCAATTAAGGCACGGACATCTAATCACTCCATTAATTATGAAATATTAATGTGCCATTGCAGCTTGGACAAAGTGATAAACCCCATCGCAAAAAGATTGTTTCAAACCCCCTATCTCCGGATACAACCTATCGTACAACCAACTACGACTCGAAGGAAAAAATTCCATCTTCTGCATGTTAAAAAAAATGACAATTTCAGCAGCACGACGTTGTTAGAGCCGCTTTCTTTCTTTAAATGGTATGACCCTATCTCATTCGAGGAAAAACTTTTTCAGAACTCGTATAATAGTCCTTCCTTAATTCTCATATCTTATACTTGACAAAATTTCGGCAGCATTTTTCATTGGTCTTTGAGTACATTAAATGATTGCAGTTATGAATACCGTGATCAAGTATGCACCCAGAGAACAAAAAGAAATGAATCGAACCGAAATTTCATCAAATATAAAGATATGAGAATTAAGCAACAACTATTATACGAGTAAAGAACAAGTTTTTTCCCAAACTGTCCGACTTGGACAATTCAAGGTTCAATATACAATGAACACGTGGTACCCTAAAAGAGTACATGCACTCAATAATATATTGAACCTCAAACGGGAAGCTAAGGCTTTTCTCTGATACTAATAACAAGCATAAACAAGGTATCTAGAAAACTATATAACTTGGGTACTCATCTTCCCCAAGGTTCCAGCACGGCAATACCACATGTTCAACATTTTATATCATTCCTAGAAAACTATATAACTTGGGTACTCATCTTCTCCAAGGTTCCAGCACGGCAATATTACGGCTAAGACAGTTTATATCATTCCTCAATTGTGTAAAACAAAAGTAATTCACATATCCTTCATCAGTCAATCTCAACATTGATTTTTCGATTCAACAACAATCACAATCTCTAATTACAATTACAGTCCCAAATATACAAAATTACATAATAGTCACAAATCATACAGTCTCTAATTATAATTTCAGTCCCTAATCATACAGTCTCTAATTACAATTACAATCCCAAATATACAAAATTTCATAATAGTCACAAATTATACAGTTTCTAATCATAATTACAATCCCTAGTCATACAAAATTTCAACTAAACTACAGTCTCTAATCATACAAAATTTCAATTAATTTACATTTCCTAATCATACAAAATTACTCGCACGATAAAACTCATAACGAACCAACCTTGATCGCAGAGTATTGGTAGATGCACGGGCAGTGGTGGCAGCTATGGTGGCACCGCGGAGTGGTGGAGGTGACGGTCTCAGAGGCCTATGAAACAGAGCTTCTTCTGTTAGCAAAAACTAATAAGCTATAAACAAGAATATCAAAACCACACCAGAATCAACTAGTTTAACACTACTTATATCCTACTGCAGCAACCTAATTAACTGCTATACCGAATGTCCTTCATTTTGCAGACAAACATGAACATATCCCATTTCTATTTAACAGTACAATCCATTATTTAACAGAACCAAAGCAACTAACAAAACGATCAAAGCAAATCAAATTCCCACACAAGTCAAGCTAAATCAAATTCCAATATTCAGGTCAATGAAGTGAAGTAATTTCACTTTCAAATTCTCCCACTCCCCATTTTCCAGTTACTCAAACAATCATATAGCCAAAACATGAGACAGTGATCCATATACCCAAAAATCTTGATCATTATACAAGTAGAGGACCACAGGAATTGCATCATCATCAAAGCCATCATAGTCCAAAGTACAGTGAAATTAGGGTTCAGGGGATATTCTCCAGCTACTAGCATTCCACAACAACGATTACAATTCACTGCTAGATTATATAATTATTCTAATTCACTATATATCTTTTTTATGAATAGTGTTGTATAAATTTTTATTCATATTACAGACATTGCATCATCTTTATGGATAATTTAAATTTAATTATAGTAAAAATGGCAATACTATAAATAACCTTCTAAAATATACTATTTAAGCACATATAAGTACGAAATTAATAAAGAAGTAAGAATCTTAAAAGTGTACAAATATAAATAAACCACAAATAAAAAGCAATGTCACATTGTCACCATTTGTTACCACATGGTGGAATGACGTGGATGATCATAACCTTTACTTTGACTATCATTCTGTGTGGCTCCTTGACCAAAGACATATTTAAAAAATCCCCCACTTGATTGGTGATGATAAAGATCTTGATAATTCACTGATAGTTGATGATATGAGGGAGCTTGATCACTTGCATATGGGTTTATATTAATATTACCAAATTTAAATATTAATTCAATTATTTTAATTAATACTTATAAAAATATTAAATATTAAAAAAATAAAAATTTTAGTTTAATTAATTTTGCTGCAGTGTGACAATGTCCATTTAAATTTTTTTTTTGCGGCTTTTTATATTCAAAATAGTAATATTTTTGTGTGTGCAATAGAAATCGAAAGAACAAATTACTGATAAAAAAAATAGAAAGAAGAAATTAAAGCAACGTGAGTACCAAAAACAAATTAAATTAAAGCAACGTGTATCTCTAGAATGTTCCCCCAAAGGCCAAATCTCTCAACCTCCCTGTCTCTTTCTCGTCTTACAAGCCTTTGTGATCACCTTTCTCTAGAATGTTCCCTTTCTCTCCTCAATCCTTTCATCTCCATTCTAGAGAATGACCCAATCTCTCAACCCAATCTCACAGTCTCTCAACCCTTTCCCTCCTCTCACAGGACTCAATGATCTCTTTCTCTCAACCCAATCTCAGAGTCTCATCTTCTCCTCGCCTTCCCATCTCCCTCGGCCTCCCCCTCTCATTCTCACGCCATGGCTACAACCTCTTGAACTCAAAAGCAACTCCTGCGATGGCACCACGTTACCTTTGCCACCATCCCAAGCTGGTTCGCTCTAAGGTTCGTGAGAGAGAAAGAGAGATAAAGGTTTGATCTGAAACAAGATGGGGTCTTGGGGTCTGAATTTTTTTCATTTTCTGAAGAAATTTGAGCAGAACAGGGCTGATGCGACTGCTACACTGTTACAATGCGACCACAATGCCGTTCCGAGGCGGTTGATGCGCGTGATTGAAGAACACTCTACAATTGCGGTCCGATGTCGTTGCGGTGACCACCGCATCCGCAATTTAAAACACTAGCCACCTCCATACTCAATTCAAAACATCATTCTGCCACATTCCCATGTAAGATATAACAACAATATTATCTAAGGAAACCTAAAACAAAGGAGGAAGCATATCCTTGAAAGACATATATCCTAGTCATTGTTCAAGCCAAAAGTGATTCTTCGAGTCATTTCACACCTTTCTAGCCACTTTATTCGAGAACCATAATTAGATATTTTCTTATATTTTAAATAACATATTAGACATTAAAATTGAAAAAAAAATGCAATGAAATACCACATATATTTTTTAATTGTATGCAATACTTGACTTACTTAATGGGAATTCTCAATTCAACAGTTGAATTTGTTAAATTCTATACTATTTTTTTTTTGAAAATGTATATGTACAATTTTAATACATAGTATCAACAGATTCTAACTCACGTTGTATGTGTACGTGTGCGCTTAAATGTATGTAGAAAACATATCAAGTAAGAGAGTTTTTTATGTAAGAAAGAGATTAGTAAAACTTGACCATTAGATATAAGCATGAATGGTCATGATTAAAAGATAAGTCCATTTGATTTTTTAAGTAGTAATATAATCATTAGATAAATTATAATCTTGACCATCCATGTACGTATATTATATAACGATACTTACTCCTCTACTTTCATTTCATAAAAAACCCTGACTAGATATATCCATCCCCTATATGTGTGTGTGTGATACACATATACATACATATAAATAAATAATTAGCCACAATGTTATATTCCCTTGTTTTACTTGCAAATTTTTAAGAGGTTATAATGGATCATACATTGATTGGTTATGATGATAGGCTTATATAGTTTTGTTGTAAGAGTTCTTGGTGTAACAAAATTAGTTAAGTGGTTATTTTCTAGAAAACCATGTAAATTGGACCAACCTTTAGTTGCAGCACATCAAATTTATATCTGAGCCTAATCCAGGTCCAAAACAGGTGTTAAAGGCTTAAATATAGTCAAGTCTGAGTTAACCCACTCTGCAAGGTATTTCCTCATTTTAAAGGATTACAAACACTCTAACACATTTTTTACAACAATAATTAAGCAATTAAAAACTAGAAAAAAAATCATTAAAATGGTTTTTTATAGGCAAAACTATTGAAGACTTAGAACCAAAACTTGAGCACAAGATGTGCTAAAATTTGGCAGCAAGGAAAAAGTGAAAAACCCAAAACAAAACAAAAGGTTATACATCCTTAAGGCTCTATTTGATTCAAACGAGGGGAGTACAGGGGAGGGATTTTAATAGAGGGGAGGGGAGGGGAAGGGAGGAAGAGGGGACGATTTCAACTTGATATTGTATTTGGTTCATAGAAGGGGAGGGGAGGGAGAGAAGAGTTTTGCTTGTTTGGTTCAGGAGGGGAGGGGAGCGATTTTAATGGAGGGGGATTAATTTACTTATGTATTCTTATAATCATTTATATTATGTTTTTATATAAGATGACACACTATTAGTGGGAGAGAAAAGTTGGGCAAATATGGCAGCAATCAAGGCTGTCATGTAGTTGTTTGAAGTGGCGTCGAGGCTTAAGGTCAACTTTCGAAAGTGCCAGCTGGTGGGAGTGAACATACCACACAGGTGGTTGGAGAGAGCCGCGTTTACACTTAACTGTAAAGCTGGAGAGGTTCCATTCAAATATTTGGGTCTCCCCATCGGTGCTAACCCACGAAGAAAGTCTACATGGACACCGGTTGTGGATATGGTGAAAAATAGGCTATCGTCATGGAAAAGTAAGAATTTATCTTTCGGTGGTAGAGTGGTGCTTCTCAAATCAGTCTTGTTTGCACTCCCACTATACTTCTTTTCCTTCTTTAAGGCTCCGTCATGTATCATTTGTAAACTCGAATCTCTTTTCAAACAATTTTTATGGGCTGGGTCTGGTGAGTCTAGGAAAGTGAATTGGGTAAAGTGGGAGAGGATATGTATGGACTATGAGGTGGGGGGTTTAGCATAAAAAACTTGAGAGCGTTTAATTTAGCATTGCTAGGAAAATGGTTGCGGAGAATAAAAATTGAGAGACAAGGGTTGTGGCATAAAATACTGGTACAAAAATATGGGGTTGGAGGGGAGCTACAGTTGAGTGGTAGAGGGGGGTCCAATTACTGGAAGGTGTAAGAGATGGATGGTTGTGGAAGGAGGATGCCTCAAGGACTTATACCGTAAAATCAGCGTATAGGTTTCTTACGGCAGAAAATAATAGCGGGACAGTCGGAAGTTATAAAAAAGTGTGGAATAAGTTCGTCCCTTTGAAGGTAAAGACATTTGTCTGGAGACTCTTGCAAAATAGGATTCCAACGAAAGATAATTTGGTCAAGAGATGAATCATAGATAGGAATTCACTGAAGTGTGTAGGCTGTGAATGTGAGGATGAAACTATTGAGCATGTCTTCTTCACTTGTAATAAATTCTCTAAGATTTGGATGGCGATAGCACGGTGGTTGGGTGTTGTCACCGCTGGATACAGGGAGGGACATCAACACTTGGAACAATTTGAAGGAATAATAAATGGGAGTAGGAAGATGCAAGAAAGGAATACAGTGATATGGTTTTCATGCATTTGGACGATTTGGAAAGCACGGAATAGGGTGATTTTTCAAGATACAAAGGTGGAAGTGGAGGAGATTGTGGAGAAAGCCAAGCTGCAAGCGTGGAACTGGATGAAAGCACATGTAAAGGGTTCAACTACCCTATAACTTTGTGGTTCGCCAATCTGATGGCCTGCCTAGGTTTGATTGTAAATTAATGTAGCATGCAAGGGCTGAGTGGAGAAAATTGGCATAAGAGCAGTCTCATACAAAGGCACAGTGGAATAACATTTGCATCAGAATTGGGGAAGGTGCTGGTTCAGAACAGATGCTTGTCAAATGAATTATGCAGATAAAATATGTCTGCTGGGGGGATGGAGTAAATGCAAGTGTTGTAGAGTGCCTAATGGTTGCAAGATCATCAAAGCAAAGAATATGGGAGGATGAATTTATTAGCAGATACACGTTTTCTTTTGGCATTCAATATGTTTGTTATTCTTGTAATCTGTTAGCTACATTACACATACTGGGGTCTTTTTTTAGGAACATTGTAATCTGACTATGGCTCACCTTGAGCCTTGGCTCTTTTAATATATAAGTCATTTTATTCTAAATGATTTAAGCTCCTATCCCTTCCGAAAAAAACCCAACTTTGGAAAGGAGCAAAAATTGGGTTACGAAGGATTTTGCTCCCCTCTCTTCCCCTCCAATCTCCTCCTAAAAATTGAACCAAACATAAAAAATTTAAAATAACCTCTTTCCTTCCCTCCTCTCTCCTCCATTTCCCTCCAACCAAACACAACCTAACGGTCTATTTGAATTGGGTGAAACTTCGAGGAATGATAGTTCAAAGTCCAACAGCCTTCCCCCGTTTGGTTTGCATATAAAAGAGGAAGGAAAGAGGGATTTTACTGGGACCCACATTGAAAATGCTTCCACCCAAAATTGGATGGAAACTGGAAGGCAAGAACCCAAGAAATTGGAAATGACCAAAAAACCAACAAAGAAAGTGATGTCATGCATGGCTTTGGACGTGAGTCGTCCATAATTTAGTAGAGAGTATGTATATAATTTACAAAACCGAAACAATATTAGTGTATTATACAATTTAGTTTTGTGAAACACCTGTTTAATTCATCTTACTCTTTTTTGTTTTAAGACATAAATAAATATTTTTAAAATTATTAGTACTTTTCTATTTATCTTAGATTATAGTTGAATGTTTTTATATCAGTGAAAATATATTTTTTATTTCTATATATGCTTTTATTCTCTATTGCATTTTATCTTTACTTGGGGTATATATATATGTCAATTATTAAATATACATTTTTCTTTTCTTTCACTTTCTATTCTATTTTCTCTCATGCCAAACAACCAAAACAATCCTTTTACTTTATATTCTCTTTCTTTCCTTATACAATCTTTCCTTCCACTTTATTTTCTCTCACTTTCATTTCTTAACCAAACAAGGTGTAAAAGACCACCAAATGGAAAAGAAAGAGGCCACCTTCAGAAGTTGAACTAATTCCCCAAATTGCTGTATTTTTTTTTTAAAAAAAATACTGATCCGGAGTGGCGAAAGGCCCACTCCGTAATGGGTTGGACTGATCCAACTAGGAGGATCCATGCCGAAACAATACTGACCTGAAATGGCCTAAGGCCCACTTCGGAACACCGACCCGACTCGGTAAATCTACCTTCGGGATGATAAACCCTAGATATCACATCGCCACAGTGCGAAACCCTAGAGCATAAGCATTGCGGCACTAGACCTAAAATTGACCCCCTAATCGCGCAAACCCTAGGGCTACATCGGCCGTTGGATGCATCTGACGGTTGATAATTGATCTAGGGTTTCTTAGGAGCGTCCACATGTCAGCAACCTGACCTCACCTATAAGAGGTCCATGACCTCATCAATAAAAGTACACACTGTTCATTTCTTACCTCACCTTATTTCAATACTGACTTAGGCATCAGAGTGTGTGCAGGTACACCCCCCATCGTCGTCTCCGCCGTGCTCCACCGTTCGTGATCCTACTCCGGCCACCTCTGAGATCCACTTCGGATCGTTGGCACCGTCTATGGGGAACCTTTCTAGTTCTTCTGTTCACTTTGAATCTTCCGATTCACCATGACTAGAGTTAGACGAACCATTCACATGCGGAACATGACACGCTTTCCTACGTCTACTGACGTTCCCATCCAGGACGACGACATTCATATCGCCGTCGAAGATGAGTCTCAGTCAGAGCCACACGTGGAAATTGTTCCCATCCCTGAACTGGAGTCCGTCCTGGCCCCCGAGCCGTCGCTAACTCCTATGACCGCGGCTGCCGTCAACGAGTTCCTCAGCCTCGTTCAGCACCAAACGGAGACCATGACAGCCCATAACCTCCGCCTCCTCCACATTGAGGATCAACAAAACTACTTAGCAGGCAGGGTGGATCTTACCGTTGAGCCCTGCAGCGGACCCCATCGGACCGGTTGGAGCCTTCCGAAGAACAAAATCCAACGGAGACTAGATCCAGGGATCACCAAGTCTCTAACCGTAGATCCGCTGACCTCTCTTCTCCAAGCGTCAGGTCGGTCGAGCCGTCCCCTCCGAGGCACCGCTCGCCCACTAGGTCTCGGACGTGCCATCGCTCCGCCGACCGATCCCCTCTTCGACGTCGTTCTCCTGGAGGCACACACCACTGTCGGCGCCGAACCCCGGAACACTCGCCGCCTCGACGTTCCTCCTTATCACAGTCCCAGCACTGCCGTAGATCCCACGAGCGATCTCTTCCCCCGGGCTCAAGCGAGCACCCACTTTTTCGCTGCTCCATCTCCCCTCGGAGATCGCGAGAGCGTGCCCTTCACTATAGATCTCAGCATTTGAGGGATGTCTCCCCGCGACATCATTGCCACCACATTAGGTGTTCCCGCGAGAGGGTTACCCCTCCTCGCCGTCGTCGCCCAGCGACTTCTCCATCCAGACGGGGCTCTAGTTCCTCTCCCTCGTACTCCGGATCTCACGATTCTGAAGACCACGAAGACCATTTCACATCGAGACCCTTCACTACCAGGGTAGCTCGATTTTTGATACCTCGAGCTCTCCAGAAGCCTCCCTAGCTCAAGGCCTATGACGGCACAGGAGATCCCGATGAACACATCGGATGCTTCGACACTGTCATGGGATTTCGCGGAGCGAAAGGCCCGGTCAAATGCAAGGTCTTCCCACTCACCCTAAAGAAAGCGGCCCTTACATGGTTCCAGGGATTAAAGAAAAACTCAATAGATTTGTAGTCCGAACTGACCGCTTAGTTTTGTTCTCATTTCACCGCCTTTCGGGCCCAACCCAAGTCGGTGGCCACTTTAACAGCAATACACCAGAGGAAGGATGAACCGCTCCGAGAATATATTGAGCGCTTTAATAAAGAAGCGGTGTTTTTCAAATAAGTCTCTGACGAGATGAAACTATACCTCCTGGAGCAGGGCTTGATCGAAGATAGCCTCTTTAGCATCAATGTCGGGGTTGACAAACCCACCGACCTCCTCCGATGCGCGCAGAAGTACATTAACTTCGAAGAGAAGCAGATGGCCTCAAAGTCGAAAAAGCGGACCTCCCAGGAGAAGAGTTCAGGGTACAAAGAGGATCAACCCCACCGAGACAAAGACCCCAAAGGTCCCCCTGGAAGATACGAAGACTATACCCTATTGAACACATCTCGATCACGGATCTTGCATGAGTGTACCAATGCGGAGTTTAGAGACGTTGGAATTTGATTTTTGAAGCCTCTGAAGGAGAAGCCTGACATAGACAAATCGAAGTACTGTCGGTTTCATAAAAGTGCAGGTCACAACACCGATGAGTGCGTTCAGCTTAAGAACATCATCGAAATCCTCATTCAGAAAGGGAAGCTGTAGAAGTACACGAAGCCGAAGACAGGCGAAGGACGAATCCGATCTCGATCCCCCTGATCTAAATGCGACACCCATTCTGCACTGACTCAAATAGAAAGTCGCCCTCATTAGGCCGACGAAGAAGAAGCTAGGCACACACCTGTGGCTTTAGTAATTTTCGGTGGCTTGACAGGTCGAGGAGAAGCTTCCATCAATTCTGCCAAAAGGAAGATGCGATAAGCGATGTCCATCAATACGATTTATCCACCTACCAACCAACCCAGTTCAAGCCGACCACCCTTAGCCTTCTATGATGAAGACCTGTTGAACGGTCACCCAAATGACCAAATTCCCTTGTTGATTTGTGCATATGGCCAACTTCGATGTAAGGAGATTCTTGGTCGATCAAGGGAGCTCCTCTGACATAATGTTTTTCGATCTCTTCAAGAATTTGAAGCTGGCTGAAAAAGACATGAATCCCAATTGCGGTTCCAATCTCCAGGGCTTCAACGATTCCACAACCAAACCCCTGGGGTACATCGAACTAATGGTGATAAAAGTGGAATATAATTAGGACTTCGAATGTCGAACCCACAGAGAATGAGCGAGTACCAGCGAATTACTGTGATTCTATTCTATTAGGCGAGCAAAGATTATGATTAAGAAAGTACTAAAAGTAATTAGAATTAAAGCAGTAAACAGATTAAAGGCTAGAACGGTTTAACTATATTATGGGGGACCTAGGGATAACCGGGTTCACCAATACTCTACCCTTGAGTTTATTAATCAATTGATATAAGTTACCTATCATGTAAGAGCACTAACCACCCACTCTAAATTACTAGATACTGTCCTTGCGTACAATAGCCTTCCTCCCAACTAATTACTCTGTTTGGCCCAGGAAATAACTAAGGGAAAGAGCATTAAATTCATGTGGGTTTGCTAACTTAATAACTGGTTAGAAACAAGCCCTGACCTATCCGACGTATAGCGCGAGTTCTTTTATCTTATGGTTCCGTTAACTAATCATGATCTTGTTACCACAATTAAGCCAACTAAATAAAGGGTGATCAGGCCTTATTGGAATAAGCACAATAGGAATAAAATACTCAAACAATCAATAGAAACTCATATAATTAAAGAACAAAACATCAAGAGTATTGTAAAGGATCTCCCATCACCCCTAGTGATGGTTTAGCTACTCATTACTAATGATAATAACATAAACAAATATATGAATTTAGAACAATCCATAACAAGAGAATAAATTCTAAACCGGGACACCCTTTCGGTATGACGATGGTCCTTAAGCACGTTTTTTCACATCCTCACAAGCTCCGGTAGCGATTCGAGATGGCACCAAGCTTCAAGGAGACAGGAATTCTTTGGAATGGGCAAGGGTTTGCTATCAGATCTCAATTGGGGGCTCTTGACTCAGAAATTCGTCAAAAGGTCTTTGTAACATATTAAAAGCCACTATTTATAGACTAGGCAGCGAATTAGGTTTTCTGGCTTCAAATCTGCACTAAGCAGGGACGGGGTACGGCCGTACAGAGAATATACATGACCGTACTGAGCTTCGTAGATGACATTGACCCGTACTCGTTCATGTTGTTGCCCTGACATCACTTATGTACGACCGTACTGCCTTTTGCACGGCCGTACTGGACTATTTTATCGGCGTCAGGTGGTACAGACTGAGGGGGTATGCCTCATTGGGATTACGCTCTGGTGCAGTACTGCCGTTGGTAGGTCAGGCCGTACCGCTTGTCCAGTAGTGCTAAAAGTCTCCAAAACTAGCCAGATTTTGGTCTTTTTTTGCACCTTTTGCTCCAAGTGGTGTCTTCATGATATTTCTGCATAATAAGACATAAATAAGTATCTTTGTGCATTAGTCAGTGCAAAATGGTGTAATTAGATACTAAAAATGCCCTATAAATATAGACAAATTGACGTGTTAACAACTTCTACTGTTTACCTCAAGATGAGGTTCCACTCGCGCGAAGGAAATATAATCACGATCCATGGCGATCTCGAAGTAGCCAGAAGATGTTATCTGCTGTCAATCAAGGGACACGAAAACAAACCTGCCCCACCGAAAAAGAATGTCGAATATTTCGACATCAATCTCACTGATTTCAATGCGAGAATCGAACCCGAAAATGAGATCGAAGAAGAGACAGACCTTGTCGCAAACGAGCTGCAAAAGAAAATATGCCGACCCATTCCAGATGGGGAATTTCTGAAAGTCCAACTAGGGGAAGACCCGAAGAAAAGTCTAGATAGGCATCGACCTACCCCCTGAGGTAAGGGAGGACTTGATCAAGCACCTCAGAGCCAACGCCGAACTCTTCGCATGGACCGCAGCCGACATGCCAGGGATATCCCCCGACATCGCATGCCATCGTCTCGCCCTAGATCCATCTGCGAAGTGGGTCGCGCAGAGGAGGAGAAAGCAATCTCCAGAGAAGGCCGAAGCGGCTAGGAAGGTTGTTAGTGATTTAATTAAGGCTGATTTTGTAAAGAGGTCAAGTACACAACTTGGCTCTCAAATGTTGTTCTTGTTAAAAAAGCTAATGGAAAATGGAGAATGTGTGTTGATTATACCGATCTCAATAAGGCTTATCCTAAAAACGCCTATCCCCTCTCCAACATCGACAAACTCGTGGACAACTCCTCGGGTTTTCGATTACTGTCCTTTATGGACGCATACTCTAGATACAACCAGATACCGATGAATATTCACTAGTGCAAAAAACACCTATAATCACGGTTTTATAAGACTTTTTACGTCGGTTTTCAATCCAGCGTGTATTCTATCGACGTTGTAAGTGTGAAAATTTATCGCTGGTTTAAAAACTGGCATTAAAAGTCGCTTTTATTCGTGGTTTTTCTTAAAACCGGCGTTAAAACCCGACGACAAAAGGAATAATTTTTTTTTTGAAAAAACGAAAAAATGACTTTTAATCACGGTTATTTGTAAAATTGTGATTAAATGTTACTTATAATAGCGGTTTTGTAAAACCGCTATTAAAAGTGATTTTTAATCGCGGTTTTGTTAAAAACCACGATTATAAGTCATTTTTCATAGCGGTTTTAGCAAAAATCGGCGTTATATGTATTCGTTTTTTTATATATTTTTTTTAAATTCTGTTTTAACGCTGGTTTTAGTGAAAACCGGTGTGAAAAGTCTTTTTTTTTAAATATATTTTTTTTTAAATTTTGTTACCCACATACAAACAGTTGCAGAACGTACTACACCACCACTGCCAAACAAAATATATAAACCATCGCAAAAGTTCCTTTCCACAAACTCCACTGTAGACAAAATATATAAACCACAACAAATACTCTAATAATCCCACAACAACCTACCCATTATGTACATAACATAATTAATCAAATAGAACCACCAAAAGTCATGACATCCAAGAAAAGTTAAAGGCAATTAAACTCAACAATGCAATGAAAAGAAACCATGTCATTTTTGTTGTGTTGCTTTTCTTGCTCGTCGTCTTGGTAATTCTGGGTTTAAATTTTGCTCCTCAATCTTAGTCACAAAAAGCGTGCCCAAGTTTTTCGAATCTCGACAATTTCTTCATCAGCGTATGGGTTTGTGCTACGGCCATCGATAACTACAAGTTCAATTCAAAACATATCTAATTAACTAACTACAAATATTGTAAGGTATCAAAAAGATCGATTAACAAGTTATGAAATATTTTATTACCAAATCCCATCCAGAGGTAATCCTCATCGTGACAATGGACAACATGGTCTTCATGACAAAGTAGCCACACGCCCATGAGTTGTCTTGGCAAGGCCCCTACAAATGACAATATAAATTAGTACAAATTATATATACACATAACTAATACGGCTTTGAATATGTAAATATTATATAAAGACAAACTACTTACCGTGAGAAAGTTCCAATTAGGCTTCTTTCCTTCTCCCAGACCTTTCTCTTTATTATATGTCACCATAGCTCTGATAAAATAATGTAAGTTGTAGATATAAGATAAATACATATATGACACCACAAGTATGACAAATAAATTAAAAGTGTAGGTTTGGCTTTTGATGAAGTGAGCATATCCAGACTATGAGATTATACTTAGGACAAATGACAATCAACTGCCAATGTTTACTAGGTAACAACAATAAAGGTGTATTAGAAGCACAGAGAGACAAGCGTATGCTATGAATTTGATCAGACGATATTGAATAAAAATGTACTCACTTGTGCCAATACATTCCTAAGAAAACATCTTTGTCCTGGTGAATTAGCTTATTTTGTATGTAAGTTTGAACAGATGCATTAGACTCTTTAGGATTGGCTTGACAACCATCAACGTCGGATCCAAGAATCCATATACATCACTGATGTTGTTCTGAATACAGATACGACGCAGATACCTAGGTGTTGAAACAAAATAAAGTTAATTATATATAATTGATACAAAGGAAATAAAAATGTACAAATATGTTAATTAATACTTACATGGACCATAATTGCAAGTGTTGATTGGCAAGCCAGAACTCATCACAGAGCGATAGGTCTGTTAAGTCCTTTGTGAAAATGTAAAAAATTGGAAGATCATCATGCTCCAAGGCAATCCCAACATTTCCGTTCGGAAGATCACGGAAGATCAAAATCCATGTGACCAATGTATTTTAAAATGTCTTCTTTAGGATCCTCCACACTTTCTGGTGAACAACTACCCTTGGTGCTGACACGCACAGTATCTTTCGGAGATGGCACTAACTTCTGACTTAATTGGGCTTCCATGTCTGACCTGACCTGAGATTTGTAAGCTTCAAAGAATTTTTTAAAGCCCACACCTCGACCAGCAGTGCGGACACGACCAGGGTGCTCGGGTGTTCCAATGGCAGTAGTCAAGATATCTTGACGTCCAGTTGGAATAAAAGTACCCTGAGACTCCTCTTCAACCAATGACTCCTACAACCAAATTCAATCACAAAGGTCTTTGATCAGTCGACCTAAATTGGTTACAAATCACATAATATTGAATAAGGTAGATACACTTACAATTTTACAAACAACTGATGCCACAACATCAAATGTATAAGATCCTAATGGTTTTGTTCGAGCCATAGTCCATAGCTCATACCGGTCTAGTTTTGGAGGGGGTTCCAAGACTTCATCTCCAGCCTCTTTTTGCAAGGCTTTCGTTCTGTGTGCTATTACATCCTTCTCAAGTTTATCATAACCCCCACGAGACAATAGGTGGGGGTAGATATTCTTTGCAGAATTTGTCTTTGCCTTTTTCTCTTTTTTCTGCTACAAATAACGTAACACACCACAAATTAAAATAAGAAAAAAAATTATATTAGCACGACCAAGTTAAAAAATATAATTCAAACGAACCAGAAACTCTTTTTCCATTCGGCTCCTAACAAACTCATTCCATGTGTCCTCTGAAATGAAATTATACTTCTGATAAGGATTTGTGCAACCATCTCTGTCTCCTTTCCCAAATACATATGTCCTGGAGAGTTTAGACTTAAAGTCCTTCCAACGCTCACCCGCATAAGACAAACATCAGTTCTTAAACTTTTCATCAGGGGGAACATCAAACAAATCCTACAATACACAACAAAATGGTGGTGTTAGTAAATAACACACACAAAGATCGATAAAGCTAAATACAAATATGTATACAAATAGTGATAAAGGTCAAATACCACAACATCTTCCCATATCAAATCTTTGGCTTTAACAGTGACCTTTCTCCATTTAGGTATCAGAATGGGGACCTTGCTTCGTGCAACGTACCCAAAATAAGTGATGAATTGGGATGTATTATCACCTTCAGGACGCCCAGTATCTGGATCAAATGCAACAGAATACTTCTCACCAGGAGGAAGTCTATTTTTCAATTGTGATGTGGTAGTAACACCTCTAGTCCTTTTTTTGGGGGAATTTGATGTGGATGGATCAGCCATATATTATGTCTATTTAAACAAAGAAACAAATGTGAGAAACAATGCTAGAAACAATTATAATGGATAAATTAACAAACAGATATTATATGTGGATAATCTAACAAACATGTATTCACCTATAAAATTCTTTGGTAGTCAAGTTTTAATGTCCTCCAATATCCCTTCCTGATGATCATTACGAGTGGCATATACATCGTCTACTTCATTTTCATCAATGAAGATGGGTTTTTGTGTTGAGAAAAAAGGGGTGTCATTAATATCTATAGTGTTGAATCATGATTTTCATCACTCTCATGCATACTTCTTCTTTGGAGAACCACATAGCACCTTTTGTTAGAAGGATCCTTGACATAAAACACTTGTTTTGCATGGATTGCCATGATTAAGGGTGTTCGCGGATTGGATTGGATCGGTTTTAAGGAGAAAAACCATCCGATCCAATCCTTTCGGTTTTTACTCTAATTATCCAATCGATTTAGTTTTAAAATCAAATCTGTTCAGATCCGATTTACTTCGGTTTGTATTTGGATTTGCATTGGATTTCGGTTTGTCATTTATAATCTAATATCCTGTTTTATATTTTTTCAAGTGGTGAAATTACCATAATATGGCAGCAGCAAACAGTGGCCAAATGACAAAAAAATGACAAAGTAGCATCAACACAACACAATGGCCAAACGACAACAAAAGTAGCATCTAATCTCCTGTTTCATTCAAATTCAAATCATCAACAAAGTAGCATCCTACATAACACAATGGCCAAATGACAAAAAAATGAAACCCCATTGGCCATTGGCAGCAAAATACCCCATTCAAATCCAATGAAACATCAACAAGTTTTGAATCATCAACAAAGTAGCTAAATACATAGCCATTAGCCAAAACTACATCAGTAAAGTAGCCCAAAAAATAAAATCAAAACAGTTAATCAGCAGCATGCCCTGCAACTTTGTTGTTAATCAGCAGCATGCAGCAAGAATAAACATCCACCTTGCCCTGCAAAAGAATAAACAGTTAATCAGCAGCATGCAGCAACAACAACAGTTGTGAATATAAGCAACAGCAGCATGCAGCAACAACAATAGTTGTGAATAAACAAAAATAAACTATACCAACAGCATGCAACAACAGTTAATCAGACTCAGCACCAGAATCATCTTCATTAGCTTGTGTAGTTGGCATTAGTTCTGAAAAATAGTTAAAATAAAAACTTGTAAATAATGAGTAAAATCAGAGTCAATAACAATAAATATATAAGTAATTAGATTAAAGTAAAATACCTATCTCCATCTTTTCAAATTCCTAGACAAGTTCTTCAATGTCAATTGTTAATGGAGAGGCTCGGAGCCAATTTTGTGTACACATTAAAGCCTACACTGTTCTTGGAGTAAGGGAACTCCTGTAACAATTAAGAATTCTACCCCCAGTGCTGAATGCAGATTCTGAAGCAACTGTGGATACTGGCATAGCCAATACATCCCTAGCAATAAGCCCAAGAGTAGGATATTTACTAGAGTTAACCTTCCACCAATTTAAGATATCAAAATTTGGAGTATCCTTCTCCAATGTCCCCATGAGATACAAATCCACCTCATTTTTATTTTCACTCTCACTGTTACTCATGTCCTTCTCAAACTCCCTTGCAAATGAAGCATTGCCACCTACTGTCATGTCAATTTCCATCTTAGTAGTCTGTGTACTTCGAGATTGACCTCTTCCATTAAAAAGTTTATAGCTACTACACAAATTGTTGAAAGTTTCACTTACTTCTCCAATTAAAAAATCAGCTTCCTCCTTATCATAAAGCTTATCAAAACTCCACTTCACAAATCGAATCTTGTATTGAGGATCAAGTACAACAGCAATAAAAATCATCATGTTGATATTTTTAATGTTTCCCCAATACTTATCATGCTTAGCTTTCATTTTTTCAGCCATACTTCAAGCAATCGATCTGAATTATTTGTCAAAGTCTTTAAAGTTCTCAATATATGGCAATATTCATGAAAATAAAGAGAAGAAGTCACAAACAAAGAACCCGGCATTTTCAGAGTGACTTCATAAAATACTCTAAAAAATTCCACAAACACTCGTGCATTTTCCCAATCCTCATATTTTGGAATACCACCTGGACTCAATGCAAATTAAGTGTCTCGCTCTGCCAACCTTTTAAATGCCTTTTGAAACTTTATAGCACTTTCAAGCATAAGGAAACTGGAGTTCCACCTAGTAGGCACATCTAATTGCACTATGGATTTATCTTGAATCCTACAATCCTTAATGAAAGTTTTGAACCTATCAAACCAACCAGGGGAAGCACGCACATATTTAACAGCATTTCTAATTTTACTGATTGAATCATGCAAGTCCTTCATTTCATCACAAACAACAAGATTTAAAATATGAGCACAACATCTAACATGCAAATGTTCACCTTTCAATGGATGAGTATTCCAATCCTCCATTCTAGTTTTCAAATATTGAATAGCAACATCATTTGAACTTGCATTATCAACTGTAAGACTGAAAACTGTAGAGATACCCCACCCCAAAAGGCACTTCTCAACTTTCCTACCAATAGTTTCACCTTTATGGTTTTTTATCAAACAAAAATTCAATATTCTCTTTTGCAATTTCCAGTCACTATCAATGAAGTGTGCAGTGAGACACATATAATTCAAATTTTGCACAGAACTCCAAGTATCAGTAGTTAGACAAACACTTTGACTTGGAAGATCAAGTACAGCTTTCAGTTTTTTCTTTTCATCTATATAAAGGTCCCAACAATCCCTAGCAATAGTGATCCTTCCAGGAATTGTCAACCTAGGCTGAGCAACACTCAGGAAATACCGAAATCCCTCCCCTTCAACAAATTTGAATGGCAATTCATCTACAATAATCATCCTAGCAAGAGCTTGTCTACATAATTCAACATCAAATGCTACAGCATTTAAGGTATGACTAATCCCATTCCCATCTTCCCTTTTTAATTGCTGAAAACTAAGAAATGTTTGTCTTGATTCAGTAGTTTCTCTTGGAAACTTTTTGCATATAGTCAACAAATGATTTTTCAAATTAGATGTGCCATTTTTATGTGTATCACATGCATATGTTGCCCCACACCACTTACATTTAGCTCTAGGTCTTAATGACTTAGGATCAAGTTCTTTAGTAAAGTGATCCCATGTCCAAGATCTAGGTTTGATGGGTTTTCTCTTACTTGCTTCTTCATCTTCTTCAACAGTAGTTTCTCCATCTTTCCTCTTGTTTGACGGGGTTTGTTGCTCTGTCTCAGTGGCTCCAGATGTATTTTCTCCAATATTTTCAGCCATGCTCTCTACACCTTGGGTATTTTGTGTCTGCATACAAAACAACCAAATTAGAAATTGATCAAACCGATCAATTACTGAAATCACTGAAACCAGAATCACTGAAATCAAAACTTACCCCAGACATTTTTAGTAAAATGGAAGGTAGAGAGCTTGGTCAGTCAGAAACTTCAGAAGCACTAACCTGAAAACATAGAGCAAAAAGAAAAATGAAACCCTAAACCAATAAAGTGAACAAGAAGAAGAAACTGAAAACCCTAAAATCAAAATCAAAATCTATGGGAGGCGGGAGTTGGTGATGAGGGCGACGTTGTTGTTGCGAGGACGGGGATGAGGGTGGTGTTGTTGTTGCGAGTGAGGGGGAGAGAATCGGAGAACAGTCACGAAGAAGCAAAGAGGGAGAAGGAGAGGGAGCATTTACCTAGGCAGAGGAGAGTCGTCGCTGCCGTTGCTGCTATCGCTGTCAAGAAGGAAGGAGAAGCGGAGAAGCAGCGCCGCGGTTAGAGAGCAAAGTGAGAGTCTGAGAGTGAGAGTGACAGTGTCGAGTGAGATAGTTGTGAAATTAGGGTTAAAATGAGAGACGTATAAAACTAGTACCTGGGCTGGGCTGGGCTAGACATGTGGTGGCAGACTCAAATGTGGGTTGTGAAATTAGGGTTAAAAGGCATTGGGCAAAATTGGAAAAGAGTAATTTAAATATGGGTAAAAAGGTAATTATATGTATAATATTATGTTATGTAATAATACTTTGGATCAGTTTGGATTGGATCGGTTCCATGAGAGGGAACCGAAAACCGATCCAATCCAATCCAAAATTTCGGTTTTTTGCGGTTTTCGGTTTTTTCGGTTTGCGGTTAATTCAGTTTGCGGTTTTTCGGTTCAGTGACTGCGGTTTGAATTGGATTGGATCGGTTTGTGAACACCCTTAGCCATGATGAAAGGCTCATCCTTATAACCTACCTTGTCAAGGTCCACCATTGTAAATCCTAATTCATCGGTTTGTACACCACCGTTACTATTAATCCACTTACATTTAAAAACATGCACTTTGAATTTATTATAATCGATCTCCCAAATCTCTTTAATGACCCCAAATTAAACTATGGATGTCAGAACGGGGTTTTTATCCTTTGAACTAGAGAAATGTATAGATGAAGCCATAACCATAACCCCACTGTTTTGTACGGTGCTCTTGTCATCCTGTGACTTTGTATAAAAAGAAAATTTGTTGATATCGTATCCTTTCCACGTCAAGACATTAAATTTAGGATTATGTGCTAGCCATGTTAATGTCTCAAAAGCAGTATCATCACTCAAAATATGTTCTTTAAACCAAGTTATGAATGTCTTGTTATGCTCCTTGAACACCCAATTTTCATTCATTCGAGGGTTTTTGGCCTTGACAAGATTTTTGTGAGTAGACAAGTAAGGTTCAACCTCATCAATATTATTCAATATATACAAATGTGCCTGTAACACTTTCGCCCGACCCATGTTCTTAGTTTTTAGACCTAGTGTACCCTTATCTTCACATCTTCCCTCATGACGAGACTTGGCAAGCCCTACAGGTGCCACTTCTGACAAATAATCTGAACAAAACTCAACGGCTTCTTCTGTTACGTACCTTTCAACAATAGATGCTTCGAGACGATATAGATTCTTCACATACCCTTTCAATATTTTCATGTATCGCTCAATAGGGTACATCCATCTTAAATAAACCGGGCCACACACTCTAATCTCTCTGACTAGATGAACAATTAAATGAACCATGATGTCAAAAAATGAGAGAGGAAAGAACATCTCTAACTGACACAAGATGATAGCAGCCTCATTTTCCAACTCGTCCAATTTATGAGGGTCAATGGCTTTGCTACATACTGCATTGAAGAATAAACACAATCTACATTTTTAGGCAAGATGCCACGAATAGCCACTGGTAGTAATTGTTGCATCAAGACGTGACAATCATGAGACTTTAAGCCAACTAATTTGAGATCTTTCATCGATACAAGACTCTTTACATTTGAAGAGTAACCCTGTGGCACTTTCACACCCCGTAAACACTCGCAAAAGCTTTTTTTCTCTTATTTTGACAATGTATGACAAGCCGACGGCAAATATGTCTTGTTACCTCTTGGCTGAGGAGCTAACTCCTCTCTTATACCCATGGCAACCAGATCTAGACGAGCATTCACTCCATCCTTTGTCTTGCCCTGAATATTGAGAAGCGTACCGATTACATTATCACACACATTTTTCTCCACATGCACCACATTAATACAGTGTCTTACATCAAGACTTGACCAATATGGAAGATCAAAGAACACTGACCTTTTCTTCCATATGTTTTTCACAGAAGAATGTTTTTTCCTCTTTTTTTCCCCAACTTAACATTTATGGAGTTCACTCGTTGATAAACTTCTTCTCCGGTTAAAGCTTTTGGAGCAATTTTGTTCTCTTAACATCCATTAAAAGCCTTTTTCAACCTGCGATACAGGTGATCATGTCTCAAAAATCTTCTATGCCCAAGGTAACAAGTCTTCTTCCCATTTTTCAGTTGAAAGAAACATGTGTCGTCTTCACAAATAGGACATGTTTTATACCTCTTAACACTATACCCGGATAAGTTCTCATATGCTGGAAAGTCATTGATGGTGCAAAACAACATGGCACACAACTTGAAATCTTCACCTGAAAACCTATCAAACACATCAATGCCTTCTTTCCACAATATTCTCAAGTCATCAATCAAGGGACTTAGATAAACCTCTATGTCATTTCCCAGCTGCTTTGGACCGGAAATCATCATAGATAACATAATGTACTTGCGCTTCATGCACAACCAAGGAGACAGGTTGTAAATTACCAAGAGAACAGGCCATGAACTATGGATGCTACTTAAGTTACCATATAGATTCATTCCATCTGTAGCAATTACATGCCTAAGGTTTCTTGGCTCATTGCCGAACTCCGGAAACAATGAATCAACTTTCTTCCATTGCAAAGAATCGATCGGATGGCGAAACTTTCCATCACATTTCCTATCATCTGCATGCCATTTATTGTTCTTTGCATCATTTACATTGGCGAACAATCGCTTAAACCTTGGAATAATTGGAAGATACAATAACACCTTCGCAGGAGGACCTTTTTTGCACACATCATCACAACTATCATCACCGTCCTTTTTTTTGTAGTGTGGTGTATTACACCCAGGGCACTCTTCTTTGTTTCATGCTCTTTCCAGTACAATATGCAATCATTCGGGCATGTGTGTATTTTCTTATACTCCATACCCATCGGACATAATACCTTCTTCGCTTCATAATTACAGTTCGGCAATGTGTTACCTTCCGGAAGCATGTCATTCAATAGTTTAAGCAATTAGTGAAGCTCTTATCAGTCCACCCATTTATCGCCTTCAAATTGAACAATTTCAACACCACTGACAACCGTATGAAATTTTTGCAGCCCGGATACAAAGGCTCTTCCTTGTCACTGCATAGAGTTTCATACACATGTGGTCGCTGAAAAGACTCCTGTCCAATATCACGAATCATGTCCTCTAGTCGATCGTCCATATCTACATCAACTTCCTCTCTTTTGGACACACTTGGTTTGCCTAACACTTCACCATGCTAGGTCCATGTCGTATATCTTTGCCAAATCCCATAAACATGAAGATGATTCCGTATCTCCTTAACATCTAGTGTTGGACCATTCAAACACTTAACACAAGGACAATAGAAGGTTGTTTGATTAGGAAATTTTGCTTGGGAAAATTGTAAGAACTCTTCGACCCCGTTCTTATACTCATCACCTAAACGATGTTTTTGCATCCAACTACGATCCATAACTGTGTTCTAAAATAATATATACACACTTTTATGCTTAGATATTTAACTAACATTGACATGTTTGTATGCATAAGTAGAACAATTAATAGAAAGAAGTATGCACGCCTCAAAATTAGGCAATTAAAAAGGGATCAAATTGAGATCTCATTTGGCAATGCTATGTACACAGAAGCGAGAAGCCTCGGCAGAGGAAGCACCAACAGAGCAAAACAAGAAAAAGTAAAAATAAAAAAAGGAGTTTATCTGAAAGAAAAAGACTAAAACAATTTCATAGAATCTGAAACACCAGATATATAAACGAACAAAGGGTTACAAGAAGCATTTACCTGAATACAATGAAAAGGGTCAGCAACAAAATTACCGGGAAAATTAGAATCAGAAACAGAAGCACACGTCACCACAGGATTAGCAACAGGCCAAGCAGCACTCTCATTGTTCGATACATTAGACTGCACACAATCAAAACCATCACTTACAAAGAACAAAAACCAATCCATCTCACAAACCCAACCCACAACTAGCCACTGGTAGTAATATTCAATGCATAGTTAAGTTCTGGCAAGCAACATGAACGGTTACCAACTGTTACAATGAGATTGAAGTGATGTTCCAAGGATTCAGCATATGTAAAGGAAAATGACTTAAAGGTGCATGAAGTTTATTAGCATGTAAGTAACCAAATAGTTTACATGCTAAAAAAAATAGTTTATATGCTCCATGCATGCTTGAGAGCATCACGAAAAGATTAATTTCAAAATCACATCCTCACTTATCCTCAACTAGTACAGTAATTTCTACAATGATCGTTAAAGCCACCTCTAATCATCATTAATTTGAAAAATATCTTTACGGCAACCATATAATTTGGTTATGTAAGGCAACACAAAAATACTTTAACCACGTATTAGATGTATGACATAACTTAATATGGAAGAAAATTTAGACTTCAACTCCTACTAGCTACGAATCAATTCCCTTATACCATAATCACAGACTGCACCAGATTGACTAGCAGTATAAAGATATGGGTTAACTTTCAAAAGAAAGGCAAACAACTTATCTTTGTCATCATATGAAATGTTATACTTACAATACATTCCAGTCTAGGTTCTCTTGAAAATTCAAAACATTTCATCCTGTTAAATTAAATATGACTGGGAGGGTGGTGAATCAAGCAAGAAAGAATTGAAACTCACCCATAATGATCCCTTGCGCACCCCTATAATAAGAACTTGTCAATGTTCTGAATCTATCCTGACCAGCTGCATAATTAATCACCATATCTACATTTAGGAGCTACTACCAGACAAGGATTTCAAGAAAGGTACTATAAAGTGAAACAGAAATTAAAATTTAAAATAAATAAACACAAGCGAACACCTGTATCCCAAATGGCAAGCTTCAACTTTTTACCATCCATAGTGGCATATTTGACCTTAAAATCAACACCTACATTGAGACATGAAACAGACTCAGAGCATGAAAATCTAGATCAATAGTGACATTTCACACTATTCCAACACAATATATAACAGCAGAGATGGGGAAAAACGAACCAATTGTATCTCATGATTTTTTATGATTAATTTTAGAAGACAAAGGAGTCCTCCAATAAATCATTTTCTATCTAACTCATTTGCTTTCCTTTCCAAGTCAGATATAAGAGAAAGTGAAAGCTAACAACATATCTTCCAAATTGGTCAGGGGAAGATCCCCATCATTCCACAGCTTTGAAACTTGAAGGCCTAGCCAAATCAATAGAAGGTATGCATCTTCATTACACTACATAGTGTCACAACTTTCTGTTTCCTTCATCGAAAACTTAAAAATTCATATGCTTTCTATTTCTAATACTGCAGAAAGACTAAACCCTTCAATACTAAACCCTTCACGTGGAGTTATTCCTTTTCTTCTGAAAACCAAATTCCTTTTCTCCTAACATTATTGAAATAGAAAGAGAGAGAGAGGGAAGAAACTTACAGATCTCTGGTCTGGGTTTAGAGAGAATGGCGTCCGCATGGAAAGGGACAGGATGGCGTTCGCGTGGAGAGGGATGGCGCAGAGGGAGAGGGACAGTGCAAGGAGAGTGGCGGTGGTGAGGGACGGCGCGAGGAAGACGGACGTCGCGAGGGAGAGGAGAGTTCGCGAGGGAGACGAAAATATCAAAGAAGGAGAGTTCACAGGTGGTGTTGGTGATGGTCTTTAGGCTTTTGGGTTGTAATCGCGAGGGAAATTATTTTTTAAGTTCTCATCACGGTTTTAACACAAAACCAGCGTCATAGGTTTTAGGCGTTTTGGTTTTAATCGCAGTTTTATCGCAAACCGGCGTTAGAAGTTTTAGGCGTTTAGGTTTTAATCGCGGTTTTTTTCGCAAACCGGTGTTAGAAGTTTTATGTTTTAGGCATTTAGGTTTTAGATGTTTAAGTTTATAACCGCGGTTTTGGTAGAAAACTTGCGTTATATCTTTTAACCGCTGTTTTTAGTAAAAACCGGCATTATAAGTGGCGTGATAAGTTTAACCACAGTTTACCTGTTCACTTATAATGCCGGTTTTTTAAATAACCGACGTTAAAAAAGACGCGTTAATTTAAAAAATGTCACCGCGTCACTTTTTACGCTGCTAATTCAAAAACCGGCATTATAAGTCTATTTTGTAGGTGTATTTCACACTAGTGATCCTACCGACCCAGGAAAAAACTGTGTTTATGACCGACAATGGCCACTACTGCTATAAAGTAATGACGTTCGGTCTCAAAAACGCCGGAGCAACTTACCAACGCATGATGAACAAGGTCTTTAAAGACCAGATTGGGAACGTACTCGAAGTGTACATGGACGATATGATCGTCAAATCAGCCGAAGAGCTAGACCATGTCGCCAACCTTTTGAACGTCTTCGAACAAGCACACTGACACAACATGAGGCTTAACCCAGAGAAATGCATGTTCGGTGTCAAAACGGGCAAGTTCTTGGGCTTTTAATTAACAGAGCGCAGCATCGAGGCCAATCCAGATAAATGTCGCGCCATCGCCGAAATGCGACAACCGAAGTCGAAGAAGGATGTCCAACAACTAATAGGGATGATAGCCGCCCTAACTAGATTCATTTTCATGTCTGCCCAGAGAGCGCTTCCTTTCTTCAAATTACTGAAGAAAGAGGTACAGTTCGAATGGACTTCAGAATGCGAAGAAGCTTTCACAAAGCTAAAAGAAACATTATTAGCTCCGCCAGTTCTGAGAAGGCCTTGTGTCGGGGAGACCCTATACCAATACTTGGCAGTTATCGAAGAGGCCTTAAGTGCAGTTCTGATAAGAAAAACAACTGAAGAGCAAAAGCCGGTTTACTTAATAAGTAAAACGCTCCAAGGTCCCAAACTCCGATACCAGAAAATCAAAAAAGTCGCTCTAGCACTGGTCATCACAGCGAGACGACTACGACAATACTTCTTGTCTCACCACATAGCGGTTCGAACCTAGGGATGGCCAGGCCGGCCCGCAAAATGGGGCGGGTTGGATATTTTCCCCGCCACCCCACATAACTGCCCCGCCTAGCCCACTAACCCGCCGAGCTTATATTTTTAAATTTTTAAATTTTTAAACTAATTTTATAGTTTTTTTTGTATTTTGGGCGGGCTTAGGCGGGCCAACTCGCCATTTTGGCCCGTTTTGTGGCGGGTTTAGGCGGGCCAACCCGCCATTTTTTAGGCCAAAATTTGTTTTTTTTGTTTTTTTATTTTTTATGTTTAAGGCGGGCTAACCCGCCGCGGGGCGGGCTGGACTCGCATTCTAACCCACTACCAATTGGCGGGTCGGCCCGCCCCGCTCCTTTTTTGGCGGGCTCATGGCAAAGCAGGGAGGGGCGGGCCACCCGCTTTGCCATCCATATTCGGACCGACAAACCAATCAAACAAGTCCTACACCGGCCCGACTGGCAGGACGGATGATTACGTGGTCCATAGAATTATCCGAATTCAGTATTTCCTTTGAACCTCGGCAAGCAGTCAAAGCTCAAAGCCTAGCCGACTTCATAGCAGAGATGACCTCGACGTCAGAAGACTCGGGCACCAAATGGACCATCCACGTCGATTTATCCTCAAATTCAAAGGGAAGCGGAGTAGGTCTAATCATGGAAAATGCTGAAGGCTTGGCAGTCGAATTCTCTCTAAGCTTCTCCTTCCCCACAACTAACAATCAGGCCGAATACGAGGCATGCATCTCTGGGCTGATGTTCGCCCGCGATCTAGAAGCCTTTGAGGTCAGTCTTCGCATTAACTCCCAACTTGTAGCTTCTCAAGTCAATGGGGAATATCAAGCAAAAGATCCCCTGCTACAGAAGTACCTGGCCGTAGTCAAAGAGTTAATGAAGAGCTTTCAGAACATAGAGATTGCACATGTCCTCGAGAACAAAATTTGAGAGCCGATGTACTCTATAAACTGGCAAGCACAAAAGCAATAGGGAACAACAGATCGGTCATTCAAGAGACCCTTTCCCATCCAAGTATCATGACCACAACGGTGACACTAGATGTTTCGAAGAAGGTCGACCAGAACTTCGAGCATGTCCTCATCACCCCTTCAGTGTACACCATCATTGACTTCAGCGACTCATGGATGACGTCGATTCTCAAATAAATTTGTCAAGGCGAACTTCCCCTCGATGACAAGGCAGCATCAAAAATCTTCCGCAAAGCGTGTTCATATTCCATATTGAGGATCGCCTATATCGGAGAGGTTTCTTGGCACCTCTTTTGAAATGCCTTGACGCAGCCGAGGCCCAGTACATACTTACTGAAGTCAACGAGGATGTCTATGGTCACCACCTCGGAGGACAATCTTTGGCCAAGAAAATATTGCGAGCTGGTTACTACTGGCCGACAATGGATGCAGATGCCATCACCTATGTAAAGAAGTGCGAGAAATGTCAAAAGCATGCCGATATACATAGCACCCCTCCTAATGAAATGACTGCTTTATCTTCCCCCTGGCTGTTTGCTTGGTGGGGAATCGATTTCCTCGGGCCGTTCCCTATGGCCCCAGGCCAAATCAAATATTTGGTCGTGGCGGTGGATTACTTCACGAAATGGGTCGAAGCCGAACCAGTGGCAAAGATCACAGCCAAAAACATGATCAAGTTGTTCAAAAAAACAAAACCTTACGAGGTTTGGCATCCCCGAAGTTGTTGTGACTGATAACGAAACATAATTGGTGGATAAGGAGTTCCAGAAAACCTTAGCCGACTTCGGGATAAAATAGAGATTCACTTCGGTCGAGCATCCCCAAACAAACGGGCAAGCCGAAGCAGCAAACACAGTTATCTTAAGAGGTCTGAAAAAGAGACTCGACGAAGCCAAAGGGAATTGGGCAGAGGAGCTCCCACAAGTACTGTGGGCATACCGAACCACGCCCCACTCCTCCATCGGAGAAATGCCATTTCAGCTTACCTATGGATCCGAAGCAGTGATCCCAGTCGAAGTCGAAGAACTGGGCTGGAGAACGCTCCACTCACTTCGAACTTCATCCAATCACCAAAACTTAAGAGAGGAACTAGACCTCCTCGAAGAAAATCGAGAGCTAGTCTCCCTGAACGAAGTTGCTGTGAAGTAAAGAATTGCAGCAAGACACAATCAACGAGTTATTCCGCGTGAGTTCAAAAAGGATGACCTCGTCCTAAGAAGAGCTGATGTCGGCCTCAAGAATGTCAGCCAAGGGAAGTTGGCACCGAACTGGGAAGGCCCATATCAGATCTCATCAAAGACCGAAACTGGCGCTTACACCCTAGAAACACTTCAAGGTCAAGTAATTCCGCGAACTTGGAATGCTGCAAAACTTAGAAAATATTATAGCTAAAAACTCATGTAGTTCCCTCATGAAAGGGATTCCATTTCTTGTCAAATTTCAAGCATAATAAAACGAGACTTCGGCACATGAACGTTTTATTATCGCGATTTTGTTAAGGTTATAATACCATTATCATATTGGGCAGTCGAGCTAACCCCGATCACAACAAGATTTCGCATCGTCACGCCAGTCACTTTGGGAGTCCAAACTGATGTGACTAGCCATCACATCGGTATGTGGACATTTCCTTTACATCGCCCACCCGAAGCTTGACAACAAGTCTAAGCTTCCGGGGTAGAGGGAAGGTTCCCTTGGCCGGGCTCCCTTCCCAAGCTGACGACCATGCAAACTAAACCAAATTGCGAAATAACAAATTACATATACATTGTTCCACCAAAGCAGGTCGGAAAAACTGCATATATATTGTTCCACCAAAGCAGGTCGGAAAAACCGCATATACATTGTTCCACCAAAGCAGGTCGGAAAAACCGAAATTTCATTCAAAATGTCATCAAGTACAAAATGGTCCGATACAAAAGGATCAAGTACAAAATGGCAAAGCATAAAGACAAGTTACAAAAACAAAATACAAGTTAAAGAGGCTATGCATCAGTCGAAGCACGGGAAGGGCGAACAACAAGAATAGCTCCAGTCTCGGCATGAATGACGTGGTCCCTTGAAACCACGCCAAGGTTAGTGACACCTTCAATCTGAACTATCATATCGGGATTGAGGAACACAACCTAGTTGACACCACTCTCGAACTGCTCCGCCCCGATCTCCACCATGGTCTGATCGCTAGCCTCCTTTGCAGCCACAGCAGTCTTAAGCTCCTAGTCTTTCTCCTCCAGCGCTTTCTTCAGCTTGGCGACTTCGAAGCGAGCGACATCCCTATCCTTCCGGAAGGTATCTCTTTCTTTAGCGACCTCCCCCGCCTTGGACTCGAAACCCTCCTTCTCCTTCCTGAGTTCTTCCATCGTGGAGGTCAACTCACAGAAGTTCCTCTCGGCCTCATCGGCCCGAAGAGACTCATTCAAAAGTTGGGTTTGAAGGCCACTGCGTTCTGCACCTTGAGCTTAAGGTCTTGATTATCATTTTCCAGTTTCCGAATCCGATTTTGCAACTCCCGATCTTTCTTGAGAGCCTTCTCGACCTGACCTTTCACCTTGCACAAGCGCACAACTTCCTCCTCCAGAACCTTCACCTGTTCGCCCACTTATTGCCAAAGGGGACTACCAACCTCCCCCAAAGTTTGGGCGGAGTCCTTGCTCACAAAGAGCAACAATTTTTGCATCGCTCCCTTGGACTTTTTTGGCAGAGGCGGATTGACATGGAAAGAAGCAGGCCTTTTGTGTGTTTCCACATCAACAGTAGCACTGACCACTTTGGGCACCACAGAAGGCCCCGAAGTCTACTCAGGAGCTAAAGGAGCTGATTCAGAGCCCCCATTCTTCGACGTGCCAGAATTGGAAGAGGGTCGAACATGCTTGCCCTTCCCCGAGCCTTCTTCCAACTTCTTGGGCAGGGTGGCTTGAGCAGCAGCAAATTTGGCAATGTTCGACATTGATTCTGCACAAAAGAAACATGTGTATCAGACAAAGACTTGTATAAACAAAAATTAACACAAGTAAACAATTCCCTACCTAAGCAACTTCGAGTGTCCCCCCAAGTCGGGCACCGTAGGAGAGTTCGGGTATGGACGAACCACTTAATGGACGTTTGTTCCTAGGTCTTGGGATCGATATAAACAATAGGCTCAAAGTCACCGACCTAATCCCTAATGCTCTTCACCCAGATCTGTTCAAGTTCACTGAGGGCAGACAGCTTGAAGGAATAAGAACCAACAGGACGGTCGAAGAACTACCTCGACTAATAGAAGGGGAACTTTAGCACTTCTGAACCGTCTTCGACGAGATTGTATATGCACTCCCGAGCAACATCGTTCATCGGAAAAAGAAAGAAATACTTCGTCTTGAACCCTTTAAGGGATTCACTATATAGCTCGAAGACTTTGCCATTAGGCTTAAACAAGATCCAACCTTGCCTCTGATCGGCTTTCTCCGAAGTCTTTATGGGTGAGAACAAATGAAAAAAGATGCGGTGCGAGGCCGGTATCCGAAGGTACAAACAAACCAGGTCGAACACCTGTAGAAAAGCCCAACTGTTAGGATATAGCTGAGAAGATGCCACTCCTAGATGCCTAAGAACTGAGAGTTCGAAGGGCTTAAATGGAAAGGCAAAGTGAAGTTCGGTGAACAACACCTTGTATATCAGGAGATGGTTCACATCACTCCATTCCACAGAGCAAATCCTATAATCTCCAGTCGGAGGGAGGAAGGCCCATTCCCCTCCGGACTCAGTGTCATCGGACACAGGAACCCGACCCTCCAAGTCGGCCATGTCTTCATCGGTGGAATACTCAGATCGGAGGCTAAGAACTTCGGGCGAAACCCACCTACAATCCTCCGCATCGAAAGGAAGAGCAGAAGGGTAGTTTAAGTCGATACTCCGCTTCTTTCCCATGATAAACCTGTCCATGGGGACTTCAGGGTAAGAGACAGTATCATAACCTCCTTATACCACTGAGCTACTTCACGGGGGTTGAAAGGACGCTGAAACTTGTTTTCTAAAACCACCCGAAAACGCTCTAAGCATTCAGGAGTAATCTCAACTCCATGTTTCGAACACTCTTCTGCCCTTTCCTGGGCACCGCCGCAGATGCAGAAATAGAAAGGGAAGCTTTTGGTCGAAACCCCACATTACCAAAAGTACTCGCTCTGGGTAAAAACCCAGAACTAGAAAGGGAAGGAAGGGCCCCATCTTTAGGGAGAGACCTTTGAAAAGCCACGAAATCTCGAAAATTTTGAATATAAGCAAAGAAGAGAGAAAAAATACCTCTGATATGCGAAGAAAGGGCACAAGCAGGAAGGTAAAACCTAACAGGTTGATGCTCACACGAAAGATTATGTATTGCTCGACTAGCAGAATCGCAGGGAAGAAGAGAGAAAACAGAGAAGAAGAACGAAGAAACGAAAGCGAAAGAGGCAAAAACAAACTCCTCTTTGGAATTTATAGATTCTTAGAGAGGGCAGTAATTAATGCAAAAAAGGCGTAATGATGAGAAGCACAGGAAATGAGGCGATTCTCCATCGAATCGTCACCAAATCTCTGCCACGAGATGTCTTGGGAAATGGACGCGTCTTTTCAAAACTTTGAGTTTGAAAATGAACCGCCTCAGCCTAAAAATCCCTTCTCAGGAGACACGATAAACACAACCGAAGTATCAAGGTAGCTATGCCGGACGAAGGACTCACAAGTAGGTCGAAGTTTGGAGATCAAACCCCTGTCTAGAACAAATATCCGAAGTCATCCATAGTAGATGACATCGGCTAGGGGGACAACTGATCTAGAGTGGCCAAAGACCCACTCTATAATGGGCTGGGCCGATCCAACTAGGAGGATCCATGCCAAAATAATACTAACCCGAAATGGCCCAAGGCCCACTTCGGACCACCGACCCGACTCAGTAAATCTACCTTGGGGGTGATAAACCCTAGATATCACATCGCCACAGTACGAAACCCTAGAACATAAGCATTGCGGCGCTAGACCTAAAAGTGACCCCCTGACCGCGCAAACCCTAGGGCTACATCGGCCGCTGGATGCATCCGACGTTTGATAATGGATCTCGGGTTTCTCAGGAGCGTCCACACGTCAGCAACCTGACCTCATCTATAAAAGGTCCATGACCTCATCAATAAAGGTACGCACTGTTCATTTCTTACCTCACCTTATTTCGATACTGACTTAGGCATCAGAGTGTGTGTGCAGGTACACCCCCACCGTCGTCTCTACCGTGCTCCACCGTTCGTGATCCTACTCCGGCCACCTCTGAGATCCACTTCGGATCAAATACTGTATTTAAATGAGATCTCATGCAATTCCACTATACTCCTTTTATCTCATAAGGGTCGTGTTTGAAGAAAAAAATCTCAAAATAAGTGTCATTTTATCTTTTTGATATGATATTAATTATTTTTTCTATTTTTATCCCTAAATTAATTATGTGTGCAATCTTGTGTCATTATACTCCATCCGGTGCATATTATAAGAAACAAAAGGGTCCATTTTTATGGTCCAAAATATATGAAACATACATCAATTCTCAAATACATTAAATGCTAATTTTCAATTATAACCTTATTTATAGTACTAGCATTCATATTTACATGGTACATCCATTTTTCATGGATTAAGTTAGTGGCATTAATTATAAGCCATCATTTCAATCATTTCATAAAAGGGTATTTTTGGAAACAATGGCGGAGCTTCTCAGGAGCGAGAAGGCGCCACTGCACCCTTCAATTTTTTTTTATATAATCCAAAATCGGTGGCGAGAACCAGTAAAAGCGAGAACCAGAAGCAGCAAAGCGAGGCAACATCAAGTGGTGAGAACCAGCAACCGCCAACCCTTACAACAACCATCAACCAAATAGCAAAAAACAGAGGCAACATCAAGAACAAAAAGAGAAGAGAACTTCATGTGAAAAAGAGAGAACCAGAAGCAATCAAGCTTGTTCGGTTGCTCCTTCAAGCTTTTGTTGTGCCTTTCTCTGAAATTCTCCCTCTCTGTTTCTGTTTTGTGCAATGTCTCCCCTTCCCCCAATTTGTTGATTTGTGTTGAAACAGGAAAGAGAACAGGAGAGAGATGGCGATGGGGAAAGGAAGAGAGAGAAAGAGAGGAAGGTGGAAAAAACTGTAGTAATACTTAGCACAGTGAATGTTGCTCCCTTTTTTCCGATTTAATTAATACTTAGTTAATCAGTGGCTTCTAGAACTATTCTTATATTCATTCATTATTTATATTTATTGCAAATTATTTTCCTTTTTCGTGTGTGATAGTACCATATAAAAGTAATAAAACTTTAGCACCCAAAAAAAATTTGGCACCCCCAGATTTTTTGATCAAACTCTGCCACTGTTTGGAAAATTTAGCTCATTTCAAAGGTTTTTTTTAGTCTGTGTGAATTATAATTTTGTTTTTTTGAATAGGTAATTATAATTTTGTTTTTTATAGTATAGACTGAAATGAGTATATAGAAAATGTTAAGAAGAATAATTTTGTAAAATTATGTTACTATTTTCTTCGGTTATAACTTTTTCTGTGAAAAAAAACTTCTACGACAGTATTGATTATGGACCGTGGTGAGTATTGTCTTCTTTAAGATGGAGCTATACGGTCCTTGGCTTTTTGTGCGCAAAATAATGGCCATTAATCAATTTGCTTACTCCACCAGCTGGGTATGGTATACTGCGCATAGAGTAGACGCCGTTATAGTAAAGTCTCAATTAATGATCCAAAATCGAAGTTGTTGTCTAGTAGTAAAGTGTACGGTAGGTCTCATGGGTGCCCGTAAAGCGAATGCAAGGCAGTTATGGAATATCGCCAAATTGTACGATGGACAATTCTAAATTGATTCACTCTAGTACTTCATGTTATTTTTGTAATTTGAATTTGAATAGAAGGTGTTTGCTATATATGGCGATTTGAACTGTGAATTAATTAAAGGCATCTGTATAGATTGTTGACTTCTAATTGCTTTGTGGTTGATCAATGGTTCTTTGGTGGTGACATGGAGGTTTGGGAAAGGTGGCCAGTGGTTAAGAGGTTTTCCAGGGATCGATGAAGAATGAAGAAAGATGTTTGCTCAGAGAGGGGAAGATTTGGTTTTCTCGGTGAACCTCAAATCTTGAGGACAATGCATATCTATGGGCTATGGCTACTCACGCATGAACTCATCAACTATAATATTATCTCTAGTGCTAATTATAAATGGATTTTTAGAGAACTTTTTTTAGAGACCCTATTTTAATATACTTATATATTTAATAGACGTGTATATTTTTTATGTACCTAATTACTGTTATTAGGAGTATATTTGAAAAAAAATATTAATTTTATAACATTAAATATGTATTTTCGTTAATTTTTATTCTTTTTATAATTTCTTTTTATAATCAGGAATGGAACGAAGGTATAATTCTCCTTTTCATATTGTGATATTCAAAATTCAAAACAACCTTTGACCAAAAAAATAATAATAATTCAAAACAACCATGGTTTATGGTTTTCGATGAGCAAACACCAAGGCCACATTTTTCGTTCAAATGCCCCTACATTACTTTTTTTTTTTAAGCAATGCCCCTACCTTATTGTGAATTCAAAAAGAGGGATTCAATAATAATAATAATTATTATTATTATTATTATAAAATTGTATAAATAACTTAGTCTACAGTAAATCACTTATCAAGACGGTCCGCAATCAAATTCATCATGGATTATAGGCATTTCAAGGGGGTGATTATTTAATTGGCAAGGTGGATGTAAGATAATTAGTTGACAACATGTATACTGAATTTATATTGACAAAACTTATATTAATTTCTAATTACATGTCAGGTCCGTCATCTTTTATACTATGAAAAGGAGAAAAATGTTGCCAACGGTCTACAAACGTGTCTAAACGGTGTACGTATCCTTCGAAACACTGTTGTGAGTAACTTTGCATCTATTTAGTGAAAACTAGTCGAACTTAACAGTTAGAACTTGATATAAGTTTTTAAGGCCGGTTTGTAATTTGCTTATCCAAGAAAATAGCTTTGTCCCCAATTAATAAAATTAAATAGGAATACAAATTATTTGGATAAAATTTTGAGTTTTTAAAATTAATTTTATGACAAATGAATTAATTTTTAAAAGAGGAAATTCTTTTAACTTTTTATCAAATATAATTAAATCTAAATATGTGACTCAAAATTTTTGATAACATGCTTATAGTTATATTTCAAAAGTAATTTTATGAATGACGCAAAAAACATAATTCTTTTAAATAAATTTTTAAATACTTTTTCAAAGATAGAATAATTTTTTATATTATTCTTTAAAAAAATTAATATCAATTATTCAAAATTAATTTTACAAAAAACTTAGCCAAACATCCTTCAATTAAACTATCAATAGAAGTGAAGAACCATCTAAAAAACACTTCAACTTTGTGCTTTGATTCTCTCTAGTATAGACAGTTACAGATCTGTTAAACAAAGTATTAAACACTTCAAATTCGATCAATTATATCTTTTTTCACTTAATTAAATAATAAAAATTATGTAACATAATCTACTATAAAATAAAGAGTATATATATTAAAGAGTCAAGCAATAATTTTACTATAAAGTGTGATCTTAATTATTTTTAATTAATATATTTTTAAAAGAACACTAAAAAATAGATATAATAATATCACAATTTGAAAATAAAAATCTTTTACAAATCAATGGCTGTGCAATTGCATGCCACAGCTGCATCGCTAGCCATAACAGATGTCAATGAGGATTATGTTGCAATTTTTTCCCCACATGTCGTCGGACTATAATATTGATTGCCATGTGGAGATCGGTGCTCATTTAGCTATTGATAGCATTATCCGTATTTGTGCCTAGGGTTAAAACTTAAAATGGAAAAGAAAGAAAAATAATGAAATCTACTGTAAATATTCAAAAAATAAAATAAAAATTGACGGGTGTAAATATTCAATTAAATCTCTGAAACTATAGAATTGTATTAACCTAATCTCTCATATTATTAATACTAGCGTAATTACCCGTGTCTTAGGCTTGGGTATCGATTAAACTTATGTGTATTTTTAAATTTCTTTTAATAATGTTTTTTATTATTTTAAACTTTTCAATTATATGTTAGTATATATGTATATGAATACATGATTACTTATATATATAATGTGTGTGTGTGTATATATATATATATATATATATATATATATTGTCTTATATACATATTTTTATAATAGATTGAGTATTTTATAACATATATAAAATTTGAAAATCACATAGAAAGTCAAGGGAAATAAAGTAGACTTTCTATATACATAATATTACATTATTTTTATATACAGACATATTATGCACAAAGAAATAATTTATAATTAGGTCTCTAAACTTTTAAATAATTTGTAATCGAGTCCCTCAATACTGGGACCTAATTACAAATTATCTAAAAGTTCAGGGACCTAATTAAAACTTATTTAAATATTCAGGGACCTAATTATAACTTATTTAAAATGTTTTAACATTTAGGGACTCAATTACAATATGTTGAAAAGTTTAGGGACCAAATTACAATTTTTTTAGTTCAAAAACTTATTTAAAAATTTTCAAATAGTTCAGAAACATACAGAGTAATTAAACCTTACTTAAATTGAATGGTAGTTAGCTATAATATAGAAGAAAATTTGACTTTTTTCAAATACTGAAAATCTCATTGCTACAAAATTATAATTAAAAAAATAAAATAAATAAAATAAATTTCTTTAATAAAATTGATGAAAATGAAATTTTTATTAATTAAAAATATTGTGAATGAATTATGTGATTACACGTGGACCGAAAAAAATTTATATAAGAAATAAATAAATAAATAGTATCTAAGATTTGAAATTTGATATAAATTATATTGAATAAAATTTCGAAGTTAAACTTTAAATATAATATATAATAGAATAGATTTTGGAATTAATTATATTGAAATTTGAAATAAATTATATTGCATAAAATTTCAAAATTAAATTTTAATTTTCTATTAAATGATAATTATATTTTGAATACTAAATCCTAATTTATATTAAGTATATTTTGAAAATTAAAATTTTAAAATTTTATATAATATAATAGATTTCAAAATTATATCCTTAAAACAAAAATTTTGAAATAAATTATCTTTAATTAAAATTATAAATTCAACTTTCTAGATTTGAATTTTGAACTAAATAATATTGAATAAAAAATCAAAATTATTTTTTAATACTAATTGGAAATAAACAATATCTAACATTGTAAAATTTAAAAGTAGGAATAATTTATGCGGGAAATGAAAAACTTATTTTATAATATATATAATATATAATAGATAAGATAGCCTTTGACCTTAAATTTGACAGTGTATCGCTCTAAAAGGTACTTAAAAGTAGAGGTGTATGGGAGAACCTTGTGGGTTGTGATAGACATCCCTATTTAAAAAAGAAATATTGGGATATATATGAAGAACTTGCCTAATAATATTCTTTTATGAGAGTTAAAAGGTCTCTTTAATTTGTTAAAGTCAACAATATTTAGAAGATAGAGATACAATGAAAAATCAGTAAAAAGGTTAAGAATCATACCCACGGATACCTCCAAGCCAACTACACTGTTCTGTCTCAAATATATATGAAACTCCCAACACTAAATGAATTTTTACATTTGCACCAAGTATAATAGTCACGTAAAAGTCTCAATTCAAGGCTATCTTTGGTTTGCTTCATCTGTGTAGAACATAATATGCAAATACTCAGAATTAAACACAACATTTTCACGAAAATTAAACATGAATAGACATGAGAAATCCCAAAATTACAATAGAACATGAACGTGATACCAACACCAAAAAACATTTTAAAATAAAGGAAGAAAAAGATTAAAAGTGGCGGACTCAAAAAATGAAGGAGTAGATAGAGAAGGCAACTTAAATAGGACTAAATTGATTAGCTTCAATATGAAATTTGAAACTTAAAAATATTAATTACAAAATATTTTATGGAGTATTGTATTATCACATAACTACCTTTTTTTCCTTTCTAAATTTGCTTGAAAAACATTTAATGCGCTACATGCGATGATGTTAATATTGATTGTCAAATGGATATTAATTTAGGCACACTATGATTGTAATGTTGATTGTCATATTATGATATTAATTACGGATTGTAATAATGAATAAAGGATTGTCATATTGTGATATTGGTTGAGAAATATTGTAATATTGATCGTGATTTTAAGAGTATATTTTTTTTATGAATGTGATTTCAAGATATTGCTATATATATTACAATAATTTTCTTATTGTGATATTTCTAAATTGATTTGCAAATCAATAACAGAATATTGCTAGATATAATTGTCACAATTAAGTGCATTTACCTTCATGTCTCCGGTGATCCCTTTGTACGTTGAAATGCTATCACTAATATTAATATTAATATTAATATTAATATTAATATTAATATTAATATTAATAGTCGATTGGAAATAGAATAACTAAGTAGAAATATTGTCATTAATGGTGAAAACATTTAAAATTAATATAATATATATCTAGTTGAATGGAAATAGATTGACTGAATAAAAATATTATCATTAATGGGAAAAATATTTAAAATTACAAAATAGCTGAATAATTATGAAAAAACTTTTTGAATGAATGGTCATGAATATCAATAAATATAAAATAAAATAAAAAAAACTTGTATTTTGGCAAGAATTGGAATGAGCAGAGTTTGACACGTGACATAGTCCTACGTGACAAAACTTTATTTTATATAATAAAGTTGATAGTTGATTTGAGATTTCAATCTATGAAATTATATAATGTGATCAATTGATGGATAAATTTGAAAATTTGTAATATTAACTTCATCCAGAGCCGTGGACTAATTTTTAATACGGTATTTGAAGATTCAATTGTTTATGAAATCAATACATGGATCAAATCAAAATAGGATCAAAAATTTGATTTATTGGTGCATTCTAATTAGTAATTAATGAATCAATCAAAAAATATTAATTAAATTAAAATTAAAATAAAATAAAGGGTGCATTTTGACGGGAATTGAAATGATGAGGTTTTGACACGTGGCATGGGCCCACGTGACAAAACTCCATTTTATATAATACAGTTGATTTAAAAAATTGATCCCAGAAGTTACAAAATATGTGTAATCAAGTTCGTGGCTGTTGGTATTTGCACGAACTATAATAATATTAAGTTAGTAATGTCGTTAATGTATTTGAAACTAAGTAAATAATTTCAGAGATGCATTTGCTAACAGATACAGACGTGGAGACGAACCTAATTAATATTTTGTAATTCCAGAAATCATTTTTAAAATATTGATAATATATATAAGAGACTGGAGTGTTACGAACGATCCTACACTTCCAAGAATAATTACTTTAAGAAGTGTTTAGATAAACAATTTAATAAACTATTTATTCGATATCACATTCTAATTAAAATTTAAGTATAAGCTTTTTTACAATCGACAAAAAAGAAAATGAGACTAAACTTCACGTATAAACTAAATTTAGCTTATGTGCATATCATAAAATAATTTCATAAATTTTTCAAACATATTAATTAATAATTATAATTGTATAAAGAATTAATAAATATAATTGTGATTTGTGTCGCAAGGTAAGTCTACCTAAACTACTCCCTCCCATATGAAATATAAGCAAAAAAATGTCTTTAAAATATAAAAAAAAACTATGTATTTGGTTCTAACTTTTTTTTTAAAATATTGATAATATATATAAGAGACTGGATTGTTACGAACGATCCTACACTTCTAAGAATAATTACTTTAAGAAGTGTTTAGATAAACAATTTAATAAACTATTTTTATTCGATAAACGCTTGACACAAACTAATTAAAATTTATGTATAAGCTTTTTTACAATCGACAAAAAAGAAAATGAGACTAAACTTCACGTGTAAACTAAATTTAGCTTATGTGCATATCATAAAATAATTTCATAAATTTTCAAACATATTAATTAATAATTATAATTGTATAAAAAATTAATAAATATAATAGTGATTTGTGTCGCAAGATAAGTCTAACTAAACTACTCCCTCCAATATGAAATATAAGGAAAAAAAACTATATATTTGGTTCTAATTTTTCTTTTTTTTCCTTCTCGTATTTCTGGAGTATTCCCCAAAGACATGCATAAGAGTGCGAGGCTCTAACTGTTTATCCGGTACGAACCAATGGCAACCAAACGCATAGTAAGTTTCCATTAAATCTCTAACCATCCTTTTTGGTGGTCGTGGTCCCTCTCATCTCTCACTCACTCACTCACACTCACACCACTTCATCACTCTCTCTCTATATATTCTCCTTGGCAATCTCACGCTTTGGTACAACCACCACAACCCTCTTTCCCTTTGAAATACTATCTTTCAGCTGCTTGTTTTCTTTCCACCCCACCCTACCGTAACAATATGGTTTTCCCACATGAAGAGAGCTTAGTCTATGATGTGAGGCTCTCCTCAGTTGGGCCTGGACGGGCCACCGGGTCGGACGTGTTCCACAACCCGAGTGGTTTGGACTTGGCAATGAAACTTCACTACCTTAAAGTGGTTTACTTCTTTGACACCGAGGCTGCACAGGACCTAACCGTTACGAAAATCAAAGAGTGGTTGTTCGCTTTGCTCAGCCACTACTTCATCACTTGTGGCCGATTCCGGCGATCGGAATCCGGCCGGCCGTTCATCAAGTGCAATGATTGTGGATCCAGGTTCATTGAGGCCAAGTGCACCAAAACTCTGGATGAGTGGCTAGCTATGAAGGATTGGCCTTCCTACAAGTTGTTGGTTCCTCAACAAGTCATTGGCCCTGAATTGTCTTTTTCTCCTACCGTTTTGTTGCAGGTTCTTCTTTGCCTAAACATAATTTATATGCACCATAACACATGGCATACACATTAATCATTTATTATTAATTGGTCTAGTTATCATATAATTATAACCACGTGATTGGGCACAAGTAGTTAATGTCATCTATCTATCTAAAAGGACGGACTCGACTGATGTCTATTAATAAAAAAATCCGTGGTGGCTTTATTTATACTTCCCGACCAAACACATGACAGTGCATGTTTGGTTTAGATTCCAAAATGCTGTTTATACGTAAATTGCCGATTGTGTTAAAAATAATTGATTGTAAACAGTATTTGTGATGTTTGGTTAGGATTGTCGTTGAAAACAATCCAATTTGTGTCCTTCAAAATCTATTTAACTTGCAACAAGTCAAAGTTGCTTTTCCCGTAGAATTTCTCGGTTGGTACGTGTAGTTACTGTTGGCCCATGTGTTTGTTGATTGATATATATTTTTTAACATATATATCATGTTCTTTTTTTGTAATTTTAACACTGAAAGTGATTCTATTTTATTCTACCTAAATAAAATCAATTCTTCTAAACTTAGTTTTAAAATATTATTACCAAACACAAATTAATTTTTTTAACTCAATTTTTTTTAAATCAATTCTTTTAACATCAATTGTTCAGAATCAATTCTATCAAAATATAAAACAAACTACGCATAGTCTCTCCCTTGAAATACTGTGGCTCGAATTCAAACCACTTAACGTAAAAAAAATCATTAATTAAGTGAAAGGTTTATTTCCGTCAAACTCTGTGTGGACCACTCAACTAGTCCATGGTCTAGAAAATCTAATACTCCTAGTTATGTCATTTTCGCTACTCTTGAAGATTCTATTTTAGGGACCAACATATTTATTTTTATTTTGGGTTTTTCAAACATGTGCAATCTTGTACATGTAAAGGCTCATTAATTATTTAGTTATTTTTTTTATTAATTATCTATTTTCTTATTTGGTGGGAAAAGAGATGTTAAATCAATAAAATAAATAGAAAACTAGATAATTAATAAGAAAATAAAGTGAATAATTAATGAGTCTTAACCTGCGTAAGGTTGCACATGTTAGAAAAACTCTTTTATTTTTCAAACTTACGCTCCCTTTCCGCTTAAAACAAAACATAGATTCTGTGACGTCCAAATAACTTTATGAAATTACGGTGAATTTATTCAGTGTAATTAGTCACAGTGGATTCTAATCCCGAGGCTTTATTCTGACATATGGGATCAGTGCTCAGTACGGGGCGCAAGAAAATCAACAATAAATATTTTTTCTATATAATAAAATGGAGATACTAACACGTAGTGCAACGTGGATCACCAAATTAAGTGTATTTAATTTATATAGTAATAAATAGATATATGCTACAAACTCTAATTTTATGAAGTCATCGCTTTAAGAAAAACTTTATCTGACCATCAGTTTATATATCTTGAGATAGTAGAACCCAGTATTCCTGCATTTATTTTATGCTTAAAGGAATATACACAGATCGTTTAGAATAATTTATTTAAATTTATCTTATGTCGAAACTATTTGTATAAATATTTTAAAAGAGTTTATAAAAAATAGATTACGATATATTTAATAAGTTATTTTTAGCTTGTTTCATATGTTATTAAGTTCTATATTTTTTGTTGATCAATACTCATAAGTTCAATATAGAATAACAGCCTATACAGAATTTATAATATTGTGTTTACCGTCTTTTTCTATTAATTATAAAATATATAAACTGTTATATGATAATTTTTAATAATCATTAAATTAAATTGTTTATCTAAAATTTTCTTGGTGAAAAGAAAAAAGACAGGACAACTCTAAAGATAGTTGCATATTTGAGTTATAGCAAAAAAAAAATATAATGAATTTTACCACCGAAGAGAACATCTTAAAAAATCAGAATTCTACGTAGTGAAAAGGCCAGTCAACATAAATGCATGTCAGTGAGCATGAGTGCATGACATTTTAACCTTACAAGGACAGCAGAAGAGCATTAATGATACATGGAAATAGAAATGTTTTTGTTTTTCTTATTATATTGATAAAAAACTTTACTTATCATGATATATAAATGAAAGCCGATAGTTGTATATAACAAACTGTTTATTAACAGAGTGTTTCCATACATACATAAAAACGAATAAAACTCGTGTTAATACATGAGTAACTTGTCAATTCACTCATCTTGAATTATAGTTTTTTTCTCTCATATTTTTTGACGACTCTCTCTTTCTCTCGTGTTAAAATATACATTATTTTTTGTGAAAAGTAAGTATGTATTACACTTTAATTCATCTTAATACAAATCAAATTTTTTATGCACACTTTTTTTATCTATTTTTGCCTCTCGACATCATTAATATATAATTTTAAACTTCTATTACCAATTATGAAACAATAAAAGATAAAATAATGATTTTGAGTATTGTTTCAGAATGTGTATTTAAGACTTTATTTTATTTTCTGTTTTAAAGTCTTAAAGTCAACAAGAAAGTGTTTAAATTCTTAAATTAATTATCAATGATATTTTTTGACGAAACAATTATCAATGGTATTGAAAATTGTTTAGAGAAGTTTTTTGCACTAGAAAGGTTGTTTAAAGTTGGCCCCCAATAATAAATATTAACTTTTGTTAAAATAGAGTGATAGGTGTGGATATTAAGATAAGAGATTGGTGTAATTCAAGTTTTTTTAAAGAAAGGAGAGCGCAATTTTTCCTTTAAAATTTAGCTGTAAATACCTCAAAAATGATTTTAGCAAACAATATATAAAGTAGGGTAAAATTTAACAGCTCCCAACCTTCAAATTTAATTTAAAGGGTGAAAATTGAAAATTAAACATGCTCTGTAAGGCTTTATTTGTAAATACAAAATAGATAATGATTAAAAAATTATTTTCATACATGACTGAGGTTATTAATTAAGGACAACATTTTTTTTTCGTTTTGCTGCTTTAATATGCAGTGATTTTAAAATTTGATTATTTTAATGTGAGTTTTCACTATATAAAATTTAGAGTATAAATTAAATAAAATATTTTCACCGTTGACAGGTAAAATTCAACAATCAATGCAACAACAACATTGTGTAGGGGGGCTGACTAAGTAAAGAACTCTTTATTTCTCAAAAGAAATACAAGGTTCCTAGAAATTGAGGGTTCCATTAGGAGAGATATATATACATGAGTTTTAAATGATTTAATTTTTTTAAATAATAATAAAAGTTTGATACACCAAATCTCTCATTTGTGTCTATCTCTCTCCTAAATGGAATCCTCCATTTCTTTTGAGAAATAGAAATGATCTCAACTCGGACAGACTAGTGTTACATTCCTAAGAAAAGGTGGACAATCGTGGTTGATACTTTTACAGTTTTATTTAACTAGCTCGAATGTCGTTTTTTTATTAAGGCGAAACAAAATATATAGGTTTCCTAAAATAAAAATTCTAAGTAAAATATCTCTTTAATAAGAGTGTATTAATAATACTTAAAAATAAACTAAAAATAGCATCAAATGTGCAATTGAGTTCCCACTCGTGTTAGAGCCCCCACAACGGGGTGTCTTTAAGTTGCTTCGCCTGCGTTCTCTTACTGACACATTCTGTCTCCCAATTTTCTTCTCTCTCTCTCTCTCTCTCATAGTTGGCCCACTTTTGGCATTAAGCAACTGTAAACTCTACTGATGATTTGACCAGAAATAAGAGAACGATGTACTAAAATTGACATGTCATGTAGACTAAATTACCGCAACTAAAATTAAGGAACCACCGCTGCAGTTGCTCTTAGGTAGTTCCCTGTTAATGGTTGTAAAAACTATAAAATAATAAATTTAGTTCTTTTAAAGAGATGAAAAATATATTTTAAAAATATAAATTTATATTGTTGATGATTGGAATTGTAATAAAGACATATATAACTAAATAAAAATTTATAAAAATTTAGTTTTTGAAATTTTTACAGCCAATTAAGATTCTATATTTTATAATTTAACTCTAGTCAATATGGTACAGAAAAAAAAAGTGTAATAGGACCCTTACCATCCTTTATGATATGCCCCCCAGTTGAGAAAGTGAGCTTGTGTTATCAAGTCCCCATCCTTTTTTGTCTGGTAGAGAATTAATACACGTCCTATCTTCAAAAAGAACTATTCACCGCCTATTTATGAGGAAGAGTTAATTTTGGTATTTTTAGGTTCTAGTTTTTTCACCGACCTTTTTTCCGTAAAAAAAAGTAATATTTTTTTGAATATATCACTCACTCCTGTCCTTATTATAAGGAATAAAATTCTAATTCACACAGACCAAAAAAATATTTAAAATAGTTTTTTTAAATTAATGTACTCCTAAAGATTTAATTTTTTTTCTCAACATACTTGCATAGGAAATAAATGTATCTCATTGATATAAGTCTCATCATAAATAAGGGTATAATTAAAAATTAAACAATTAATACTTTTGAAAATTGATATTGCTTCTTATAATTAAGACAAAAAAATAGATCATTTTATTCCTTATAAAAAGGACATAAGGAGTAGTATTATTTTTTGTATTTTTTTGGGCACATCACCCATCACAGTTTCTCTCTTTTTCCCCACATCACCTTATATTCTCTTATTTTCTTTCATCTATCTCTTCTCCAACAACTCTCTCATAGCCCTAATAAATGGAGAGGATCCAGAGACACCCAATACATCATTTTCCTGTGAGGTATGGTGTGGTGAGCCGTTGTTTTCCTAAGAATAGAGATAAGGTGAATTAATTTATGTTGCTTTCGTTCTATTAATGCTATTGCTCGGAAAGGTATAGAGAAACCTTATTTAACGTTTTTCATATAGTAGTAACTTCCAATGAATATGTACTGTACTGTTGGATAATATTCTTTTACTGTGAAATTAAGCCTTGTGAGAGAGAGAGAGAGAGAGAGAGAAGAATAATTTTTTATCATCCAATCATATAGTATAAATAATGTCAAGTTATTTAAAAGACACATGTTAACGTTGTTATATCTCGAATCAGCTTTTGAACTGTTTCATCCTCACCAACATAACAATAATTAACTACTAGCTACTAGAAACAAAAAATAAAAAAATTATCTAGATCAAAGAATATAAATATGTTTAAAATTGTTTTTTCTTACTACTTTTATAGAAACAAATATGAAATAAATATTAACAAACTATGAAAATGTTGATCCACACAGCCCTTCCTTTTACCATTGTATAACTCAAGCATATTTTTATATATTAAATTAAAGAATTCTCTTTCGAGAATAATTTAATTTTTATTAACCCTATATATGCTAAAGAATATAACATATCTTGGCCTTAACTTCTCTTCTTTTTCATTTCAAATTAACTAAAATTATTTTGAATTATTTGTGTGTATAATTTTAAGCATTTTTCAGTTTTAATTTATATTTTTATTATTTTATCTAAATTAATTGTACTTATTTTTATATTTTTTCTTAAATAAATTTCTTTTGATGTAACTTGTTACTTAATTGAAAAATAATCGAGATAATTAGCTACTGTCTACATGTAGTATAACATATATAAAGACCACTGCTATGGATCCTGACTTCTGTGGTGCAAAACTGAGCCGGAATTATGATATACTATATATGTGAAATATTCAACGATGAAATGGCAAAAAAAAAGAGGGGGGGGGGGGGGGTGGGACGGGCTCACATGTGGACAGAAGGTTGTTATTATTTTCAGACATGGGTCCTTTACAGTTCAAGAATAACTCCATGAGCTGCATTTATCTATCTTACCATTAAGTTTTTTGTCCATGTTCAACACTTTTTTGCCACCATAGAATAAAATAAATGATGGAAATCTCACTTCTAACTGTATCCGGGTAATTTGACATATTTAGTTTTGTTAAGATTTTTTTTTATTTGATAAAATATAATTTAGTTTAAGGTAGGGAAAACCTCTGAACTTGTTGGTACTTACGAAGAGTTTTGTTAAGAAAATTAGATAAGGAGTAATACTTTTCAATCAAAAATCATTTTCCTCATGGATAATTAACATACGTGGTTTTGCATTAAACCAGAGCCATGAAATTCATGAGAAACGTTCATAAGACTTTGCTTTTGCAGGTAACTCAATTTAAGTGCGGTGGAATTTCATTGGGCCTTAGCTGGGCCCATGTACTGGGGGACCCGCTTTCAGCTTCAGATTTCATTAACATTTGGGGCCAAGCCATGAATAATTTGACCCTAAAAATGCCCTTCAACATACCAAGATCCGCCCCAACACCTCACCAACCAGGACCCGGAAAGGACCCGGTTTCGGCTAAACGGGCCGACCCAGTAGGCGACCATTGGATTCCAGCCAACAACAACAAAATGGACACATTCTCCTTCCACATAACTAGCTCCCAAATGAACCACTTGCAAGCACAAATATGGGGTCCAAGTGTTGAACAAACCCCTCCTTTTGAATCCCTATGTGCAATAATTTGGCAGTGCATGGCCCGGGTTAGGGAAGGATCCGAACCCACCACCGTGACCGTTTGTCGAACCGACCCGTATAATAGGGGAAATGATATAATTGGCAATAACCAAGTGATATGCAAGGTTGAGGCTGGAAGTGAGTGTTCTATTGTTGAGACTGATTTGAGAGTTTTGGCTAGCATGCTTGCGGATCGAGGTGTAGATGAGAGGAATCAGATTGAGGAAGCAATGGAAAAAGATCAGGGGGTGGCTGATTTCTTTGTCTATGGTGCCAATTTGACATTTCTAGACTTGGAAGATGTCAATGTGTATGACTTACAATTGAAGGGACAAAAGCCAAGATTTGTTTACTACACCCTTCAAGGGGTGGGAGATGAAGGAGTTGTTTTGGTGATGCCTTGGTCAAATGGTTCTATCAAGAATGGTATTGATGGGAAGTTTGTGACCATAGTATTGCCAGAAGCTGAAATGGTGAAGCTTAAATCTGAGCTTAAGATGAATGGTGTTCTGTTTGAGGGTGATTATTAATGAATGACTAAGTATTTATAAGAATATTTTCGTATTATATCGTGTGTATTTGTGAGCGAGGGGAATTATTATAGTTTGCAGTATGTTTTATTGTCATTTAATTTGGGGCCCCATAACTGTTTGTATATGGCAAGGTCTAATTGTTATTCATGAGTGCTATTAAATAAATATATTTTCGTTCAGAAAAATTATTTTTCACTTTTTTTCCTGTTTGTTAACATTTATGCATAATAAAATTTAATGATAGAAATACAAATCTATTGTCACTAACACCAACTTTTCGGAAATGAATTGTCTGTGGTCACGCTGTCGCAAATCCGAACCGTTCTTTATATATGAGGACTAGTGTTAGATGTCAATGCTCTAGCAAAGCTATAAACAATTTTATTAGTCTGTCTCTTAACGAACTCTAACTTGTAACTAGAGTAAGTAGCTAGAATTTCTCTACATTTTGAAAATACAACTCCAACCTCCAAGATATATTCTAGCTTTTTAGAGCTGCTTTCAACCGCCAGCTTATTATAAGACTCAAATGTGACACATTTCCAACCCATATCATGGGCCCATTTGAGTGCTTGAAGAATACCCCAAGTTTTCCCTTCTAGCACCAAAAAATGTTAATAGAAAGAGAATGTTCATGTCGAAAAAAAAGCACACAAGTGATCTCTTACGCAAGCACTAGTACTCCAAGATTGGTGGTTATTAAAGAAAGCTGATTCAATATTCCCCAAGAAGTGGTTACTTGAGCAACAGAGTTTACCTCAGTTGGTATCAAAGAAACTTTGTGTCTAGCCCAAATCCATTCTCCAAGAGTGTCCTTTGCTCTAGCAATAATTCTCCAAGTGTTAGGAGTATTATCCCAAAGCAAGCTTCTCGTTCCTAGTTTTCCATAAACTCCAAAGAGTCATAGCAAAGAAGTCATGGTTCTCACATACAAATAAACAATATTATTTACTCATGTTCTCCCCCACTTTTTATTCCCAGGTGTGAATCGTACATTTTCTATTCTATGGAAATAAAAGATATTTTGTAATTCAACCAACTATATTTTATCATATTTTTTCTACTTTAGAATTTTTTTTTAATTTAATAATTAAATAAATTTTAAAAATATTCTTGGAAATACTAAATACTTACCAAATACATTATGAATTGTATCCAGGAATAATATTTCTCATAATAGTATTCTTGCTCGTCAAAAAAAAAATAGTATTCTTCTTAATATCATTTTATACCTAGAAACAAAAATCTCCTACGCAGTTTCATTTTTTAGGGTGTATTTTTAAAATTTTTTGTTTGAATGAAATAATTAAATTTCTTCATTCTTAAAATTTTTTGTTTGGGTAGAGTAGTAATTAAATAAAGGCAATATTTAGACATAAAAAAAGATCATGCTTTTTATTCGTTTGGTAGGCCAATCAGACTCATTGACGGTCAAGCCCCACATCCATTTTTTCTAAATATTAAAAAAAATCCCAAAATATTGTTTTCCAAGAAAATATTTTTTCCAAAAAGTTTGTATTTGTTTATAATCATAAAAGTTTATTTTTAATCTTTTCTTTTATCTATCACACTCATTTGAATCAGATTATTTCTAAAACATTATAACTAAATTTTAGTCTTTTTAGATTCTGATTAATTTAAAAACTAAAACAAACGGATAAAAAATCCTAATAAGATTATTATTTACTAAAAGATGTTTTTTTTATAAAATAATTCAACTTGTCAAAAAAAAATAATTCAAAACAAATGGACTCTAAATTTCATATTACTTTTCATATGTGCTTATTCATTTTCTTTTTTGTCTCTCTTTTATCTCTTATGCTTAATTAAAAAGGTTGTCATCAGACATGGGTCTTTATGGCAAACACATGTCTATATGGTCAACATGTGCCTAGGACAAGTGGTAGGGATGAGGGTGTTTGAAATGAAAACCATCAAGTATAGACTCATTGGATGTAACGGTAACGGAAGAGGTTACTTCCCATGCAGGTGCAGCATCTCGGCGAGTTTGTATTTTTTGGATATATCCTCATCCCCCTCCCCCCAAAAAAAGAGATGCAAATCATTTAAGTTACGAAAGAGAGATCAACTTGAATGTCTTACCAAAATTAGTTAAAAAGTTACTTATTTTGTTGAATTATCGGTTGTTGGGGTTGAGTCTGGGACTCTTGGTGTGTGCGCGCTATGACACAATGATAGAGAGATCTACTCGAATGTCATGCTAAAATTAGTTAAAAGAGTGGATTTGGATTCTCTCCTAAACTCCTAAAAGAGTATATTATTTATTTTGTCTCAGTATCTGTTACTGATCGGGTTGAGTTTGGCACCACACTTTAAATTGATAGAGATCAAACTTTATAATGTTAATTTCTAAAATATCAGCACAAATATCTACATGATTTGATATAATTATATACAGGGACGGATCCAAAAATATGGCTAAAAAGATTTTCTAATAAATATTCAATATAAACACTAGTTTGTTATGATTGCCGCTTGAGTCAAAAATAGTAACGACATTCACAATTGATGCTAAATTTGGAAAAAAATTATAAACATGACCAACTTCTCTAGAAGTTGCAACTAGGGTGAGTCGTAGCTCATTATAAAAAAAAAACGAGCGAGTTGTAGCTTATGAGCAATACAATAATGATAGTCAGTCAGTAACAAAACCTATAACCTACTCTATTCACGACTCATGTTGCCAACTCTATCACACCCAAGAACATGAAAATTAAATTAAAAAGATATTTTTAAAATTGATAGATTTTTTTAATCGTAATAAAACAAATTAAATATAAAAACATATACTAGAATTATTTAATTATTATTTATAAATATTTTATTGTATTCAATGTTTAATTCAAGAAATTAAATTATTGATTAAAGAAATTAACCAAAGTGAAAATTTTAATTTGAATAATTATTTTTCAAATCAGTTATTATTATTATTATTATTATTATTATTATTTGTTTTGTAGAATATACAATATACTTCTTTTGAGTTAGTGATATATATTAACTTAATCTGCCATCCGCCTTCCTTTGCTCCGCCCTAAGGTCAGCTCTCCAATTTCAAATTCCATTGTCCTCCACTTTCTCAAAAAGACTTGCACCTAATTGCCCGGTGTGACCTAATAGACCATACATGAAGCAAATAATCCTGAGTCATTCATATTTGAATCTAACATACCGTCAGTCATTCACACTCTCCTCCCCTCGTCCCGATTTCTTCACTTTCCTTCCTCTTTTCAATGGTAGTCTAACATCCACCCTCGCCGAATTTTATTTTTAATTTCAATGGGTACTTGAGCAACTGTGAAACTATATTGCGTATAAAGTAATTTTACATTTAATTTACTTATCATATCACTTTTAAAAAATCACTCTCTTAGGTGTTATTATATCATTAATTTTTTATAATAATAAATATTAATGAAATTATGATAATAATACATAAAAATTCATATTCTTATATCAATTAAGATACAAACACACAACTAAGTTAAGTTAAATTATAGCCACAAAATAGATCCAAATAAAACTAAAAAAGCTATAGGTCAGATTGATTTGTGAACTCCGTTGGTGTAACTTAATACGATCCTGTGTATATATTAGAACGAGCTGAGCAATTGAACAATTTAAGAATTTGTTCCAACTAAAAATGATTCAAGCTAGAGTTCTCCTAAGAAACTCAAATTGTCTGCATTCGATAATCTCTGCAGTCTTAAAGTCAGAAAAATAATTTAACCATTTATTTGATGGCTCAGATCATTAACTCAACAAACTTATCTCGACCGTCCATTTTTATCAATGGTCAAATTTATCCCTGCAATAAATTTTGACTACAAAGAATCCAAATCCCCTCCTAATGAACATTTTTAGGGTGTGTTTGAAATTGAGATTTTAAAAGTCCCAAACAGGGCAAAGGCTCCCCACAGGCCCTCCCCTCCAAAACCTTGTTCCAAAACACACCCTTAATCAAGTTTTATTATGAATTTAAGGTAAGATGTATTGAATATATTATTACTCCCACTATCGCCTAATAGGAACAGGAGAGAATCCAAATCTGTTTGTAATTTGAAAAATGAAAACAAAAATCATAATTGAGCATACAAGACTTTGAATCTAGGCGTTGGCTACCATGCATGAGAAGTATGGGTCATGCACGGTACATGGACTCTTGAAACAAATATTTGCTTTGCGAATTTTAAGATCAGTCACACATCTCCACCATTAATTTTTTTTTTTGAAAAATGCGCTCTTATCTCTCCTTTGTTTTTTTGGAAATTCTCTCTCTCTCTCTCATCAAATCCAGCTGTAAAACAAAAAGTAAAATAAAAATAAAAAATATAGTTATACCCTTCGCAAATTTACCCCACTAGTGTACTTTGACCACAAAATTACGTATTTGGAATAATTTAATTTTATTTACCTACTCTGGTGTAAGTAGAGATTACCAATCATGATTTACTTTTTTTTATAAGTCGTGACTGTGGTCCAAGACATACTTTTTTTAAAAAAAAAAAAATTAATTTTTTTACAACGTCGTGAATACCATTCACAACGCACCCTTTTTTATTTTTTTTATTTTTTTTTATAAATCGTGAATGAAACCCTAATCTTACTATAAAATCCTAATTTTGAATTTCTGATAAATTTTGGATACAAAAGATGGTCTAAATTGTACAGTTGGGTGCAAAACACTGTCCAAAATTTGGTAGAATTTTAAATCTAAATTTTAACTATAGTCTGTTATGATATAATAGGTTTGATCTATTAATTAACTTTCGTGAAATTTACTCACCTGATCATAGATTAAAAATACACTTAACCTTATGTTAATAGGACAAATTTACCGGTTAACAGTATTTTTAACCTATGATCATGTAAGTAAATTTCACAAAGGTAAATTCATAGATCAAACATATTATATCATTATAGGATATTGTTAAATTTTGGGTTCAAGAGATGGTCTAGATTATATTGTTGGGTACAAAATGTTATCCGAAATCCAGAAGAATTTTAAACCCAAATTTTAATCATAGCCCATTATGATTTAATATGTTTGATCTATTAATTTACTTTTGCGAAATTCACCCACTTGATTATAGATTTAAAATACCATTAATCGTTTGTTAATAGGAAAAAATTTACCGGTTACTGTATTTTTAATCTATGATCAAGTGGTTGAATTTCGCAAAAATAAATTAATAGGTCACACCTATGATATCATAATGGGCTATGGTTAAAATTTGGGTTTAAAATTCTACCGGATTTCGGACAGCGTTTTGCGCTCAACAATACAATCTGGACCATCTTTTGAACCCAAAATTTAACAATAGCCTATAATGATATAATAGGTTTGATCTATAAATTTACTTTTGTGAAATTTATTTACTTGTTCATAGATTAAAAATACAGTTAACCGGTAAATTTGTCCTATTAACACAATGTTAACTGAATTTTTAATTTATGATCAAGTGAGTAAATTTCACGAAAGTAAATTAATAGATCAAACATATTATATGATAACAAACTATGGTTAAATTTGGATTTAAAATTCTACCAAATTTTGGACAGTGTTTTGCACCTAGCAGTACAATTTGGACCATCTTTTGCATCCAAAATTTATCAGAAAATTCTCAAAATTAGGATTGTATAGTAAGATAAGGGTTTCATTCACGATTTATAAAAAAAATAAAAAAAAAATTAAAAAGGGTGTGTCGTGAATGGTATTCATGACTTTGTAAAAAAATTTAAAAAATGTATGTCGTGAATCACAATCACGATTTATTACAAAAAAAAGTAAATCTTAACTAGTAGTCTCGACTGGTAAATAAAAATTAAGTTATCTCAAATACGTAATTTTGTAGTCAAAGTACACTAATGGGGTAAATTTGCATAGGGTATAACTATATTTTTAATTTTTATTTTATTTTTTTTAGAGATAATGAGAATTTCTAGAATAAAAAAAAGAGAGAGAAGAGCGCATTTTTCAAAAAAAAAATTAATGGTGGAGATCTTAAAATTCGCAAAGCAAATATTAGTCCATGCAAGATGCATGACCCATACTCCTCATGTACAAAGCCTTGAATCTAAAGTAGGCTATCTGAAATTCCATAATAAACCATCGATGAAATTATTAGTTAGTCATTGGCTTTCAAATGGGAGGAAATTCCACTCCCCTCGTTGCAAGTATAATAGGAATCCCTCAACATCTTATTCACCTTGATTTTCCTGTTTCCACCATTTAATTTAAATACCCATATCAATACAACCAAAGCTCCTAATATAATTTTGTAAAGAAAAACCGACATGACCACTAATCTTCAAGCGAAGCAAAAATGTTTTCTTCCCAACCGGGCACATAAAAAGGCAATACAAAAATCTTCTCCTAGCAAACATAACCACCACGCACAACAACTCATGATTAGACTGGAAAGACTAATAAGAGGCACAATTATTTTTGTTTTGGTAGACTATATTATATGGTTAGCATAGTAGAAACTGCATGTTTTCTAAACATTAATGTTATATTATATCTGATCTAGAGTATGATTGAAGAGATACATATCTATATATACAGTTATACACATAGAGAACAAAGGAAAATCCCCGTCATAATAATTCATTTGATAATTCATCTCTCTGCTGGCGCATTCGAGCTGCCCATGACATGTTTCCTGCAGCATCCTTGCCCTTACTTCTTCTCTTCAGCTCAGAAAGTTGAGACTGCCAACGAGCTTTCCATTCAATTTTTTGTTCACTCGCCTGATTGAAAAGTAACAGCTTAGATCAGTATGTAAATTGTAAAACAATAGTATTGTTCTAGCCACAATCCTCTTCAATAAAAATAAAAATAAAAATAAGAAGCTCTATGACAATAATTCAAAGTAACTTGGACACAACTGAACAAGCAAATACAATAAATTGAAAAGTCCCTATCACTTTAGAAGCCATGATTCATGAATCACCTAGGTAGGACCTACTCATTACCATGATTAAAAAACCGAAGATATTATATGAATGAAAAATAGTAACTAAGAAGATCAAAGTAAATCTCATCAGAAGGCACTTCTTGACTTTGTCATCAATATTATTGTTATTATTTATATCTGTTGTCGTTATTGAATTGTATAGACTTCTAATGAGCTGAAGAGCCAACTTTATATTTAATACCATTACATTATTATTTAACCTGTTTAATTTTTGTGGAGGTTAGCTGGGATTGAAGTTGACATATCCCAAAAGAGAAGAAAAATGGAGAAAGGACAACAACCAGAATAGAAACCATAACACAATCTATTCGAACCAGCAAAAGGTCATAAGGAAGGATCTTACTTACATATACCTCATAATTCATTAAAATAAAAATCGACTATGGATACAGTGCGGAAGTCTAATTTGCAATTTCAATAGACAGAGTAAATAATAATATAAGCTCACAGCAGGAAGACTGTGTCATACCATCATGAAAACGAAATGTACAGAAATGGCGTGAGCTCTAGAACCGTTAAGGGCTTATATGATTATGAAAATGTTTTCTGTTTTCACCTATGATGTGCAGAGACGGATACTCGTATGGTGCCGGTATAGACACGGGTAGGTAATTTTCAAAATTTTAAAGATATGTGTACTTAAATATAAATCTGAAAATTGAATATATAAAAAAAGAAATCACTCCTTTATGTAATAAAACATGACAAAATAGCACGAAAGATAAAAATACATAACTTTTATAGCATACCACCATAAAATAAAAAAGGAGTGAAATATTTGTAGATTGTTGTGAACTCAATTATAGTATAGGAAATTAAGAACCTCGTAACCAACCTCGAATATTAAAGAAGAAGAAAGAAACGTGTTAAATGGGTCTGATTGGTTAAGGAGACAAATGAGAAATAGAACAGGCGGGAGAGAGGGGGGGGGGAAACATTGTTTCTAGAGAAGGGGGGAGAAACTGGCAACCCAAGATATACACAAAATATATCCACTAGTACCCATTGTTTATTTTATTAAAAAAAGCTTTGACACGCACCGGCGCGTACTCAACATGTAACAATACCTAGTATGGGCATGACACACAAAATGAATTAACCTAGAACTTTTTTCCGATTTTTCTTTTAGTAAAAAAATGCCATCTTGTTTCCTGTTTTGAAATATTTGTACAAAAAACAAATCTTTGAAGACAATAGAAGTAGGAAATGAGAACAGAAAATGTCTTCCCAAACTAAACAGATCCTAAATTTTTTGAGCTAGAGAGAGAGATGGCACAGAGGAGTAAAGTTCCCAATATTAATAAACATATAAGCAACCAGAAATATAAGAGATCAAAAGTGCATGATGAAACAATTTTCATTCCGGCTCAAAATTATATGATACAGCTATAATCCTTTTTTTTTTTCCTTGACTAAGGTAACCAAATCAGTAGGAAAACAGTATTCAGATTCAAATACAAAATAGTGACATAGTCCCACTCCATCACTGAGATTCTGTGAATCCCAACCTATGTCACCCAAGCAATTGATGGTATAGTCATACTAAACTATTAAACAACTATACAAGTACCATGGTTTTGATTTGTAGTTTGCAACCGCAAATGTAACTTTAATATTGCATTTTAGGATATTTTTGCATTGTGATCACAATTACAGCCCATTCACTAGCAAGTTTTCGTGATTTTGGTAAGCATCCACAATTTAGAACCAAGATAAGGACAAAGCTTTATATGATGAAACCATACCCTGTCATACAAACTGAATATAGAATTCTCATTGAACATTTTGCAAGTTTAGATTAGCTCATTTTGCACCGAAAACCTCATTTTAAGCCAAAAGCTCTACCCTGAACATATTGATTAATTGTAAGCTTTTCAGGGGGCGGGGGAACAAAAGTTAGTCCAAGCACTTCAATTGTTGTGTGGGCTTTGGCAGGCGTTTGTCAAATTTTGTTATTGAATGAATTTTTGGTTAAAATTGAGTTTGAAGTGAAACGATTTATGTTTGAATGTTTTTAATCAAAAAGAAAAGTTTGATCTAAAACTCTTTAAACTTTTCAAACTAATGCAAAAGCTACTTTTTATCACTTCTAGTTAAACCGAGACACCAAAGTTTGGAAGCAAAATCAAATTTAATACTTCAACCAAACATGATATGATATTTTTTTAATAAATTCATGTTTGCCCCAAATAAAAGTAAGTTCAATCGCTCCCTACTTAAGGATCCCTACTTAAGGATGAAAAAGATTATGAACCCAAGAACTATCTGCCGTCTAAACTTGCGTCAGATACCTAAAGTTTCTCAAACAAACAAACAAATAAACAGAAATCTATAACTGAAGCTGCATAATCATAAACATACAAAGACAAAACTTGAGATCAAATTCCAACCTCATGAAAGGAAATAAAAACATTTTTTAACAAGTAACAAACGGTTACTGAGTAGAAAAGTAAAATAGTAACCCAAAATCAGAACCTTTACACACCAATTCTCCTGGGTGGACACAATCAACTAAACTATTATGGAGAACAAGAACAAGCACAAGCATAAAACTCAAACCAACAACAATCAAACCACAGACAAATTCCAAAAAGTGCAACCAAGAAAAGAAAAAAAAAGCAAAAAAAAGCAAACCCATTTACACAAAAAACATAAAACCAAAAACAAATCAAGCACACCCCATTAAAAAAAAAACAATTTTTACCAAATAAGAAAAAAACAAAAAAGGAACAGGAAAACACTGAAATTAAAAAACCTGATCGTAGTAATTGTGGCTTTTACGAGCGCTGAAGGCGAGGTGAATGCCCCTAGCCACGTCTCTATCATACATAGCTCTCCTTGTGGGATCAGATAAGGTCTCGTATGCCTCCTGCACCTGAATAAACCTCTTCGTGTAGTCTTCGACCCGACCCGGAGGCGAAACATCCGGGTGGTACTTTCGGGCTAGCTGTTTATAAGCGTGCTTGATATCCATCAAGGAACCGGATTCGGATATGCCAAGAAGCTCGTAGAAGCTCAATTGCTCCGCCATGAAACCGTCGTTGAGGGTGGCCTTCGCTTTCGGAAACCCTAACCCGACGTTTACTCGGGTTATGGGCCTGGTGGGCCTCAGTGATAACGGAGGAGTTATTGTGGGGACGAAGAAGCGATGATCGCTTCCGGGGATGGTTAAGCCATAACACCGCATCTCTCTCTCACTCTCCCTCTCTTTCTTGTGTTATTCAATCAATTTTGTATCTGGTGTTTTATGAGCTATAATGGGTTGTTTGTGTGACTTGTGTTATCCGTTTTAACTGGAAATAACTGAATGATATTCAATATATTTTATTTTTGAAGATTTGTAGGAGTAGTTATTTAAAAGAAGAATATCATATACCAAAAAAAATAAAAATAGAATATTAATTCTATCAAAAAAGAAGAAGAATATTAAATTTGTACCAAAAAAAAAAGAAAAATATTAAATAATTTTATATTTTTAATGTGATGATTTTTTTAAAAAAGGAAAAAAAATTAATCAATGACTTGAAAATATTTGTTAAGATTTCTCTTTAATAAATTTATGGTTTTGTATTTTCAATTATTTTTATTCGATTTTTTTTGTTAGTGTTTGGTTTGTGGTTGTCATTCCGGTCTTTTGGGCGACATGTGAGGAGATTGAAAGAACGGGGGTTTCTATTTCGTATTTTTTGAGAAATCGTACAAAGTGGATCATTTTAAGGTGGATAAATGTGTAAAAAAATGTATGTTTGTTTAGGCGTTTGTGGAGTCAAATCAAAATCGTGTTTGACTGAAATAGTTTTTCACATACTTTAGTCAACACTGTCTTAAAACGCTCATTTTTATCTGTTTGTGTTGAATACAAGTTAAACCAAACACATTATTTTTTATATGAATGGTTGTGATGGATCATTTGAAACCTGTAAAACGGTTAAAGGCAATAAATTGTCAAAATTCCTCAACAAAAAAATATATAAATTGTCAAAATAATGATTTGATCTTTGTATCCTAACTTTTTTTTTTAATCAAAAAGAGGGTGGGGATGAAATTTTTCATTAATAGAGGGAGGGGAGACACTTAGGACATACAAACTGTCTGAGGATATTTGAACACAGTCCTTATATCCTGGCTTATCTTTTCAGTGTTGTGTCTTAATGGTTCCATATGCTTCCAAAACACAACAATGACGGCTTGTTCATTGGTAATATTATTTCAAATGGAGGTTATAGTGTCTTGTCAAAAGCTTGACATTTTGTTGGTTTATTTGTGAGCATTTGATTAATCCAATATGGTGTAAGAAAGTGAGTTATTTGATTAATGCCAAGTAAAATCATATTTCTTCTTTTTAATAACTTGGTGAATGCCCAAATTTCATCTTATCTATAACACTTTTTTTTGCCTTCACTGACACAATTTGTTGCCTCAAGCCCTACAGGAAAAAATTATGAAAAAATTATCAGTACCATAAAGTGGTTGCATGCCCTAGTATTCCTTCGTCTCACACCCTCATTTCTTCATCGTCAACCAATAAGTTAAACCAAACACGCGAAATTTTTTTATTTGGATGGTTGTGATGTACCCCCTCTGTCTTATTATAAGTGTCATATTTATAAATAAAAAAATTAGTCCCAAAATAAGTGTCATGTTAGGTTTTCAATATAATATTAATTATTTTTCTTTCCAATTTTACCCTCAAATTCATAATGAATACGTCACTCTCAAGTCATTGTACTCTACTAAGTATTTATGACAATTGTTAATACCCAATGGTTAATAAGGATAATTTTGTAAAATTGTTATACTCTTTCATTCATTTATAACTTCTCCTTAATATGTGTGAAACTTCCTAATGTGACACTTATAATGGGACAGATGGAGTATTATTTCAATGAAACAACTAATTAAAGATAATAAATTGTCAAAATAATTATTTGATTCGTCTATCCCGGTATCACCTTCTTCGTCTTTACTTGCACAGTTTTTTACCCCCAAGCCTTACTAGGAAAATCTCAGTGCCATGAAGTGGTAATGTGCCCTAGTTTTCCTTCTTCTCGCACCCCATTTTTCCAGTATCAACCAATAAGGTGCTCTTCTCTAAACCCATTTCAGTTTCCTCAACAAGATCACCAGAACAAGGTGTAACAAGATGTAACAGTTCTTTTTAAGGGATAATCTTTTTTCTTTTCAAGGGTTTTGGGAGGAGAGAAGTGCTCGCAACACTTTCTCTTTTTACACTATAAATATTATTCCCACCACTTTAGGAACAAATCCTGACACATAAGAAATGTGACTGACATAAATTAGTATGACACTCATGAATTTCATCCAATGACATAGAGAGTGTTAGAAAAAGAGTGCTAGAGAGAGAGTATTGTTGGCACTTTTTTTGAGAGAAAACCCGAATATGGGTTTTACAAAAAATTAGATAGGATAATTTGGATCATGGGTTTGTTCTTGCTTTTCTTTGTGCTTTCTTCTGCTTGTTCTTCTTTTGATTTTTGTTTCTGTTGTTGGAGTATAGGAGGAAAATGAGGGCTACTAAAAAGTGGGGACATGATGGTTACTCACATAAACATAGGGATATGAAGAGTGATGAAGTTAGGGATTTGGAGAGTAAGAGGAAGCACATTCTTGAAAGAGTGTGGGTATGAAAAGTGAAATGGAAGGGTGAATGGTAGAAGATGCAAGGAAGAAAATAGAAGGGGGCTAAGTTTATGGTGCATGAGACCCAGAGTCATGCTTCCTCTGAAGCCACTTTCTTTGGGAGGGTCTTATTCATTCGTCACGCCCTAATGTGTTTGTTTTACCCTAAGTTTTTTGAATTGATTACATATCATGAATTCATTTGCAACAAGTTACTACTAAGCCTAAAACGTGTGATATAGGGTATACTTAATGGGGAGCACTAGTGGATTTTTGTTAAAGTGGTGTACCATTGAAGACATTATCTTAGAATTTGGGTTTGAGCCTAACTCAACCCCAAAAGCTAGCGCATGGGGTCAAGATTGCCCCCCACTTATAACCACTATTCAAGTCATCTCATTCTTCCATGTGGGACTTCTAACACACCCCCTCACGCCCAAGACTGGACATCTAGAGCGTGACCCGAGTGGCCCAATAATGGGTGGCCCAACAAATGGATCTATGATAGGCTCTGATACCATCTTAGAATTTGAGTTCGTGTCTAACTCAACTTCAAAAGTTAGTTCATGGGGTGAGGGTTGCCCCCCAATTATAACCACTATCCAGGTCATCTCATTCTTCCATGTGGGACTTCTAACACACTACTCAGTGGATCGAGAAATTCGGGAATACAAACTACGCTCAAACTATGCTCCTAAAGTGCATTAAGAAAATCAATTTCAAACAATCACATACACTTTATTGTAGTATATTTCTTTTAAAGTAATGACATTCGTTGTTGATAACTAGCGTAGGTGTATTGATGGATCTCTCTAGGTAGGTATTTGTTTTAGACAAGATAACCTTTTTGAAAAATGTAAAAAACAAAAAGAATGTTCATTTACAGGATTTTTAAAATTTTAAGTAATAAATGTTTTTTATTTGCTGAAATCAAATAGGGAATAAATAAAGGTAAAATTTGTATACATGAAAACTGTTACTTGTTAAACATTGATAGACTTAGTTAACAAAGTTAATAAAATATTTTATTTCTAAAAAATAGTTATTAAAATATTGAAGCCAGTCTGATATCATACTAAAAAAAAAACAAATGTGAGTAACAAAATAATGTTGTTCTTCTCCCCATTTTGTTTTATTTAGGTTTAATTGTATTTTTGGTTCTCCCAACTTTCTCAATTTAGCGATTTTGGTCCCCATACCTTTTAATTACACTTTTGATCCCTCAAAATCATGGATTTTTTGTATTTTTGGTCTCAAAAATCTTGGATTTTGGAAAAGTGGGGGACCAAAAGTGCAATTAAAAAAACATAGGGACCAAAATCTCAAAATTGAGAAAGTTGGAGATCAAAATCAAAAAAAGTAAAATAGGAAAACCAAAATCGTCAAATTGAGAAAGCTGAGGAACCAAAAGTGCAATTAAGTTTTTTATTTATTTACTGTGGTGTACAATGGAGTGGTTTGGGCAAGGTTTGGAATTTGGATTGAAGATATGTGCCTCTATGGGGAAGTGGTCGAATTCATCATCGTTGAGCTTGTCAACAAAGGTCACTGAACTTGAAGAATATAGAATGAGAGAGACTTGAGATCATATTATAATTAATTTCAAACCTATAACTTGATTTTAGTGATCCAAACAATTATTTCCAGGGTCCTTTTACGGTAGGGAAATGGCCTAATTTTCCTATGGTGGTCAAATGAGTTACAAAGCCATTGACATAATGATATATTATTCGGTGACTGAGATCTTTGAAGGGGAACCTGCTGGTTACCTGTTTTGGCTCTAAAAATTTATTTGTCAGAAGGTTCTTGTTCTTTTCGTGTATTTACGGAAACGTATATGTTATGATGTTCCTATAATATATATTTTTTATGTATTTTCGTTGATTGACGGTCATTTTTTGTTTCGCTTCGGTAAATAATCTTCAACGCACACGAAATGTAATGTCAGTTTAGTGTTTTTTTTTTGGTAGATAATTTTGCAGTTTAGTTGAAATGTTCAGTATTTTTCATATTATTAAAATAAAAATATATTATTCAGTTTAGTTGTGATTAATTATACAGTTTACCTTTAATGTGAACCTAATTGTGTTTTAATTAATTACAGAATTGTCCCTTCTTTTCTGATATATCATAATTGACAATTAAATTGATAAAATTATTAGGCAACCATACGAGGAATGTGTTTACGATAATTTATTAGATTGTTTTCGCAAATTAGTGAAATATGATTTAGATGATAAAGTTTAGGCGTATGAAGCTAATAAAAGAATTGATTTTACAGAATTTATATTTTTATTAACGGATTGACTTTATGTTTATAAAATGTGTTACCCGTACATGAATAAGTTTTTTTCTTGAACAATAGTATTTAAGGTTTGATGTTGTAATGACTGAAATTGTTCCGGCGATGAAAATCGAGAGAAAAAACATATTGGGCCGATTACCACTACCAGTACCAAATGTTGCCCTGATGTAATGATGTGAAATGTGGCCCATTTCGTAGTAGGTTCCCAAGCATGTATATTATGTTAACTAAAATTCTATAGTAAATACCCAAATTAGTGCCTGACAAAAATTTCGGAGACCAATTTAGTTCTTGAGAAATGAAAATTATCAATCTGGTCTTTAAAAATCTCAAATGTGGATCAAATTAGTCCTTTTGAGGATAATTTTTAGGGGTATTTTAGTCCCTATAAAGGACTAATTTAATCAACATTTGAGATTTTTAAGGACTAAATTGATATTTTTATTTCTCGTGGACTGAATTGGCCTCCATGATTTTTGTCAGAGACCAATTTGAGTATTTATTCCAAAATTTAAAATTCTAGCAGGAAACACATTTTGTATAAAGTTAAAATATTCACTGACCTGACATAGTATATTTTGTCGTTTTCGTTAAATTTTTATTTTGTCATTTGCGTTCAGATGTTATTGAGTTTTGGGAGGAAAGTTCAAATAACGGGAAACCGGTAATTACTGGGTATCGGGGGTCATAAACTCATTTGACCACCATAAGAAAATTAGGTCATTTCCCCACCATAAAAGGACCCTTATTTCCATTTGTTTTATTCAGGTTCAGACGCTTCCGGAGTCTGTCACGAATATGTGGTTGTCCATTTGAACAGCAACTTTGGACGTAGTGGTGATGGTGATCTGACACCGATTCATTGCTTGTCCTCAACTTAGTGATGCTTGTCAGATATAACTCCACATCATATAACTTGCCATCATTATGTATATGCTATTGTTGGTTTTATTTTTAAAAAAAAAAAACTCGTTAATAAAAGCGCAAACAAAAAGGTTAGCAGAAGTTCATTTGGATTGTTGGGACAAATGGGTTAAGATCTTAAATAAGCATACCCAAGAAACAATTTAAGCCCTCAAATATGAGCGATTGCGAATCTGAAGAGATTGGCGATTGAAGAACTAAATGCATTAAAAAAATACTAAGGAATCGCAGCGAGTCCCTCCACCAAAATACCATATAGGAATAACAATTTTCAATTTATATACTCGCTTGGGGCAATGTTCTGCAATTGTCATTTTACGTAGAAGGCACTTCAATCTAAATCATACAATTCACAAGTTCTAAACTTAGATATCATCCACGAAGCAAGAAATTAAGTTTAATGATGCGTTCTTCATTTTAATGCTTTGCTACCAGTGCGACCAAAATTGGGGTAACTTTGTTTTTTTTTTTTTTTTGTTTGGGGGGGTGGGGGAAGAGGTCCGGCATTTGAAAATATTCCTCAACAGGCAAACTTAACAATCTTATAATTTTTTAGGTGACAACTACAGTGGACTACATTAAGTTTGGTCCACTAGTACACTCATGGTTAAAATGGTAAAATAATCCTCATTCTAAATCTCAACTCCAACCTAACAGGACGCTCATTCTCTCAATGGTACAGTAAATAAACACCCATTTGCTCACCAATTAAGCAAAGAAAATTTGCATCATAAACCATTTTTTGTTTTTGCGCAACAAATTAACTCATGGTTAAAATGGTAAAATAATCCTCATTCTAAATCTCAACTCCAACCAAACAGGACGCTCATTCTCTCAATGGTACAGTAAATAAACACCCATTTGCTCACCAATTAAGCAAAGAAAATTTGCATCATAAACCATTTTTTGTTTTTGCGCAAGGAATTAACCTTTTTTGTTTTTGGGCAACGAAGTTCATTTCCTTTTTCACAATCAAATAAACACCCATGACCGTCCCCCTCCACATGTACACTCTGCCATGACCAGTGAACCCGAGCTTCTTCGTGTGTGCTCCAACGGCAATGTGGTTGAGTTTCTCCCGGGTTAAATGAAGATGTGGTTTATATTTCTCGTGGAATTTGATTTTGACCAAGAGAGAAGACAAAAGAAAGTGAGATGTGAGAAACTAGGGGCAGTTAGAAAATAGCAAATTATTAAAATATCTGTCTATACAATACATCACGGGGGATTGGGGGAGGAGGAGGTTGACGATGGTCGGGGAGAAGGGTGGGAGAGGCGGGTAACACAGGGAGTGGCATGGAGATGGGGAAATACGAAGGGAAAGAAATCAATATTTGATTGGACTGATTTGCCCTTATACCAACTGCTCAATCTTAACCGTTAAATTTCAAAATGAGTATCCAATGGTAGTGATTTTTTGTGTACCAGTGCACCACATTTTTGCTGGTGCCTGCTAAACGTTGCCATTTTTTTATATACCTATATTTTAAATGAGCCAAATTTCTGGGAATTACATTTTTGGATGTTGATCTGTCTTAACGCACTTTTTTACCCTTCTACTCAAATTCACCCTATTTGTAAACACAATCATACCTCATGATTGTTCCTTTAGAAGTGCTGGAGGGCATGCATCAAGGGGTTGAGAGCTTGATATACGGGCAATATACTAGAAATGTACTGCCCATTTATAAGCCATTAACCTCATGATTTATGTAGTAAAAAAAAAAAAAAAAACCAACCCTCATGATTTACTTTTTAACACTATACTATAAAAGTTCGGCCCATTTATGAGCCTTTAACCTCATGATCTACTTTCATTATACTATGCAGAACAAACACTTTATGGCAAAGTCTAATGCCCTAATCTAAGCGCCAACGTACGGCTTCCATCAGCGACCAGACCAGTTGATGCAAAGACAACAAATAATTAGGAAATTTGAACCTAAAAAAATAAGAAAACTAAAACACAAAAAGAACATCTAAGAACAAACTTCACAGAATCATCTGGTGAAGAGATTTAGCAGCTGCTCATAAGATCATCAAATCCAATGCTTAACCTAACCAGAAAAAGGAAAAACGAGGAAAGAAGAGGGGTGGGAAGAGAGTGAGAAAAAAAACAGCAAATGAAAAGGGAAAAACCCTTCGGATGTGATTCTCAATCACCAAAAAATTGTCCCATATATCCTCAAGGAAAAACCTTAAAGTTCTCCGGCATCTCTTAGCAACGAATTTAGCTCCTCTTTTGAGCTCACTTTAAAGTGTAAAGTAAGACATGTCAACCATTAATGAGAAAATCAATGGTCTAAATGTCAACACAATAGTGATTTGTTGTGCATGTGCACTTAATATCAACTGTTATTTTATTTATCAATGATTGAGATTACTTACTTTACCTTATAAAGTGAATTTCTCACTTTAAATGAGTTAAATCTCTAAGCAGCAAGCTTATATTTTCAAAACCACAATCATATCAATCAACACAACAAATATTCATAATACAACATTGAGATGACAGTGAAAACTAGTCAATCTGCATCTAATTGCAATTAGTGAAATATGGAAACATCAATGTGAACAGGAAAACATAAAAACTAAATGAAGAACAGTCAAGCTGACAAGATTAAGTTCACACGGGCAACCATACATACAGATGTTATTGAAGATCCTACACATATAGTGGAACAACCCAATAGTTTCACGGAGAATTACCTGTTGAAATCATTTGCATTTCAGCATTTACTTAAGAATAAACTGTAAGTCAGCCAATTGCCCAAACGCTACATGATGTAACTCATAGCAGCAACATCCAAGTTCAGTTGACCATAAAAAGGAGCTTTACCTAACCATGACAACTTCCCGGGAAAAAAAGGAAAAAAGAAAAAGAAAAAGAAAAGGAAAAACGAAAAAAAAAATGCAGGACAATATAAGACACAAGATGATGGTAAAAAATATTGACAAGCAGTACTTGGAGCAAACGCACTCATACATAGTACAAAGTTAAGCAGCTCCCGTTGCTCTCAACACTTATTGGGGCAAACAAAATAATAATATGCTCTGAACCATAGAGCATCAGAATCTGACTGCATACCTTCATTTATACAAGAGAAAATCAACCCAGCAAAACTGTATCTCAAAGCTCCAATAGATTTCAATGTGAATGTAACCTGCATTTGTTTTGGATATCACATGCCCACCATACCACAAAACATGAGTAAATGAAATGGAACCTATGGTTGGCCGCATAAAAGAATGTGGCTTGCAACTAAACATGATCATACCATGAAATTTTTCTAAAGGAAGTAGAATCTAGATATAACACAAGACTAGCAAGACAAGATGAACTAAAACATCCCTAGAAGATTCAGTTTACACACTATTTCTACCCTTAGCCTAAAAAGTTTTGGATGTATATAATCAGGAGACTGGTTAAAGGGTATCTCCATTCATGCTATGATAATTTCTGAAGGACTAGAAACCAAAAATATTCAGATTCCATCAGATTTCAAAAAAATATATCAAGACCCAACATAGTAAAATGTTATACCTTTAAAAAGAACAGTATACTTAAAATAATATTCCAACATACATCAATCAACCAGTAAAAGAAGCATGATATAGTGCTGCATGGTTGATCATGACAAAAGCGGGACACTTCATGAAACCTTAAAGCACACCAACAGCTTTGAGATTCTACATCTGATCTTTATCCAACCCGACCTGCAAAAAGAAATAAACAATCGAAGATGTTCATAAGACAACAGAGAATGTTCTGGGGACCCAATCAAACACTGGCAGCATCCTTTGAGAAATGCACTTCTCCTAAGAGGAACAGTCTATTCGATGCATCCTTAATTAGAATATGCTGTAGTCCCATAATCATTGAAAGGTGCATAAATCTTCAACCATAGACAAAACCTCAATCTAAGCAGTGTTTTTTTTTAACAAGATTATGCTCTAGTCACAAGAAATCATATCAGCCTCGGTCGGGTGACACAGCTCTCTGATCAGCATTTATAAGCAAGGAGCTTTAATTATCCTCCTTTTTAAGTACTTCTGATTTGAGATGAAATAACAGAAATCTATACGTATAGCTATATTGTTAGCATTGTCAAAAGCCAGGTAGAATCGTTGAAATCATTAAGAACCACCACTCCTGTAAAGCACACAGAAAGCAACTTAGCTTTAATAATCAGATGAGTGCATAATCAAATTCGTTCTATAATTAAGGTCATTGGCTATTACCACAAAGAGCTTGCTTAACATTTCCCACTTCCCACTTCTTCCGCACATCTCCACCCTGTATCAAAGAATAATCTGACATTCTGTAAATCTAACCTTACATGATTAATGTCAATGTTCGACAATAGGACTAGCCATACCGGGGTTATCATCAGCACCTGCATTTTCAGTTGACCCATCTAACTTGTAGTTCTCATTCACTGAAATCAACATTCCATTATCATTAAGGTCTGTTGAATCCTTCACATTTAAAATTATTTCCTGCATGGCATCTTCAAGAAGTTTTGAATTTTCTTCACTAGTAGCATTTTCTCCATCACTCAGATGATGTTTAACTTCTGCAGATCCAGAATCAGATTTTGTTATTCCTTTTGATTCATACTCCTTGAAATTTCTTGGGGAGGGCTCATTCACATCAGATTGCTTATGATTTTTTGATTTTGATTTAGATAGCGTTTTCTCATGATGCTCTGATCTTTCATTTCTATTTCCATATTTATCACTGGAGTGATGCCTGTCCTTAGGGGACTTTGACCTGAATTGTCTGTGTTCAAAATCACTCTTGTCTCTATGGGATGAAGTGCCTCCTTTGTCATGCTTACCTTCTGATGATATTGACCTTGAACGCCTTCTATCACGATGTTTTGATTTCTTATCTTTATTTTCACCTGATTTATCTTTAGAGCGGTGCTTCCTTTCAACAGATTCTGACCTCCTCCTTTTTGCATCATGATGTTTTGACTTTTCATATTTGCTTTCATCCTCTCTGGAATCAGGATCCCTATTTTCCATAGATCTTGATCTGGAGCGCCTTTTATCACTATGCCTTGACCTTCTATTTCTGTTTTCATCTGGTTTCTCAGATATGTGATGCCTATCGTCCACAGATTTTGACCTAGATCGCTTCTTGTGCCTAGATCTGCTTTCATCCACTTTTCTTGGGGATAAGCTGGTCCTTCTATGAGGCTTCTCGTCCACAGATACTGACCTGGACCGCCTTCGCTCTCTACGTTTAGACTTTTCATGCAAGATTTCTTCGCTTTTGTCAAAGGAGTTACGCTTATCATCTGAAGATCTTGACCTCGAGCGCCTCCTGTTTCTTGGCTTCTTTTCATCAATCTTTGGAGAAGACCTACTTTCTCTGCAATGAATTGGAGAGCCAGAATCAGCACGTGACTGTTTCCTTCCTCTATGAGATGAACTTTCTCTGTGACGTTTTGGAGAAACGGATGATCTCCTTGCATGAGGGCTCATACTCCTACTTCTGTTTCTTCTTGAACCAGATGAACGATGATCAAGCAATCTATCTGAATCTCGTCTTCTGTACCTATCACTATGTTCCCAACTGTCTCTATAGGACCTCCGTTCCCTTTCATACCTCAAATGATGATGGGGCCTCCATGGTGACCTGGACCGATGATCCTTAGAATGGTGAGCAGGTGAGTAGGAACGAGACCTCCTCCTCCGGTAATTGATAGGAGATCTTGACTTTGATCGCGATCTTCCACGAGGGGGAGAAGGTGATCTACAAACGGAAATTAAATATTAGTTTTTGAGTGAAACCTTTGAAAAGAAAAACATAGTGTGATACTGAAGGATACGCAATTTAAAATACAAAACACATAAAACCAGATTTTGTCACCATTGTTTATTTCAAAATAAATATGATCCATGATAGACTGGCCAACTGCAAGGCCATCAACAATATGTTCCTTTCTTCCACAGAAAACCTTTTTTTTTATTCTAAATACAAAACTCATTAAACCCACTTCTTTTGCTGCCTTCTTTTGGCTTCTATATGCACAACCCTACCATTTCTAGCTAAAGTAAATAGGAACTTCATTTGATTCAAAAATTTCAACACACTGCTCTGAAATCTATCATAATTTTGCCCACCCTTAAGTTGTGATCTCAATTATGTACTTTAACTGAATCTCATATCTAATCGTACATAACTTTTCTCATGAAAAGTCTCCTTTATGCTCACAAATAAGAAAAGCAAGCAACGAGGAGTTCTCCTTAGTATTCCCTCTAGTATTGTCAATCACCCGAATGAACTCCAATATTGCAGGAGAGTAAAAACCCCACAATTCAGCAACTTTGATGCAATAGAAAGTGATTTGTGTACCCACTAATCCTTATCCACAACATAAAGAGAACTGTATAACTACATTCTAGGAACATCCCTTCATATCAGTGGCGGATCCAGAAAATTTTTCTGGTGGGGGGCAAGATTTTGTCTCTTATAACTCTCTACGCCCATTTTAGAAAAAAGAGTAAATACTCAAATCAGTACAAAAAACACATAGATCTATTTGCTCTCTAATAAATGAAAAAGTACCAATTTGGTCCTAAAAAATCTTAAATGTCAAAACAAATTAGTCATTTTTAGGATAATTTTCAAGGACATTTTAGTCCTCATCCAAGACTAATTTGACTGACATTTGATATTTTTGAAGACTAAATTGGTCATTTTCATTTATGAGGGATCAAATAGGTCTCCGTGTTTTTTGCCAAAGACCATTTTAGACTTTTACTCTAAAAGAATTTGTCTTATGGGGACAACATATATTTTTTTATATGGGGGCAAAAATAAAATTATTAAGTATTTTCTAGTTAAAAAAAAATTCATATGGGGGCAATTGCCCCCAAAACCCTTCAACATGGATCCGCCAGTGCTTCATGTACAATGTACCACAAGTACGCAATCTGGAACTGCAATGCAAATTAAGAAAACTATCTAAGACAAGAGTTATTTTTCCATACTAAGTCCTAGCGAAAATAATGCTGAATTCCTTGACAAGCCTCAGAGTCGTAACAAATCTTAATTGAAAGCATGCCTCTCTTACAGGTATAAAAATTTACTTTATAATATTCAGTAACATAACATTAGTGTTCCATAGTACATATACACCGTTACATCTTAATAAAGAAGAGCAACTCAATTTTTATTTAGTACAATAAAAAGGGCAATCATGCGCCATAAAACTACCACCATAGCAGGATCTAGGGAATGGCTGGACCCATTGTTCACCCATTGGAAACATTATATATTGGTGATGATGCATAAAAACATGCACCTTTTATCAAAAACTTCAGTTTCTATAAGATCTCATTCACTAACATATGTAGCTATAAATTCATTATTCTAAATTATCTCGATATTTAAATGTAGCATACTGGTCTACTTTACCCTATGCTTTGGCACTGTCTTGATATTTAAATGTAGTATACTAATCTACTTAACCTCGTCCTGTGCTGCGAAATAAATTGTGTCCCCAAACGAATAACTGACACCAGAAAGAGAGAGTGATGGAAGGAACAATATATACAAGGGAATTCAGCACTAGATTTGTGTTGTGGCAGAGTGTAAAGCTAAAAAATTATGGTTTGTAGTTTGCCTCATTTGTAACTTTACATCCTTGTACACACACATTTAAGGTCTCTTTGCTCAAATTGCTATGCCTTAAGCTATTTCAAGCACTGCAATGTGAATTCATGTTTTCTAAATTTCCTATGCCATGCTAGCAAAAGAATTTCAAACAGTTGCAACAATAAAAAAATGAAAGAAACTAGACAAGGAGCAAAAACATAATATATTATCCTCAACACAACTGACAAAAAAAATAAAACCTGGATTTCTGTTTTGTCTCTTTCTCTTTCTCTTTTTCTTTCTCTTCGCTTCCAAGTCCATCTGGTTTCAATTTCTTACTTATTTCTGCAGCTCGTGCGGCTGCTAACTCTGTGGCAGATTTCATGGTTGCAGCTCGGTTAGCAGCCTGCTGTGCAGTCATAGTTTGTTGCATAAGCAGTGCTTGCTGGAACTGCATCTGTTGCATGGCAACAGCTTGCTGCATCATTAAAGGAAGAGAGGATGAAGCAAGTGAAGAATTCACAGGTGGTTTCTGCGGAAGTGATTTTGCCATTTCAACATTCAAAGGGCGGCCCCCAACATCTATGTTGTTTAATGCCAAAGCAGCAGTAGCCTCTTCAGGTTTTGAGTATTCTATATAAGCAAAATGCTTTGAATCAGTGATTGTACATTCAACAACAGTGCCACAGAAACCAAAGAGTTGTTTTAGCTGTTCCACAGTGAGAAGTGGGCTAAGATTGCTAACTTGAAGAGTTTTCTTCAACACATCCTCCTTATTAGCTTTTTCAGGTGAACCTGATTGTGGCAGTGAAGTCAGTTGTAAGAAACAACCAGGAAACAGTAAAAAGACAACAACAAAATAATGTCAACAAAGTCACAAACAACAACAGTGCAAAATCAAGGAGAGATTGTATCAATAATATTATAGCTAGGCAATGAAGAACATACACCACCAACATAAAACAAAAAATAATATAGCAGACAGCATACCAGCGGAATCTTTTGTCGACTGCGCTTGCACCTGAGCTGCATGAGCTTGAAGGGCTTGGGCAGCAACTATTGCCTGAGCAGCGGCCATTGCAGCAGCAGAAGGTGCCATAGGAGCTTGGCTAAGTGTTCCCATTGAAGTTGTTGCAGCTAAGGCAGTCATTAGCAAATTATGAGGTGGGTGATTCAACTTACAGTCAACTTTTGCACAGCGCCCGCTAAGGTAATCACGACAAACTTCCCCAAGTGAGGCCCCAATTCCTGGCAAAATAGCACCCCCAGAAGCTCCAGCAACAACCCCTGGAATCATTCCCAACAATCCTGGGAATGCCCCCGAAACAGACCCAGAGTAATTTGGCATGTTGGGCATAGTTTGATTAACCATGTTTGGAAATGTAGATGTGGGAGCCATACCCAGCATCCCTCCATTACTATTACCTACAACAACAAAACAAATCAAAGAATTGAAATTAAACCACTGTGAAGATTATTACAAGCCAAAAGACAGATATATGTGCAGCAATAAGATCGTCTTTATTTCTTTTTTATGCAGGATTGAATGATACAGCATATCACGGATATCAATAATAAAAAAGAATGTAAGTTTAGCAGCAAATTCTGTTATCCCAAATCGAGGGGATTTTCTTTTTAACTTTGATATGTGTTAGTCTAGTTCCTTATATTTAGACCATTGCATTAATACTCATAACTATAAAACACACAAACCAAATAATACATATAAAGGGAAACCAAGTAGTACTGCTAACCAGGAACAACTCAAAAGAACCACATTGTAGCTATACATATTCACGGGCAGTAAACATTAAAGCAGAGGGTTTTGCTGTGCGAGTAATAATGAATACCTGCACTGAAGAACACAGGGAAGGGACTACCCATGATTGGCTTGCTATTACATTCAACACTAACCATATAGTTCCCTCTCTTAGGCACCACATAAGTAACAGTATACGTTCCATCACCCATATCCTTGACAATACCTTCTTGATCAGACCCTCCAACACCCAAACCCGGTGTCACCTTCACCTTGATCTGTGCACCACCAGTTGAAACCTTTCTCTCATCAGCGTCCTTGGTCACCACCGAGAACGAGGACGGAGCACAGGCCGTTCCTCCGGCGATCCCGATGCCTGCAGCGGTGCACTTTGAAGGATCCACAGGCCCAATGGGCTTATGGGCCAAGTCCTCATATTCGTCAGATTCACTGTCCGAATTAACAGTCCTCTTCTCGCGACTTTTCTCCAAATCTCTGAACGTCGCTTCAAAAGCAGCTTTGGCTGCTGCATCTTTCTCAGCCTCGGTCTTCAGCTTCGCCTCCTCAGCTTGCTTCATCCAAACCGGCTTCACAACGGTCAAACTCCGATCAGCCATCAACCCTAACTTCAACAACAACAACAACAATTGATGAATCTACGATGAATGCCTAATTTGTGGTGGAAATCTTCTAAATTTCTGTTCAACTCAACGACATTCAACTTCCGTTAACAGGGAGGGGGAAAAAAACAAATCGAACAATAAACCCTCGAATTAGGGGCGGAAAAGCCCTACGAGCAAGTGAAAATAGATTGAATCTGATGTTAAATGCGGAGATATTCCAAAATGCGAGAGAGAAAACAAAAAAATTGATCGTGTGTTAGGGCATAGGAAGCTAATTTCCCGGATTTGGATGATTAAACAGAGAAAAAGGGGGGGAAATAAATGAAGACATTTCTCGGGGAATTTTTATTTTATGGAAGAGGAAATCGTGAAGATTATTAGGGTTGAGCGAATATGGGAGGATAAGGGAAATTTTCTGGCAGATTTTCCGAGTAACGAAACGGGGTAGAATGGGAAAAGGAGTATACCTGATTTCTGACGGCCAAGTTTGGTGCTGGAGCTTTGGGCTTTCTTTCTCAATCCTGAAAGGCGAACGGGTTAGGGTGATATACAAGGGAACATGCTCAAGTGGTTTTATTTTTAAGACACTTGTTTGTTAATGATTATTATTATTATTATTATTATTTTCATAAATATTGTTAGAATATCATAAAATATAAAATCCTAACGTATCATCTAGGATATTTTAAAATAATCTGAGAATAATCTAAAATAATCTAGGATATTTTAAAATATCCTAGATGATATGTTAGGATTTTATATTTTATGATATTTTAACAATAAATAATAGAAATGTCCTGAGGGTCTATATCACAACTAGCTTGGGTAGCTTGGGTATGGAAGTCGAGGTGGGTATGGGTTGGGTTGAGTGGGTTTTGGGGTGTTTGAATATCCAACCCAATCAACTAAATATGGATTGGTTTAATCGATACCCGTCCTCATATGGGTTGGTTTTGGTTGGGTAATCGGGTTTATTATTAAAATATTTATTTCTCAGAAAAAATTAAAAAAAATTGAAAAAATAGAATAAAAGCCCCATTATCGAGGCCTTAATTTGGATTTTCAAATAAAAAAAAATCATGTCTTCATAGTTGCATAAAAAACACAGTTGACCTTGATTTGGAGTAAAATTTCCACTAACATTATAGCACCAAGTGAAATGAAAACAAAACAAAATTTATGTGTTTACAAATTACGTCTTCGTTCATACGGTATTAGTCAGTATATGCGTTCAATTACATGCAGTGGGTTGGGTTGGGTTGCTTAGGTTCGCAATCTTCTGACCCGACACCGAATCCATAGGCTTTGGGTTTGCTTCATTTAAAACCGACTCAACCCTGAATTTTGTGGGTTGGGTTGGATCGGGCCAATAGGTCGGGTTCGCGGGTCGACCCATACCCATGCCCACCTCTATATGGAAGAGCTTAGAGCGTCATGAAACAAACATAAACGGAGAAAAGGTGGGGGATCATCAATAATAGATCTCGTGAAATTGGCAAGCAGATTCGTATTGCAGTTTGCTTCTCGATAAGTTTGAACGAAAGAGGCTTCCCAATCCTAAGAGTTGAAGGAAAGAAAGAAAGAACTTTATGATTGATTATATTTCCTGTCTTATCATATTATTTTCTAAAATATATTTATACGGTTAAAAATAGTGAAACGTGATTAAATGCAGGTATAAAACTAATTCTCACTATCAGTATATAGTTATTAATCTTTACTACCTTTGTCCCTAATTATAAGTACCTTTTGAATAAAAATCTCTTTCAGCCGAAATGTACCTGATGATCGTAAAATCTTGTTCCAAGGTTGGATGCAAATTAAGGCTGTTGAGTGTCATTCGAAGTATCAAGGGCTACCTGATTTTGTTGGTAGCTCTAAGCAACAGGTATTCAATTTTGTTCAATATAGGGTGTGGAAGAAGCTGAAGGGTTGGAAAGAAACTTTTTTATCAACTGCAAGGAGAGAAGTTTTGATCAAAGCGGTGGTTCAAGTAATTCCTATGTATGTGATTAGTTGTTTTTTACTTCTGATGGGTTTATGTGAGCATATTGAAAGCATGATTAGTAAGTTCTGATGGGATAGCAAGCAAGGTGAGCGTAGAATTCATTGGATTAAATGGGAGACATTATGTAAGGAAAAAAATAAAGGTGCGATGGGCTTTAGAACATTCCATGAATTTAACCTTGCAATGTTGTCTAAACAAGGGTGGCGTGTCATGCATAATGACGATTTATTGATCTCACAATGTTTCAAAGCAAGGTATTTTCCTATGAGCAATTTCTTGAGAGCTTCGATTGGTTATTGCCCAAGTTATACTTGGAGAAGTATTTTGCAAGCTTGTTTGGATGTTATTGAGAAAGCTGATATTTGGAGAGTAGGGGATGGTCATCTAATTCATGTATGGGAGGATAATTGGCTTCCTTATCAAAATGGTCACAAGATTTGGTCACCAAAACCTCCTAATTGTGATATTATGTTTGTCTCGGATCTCATGCATCAAGTTATTCGGTGTTGGAATGCTCCTTTAATTAATGAAATTTTTCTCCCTTTTGAAGCTCAGCAAATTCTTCAATTGCCACTTTTGTTCTCTCAGTTGCAGGATGAGTTTGTTTGGGGTGCTTCACAGTCTGCTATTTTTCAGTGAAGAGTTCGTATCGTTTCTTAAAGGCAAGGCGTGAAGCAGCTGCTTCCTATAATTCAGCGCAGGATACTGATCAACAAGTGTGGAAAATAAAGACTTTCAAGACACACCCATTTTGCTTGGAGGATTTTACATGCAAAAATACCACTCAAAAATGATCTTTTTAAAAAAGGAATCAGATGTGACCCATTATGTGTTTTTTGTGGGCAACATAATGAGACAATTTCTCATCTCTTTATGGAGTGTCATTGGTCAAAGCAGGTATGCTTTGCTTCCCCTTTAGGTGTAGTATTTAATTCGCATGATTTCAGGTACGTACCATTTCGGGAGTGGTTGGAAGGAAATATTATTGATGCATCTGAGAATGTTATAGTCCATGTACTGGCTTTGTGTTATGAAATATGGTGTGCTAGAAATAAAAAATGTTTCGAGGGGACTGATATTGATTTGGCTACCATTGTTCAAAAGGCACAAAGATCTATTGCTAATTTTAAGAGTGCTAGTGCGGTGATGTTGGAGACGCTAAGTGGAGGTCCACATTTGCCTATATCTAATGTTCGCTGGACACCCCCCTTAGTGGCTGCTTAATGTTGACACAGCAGGTCCGATAGAGGGGGGTAAGTGGGGTATTGGAGCTGTGGTGAAGGATGCTGATGGTGTCGTGGTTGTTGCTAGTTGTTGGCATATCCTTTCATTACCAGATTCAGAGGTAGCAGAAGCTTTAGCTATGCGGAAGGGATTGAAATTTGCAAAAGATATGTTTTTCTTGGATCTTATAGCGGAATCGGATGCTTTAAATGTGGTCTTGGCACTGAACGCTCATCAACAATCTCCCACGTATGTTGGTTCTATTATTGGGGATTGTATTAATTTTAATGTTTGCTTTCATAGTTTAAATTTCTTACATGTTAGGCGTGAGACCAATTAAGTTGCCCATTATTTAGCTAAATATGCTCTTTATAATTCGGATTGCATGTGGATTGAAGAGACTCCACATTGTATTTATGCAGTCTTGGCTTTTGATTTATTGTCATACTTTCGTTAATGAAATTATCTTTGACGTAAAAAAAGTACATTTTGACCAAAACACGAAGATTAAGAAAATCAGTTAACCAATTTAATTTATCTAAAAAGTGTACTATTTTTTTTCATACTACCCTTCAATTATTGGACAAAATTCTACATGAAAATGAGAATTCATCTCCTAAGACTCTTTAATACTGCGCTTTGCTTTGTCATCTCCTCAAGACTATCTAGGGGTATTTTTGTCCCAAATTGTACTTACAATTTTTAGTTGTGCTAGTTACCATGCACGTCAAAATAGTGTGTCAACTAGCACACCATCATTCATGGCTGCTTGTATAATAGTTTGTGTACGATACAAAGCCTCTTTCAGCAATTTTAATTTTAATTTAAAGCCCTTAAATCCAAACATACCCCAAGGTATTTTCCATTAAGCTCAAAGAGTCTTATGTAACCAACAGTGTAGAAAATCCCTTTTCCACACATTTTTTATTCCCCACCAAAATACCTTGCCAACTATCCCGATTACAAAAAGTAAAAAGTTAGAATTATCAACCTTAAGTCCTTGAAAGAGCAATATGAATAGAATTCAAAACTATAGATATTTGATATAGAATCTCGAAGATTAGGCTCTAGAAAAAATTTAGCAGCATAACATGTCTTCAACTCCAAAATTCGTGTAATTACTTATTAGAGAAGGGGCATGTTTATAGAAAATGTCATGCTACTTTTTTCAAAAAAAATTAAATGTGGTAATCGAGTACTTACCTCGGTAATCGAGTATCAAAGCCCAAATTTTGAGTTATAAGTGTTGAATGACTTCCCATTTATACTTAGACCTAAATTTTGGGTATAGCCTATGAAAAGTACACCAAAAACATTTTTTTTACCCATTTTTTATGCCTTTCAAAAACATTTTTCAGTTTTGATAAAATTACTATTTTACCTTTCTTTCCTTAAGGGCCATATCTCAAGCTTCTAATCAAACGATCTTACAACAAATCCTATTAGTTAGCACGATAAAAGTTAATACGTAAGCACATAACAAACATATTGACACTATGTTTGGATGGGGACAGAAACTGGGGGGAAGGGAACGTTTTTTGGAAAATGTAAAAAGTATGCATGGATAAGTGTGACAGAACAATCATAGTATGACACATTAGCAATTTTACACTTTAATCAATAAACTTTCTTTTCTTCCACTTTCTTGGCTACCAAACATAGCCTGAATGTTTAGGAAACATCAAAACACGTCTAAAACACTATATCAGATAATGAGCACGTGTGTGCTCTTGGAAAAGCTATCCAGTCTCATCATTTTTTATGATGACAAGACATTCTTTTTACAATTTCGTATTCAGCTCCACAAAACAATGTAGGATTTGAATGTGTGTGTGAGGTAGCCAGTAGCACCCCCTTGAGTGTATGAATACATGCAAAGCAGACACAATAGGTTTCTCCCCTTTGGCATCGTCAAAAAAGCCTCATATAATAATAAAACATTATAGTACAAAGGGAAATAAAAAAATAACACATCCACATAGGTCAAAAAAGAAATATACTCCATATATAATTACAAGCATGATAAAGGATTTCAATCAGTTTTCTTTCATCAGTAAAAAAGGACTTCAATCAATACACAAATTGATCCAATAAAAGTCCAAAATGATAAATAGACTACTGAAAAATCCAGACAACAAACAAGGAAACACACATCAATTGTAGAGCAAAATAAAATAAATAACAAAGAAATGTGCTCTACTCCTTATCAAAATCAACACACTAGTGCGAAATACACCTAAAAAACAGACTTACAATGCCGGTTTTAAACACAACCGGCGTAACATATAATGCGGTGACATTTTTGCAATTAACGCTAACAAATATCGCCGGTTTTTTATAAAACCGGCGTTATAAGTAATGCCGCCAAATGATATAGCGCCGGTTTTTACAACAACTGCAGTTGTATGTGGCACCTATGGCGCCGGTTTTGTTAAAACCGCGGTCATATCTTATGGCGCCGGTTGTTTTAAAAAACCGTGGTTGTAGCACTTGACTTATGGCACCGGTTTTTTGTAAAAACCGCGGTTATATCTTATGGCGCCGGTTGTTCTAAAAACCGCGGTCGTATCACTTACTTATGGCGCCGGTTTTTTATAAAAACCGCGGTCGTATCCTATCTTAAAAAATTAATTTTTTCCTTCTAAACATAATACTCTCGGCCAAGCACCCTCTGTTCATTACCCTCGCGCCGTTCCCTTCGTCCGCGACACTCGGCCAAGCACCCACTCGTCCTCCTTCCTCCGTCGTACCCACTCGGCCAAGCACCCACTCGCCATCCTTCCTCCGCTGCTCGTCGTTCCTTCCTTCGTCGTTCCTCATCGTTCCTTCCTCTGTCGCACCGTCGTTCCTCATCGTTTCTCGTTCGGCACAGTACCTTCTTCCTCCTTCCTCATCGTTCGGCCATCCCGAGTACCTTCTTCTTCATTGCAGTGTCTTCTTCTTCAACACCCAAAATGTGTTGAGGTGAGTCCCTAGTTGCATTCTCTTCTTCTTCATTTAAACTTTTCTGAGGTACAGAGCTTCCCTTTTTTTTAGCTCACTGTGGCATTGGAGTTTTTTTTTTTTTTTGGTTGACTGTACATAGCTTCTTCTTCGATCGCACTTTATGAGTATATACTGTCTTACAGAGAGTGTTGTTTTTGTTCATGTATGTTTTTACATGTCCTGGTCATGCATTGGTTTTGATCCATTTGGAGCCTATGGTTGGACAATGATTCTAGGAATAGGATTTCTGAGGATAGAATTGGTGAGCATTCATTAGAATTGCATTTCTCTTTTCGTTCTAAGCTTTCCAGATTATGATATGGAGTAAGCCTTTTATAGTTTTTGCCAATTTGGATATGATTGTGGCAGATAGTGTCATCTCTTATGGCTGCTATCTTTGTATTAGCCATTTGCTTCTTTTTCTGTTAGGATGATGAACTTTTTGTTGGGATGATTCCATTTCATTCCACAGAAAGTTAATGAATTAGAATTTGGAAAAACCAAGAAAAAAAACAGCTTTTGTGTTATACATTGGGTAAGGATGTTGATGCCCAAACCCAAGTTCTCCAAGTACGTATCCATCTGAGCAGAGACAGATCCAAAGACTTTTCAGCGGGGCAAAAAAAATTATTGATCCCTTGGCTACTCAAATTGGTGGTTGTACAATGAGACCAATGGAGATAGCGAAAGAAAGTAGAGTAGCTGAATATGTTATGTGTGTAAATCAACAGTTGTCAATAAATATATTTATAACAAAAATGGAATAATGGGATTGGAAGGTGGAAACTTGTATGAAAGATGGTGCACAATCCCCGTTAACACGACGTTCATTTCTTTACACCGGTCGTTGTTTATTTTCTATAAGAGACAAACAATACCCTGCAAACTTTGCTTGAGTAATTAATTACTTAGCTAATATTCCGTTTGATCAATGTTATAAAAAAACAAAACTCTAATTCATGTAGACCAAGAAAAACCTTTGAAATGAGCTAACTTCAATTAATACTTCCAAAGTTTTATTTTTTTACTTCCAAAAATACCTCCTGTAAAATGGATGAAATGATGACTTATAATTAATGTCTCTGACTTAATCCATGGAAAATAAATGTACCTCGTAAAAGATGAAAGCTACTATAAATAAGAGTATAATTGAAAACTAACATTTAATATATTTGAAAATTGATATACGTTTCTTATATTTTGAACAAAAAAATTAGACCATTTTGTTTCTTACTATAATATGAACAGGAAGGAGTAATATAAATGTTTATAAATGTTAGAAGTTATGAAAAGAGAGAGGGGATAGGGCCCACGTCTGTCCCTCTGTGAATCTGTCTCTACAGTTGAGTAAACCGATGTTGCACCATACCCCGCAGCTGGCTCAACTGCTCCAACACGAACCCCGTTAGGGATCTGTGAAGACTTTGATACGTGATTTTATACTAATTGTAAAACAAAATCCTAACATGATATCAATATTTAAAGTATAATTATACATGAAATATTAATTTAAATCAAATCATATCTGCTTTCAGATATTAATGTAGATAAAAATCAATAATAAATAGATATAATTCAAAACAAGATCAAAAGACAGATAATATACCAAACTTAATATTTTTATGCAACAATTTAGTCTTTGAAAAATCGATTTAGATATGGATATAAATGTAAATAATTCAATGAATTTAATCTTTAAATTGTAGAGAGTACACATGTTTCTGATTAATATAAAATAATTATGCAATCTGAAGAATTATTTTTGACGATGTATTTTCTACATCAAAAAATACTTCATCCATTATATATATATATCAATATACATATTCAAAGTTACTATTATATAAATCATATGGATAAAATTTTACATTAATCTAAAATTATTTTATATGTCATTAAGATGCATCAATATTAACGTTATATATACTTTTAAAACATATGAAAATAATAAGTACTTGATTATAAACTTACTGCTGTCCAAATTTTATGAGATTTGACACAAATAATCAATCAAACAAACAATTATTATTCAACGGTTGGATCGACAAAAATAGTATTATGTATAGGGTTATTGATGGTGTAATAGTACTCAAGTATTACGTCAATGTAATTTGATCTCTCTATGTGTGTACACACACACATATATCATGGAGACACAAATTATATGTAAAATATTATTAATATTTTAATTTAATAATAATAAATGAGCATATATCATTAATAGAAAATATAGATTAATATGTTTTTTTAATATATACTTTTTTAAACACAGTGCACACTTTTTAAATTTTATTACCTTCTATTTTTATTATACTCAACTCTTTTTTTTATATTGTAATTCTTACTAGTATTTCAACCCGTGCCAAACACGGATATATAAACTTTATGGATGATTCTATAAATATTTTAAACATATTTATTTGTTATGTTTTGCTTTTTTTCATAATACTATTTGTTATGCTTAATAGATATTATATTGGTAAAATTTCAGTCAGCAAAAATATTGTTAAAATGAAACATAAGCCTCAATAATGGTAACATTTCAGTCAAACTAAAAATTGGTAAAATTTCATACAAAAATATTAGGTTGAATTGCACTTTTGGTCCCCCAACTTTCTCAATTTAGTGACTTTGGTCCCAATATTTTATTTTTGGCAATCTTGGTCCCCTAACTTTCTCAATTTGGCGATTTTGATCCCTATACTTTTTAATTGCACTTTTAGTCCCTCAAAATCATGAATTTTTTTGCACTTTTGGTCCCAAAAAATATTGGATTTTAGGAAAGTGTGGACCAAAAGTGCACAATCCAGGATTTTTGGGGACTAAAAGTGTAATTAAAAAACATAGGGACCAAAATCGCTAAATTGAGAAAGTTAGGGGACCAAAATGTAAAATATAAAATAGGGAGACTGAAATCACCAAATTGAGAAAGTTGGGGACCAAAAGTGCATTTAAGCCAAAATATTATTATGTTATAATATTTGGCAATCATAACTAACCCCCAATAATTGCAACAGTTATCCTGCCTAAATCATATTTAGATACTCCAAGTCATCTACCATGCACAGGTATGAGTGTCTTATGAATATTTCCATAAAGTAATCGAAACATTGTATATAATTTTTTTTCTAAATATTTATAAAAGGACATGTATACAGAAATTTGTATAATATTTGATTTCTTTCAATCACGGATCACAAAGTGTAATAACTTTAAAATTACTAATTATTATTATATTTTATATATCTAGTAAAATAGTCTACGATTCTATTGACCCATGCATGGGGTAATTGACGTTGGTGAGTAGGGATATTTGATGTGAAAAATAAATTATTATATTTAATAGATCTTATTAATAAGAAAAAGTGAAAATAATTTGACTATGAAAAAAGAGACAATAATTTGTATAAAAATTATTAAGAATTTAGATTTTAAACTTGGATGGAAAGTACATCTTCGTGAATTAACTGAAATGTATCTTTAAGCGTAAATCCTCCTATTGCTATTATGTAAAATTTTATTTCCACATGTAATTTTTTATCTATGATTTTCATATTGATCAATTTACATATAGATATTAATGTTTTGTCATGTAAAATATTGTGTAATCAAATAAAATGTTCATCAATGTGTTTTATGCTTTATATACTATACTAAAGGAAAATTATAATTTTCTTAGATAAAAATATTTGATAATTTTTTTTACAATATATCTGTAGACCCATGCTACGGACAGCGTATACTTAAAAATTATAATCGTACACCTAGGGTTTAGAAGAATCAACATTATGTATACATTTAAACATTTAATATCTAAGACTCGCTTTAAGAATAGATTTAAATTATAGAATCATAAATTTTTTTACAATATATAAGTAGGTCCATGCTACGTAAGATATATACTTAGAAATTATCATCATACACTTAGCCTGTGTTTGGAAGCGCATAATATGGCAAGAAAAGAAAAGGAGGAAGGGAAAACACAATTTACAAAAACTTTTCTCTCCTTTGGAATGCATTTGACCATGAAAGAAAGGAAAATAAATGTGTGGGTCCCACACTAAAACCAATCCTTCCAAAATGGGAAGAAAACAACGAGAAAGGTGCAAAAACCAATAAATTGGCTGTAATACCCTTACTTACAAAACTTGGTGAATATTGTTCTCTATCTTCAGATTTTATATTTATTTAATATAAAAATATTAATTAAAACATATTAAATATATAAATTGAAACTAAAAAGTTAATATATTAAATAAAAATATATATTGAGTGAGTGTGTATTTTTTTATCATTGAGAATATATTTTATATTTTTATTTTTTATTAAATTCATTTTTTTGCTTAAGGTCATTATGTCATTTTATAGATTTGTTTCTTTCTTTCCTCTCACCATTTCCTTTCATTTTCCCCCAAACCAAACCACTTAACAATCATCTTATTTTCTACTATTTTTCATTTCTTCTCTCTTCCTTTCCTTTCCCTTGCTTTCCTCTATCTTTCTTTTATAAACCAAACAGACCCTTAGGGTTTAGAAGAAGCAACATTTTGTGTACATGCAAACTTTCAATGTCTAAGCCCCTTTGATAATAGATTTAGATCATAGAATCATAATTTTTTTTACAATATATATGTAGCTAGGCCCGTGTTACACACGGTATATACTTAAAAATTATAATCATACACCTAAGGTTTAGAAGAATAAACATTCTATGTACACTCAAACCTTCAATATCTAAGCCCCCTTTAAGAATATATTTAGATTATAGAATCATAATATTTTTACAATATATTTAAAGGTTTGTGGTACGCGCGGTATATATTTAAAAATTATAATCATATATTTAAGGTTTAAAAGAAGCGACGATCTGTATATATTCAAATCTTCAATATCTAAGTCTCCCTTTGAAATTTTCCTAAATAAAAAAATATTTGATTATTCTTCTACAATATATCTATAGGTGCGTGGCAACACGATATATACTTAAAAAGTTCTAATCATACACCTAGAGTTAACATTCAGTATACATTTTTTTTGGTTGAGAAGTTTTTTTTTATTTTTATATTTGGTTCAAAATCTTCCCAATGCTACAATTTTTTTTTGGTTGAGAAGTTTTTTTTTTGGTTGAGTCCCAATGTTACAATTAATACAACTGTAAGTATTTTTCTCTTATAATTAAGATGTTAATATGATTTTACATAAAATGTTCAATAAACTTTCTTCATATACTTTCATATAAAATATTCATATATGTGTATTTATCTATAAATTTTTAAATTAATAGTTATATAGGATGTGAAATAAAAAAAATCTTTTCTAATTTGACCAAAAAAAATATTTTATAAATTAATTAGGTGAGAAGATCGTAAATAATAAAAACAAATAAATGTTAATTAAAAATATTTAATATTTAAATTGTAATAAAGCATAATTTTTGTTTTTTGAAACAATAATTTTATTCGATTTGAATGGAAAAGGTTTTTTTACAGATAAACTGACTTTGATTTTATAATGTAATTAAATCTAAGTTAATTATGTATAAGAAAATTTAAATTTATTTGAAAAAAATAAAATCTTTAATAAATTAGATATTAAATTTTCTTTTCCTTTGTGTAGTATATTTAGACTAATTTGTGTTTTAATCATATGGATCACCACAAAACGATCAACAACATTCATTGCAGCTTAAATTTTTAGGAACTATATTAGTATATTCTTACAACAAATAAATGCATATTGATATTATAATAACTTTTACATTAAAAAATTAACAAATAAATGCATATTGATTTTACTTACTTTTCAAACCTGTGAAATCAATTATTAACGCTTTCTCGTTTCACTATTAGGATCTTTCCAGCTCAACATAAGAATTCACCCACTCGTTATACACACAACAAAGTAAAGATACTATTAGGTAAAAAAAAATATTTGCAGACATTATTTTTAACAATCTTTATTGTGATATTCCTTATTATCAAGGCTTTATTTCTTTCTGGTCAAGCTCTTTAGATTCATACATTCTTTCTTTTTCTAAAATAGTCTCCCAACTACATTTTTCCTAAAATTAATCACCCTATTGCTTAAACAAAAGAAACCGAGAAAGCGTTAAATTTTTGTTCTGGAGATTTCAGGTAATGTTGTAATATTGTAATATGGTAGGCTAACCCTATAAGTGGGTCGGAGAATGAGTTGATAAGTATAAATAAGAAGAAAGAAAGATTATTGACAGTTATCTTTAGTTTTGGAAAGGAATTTAGAGTGGGGGAGAATCAAGTCTTTTGAATAGCATTGATATTGTTTCATACAACAACAAACTCTTCAACATGGTATCTTACAAAAATGATAATGAATGAAACATTGATACAATAGTGAACTTCCCTGCATAAGCAACGACTAAGTAAGCACCCACTAATGATAGAACATTTATGAAACCTGACAAAATGTTGAGCACCCCCACTGAAAAACTGTAGTGTCCATGTTGTATTGGATATGCATGTACACCACTAAGTTGGCTATCAAACTCAAAAAAACCAACTTATCAAATACCTTGTCGCCTTCAGCCAAATAAACACAATTTAAATTTATCAACTCCATTAATTTTTTTGTAAAAATAACATGAAAAAAGAATAAAGCAATGGCAATTGAAGATTTTACCAAGAATATGTTGACTGCTATCTTTTTCTATTAGTATCTTATGAGAAACAATTGTTGAAGCTTCCACCAATTCAACACAAAACCTGTGATCACAATTTAACTTGTAACCATTAAAAGCAAAAACATCAAAGACAGATATAGAAAGCAAACAACAACATAGGCCATCGGGAAGATATGCTATACACTCACAGAGTTGATGGATACCTTCCATAGTAGCAGCTACAGAAAGCTCAAGGTTTGCCCCATTTGCTATACCTCATTGGTGGATTTAAAAACTGTAAAACAAACCAATAACACCCCAAATTCTGGTTAAAAAAAATAGAAATATCATTAGGTCAAGAAGCAAAATAAATACAATAAAACAAAACAGTAACAAAGGGTAAAAATAACCTTATTACTAACTGTTATCTGTTATGGACCGGTCCCGAGCCGAGTCCTAGTACGCTCGCCGACCTGGTGCAGATCGCCTGCCTTTCTACCCGAAGCTCGATTTAATTGCCACCGACTGAGACCCGCCAGATCCGACTTCCTGCAGCTAATTTTCCCATTGACGCTGAGCTAAGGAAGCGGCGAAATAACTGCACTGGTCGGCGAAATATCGTGAAGAGATCAAACAAATCAATTGTCGTGAGTGATTATCTGGCGCAGAATCGGATCTGAGGTTTCCTTCCAAGCAACTCTACTATATAAAGCGGGCTAGACCCCCTGTGCTCGATACGCCTACTTACCCTAAACCCTAAGACATTCTCGCGCCGCTTCTCCAAATCCCTATCCGACTTAGGGCGTCGGAGTGTTTTTGCAGTGTACCACCACCCAGGTCGCTGACCGAAAGAGGGAAGCGCCCAATCCCAGGAGGAAGAGAACCTCGCCAATCTCGGCGATCAACACCTACCAATTCCAAAGATCAACATTGGCGCACCGTGGGCCCAGAAACCAACCCAGGCCTCAAGAAAACCCCTAGCCGGATGGCGCACGTAGAGCACTGCTGACCACACGATCGCCACCGCTGGTCATCACCGTCTGGCCTCAACTAACACCCACCACCGTACTTCGCTGAGCTTCTCGCGCGTAAAACGAGGAGCTTAAGACGCCAGACGCGGCCCCGCGATCGAGAGGAAAGACAAGGCCACGTTGACACCCAGAGGACTGTAAGAGATGGCCAGGACTCGCCCAGGTCGAACGCATCCAGCCACTGCGAGAGCCCAAGGCGAGGTCACATCGCGCCGGCAATGAGAGAATCCCGACCCTCCAAATCGGGCTAACCTTGCTCCTTGACGAGAGGGTTATGGCCGACCTGGTCCCGGCTGCCCAAATCCCCAACATGGACGCCACGAGGGCAAGACCGACCCCAAGAGCACATTACTCCTGAACGCGCTGATGCTACTGATCGACGATCCGAGGGCTTGAAATGCCTGACCTTTCCTGCACCTGGCGGATCGCCATGATGTGGTTCTCAACCTCCCACAACGCTTCGATCCACTCATTCAGGCAACTCGCCGCAATTCGCGGGCCAGGTTCACCACGAAAGCCGAGCCTTCCGAAAATTCCACTTGCCTGGCCTGACCTAAACAGAGGCTCCGACAAGACGCTGAAGTCTTCATGAGCGTTTCAACAAACGAAACGGCTCAAATCGTAAATTCAAGACTGATGTGGCGCTCCACGCCATAGTGTCAAGACTAAAACTGGTCCCTTCTCGGATTCCTCGCCGCCACCTGCAGGATCTTTGTGACGAGCCGAGACGCCGAGCAGCCGGGGGTATATCAACATGGAAGCAGGTTCACGCCGCAAAGGGAAACCCGTGAACCGGCAAGACAGAGTAGGATCCGCCATAAGGCGTGATAAGGAACGAGAAACGAGCGCCAGATGCGCAAGACCACGGAGGATTCGCTCACTCCTCACCGTGGGTAGGACCGAGTCTTGAAGGAGGCCTCACTCGCAACCTCACAACCTTGCCTCGGTGGCTCTCACCAGATGCGGATCGCCAGAGATACTCGCAGATACCACCTGACTACGGCACACCACCAATGAATGTCGCAACTCAAGATAAAAATTGAAAAACTCATACAGAAGGGCATTTAGCGAAGCACGTGGACAAAGGGGAATGGGCAACCCTCAGTGAGAATGAAACAAATCGTAGAAGATCCCTGTTTCGCCTGAGCGCAGCAGAATCGATCGCCGGCTGAGAGGCGAAAGACGCTCACCCGCCTGGCAACGCAGAAGGGTCGAGAGACGGCGTACCCCCTCACTCAATTTAATTGCGTGTGGTTTTGCAGGTGGGGCGAATCTAGCAACGGAGGAGGCACATGAGATCCGTCCAACAAATGACGCCAACAAATGTCCACCCAGGCCTTACCAACCATAACCTTCTCGAGAGGATTATCGGGGAATGATCGATGCCAAGACGACCCAATGGTGATCACAAGGCACCCTACGATTTAACGTCAGAGAGTACTGCCACCAAGGAAGCCTCGGTATCGTGATCTACAAAGAAGCCTTCGACCGACTCAGTTACCGAGCTCGATTATCGTGCCCTATCGAGGTATGTTACCTTTTTCAAAGCTAAAGCTCGTGATCGGGCATTTCTGACGTGTTGCTCACCTTCAAAGCTGACGTCGGTCAAGACGATCAAGCCCACTTCCTGGTGGTGGTTTATTCAATGCGCGGACACCGCCAATATGATAATCGGTAGAACTGCTATCAATGGGATCGGGCGCTATTGTCTCCATTTCATTCGCGGCGCATGAAGTTCCCCTATCCGATGGGCGATTGCCACGATACACGCCACCGTAGCGAGACAAAGATGCAGTGTCAACAAATTTCGAGGATGACAGAGAAGAGAGGTCACCAAGTCGAATCGCATGATTGAGCTCGACGGTGGGAGAGTGATTTCTACGGCGTCGGCTGATGACATCAAAGAGATCAAGAGATGACCGCAAAAGAGCATACGACCGGGACGAATCGCCTCGCCAGAGCAAGCGCGCCCCTGGACGGGTCCCGCTCGACAACGCGGATCTGCTTGTGCAATGGGGCCCGAGGACATGCCCTAATAGACCAGAGTGGCTCGCTACAGCCAGCCATAGCACCACGCCGCCTCTGCTCGTCACAAAGAAGACTCGCAGGGGAAAAGTGCAAACAGAAGAGACATCAAAGCTCTGAAAGCCGGGTTTATCAAGGAAATCAAGTACCCAACTTGGCTTTCCAACGTCAGATCGGGTCAAGAAGAGCAACGTGCAGTGGAGTGATGTGCACCTGACTTTACCACCTAAACAAAGTATGCCCTAAAGATCCATACCCTCTTCCTAGCATCGATGCTCGTGACGGCACGCCGGGTTACCAGGTGCTCAAATTTTCATGGACGCCAGCATTTCCAGGTACAATCATCAAGATGCACTCGCCGACGCCGCCAAAGACGGCCATGACGAGACCTCCAACTTCTACAACGCTACTATGCCCCTTTGGTCAAGAACGCGGGTCAACTTACTGTAGGATGGTGGATGAGGTCTTCGCCAAGGGACGAAGACACGATCGAGGTGTATATGGACGATACGGTGGTCAAAAACTCCACTCGAGGCACACTCACGGACCTCCAGGGAAGTATTTGACATTACGAAAATATGACATCGTGCTAAACCCCCGAAGTTTGCTCGTGCTCGAGGCAAATTCCTGGGTTCATGATCACCCACAGAGGCATTGAGGCCAACCCCGACAAGTGCCGGTGCAAGAGTGTTGGAAATACGCACCGAGCTCTATCAAGGAAGTGCAAAGACTGGCCGTCGTGATCGCGCCCTTCTTCCAGGTTCGTGAATTGCTCATGACAAATCGCTTCCTTCTACCGTTAGTACTCAGAAACCGACCCGTTCGAATGGGACCGACGACCGTGAAACGGCTTTCCAAAGCTCAAGGAGTTTCGGCGCCACACCGGCCTTACACGCCCACCAAAGGAGCCTCTCTCTCCTCTACCGCGCCACCGACACCTCGATCAGCCCAGCTTTTAATAGAAGAGAGAGAAGCCGAGCAACGCCAGCGCTTACTGGTGGAGCAAAGTCCTCCACGGCGAGCCAGGTACCGATGGTGGAGAAATTGGCGCCTCGAGTTGACTCTCCGCGAGAGATTGATGCCTTACTGCGCATACTGGTAATCAAAACGATCGCCTAATCAAAGGATCTCGCAGAGCCCAACTATCAGCAACTAATGGTGGTATGGCTCAGAGAACTCTCCGACTCCAAATCGTAAGTGAGCCCAGAGACCCATCAAATCACAAGTTTTAGCCGACTTTATCGAGCTACACACCGACCCCAGGTCAAGCATCGACGCGCTATGACTGGCCTCCAATTCCAGCGCAAATGGAGCAGAATCATCGCTGAAAGCCTCGCTGAATCGGCCGTCGAGCACTCAGGTTCCTATTCAAAGCTAGCAACAACCAAAGCCGAGTACGAGGTTTTATTACTTCGCCTAAGCTCGCATGAGCTGGAGCCCAGACGCCCGAATCAAGAGCGATTTCCCAACCGATGATCAACCAGGTCAAGGGCGAATAGTGCTGTCGAGACGACATACTTGCCCAAGACGCCGTAAAGTCAATGCCATGATTCGTAACTTCCAAGAGGTCCAACTCGAGCACATCCTCGAGAACAAAACAACAAGGCAGACACTGGCAAAATTGGCTAGTATGGAAGATCGAGGGACTCCATACGGTCGGCCCAAACTTTAGAGGCACCAAGCATCGCGACAAATAAACTACGCAAAGGATCACCGATTCTTGATGAAGAACATCGCCGAGTACTTGAAACATGGAAGATTCGCTCAAGACCAGGCGTAATCACGCAGGTCCAACTAGCCACGACTACACTCTAATTCCGAGACATGACTTTTACAGAGAGAGGTTTCTCGTACCACTACTCACCATGAGAAAGTCGATTCCGAGTACGTCATGAGAGAACTACATGAGGGTATTTGTGGGAACCATCAGCGAACTAGGACCTGGCACAAATCCTACGAGCAAAGCATTATCATCGCCGACGCCAGTCGGATTGCCTAGAATACGTGAAGTGCGGCTGCGCCGTAGATTCGCCAAACGACCATTTTCCAACGGAGTCTCAAGACGCGAGTCGTGCCGCCTCTCGGCCTTTCAATACTGGGCTGGACATACTCGCCCTTTCCTCGTGACCGCCAACTCTGTTCATCATACGCCATAGACTACTTCTCCAAGTGGATAGAGGCGGTTCGCGGCAACCATCACTCCCGAGAGGGTCAAAACGGTCTGAAAGCCTGGTTTGCACGCCATGGCCGCTCCCACACCATCATCACGTATAACCCGGCATTACGCTTCACCAAACACAAATGCTCAAAGACTTCTCGCAGTTGCTCAGGAACCACTGCCACGCTCCGCCGAGCATCCACAAACCAATGGTCGCCGAGTCGCAAACAAGATTATCCTCAATGGCCTCGCAAGCTACCGGAGAGACAGCGGCGATCAAGTGATGAACTCATGCGGGAAGGCATACCACACCACCCCCACGGCTACAAATGAAACACCTTTCCTGCTAACGATGTGGGATGGAGGCCATGAGCAGAGCCTGCCCACATCGGCCGAGAAGAGAACACGCCAGGCACCGACGCCAGAGGAAGCAAGAGTCGAGCTCGATCTCCCGGAAGAAACTCGAATCCTTGCCCGCAAAACTTTGCAACTAAACAAACAAGGCCGCCAAGCACTACAACTCCGTGAGTCCCGACCAATAACTTTCAAGGTAGGAGACCTGGTCCTCCTGAAAGTCGAATCGGCCAGAAAGATGTGGCGTGGCAAACTAGGGCCGATGGAAGCGGCCATACCGCATCGGATCAACACCTACACTATGATACGGGCTAGAAGAATTATCCTAAAAGGCAATACCGAGGACCCGAATGCCACGCACCTCAAGCTCTACTTTAGTTAAACAATTGTAACGATGACATACTCTTTCCTTGCAAACCCTTTTTCCCACCGGGTTTTTGGTTTGGAAAGGTTTTTTAACGAGGCACATCCTTCTTTCTCTTTTCTTCCCATTTAATATAAGTCAATCCCCCATTGCATTCAGTGGTGTTTTAACATTGCATTTGTGGTGTTTTAACTAAGTCATCGAGCCCCAAGCCTAAGGTCTTGACCGGTGTAAACACCTGCGGGTCCTAAAAACCCAAGTCAAGATAAAGGTCAGTGGGCTCATCCGCACTCACCCCGTGATCTCCTAAACCCAAGTCAAAGATAAAGGTCGCGGCTCATCCGGCCGACCCCCCGTGGTCCCCTAAACCTAAGTCAAAGATAAAGGTCAGGGCTCACTCACTGACCCCTGGGTCCTAAACCCAAGTCAAGATAAAGGCTGGTGGGCTCACTCAGCCTCGACTCCGTGGTCCTAAACCCAAGTCAAAGATAAAGGCTTCGTCCTAAACCCAAGTCAAAGATAAAGGCTCGTGAGCTCACTCACCTGACCTCGTGGTCCTAAACCCAAGTCAAGATAAAGGCTTGGTGAGCTCACTCAGCCTCGACTCCCTCATGGCTCCAGAGATTCTAGTGTCAGATGTAGGCCTGCCTGTGCCAACTCTAAGGTCGCCATACTTAAAACATCCCCCTGTGGTTTCAAGACACTAGGTCAAGCATAAAGGCCTGCTAAGTTTGGTGCTACTGGCTAAGGTCGCCTGCCGAGTCAAACAAGACTATTGTGGTTTCAAAGACACCATGTCAAAGATAAAGACATGCCAGCTCAAACACAAACACAAAGACTAACCCCTCATGCTCCAAAGATTTCAGGTCAACAAAGAGGCCTGGCGAGCTCTAAAGCAATAAGGTGATAACTCGACCCAAAGAAACACCTCCTATGGTCTAAATCATCAAGTCACCAAGACCTGAGATTCTACCGCCGCTCCACTTAGGCCACCATCGGCAATAATTTCTATAATCGGCAAAGAACCGCTTCTCCTTTGCTTCACTCCGGATCACTCCTGGTTGGTCTTTTTCGCCATCCTCCTCCTCCACAATCTTGCCATCCTTCGCAGCCTTGGTGAAGTCAAGTTTCGAGATATCCAAATCGGGGCAACCACCGATTCGGGCAAAGGCATTATCAAAGGCCTCCTTGAACCGTAGAGCATAAAAACTCTTATAATCCTCCGCCTCGAACACGGCCGAGGATTTCTCCTTCGCAAACGCAAAGGTCGAAAGCCAAGAGATCTCTCTCATTTTGCAACTCTTTCTCGGTCCTCCAAGGCCTCATGAAGCTCCTCACAAGTTCTGTTACAACCTCGCGCCACAATGAACCCAGATCGAATAAGCTCGACCATGACCGACCATCCTAGAGGAAAAACGAGATGCCGAATAAGTGCAACCGCGACGCAGTAAACAATCTGGGGCTTACGCCCTTGTAAAGACAGAAATAAGGTTAATGCCCGACATACGAAAGCACATGAACCAAGGAAGACTACGCGATCGGGCCGAGGTCCGGGGCGACTCTCACCACCAGACTCAAAAATCGGGACCTCATAGGTCATCTCGTGACATTTAGACATCATGCCTTGCGCATCGATCATCCGACCACCATTATATTATTGGGCTTGAAACCCATGTAATCGATCGTGGGCACTTAGACGGGTCCAACTCCGACCTACTACTCGACATTAAAGTTGCTCGCCACGGCAAGCAAGTCTCGGGACTTATGGTTCAAAATCAACAACGGACATTACTCCTCATTCAATAGCCCTCATTCATAGGGTCAAAAAGAACAAATAATATGTATTTCTTTAACTTTTCAAGCTAACAAGTCTAGGGTCAGAGTTAGGACCTGCCCCAGCCGAGTCCTAGCACGCCGCCGACTGGTGCGTATCGCTCTGCCTTCTACCCGAGCTCGATTTAATTGCCACCGACCGAGACCCGCTGCCAGACACTTCCAGACAATTTTCCGATGATGACGCTTTCGAGCTAAGGAAGGGCGAGCTAATCCGCACTGTGTCGGCGAAATATCGTGAAGAGATCACTAAATCCCAATTGTCAGTGAGGGATTACCGGCTAGAATCGGATCGGAGGTTTCCTCCTTCCAAGCAACTCCACTATATAAAGGGGGCTGCACTCTGTGTTTGATACGCTCTACTTACCCTAAACCCTAAGACATTCTCAAGGCCGCTTCCTCCAAATCCCTATCCTGACTTAGCCGAGTGTTTTTGCAGTACTCACCACCTGTGTCGCTTCGACCAAAGAGGAAGCGCCCAATCCCGAGGAGGAAGAGAACCTCGCCAATTCCGGCATCAACACCTACCAATTCCAGCATCAACATTATCAAAGAAGAAGAATAATAAAATATTTAGTTTTCATTTTTTTTAGAAACAACTCTTAGTAACTTATGAAACACGCTCTAAAAAGCAATTTTTTTTTTTACAGCATCTTAAAATAATAGTGATATATTATATATCAACCTAAAAGCACATTGATTTTTAATAATTTCATTTTTTTTAGAAACAACTCTCAGTAACTTATGAAACAGACTCTTAAAACAGACTCTTAAAAAAAGCAATTACTTTTTTTTGATAACATCTTAAAATAATAGTGATATATCATATATCAACATAAAAGCACGTTGATTTTTAATAACTTCATTCTCATACACTATTCATTTGTTTAAGTATAAGAAAATCACCAAGAAAAATTTTAACTTTAATCCGCTTGGCTTTTTAGTAGTAAATTGTGCCAGAAAAATTTAGAAATAGAAATAACTCAATTAAAAAAAAATTAAAAAACCATCTCTAGGGAAGAAGATTGCCTAATTCATTTTAAGGAGTACATATACCATATACCTATGGGGCTTTAACAGAAACACTGGCTTATAATTGTCCTAGAAGAATCCTTTAGGATCGCACTTTATATTCTACTCATCTGGCTTTTGGGGAAGAAAGTCAGTACCAAATAGATGCAAAAAAAATTACCGCAGAAACAATATGTAGACATTGTTTATTTATAGATAATACACAAATGATGGAAAAAAAAGACTCGATGACCTTTGCAATTCCAGAGCGTTGGAAATTCCTCTGGCCCTGTCACAATGCAAGCAGTTGGCAATTGATATCAATAAAATTTCAAAAAATTAAAAATAAAAAAAATTCCCCGACAATTTGGATTGAAGTTACCAATTATGAGTGGTTCGACAGGACGCTTGAAGAGAAACATAAGGAGTATAGGAAGGCATTCAGTGGGATACTTCCTCGGTGCAAATATTGAAAAGAAAATCATGAAAAAATTGTCACCAGATTACCATCCCGAAAAATTGTCGCCGTTCTTAATTTCTTCGCCGCAAGGGTGGCCACATCCCTAGGTAATGTCGAAATTGCTGTGCGAGACACTCCCTCTGCCGCAAAACTCCACCGCGACCCACAACCTCTATGCAAACCAGTCTCACTGACGAAATTTAAAAACCAAAAAGTTGAGAAAACAACATCTGAAACAAAAAAAAAGGAATGAGTGAACGGAAAAAAAGAGAGTAAGAGAAAGCGTTGAAGAAAGAGAAACTGACAGAGAGAGATAGAGTGGGAGCGGGGTTTTGTTCTACACCCTGGTTGCCAGAAAATGCTTGAAAGGGCAGAAAGAATATAAATGGGTTAGTGGTACTACAGGCGAATCAATTTTCCCGTGGTTTATATCTCAACTAGTGTATTTACCCGTGCTCGCACGGGTTATCAAAATTTTATGATGTGCAAAGTAAAATAAATCATTTATTTATTTTTTGACAACAAATAAATCATTTATGAAAAGTTATAAAATTAAAAGTAACTAAATTTGTATAGTAAAATAATAATGAATAATAATTGATAATTAATATAATTAATAAATAAAAATATGTAAGTCATTTAAGGTTTTACATTGTGAAATTATTCTTTGACATGAGGTAATAATGGTTGCTATAAGTAAATAATAACTTAAAAAATTAAATTGATTTACGTAATATTTCGATTGAATGACAAATGTCCAGATATGAGAATTAATTGATTGATATGATTTAATTTATTTACATTTTGAATTTAATTTGATTTAATTCAAATTTAATTAAATGGTAAAATCTAGAATGAACATTAATTGATTGATATGTCTTAATTAATAAAATGTCATGAATTAAAAAATAAAAAACAAATTATTTTTCATTTTGGCGGAAAAAGAATGAATGTGAAACTGCCATGTGACATGAGTCTACGTGGTAAAACTCTATTTTATATAATATAGTTGATATAGAGACATATTAATGTAATTCTTTTTTTTAGAAAAACGTATTACTGTAATTTTTTTAGAAGGTTCAATTACTGGTTAAATATTTTGTAAAAAAATTACTGATTAAATATAAGAGAAAATTATTTGTGAAATTGTCAATTAAATTTTACTAAAATGGTGATATGTGTGAGGTATATGTGGTTTTTGGTTTGATATTTTCGGATTGTCAATTAATTTTTCCATTTATATACAATGTATTTGGTTTACTTATGGAAACGTAATTTAGATAGTTTTCTTTGATGAAATTATTTGTCTAATTTTTATAATTTAATAATCATTATTTTAATAACTTACCATTTTATTGTTTCCAATTTGACACATTCAATTAATGTTGACAGCTTCAAATGGCGCGTGACATGGGACCTGGTCGATAAATTTAAATTTTTAAATAAGGTACATTAGGAATTAATGAAGGAAATAATTAATTCAGATGTGTGAGGTAACGACATTAATACCTTTTAAATTTAACCATAAAAAATGAATCAAATTTTTTTATGCACGTGTTACATTTTTTTATTTGTTTCTTTCATTGTTTCTTTTATTTACTTTCCAGAAAACGGTTTGCATTAATAAAACCGCATGACACAATTGTGTTTAAATTTATTCTTCACATTTTAAAAATATTAAACCCGTTAATATGTTAGGAATGAAAAATTAATATCGTTGACCATGTTTCCTAAATTAGACGTGTCATAATTAATATTCATACTAGATTAGATTACCAGATTTACAAAAAAAAAAAAATCTGGTCACCTCATTGTTAATAAGAATAACTTCAATGGATAAAGAAAAACTTTGTGTGTCTGATACATTAGTGCACCACATACGAAAAATTCCAACTACTAAATTCTAACTTCGATCAAAGGAAGAGTCAATGTCAGAAATTTGATCATGGTTGGGGTTCATTTTTAATGAGAATAAAAAAATAATAGAACACAGACCATGAGCGATCAAAAGACACTAACTATAGGATCAAACACACAATGAGCATGTATGGTTTCTATCCACTATTTATAGACTCTGTAATTACATAGAAAAATTAGTAGGTCAACGATTTTTATGACCTAATTAACTAATTGGGCTGGTTTTAAAAAATTACAAAATATAATTAAAAATTTTCATATTAAAAAATGAGGGAGAGAGAGACTGTATGTGTCTTAATTATTGTCCATAAATCGGTTTACTCAATTGATCACGTTTATTGTACACTTTTTTTAGACAATTTGCTCATATTTACTTCCCTTTTTTTTCAACAAAATGTTTCCTTACCGTTTTTATTCTTCTTAATGTTTATATTTATTATCCACGTTTATTTTGCTCACATTTGCTATCTAGGGAACGTTTCATAATTATTATGGTTTCAAAAAAATTGTCAACCAAAAATTGGCTTGTGCTGAATTTAATTTGTATTTTTTTTGTTGCAAATAATTAACAATCAACCGTTTATGCCTATTTTGTAAAACATGGTAGACACATAATTGTCATTTCATTGCTCCAGGTCACTTTTTTTTTTAACCACGTAATCGATTTTTCTTTTTTAAAGATGATACATAAGTATTATTTATTACTAATTTGCCTAGAGTTTGTCATTTGGAAGATAATCAATGAGGTTATTTTGATTTGTATATTACAGAGATGAATGATTTATACAATGAATAAATTTTAATGAGGCATGTTTACAAATATTAATGATTATACAAAACATTTTTATAAATATTTTTATGAGGCATGTTTACAAATAATTTTAACGAGGCATGTTTATAAAAAAGTGAATCCTTGATGGCATTGCAGATTGTATTTCACTTTATAAAAAAAAATCAGAGTATTGATAAAATTCTCCCAAAGAAATCAATTGAAAATCTCTTATTAATTATACGAGCTGGATTAGGATCTCGTGAATCGTGATTCCATCGATGAGTTGAAAACGAAACTGAAATGATTTTTTTGACGAACATCGACAATTTTCGCAATAACTTTTTAAGTAATTAAAACAATATTTTAAATACGTGGTTAATTATGTTGAATAAATAGTTAATGGATATATCAAGTGTTGAAACTCATTAATCACGAATTTGATTGTGATTAACCACGATTTTTAGGTGTTGAAATCTACTCGTAGATTTGAATACCTAAAAATCGTGAAGTAGATTTGAACACCTGAAAATCGTGGTCAATCACATTCAAATTCGTGGTTAATGAAGTTACGTTGATGATTAATGAGTTTCGACACCTGGTATATTCATCAACCATTATTAAACGTAATTAACCACTTATTTGAACTACATTAATCACTCAAAAAGTTGTCGCGAAAATTGTCTCATTTTTTGGTGGGAAGATATCATTCCTCAAAAAGAAAAGGGGTGATTTATGGAATTTCCTTAGGAGTAAGGAGAGTGATTTTTTATTTATTTTTTTATTTTTTATAATACACACAACAGCTAGCACAAGCACAACACAGCGCAACAAAACACTATCATCGTTATTACGAAAAGGCGTTGGAAAACGCGGGTTGCGGACAATCATAATTTGTTAAGGCTATTGTTTCTGGGTGGGTCGCATACGTAACTAACATCTCATGATCTAGACAACAACATCTACACACTTGCCTCTTCCATCTCCTCAATCATCAACAAATTAAACCTTCACTTTACATCCTCATACAAAAACAACAACACTTTTTTCTTCTTCTTTCTTCTCCCCCTTAATCAAATCAATGATGGTTTTTTAGCTCCTGATTTGTTTTATAAGGTGCCAAGAAGGTACGTATACCATTCATTATACATATCATGACATGATTTAATTTCCACATATATCTTACTACGTGGATAATATGATATTTATGTGATTTTTTTATATGCATGTTAAATTGCATGGCTTTTTTTTTGTGCAATTCATAATTCTGTGTTCTATTTTTCCTTTTTTGTTAATAAGGTCAAAGGCATTGGATTCGACATCTTGGCCCTGCAATCGATTCGTTTCACCAAAAAAACACTTTCTGGGTATCAATTTGTTGTTCATGTGATATATGGGGATATCCAAAGATAACGTAACGGGGCTTGTTCTGGCTGTCTCTTCCAGCGTTTTCATTGGCTCTAGTTTTATTATTAAAAAAATGGGGCTAAAAAAAGCAGGCACTTCAGGGAAAAGCGCAGGTTCAATTCATCTTCTCTAATCTAATTGTGCTTCTTCGTTCCCCTAATATTGAATTCTCATTTGTTTAATCATTTATTTTTTTTGCTTTTAATTTGATCAGCCTCAGGAGGGCATGCGTACTTGTTTGAACCGTGGTGGTGGATTGGAATGATCTCAAGTATGTGATTTTCAGGTTTTATGTTTTTTTTTTTTGGATAATCTCTCTTTACTGGATTTTACTATATTAGGCATATTTTTTTTATCTATCCGGCAATGGACCCAGTATTCACACAGTCGGTAGCTGTAAGACTAATCTTCCGAAAATAGTTAAGGGGTAACTACTCTCCCCACAGATGCAAACTATTTCCATTATCGGGATTTGAACCCTAAACATATGGTTAAAAGGCCGGAGCTACTATCCACTCAGACCACACCTTGTGGGTTATTAGGCATCATTTTTATATATAATAACAATGACAAATTTTGTTGCACTTGAACCCAAATAATCTTTAAACAAGAGGTTTAATCTATGGCATATAATGTGTTAAATGTTCACCCTATTCTGCATTTACTCTTTCCTATGGTGACTGAAAGCTTCTAAACTAGATTAATAGCATGTTGCTTCCGCGTTCGTTTCGGATTTCACCGCGCGTTAAACACGAAGCTACAACTAGTAGCTTCACTTTCACCGCATGTTTAGAAGACTGCTACCGTGGTTCCAAACACAAGTTAAGTATATACATCGCTTGTACATCAAGGAAGTTGCATTACAAGCTATGGCTAAAAGCAACTAGCAAAGTAGGTGGGCTTGATTTTGAGTTTTCCTGTTTGATGAAGATTTAAAAGTTCAAAATTGGGACTGATTTTATCAAAGAATGAATATCTTATGGAAGAATTCAGTCAATCCGGGAGCAAGGTTTCTTTCTATGTATAATATATTAATCCAATGTCAGAATATTCTGAGGTAGGTTTCGACAAGTTCTTCAATAAAATTGGAGGGCTTAGTGTCTGAAATCTGACAGTATTTCCTTCATATTAAGTTCCATACTTGCATATTGAAGTTTCATGTCATGAAAAAATCAAGCAGCATTTTTGCAGTGATAATCACTATCAGAATGCTGCAAGGATCAATTTGTGATATATAATTGCACAGAGCAAATTTTTCATAATAACTCTTACTATTTGTAATTGCAAATGTTTTATTTGTTTCAGTTGACACCGGTTTTAGGAAAATTTCGTCAACTAATTCTACATACATGCTTACATTTTTGTAGTGATTGTTGGGGAAATCGCCAATTTTGCAGCTTATGCATTTGCACCTGCATTACTTGTAACTCCTTTAGGAGCTTTAAGTATAATTTTCAGGTAAGAAACATGGTGTTCTTCACAACACAAATTCTTCGGATGCTTCTGTTTTCTTTCGATAACACAAATGTGGATTTCTGCCATCAAATCTTAATCTGGATGCCTGCATGAAAAAATATAGTTACAAACTCATATCATGGTGCAGTGCAGTATTAGCTCACTTTATCTTGGAAGAGAGATTGCACATCTTTGGCATGCTTGGATGTGTTCTTTGCATGGTGGGATCTACAACTATTGTTTTGCATGCTCCGCATGAAAGAATTATTCACTCTGTTAAGGAAGTGTGGCAGCTTGCGACAGAACCGGGTATGTTTTAACCCTTGATTGCTTCGTTTCAACATATTTTCCACATTGAATCTTGTCACGAGTCAAAGCAGGAGGATATGTGAGTGGGGTGCATTGTATTTGAGGCATTCATTTATAGTTAATTAAGCTAACATTGAATTTTCCCCTTTCATCAACAGGTTTTATTATCTACACTGTTGCAGTTGTGATTCTGGTTTCTGTCCTCATTTTCTATTGTGTTCCAAAATATGGACAGAAACATCTAGTCATATACGTTGGAATATGTTCTCTCACCGGCTCACTTACGGTATTAATTATATCTTCAATACTCGTGTTGTGGTTGACCAAAAACTTGCCCTCTATAAACTTAATACTGATCCTTGTTGCATAGGTTATGGGTGTGAAAGCAGTGGGAATAGCTTTGAAGCTTTCATTTGAAGGCACAAATCAATTTATTTACTTTCAAACCTGGTTCTTTAGTGTGGTTGTGATAGGATGTTGTATTTTGCAGATCAACTACTTGAACAAGGTAAGCATTGGCATTATATCTGTTGGCGCATGCAATGTTGGCTGTCCTTTTGTTGTGTCTTCCCATATAACTTCAATGACTATGCCATAATTGAATAATATATTTTTTTAATGTGATTGAAAAACTTGTATAAGAAACAATCAGCTCTTTATGGGACCTTCAACATTTGAGGCTAAATATTTTGGTGGTAGTTTGTAATGCTTAAAAAATCTTATCTATGCTTTCCCAATCTTTGGGGCTAATATCATCAGCAAAATGTCCATGTTTGTATTTCTAATCCAGTATCTAGCATTTGCAGAAGCTATAAACAAAAGGTTTCACACTGCTTATCTTAATTAGCATTGAACTATCTCACTTCCTTCCAGTTTTAGTTAAGAATGGATAAAGCTTAACACATACAATATTGTCAGCACTGTCATAGAGTTTCCCTAATTATTAAAATCAGTAGTGCTGGATTCCTGACAATGAGTGTGTTGAGTTAGTAGTTCAAGATAGTAACTGTACCAGATATATTGTAATGCTAATTATTTGATTTGGAAACATATTTCAGGCCTTGGACACCTTTAACACTGCAGTTGTCTCACCGGTTTACTACGTCATGTTTACATCACTTACCATCTTTGCCAGCATAATCATGTTTAAGGTGACTAATTACCTTCTGTAGTTCTGTATATATATTTTAAATTTTGTAATTTTGTTTGCTATCTACTTGGCGATGCTACTAAAGTATTTGGACATATGATAGTTTACAACAACAAGAAGAAAAGTCTTCTTTCACTTGGTGGGGACAGAATGCATAACACCATTATGTCATGTCAAAAATCAAGTCTTTAGATATATCTACTGGATCAGTCATAATTAGAATTTACTTTTGTATTATAATATCGGGTTGTAGAGGCTCTTTTCGTTTTCAAGCTTTTTGAGAACTTGGACACCAAAAATCTATCAAATTAAGGCCCATTGAATCTTAAGATTACATCATATAGTTTTGGCCAATCATTGTTGAGCCAGTTGTCTGCTCCTTGTCTTGACTGTTGTTTGCTAATTCCAGGATTGATACTTGCTTGGCAATTATTTGAAGAACATTTCCCCTAAAATGTCTTCTTTGTGTGATCACTTGTTCTAAAACCAGCCTTATTTTGCTTGTCTACTATCTATTTAAAAAGGTTAACTATGACACGTGCCGAAAACTCTTTCACCTGCTGAAAATTGTTTTTTTGTCTTTTTTTCCTTCTCGGATGTGTTGTGCATCCGAGAATCATGGGTATCTCCGACTAGTTGATAGCTAAAAGTTCTAAACATATAAGCTTATTCTGTTCATTAGTTAACGTTCTATTTAAGGAGCTGAAGTTTTTTAGAAACAAGTAAAATGACATTTTATCCACACAGTAAGTGCTCACACGTCATAGTCACAATAATCGCTTCCAAATCCATGAATTTTGATGGTACAATATTTTTTTCGTCATTTTGAAATGCCTAAAGGAGTGTAAGAGAATAAAAGAGTCCAATTTTGATATTCTAGATACAAGATTATGGCAAGGTTACATGATTAACATTTGCAATTAATCAATTATCTGTATCGTTATTTGCTATATTGTCTTGTTAGACTCATTACTAGTATTCTTAATACCTTCATTGGCAATTTGCAAATGAAATGTAAACCATGATCTATTTTCGTGCTTTTTTTTTTATTTGCTGCAGGACTGGGACACACAAAGTGCATCACAAATTGCTACTGAGTTATGTGGCTTTGTCACAATTTTATCTGGGACCTTTCTCCTTCACAAAACAAAAGATATGGGAAATAGACCAACACAACAGTCTCCTGGTTTTTCATCTCCAGACCGTGCTAGTAATAACTCAGACACCTGAAAACCATTGGTTTTTGAATCTAGGCAAGACAGCAATGGTATTTCACCTTTGTTCACAAGCTAAACAGCTTTGAAAATCTGATGAAGGTTATAATGCTATGGTTTTTCAAAGAGAAGAAAGTCAGAGAAGGGGTGAGTGGTACTGTTTGGTTGGAAGAAACATGCTTGTAATGATGAAAAAAAAGGGCAAAGTGGATAGTATGATGATATTAATGTGAAAGATTACAGGAAGCATTTCTGACAAAATTCAGATAAAAATACCGCGATTTAGTTCCTTGTAGTCTTTGTTTTTTGATTTCCCCCCTCCCAGTTTTTATGTGAAACTGTGAATAGCTAATAGCCAAAAGGTAATGTTCATTGATATGAGATTATGATCATTGGAGCCCATTCATAGTTCCTATTATGGTCTTCACATACTTCATGTCCTCCTGATTCATTAGTAAAAGCATACTTTGAAACATTCATTTGGCTGTATAATATCAGTACACAAGGATAAAGTTAATTTTTTAAGCCTTTTCTTTTTGTTTGTGCAACGAGATTACAAATGCATTTCATAGACAAACTTTTAACATACTTCTTGAAAGTCACTAGAAAATAATTAGTCTAATAATGAAATGTTTTTCCAACGGGCTAAAATTTTACACATACTCATATATCTAAGCAGCATCTATAAAAGTTTATTTAGATTTATCCACATACTTAATTAGATTCACTAAAATAATTTATTCAACAATTATTTGATTCAACTGAATAACTGATCATCAAATAGGAGAAAGAAAGAGATAAGGAGTGTAGAGAACATGAAAAGGTGGCACTTCTCTTGGTAATTTACGTGCTTTTGTTCTGCGTGACTGATTTAGATCCGAATCTTACTATTCGGTACAAATATTTTCATATAAATTTGGAACACAAACTTTTCACATTTTAATTTTAATGTAATGTAATCCCTAAAATTTAAAAATCCTTTGACAAAAAAACACACCCACCTATTTCATATATATCTATCCAAATTTTATTGGAATCAAGCCAAGCAAAATGGAATGATCGAGAGTAAGGGTGTGCACACTTTCGAGCCGACCTGATCAACTCGGTGACCCGACGAACTCGAACCAATCCAATCAAACCCGAAGTAGTTTGGTTTGGGTAACGGATTTTTCATTTTGAACCCGCGAACCCAACCCAGTGACATGACATTTAATATTTTAAAAATTGGTTTGTGTCGCATGACTCATGAGCCCAACCCACTCATCACCAGGTTGGTTTGGTTCGAATTTTACAAGAAACACTACCGGTTTTCAACCCAATCCAATCCGATAAAATTTGGGCATCGGGTTTGGTCAAAACTGACCCAACCCATCCTGTGTACACCGCTAATCGAGAGCTCCATCCTGCAATATTTACATTTCGATTCAGCAATTTTCTATTTTCTAATTACTACTAAGCCAAAGCCAATGGAAACCTTGAAACGTATGTTTGAAATAAAATTGGAAAGAAGAAAAAACAAAAACGTGAACAGCAGGATTCGAACCTGCGCGGGCAGAGCCCACATGATTTCTAGTCATGCCCGATAACCACTCCGGCATGTCCACTTCGACGGTATCAACATCCCAATTATATTATTTGTTAACATTAAAAAGTTCAAGAAAACCCAAATATTTTTTTATTCTTCTGAAAAAAATAATAAAATTGGTTGGGAATTTTTCGCTCTCAACGGAGCAATAGCTTTCATCACTTGATTCCCCAGTTAGCCAGATAATCCACTGTCGTATATTTTCTCGGGAAAATTCAACTTTCCGGGAAAAAATCAGCGAGTGTGCCAGCTCCTCTCGAGTGGTCTGAAATCCGACAAGGTAAGCAGACGCCATCCTTCTCTTCTCTTGAATTTTGAAATTTTCGTTGAGAATCAATCAATCAATCAATCAATCGGTAGGTTAAAATTCTGGATTGAGAAAAAAAAATTCAAACGAGTTGCACGATCTTCGTGTTCTCGATGCAATCGGAATCGTTATCGGAAAAGGTTTTGGTGCTTGAGGAAGAGGAGGAGGAGGAAGAGGAAGAAGAAGAGGATAGTTATACGTTAGCGTAGGGTTTGGTTGCCAATGATTCCTCCGAGAAGGAAGAAATGGACCGAGGCGGAGGAGAAAACCCTAATCGACAAGTACGGCGAGATGGTGGCCGATGGTACTCTCGCGAAGATGAGAACTCGCGAGAAGAAGTTCAAACCGATCGCTTGCTACGTCAATTCAGTGCACCACCTTCGCGATCCCGTGGCGTACCCTTGGCAGTGGACTTGGAAGGACGTTTCCACCAAGGTGCAGAACATGAGGCACCAGTATCTGCTCGTGAAGCAGAAGATCAAGAAGCCCGAGTTTTCGGGGATGGAGAATTCTGGAGGGGATTGTGATGGGAGTGAGTTTGATTGGGTGGAGGGACTCACTCATTGGTCTAACTTTCTTAGGTACAAGGAGGTGTTTGGTGATGTTGCACTTGTTGTTGGTAGTCATCCTCATGGTGGTGGTAACGAGTTGATGGGGATTGTGGATGGGGGTCGTGATGGCGACCATGGAGATGGGTTTCTTGGTGGTGGTGGTGGTGATGGTGATGGGGGAATGGATATGGTTGATTTTGGCCAGATGGGTCATTCCGGGGATGGGGATGGTGATTTTGTAGTTGCTATGGATGGAGTTGACAATGGGGTGATGGGTTTGGGTTTTGAGTATGATGCTGAAGAAGGGGAGGTGAATTATAACGGAAGTGGCCGGACGAGGGAAGATGCGGAGAATGGTTATGTGTATGAGGAAGGGGAAGTGACAGGGTCGAATATGAAGAAAAAGAGGAAGTTGGTGAAGGGGATGGAAAAGAAGGTGTGGAGGATTCTTGCTAACCAGCTGGGGCATTTGAGGGAAATGGAGGCTCGGTTTGAGCAGCGTGAGATGGATAGGGAGCGGGAGAGACTGAGGAGGGAAAACTTGCGAGTGGAGCTTGATAAGCAATGGGAAAAGAAACTGGAGGAAAGGGAAAAGGAGAGGGAGGAAAGGGAGAAGGAGAGGGACAAGCTGAGGAGGCAGAGAATGTCTGAGTGGGAAGCTATAGCGAAGGAAAATGAAGAGATGGAAAGGAAAAGAAGAGAGGACGAGTTAATTCGTGAGAGGGAACGGGAGGAGAGAATGAATTGCAGGAGGCTAGAATGGAAGAAGAGGATTGACGAGATGCTAAATCAGCACCGAGCAGAAATGGGCCAGATGCAGACTCGGATTCTTCATGAGCAACAGAATCTTACTAGCCAATTGCTTGGTATATTCTCACAGTGGACTGCCCAACCTGCTGGCCTATCTGATCATACTAGTGCTAGCAACCATTATCTTTCACAAATGATGCAAAATTTGCATCATGTAAACGGTATTGTTCACGGCGACACTCGGGTTGAGGGGGATAATCAAGAAGATCAATTCATTGTTGATGGATGATGTATCTCTGCCATTTTGTGTCTCTTTGCTGAGGTGTCCAGAAACACTTCTGTCATGAGAAGTGGCACTAGTTATTAAAGTGCACATAACTGTTGAATGCATTCATAACTGTACTCTCTTCCAATAGGTATTATTGTATACTGTGTCTAGTTTATAATATTGTTAGTGTAACTAGTCTATATAATAATGTATTTTGTTCATCGTATTCCTCTGTATTGAACAATGAAACTGTGAGTGTAAAGGTCGCATTTTTTGTCCAGTACATGTTTTGAATGCTTCCATTCAAGCTGTCAATTACTTGAATCCTTTAATACACATAAACTGAAGGAGGAATTTTCAATTTTCTATCTGTTCTTTAATATGCAATCCGACTCATTGTGATGCCAATGCAACAGCAGATGACATTCTAGAATCTGGAGTACTATATTAATCCTTTGTTATTGTTTCCTGCTGTCATTTGACTAAGTTCATTATCATGTCCGATATTCTTTACAAGTATTCACTATTCAGTATAAGTTAATGATGGCTTTGTTTCAGCCTTATGGACATGGCAGATGTGTTACTGTGTTTATATTTACTTCATTTAATTCCTTAAATGTTTACTCTTACGAAGTTCACCTATGCTCTTGCCCTAATGAAAAATATCCTTTTAGCTACACCTAAGTGAAGTAAATGGAAGTGAGTATTATTCACAACTTTCAATTCTGTTTATTAGAGTTGCATTTGGCTAGTTGTTTAACCATAAGACTTAACATATGCTGTATTGTAGAGACCAAGTTCAAGTGTTTGCATTGTGTTGTAATCATGTTTGTCTTTGCAAAATTTTCAGTTATCATATGTTGTCTTTGCATCAGTTTTGGTAAGAACATTCCAACTTCCCGTACTTATTTCTTTTTGGGGCGAAAATTTCCTTTATTTTTTAGAACTTATATAAATATATCCTATTATATTCTGATGAAATATCCCATCTCCCCTATTCCTGACTAGATTGTAGTTCGAGGGAACTCCTAAAGGCCATTGCATTGTTGTATTTGATAACAGTTGTGCATACTGAGAGCCCCATCGAAAGATTTAGGAAACTTCTTCGTCTCCTTTACAAGAGACAACTTTAATTAACACATATTAAGGAATACCATTGAAATCATAACTTTTTAATTAATACACCTAAAAACATAAACTTCTATCGAAAACTACTATTATTATCCAATGAAAGTTTATCATATTGTCACATCACCCCACTTTAAATAATTGCACAATGATCGAGTTCTCATTGGACGTCGATGTAAAACTAGTTTACACCGACAGTGTATGTCCCTTTTTCTCTATTAAAAATGGTGGCTCATAGTTCTAATTAATGACATTTTTTTTTGGGTGCTAAATGACATTTCTTTAATTACTTCCACTAACATTAGACCTAAATAAAGGTATAAATAGAATTTATCATTTAATGCATTTAAAATTTTATGTTTTTTTTTATATTTAAGACCAAGAAAAAAATGTCATTTTATCTATTATAAAAATTAAAAAATGGACAAGAGAGAGTATAATTTTTGGTGCGAAGGAGGTAGAATTATTAAACTTCTTTTTTAATTGCATGGGATCTAACGATTTAGGTGTCTTTCGAATTACAGCTACAACTTCTTAGCTGGCAAAGACTTATTTGTTCGGTTGACATGGTGTACAACATATGTTGGCCCATGGATACGATGGAAATAAGTTGCCCAAATTATATTCCTAGAAATATGGATGTTTCATTTTTTTTCCTCCTTCTGAATTCCAAATACTCAAGGATGGTAACGTCTAAATAAAGAGAATTGCTTTTCAGTGGCAGACTTGGAACGCTAAAATTTTCATACATGCCTACATATACCCAACTTTTTTAAGTGTTCTTTGGGTTCCCCATCTTAGATTGATGCATCGTTCTTCTATCCTGAGATATGTTAGAAATGAAAAAAAAAGCCATGAATCTGTGATAAAAAAAAAACTGATCTAATAATGGATTTTCAGACTGCAATCTTAAAAAAAATAAAAATATGATGATGACTTCTATATAATCGTAACTATTTCTAAAGCAAATTTATGAATACTGTTTGTTGATGCAAAAACGAATTATTATTATTGCACGAATATATAACTATAAATGAATCTTTTACTTTTTTTTTCTCTCCTCTATTCATACTATTTATTTTTCACAAATTTGTGTTATTTAATTTTGATTTCATTCATAACACATTACAATTTTAATCAACCAAAATTTAAAAATAAATACATCTTTACACGTTCACTTTAAACTAAAAAATTAGAGTAATGTTTTTTGACAACCAATTCTTACAACTATACATACACCGTATACTATACGTATAGCACTGTAGATGCACAGGCAAAAAAAATGTACAGACGAAAAAATGTACGGAATTTTTTCCCAAAAAAAATAATCTTATTTCCTCTTTCCTATTAACCACCAAATGAACTGAATTAACCAAATATTTGCAAGTCATTAACTATGTAGGGTATGAGTTGTGATTAATGATTAAAGCATTAAGATGACCCATTAACCACATAACAAACTAAATTAACCAAACATTTGCAAGTCATTAACCACATTTTTAATGAATTGTAAAAAATGACTGAAGCATCAGGATAGTCCATTAATCACATAACAAACTGAATTAACCAAGAATTTGCAAGCCATTAACCATCAGGAAAAAAATTATTTTCTCTTTTCTATTAACCACCCACTAAAAATTACATGGTTAATGCAGTACAAATACTTGGTTAATTCAGTTCATTACATGGTTAATGAGTTATTATTTGCAACTCATTAACCACGTAGTGAACTGCATTAACCAAGTATTTGTAAGTCATTAACCATATAATATCAAAGTAACTCATTTACCATATAATTTCAAAGTAACTCATCAACTATTTAATAAACTAAATTAACTAAGTATTTTCAAGTCATCAACCATGTAATTTTTAGTGAGTTGTGAAAAAAATATGGAATTAATTGTCCAAAAATAATAATAATCAATTAATCACGTAATGAATTAAATTAACCAGCCATTTGCACTGTATTAACCATGTAATTTTTATTGGGTTGTGAAAAATATGAAATTAATTTTGTGCATAAAAAAATTGTAACTTATTAACCATGTAACGAACTGAATTAACCAAGTATTTGCACTACATTAACCACGCTTGAACAGTGAGTAGTTGTAATCAAAGTTGTAAGAATTGGTTGTCAAAAAAATATTACTAAAAAAATTACTTCTAAAAAATTTTCCTAGTCCGAAAATCATGTACTCCCTCCGTCCCTTGATATATGACTATTTTGTAAAATTTTCTTGTCCCTTAATATAAAACAATTTTCAAAGACTAAAGTGCATTAATTATTTTTTTACAAAATTACCCCTTATACCAAGGTGCATTAATTCTCTCTCTCGCAATAGTCTTGGAAGATGAGAAGAGTAACTTGGAAAAAAAAAGCATCTATTTTGTACAAATTTAATACTAATAACTAACAAAATCTATTTTTTTAAAAGGCGTAAAATGGACAAAAGAGAATAAGTTGTAAAGCGGTATCAATTGCAAAAAAAACTAAAAACTAAGAAAAAGAAGGCTAATAAAACAGCGTGCTGCACACTTGCACTTGCGGCTCACCCGTTTATTCAGCCCTTGTGGGTTGGTAGCATGATAGGAGAGAGTCTATTTAGTCATGCGGGGCTGACGCCACATTTTTAAGAATGCGCAGACGGCAACTTGCCTAGTGTTCTTGTCCTTATATATATAGATGCAATCTCTCAGACCAATTCGTAACAATATGATCTTTTAAGCCTTCATTTCTTTCTCAGTTAAGTAGCTTGGCTTTTTGGCAATTTGATATTCTTATTGTGGAAGCTAGTTTACTCTAGAGAAGAGAAGATGGTGAGTGTTGATGAGATTCGTAAGGCACAACGTGCAGAAGGTCCCGCCACGGTGATGGCAATTGGCACCGCAACTCCTCCCAACTGCGTCAACCAGAGTGACTACCCCGACTATTACTTTCGTATTACTAACAGTGAGCACAAAACTGAGCTCAAGCAAAAATTCAAGCGCATGTGTAAGATATCTCATCTCATATCTTCAATTTGTTTATGTGCTTTTAAATATATATCATTCTGCTATTTGACATCAGAGATTTGTATGAATTTCAATACATTTTGGGCTGTGTAATGCTATTGGTTTGATTTCTAGTAATTGAATTCCAATACTTGAATTAACGTTTTCCATACCTCTTCAAACCCAAAGATCATTTGGTTAGGTTAATAGTAAAGAAAATATTTCTTCAAATTTATTTCAGGTGAAAAGTCAATGATTAAGAAGAGGTACATGTACTTAACAGAGGAAATTCTGAAAGAAAACCCCAGTGTATGTGCTTACATGGCACCATCATTGGATGCAAGGCAAGACATGGTGGTAGTAGAAGTACCTAGGTTGGGAAAAGAGGCAGCAACAAAGGCCATCAAGGAATGGGGTCAACCCAAGTCCAAGATCACTCACCTCATCTTTTGCACCACAAGTGGTGTGGACATGCCTGGTGCTGATTATCAACTCACAAAACTCCTAGGACTTCGTCCATCGGTGAAACGTTACATGATGTACCAACAAGGGTGTTTTGCTGGTGGTACGGTGCTTCGTTTGGCCAAAGACTTAGCTGAGAACAACAAGGGTGCCCGTGTGCTTGTGGTTTGTTCAGAGATCACTGCTATCACATTTCGCGGCCCAAGTGATACCCATCTTGATAGCCTTGTGGGTCAGGCTTTGTTTGGAGATGGTGCGTCTGCTGTGATTGTTGGTTCAGACCCATTGCCCGGGATTGAGAGACCATTGTTTGAGCTAGTGTGGACTGCACAAACAATCCTTCCAGATAGTGAAGGGGCTATTGATGGCCACCTTCTGTGAGGTTGGACTAACATTCCATCTTCTCAAGGATGTTCCCGGACTCATCTCAAAGAACATTGAAAAGGCCTTGGTTGAAGCCTTCCAACCCTTGGGTATATCTGATTATAACTCTCTCTTCTGGATTGCACACCCCGGTGGACCATCAATTCTTGACCAAGTTGAGGACAAATTAGGCTTGAAGCCTGAAAAATTGGAGGCCACTCGACAAGTGTTGAGTGAGTATGGTAACATGTCAAGTGCATGTGTGTTGTTCATTTTAGATGAATTGAGGAAGAAGTCAAAAGAAAATGGACTTGGCACAACTGGTGAAGGGCTTGAATGGGGAGTGCTGTTCGGTTTTGGCCCTGGACTCACTGTTGAGACTGTTGTGCTCCATAGCGTTGCTACTTAAGAGCACAAATCCTTTTTATTTTGATGTATTCTTGAATATTTCCTCTTAAATAGATGTATTCATTCCTCATATGTTTCTTCCTATCAAGATTTTTTGTATTCCAATAAACAAGAATGAGGCATATATATGTATAAAAGCATAGGTGGTTAAAGCCACCATTCTTCATGCACTTCAAAGCATGGTTGTGAAACGCGTGAGGCAACTCGTAAGATCGCACGATACTACGAGTTCTTCCATGGTGGGCGAGTTACAGCGGCGCCATAATCGGAAAAGTGGGCGGTGTGGCAGAATCGACGAGGAAGATCGCAAACTCACCGGATCGACGCTCTATTTCGCGGCGAGATTTAGGGTTTTTTAACCCGTTAGGCTACTGTCAACCCGTTTTCAGAAACGACCCGGTTTTTCGGAAACGACCCGACTCAGTTACTTTATAATGCGACCCGCGAAGACACCATCAACTTTTATATTTTTCACCGCATTTCACTTATTGGGCCAAGCCCATTTAATGGTAACCCTAATTTTTAGTTTGTTTTGCTTCAAAGGCGCCACATCGTCTTCTTCATACTTCATCTGCAACTTTTTTTTTTTATCTTCTCACACCTGCAACATCCTTCTTTCACCCCTCTTCTTCATTTCCCCCCTTTTTTTCTCTCGTTTCATGATGATTTGTTAAAGATTTGGATGCTGGTTTTGATGTTTTTTGTTTTGTGTTTGAGACTATGAAAAGTTGTGACTTATGATTAAATTAATAAAATTTTTATGTCCAGTTTATTTTGGTGTTTTAAGTTTAATTTTTTAATTATGTTATTTATATACATATATAAATAATTAAATATAATTTTGTCTTTTTGGTGGGATCTTACGATCCGTGTTACGATCCCACGATTTACGATCTTCCATCCCCCTAGCGATCTTAGGTGGGATCTCGAGTTTCACAACCATGATTCAAAGTCAAACTTTCTTCACTAAGTTTTATTTCCAGTAATCCTCCTCCACCTCTTCTTCTGATTTTTGGTTTTCCCCTTTCCAATTATCCTTCCTTTTCTTTTCTCTTCTAAACTCTCTTTCACTCTCAAAATCTCATTTCATCCCGTTACCTCCTCCACATTCATTTGGTGACCAAACTTCCGCTCCTGAAGGAGAAGAAAAGAGGAGATCAATTTCTCAACCTCCAACATCTCATAGCTTGATTCAAGGTAGGGGAAGAGATTCAAGCAATTGAATGCTCAACCGTGATGTAACTCATGTTCAAGGGCTGCATATGAGGTTCAGAAGTTGATATTTTGGTGCTAGGTTACTTTATCCCCAAGAAACTTAATCTCCACTAAATTCTAAAACTAGTAGTCTATGCTTTTTATGAGGTTGACCAATGCAGTGCGTATATTTTGTTTTGCTACTTTGTGATTCTGCATAATGATGTTTCAAAGTCTAAAATAAAGTAAATAAATGAAGGATTGAGATAGTAATAAGGTCTTGAAACAAAAACCTCCCTATCAAGTTGCTATGAAGCATGAAAAGTGATTTTGATTCAAGCATGTGTTGGTTTTGTGCAATCGAGCCATTGACCAATATCAGGCCAATCGAGATTGTTCCAGTGCTGCATGGTTATATGCAGGTAAAGGTTTGTTTCACGGAACTAGGACATGAACTCCTGTGCCCTGCACGAAAGCTATAGTATTGTTTTGGCGCATCGTGCTTAGCCAGTTTTCTCTTTTGTTCTAGACTGCTTAGGAGCCCTAAATTGTGTTGTTTATTGGGAGTGGCTTTCAGCACCCCCATTTTTACCTGCAGCACCCCATTTCCTTTTTACATTCCAGCAATTGAGTTGTTGGAAGCAAAATTGGCTTGTTGTCGGAATGTAAAATAAAAGGAGGGGTGCTATAGGCAAAAAAAGGGGGTGCTGGAAGCCACTCCCTTGTTTATTTTTGGTGGATACCTTGCAGTGAACTATGGTTTGTGCACATACACTGTGGACCTGATTGTACATATTCTGGAGGTGTTGTCTGTGGCACCATCACTATATGCACCTAATGTTTATAGTTTATAACCGTTGATTTGTTTATAGAACGTCTATTCAGTTTTGCCATATGATATCCATGATCTTAGTTGGTGATGCATTTTAGTGAGGGTATTAGACAAATTCTTGATAACCTTAATTGCAAAAGAGCATCAAAATAAAACACACAGGAATTGCTTTTATTATCTCCATTTTCTTGTAATTTGTTTTCAAAGGAGGGATCGATAGCAAGATGAGGATTTATAATGTTCTGGAATTGGAAGGGAACACCATCCTCTGCAATGGCAGAGGTTCTCAACCTTTGAATTTTTTTAATGAAAAAATAATTTCATTTATGTTTTGAAATAGGAAAAATGTTAACTTTTACACAAACATCGAACAGTTTCATTCATAACCTATATATTATATATAAATATTTATTTTTCGTCTCATCCGTGAGAGGCAATAATACTTTTTCTATACACATAAATTGAAAAAATGAACCTAAAATAATATATATATATTTTTTGTTTCAAAAATCTCATATTTTAAAAAGCTAAAACTATTCCATTCGAACCAACAATATATATAAACATATAATTAATAATTATGATTTTTTTTTACACATATGTCCAATTATATCACACAATGTAGATATTTGTATAGATTGTTTATTAAGTAATACTATTATAACTAGACACCATGGTAAAATATTATTGAATATACGTAGAAAGTTTTATAACAATTAGTACATGGTTATTAAATTATTTAATTATATAAACATATATCTTTTTTTTGACTCAAAATTATGTAACCAATGTTGAAAACATCTTTTGGAAGTTAGGGGTGTGTCTCTGTGTGGGTAGGGGCGAGTAGGATCCGACCCAACTCGAAGATCTGTCTCGCCTTTGTCCTATTTGACCCACAAAATATTGGATTTGTTTGTGTCTAGAGACGGGTTAGGGTTTAAAAAATGGACCCGACTAAAATTTATGGACGGGTTAGGGTTATATATAACTCGTCTCAACTCATCCTTTATTCACCCATTTGTTAAATTCTATTATGTTTGTGATAAGATTTTTATAAATAAAATATTCAAGCTGGAATTTATGTTAGTTTAGTTAGTAATCTTGTAGCAAAACAAAATTGTAAGAGCTATGTTTGGATTTGAGTACATGGTAAAATAGTAAAATTAATCAATTTTTCACTTTTAATTTTTAATTATAATTAAATGATCACCTTATAATTTTATTTTAATTGTCCTTCGGGACATCGAGACCCCGGTCTTAGTTAACCTGTAGAGCATCGAGTTTATTTTGATCTAGGAACGGGTTAGGGTTTAAAAAATTGGTTCGACCAAAACTTAAGGTCGAGTTAGAGACAAGTATAACGCGTTTCAACCGGTCTCTTGCTCACCCCTAATTGCGGGTCTTTTCCCCCAATTTTATTCTTCTAACATCTTTCCAATTAATAACATTTTTCTAATTATATCTTCTAATGACATGTTGCCCCCCAGTTAATAACATCTTTCCAATTAACAACATTTTTATGTTATTTTTTCACTTTTGAGTTAATCCTTGATTATATTTTATAATTTCCTAATTAATTAATACTATAATATAGTTCGGGTAAAAACGAAATGCCTAACAAACAAACAATCAGTAAGAACTATAAAGAACTTAGAAGAAAACACTACTGCTTGTTTAAAAAATAGGAGTATCCACTTCAAGAATAAACAATTTTACAATCTCCAAAACCAAGAACATATTTGTGCAATTCGGTTAATTATTGAAATTGTCAAAATGGATCCGAATTTTTTTTTTTTTGACGATAGAAATAAAATAGAAACATTGGATAAGATCAACATTCGCGGTTTTTGTCTTTTCAGTAAAATTAATTAAAGAGAGAGGAGACGGAGGAGTGACGCTTTGGTTATTGATTGTCAAGGGTGGTTGGTTGGAAATGCAAATTGGAGGGTTTAACTAAGAATAAGATCACTCTTTCCTTTGGCGTTGTGTTTTTGAAACAAGGAACAAACAAAAATATGTTATTGTGGGGTTCGAATTCCAAAGGAGGAGGAGGAATATGGAGGAGGGCGGTGTTTGTGTGGATTTGTGTCTGTGTTTGTGTAGCAGCAATTGACTATGGCGGCGTAGTAAGAGTGACGGAGGCGGCAGAATGGTTCAAACCGTTCAACGTGAGCTACGATCACAGGGCTCTCATCCTCGACGGCAAACGTCGCATCCTCATCTCCGCCGGCATTCACTATCCCCGCGCCACGCCCGAGGTCTCATTCTCAACTCACTTTCCCCAATTTCAAACATTGCATGCACTGCCAATTCAGATACCTACAAGCTTGCAATGGAGGGAGTAGGGTAACAAACAGTAATTGTTAAAAATAAAATGTAAAAAATCATTCACGTGTTTTCTCTTAAATGCATACTCTTTTGGGATAATTGGTTCATGATATAATAAGAGCCTTTACCCAACTATTTAAGCTTGTGAAATAGTGAGTTTATATCAGGACTATTAAATTTGTGATGTGAACTTTCTGAAATCTGAAATTCGATTTTTTTGCATTTGATGTAATTTTAGATGTGGCCTGATCTGATTGCAAAGAGCAAGGAAGGTGGGGCAGATGTAATTGAAACTTACGTTTTTTGGAATGGGCATGAGCCCGTGAGAGGACAGGTGCAGAATTATGTTTCTCCCTGCTACTGTATATTTGATATTTATTTATTTATTTATTATTACTAAAATATTAATTTCTTTGTTCGCTTTATGTGTTTGAACATGTGCAGTATAATTTTGAAGGGAGATACGATCTTGTGAAGTTTGCAAAGCTAGTTGCATCCAATGGACTCTATTTCTTTCTCCGTATAGGCCCTTATGCATGTGCTGAGTGGAACTTCGGGTCTCAGCCTTTACTCATTGTTATCTTATGATTTCTTGTTGCTCAAGTTTGATATTTCCATTAGATAAGCAACTTGAAGAGTAGACTTGCATTCTTTAGTGACCATCTGATTGCACTAATTATATAATAAGGATAATTAATCAGTCACACTTCTAAACCGGAAAAAGTCTTGGTTCTGTAGTTTTTCATTTTACGCTATGTTCTAGGATTTTTTACAGTTAAATCTATTTGAAAGTCATTATTTTAATGTTCTGATGTGAGTAATAGTTTGCCTTTTGCATAGTCAGGAATTCATAAGTCATGACTCTTTTTTTTTCAATTTCCTTTTTCTTTTTTTAGTTGATTTATATATGTCAAGTTGAAAGCTAGTCAACTTTTTGGTTCTGGACTATAAATTATTGATGGAAAGAAGTGTTAAAATACAACAGAGATAATTCCAAATTTGTGGAAAACAAAATAAAATGGATATGGATCAAGTTTTAACTTTTAAGAACTATATCCTTGCATCAGCAAAAATGAGTTGTGCAAGTTGTACCTTAACTCTTGCAGAGGATCCTCACCTTTTTTAGTTTTAGAGTTGTGATTTCAACTGCAACTTTCTAATGGTCTTTCCTAAATTTATTTGAATTGTGAAAATCAATTTTAAGTTTATTGTTTGTATAAAAAAAGGATTAACTGGTCTTAGAGAAGGCAGCCGAGTGGTAAAGTGCTGCGGGATATTGGGAGCGCGGGTTCGAACCCGCAAAGCTCCACTTCCCCCTCTCCATCCCCCACCCCGTGACCAATTGTACTAAGGACCCAAAAAATAAAAAGGATTAACTGGTCCTATTCTAGAGGAAAGCTATTTTATTCTAAAAAAAATCTAAAATCAAAGTAATTTCCGCTTTGTACAAAAGAAGACAAAATAAATAAGCACAAACTTCGTACAAAGGTGTTAATGTTACTGGCACTATGATGGAAGCATGAATTATTAGCTATTTTATGTGAACAACACTTGTAGTTTTAGATCTATCTGATTTCTCTGTTTGGATATTGCCCCATTTTACAGCATCACTGTCTTGATGTTATTCTTCTGTTATCTATTGAAGCCTATATGCAGCTGGAAAAATATGCACAGGAATTTCAGATTTGGCATCCTGCTGCACTCCTAGTTTATCTGTTTCTTTTGTTTTGTTTATGTTTTAGTTGTTTAGCTTTTTCAGCTCTCAAGGAATCCTCACTTGTGGTTTGCTTATTTCTCTTTAGTAATGGTTATTTTTCTACAGAAGATAGATAAACATTTCACAATTTTTTTCTTGATTTGAGCTATGTTTGCAGCGGTTTCCCAGTGTGGTTGCGTGATATCCCTGGTATTGAATTTCGAACAAACAATGCACCTTTCAAGGTAGAATGCTTTTTTGGTTGACATTGCTTTCTTTTGTTTATTTATTTATTTGTTAACAGACGCATGACATTTATTTCTGTTTCTCCTTTTGTATTTGTGATTATTATATTTATTCGATGTTCTATGTGTTGGACTATGATTGACTTGGCAAGTGCTTTTTTCTTGTTTGCACACATCACTTGATGCAAGAAAGCGTGGCAAACTGCTTTTTTCTTTGTTTTTCTTTTTTTGATGTTTTTTCATATCACGTAGTGCTCTTCAATGTTCATGCTGGTAAGGGTGAGATTTTTGCAAACCCTTCTAAAATCCTATGTAGATGATGGGTTGTTTTGGTGTAAGGAATAACTTCACCGAGTGTATAGTCTCTCTTCTTCGACTTTTCTTTATTTTGCTGTATGTGGTGTACATAAAAGGACTTCTCACAGAGTGGTTTCAGGATCTTAGCAAGCAGGCTGATAAGGATAGATATCCATTCACAATAGTCTATGTTATGTAAATACCTTTATACATGAAATTCAATTTGGAAATAACATTTAGTAAAAATTCTCTTTCAATTTTTTCCTTTAGCTTTGTGGCTTCTTTTGGAGGATACCTTATTCTCTCTTGTATTCTGCTGCTCCTCTCTAACATTATTTTTTTCTATAATAATAAAATGTAAATAAAGTACTTTAAGGGTTTCTTTTTCTTGCAATTCCCAAAAAGATGCATATTGTATCCCAAAAGGCTGCTTCATTCATAGAATCTCCTCACGCAGACAGATTTGTTAGATTGTATGGTAAAGAGTTCTCTGTTCCAAGCAAGTTAGAATTAATATTATATAGGTTTAAATAACTTTTTTGTCCCTGCAGATTTTTGCTTTTAGTCCCTATAACATTTTTGTTTTTTTAGTCCTTAAAATGTAGGAAAATTTGCTCTTAGTCCGTGTAATATTTGTCCATGTTGGAATCAGTCCTTATATTATTCATATTTCAGGGACTAAAATAAATATAATTCACATATTACAAGGACTTTAACCAATATGAACAAATATTATAGGGGCTAAAGGCAAAACTACAAGGACCAAAAACAAATTTTCTTATGTTTCAGGGACTAAAAACAAACAAAACAATTTAAAGGGATTAAAAGCAAAAAATGGTATATTTGCAGGAATTAAAAGGATATTTTAAACCTATCATATATTTTTGTACATGTTCATAGTTTCAATTACTATCATGGTTGTTATATGAGCAACTGAATTTTCCTAGATAAATCAGAAATAAATAATGAATCAATTGATAACACAACACCACACAGTACACCGAATAGCTATATGTAAAATTGTCCTTACTATTCAATACTTTCATTGGATATTGTTTTTTATTGTACTTGGAAAGGATTGCCTTTACATTGTTTTGATCAAGTTCCCTTTTTTATTAAAACCTAGGAGGAGATGAAGCGGTTTGTCTCAAAGGTGGTGAATCTTATGAGAGAGGAAATGCTGTTTTCTTGGCAAGGTGGACCTATAATTTTGTTACAGGTTAGAAGAGAGTGTGGAGTTTGGTTTTATGTGCATTAATTGATTTTATTTTTCATAGTTTGATGGATATTCATAGTCCTACTGGGTATCCAGGACTGACAGTAAAAAATTACAACTGTTTCTAGATTCTTGTTTTACCTTGTTCTTGTTGCACTTGTGCATCTTTACTTAGGTAAGTCTTATTTTTTGGGAGTTATAAGGTTGTCCGGTGGTTTGGGGGATGGGACAAAGGGGTTGAGAGGTATAAGGTGCAAGGTTCGAGTCCCTTCCCCACTAACATAACAATCCAACATACTAAAATTTGTCGTTCAAAAAAAAAAAAAGTAAGTCTTATTTTTGGTGGGAGTGAAACTGCTTTTACCAGGTTGTGGATATGTCACTCTCTGGATTTTTCTCTTCTAATTTGTTACTTCAGTTTCTGATAGCATCATCTAAATAGGTGATATGTTATATAATATGTGTAACATGCTGAATGATTAGCAAAGGCGGGTGTGTTCCTACATAATCATATATTAATAGATATTGTATGTTATGTTTTAATTGTTGATTTTTGTTATATGCCACAATTCTGTATTCTGATTGTAAATCCAATTTACAAATTACACTGCTCTCCTGCTTATGGGCAGACCTAACAATTTACGTTAGATAATTGTTGATTATGCTTTATTCTATTGTCATGGAATCAGCAAATGCAAGTGTTAAATCTGATGCTTCCTTTGGTAGAATGCAAAGTTTAACAAGGCATATGACTGAATTTTACCAGATTGAGAATGAATATGGGAACATTGAGAGCTCCTATGGCAAGGGAGGTAAAGAGTATGTTAAATGGGCAGCAAGCATGGCTCTAAGTCTTGGTGCTGGTGTTCCATGGGTCATGTGCAAGCAACCGGATGCTCCATATGATATTGTAAATTTATGCTTTTCCACTATTGAAAAGAACTGTTATTTACCTCTACTTATAAAATTCAAAATAAAAATAAATGTTCAGGGCTCTCTTATTTATCATGAAAAATAATAAAAAGGGAAACATAGTTAACAATAACATATTTCCTGTCTAGAATAACTAATGATTAAGTTGGTTAATTAAATCGATATTCTCATTGATATTCATAGATTGTATTGTTGTCCACAGATTGATACATGCAATGCATACTACTGTGATGGATTTAAACCAAACTCTCGTAACAAACCAACGATGTGGACGGAGAACTGGGATGGATGGTATGAACAAACACATCCTTCAAGGGGATTATCTTTTAATATGAGGGATGGTTGTCAATAATGGCTTAGCTGTCAATAATGGCTGCTATTGCAGACTGCATTAGTGTACTGGCCAACAATAGCCACTATTCCCTCTCTCTTGAAACCCTAGCTTTAACCATATCTATTGGCTCTTTACTGAATTGAAGCCCTTACTTTGCTTTCTTCGCTTCCTGATCTTCCATTGTAGCATTTTAAGGGCTAGCTGCTCCGTGCCATGTTCTGCCATTGCCTAATTTGCTTTTTAAAAAGTTATGCAAACCGTTCAGTAATCTAAGGAATTATTATGTAGTTAGGAAAGTCTTATGATATAGGGAAGGCATTTACTTATAGGTGCAGTGAAAGTAAAGGACTAGAGAGTATATGTATGAATATGATTATATAGTTAATGGCAGTAATAAATACAAGTTTAGGAGTCAATATTGTATAAACTGTTCATAAACCTTTCAGGTCAGTCTATATATCTGTGTTGCGTGCTTCTCTCACTCTTTGTGTGTGTGTGTGTGTGTGTGTGGAAGTGCATGCACCTGTGTGTGTTGAACGGTTGATGAGTAATAGAAGGTAAAAGAAGTATTGTGCTGACAGCTTATTTGGTATTTGGCTGTGTGGTGATAAATATTTTTGTTGGAATATGTACAGTTATTAATGCACCTAGGAAACAATAGCTACTCATTTCCCTAGTAAATCCCATTCATGTACTTAGGAACCAGAACCACATTAATGTTCTTGTAAATCTCACATTGTATTTATTCCCTGAAGTGTATATATAATGAGATTAGCTGAGTGGGATTTCACTCAAGCATTTCACAACATTCAGTTTATTCAACATGGTATCAAGAGCAGGTCAGGTCTTGTCTCTGTTCTAGAAGGGTTTTTCGCCATCTGGTCGGCCAAAAACCCAAGTCTCAAATCAGGTCCTTTGTCCTGCAGGAATTTCGCCGTCGGCCCGATGATTCTCACCTCCACCACCATGGGCAGAGCCGCCGATCTGCGGGTCCCCGAAGTTTCGCCGCCGTATCTCCATCGACGCGCCGCCACCCGCCACCACTGTCCGAGCGGTTTTCCGGCGCGTGTGAGCCACGCGCAGCCTTCCTTCCATCGCTCCGCCACGCCACCGCTACATTCCGACTCGCCTCGGCCTTCTGGTTTGTTTAGGACCCCTTCCACCTTGTGGGTCCCACGTCTAAAGTGTCTTTTGGAGGTTTTTCACTTCAGCTGTATGTTTTTTAGTCCCTGGTTCGTCCCTGGTTCTTCGTTTAGTGGATTGAGAAAGTGTTTACGCCCCACCTTTGCTCATTGCTCTCACGGTCTCGAGGTGTTAAGATGGCTTGACTCTCAAAAAGCGATGGACCTCATTCTCCCTCTCGGTGACTATCAAAGTACCTCCAGTTAAAAGGCGCTAAGGAATCTCGAACCTCGTCTGCTATAGTTGCTTTCATGCTCTCACGCTTGTATTTCCTCAACCTAAGCTATCAAAGTCCTTGGATAATTGATTGAGTGCCTCGATCACATTCTTGGTAATGCTTCTTTATTTTCATCTATTCTCCTCCAAAATTCCTCGTTTCATTACTCTGGTGATGGCTCTAGAAGATTTACTTGACAAAAAGGAATTGGTCATGTATCACCACTTCCTACATCCTTAAGTCTGTTTTGTTTATACGGTTTGTCCTCTCGATTTGATCTCTCTCGGCCCGACTTACTGCGTTCTTATAATTGTTCGAGTAACATTTGATGCTAACTCATTTGTTATCTGAGAACGTGGTGCGAGTCGGATGATTGGCGTAGGACATGAATCTCGTGGTCTTTACTATCTCGAGCAACTGATTCTTCTTTGATTTGCGGTCTTTGCTACATCACCGAAAACTTCTTCATGAGCGTTTGGGACATCGCGCTTGTCGGCCCAAGCAATGGTTCCAAGTCTTGAAAAAATAAAGACCTTCTCACGTAGTCATATCGACTAGGAAAACATGTTCGATCTTCTTTTGTTAGACATGTTGAAAGTCGTCTTTGATTCACCTTTTGATTATTCATTGAGATATATGGGGGTCACTAGTCGTGTGTCTTCTATGGGTTTTAGATATTTTATTCGTTCATTGATGAATTTTTCGATGCACTTGGGTTTTCTTAATGAAAAACGATCTGAAATTTTGTCCATCTTCACTTCTTTTGTTAATGAAATTAAAACCCAATTTGGTAAGACAATTAAGATCCTTAGAAGTGACAATGCAAAGAATATTTTCTTCGCCATTTCTTCCTTTTGACATCACAGGGCAACTCTCAGTCAATCTTCGTGTCCTTATACCCCTCAGCGAATGGCATAGTGAAAGGAAAAATAGACATCTTGTGAAGCTGCTCGGACATTGTTACTTCATGCAAATGTCAGTCAGTCATTGGGGTGAGGCAATTTAAGCTGCTTGTTTTGATAAATCGGATCTTTGTCTTCCTCTCTAAATAACAAAGTTCGCTCCATCTTGTTTCCTAAAGAGCCTTTGTTTCCTGTTGCTCACGTGTTTTAGGTGTACTTGTTTTGTTCATGATCTTTCTCCCGAGGTTTAGATAAAATTTGTCTCCCCAAGCCATCAAATGTGTTTTCCTTGGATATTCTAGATTGCAGAAAGGTTATCGTTGTTCTCTCCCGATTCTGATAATCGTTATTATATCTCTGCCAAATGTGACATTCTTGAAGAAAAACCATATTTCTTACCATCATCAGTTGAATCTCATTACCACTCGAAAGTTTTTCCTATTCCACTATTTTGGTCCATCAACTTTCTCCTTTGCGAGAATCAGGTTCAACATTAGATTCTCCTCCAAATATCCCTCACGATCCTTCACTGCGGCATCTCGGCGACCATTCATCACGTACAGTATGCTTACGTGATCTGTCTGAGGTGGAAGGCAGAAAGACCAGTGAATCGTGTCCTACTCCAGTGATCGACCTACTACGGACTGCTGGCGAAAACCTTGATTTGCCCGTTGCTCTTAGGAAGGTGCTCGATCGACTCAAATCCTCATCCTATTTATAACTTCTTAAGTTATCATAAATCTCTCTCCTTATCATTCTTTTATATCATCTTTATCTTACTGTTTCCATTCCTAAAAATATTCGTGAGGCACTTGATCATCCCGAGGATGGCGACGAGCCATGATTGATGAAATGCAAGCTTTGGAGCATAATGGTACTTGGGATCTAGTTCCTGCCTCCAGGCAAGAAACTGTTGGGTGTCGATGGGTATATGTTGTTAAAGGTGGACCTAATGGGCCCAGTTGATCGTCTGGCTACTTTAGTGGCTAAAGGTTATACCCGGTTATGGCCTTGATTATGGTGATACTTTCTCCCAGTGGCAAAATTACTTACATTCGACTATTTCTTGCCATTTTGCCATTGCCATTGGCGTTGTATCGATTGGATATTAAAAATGCATTTCTACATAGATTTAGAAGAGAGATTTATATGGAGCAACCACCTGGATTTGTTGCTCGGAGAAGTCACGGCTTGGTTTTGCAAAGCTATGACGGTCTCTTTATGGACTTAAACAATCCCCCAGGCTTGGTTTGGAAAATTTAGCTTCGATTGTTGAGCTTTTGGATTGAAAGCAGTGAAAGCGAGACCATTCGGTTTTTTATTGCCATACTCTCCAAATAGATGTGTGTACTTGGGTTTATGTAGATGATATAGTCATCACGAAATGATCAGAAAAAATTTCTCATTTGAAAGAACATTTATTTAGTCATTTCTAGACCAAGGATCTAGGAAAATGAAATATTTTCTTGGAATTGAGAGTTGCTCGATCAAAGAATGGGATTATCATCTCACGGAGGAATTATGCATTAGACATGGCAAAAGCTGGTATGTTAGGCGTAGACGGTTGATAGTCCCGTGGATCCAAATCAAAATTACTTGACCCAACCAGGGGGGCCTTATTCGATCCTGAAAGATATCTCGTGATTGGTTGGAAAACTCATACTCACCATTCTGAGGCCGGATATTTCTTTTGCGATTTGGGTGGTAAGTCAGTTCATGCAATCTCCTCACAAAGATCATTGGGATGCGATGGTGAATCTGAGATACATTAAAAGACCCCGAGGACAAGGACTACTATATGAAGACAAAGGAAGCACTTTCAGAATAGTCGGATTGCGATGCGAGTCAGGCCGATTCACCCATTGATAGCGATGCTACTTGAGGGTATTGTGTGTCTATTGGAAATCTTGTATCATGGAGGAGTAAGAAGCGAGAATGTTGTAGCAAGGTCTAGTCTGAGGTGAATATAGAGCTATGGTTGTAGTACGTGTGAGCTCATATGGATTAAACATCTTAACCTTGAGGAATTGAAGTTTGGAGATACTCGACAAATGAAACTTTCTTTGTGATAACTTGAGCAGGCATATAGCTTCAATCCAGTTTTCATGAAAGAACTAAACATATTGAGATTGATTGTCATTTTGTCGGGAGAAAGTCCTTTCTAAAGAAGTCATCAGAATCTACATTAGTTCTAACGATCAGCGCGGAACATCTTCACAAAATCCTAAAGTGCGAAATTGAGAATATTTGTTCCAAGCTTGGAGCATTTGATTTATATGCTCCATCTTGAGGGGGAGTGTTGGAATATGTACAGTTATTAATGCACCTAGGAAACAATAGCTACTCATTTCCCTAGTAAATCCCATTCATGTACTTAGGAACCAGAACCACATTAATGTTCTTGTAAATCTCACATTGTATTTATTCCCTGAAGTGTATATATAATGAGATTAGCTGAGTGGGATTTCACTCAAGCATTTCACAACATTCAGTTTATTCAACAATTTTCATTGCTTGCAATCGATTTTTGAAGGTATACACAGTGGGGTGGAAGATTGCCTCATAGACTTGTTGAAGACCTTGCATTTGCAGTTGCACGTTTTTTCCAGCGCGGAGGAAGCCTTCAAAATTATTATATGGTATGATAGTTGTTTAAATTTTGTATTTGGACTAAAAGTTCACTTTTAGCTTCTTTACTGTGTGCACTAAGCTAATGGTTATCTAATGGAGGATTTTTGCCCAATATTTGTGTAAGAGGGATTTACTATATTTGTGGTTTCTTTTATCATTTTTTGTTCTTTACGTCTCATGCTTCTCCGCTTCTACTTCCCTGTCTTTTCTTTAGGGTTAAGCTTTTTTGTCGTCCCTATAAAAATGGCGAATTTGATTTTGATTCCTATTTATATTTTATTCATTTTTAGTCTCTATATTGATAACAGTAGTGTGTTCTTATTTCCTCACCATGGACTATTTGTTAAGGACTAAAAATAAATTAAATTTAGATAGGGGTTAAAATCAAAATTTGCTAATTTTATAGGAAAAAAACATATTTAACCCTTTTTTCCTATAAGATGTTGTATCCTCTGTTTTGACTTTCATTTATTGTCCATGATAAATTATTTTAAATGAAAGATAAATTTAAACTCAGTGTGGTGATATCTTTGAATCACCACGTTTTATGAATTTGAGATTTAAACCTATATATGTTATACAGGGTTTATCTATATCCAGTGCTTATCTTGGTTTTTGTGGATATATGAGTATCTGTGACCTGCATCTTGATAGGCCTTTTTATATTACAGTATTTTGGTGGAACAAATTTTGGCCGCACTGCAGGGGGGCCGTTGCAAATTACAAGTTATGATTATGATGCTCCAATCGATGAGTATGGTATGTAGAGGAATAACAAAGGACTGTGTTGTTCACCTTGTAGCTAATTTTGGGATTCATGTAACTGTTGACATGGCTGATGACAACCAACTGATTAGCCTTGTTTTTCTAGGTCTGCTGAGTCAGCCAAAATGGGGTCACTTGAAAGATCTACATGCTGTTTTAAAGCTTTGTGAGCCTGCTCTAGTGGCCGCTGATTCACCAACATATATAAAATTGGGTCCCAAGCAGGAGGTTTGAGCCAAGCCTGAAATTGTTATTTTATAAAAATTTCAAGCATTATGGTTGATTACATTTAAATTTTATTGGTTGTTACAGTCAGGGACCAACACTCCTATAGCTTAAGCTATAAGGTAAAGGCTCATTAATTGCTTTTTATCTCTGCCACACCTCCTCACACAAGAACCTCTGGGCTTGTAGCGTATAACTGCATAAGCCCATTCTATCTTGTAGTAAAATTCAACTTATAAGGGTAGCAAAGGTTGAAACCCTGTCCATTGGGTCATAGAGACTCTTATACCGTATTAGGGGATGACTCCCCTAAAAGCTTAAATTATTAGGTGAAAGCTCATGGATGCCTTTATATCTCTAGCAGTCACCTTGATTTTCTGGTTTTTGTGTTTCTTTCTAGCAAATTGTTGTTTCTTGTTTTCTGATCCTATCAAAATGTCCATGGCTCGGGAAGCAAAACCTAGAAGGGTCCTTGGAGGGTCCTCCAAACTTGTTAAAATTATTCAACCGTCCATTGTTCATACCTTTGGAGACACTCGGTCTCTCCAAATAATCCTCAAAAACTCAACAGCTATACAAATAAAAGGAAATAACAAAAATCATGTAATACAGCAGTAGCCAACCCCACCTAGTGGTATAAGGTTTGCTTATGCTCACATTTTATGGTATGGAAAATTAAACAGGTAACATTTTTTCCCTGAATTACTTTTGTTCATCAATTTCAGGCACATGTATACCAAGCAGATGTTCACCCAGAAAGGTTGAACTTGTCTCTATCTGAAATCCCTAGCATATGCTCAGCATTTCTTGCCAACATTGATGAACATAAAGCAGCAACTGTGACCTTTCGTGGTAAAAAATACACTATACCACCATGGTCTGTGAGCATATTGCCAGATTGCAGGAATACGGCTTTCAATACTGCTAAGGTTCGTTTATGCAGGGGGTATTTTTGGGGCTTCAAAAAAAAAATTTGGCATGACGTGAATTTATGTCTCACCTATATATACACTAGTTTATCTATCGGTAGTCTATCTATCTATATATATGTATCTTTGTATCTCTATGAAAGAGAGAGAAAGAGAGAGACCAGAGCATATCAAAGTCAAGCTTATGCATTTTTCCGGTTACCCATCCTTGGATTGAAAGTCTGCATCATTCTCAAAAGTTATTGATCCGACATTGTTTTCTGCTACTACTTCATAAATTGTCTTAAATTACTGTACAATAGAATTTTTATATGAACTAGAATATCAACTCCTTGATTATATAATTATTCTTGTCCAACTTTTCTAAAATTTGACATGCTAGATCTATGCAATAGTTAATTATTATTGACGGTTGGATAATTGAAATAATTTTCTAAAAGATTTTTTTTTTTATTTTGATAAAAAAAGAAATTCTATAAAATGAAGAGAAAAATTACAAAGGGAGGATGAGGAATCCTCGTAAACAAAAGAACAAAATAGAGAACAGCTAAGGATAAAAGAGAAAATCAATGGAGCAACATTGGCTGGTCCCTCGACATATCTGTTATTGAAACCTCATTAGAAAAGCCATGTGCTTTACTCCAAATAGAAGCCAAACCCAAAATCTTATCCCAAAAGTGTTGTGCCAGAGAACTCTACTAAAATTTTTTAGGGTTAAGTTCCAACTGAATGTACCAAAGAGTAGCATAGGTTGCACCTTGCCACAGAAGTTTAGCTGATTTACTTTACCAAAACCATGGAAGCTAATCATCAAGAATTGATTCGGGGACCTAGGGCGCACTCAACATTCACCAAAATGCCAAATAAGGAATTCCCTAAAGAGGTCACAGAAGAATAATGTGTGTACATGTGAGGAATTAATTCCGAGTAAGTACCATACATTACACACATACCAAGGGAAATAGCCTTATACAGCCTATGAACAATGAACCTACAACATGCAATACCTGGATGTCTTGCTGAATAATGGAAAGGAGTTGGATGACCTGATACACTCTCAATGAGAGAAAATCCCTCATGATTGCCATTATCTTCTCGATTCTCAGCACTTCCAATAAGAGTTGTAAAGAGTGTTTTGAATTGTCTTTTAGAAGGTTATGGATCTTTTTATGGATCACTTGAATGAACCGTAGTTCTAGATTTTTCAGCTAGAAACTGCTTAATTTTCTTCTTTTGTTAAATTTAGTTACCCTTTTTTTTTTTTTGGTGGAATTATTTACAGATTTATTTTAGCTGATGCTTTATTGTGCGGGTCACCTTGATGAATTATAGTGTGATTTCACAGCACCCTTGATTTAATGAATTATGCTTTTACCTTTTTTTCTGGTTGTTTGTACTTTATCTATTCAAGACATATCCTTGCTGTCTATTCTTTTTGCAAGGCATACATGTGAAAATGCCCATTGTTTGACTTATAGGAATGTTTATATTATCTTGGGGTTGTCTGAAACTTTCTTATTTAAATTTGCACAGGTTGGAGCACAAACTTCAGTCAAACTGGTAGAGCCCGATTTGCCACTTGCATCAATTTCTTTGCCAGCCCAGCAATTGGTGCGTCACAGCGGTATTTCCCACATCTCAGAGTCTTGGATGACTACAAAAGAGCCAATCAATATATGGAGTAAGAGCAGTTTGACTGTAGAAGGTATATGGGAGCACTTAAATGTAACAAAGGATCAATCTGACTATCTTTGGTACTCAACCAGGTAATTATGCACTCCTGAATACTCTGCTGTGGGTATCATATGCTTTATACAGCTTGTTTTACTTTTAGTTAATGTGTGAATGCATGCTTTGCTTGTTATTGATTGCTCTAAGTTTCAACTTTCAAGGATCAATTTTTTTTTTTTTTGAAAGCTTAAGCTTTTTGGTGAAAAGTAACACAGACTTGAAGTGCGGAAAATACACAGGTCCACACTACCTCCTGCTTAAATTCAACTTTTTTTATTGGGATGGTGGCAACAAAGAATAGACTCCTAACTACTTGGTCATAGAAGCTTTGTTACCATGTCAAGGACAAACCTTCCTAAAAGCTTAAGCTAGGTGAAGGCTCATGAATGATTTATGTGTAATAAGAGGAAATGAGTGCAATAATAAGAGCTCGTTTATTATATGATTATTTGAGTAAAAAATCACTTTTTTTAACCCAAAATCATTTTTAAAGATTTTGATTGTGTTTGTTTCAGCTTTTTAAAATAATCAGAATTTTTAAAAAAATAATTTTTTTGATTAAAATGATAAGTTATTTTTATTAGCTTCTGAGAAATATTCTAATTGTAATGATTTTCATAGATGAGTGAGAAGATTAAAAAAGTAATTTTCATTATTGTAAACAAACACAAATCAACTTCTGCTTCACATGAAAATCTCTGAAAATTAATCTCTAAATTATTTTTCATGAAAATCACTTTTTTTTTAATCTTAAACAATAAGATATCCATTACTACAAAATTAAAAAGAAAATATATGAAATGCATAAAAAGACGCCAAAACTGAAGAGCTCTCTAATATTCCCTTTGTAGGGAATTCTAGAGGGAAGCACTAAGCGACTTTGACCACATTTGTTCCCAAAACCTTAAGGTGTTAAGTTAATGGGTCTAGCCTCTTATATACTCTTCATTTTATTCATTACTAGGCGATGTGTGACTTCTTTATTTTACCCCTCACATTTGGATACCCAACATCTCCTCCTCAAGTGTGAGTCTCATCCACATCGGGCCTCTTCGAGAGATACTCGGGTTTTTTCATCGAGCCATTCTCGGACCCCCCTCGAGCGGAAGCTTTTTCATCCACATACTTGTGTACTTGCACCGCCGTGTCACACATCAACGGGACACGCCACCTAGCCTCCACATTGCTAGGTAGACTTTCGCTTCAAGGAGCTGGTAACCTTTAGTCAAACCATCGGCTCTGATACCACTTATAGGGTGTGTTTGGTTGGGGAGTTTTGGAGGAGAGGGGAGGGGAGGGGTTATTTTAAATTATGTTTGTTTGGTTCAATTTTTTTAAAGGGAGGGGAGAGGAGGGGAGCAAAATCCCTCCTAAGCCAATTTTGGCTCCCCTCCCAAAGTGGGGGGTTTTGGAGGGGGGGGGGAGGGAGATTAAATTATTTAAAATAAAATTACTTAAATATCCTTATATATACCATAATCTAAACGACTATAAGGATATACTAGTAAATTACTCCCTCCCCTTCAGTAAAATCCCTCCCCTCCCCTCCTGAACCAAACAAGCAAAGGCTTCCCTCCCCTCTCCTCTCCTCCTCTCAACCAAACACAAAATCAAATTAAATCCCTCCCTCCCTTCCCTCCCTCCCTCCCTCCCTCCCCTCCATTAAAATCCCTCCCCTCCCCTCCTCTCGTTTGAACCAAACAGACCCGTAGGGAATTTTAGAGGGAACACTAAGAGACTTTGACCACATTTGTTCCCAAAACATTAAGGTGTTTGGTTAATGGGTCTAGACTCTTATATACTCTTCATTTTATTCATTAGTAGGCGATGTGAGACTTTTTTATTTTACCCCTCACACTTGGATACCTAACACCCTTTGTATATTTGCCAAAGGGGTTTCCTGGAAGAAACCATGTTCTGAATTCCATAAAGATGCAATGAATTTTTTTGTCCTCAAGAGTTTATTCAAATATCATTTCAATGGTTTTCTAATTGCATTTCCATTAATTTGTGTACAAAATGCAGAATATATGTTTCAGATGATGATATCTTGTTTTGGAAGGAAAATGCTGTTCATCCAAAACTTACTATAGATGGTGTCCGGGATTTGCTGCGTGTATTTGTCAATGGACAACTTATAGGTAATTAATTTTATAGTACTTGGTATAATCTAGTCTCTTGAGTAAGTTATGAACTATAATTTTCTTTTACTTTTCATTCTTTTAGAAAACTCTAGTTGAAATGTTGTAATGAATAGTAATAAAGCACATTGAGTACTTTTTTCCCACAAACGGAGGCATCAATTATACCATAAATGCTTTAGAGGTTTAATCATTTCTTTTTGGCTTTAATATGTTTTAGGTCTCTGTAATATATCGAGTTTTTTTGTTTAGTTCCTGGAAGTTTTTTTTCCCCTTGAAATGGTCCTTGTAATATATTTTTTTTTTCATTTTGGTCATCGTTGTTTTGTTTAATTCCTATAATATAATTTTTTTTTTAATCCCTATAATATTTGGTTCATGTTCAATTATTCCCTGCATGATAGGAACTCAAATGAAAAAATATATATTGTAGGGACCATTTTGAGAATAAAAAAACTTTCATGAACTAAAATGAAAAACTCGATATATTATAGAGACCAAATACATATTTAATCCTTTCTTTTTTCTATATATTCATGTAGTTCCGTTTCTTTCCAAGTGAAGGTAATGTTGTTGGTCATTGGGTCAAGGTGGTCCAGACTCTTCAATTTCTGCCAGGATACAACGAATTAATACTGTTATCTCAAACAGTAGGCTTGCAGGTGAAATCCCTACCATCCTTTTAACCCGATCCTTATGTATAGTTCGAAAACCTTAAATTATTAAAAGTACTGTGTTTGTTGTGTTTGTGTGCAGTGTAGGTATTATTAACTAATAATATCATTATATAACTTGGAATTATATATATATTTTTTTAATCCAACCATTGAATTTTTCATGCTTACTTAGATTCATGGGAAAAAAAAGAAAATTACGAACATGTTATGCATATTGGGAATGGGAGCTTTTAATTTAAGAATGGAATTTTTTTGGAATTTTTTCCCTATAAAAAGCTGTTTGAGGACATGAGAATGATTTTGCTATCACCAATGTAAGTTAGTGTTGGAGATATACACCAATAGCTCAGTTGTCTAGTGACTAGTCTAGTAAATGCATATCATATTCCTTTCCATATGTATGCTTTTTGACTTGTTTTTCTATTTTCTTCAACTTACTCTCGCATCAAACAACTGAGGGACAATGTTTACTGACTTTACATATGTTGTCGCACTATTTGAAACAATGTTCCAGAATTATGGTGCCTCCCTCGAGAAAGATGGAGCAGGAATAAGAGGTACAATCAAGCTCACTGGATTTGAAAATGGAGATATAGATCTTTCAAAATCCTTATGGACCCACCAGGTTTGTATATAGTGTTTGAGATCTTTAATGATCCAAAATAACTATGTGAATTATTAACTGGTTTCTAGAGGAAAATACTATTAGATGTAGTACACTGCAGCTGTACTCTCCGTAATTAGATTTGTACAGTTGGTATATTACAGTAAGTATACAATCCCGTACATGCGTTATCTCTTCCTCTCATTTTCACGGTGCCTCCTGGACATATTACTATTGGCTTTCTGAATTCAAATGAAATGACTTGCTAACAATCATTTTCACTAAATCTTTTAAAGTCCTTCAATAAGTTATTTATGCATCAAGAATCGTCCATACATAATGCAATTATTATGTCTACATAGCTATTCTATCAGTTATAGTACAGCTGCATATGTAAATAGACTTATGTAGTTAGTATAAAGATCATAGGTAGGTCAGCCAAACACATGCTTATTTTCATTCAATGGGTATGTATGTCTTTATGCATCTATTTAAGTATGTTTTGTTTGTATATTCTGTAATGGTTATTCTCGTTTCTGGTTTTTTGATGCATTAACCTTTATAACTGATAAATGTTGGTGATAAATAACATATTATTGGATAAAAAAAGAACTTTTGCTGAAGTAAACAAGAATTACAAAAGGAGAGAGAATGCTATGATTGTTGGTAATACCTGTTCACTTTTGAGCCATTTAGGAATTAATAGTTTAGATGTATTGGTCTTGGCATATCTTACTACAAGTTGGATTAAGGTGGATAATATTTTCTAGTATAGAATTGGCTTTTGAATCTTGGGCTCTGGTTATGTATTCTTGTATTATTAGGTTAAGTTGATTGTTTGAGGTTTCGTATGTTTTTTTCCTTGTTCTATAATTTTCATCTTCACGCTATCAAATTCCAAACTCGTGGGATTGTTCTTTTTATACCGTTCCTAGCTCAGAGGAATTCGAAAATACTAACTCCAGAATATTCATTTTTATCCTAGGTTGGGCTTCAGGGTGAGTTTTTACAATTTTACAGTGCAGAGAATGAAAATGCAGAATGGGTAGAATTGACTCCTGATGCCATTCCATCCACATTTACATGGTACAAGGTAATTTTGATATGTAATATATTGGGATAATTTGTGTTACTCTAGGGATAATCTGTGTTCCTTTATCTTGTGGAATGATATCTTGTTAGGAACTATCAAAATTGACCTACATTGTCTGCTTTTGTAATGATTGTAAATTATTCTGTTACAAGGGTAGATTATTAGTTACCATAAATTGAGTCTTTATTTGCATACCTTTGTTGCTTTTAAAAAAAAATTGAGCCTTTATTTTACAAAAGGAATTAATTAGTAATTATTTAGTCTGGCATATATATTGTACTGTTATGTACAACTTCGAATCAAACAATTTCTCATAAACATATTCCCTTCTCATTCAAGTGAAATCTCTCTGGCGATTATGAAATATTTTTTAATTGTAATTATCATGCCCAATGCACAACTATGGAGTGAGAGTGAATCTAAAATCATGATCTCACCAAAGATTGTCTGAAGGTGCTATTAAGCCCAATGGTCATTTTTTTTCTAAAGCACACTTTTTTTTTAATCAAAATAACCTAACAATAACTGTCTATTTATTCAAGCAGACATATTTTGATGCCCCTAGTGGCATAGATCCAGTTGCTCTTGACTTGGAAAGCATGGGGAAAGGTCAGGCTTGGGTGAATGGTCACCATATTGGAAGATACTGGACTAGGGTTTCTCCAAAAAGTGGATGCGAACAAGTCTGTGATTATCGTGGGGCATACGACTCTGACAAGTGCGCAACTAATTGTGGAAAACCAACTCAAACTTTGTAAGTAGTCTTAAAAGTAGCTAGAATTGTTGGCTTCATCTGACTACTTCATGGGAAAATTATGAAAAGCCATTCGATGCAACATTTATTCCCTGTAGATTTACACCTATAGATCCAATGTTGTACTAGAATGTTCTGAATTATCCTAAACAATCCTCTTAATAATCCCACTAATTACTAAATAATTAAAATATTGAGTCTTTTTATGTTCCCATGATATTCAATATATCAACTTTAGTACTTTCATTATTGAGTATTAGGAGGATTATTAGGAAGATTTTTCAGGAGGATATAACATTACTCAAGGCTGCTTTTCTTAAATTTGAGTCATTGGTCAACCTCCAGGTACCATGTGCCACGATCATGGTTGAGAGCATCCAACAATTTGCTTGTTATCTTTGAGGAAACTGGAGGAAACCCCTTTGAGATTTCTGTCAAGTTACATTCAACCAGTATAGTTTGTGCTCAAGTGTCAGAATCCTACTATCCACCTTTGCAGAAGTTTGTGAATACAGATTTCATTGGTCAAGAAGTTTCTGCAAATGATATGATCCCTGAAATGCACTTGCGTTGTCAAGATGGACACATAATTTCCCCCATAACATTTGCTAGCTTTGGAACTCCAGGAGGTAGTTGTCAGAGTTTTTCTAAAGGGAACTGTCATGCACCTAATTCAATGTCTGTAGTTTCCGAGGTAAACTGTACATTGGGTACCTTCTACTCTTTGCAATTACTTTTGATAAACAAAATTGACATAGCTCCCTGCTAGAAAGCAAAAGCTCCTCAAAGTTTTGGCGTTATCGACTTGAATTAGAAATGACTTGAATAAAACTGATTAGGCAGGATATTTTCCAAATTGCTTAACCCCATTCTTAGGAAATTGATGAGAACTTGTGTAAACAAATTTATAGGGTGTATGCTCTATAGTTTTGCAAGTTATTGCCTGCAGGCTTGTAGTCTTCAGATAAAATAAAAATTTCTGATGTTTGTTTTTTTTTTGGGGGGGGGGGACTTCCCTAACAAGAATCACCAAAGACAGAAAACTTGAAGGAAAGAACCTACTTGTAAATTCATAGTTTTTTTAATATGATGATTACAAATCATATTTGAAAAAATGGTTTTGGGTTGATTACTTATTAAGGAATGAAGTGACTACTAGGTAAGCACTGAACAAGTAGTTGCTTCATACTAATTCAGGCCCATATCAAGCAAAAGTGGGCATAGTTTATAGAAACCTAATTTTTCTAGTTTAAATATGGCCTTTCTAAGTCGTCTTGCCTAATTTAGGTTGTAGAACCTCTAAATATACTTTTTACATTATGCAGGCTTGCCTAGGGAAAAGGAGCTGCTCCATTAAAATCTCAAACACTTTATTTGGAGGTGACCCCTACCCAGGTGATGTGAAAACGTTGTCAGTGGAAGCAAGATGCACATCACCGTCGACTGACGGTTTCTCCCAGATATGAGGCTGTAAACAGCTTCTAAAACGAGTTCAGTATGAACTTTTTTTTTCTGGGTCCAAAGTTTGGTATGAACCTTGTGTACCACAAATAAACCGAGCCATGTACTAAAAATCTTGGGCTTTGTCTACCGTGTGGGGGTCTTCTAGGTCATGTACAATACATGATACTAATTTGGGTACCAATAACAAGGCAGTTGTATTCTTGACCGTTGGATTAAAAATTTCATCAAACCTAAATATAGTCTGCTCACACTGAATTCCTCCTTTGCAATCCATCACCCTCACATTTCTGTTCCTTCTCCAAGAATCCTCCACCACCCACCACCACCCCCGCGGCCATTCCTCCACCGCTGCAACCGCCAATTTCCTCGTTTTTCAACACAACTTCAACCCAAAACCGCCACCGTTCCTATCCGAGCAGCACCACCGCCACCGTTCTTCCATATGAGCACCCAACGCCTTGTGACATTATTTATCTTCTTCTCCGACACCACAACACCGCCAATAGCCATGAAAGCTCCTCCCCGTCACCATGCGAAGCTCTACCAATAACAGAGAACAACAATACCAACTATTTATATTTTCTGGATTGTCATAGTTAATACTAAGGGAAACGGTTAAAACAGAAATACGAAAGGGAGAATAAAAATCGAATCTTTACTCCTTAGCTCCTTGTTAGGCTCATGAACTGTGTTGAGAGGATGGGTTTTGGGGTTTTAAGAATTTGGGGGTTTCGGATTTTTCATTTCAAAGCACAAAAATTAAATTTGAGACTAAAACACCACGTTCCCAATGTACTTGCTCCTTCGATTCTGCCGGCGACGGACGAGTGGTGCTGGAGTACGCAGGTATGAAGCTTCACCGAAGCCATCTTGCGCAACATTATTATGCATCTGCATCTTCTAGAGAAGGTGTTGTCTGAGTGTGATGGTGACAACGTCGGTGTCGGAGGTTTCGTGACGGTGGATGGGTTGTTCGATTATGCAGAACCGACAGCGGGTGGTTTGTGGCGGTCGGAATCGTTACAAGCTATGTAGGAGCTGGTGGCGAGATTTTCACCCAAAAAATAAAATAAAGGGGTGATTCAATGTGAGTAAACTATAGTTAGATCTAATGGAATTTTTAATCATACAGTCAACAATGTAATTACCTTATTGTTGGTGCCCAAATTGGCACATGTATTGTACAAGACCATAAACTATAGTTAGATCTAATGGAATTTTTAATCATACAATCAACAATGTAATTACCTTATTGTTGGTGTCCAAATTGGCACATGTATTGTACAAAACCCATAGGGGTCACGTACGGTAGAAGCCGCCAAAATCGTGGTTGTATAAACATGATACTTATATAGCTAAATATCATGATTTGGCACATAATGCTGATCAATTGTCCTTTATGCATGTAATACCATAGCCTGTTCGATCTGGTTACAAGTTCTCCCCCTCTGCATGAAATGTCTCCTTTCCCGGCTGTTATAGTCGTGTTTAGGGGAGAGGAGGGAAAAATTAAAAACATAAACTGCCAAGTGGAATGTAAAAATGACCAATTTTACCATTTTAATTCTACACCATGCATTATAATAACAGCCACAAGACAGGAATGAAACATCATCTCTTCTGGAGACTGGGGTAGCGATAACTTACACACGGACAAGTATTTCCAGGAATACCAAAAAAGAATTCCCAGGGAATTTTCTTAAAAAGGCAAGCCAAACAAGTGTTGACCAAAACTATTTCCTATAAATAATATTCAAAATGCAATTTATACATCACCGGCAAGCACTTGATTGATACTAGAGAACCCAATCCGCACATCAGTGACAAATATTTGGCTCTGCAAATTCACTTCTCCCTTCAAACACATGAAGAGTTTCATTCCCATAAAGACAGCTAGGGAGGAAAGATGTGTTTCACTTCAAACGTCTGATCTTCTTTGTCGCATTAATAATGTTTTGACCTATCTCCGGATGATCAAACTTTAACAATTTCTCAAGTTTAAGAGAAGCTTCGGAAAAGCAGTGATCCTCAATACATGACTCCGATTTGAGGGCAAAATGGACCTCATTGACATCTTCATCAAGCTGGAGGCAAAAGAGGTGGCTGAAGACCTATGTACAGACAACAGAAACAAAACAACAAAATTACAGAATAATCAGTCTCTAAATACAGTAAAACACCATGCTGTAAGTGGGCAAGACATTGGATAAAAAAAATTATATTATCAGCAAATCAAAATTCAATACTAAATAAATAGTTATATATTCGATAACAACATCCAGGGTGCAACGTTCTCAATAAACAAGAAAATGCTTCCTCTCGGTAAAAAAAAAAAAAAAATATATATATATATATAGAAAGAATGGGCAAAAGTTTTTATTAAATTTGATACAGAAACAGTTTACCCTACTATTATTTTACATGATATAAAATATGGATGAGTAAGACTCCCGTAAGCCTAACTTCAGCACAAAATTTGTCATTGCTCAATTTTTAAAAATCCAAATCCTGACCACAAGCATACCTTTAATGCTTTAATTTGAGGATTATCCAATGACAAGGTTGCTGCCTTCTAACCTAATGGTCATGGGTTCCATTTGCAGCAACAACCTCTCTGCTTATGCTAGTAAGGCTGCATACATATCACCACCGCCAAACCCCCAAATAGTGGGAGTCTCGTTTGCTGGATTGGATTGCCTTTTTGTGATGCCATGTATTTAAAAATTATATAGTACAGTAAATAATATAAATGAAATTGAATTATACAGTATTTTATAAAGATTCTCATATTCACGCTTTGTCAGAAATTCTAAATATACTTTCGAAATTGCCAATGTATTAATATTTATCCTAAAGTTTTATCATTAGACGACTGAGTAAAAAGTCAGATAATTTAGAATTTTTCAACAAAAAAAAAAATAGCATACTTTTAGAGTGGGGAAGCAAGAATCCATAAATCTGCCATTAATTTTTTTCTTCCACACAATCTCATTATCATTTTGTTTTCCCTTCCAATAGACCGAAGCTATTTTACATGAGATACACCGCAGTCTGGTATCATCCCCTCAGAACAAACAGGACCAGGAGACATTGAGAACTTATTACTGAAAAATAGAAACACGTATAAGGATCCATGGATCTGGATCCCCTGCAGTAATAAAAGCACACATTTGCTAGTTACACAATTCAGATCGTCCAATAAAGATCGAATGGTCCATGTTTCACCTTCATTAAATGCAGGGAATCCATTTTCATGGATCCATGCAGTTGGAAGAGATAATTGTCCAACTCAATGTTTCCTTTCTTATATATCTATTTTTTTTTATAATAAATGATGTAGAATAAGAAATTACCCATGAACGAACAAGAATAAAAAGGAAACACAAACAGAACAACGATGCTTTATAATAAATATGTAATCAAACACCATACAGAGCCAGACAGCAAGAAGCATAGTCCCAAATGAAAATTACTTAAACTAAGGGCATGTTTACTTTGTTTTCAAATTTTCATTTTCTGTTTTCAATAAGATACACATACTATAACACACATTGCCAATAAGATGATATACAAAATGAGGATTTGTGGTCTATAAGAAGCAATAGCATATTTGGAAATGGTGAAAACAACTTTGTAGCATTTTTACCATTTCTAAATATGCTACTCCTTGTCTATGTATATCATCCCACTTTGGATGTCATCTTTATGACATAATATGTGTATCTTATTAAAAACAGAAAATAAAAATTTGAAAACAAAGTAAACAGGTCCTAATATTTTTCTTTTTACCTTTTTCATTCTCACGAGCACCATGTCTTTGATGGCTTGGGACCGCGACACCAAATTGACAACAAAGAGACCTTGCTCTGAAAGTTTATCCTTTACGGTCTCAAGAAAAGACTCATCCAAAAAGTCAGGAGCAGGGCATGCCAGTCCAGAGCTGTCCAAAGTATGTAATGGATAATTAGCAATCTTCAAATCATAGAATACAGTATTTATAACCCTTTATAACACAGCACATTTTTCTTTGCCAGTCTATAATAGCTTAATGTAATAACTAAATGCATAGTTCAATTCACCTTGGGTCTGAAGAGTCGACATCAACAATAACTATATCAACTTTTATAGCTTCTACACTATCTGTGTGAGAAGCAGTTGAACACTCATTTGAAGGAGATTCCGTATAGCTAGAATTATTATTTTTTCCATGAAACTGAGCTGCTCCAGATCTGGCAATCTCTCGAACAAACTGGACCCCATCAGCTATATGCACCTGGATTCCGAAAGTAATGGGAATTAGTGGACAATGTTATGAAATCCCCATCCCAAGACTGATTCATCGAAATCAAAAATCATTTTCGGTTTTCGTAATATTCCGGACACTGGTCTGGTGGTCCCCACCCCCCAAAACAAAAAAATAAAATAAATAAATAAATAAAGCTGAACTTGCTTTATCTGCCGTTACCCCCAAACTCTCCATACGTTAACATATTCAAAACCAGTGTTTGAATTTTGAAACTGCATAAAAAATCATGAAATCGAAATATCTGCTTGTGTTGTATAATTCAGTAAGGGGTTGAAAAACCTTTTCTTAATAATATTTACTGTTTTATATGGATATTTCATTTTGAGCAAGTTAATAATCTGACTTTACTTCAGTTCACACTAATATCGATTTAGAGGTTATCGTCAATATATTTTGGTGGTCTGTCACCAAGAAGTGTTCCAGAACTTTCCAGTCAGTTACCTTATCTTGTTGCTCCAGAACTTTCCAATCAGTTAGTTAGCTTCCATAACTGACAATCAGTTATTAACAGAATAGTTAGTTAGCAGTTGTTCGTTAGTTATAATTCTGTTGCTAGTTCTGTTACTTTCAGCAGCTTGTCTTAAAGCTTCAGTAGCTATAAATACAGTTGTATTCAGTAGATGAATCATTCAGTATCTTCTCTTTCTTCTCTTTACACTCAATATCTGTGTACTGGATATAACAATTGTTTTATCCAGTCCCCCCCCCAAAAAAAAAAAAAGAAAAACACACACACACACACAATGTTTTGCTTTATCCTTCTAATTTTTTTTCCCTGAAGACAGTGTACACTAAGGCCATTTCTCACATGCAAATATTTCAAATGATCTAAGCGTATGTTTGGATGCACGATGGGAGATGTGAAAAGAGATTTTCCTTCGGGCAAATGTTATTTTGGTATGTTTGGTTACTTTGTATCAGAAGAGGTTTTGCTTCTAAACCTTGGTTTGAGTAGAAGTGATAAACATGGTTATCGAATCGTGTATCGTTGGGCCTATTTTTTGAATCGTGTATCGTATCGTATCGTGTATCGTAAGATACATGATCAATAAAAATTATGACACTTTCAAGTAAAAATAAATAATATAAGCAAAAATACATGAGTAATATATCATATATGAACTCTAAAACAGATCAAGGTTCAAGTCATCAACCACAAAAAAGTGTTTTCAACCCCTAAAAATGCATAATCTAAACATCCTCAATTCCTCATCATCCCCAAATGCCTTCCCATGACCAAATAAAACAGTAGAAGAACATAAAATAGAGCTGGAGTTGGAGGCAGTGGGGCTAACGTGTGGGGTGGTATGGAGAATAAATAAATAAAAAGTGGGGGACCAATGTTGTGTAAACAGAGAGACAAGAATAAATCAACACCGAAAAAAGAGAGACAAGAATAAATAAATCAATGAGTTTGTCTGCATTTGGAAAAGGAAACAGAGATAAAATAAAAGATGGAACGGCGTACTGTTTTGAACAAAAACGAAACACAGAAAAAAGTAAAACAGAACCCGATCAGTTTCGTTCTCAAAAAGAAAAAAAAAACCCTACCCGGCCCAAAAACAGCATCGTTTGCATTCGTTTTTACAAAAAATAAACCCTAAAAGCCGTTAAAACGCCGCGGGCCGCACGGCCCAATCTGGTTCGCGGTTGTCTTCTTCGCTGAAACCGTATCGCGCGATACAGGATTTGAATCGCGATTCTGCGATTCAGATGCGATTCTCAATGATACACGACCGATTCATGGCGTTTTCCGATTCGGCTTGCGATTCATATCGATTGGACCCCTTTTCCTATCGTATCGCGAGACGTATCGCACGTATCGTGCGATACTTACTACCATGGTGATAAAAAAGTAGCTTTTTTTCGTTAGGTTGAAAACTTCACATTGAGTTTTACATCGAACTTGTTTTTAGATTAAAAACATTCAAATATACGTCACTTCACTTCAAATTCAATTTTAATCCAATTAATTTCAATCAAAATCACATTTGACAAACGTTCATTCAAATATACACTAAAAGTTGGCAAAATTACACCCAAAAATACTTTATCTTAATTTAAATTTTCACTTTAGTCTTGTATCTTTTTTTTTTGTCAAGTGAGTCATTTTAAGTTAATTTTAGTTTCGGTTTAGTCTCACATGTTCTAAAATGTTGACAATATTGGCCGAATTGGTCTGCTTTTGGCTTTTTGCAACTTTTTGGGTTCTGATTTGTGACACAATTAATGCAGCAAATTGTGCTTGTGATGCACATGCATTTTTTGTTGTAGATTAACCAACAATTTGCTTCGAAATTAACGTTTTAAAACATGCGGGACTAAATTGAAACAAAAAAAAAGATAAAAGACTAACTTGAAATTTTAAATTAAGACAAAGGATCTCTGGAGTAATTTTACCCTATGAAACCTTGAAAAAAAAAAGGATGTGGAAGTATATTAACTACCTTTAAGCGTTTATCCTCAACAAAACCGAAGTACTCCCTTGCAATATTAACAATAACAGGGTCTAACTCCACTGCCTGTAGATATAAATTAAATATTAAATACCAAGCCAAGTGATATCATATAAAATTATTCTAGAAAAATCATTTGGAACTGGGTCTGGACAATAATTTATTTCCCCTCTCCTCATAATTGGAAAAATATAAATTACCTCAATTTCCAAAACAGGGAAACACCCGTGAATAAACATAGGAAGTAAACCTGCTCCAAGACCAATGATTACTGCTTTTACCTGAGATATGCCACTTGTATGTATCATCAATAATGAACAGCAAAAATATGTTTCAGAGCATGTAAAGAATGTAAGAAACAAGTTAATTTGGCCTGTACTTACTATTTCCTATTATCAACCAACTAAAAAATTTGCATTGGGTATTTATAGTTAGAGCAACTAAATAGAAATATTCTAGAGTTTGTGTAACTAACTTGAAAGATTCTAGAATGAGAATATTCCAGAGTCTTTGCTTAACAGACTAGACTTATGACAACTAACATATTCTGTTAGTTGCCAACTCAGAAACTAGAACTAACTAATAGGAAATACCCCCGTTATTCCAGAGTCTTTGCATAACAGACTAGACTTATGACAACTAACATATTCTGTTAGTTGCCAACTCAGAAACTAGAACTAAGTAATAGGAAATACCCCCGTCAAGCAACTCGTAACAAAAGTTCCAAACACACAAAGGGAATCACTCCATCTCAAAATTCATCCTTTGAGTCAATGCTCCAATTGATTCATTATTCACCATTAGTGATTTGGTTAGAACAACTTGATGTGGTTCTTAAGGCCTTCCTGGAGAATATGATGCCTTGATCACCCTCATCAGTAGCAAATTCAAGCCATCTGATATGGCTAAAGTTGAAACGTTAATACCCGTTCCTGAGGCAAGGATCCAAAAGTGCTGTCAAAATGCACTCTCTGATTCAGCCTCTGTTAACCTTACTCAAGGAAATACAAAGTAGTCCTCAGCACCAGCTGATTATGCACACAATCCTCCTTAAGGAAATACAAAGTAGTCCTCAGCGTCAGCTGAAACAATCCTCCTCAAGCTCGGTTAGCCAAAAACACTCAGCTTTGCTTTGTTGGCTCATCATTCAATCCTCGGCAATATTTTGGTGAAGGTGGAGGTGGTACATGGGGAAGAGGTGAAGGTCCTCCCAAAGAGGCAAAGGTGGCCGAAATTCAATTCAATGCTAACTTTGCCACAAATTTGGTCACGATGCTTCCATTTGCTATTACTAGTTTAAACTTCAATCAAAATTTCATCCCATTAAGGCCATCATTCTGACAATAATTACAAAACAATTTCAGACCTTCACTTGTGCAGCATTATTCCATCTCTGCTCCTCAACATCAATTTAACAACTCAACTTCTCAAGCAGTGTTAGCCAATACAATTGTTGACTCTTCTCAATGCTGGTACCCTGAATCTGGTGCCTATCACCATGCTACTAAGCAGAAAATATCCAGCAACATCATGTGTTATGAAGGACCAAATCAAATACTTGTTGGTAATGGGCAAGGTTTGTCTATCTCCTCAAGTTCTTCCTAGTTTCCCTATCCTATCAAACCCCGTGTCAATCTTGTTCTACTTAAACTACTCCATGTTACTTACATCACCAAAAATTGTGGGTAAGCAAATTGCCAGGGACAATTCTATCTATCTTGTTCTACTTAAACTACTCCGTGTTTCTTACATCACCAAAAATTGTGTGTAAGCAAATTTGCCAAGGACAGTTCTATCTATTTTGGATTTCACCCCAATATTTATTGTCAAATCTCAGGTTTCCAGTGAGATACTTCTTGAAACTGTTGGCCAGGATAGTCTACAAGCTTTTACATCTGCAACTCCCTCAAGTATCCACTCTTATCTTTTTGACCTTCTGTTCACAATGTTGTAACTACTCACATTGGAAAACCCATCGCTTACCCTCCAATTCTTCAACTACTGTTTATTCTTCTCCTTTGGAACTAGTTTACAGCAATTACGGTGGTTATAATTATTATATCACTTTTGTGGATACAATTTCAAGATGCGCCTGCATTTTTCTTAGGCTTAAATATCTTTTTTGTCCCTACAAATATACCACTTTTTGCTTTTCATCTCAAAATAACCGAATGACAGTTATTGATTCTAATTGTCAGCAACAGAAAACACAGCTAACTAGACTAGCTTTAACAGAACTGAATATTAACAAAGTACAGACTATTATAACAGAATGGCTGTAACACCCCAAATTTCTAAGCTAAGTTGAGAATAAGTTATGAGGAGAATTGTGCGATTGTATCCAAGCTTAATTTGATTTCAAGGTGAGTGGATATAATTACACAAAGTTTTGATAAGAAAGTTAATGGGTTTGAGTTGAGGAATAAGTGTGGATTTAATCCTAAGATGGTTAAAGGTGTTGATTTGTAGTTATGGAAGTTAATTTGAGAAGAAAGTCTCAAGGTTTGGTGTTAGAACTAAGTTTTCCCGTTTTTCGCAGCAGAATCGATTCATATATCCTCGGGAATCGATTCACAAAGATTAAAGATCCATTGGCATCAAATTTTAGCAAATGGGAATCGATTCACGTGGCCGTGAATCGATTCACATAAGATGTGCCAATCGGGACTCGCAGCAGAATCGATTCATTCATTAAAGTCGCATTCAGCGCTTTTACATCGAATCGATTCACACTATGCCGTGAATCGATTCACACCGCAGAATTGTTTAAAAACGCTTGTTTCAATGAGCAGACCCTAAACAGAGAAAGAGAAAAAGGAAAAGAAGAGAAAGTGGAAAGGAGAAAGAGGAGAGAGGAGAGCTAGGGTTTCACCCTTTAAGAAGGATTGAAGAGATTCATGTTGGATTTCTTCAATCACTTGCCTAAATAGAGAGTTTGAGAGTGAGATTTGAGTATTTGAAGATTTGGGCTCGAACCCCAGAGAGAGAAAGAAGCACCTAATCGAGAAGAATAAGTGGGAGTACACCAAGCCCAAAGAAGGATGGCTCAAGTTCTTGGATTGAAGAAGGAAGATCAAGGTTGAAGATCAAGATTTGGGAAGTATTCGAGGAGCCCTGCTGAGCAAAGAGGAAAAGTTTGAAGAGGAGCAAAGAGTCCAAAGTTCAACCTTCCTAGCTCAATGTCTTGAAGAATAGAGGTGAGTTCTTCAACCCTTAGGTGATGGGCACCATAAGTCCCACATATAGAATTTCTCTTCCTTTATTAACATATGAACCCTAGGTTCAAGTTAGGTTTTAAATACCTATGGAGGTCGAGTTATGATTGGTATGATTGTTATGATCAGAGTAGTGGGCTTGATTAAAAATGGTTACGACGCCTCCCTCAACCCCCCACAATTGAATGTGTATGTTCGATGTTTCTCTCTTGAGAACTCCATAGTAGTTTCAAGGGATTAGTTAATGTGTGTTGTCCATTAATTTGACAAATTGTGAGGCTTGTCCTAAGAGCCATAAGCTTAAGTCTTAGAGGTCAAAGAAAGGACCCTAGGAAAAGGATGTAATAGAAAGGATGTATGAATTAGTGTTCATGATTCGAGTCATTAGATAAAAAGGGATGCTATTAATATAAGCTTGATTCATAGAAATAGTTGTAATTTCTTTGAATAGTTATGTAATGAGGATGATGTGATGAATCCTTGTTAGACAAAGTTGCATTTCTATGAACATGCATACAATCATAAGCATAAGCATATGCATAAGCTAAAGTCCATGGCAAGACTCTCTATTTATAGAAGCAGATCGGTTTGGTTAGCCAAGTGGGACGCCTCGAGGGTTATGACGCCTAACCATTATTTCCGAAAGTTAGTGTAATTGGGGTCTAGGACCTAAGCCCATTTACACTATCCAATAACACAAAATGCATTACATGCATAGCAAAGATATTATATATCTCCTATGAATGGTATAATATGTGAAGTGATGTTAAGTTTATGAATGTTAATGAATTCCTTGTATGTGTTTATATATATGTATTCGGAATTAGCTTAGTTAGTTGTGTGGAATCTTGGATAGCACACCCCTAGTCGCTTAATTATTATATAGTAATGAGCATTGTGATTAGATCACTTAAAGGATAAGCAAGCTAGGTTGATTGGGATTTGTGGTATAGAACACAAGGCAAAGTCCAATAGTACGAGGAAAAGTAAAGATGTGCTAAGCATAGGTTAAAGAATGGATATTTATAAGATTGATGTAGGTTTGCTATACATTTATGCGTTTAGTTAAATCACGAGTTGATAAATGGCAGATTGGTCCTAGGATTACCCTATCCTATAATATACTAAGTTTTTTATTCAAGCTAGCGCCTTCTAAAGCGTCTTAGCTTAGGGAGATCAAGAAGTTTCAGGTCAAGTCCTTGTGGTACATAGAGAGAGTATGTCTAGGTTTGAAATGCCTAAGTTAGTCTTCTCACCAGAATGTTCCGAGGAGCAGAATGGTGAGGAGTCCGTGAAGGGCTCACCGAGATTTATAATCTCACCCTTTTCCTTTATTTGTTTCAGATAAGGTGTATCAAGACTATGAGTCAAGCTCAAGCTTGGGACTCATAGGCTAGTTTTATATTGAAGTGGAAATTTTATATTCCAAGTTATGTATAATTTGTAATCTATTCATTCGATTTATGAATTAAGTTTGATTTATGACTTGGATTATCAGAATCAAGTCTGTAGTTATTAGTAACTCCTGTGTTTTAATGTAATTTGTCGATTTTCAATTATGTTGAAAAGTGGTGTTACATTACTAGCCTGGCTTGGTAATAGCAAGGTGCCCGTGAGTACTTAAGCCCTCTGGTCCCTGGTTCGAGCCAAGCCAAAGGCAAAAACTCCCCTTGCAGGGGGAGAAGTCCCATGAGTAAGATCGCTAGACCTGGTTTTAATTTCAGCGCACACATCATGACTCATTCTCTCACAGAATGAGTTTTTGCCTTACGCGAAGACTCAACCACGCCCCTTTGTGGGCTTGCGGGACGGGAAGCACCTCGCTGCTACCAATTGAGCTAAAAGGGACGCGGTTCGAGTCTTGCGTAAGGCAAAAACATTCCTAGTGGGGGGAATAAAGTCCTATGAGTGGCACGCTTGGGAATTAAAACCCAGGGTGTTACAATGGCAGCACTCAAAACTGCATTAGCTAACTATACCAACACATTGGAAACTTAAAAAAATCTCCCACCAAACACCCCTTAAAATAATTCCTCAAGCAAATTGAAAATGAAGAGGAAAATCAGACAAGAAAAATGAATTCATGGTATACAAAATCTAGATTATAAACAATAAATCACTTATCAACAAGTGATTACTCATTAACCACTTTCGAACATACTTAACCATACAAGTAGTACATTTTACCCAGAAGATTCTTTTTTTGGAATATTCCCAAATAAAAGTTAGGAATACTTGCCATTTTCCCACTTGATGCTACACTTTCCATGTAAGAGGATATTAACGTGAATCCCGAAATAATCCCTGTATGATAAGAACTAGCTACATAGCCATGATAGACAGTCAACTGGCAGTGTGCTCCTGCAACATCATCAAACAAAAAAATATTGAGAAAGCAAGAGAATGAAGTTAAAGGCAGCAAGCAAATATTTTAAACTAAAAGTGAATAGTTTTGAACATTTTAAAGATACTCTCTCTAATAAAGAAGTTAACTGAAAATTCAACAATAAAAAAAATATCATTCTCATTCAAATTTTTTTGACACTACAAAGGGAAAATAATGAACAAATTAGCATTGTTTCATGAAACAAATAGAAAATGTATATCAATTCAACAACGGATTGAAAAGTATAGTTTCGATTTTAGAGTAATATAAAATTTGATGACAAAAGATTTTACAACAATTCCATGTTTAAATTTCACGTGACGTTCTTCAGATCATCATGTAAGCAATGTCTAATTGAACCCTATAGTAAAGACTAGGAAAGGATAATGATGGCAATGTTTTGTGAAGCCCAACTATTGATAGTTTAATATAATTTCCTTCCAAAGAGCCTTCCAATATCCCTACATTGACTACACATCGTTATGGCAGAAATTTCCAACAAGGCACTACAAGGTTTGGCCTATCATCAATGGCAAATGAAGTGCAAACCAAAGTATGCACAACTATATTGCCAACAAAAAAATCATTTCCAACACTTATTCAATGAGAAAAACAAAATATTAGAGAAATAGAAAGAAAAATTCCATGAAAGATCCTCATTCCTCTTGATCTTATACAACGATATATTAACCATCGGAATTTGACAAGTTGAGCAATGAACATTAAACAGTGAATTCAAATAATACCACCATTCCGTTTCTGAGACCCACTTTTCCTAGATTTAGAGGATGAGTTAGTTTTCTTCCGTTCTGTCTCACCAGCCAATTTCGTAGGTAAATGTTCATCTTTTAGCAGAGCTTCAGACTGCACCAAATTTGCAGCTCTTTCGAATACAAGGCGTCGAAACATCAACTCTCTAGAAGGAAAAATACAACTGACTTCACTATCAACATTTTCATAAACTACATCATCAACAATAATTGATCCAGTCAATGAAGATGAGATCTGCAAAACACGGATAATTATTGATGATATAATGAGAATATGAGGATCATTCAAAATCAAGTAGACCATCACAAGTATGAGCATCCACATAAAAAGTGGAAATCACAAAAGTAAAAGACCAGTGAATAAATAACATTTTCTTTCTTATTGATAATAAGCAGTGTTTAATCAAAATGAATACAATAAAGGGATAAGATACATTCTTACATCAATAAAGCAGGGGAATAAAAAAATAAAACAAAATAAGAACATGGCTCTATAGAGCCCTTCCCTCCCTCTAACAATAATGAAAAAAGCCACATAGAGAGTTAAAAATGATACTACTCCGTCTCGAATATAACCAACAAAACATTCATGTTTGGTGGTCCAAAATATAAGCAAATCTTAACTAATTTCACCTCATTTAATGACATCATTCCTAAAATACCCTTCAATTAATTTATCTTTTATTTTCCAATAACCCTTTTTCCCATGGAACAAGTTCCAATGAAGGGTGGGTTGGGGAGTGCAATTACATTTTTTATTATCTTGAGAAAATTAAATGAGATTAACTAATTTACTAATTTTCTTAAAGGATGTTAGGTAGTTTTTTTTTTTTGGCTTATATTTGAGACCGGAGGGAGTATTTGATAAGAGCGTAGTGTGTGCTTTCTGTTAGTCTACCGTTCACATCTGATTACTTAGCCATTCTATTGACATCTTTCCTTATTTTAGACCCTACCAAGAGTCCAAGAGTACCCTAGGATTTTTTCTTGGTTCTTCATTACTATCATATTTTAACATTTCTTTGGAACAAATTCTATGTGGGATAATGTTAGAAATTGATAAACTGCTCTGTAAATTTCTATTCCGTAAAACTGAATTTCATTTCTTGAGTTCAATGAATTACAAAGTGTTCTTTATATAGAACACGGTTCAGCTTGTACAGCTGTGAGCAGTTGGTAAATGCTATCAGTTGCTGGGAACTCTAACTGAGTTAGTCAGTTACAAGGGATTTATAAGGGAAATATACAATGCATGCAGTCCTATTATAACTAATCTACACTACAAGAAATGTTTCCTCTAATACTCCCCCGCAAGCTCAACTGGAGGTGAACTGAAAAGGGTCACAAACAGTGAGCTTGGATCTGAACTCTTCAAACTTGGAGGGAGGCAGTGCCTTTGTCATGATATCTGCACATTGAGCAGTTCCTGGAACATGGGAAACCAGTAAATGTTTTTGCAGAACTCTCTCTTATGAAAAACAAGTCAAGCTCCAAATGCTTTGTTCTAGCATGTAGAACAGGATTATGAGCTAGTGAAATGGTGCTCATGTTATCACAGAAAACTTGCGGTGTTGAAAATGGCACTCCCAATTTTGTTAAGAGAGATTGCAGCCACAAAAGTTCTCGAGTTGCCAAGGCTAAGCTTCTATACTCTGCCTCTGTGCTAGATCTGGACACAACCGACTGCTTTTTAGCCCACCAAGAGACCAGATTTTGACCAATGAAGATGCAAGAACCAGATGTGGATCTCCTATCATCCGAATCTGAACCCCAGTCAGCATCACAATAAGCTGACAGAGACAGAGGTGAAGTAGCAATAGGATTAAGGTGTAAACCCCATGATATAGTTCCCTTGAGGCGTCTTAATATCCTTTTAACTGCAGCCCAATGAGTTTCCAAGGGTTTGGCCATAAATTGACACACTTTGTTGACTGCAAAGCTGATATCAAGCCTAGTTATTGTGGCATATTGCAAGGCACCAACCACTGAACTATAGTAAGTAGGATCGGGCAGAATGTCAGACCTGTCTTTGGTAAGTTTACAACCAGAAATCATAGGAGTAGGCAGTGATTTAGCTTCCTGCAGATTTGTTTTAGCTAACAAATCTCTTAGATATTTGCTTTGGGTCAAGATTAGAGAACCATTCAACTGCCTCTTAACCTCAATTCCCAGAAAATAATCCAAGTTACCCAACTCTTTCAAAGAGAAGACAGCATTGAGTCTAGAAACCAACTGCTGCAGAAATTGTTGATTATTACCAGTGACAATTATGTCATCAACATAAACCAACATATATGCCAATTGGGAACCTTTCGAATACACAAAAAGGGAGGGATCACCCCTGCTGGACACAAAGCCAAACTGCAGAAGAGTACCCTTTAACCGATCAAACCAACCCCTTGGTGCTTGTTTAAGGCCATAAAGAGCTTTGTTTAGTTTGCATACTAACGATTTATCCGAGGCTTCAAAACCAGGAGGTTGAATCATGTAGACCTCTTCCTCAAGCAAGCCATTGCTGACATCCAATTGTTGAAGAGACCAACCCCTTGAAATAGCCAGAGTTAGAATTGTTCTCACAGTTACTGGTTTAATAAGTGGTGAGAAAGTTTCAGTATAATTAGCTCTAAACTTTTAATGAAACACTTTTGCCACTAATCTAGCTTTATATTTATTTACTGAGCCATCAGGGTTCTCTTTGACTCTAAATACCCACTTGCAACCAATTGATATTCTGCTAGAAGGAAGGGAAACTAAATTCCAAGTGTTGTTTTTGAGTAAAGCATCATATTCTGCCTTCATTGCAGCTAACCAAGTGGGACTGGCAAGGGCTTGTTTAGTATTTTTAGGTTCAGCATGAGCTAACAGCAGAGTGGGATTCAGCCTAGGATAAACTATTCCAGACTTAGCTCTAGTTTGCATGGCATGAGTATTTTGTGGTAAAGGAGGTGGCGAAGGTGTTAGAACAGTGGGAATGGATGCAGAAACATTGGCAGGAGCAGAGACAGATTTATCAGAGGAGAACAACTCCTTATATGGAAATCTGTGCTCATTGAAAAGCACATCTTTAGAGATATATAATCGACCACTTGGATCTAGGCATTTATAACCCTTATGAGAAGAAGAATAGCCTAGAAAAACACATTCATGAGACCTAAACAAAAGCTTATGTTTGTTGTAAGATCTAAGCAAAGGAAAACATGCACACCCAAACACTTTAAGAAATTGAAAGTCTGGCTGAATTTGGAACAATTTAGTGTAGGGAATTTCAAATTGCAAAGCAGAGTTGGGAAGCCTGTTTATGAGATAGACACTAGTAAGGAATGCATGGTCCCGGTATTTTAAAGGAAGTGAGGCTTGAGAGAGAAGTGTGAGACCAACTTCTACTATTTGTCTATGTTTTCTTTCAACCAATCCATTTTGGTGATGAGTATGTGGGCAAATAAGTCTATGGACTATACCACATTGAGTAAGAAATTGAGTGAAGGGCCTAAATTCACCCCCCCTCCCAATCACTTTGTAAAGCCTTGATTTTATAAAGAAACTGATTTTCAACAAGAGACTTAAATTCCTTAAACACTGGCAGTGCATCAGATTTTCTTTTTAAAAGATAGATCCAAGTGAATCTAGTAAAAGCATCAACAAAAGTGATATAATAATCAAAACCAATGGTGGAAGTGATAGGGGCAGGTCCCCATAAGTCACTGTAAATCAATTCTAAGGGGCTAGTGAACACACGATTAGAAGAATGGGAGGGGAGTTTATGAGCCTTACCAAGACAACAAGAAGAACAGAAATTTGCTACAGTTTTATTAGAAAATGGTATATTACACATGGTAAGAACATGTTTCTGCACCCCAAGACCAGGATGACCAAGCCTTGACTGCCAAAGAAAAAAAGAACTTGTATTGACAGGTGCAATGTTATTAACAGTGGATGTGTGTACAGAAGCAGTGTTATTTACTGGTATTGAAACAGAATTACAATTCAAAGAAAAATGTTTTACAGACTTGAGAGATGAAGCTTGTAGCAGATTGGGGAACTCATAGAGACCATCCTTGCCAAGCATACCTTTGAGTAAAACCTCATTGGATGCCGGTGATTTGACAAGACACACATTAGGCCAAAATTCAAAGAACACAGAATTATCTTTGGCAAATTGACTTACACTAAGTAAGTTTTTAGTGATGGTGGGAACATGTAGGAGATTATTGAGTTAAAGTGGAACTAAAATTGAAAGGTGATTGAAAAGAGGTTGGACCCATGGAATTTACTAACAAACCTTTGCCATTGCCAATTATGAGTTGGTCAGGACCTTCAAAGGGAGAGAATTGTTGAATATTCTGTGAATTTGAAGTGACATGATGCGAAGCCCCAGAGTCAGGGTACCAGTTGACAGAAGAAGATGAACTGCAGCTGTAAGAAATGCTTGCAGCCTAACTTGAGGAGCAGGAACTGCTTGTAGAATAAATGGAGCAGAGTACTGCCCTGTAAACATGTTAGGCACATGTGGTGCAGTCATTTGAGGTGTTGGTCTAGCATTACCATAATAGTTCCATGTGGAATAAGGCCAGGGTGGTGGACAAGACATGGCAGGCCATGGTACTGGAGGTACTGAAGCTGCTGCAGGTTGAGGCTGGTAGAAACTGGGTTGCTGTGACCATGGAGCAGTAAACACTGATGGAGCAGGTGAATTTCCAGAGAAATTAGATGGAACATAGTCCTCCTTGAATCGATGAAAACAAATTGAGGCATCATGCCCAAATTTGTGACATACTTGACATTGGACTGAGCCACGGCCACCATGAGGACCATTACCACGGCCACCAGTTTCAGAGTTTCTCTGCAATTGTGCACCAACAGAATTGTTCTCTTGAGAAGAGGCAGCAAGATTCGCCTGAGGTGCACCATAAGGATTGGAATTCTGAGAATTAGGGTTCGCTGAGGTCGCAACATTAGCAGAAGCAATTGACTATTTCTTGAACCGATTGAGGCGCGACTCATGGCCAAGAAGCAGAGTCGTAACTTCTTCCATGGAAACCGGACCGAATTTTCCACAAATCAGCGAAATTGTGGAGTCGTATTCTTGCGGAAGACCTTCGAGAACAATATCAAGGTGTTCGCAAGATAAGACCGGTTCACTAATCGCGTTTAACGAATCGATTAACGTTTGAACACGAATAAGAAATTCAGAGATGGAAAGACCTTCAAGTGTTGTACTGCGAAGCTCAGAGCGAAGCTGTCGAGCCTTCACCTGCGTGTGAGACTGAAAGTAGGCATGAATCTTGTCCCATAGCTGCCATGCATGCTTCGATTCGATGACTCGACGAAGCATGTCTTTCGAAATCGTCGATTGGAGCCATGCGAGCAACAATTGATCTTGCTGCTCCCATTTTTCGAACTCAAGAGAGACGCAATTCGCAGTACTGTCTTCAATGGTGTTGAACTTTGGCGGAATTGTAGGATTAACCAAGAAATGGTGAAGTTTGTGAGCCTTAATCACAGGTTCGACCTGCTGGCACCACAAAAGATAATTTTCTGAGTCTAATTTCTCAGAAATTGCAGTAAACTAAGACGATGAAGACGAACGAATAAGCGTTGGTGACGAAGACGCCACGGTTGCGGAAGACAAAGGTGACGGAACGGCAACACCTGGCGGCGGTGAAGGCGGCGGATCTTCTGGACTCGATGATACCATGTTAGAAATTGATAAACTGCTCTGTAAATTTCTATTCTGTAAAACTGAATTTCATTTCTTGAGTTCAATGAATTACAAAGTGTTCTTTATATAGAACACGGTTCAGCTTGTACAGCTGTGAGCAGTTGGTAACTGCTATCAGTTGCTGGGAACTCTAACTAACTGAGTTAGTCAGTTACAAGGGATTTATAAGGGAAATATACAATGCATGCAGTCCTATTATAACTAATCTAGACTACAAGAAATGTTTCCTCTAATAGATAAGATTAGGCATTTGATGTCTATTTAGTGTAGAGTGCATGCCATGTTTAATGGTGTCTCACTAACATATCTGTTGCCAGATTGGGTAGCTTTGTGCATTGGATCTCTCTTTCTCTTGTTGTTTTCTGTTTTATTCTTTTGTTTAGGAGGATTCCTTATCCTACCTTCTCTTTCTAATTTTTCTCTTCATCTTGCTAAATTTATTCTTCTATTAAAATAAAAAAGATTAAAATTTAAAAAACAAAAAAAGATGAAGGAAAAACACACAATAACTCCTTAGAAACCAACCAATGTAGTAGTAGGCTACTTTTATATACACAAATCAGATTGTTAAACAGCACCCTCATCTCCCATGCAGTACATTTAAATTACAATCATTAACTGCAAATCCAACTTAGGAGTCACACACAGCCCACATAAACAGAGACAGAGTTCACTTGATCACAATAACAAAAGAGAAATAGCATTATGTATATTGTTACTGACCTGGTGAACAATGTTTCGCTTCTTGATCCCATCACTTGCCATCATGAAACTGTAGGCATATATTCAAGAATTTATGAGAAAAGCCACAATTCATGAAGTGAAGCATGACAACAGCATCTGGAAAATGACTTAGAATATAGTAATAACTGTAACACATAATAGAACACATTTGAATATTTTAGCGTCAATAGATTAACAGAAAGCAATGAAGGCTTCGATTAAAATTGATCAAAATGGAGGAAAAATAACATAAAAAGCAGCTGGTACAAGAAACGGACGGTATTTGAGCTCCATTCTCATTTTCATTAGGTTCCAACTGTTTAACCAATGGAGACAAATCCTTCTGAAAAGGGATAAAAAACACAATTCAGAGTTAACCCATTTGAATGGCATGTCCAAGGAAGCATAAGTGCATAACTTGGATGATGTTTCTACCTGAATCTCATCCATACTGGCATTTGTATGGCTGGCGTCCAGGAAAACCTAAAGTTGCACGAATTTGCTTAGAAGTTTCAATTATAAAAGGAACACAAAAATACTCAAAAATACCAGAAAATGTAATGTCGTCAAGTTAATAACATAGTACCATTATGAGACGAGCTGCTTTGGAACTTCTGACAACCATCCATTGTCCTTCTTCAGAAAAGAAAAGCCATTCGCGAGAACGAGTCTACGATTTAAAATTCAGACATGAAATTCAAACAGAATAATGCATATTGAAGCAGGTCTTAATCCAAAAACAAATAAAGGAAGAACATGAGAAATGCTAGAAAGTCCTTCCATCTGTCAATCAACTAACTAGTGTCCCTACAGTCATTATAATAACATGATCCTAGATGCAAATCCTAGATGCAAGGTAAACTACAATAACAACCAAGTCTTATCCCATTAGATGAGGTTTGCTATGCAAGGTAAACTACAAATGAATAAATATTCAAAAACAAAACAGTTACACTTCAATCCAATGTTTTGAAAACCAGACCGGCCGATTGGACCAGTTGAACCGAGAACCGATCAGGTGTCTGATATGTTTAACTGGAAAAACCAGTTGTTCTCAAAACCGGTGACAACCGATAAAGAAAAAGTCGAATTGGTCCAAAACTGATCCAATTCCTGTGGTGAGAACTGGTCTGAACCAGTCTATTTTTTTGTCATTTTCATTTATAAATTTTAATTTATTTATTTTTTTTGAATCAACTAAAGGTCCAATGTCAAGGTATAAAGATCCATATCCACAAGTTTTATTGTTTATCCTTTTATTATTGATTTTTATCTTACATAACATATAATATGATCATTTTATGTTAATTAAAAAATTGATTTGTCTTAAATTCTTAATATGTTATATTAGTTTATTACTTGATAAGTTGATATATTCTATACTATTAAAAATATGTATTATCACTAACCGTGGTTGAACCATTGAACCATGAACCGATGTCATCATCAGTTCAATAACAGATCTGGTTTTTAAAACATTGTTTCAATCATTTCTGGGATGAACAAGGTTGAGGCAATGTTGTTAAAACGCAGCCATGGTGGGCGGAATGACATGGCAGAAATCTAACAAAATGCCATCAAGAGGTCGTGATGTTGCAGATTTTGCATGGCAGAAAATGGAAGCACATTATTCGTGGTGACACGGCGGGTCATGCTGGACCATGGTTGAAATGGTGATTTCTAGGGCATTCTTGAGATTTGAAAGAATAGGCATATGATTTCTGTGCCACCCACATCACTTGGAAAACCAATCTTGCTCAAACCTTGCTCTGCAATCCAACATCTTTGGCGACTAGGAACTCTATTTGTCGGTGGTTTCTTCTCCAGCAACATCTTTGTCAGACATTTTTTTCATCATCTTCAATTTTGTGTCCCTTCTTTCTTTGATTCCTTAAGTATTTCCCCTTCCCACTGCCAGATTTTCGTTTCTGTTTTTCATTCTGTGTCTTATCCATCTTTCTTTTTGTTCTCCGTCCTTGGAGAACTCTGGTGTTCTTTCTATGTCTGCAGCAAACTCAAGGATGACTACAAAACCTTTATTCTGTCTCAAACTCATCTTTCCTCTCTCTCATCTCAGCCTCAATTTTTTCATGTCCAACTTCTACATTCACTTGTTATCTCCCTAGTCCTGTCCTGTGCTCTTCTTGTGACCCAATCATGTATCACACCTTGACCCATGTATCTCTCTTCAATTTTATTTTATGTTTTATTAATATTTTATGTTTTATTAATTTTATTTCCTTTTGTTTTGTTTTTATATTTCATTTATTATTGATTAATTAACTGATTAATATCATTTATATAATTGTTTTAATTAAAATGGTTTTGTATTGAAATAGTGGAGTCATATAGTAGAAAATATTTGTTAAAAATAAAGTAAAAAGATAACAACAATGCATGAATTGTGATTTTTACCCACCGTTTTTGTAACTAAATTGGACTGTTTTGTAAGATTGGGTTAGGGTAAGTAAGAATAGAAATTAAAAACTCTTTCAGATAGTTTGAATATGCCATTGCCCATTATTCTTCCTAGTTTCAAAAAATATCTGCAGCAGTAGATTCTAGTTAAATACAAATTGGCCGCTCTTTCTCTTCTGATAATTGTTTCTCATTTATTCATTTGTCAAAAGTCAAAATTACTGTGCAAGAATTTCAAGTGAAGGATCACTAATTGATTGTGAAATTCATGAGCTGATACACTAAGGGAAATTTTGTCTTGATAAGAAGTCAGAAAGAATGCATGAACAAAAAGTAAAAGGGATCTCTGCTAAGACACACCTTAGGCACAATGAAAACCCCACAGTGATATGTAAATGGGTCACACTGTTCCTCAGCATCAAGAACTACAGCTTTATAAGAGAAAACAGAACACCCTTGCCCACCCAAAGTTAGCTGCAATCGCCGACCTTGGGAAAGCTTTGTCAGTTCCTCTTGCAGATCTTCCACAGAGTATAATGTATCAGAGCCACTGGAGTATTTTTCACGAATTTGATTCTCATTTTGAAGAGCCTCATGGAGTCCAGAAGCCTAGCACAAATGGGGGAAAAAACATAAAAAATAGATAATAGAAAAACATATTACAAATAGAATATATATACAAAACATCTTATAAAATCTATACAGTATTTTAAGAAATTTTTGCATATACTATAGGATTAATTGGTCCTCCAATCGAGGGGTAACATAAGGAGTTATCCCTAACATTACTATCTATGCAACTAACAGATGTGACATTAATCATCCATGATTCCTTATTTAAAGAAAGAACTTATGCCCATGAACAACTGAATAAAAAGGCAAAATTTGCCCAGATACTCTACCTGTTTTGAGTTACAATGAAGTGAAGCATTATGAAGTAACGATGTAATCTGGTGCACTTCAGTAGACAGCTCCTTCTCCACAACCACCATAAATGTTTGAAGGTTAGGTTTACTAGAAGATTTCAAAGGTATGGCATCAACACTCATTTTCCACCCAAGTCGAAACTTTGAAAAAAGTAGATCTGAAAAGTGCGAAATAGTCATCTTCACCCTCTAGCCATGCAAAATCAAGCAGGACAAAAATCAAAAAAGATAAAATGCAAAAAACAGTTTCAGCAAATTATTCATTGCCAATTAAAAAATTCCCTATCTAAGTGCACTACAATCAATATAAAGTGAAATTTAATAGAAAATAGCTTCTGCCATTACATGTTTCTTTTCAGTGAGAGGTACAGGAATAGGAGTTTTGTGCTAAAATATTTATATGGGTTAGCAACACCAAAACACAAATTATGACTCCAGGTTAAAAGGAGTTTGGAAAATAGGTACCCATATGAATCCTCTTCCATGTATGGTTCAGCAAGGATTCTTGTGGATAATACATTAAGAAAAGTTTGGTAAGTTTATGCCGCATATGAACCCTCTTCTGTGTATTATTCAGAAATGATTCTTGTGGCAAATACATAAAGAAAGTGTAATTCAGGGGCTATCTGATAAAAAATAAAAAATGGAAAGAAAAAAAAATTCATCTAGTATTAAGTCAGTTTCATGTTGCTAACATGCCGGGGATAATTGGAATGAATAGTGCTATGCCTAAAACAATGAATAAGTCAAGGATGCTTGTAGAAAAGAACCAACCACTAGACACTAGACAGGGGGGAACTTACTCTATGCAAATACAAATCCAGATTAAACTACTGAAATATGTAGTTTCAGAGTATTATTTACATTCCAAAATGTAAAACCTAATCTCGGGTAAAGGAAGACAAAACTTCTGCAATTGAAACAAGCACTGCAGAATCAACTTAAAACACAGCACATATTTCTCATTTATAATCTACGGACAAAAAAAATTAATTAATTGAAGAAGCCAACCTAGAACATGAGATTCAGCCAAGGTAAGGCACACATACTTCCCCCCAGGCTTTAAAACTCTCTTTACCTGGGACAAAAACCAGGCCAAGTTAAAAAACACGAAATATTCAAATCCCACCACAAATCAATCTATAACACTATCTATAAAAATTGATGATAATAATAATAATAATTTAAAAAAAAAAAACCTCTGATAGATACTGATTTCCCAATTTTGGGCCAAGCTCGGGCTCCATTAAAGCATCCAATCCACCTTTATCAACGACAGCACTGAAGGTCTCATCTTCGAACTGCAAAGTAACGACATTGAAAGTGAGAGCCATAGAGAATGAAGGAGTGCAACCAACTTTTATTGAAAATGTTTAGGAGAGAGAGGGAGAGAAAGAGAAGGAAAACCTGCATGTTGGTCATGTCCATGACGCGCCAGAGCATGAGGGGGCGGAGGCGGACGTTGCGGCGGAGCATGTCGGAGATGACGACCTTGGAGAAATCGATGTTGGTGATGGAAGTGTAGCCGGCGTCGTAGAGGTGTTCGGAGAGGCGAGAGTTACCGCAACCGGGGACGAGGAGGTGGAGAGGGTGTTGGGGAGTTAGGGTTTGAAGGAGGGAGAGGAGTGGGTCCCTGAGGTTGGGCCATTCGGCGTACCACTCGAAGGAGTCGCCGCGAAGGGTGAAGAACTTGTCCCAGTTTTCTTTACTGGTGAAGTCTCCGAGGGTTTCTAGAAGATCTTCTGTACCCTTCGTCTTGGCCTTGCTCTTTGATCCCATTTTCAACTTCTTCTCTGCTAACTAGAATGCTGGTGCACCCAACCCGACCTCCACTCACTGTGTGTTTGTGTCTATTACTGCTACTCACTCGTATGGGTGGTGTGGGGAAATGGATTACACGCAGTTACTGCGTATAACTGCATGTAATGTCGGCCGGCCGATCTAAAATTAACGGTCGAGATTGATTAAAGTAAATTTGGTGAAGTTTAGTCAGTTAAGTGTGAGCCGTCCGATCTCAAATAGATGGCCGAGATCTGCTACTGCGTGCTGCAGTTACTGTAGCAAATCCAGGTCCGTGGTGTGGTGGCGACTGGGGAGTCGGGTTGAGTTGTGGTTTTGGAAGCCTTGCCAGCCGCAATAGAACTGACGTGGCGCGCGTGCAAGACACGCTAAAAATAAATTAAATTCAAAACCTAAAATAAAATACCTTTTTTATGGATAAAATAAAATATGTTTTCTTTTTTTTACGAAAACAAGCTCATGTCATTTCATTCATAATAGAAGAAACAATACAATTAGGAGCATAATAAAAAACATGGCCATAAGGATAAAATACAGTTGTCCTAGCTAAGTCATGAATAACTGTATTAGCTTGTCGCCTAACAAAATTGACTGAACAATTTGGACGATCACCAAGATGTAAATGAGAATCGGAAATAAGAGACTCATACTCAGAGACATCTTCACACTTGCCAGAAATATCATCTATCACTCCCTTAGCATCTGTCTAGAAGATAATGTAGTCCAACCCAATATCCTTCGTCCACTTTAAAATAAAATATGTTGAATTATAATAACTTTTAAAATTAATAAAATTTATTGATTCAAGACGAATTTACTTAAATATTTACTATCTATTGTATTATATAAAATTGAGTTTTGTCACGTAGACTTTGTCACATGACAGCTCCACATTCATTCTTTTCCTGTCAAAATGTAAAATGATTTATTTTAAAATTTTTAATTCATGATATTTCATTAATTAAAATATATCAATCAATTAATGCTCATATATAAATTTCTATCATTCAATCAATTTTGAATTAAATCAAAAGCAAATTCAAAATGTAATAAATTAAAGCTTATTAATCAATTAATTCTAATATCTGGACCTTTGTTATTCAATCAAAATATCTAAGTCATGTGATAACATAAGAATCATTATTGCCTAAATCAATTTCAATTTTTTTATTTTTTAGTTATTGTTTTAATTATAGCAACCATCATTACCTCATGTCAAAAAATAATATCGCAGCGTAAGTCATTAATATATTCTCTTAAATGATATATCTATTTTTATTTATTAATTATTTCAATTATCAGTAATGAAAGATTAATTTTACTATGCACATCATAAAAATTAATTAAAATTCAAAATTATATAATATTAAATTTAACTTTTATATTTTTTATGTAATTTGAATATTTTATCTCTTACATATTATTAAAATTTAAAAATTTCTGACATTTCATTGTAATATAAATATTTTCAGCATTCACTTGATTATTGTGTATGTTTAAGTATAATTAACGTTAAATTAATATATATATATATATATTTTTTTTTCTTCTTAAAACTCTGATATTATACCTAAGAAAAACCATAATTTATTCTAGGTTTAATTTGTTGTCCAACATTAATAACTGATTATTTCTTTTTCATGTTAATTATTTTAAATTTATCTTATAGTGATTTAGATAAATCATTCAATTGTATATTTTATATTTTTTTTGTTGAAACTGATAGTTGAAAAACCATTTCTAAATATAAAGAAAATAAAATCGATATTTTCTTTTTTATTTCTTATATTTTAAAATTAGAATATATGTATAAATACATATATTCTCTACTTCATAATGAATTATCTATAATATTTGTTGAAAATTTTAAATCTACTAATAATTTTTTTTAAATTCTTATTTATTCTTGCATGTTGGATACATTTACAACTTATACAGATAACTCGTGTGAGCACCGGTAAATATACTAGTATAATATAAAAACATGGTTTTAATGGGAAAAAAATCGTTTGTCAATAAATGGATGCAATTTTTTTTAATTGATAAGTGGATGGATGCAAATTAGAGTGAAGGTAAAGTGTAACAATATTTTTTGACAGAGATAAAGTGTAACGATTGAAATACAGAATCAATACAAAATTATTGTTATTGGTTATTTTATGATTATTAATATTCCATGTGTTTTTCTAGGAAAGTTTGTAGCATTTATTTTTCAATCACAACTAAAATTTTTAAAAATATAAGAGTCAAAAAATTATTTCACTTTGTAAATGTAATTGCGTTAAAAGTAAAACAGGAATTTTATAAAAAAGAAAAAAAAAGGAAAAAAAAAAGAGGAAAGAAAGAAATAAGAGAGGGATTCAACCAAGTAAGGGATTCAATCGCATAAAACTGCTTGTTCCATGTTTGGTTTAAAAACTGATTATGGGATCAGACAAAATGAAAGATAAAAGACAACACAAAAGCTCAAATTCATGTTCCTCGATAAATCATGGGACAAATTTGTCCAAAGGATAAAGTAGTTAAAAGACAAAATTACTAACTTTCATGCCTTTATTCCTTACTTAATATATGTGTGTGTGTGGGTGGGTGGGTGGGTGTGTTCACATTTTGATATATTATTGTTTTAATATATGCGTAAAACGTAAACATTTATTGAGAAATGTTATTTGTACACCAAAATTTGACAACAACTTTATTGGTTAATGTAGTTAAAAAACGTGGTTAATAAAGTGTTGAGCTTGGTTATTAAATATACCAAGATGTTGCAACTTATTAATCATTAATTTAACTTCATTAACCATGATTTTGAATGTCATTAACCACGATTTTCAGGTGTTCAAATATACATATAGTAGATTATATTTGGTGTTTAGCGACTTATTTTTCCCCAAATTTTTCTTTGCAACTCATTGGTTTTCAAATGTGGATTGGGCTTGATGTTTGGATTCTTGGTGTTTTATTACATGTTTTTGTTTTTTCTTTGGTTCTTCACTTATTTAGTGGCATATTAAGCAGCAAACAAGCATTGTATTATTCTTCCTTTCAAGCTAAATATCGTGTTATCGCTTTTGCTACTTGTGGGTTACAGTGGCTTTTGTATCTTCTTCAAGCCTTGCAAGTGCATTGTATGAAAACACTCGTGCTCTACTGTGACAATCAAAGTGTACTTCATGATGTGGCTAACCCAATGTTTCATGAACGTACCAAGTATTCTGATACCCATTGCCATTTGGTCCACGAAAAGGCTTAAGTCGGTCTCATGCGCCTTCTACCTATCATTTCTCAGACACGACTTGTTGATTTCTTTACAAAGACTCTTCCTCCCAAGCCTTTCACTCTTTTGGCCTCCAAAGTTAGGCATGGTAGACATCTACCAAGCTCCAACTTGTGTTGAAGGATGCAAATTCTACTCACTTGTCGGCTCGACTTAGGAAGTTATTTTTTGTTAGCAAGTAATGATAGGATACAAGCATGATTAACTTACTTACCCAGCTTTCTTTTCCCTTGTATATTTACATTGTTGTGTACAGATTCAGTATAACTAAGATGACTAATATGGATTTCACTCATCTTTTCTTTGAAATGATTTTCGTATGAGTGAGCACATGCCCCCACTCATGTTTAAAAAAAAAAAATCATATACTATCTTGTAATTTTTTAATTTCGACCTCTCAAATTTTTTTCGTTTTCCCCCAATGTTACCGTAAGTTGAAATTAAATGCTTAAGCCAAACTAAGGTGCGAGCAGGACTCGACCCAACCCAAAGACCCTGCCCCATCTCGTCTTAATCCAATTGACCCACAATATATCAGGTCTGTTGGCAATGGCGGACCTTAGGCCTGGGGTCAGCGGAGTCAATTTACGTAAAATATAAAAAGTAATAAAAATTATGAATAATAAAATAATTAAATTTTATTCAAACAGTGAGACCCAATTTGTCAAAGAGAGTCTATATTCTTGGGTGTTTTCACTCTTTACTCCTCTATCATTCATTTTTTTAGTATTTAATTAATGGATAACTATTTGTTTCTCCCATTTATTTTTCTATCTTTCCAATAAAAAACGTTAGAAAAAAAATTTTAATGGAAATTTTACAGTGAAGTGAATTTTTTTGATGAAATATTATATTTTTCAGCAATATATGGACCGAGATAGATTCCTAAATTAATTTTTTAGTATAATTTCCTACCAAACACAATATTTTAACCCTAAAAAAATACATAATTTCCTATCACAAGTGTAAACAGAGGAAAAAACTGAAACTGATAATTCCGAAACCAATCATGGCATATGTAGTGCGCTAGATATTTATCCGAGTCAACAAAAATAATATAACAAACATTTACATGTTGAGAGACTGAGACAAATGGGATAGATGAGAGATTGCAAGGCTGCAAAAAATAAAAACTAGTGGAGTCAAAATAAAAAAACACAAGATATTAAATGAAATTTTAGAAATTTGAGGGATGCATGTGCACACCTTCAGTTGTGAGTAGGTCTGCGTATGTTTGTTGGGGTTTATGGACGAGTTAAAGCCTAAAATTTTGGACCAATCAAAATTTAGGGATGTGTTAAGGTAAGTACAAACCATCCTCACTCACCTTTAATTGCAGCTCTATTATGATTTGTGATGAAACTTTCATAAACAAAATATTCTAGTTGAAATCCATGTTAATTTATTTAGTTATCTCGTAGCAAAGTATCATTGTAAGAGTCTCGTTTGAGTTTGGATATATAGTGAAATACTAAAAATATTCAATTATTCACTTTTATCTTTTAATCACAATTGAATTATCACCTTATAATTTTTTTTAATTGTCCCTTAAGCCACGAACAACGTTTTAAATAGTCTCGTCTTAATTTGACTCACAAAACATCAGGTTTATTCGTGCCTAAGAATATATTAAGGTTTAAAAAATTGGTCAAACCAAAATTTAGGGACGGGTTATGATCATCCAACCCGTCCCTTGCTGGCCAAACCTTGGCCGATTGTAAGATATATAATTTATTTGATTGGATATATTAAAATTTTGTGATTGATAATAATTATTATTAATTTTTAAAAGAAATTATTATTAGTTTTAAATTATTATATAAATTGTCCTATGACTCAGGGTCCTAAATAGCCACTATATGTGAGGCTAGTACTATAATCTCCACCTCATCTTATAGGTGTCTATTTAGTATTTACTATCTATCGCGGATAATTCATGCAGGTAGTTTTGTCATCCCTACCTGCATTACCCTGATTATTATTACACTGGTGTATTATAATTTGAGAAAAACACAATATCATAAGAACAAGATTACCACGTACCTAAAGATGAGAGTTCTTTATTATCAAAAAAAAAAAAAAACAGAGTTCTTACTTCTTACTAAAAGTATTCCATCTTTTTTTTGTTGAGCGAAATTATTCCACCTTTAACAATGAAAAAAACTTCCACCTTTAACAATGAAAAAAACTTAAATTTATCATATAAAAATAAATTTAGTATATTATTGCGAGATAGTTTTTTTTATTGAATTAAATATAAAGTGAGGAAATGACGCCTCAATCTAAGATAAGGAAGACTAGGCTCTTTGAACACTTACGAAGGTAATTGCATTTATCTCATCCCAAGAGGACTAATAGGGACTCAAACTCGCGACATGTCGAATACAAGTCATGTTTTACTCTATTAGGCCAACCCATTGGGGTTGTGTTTTTTTTTTTTTTTGCGCTTATTCCGAGAGTGTTTTATTTTTCTCTAAAAAAATATACTATTCTTAATTTTTTAGATTAATAAAAAACAAAAGAAAAAGGAAATGTCCTAGATGGAAAATTTCCAGTTTCAACCATTATTCCTCATCGCCACCGGCGGCAGTTGATAGATCCAGGAGTGAAAGGGCCAACCTTGCGCTTCACAACTCACAACACTGGTAACTAACTTCCGCTACTCATTCCTCCAATTTCTTTTATTTTCGAATATGAATTGAATCAAACGCGCAATGCTCTGTTAAATGTTAATGCGAACGGCTTTAGTGGAGGACTCCACTCTCACTTTCCTTCTTTCTGTTCGGCGCCGATTCAATATCATAGGCTGTTCTCGATGCCCATTAACTGTTCGATTAAACATCAGTTTTTTTTTTTTTTTTAATATCACGTTGTTTAAGCTCAGTTGAATGCTCATAAATTGTTTGGTTCTAGTTATTTTCAGCTCAAGGATTTGGATTGGAAGGTCATATTTTTGACATATTGTTGTCTGTGAGTTTATTATTTTTACCATGAGCTTTTTCATATTTTATTAGAGATGCACATGTGCATAAACCACAATGATTTCATAGCATTGGTATCTTATAAATACATTAAACCTTCCCCATCCTGTACCCTTAAAAAGATTCAAAGAAGGAACTTTGGAAAGGCACTACGATGAAACATTTTGATTCTAATCGTTTTCTTATTTTGTTGTTGGCATAGTATGCTTTCGAGATGGGAGAGCTGGTTACCGAGAAACATGTTCAATATATATTGTCAGTTGAAAAGGTGTGCTACTGCTTCCCATTCATAAATTCTTTCAAAAAAGAAGAAGAAGAGATCACCTTTGAGTGGATGTGCTTTTCCTTTTATGTTTAAAAAGCTTTTCTGGTTTCCAGAGGAAAGATAGTTTTGAATCTGTGGTAATGGAGCATCTGAGAATGAACGGGGCATACTGGGGATTGACTGCTCTGGATCTGCTGGGAAAGCTTCATGCTGTGGATGTTGATGAGGTTATTTCATGGATAATGAGTTGTCAGCACGAGTCAGGTTGTTCACTATGAGAATTAGAATTTCTAGACATTTGTGACGCGGATAATTTCTTATGATATATGTGTTGTTCTGAAGGGGGATTCGGTGGAAATGTTGGACATGATCCACACATCCTGTATACACTGAGTGCTGTGCAGGTGTTGGCTCTCTTTGATAAGCTGGATGTTATTGATGTAGATAAGGTGACAAGTTGTATCCTTTGACACACATATTGGCTGACTTTGAAGGTTCTGTAATCTGTATTCACATGTTTTTTATGGGACAGACAAAGCTTTGTTGTTTTTACATTTTTTTTGAAAAAGAACCTATCATGCTCTTTACTTATCAGGATGTGTAGCCTTTATTGGCTATCATACTTTGGTGCTTTGCTTAAATTGCTCAATATGTTTCATAGAGAAATTAATAAAAATTCATATGTTATTTTGAATTTTGATACATTTAAATAGGTTTGTTACTGAAATTATAATTGCGAAATTCAATAAACTATAAAGTATACTGGATCTTGTGTTTCTTAATATTTTATGTTAGATATTGTCAGCCTGCAAAACGAAGACGGGTCTTTTTCAGGGGATATCTGGGGTGAAGTTGATACGCGGTATTTTTCTTAAGATCTCTTTTGATTGTTGAGCGTGTATAAGCTCACTGTACTTTTGACTAAAATCCACTGACTTATTTGTCTTAGGTTCTCATATATTGCTATTTGCTGTCTATCAATATTACGTCGCTTGGATAAAATCAATGTGGAGAAGGCTGTGAAGTACATTATTAGTTGCAAAAACATGGATGGTGGTTTTGGTTGCACACCTGGTGGGGAATCTCATGCCGGCCAAAGTATGTTGTATATTATTCAGCATCTTTACTCAAATATTACTCTCTATGTTACTCAATGTGTGTGCATTTATTCCCTTTGAAAATTTGTTCTCTCCTTCTCTCCCACGTGGACGGGGTGCTTTGTGTGGTTAGGGCATAGTTTGAAATTGTTGTTCAAAGTTACGGACACAAGAATCTGTTTTATCCTCCTATACAGCACACTAAGAGAGGGCTAAAAATAATATTTTCATTAAAATTACTTTTCCGATGGTTTAAATATTGGAATTAGGGTGATTTTTTTCCCCCCACTGATAAAAAAAAAAATTGGAATTAGGGCATACTGGAGATACCATATTTAAAAGTCGTCATTTTTCTTTTGTTTAATATTTTCTGGATTAACAAATTAAATATTGTGAGCGTCTCACTAATCCTTTAACCTCTATGAGGTTAGTATATGTACTTTAGACAACCCCTTCAGGAGGCCTAATTCAGAATTTTAAACTCTGTTTTAGCAATGTTTACCTTAACTGTTACATGGTTCCGTGGTTGATTGATTTATGGGGTATTTGAGGATTAGATGTTGTAGGGTTTATTCAGGGAAATGCTACAAAGTTTATTTAGGGGTGTGCAGAAAAAGGAAAAATTACTTTCTTTAAAACTAATAATTAGTCATTATAGAAGTGCTTGCCAAACTCAAAAGGCTAAATAAACATGTACCATAGGATCAGCCGACAAAAAGAAATTGTTTGTGTAGTGCAGAGAATGAGAGGGAATGGAAGAAACCCATTGTATGGAAACACATCTGTATATTGGACTTATGAAGTTATTATATTTATGCTAATTAAGTCTATTTTCAACGAGAATACAGCCGTACAACTGAAATTGCACACGGTAAAGGTTGGCATAAACTATGGTTGAAACGCGACTCTAATTTAGTAGTCCAAGCTTTTACTTCCATTGATTTAGTTCCTTGGAGACTTGGAACTAGATGGAAAAATTATATTAGAATTACTAAGAGCATGACTTTTATCGTTTCCCATATTTTTATAGGGAGGGGAACACTTGTGTTGATAAGCTAGTTGCTTATGGGGTTACATCGCTTTGTTACTCTTGGTGGGATTTGATCCCTAGTTTTATTAGTGAAGACTTTTACCATAATAGGTATGGTCTTCCTAATTATAGGTTTAGATAGCTTTTGCTTGGGTTTTGGCTGTAGTTCCCCCAGGTTTTGTTTTTGTTTTTTGTCATTTTTCTTTTTTGAATAATATTTTGGTGTGCTGCAAATGATTGTTAGAGATTGAGGTGCCAACATAGTTGAGATCTCTCTCTCTCTCTATAGCGATGCTTTTGCACATCAATTTGCTTTAAAAAATGAGAATACAGCCTTAGTAATGCTCCAGTACAACTGATACAACTCAACATCCACCCCAAGCTTGAGCACATATAATATATCCACCAAACCTATATATAATTTGATGGTCTTTTAGAGATTTAGCTCAAGTGTCTTCTACGTAGTCATTTTAATATGCAGAGCCAGTAGCAATAATGTCCAGAAAGTATCTTCTTTCTAATGAAATGACATTCAACCTCAATAACTTAGTCTTCTTATGAAAACTGGATTGGAGTCATGTCTATTGCTGCTTGATTATCAAAACATCAGCTGCAGCCTGCATCTATCTTTTATCTCCAAAATTTTGTTTTTGAAGTAGTTGTTTTATCCATACAAGCTTGCAAGTTGCAACAGACATCTGCTCATCACTTGTACTTCATATATGTTCCTTATTACCTTGTCCCACAACCCACTTTTCAGCAGAGGCACACCTTAATAAATATAAGGCCAATAAACTTTTTAAGAGTAATAATCAGTGGACTGCCAATAACAATGAAGAAAATACTCTTTGATGGGTTCTCAGGCTGAGACACAACCATTTGGATTGAAGGGAACTCAGATTGAGTAACATGTCTGAAATACAAAAAAATCACTAAAGGGGAAATCATTGCTGCTAGGAAAGAAAAATGCCTGACCTTTGCTGAGACAGTGGTCTTAAGCTGATTGAGCCAAGTGATTACTGATTAGGAGCAAGCAAAGCACGTGCTGGTGTGTGTGTGTGTCATCGTAAAAAAGAAGATGCGGCTTGAGGGGGAACATGAGAAATCGATGGGAGCCGGTATGTGAACTGATTGGATGATTCTGAAGGTGACAGTTAATGGTTGGGCTCAAGATCCAAGGGTTAGAAGGTCACACGGCCCTAGACAGAACACGCTGAATGAAGCAGTGGTGGAATGATGGTTGAAACTGCTAGAATGACCTGCCAACACTATTGATATTGGATACATTGTATTGTATTTACTGTTTATGCAAGGAATGTATATAATAAAACAAATTTTTTAGCCATTGAATGCATGGCTTAATAAAATAAGCCTGCTTTGATTTTCCCATTTTCTGAATTTCAAATGAAAGAATGCAATGAGTTGTAGACTTGAAGCATCCTTTGAGGTATTACTTTTCCTATTTTCAGTTTTCTGCTGTGTGGGGGCCCTTGCTATAACGGGGTCACTAGATCTTGTTGATAAGGACCTACTTGGTTGGTGGTTATGTGAGCGACAAGTTAAATCTGGAGGTCTGAATGGGCGTCCCGAGAAACTCCCTGATGTGAGTGGATATTTTCGAGTTTAGATTTATTGCTTTAAATGTTCTTATTGTTTTTCTCAATTTCTCTTACCGGTTTTTAGATCATGTCAGGTATGCTACTCATGGTGGGTTCTTTCTAGCCTGATCATGATTGATAGGGTTCACTGGATCAGTAAGGAGAAGCTTATAAAGTTTATCTTGGACTGCCAGGTTAGTTAGTTGAATCTGTGTTTACAATCAGCATATTCTTGTTTCTTATTTCTGGGGCATTAAATTTTGTGAGGTATGTATTTCTGAAATATTACGTATGTTGAAACTGCCAGGACACAGAAAATGGTGGAATTTCAGACAGACCAGATGATGCCGTGGATGTCTTTCATACATACTTCGGGGTTGCTGGTAGAGTACATATTTTGCCTTTTTGTGTTTCAATTGTTCTTGATTTAATTGTGCTAAAATCTTGTCATCTGGGTTTTTTGGTTAACACGGGAACCACAGAACCTCTCTCTTTCTCATGCATTTAAATTTTCCTGATGTGGGAATGATAGTGACCATTGACCAGTGACTTTATTTGGTCAAATACTCAGTGTTTCTAAAGAGAGACAAAAATCCATTCTTCATGAATCCTAGTGATTTTTTGTTGCTTGCTTCATGTTTAGGTCCGTTTCATGAATCAACTATCCCAATAGTTTAAGTTGTTAAGTGAAAGCACATGAATGGTTTTACATCTAAGATGCCTCCTCATGCAAGAGCCCTTTGGGCCTAAAGCGTGGACAATGCATAAGACCACCCAATTTCGTATTTAAATTTATTTTTTATTTAGAAGAATGTGGGCAGCAAAAATCAAATTCTAGACCATTTGGTCGTAGAGGCTCTGATGTCATGTCATGAATCAACTACCTCAAAAGCTTAAGCTATAAGGCATGAGTGATTTTATATTGAAAAATCATATTAGTTCAACAAACTTATAATAATATATCAGAACCAGATATGTAACATATCATTCTATTTTATTTTAGTTGTTTGGAAGGTTTGTAGTAAAGAGTATATAGAATGTAAATGTAGCAATAGGCCCACAAATTCTAGCTTGACGGTGAAAATTGGAGAACATTCCATATCACAAGCCTCACAATTTAAGTATTATGGGTCCATCATACAAATGATGTGGAGATAGACGATGATGGCCTAGTTTTTTTTAATTAACTTTTAGCTTATAGGAGCCTCTCAGTTGAGATAAGTGTTTGATTCTTATCGATCAAAAAAGTCATTATAAGTTTATGGGTGGGCGTGGAGAAGTTAGATAAGAAAGCTTCCAAAAATGTTGAGATGTAGAAGCTTATTTCAACTTATGTAAGAAGTTATTAGTTAAAAGACTCATAATCATTGTAGGATTATTTCAATTTTATTTTCATATAAGTGCTTGTTAAAAAGTTTATCCAAACTGGTTCGATGTCATCCATAGGATTCAAGCACATTGGAAGAAATGGAGAAATGCTTCTAGTGTAGTTTGTGATAGAAAATTACCATTTAAGTTTAAAATAAATTTTACTGCACGACTATAAAATCTGCAGTGTTATAAGGGATTGAATGTTGGGCAGTAAAGAACTAATAAGAAAGTAAGGACAGTGTTACAGAAATTGGAATGCTACGATATGAATGAATGGTCACATAAAACAAGATAGGATTAAGAATGGAAATTAGAGAAAAAGTTGGGTTGCACTCATTGTAAAAAGATGGTAAAGTTTTATCTTAGGTGGATAATTCAATAATTAGGTGGATAGTTCAATAATTAGAAGTAGAGAGTAACTAAAGAAAACAATAGGCCAAACCATTAAGAGAGATTTGAATTTAAATGATTTGTCATTAAACATGACTCATAAGATATTAGAGTGTTGTTTGATTCATGTAACCAAACTCACATAGTTGATTCATGTCACCAAACTCACATAGTCAGAAAAGGCTTTGCTTTTTGTTTGTTGTTTGGAAGGTTTGTAACGAGCATATATATGAATTATGAGACTTAGTGTTGCTCTACACTTATTGTATAGCTTCCCTCCCTATCCGCTTTACATTCCTTTTCTCCCACTTTTACCCCTTTACAACGCTGGTCATATAACATATATCATGTTCCATATTCGATGTAACCTATAATAGGATGTAACTAGGAAGGCATCCCTGTTTATCCTTTCCGACAACACAGTTGCTTTTATTAATGTGTTATCATATTCCTTTTTTTTTTCCGGTCAACATCATATTCCTTTTTGACAATTAACTCAAGATGCTGAAGTTGTTTTGTTTGTTGTTACAGGACTTTCACTTCTCGAATATCCAGGACTGAAACCGATAGACCCAGCTTATGCTTTACCTGTTGACGTTGTAAATCGAATTTTCTTTAGGAAATAGGGACTTGGAGTCCAACGAAAGTTATCAAGTCGTGATAAAGTCTTGAGTTTAGACTCATTCTTGGGCGTTGGATCTTACCCGCCCCCCCCCCCCCCAAAAAAAAAAACCGACCCCAAAAAAAAGAAAACTCATGAGATCTTTAATTCTGTTGTATTTAATTTTGTGTATAACATCAGCAGTTTGAGCATCGTTTAGTTAAATTTTCAGTTATACGAGTTTGATCATTATCCATTTACTACGCAGAAGTAGAATTTCTTTAGCTAAATAAAGCCACGTCCTCATCTTGGTGACATTGTTCTTTTCTTGATAATAGTGTTTTTTTGTTTTGTTTTTAAGATAAAACAGAATAATTTATTCAGTAAAGGAAGTTAAATTCAACCTTTGGATAGAGTTTCGAATTTACTCACTAAAGGAAGTTAAACAGAATAATTTTCCTGCTTAATTTACTATTGAAGATAATGTGGATGGTAGGTCAAAATAAAGATTAAAGAAAACTATAGGTCAAATTATTATGAGATGGGGTTGTTTGATTCATGTAGGTGATCTTACCTAGTGAAGAAAGGTTTTAGTCATCATCATGCTTTAGGTCTCTTTCTCTCTCTATAAAAAGATAAGGAGAAACAAAAAGCCTAAAATTTCTTGAAGGGTGGTTGTCCATCAAATTTTCACATGCAGGACACACTATTGTTTGCGTAATAGTTCATATTCTCTGAAGTCTTGCGAAGATTGTATCATTCATTCTCAACTTTCATCATTTTGACACAACTGCAAGAATGAAGATAAGAACATACATAAATAGCTATTTCCCGCTGAAAAAAAAAATGTGTAGCTAGCTTGCATAAAAAAAAAATACTGTAAATAACTTGTACTCAAAACAATTCTGATCTTTCTTTTACATATTTGTTTAAACTTTTTTCTTCTTTGTTTTGGCTACTAGAATTTCCACCCGCTATAGGTCTTTGACTTGTTGCTGCACTACCAAAACTCCTGCTCGGCTCTCAAAATCTGGTGAAGCAAGCAAATCACCAATAGCACCTAACTCTGAAAACTCACTCCAATTTGTAAGTCCTTCTATCTGAGGTAAGTCTAAGTCATGTCTTTTCCCAACTATGAAAAAGTCATGTTCATTTGCTATATCACGGAGAACAGCAGATGTCTCTGGACCACCATTCACTAAGATTTTTTGATAAGATATATTTTCTGTGCCATAATGTGGTTTCTTAGTTTCTTCTAGTGCCTCATTATCTAGTAGATACTCCAAGCTTGGTAGATTTTCCTTACAAGCAAGGTGGTACACAACCAAGTTGATCCTCGAGTTCCTCATCGCTCGTTTAGCTAAGCACAAAGCCTCTCTGTCATCTTTTCCACCCAAATAAATCATGGCTAACCGAATGGAAGCATTATTTTGTAACAAAGAACGGGTCACAAGGATTCCTACTGAGCATGGAGCTACCTCTAATACCGTACAATTTAAGGACCTTATGTTCTTGTCATCAGATTCAACACCGCCATCAATAGACCATCTTCGATGGAATGGAAGAATTATGATGGATGCAACTTTGTCCAATGCAAGTTGGCAAACATCTTCATGCATCATGGTGGGTGGAGATATGGCTGTGTAAGTGTGTGCGGTTGCTCCACCAAGGTTGTCATGTTCATAGAGATCGAAAGCAAGAATGACATCGTCTGAGTAAGACTTGTGGGAACCGGAAATTGATTTTTGAAGACGGTGGGAAATGAAAATGGGAGAGGTCCTTCCAACTAGCTCGATTAGATGCAATGCATCCACAATGATAGGGTGTTCTGTTGTTGGGGAGCAAAGGTCTAGGACATCTGTTATAGCAGATATGTGGTATTGTTTATGAATGCAGGCAAGTATTCTCAGCTCTGAGTCTGGTTTTAAGCTCATAATGTTCCTTTTCTGGTATCCCGCGTATTTTCTTGATGGATCATACAATAATTTCACTGACCATTTTACAATGCATGCTATGATCATTATGCTGATTATCATCACTCCATAAGTTTGACCAGACATAGCCTGCATGCATATCATGTTAATGATTATATATAAGACTGGTACTTCAAACACAAAAGATTATGTATGGTTTTATTGAAAGGAAAATTGAATTAAAGTGGAACAAAACGAAGTACTTACCCTGTCATCATACAAGCCAGAAAAGAGGCCGACATCGACTACGCCTTTGGCGTTGAGAATGAGGGCAAGAGCCAAGGCATCTTTCAAGGGGATCTTGCAAAGGAGGGAAGGTATAAGGTATGCTATTATTTTGACAAGGTGGGTAAAGCCAATGAAGGCACTCACGCCAAGAACTGCTTTTGTTTGATATTGCAAGGAAAGATCTGCCTTCATCACACCACAAGTCACAAATATTGGCAAAAAGAAATGTTTACCAAAGAATTGAAGCTTCTTAACCAATGCAGATCCTAATGGAGGTCCTTCTGGCACAGCCAACCCCAAAACAAATGCTCCTAGGATGAAATCTTGATGTATTTTAACTGACAGCCAACCTAAACCAAAGACCATTGCAACGATAACATAGATGTAACCATCATCCACAGGTCTTCCTTCTTTAGTGTGTTTGATGATCCAAAACATCGCTGGCCGACAAATTAATGGAACAAAGATACCAAAGGCAATCAATAGCAACAAGAGCATTAACACCCTTTTGAAGTCTGGCTCATCATTTGGGATATACCTAAAAATAGCTACTGAGATATTACCAATGCCTGCAATAGTGTTGCCAACTATGTCACTCACCAATACCGAGGATAACGCCAATCTGCCAAGTTCGGAGTTGAGGATTTTAAGTTCATTGAGGAGGGAAGCAACCACTGCAAATGAAATTACAGTATGTGCTACCACTACAATAGGAATCTCATAAATTTGTTCTTGGAGATGAGTCTGTGGTGTGCCAACAAAGTAGGATGCAATTGGAACACAAATAAGTATAGGTGAAGCCAATCCCATGACGGCAATGGTCCAAGCCTTGTGTCCTGTCCTGGTTACCATGCTCAAATCCATTTGCACACCAGTTATAAAGATGAAAAGTGCATAACCAATTGATGTTATTGTTGCAAGTATGTCTTGACTTCCATACGGAAACACCATCTTCTTGTATTTGTCCAATACATGTAGCTGAATAGAAGGGCCTAGAATTAGGCCAACCTGGAAATGGATTCCATTTTCTCAGACATATTTCAAGCTATGATGAATCCATTAAGGAGCTTCCTATATGACTTCAACAGGGCATGACATTTGTGTTGCTTAGCACACCAAAAAAAAAGGCCAACATTTTACATACTTCAGCTAGATTCAAGAGTGGTTGTTGGATAAAATATAGAGGTAGAGGTAGAGACCACTCATCTATCCAAGTATCAGAAAAAAAATCTTAACTAAGGATTTGTTTGCTTTATAGAAACATTTTCAATTTATCATAATTTGTTGTATACAGAACCCTAACGAGAAAATGAAAGACTCTTGCGGTGAACAATTGTGACAGGGAGATAATGAAAGACATTTTCAGAATGTATTTTCGAAAACACCAAAAACAAATTTTGGCAATTTCAGAATTTCCTAAAATACTGAATATGTTTTTCAAAAATGCATTTGAAAAGTTTTCAGAATGCGTTCTCTAATGCTTATTATTTTAAGTGAAAACGAAAACAGGAAACACGTAATTTTGTCAAAAAAACTGTATCTTTAGTCTTGTGGGTGTGGGTGTGTGTGTGTGTGGTTTTGTTTGTTTGCTATATATCTTGGAATTGGTATAAGGTCATGATAAGTACACAATGAGGATGTAAAGCACTTTATAAGTTTTTCATGATCCTACTACAAATTTGTGTCTACTTTGTTCTCTACTTTTACGAGCAACCTCAAACATAAAAATATGCAAAAGAAGAGTGCTTACCATCATTTGTGAGATAAATTCAGGGAAATCAAAGCGCTTTAGGAAGAAATGGCAGATTTGGGTGATAGCAAAAATTACAAGCACCTGCAACTCAAACACTGGGAGTGAAGACTTCATTGGAGTCCTGCCATTAATTTGGCCACCCCATAAGCCATCTGAAACAATATGGGGTGGAGCAGCAGAGCAAACATTTAAGGTGTTAACATTTGTTCTCACAATTTCCAAGAATAAACTCTCATTTGCACTTAAACTACTTATATTCATTTTTTGTTCACAACACTAAGTTTCCAGAGAGAGAGAGATATATGAGAATTAAAATTCAGTGGAGAGAAAGATATAGACAGGAAGATGACTCAATAGGCACATAGCTATCATAACTTTTTTGCTTTTTCCTTTTGTTGTCACCAAGTTTTGCTTTGATGTGAGCATGATAAGAGTTTTTGATCATATACTATGATATTGTGATGTGACATAACATAACAACTAAACAACTAAATTTTAGGTTTGGCCAGAGAGGAAACAACAGCATCCTATCCCATAAATAACTATGTTTAGACTTTGTGGCTTGTTTCAATAACTGCTTGAGACAGAACATTCTTATCAGAAGTTAGACCATAACAGTATATATTTAAATAAATACAGAGTTGTAATCAACTTTCAATTGTATACTATAAATAGATAAATAGATATCTTACAGTTACAGGTAATGTTTTATGACTAGAGAAAACATAGGCATATGATTATGAAGTGTCTTTTCGCCTGTGTACTAAAATTAGACATTTTTCAGAAATAGTTAGACATCTTATATATTTACATGCCTCATCTCATCAAAAAAATATATATTTACATGCCTCATTCCGCTGCACTTAATCTTATCCATTCATAGAGAAGGACAAACGGCTTTTGCACAAAACACTACCACTTAAAAACAATTTCTCAAACTATAACATCTTCTAGACAATTTTTCAATCTCACGTCAAATTTGTTTATCCTGTTTTTTTCCTTCTTCATTTTTAAGTGTGTCGTTAATGAGACGCACTCCACAAATTGCTTTTCTTTTAATTTTTAATTTAAGTTGCTTATTTTATTTGATTTGAATTTTCAACCCACTACATTGTGTATGGTTATGCGACCAATTGATTGGTTAATTCCCGAATCGTGATGCTTCGTGCGTAATGATTTCGTACAATATAACAATACTCTTTTGTAAATAAGTCATCTATGGCGAAAGAGTATAACGTGGGTGTACTGCATTGTTAAAATAAGAACACATGGTATGTTTGTTATTTTAAACAAATATTTTTTAATTTACTAATTTTTAGAATGCAAGTGAAAAAAAAGACATATTATCATAAAACATATTGTCATAGTCCATTGATCATTTTTATAAGCATGATCTAACTCTCTTAATTTAAAAACGAAAAATTTTACCTTCTTTTTCTTTCCTTTAAAACCCTTCATCTAAACATTTAAAAAAGAAAATTGAAATATGGCTGCCAATTTAGTAAGGAAAATATTCTATATATTTTTTCTTTAAATTTCCGTATAATTAACCGAAAACCCAATATGCTTCCCTTTAGTCAAAATTAGATAGGTGAAAGGAATACCAAATAGTACATATATGAGCCAATAGTATAGTATATTTGGGCAAAATAAACTACTCATACTCAGCCAACGTACCATAGTATATTTTGCCTTGTACTTGAAAAATATTGTTACTTATCACTTACATGCCATCACTTATCTCACTTAGCAGCACTAATTAGTTACTACTAAGCCACTAACTAGTATTAGTAACTATCACATCACTATTCCATAACAGCTAAAACGATGAGTAACAAACTATCTAATAGTAGTATATGCATTTATGACAGATAGTTCAGAAATTTGTTCTTATTGCTACGTACCACTCAATTTGAATGAATACTACAAAATGAAGATAATGAGTACCGAAAACAATGGTCCAGAATTGAATATGAATCCCTCAGTACTCAATTCATTGATCAGCACCAGATTTCTTTGTATTCTGATCGGGATTATCATCACCAGCTGTAGCGGTCCCTAATTCTCTCTGGTGGTCAACATGATCTAATAACAATTCCCTCTCTTTTGCTGCAATATGAGGAATCACAAAACGAGAAAAATCTTCAACAAGATCTGGATGGAACTTGAAAAGTACATCAACCTCGTGATAGACCTCAATGATAGACTTGTTTTCCTTTCCGTACGTGTTCACTATCTCTATAAAAGACTCGTACATACGATTATTATTATTATTATTATTGTTGTTGCGGCCTTCAAAACGAGTCTTAATCTTCACCAGAAGACCTATAGCTTCTGCAAATTCAACCACGTTAACAGTCGTCGTCGTCTCCTGTTGTTGTTGTTGTTCAAGCTCAACAACGGCGTCTCCATCATCGTCCTCCTCCTCCTCCTCCCATGGAAGTGTGATTTTGCATCCCTTTCGCAAGAAAGTGTTAAATCCCAAAATCAAATCTGAATACCCTTTCAACAGCTCCTTCACTCTTGCTATCACACCTGGTGCATCAATTCTTTGGGCCATGAAATCATTCAGGACTTGCAAAAACTCATCAAACTTCTCTTCCTTCTTATCTTCTTGAAACACATCTTTTACTTCCTTCAGATAAGCTACTGCATCGTTTAAGCTTAGTTTCTTCTTTTGCGGTACTTTCCCCGAGTACCCCGAGCTCGTGGAGGAGGATTCTCCTCTAGAAAACACACCACCTCCAGAATTCTTCTTCATCTCCAACAAGGGAATTGAATTCGCAAAAATACACACGAGAGCAAGAATTAATCCTTTTGCAGCAAATTAAAGTCTCTCTCTCTCTCTCTCTCTCTTTGAGAATAAAAGAAAAAGAAAACAATTAACGTCTTTTCTTTGCAAGGTGAACAAACAGAATATATATATATATAGGATAGGAAGAAAGGGTGAAGGTGAGTGAGAGATCAGTTAACTATAACAAACTTTACTAACTACCATAACCATAACTAACTGATCAGTAACTAACTATCTATCATATCATCAATACAGTTACAAACGGTTATATATGCTCAATAACAGTGTTGTGGTTAGTTATCCAGTGAAACCAACCAACTCTCTTTGGAGTCCAATGGTCTTGCATGCGCATACAGTCGCGTCTAGTACTAGATATAACCATTTTTGTCTCAAAGAGAAAATTACAGTTTTATTAAATAAACATTCAAATGGTGATGATGTGTTAGTAGGCTTACTATGGGTACAGATCACCGCAGTTTTCTTTTGATTATTTATTAATATTGCACATCCTATAGTGATATCTACGATCGATTGACAAATTTTGCAGGATATATATTTAGTTTTAATATGTTATTATAGAACAAGAATACTCAAGGATGAGGATCTTCTGTAGTTTTGGTGAGTGGCGGAGAGCTTGATTGAAATAGTTGAAGTGGCATAAAATCATTCCATATATATATTGGTATTTCACAAGTGATACATCAATTGCCATATTGTGCAGTGGCTTAGTTTTTTTGCTTTTAAGCACAAGAACACGGTTCAAATCCCTCACAGATGATTTCTTTTCGTTATTTCCATGCAAATAAGCATATTAAGCCAAGATAAAATGCATTGTCGTGGACTCGGTCACTCGCTCCCGCGAGTCACAAAAGATGCACTTACCGCTGCGCCGCTGCGAACATTTCAAACATATGTTGCATAACATGTATATGTACCAAGAAAATGTAAAATGTCTGGGGGAGCCCCTATGTCCCCAAGAAGCTCCTCCGCCCCTACATATCTCTCTCACGTTTTTTCATTGATATTTTTAGTCGAAGAATCAGGAAAAAATGACTACTGCAACTTCTCTTCAACCATGTGATCGTTATTTTGTAAATTAGTCATTTGGCGAGGGAGTTTAATCGGATGAAAATCTTCTGTCTCATTTTTCTGTCGCATTTTCTGTCCTCTACCAATGACAATTTGACACACAATAAAATAAAATTATAACTTATTAATACATATGCATATTCACAACTATTGATTGGCAGGAGACATATGGAGACACCATCTTTTAGGACAACGAATGTTTATTCAACTTAACGTGGGTGGACTGCACTGTTAAAATAAGAACACATGCATATGGCCGGAAGGTTTTTGGAGGGAAAAAAAGAAAGATAAAATTGTTTTTTTAAACAAATTTTTTTTAATGTAATAATATTGATGAAGTGAAAAAATGACATATTTTCATAAAACTTATTGTCATTATCCATTGATCATTTTTATAAGCATTATCTAAATCTCTTAATTGAAAAATGGAAAATTTTACCCTCCTTTTTTTTCCATTTAAACATATTTCTTTTAAGCAATTTAAATATATTCTTAGGAAAAAAAATTGAAATATGACTACCGATCTAGTAAGGAAAATGTTTTATATATTTTTTATTATTTTCCGGATAACGAAAAACCCCATATGCTTTGCTTTAGTCAAAACTAGTAGAATACATATGCATCCGCACGGGTCGTGCCGTATTGGTTGCAATAAATGTTTCTAAAGCATTTACATGCATCAACTAAAATTAAATATCAGTTGGTATGTCTTTTGACCTGACAAATATTTTAATACAGTGATCCTTATACCAATTTTAATAGTATCTTTCTGAACCACCTTAATATATTAATAGTCATAAAACAATATCAAAGCTAAATTAAATACGTTTATAAATTTGATATATGTTTATTGACGATGTTTTCCTGTAGGGACTAAAAAGCAAAATAATCAATTATGATAAAATTACACCGACAACATGTAATATTTCCTCGTAATGACTAAAAGCAAAATAATTAATTATAATAAAATTACACTTACAACATGTAATATTTTTCCGAAAGGACTAAAAGTAAAATAATTATTTATAATAAAATTATACCGACAACATTTAATGTTTCCCGGTAAGGACTAAAAAATAAAATAATTATCTATAAATGATAAAGACATTTGCAAATTTGATATGTATTCAAACACAATAAAATTGCACCCACGACATGTAATGCTTTCCCGTAAGGAGTAAAAAACAAAATAATTATTTACAAATGATAAAAACATTTATTAATTTGATATGTGTTAAAAAATGATAAAATTGCACCTATATTATATAATATTTCTCCGTAGAGACTAAGAAGCAAAATGGATCATATTGGTATAATTTTTGTAACATAAAGGACTTTTTCGGAACAAAAAAAATTGGGACCATATTGGTATAACTTTTACACGTAAGGGACCAATTTGAAACTTTTAATACATAAAGAACCAAACTAAAACCTAAAATAAACATATAAGGACCCAAAAGTATAATTTAACCATTATGAAAAATGACATGCTAACAATACTGGGTAAGAGTATATAATGCAACATGTATTATTATATAAATCAAAAGTGACTACATAAAGTATAATGAAATTAAAAATATTTCACTAAACAACTTATTTCCTTACGAGTTTCAGGTGTTTTTATAAGAAAAAAAAAATAGAATATAATCAAAAGGGGCTACAATTAACACCTTTTTTTGTAACACACACGGTCTTTTTTCTCCAAGACTACCTTGTTTGAAAATTAATTTCCGAACGAAATTTTAAAAAACCTGAATGTCACACCCCCTCCCACTTGTAGGGACGGATCTAGAAATGTATCTAATGGGGGACGAATTTTGTTTTCTATGTTTGGTTTAATTTTTTTTTTCATTTCATAGTATTTTTAATAATTATAAACATATCATAATGTTTAATTACTTTTTTATAAGTATTTATACACAATTAAGATATATATTACCTACTTTTTGCATAATTTTTTGGATAATTAAACAAATTTATTTAATTACCTTTGAAATCTCCTTGTTAAATTCTTTTTTTTTTAACTTTACATTTTAAGGTGTGAAGAGAGGGAGGGAGGGGCAAGAGCCCACTCTTGCACCCCTCTGTATCCGTCCCTGCCCACTTGTACAACTTTTCCTCTCACCTCCAAAGTCCAAACCCTTCTTCTTTCCCTACTTCCTTTTCATCCCTACCATTGTTGCCGCCGAAGGCCAGGGACTTTCGAAGTCGTCACTTACATTCGCGAACAATAGCATGTGAGTTTTTTGGCTTTTGGTACCGTCTAGATGTTTACATTAACATGTATCCCTTTTTTAAGTTTCTGATATATATAACTTTGGACGTGTATTTTACGCCCCTGAAGTTATATATCCAGACGTTTAAAATTTGAAAAAAAAAAAATCTAGATATGTATATTTTCGGAGTTGGTAGGAATTAACATCCCAAAAATATATTTTTGAATGGTGTTTAGCTTTTGAAAAAAAAATATTAATACAAAATGTGTTTTTCCATTTGCAGATATGGCAAGTAATCCAAAAACTTTTAGAAACAAGATTCTAGAAGAAGAAAAAAATATAAAAAAAGGGTCCGAGAAGTTTATAATAATTTTTACATCCAGAAACAAGATTCTAAAAGAAGAAGGGGAAAAAAGAAAAAAGAAGCACCTTGTCAAGAATACATATTATCATAAAACTTATTGACATAATCCATTGATAATTTTTACAAGCACTCTCTTAATTTAAAAACGGAAAATTGTACCCTCCTTTTCTTTCCATTTAAAACCCTGCACCGTCTAAACATATTCTTAGAAAGGAAAATGTTATATCTTAATTTCCGGATAACCAAAAAACTCACATGCTTCACTCAGCAAAAATGTCAAACTCAGCAACATAAAAAAAAAAGACCTCATATGCTTCGCTTCAGTCAAAAATTAGACAGGTGAATTTAAAGGAATACCAAATACTAGTATATGAGCTAATAGTATATAGTATATTTGGGTAAAATAAACTCATACTCAGCCAACTTCTGCAACAGTATATTTGAGTAAAAATAGTCCTGTACTTGAAAATTGTCACTTACGACTTAAATGCCATCACTTATCACTAAGCACTAGGCTTATCACTAACTGATCAACAAAAAAAAAAAAACAAAAAAGAAGCCACTAACTATCACATCAGTACCGTGAAACAATGGTCACTCCAGAATTGAATACCAAACTGTAAAAACAAAAAGAAAAAAGAAAGAATTGAATATGAATCCCTCATTCATTCATTCATTGATCACCAGATTTCTTAGTCACCGCTGCGGGCTTCTGATCTGGATCGGGATTTTCAACAGTACCGAGGTCAGCATCATCATCACCATGAGTACAGGCATGAGTTGCTGCAGTATGAGGAAGAAAACGAGAAAAGTCCTCAAGAAGATCTGGATCGTCCTTGAAAAGTGCAGCAACCACACGGTAAACCTCAGCGACAGGCTTGTTTTCCCTTCTGGACGTATGCAATATCTCTAGAAAAGACTTATACACATGATTTCCATGAAAACGTCTCCTAACCTTCTCCACTAATCCTATAGCATCTGCAAATTCAACAGGCCTCCTCTCCTCCTGCTGTGGAGGTGGTGGTTGTTGTGGCTGTTCTTGTTCTTGTTCAACAATTTCGACCTCCAACGAAAATCTGATTTCGCATGATCTCTCTGGCAAGAAAGCGTTGAATCCCAAAATCATCAAGTCTTGATGCTCTTTCGACAGCTCCTTCAATTTTGCTATCACACCTGCTGCATCGATTCTCTGTGCCTTGAAATCGTTCAGCACTTGCAAAAACTCTTCATACTTATCTTCCTTCTGATTATTATCTTCTTCTTCTTCTTCTTCTTCACCAAACACGTCTTTTACTGCACTGAGAAACGCTATTCCATCACTTAAGGTTAGTTTCCGTGGTTTCCCTGACCCCGAGCTCGAGGAGGATTCTCCTTTTGAAAACACACCATCTCCGGAACCAGAATTCTTCTTCATCTCCAACAAGGGAATTGAATTGAACTCACAAAAATACACACGAGCAAGAATCAATCGCAAATTAAAGGTGAACAAAACAGAATTTATATATATAAATAGGAAGGAAGGGTGAAGGTGAGTGACTGTGAGGGAGTTCACAATAACAAACTTTACTAACTGACTGCCATAACTAATTAACTGATCAGTAACCAACTATCTAGGTGTGTGAGAGAGTTAACAATAACAAACTTTACTAACTGCCATAACTAATTAACTGATCAGTAACTAACTATCTAGGTGAGTTGTGAGAGAGTTCACAATAACAAACTTTACTTAACTAACTCATCAGTAAATATAACTTACTATTGTATCATAAATTTAGTTATAACTGCATACTTACTTCCACGGGTTTTAAATTGCGGTCCGCATTACAAATTGCGGCCGCTATATTGCCGATGCGGCAGTGACCGCAACCGTATCTCACCGCAACTGTCTGGTCTTCGTAGTGTCAATCTCTATGGAGCATCAGGAATGGGGTTTTAAAGAGTGTATTTGAGAAAAGAAGAGAAGGGAAGGGGTCTAAGAAGCCTGGATACTTGATACGATATGGGATACGATACAGATACGGGGATATGACAAAATTTTGAAAATCAAGATACGACACGGCCAAGATATTTTAATAAAAATTTAAATTTTAATATATAAATATATAAATGCACAAAATATAAACATATCTAAAGATGATAATAAAGAGAGATTCACATTACTAATTATCAATTGTTCATGTAAAGATATCAATAGTCAGTAGACGATGAGCACACTTAACAAAAAAGATATTTGTGATCATAACAAGTGAGCATAGTTGCATATATTTTTCCCACCAAAATAAAAATATGTTCTTTCTCCAAGAGTCATTTTCTTCCACCGACCCAACACAGTAGCAGAAAACAGAACAAACCCAGCACCCAAAAGAGAAGCAAGAGCAGAACAAACCCAAAGCAGTAGAGAACGCACAGAGGAGGAGCAGCAGAGAACGCACAGAGGAGGAAGACAAACAACCAGAGAAAAGACGCACATAGCAGCAGAGAACGCACAGAGTAGTAGAGAAAGAAGCACATAAGAGGAGAAAATGCACAAAAAAAAGACCAACAGAGAGCTGCGAAGACGAACAACCAGAGAAAAGAACAGTTGAACAGAGCCCAGAGAAATCGGCAACAAGACGTAGCAGAGAACGACCAACAGACCAGGACGACTTCGTGTCTATGACTGCTCGTCAGACATGGCTGCTCGTTGGAGAAGTTACCCAAACCCTAAAGTCTCCATTTCGTTGAACAAAAAGGAGAAGAACACTGAACAGTCACGTTTTAAAAAGAAAGAGAAGAGTCATGTTTTGTTTCTTTTGGCAGGAGGGTCTCTTTTGTTTTATTAGATAATAAAGTGTCTTTTAATATTTTTCTTTTATTAATATATCATTAAATGACTTTTTGTTTTTTAGTGTAATAGACATTAATAATGACTTTTGGTTTCTTAGTGTGTCTATGTATCTAAACGTATCCCGTGCGTATCAGAATAGATGCCGCCGTATTCGGTTTCAATTAGCCGTATCTAAGTCGTATCGGAACCGTATCGGGTAATTAATTTTTAAAAAAATAAATAAAAATACTGGATACTTCTTCGATACGTATCGGGACGTATCAGATACATATCTGTATTCGATACGTGTTAGATACCGATACTCTTGCAGATTTGGAGTATCTGGGCTTTTTAGGATGGGGTTAAAGCGAGAGCGAAATCGACACAAAATGCATGCTTTGCTTCCGCCTTCCTCAGGATTCAATAATGAAGGTTAAGGATGGTTAAAGTTCCACAAAAACGAAAGAATCACTTTGTTTGTGCGCTAGGGAATTTTTATTTGTTTTTTTTGCCGTGCTAATTGAAAATACTAGTCCGACCTTTGTTATTCCCACCTCCCCCATTTAATTTCCCCACCTCCCCTCCCCCATAAAAAGTCAATTTTACCCTCACTTCTCTTTAATCTTCCCACTCCCTCACTTCCCCACCTCCTCGTCTTCTTCCTCCTTCATGTTGGTTCGCATCCCTCCCTCCCCATTTTCCTGGTTCGACCTCCCTCCCCTCCTTTATGCAGCACCCTCCCCCTTCCCTGTTTCTTGCCCTCACTTCCTCCCCTCCCCTCTTTGATGCAACTCTCATCGCCAAGACCTGTCGCGGTCAGAGATACGAGAAGGTTCGCCTCCCCACCCCTCAGACACCGTCGTCGTCATCGGAGAAGATAACCTCGTCGTGCCTATTTTTTTCTGTAAATTTAAACTGCGCGTCAACAAGTTGACGCATGTGCTAATTTGAAATCTGGAATTTTTACTTCATGCGTCAACTTGTTGATGCGTTCGTGCGTCAACTTGTTGACGAATTAACACGTCAACAAGTTGACGCATGAAGTAAAAATTTCAGATTTCAAAATAACACATGTTCAAAACCTGAAATTTTTGCTGCTACATAATTTGCTCTTTGAGACTGATTTATTGCTTGTGTCTGACGACTTTTATACATATATGGTAAAGAATAACATCGGAGCGGATGGTACTCGCCGAAGACCGACTGCATCAGAGCGCAAGTTGTGCCAGCCCTAGATCCCGCGCAAGACGCGTCATCGTGCTGCCACTCACGAGCATGAACGCCATTGCCCGCTGATGTGCCTGAGGTCGCCTACCATCGATGTGCACGCGGCCTCAGCCGACCTGTCGTGCTGTGATCGAGGCCGCCTCATGTGCCTGTGCCTGAGGCCTCCCCGATAGAGCAGGTGACCGAGGCTGTCTCTCATCAGCAGGAGGCCGACGATGTTGTTCCTGATTCGTTCCCAGGAGGCCCAAAGGACACATCAGTCCTGCTCTCGTATGCCGATCACGTATCCACAACATTGTGGACTGGCAAGGTAAGTAACAGTTGAAGTTATTATTTTGTTGGTTTCATTTGACATTTGAATGCAACTGACACTTGTCTTTGTTGATTGTAGGATGATTGCGGCGAGTTGAAGATCGTAAACCACGAAAAAATCGTGGTAAATATAGTGGCTGTAAAGGAGATTAAGGGGGTTGTGGAGGATTCTAAGCTAGTGGACCTTTGTGGCATTAGCTACAGCACTGTAGACAAAGGGCTGCTCAGTGCATTTTCAGAGAGATGGCAACCAGACATCTGTAGCTTCCACCTGCCAGTTGGGGAGATGACAATCACCTTGGATGATGTCTCCCAGCTTCTGCATATTCCAGTGAGGGGGACTTTTTCACCATGCCAGACATGGACAAGGCGGAAGCGGCTCAGTGGTTGCACACCTTGTTGGGCGTGCCCATGGCTGAGGCATGGCAGCAGACAGATAAGGGACCACTGTGCAGCCTCATGTGGCTTCGAGATGAGGTGTACCCGAGGTGCTATAGGGATCAGCAATGGGATAGGGCAGCGAGGGCTTTCCTGCTACACCTAGTTGGCAACACCATTTTTGCCAACAAGAGCTAATCCCGGACGCGGGTGGCCTACCTGGACATGTTCAGGGACCTCAGTTCGATCGGCAGCTATGCATGGGGTGTCATGGCCCTTGTATTTATGTATGACCAGCTCCGGGAGGCTAGCAGGGCGGCGACGAAGCGGTGACGAGTTATCTTGACATTTGTTATAGATGCAATTTTTATGTTTTACAGATTTTTAAATTTTTAAATTTAATATTTAATTCAATATTACATGATTTAATATTTTTCGTATAGACATGGATATACGAGCACTTCCAGGGTGTCGCGTTCGGATCTCGGGAGGTAAATTCTATTTACGTCGACCGGGCGCCCCGAGCTAGCTGGTGGAAATTGACTAGGAGTACCGGAAAGGTGGAGCCTTACCATCACGCGTTGGACAGGCTCACAGATGTCGACATTACATGAGAGCCTTACGCGGAGCATAGAGTTGCGAGAGCCTGGAAGCCGATTGCATTTTATAGAGGATTCATTCGGCTTGGTCCTACGATGGTCCCATACCTACCAGACAGGGTCTTGCAGCAGTTTGGACACGTACATCGCATCCCGGGGGATCCGCGTGACATCCGACAGCAGCCTGTCAGTCTAGAGGCATTGGACCGTATATGGTTTGCATTTGATCAGCACCTGGTCCAGCTTGGTCATCGGGTGGTGCCTCACCTGCCAAGGCTGGGTATATGGAGTGGTTCCGCAGGATCTCCCACCCGTACATCTACCCAGCCAATGTACCAGCTGGTCCAACACCAGATCCAGCACCAGCTACTACTGATGTAAGTTTGTATGAAGTGTCTGTTTGTTCCCTTTGCTAGAATGATATTTTTAGCCAGTAAATATATTTATTTTTATTGTATGTAGGATGCGAGATGGGAGAGGGTCTGTTGGATCGCGAACGCGATGATGCAGGAGCGTTTGATGGTGCAACCCAATACACCTGGTTGGTACCTAATGCAGGAGCTGGCTAGATTAGCCCTTCCCCGTCCCCCTACTATGCGCACATATCAGCGGAAGAAAAGCAAGGGGTCGGCCTCTACATCGACGCAGACGTAGTAGTTTATTTTTAGGCTTTTCATAGTTTTGTATTTAAGACAACTTATTTATTTATGTCGTTTTGTATTAAAGACAACTTATATATTTAATGGATGACAGTTTGATGTTTATTATTTATGTCATTTTTTATATCTCGCTTTTAATGAGGATTTGCGTGACTGAAATATAGAGTCAATGGTAATCAAACTGAACCACAAAATAAAAGCTGGAAAATTCATAACTGATACACACGCGTACGTCAACTTGTTGACGCGTCCCTGCGTCAACATGTTGACGCCTGTATGAGTACTCATTGTTTGCAAACTACACGGGCGTCATCTTGTTGCCGTGTAAATTCGTCAATAAAGTGACGTGACATGTTAATTTCACTGGGGGTAAAATCATCAGTTCATTGGGGAAGGGAGGTGGGGAAATTAATGGGGAAGACGCGTTTAAAAAAGGCCTACTAGTCCGCATCTTAGTATGTAACGGAACGACCCATCATTAGTATTTTTCAATTATGACATCCCAAAATTTTTACTCAATTTTTATACTTCATTTTTATCTAGTTAATTTAACTAGTTAAATTAATTAATTAGCAATTTAATTACTTATTTAAATTATTAAAGAATTTATATACTTTTAAGTTTCTTGTTTTCTTATTTTTTTTTCATGGTATACTTATAAACTACCCTTAATCATGGGGAGTGTGTCATTCTTTTGAAAAATAAATGTTGAATTAACTTAAGAGTATTCTTGGAATGATGACATTAAATTGGGTTGAATTAATTGAAATTTGTTTATATTTGAGTCCACCAAATTTGGCCCCTTTTTTTGCTTATATTTGAGTCCTGAGGGAGTACCTCGCCATGGTTGTATTTGTCTTTCCAGCATTATCGAGGAGGCCAAATATTTGGTGGCTTTTTTTTCCCCCAAATTTAATGGGAGTGGTGAAAATCATCAATTCGTGGAAAAAATTGGGTTGAGGATTTTGTGGGTCCTACGCAACTCGCTAACTAGTACAGAAAAGTTTATCAACTAAACTTCCTTAATCCACAAGGACGTGAATCGCCCAAACATTTGCGATGATATCCCAATGATCTCAGGCCCACTGGGGATGGGCATCCCATGGAAAAGTGATCAGGGTGTGCAAGGGAGGAAATGACATATAACTAGTAAGTTATTAGTAATATGGAAGAAGATTACCCTCCAAAATCCTCCAAAGCCCCATTCTAGTTATTTTTTGAGTTTCCCAAAATCGGAAGAACACAAAAAATGAAGAGGACTTTGGAAATTTTGAAGGGTAATTTTCTCCATAATAATAATAATAATAATAATAATAATAATAAATTATTAGTCATAAGCTCCATCTCCCCTTTCCTCCCCTCAAAACTCCCAAACAAACCCTAAGGGTATCATGGAAAATGCAATGCTTGTTCTTATCCTTCTACACCCTCTTCTTCAAGGGAGGTGTGTATTGAATCTTGATGAATTCAGTGTTCATTACATCTCAATAGATCGTTTCAAGACTGGTATTTAGCAGGAAATAGTTGTGGAACTAACCCTTGGGCCTCTTCATATGTAGATCATCTGACCTACAATATTCTTCATGAGACCAGACCTTTTCCAGGTAGTGTTCCATGCTTGGATGGTTGTTCGAACCTGTGTTGACTTGGTACTCCATGTTAACATACTTGGCCGCCCATAGCCTGAAATCAGACAGGGTCTCAGATTCCAAATTTGCTAAGATCACATGAAAAGGGTCTTTTTCATACGACCTCGACAATAAGGTGAAGGATCACATCAGGCATGAGATTTGGAATCAAATTTACTTCCTTGTAAAAGCACGTAAGGAAATCTTTGGAGGATTTGTTCTTCCTCTACCTTATCTTAGCCATGGTGTGGGAGGATTTTGGTGATTCCTTGTTGGTGATGAAATGATGGATGAACTGTGACACCAGATCTTCCTAACTGGAGATAGAATTCAGACAGAGGGATTAAACCATTTTAGGGACGATTTCCTTAAAATCAGAGGGAAGGTTCGACAAATGGCAGGGTCTGACGCTCCTAGGAATAACATCTCATTACAGAATGCATCTAAGTGGTCATGGAGGTCAAATTCGCCGATATACGCTTCAATTGAGATGGTTTTTTTTTTAACCCATTGGGGATCGGAGCAGACATTATATTGACGAGAAACAATTTTTGAAAATACATGGTAATTGCCCTTTAGTGCGTTGAGTTACGAAGTTGATCGTGTGGGTAACTTTACGCTTTTGTATGTCGAGACTATATCATTTATCAGCAGCCTCACCCGGTTATGACCCGCTTGGGAGTCATAGTGCTCTAACTCCCCTATCCTTTGTTCCAATCTAGCCACAATTTGGTCGCTTGGTTGCTTTTGTAGTCTCCAGCACTTTCAATGGAGTGCTCCAATTCCAAAATGCACTTCTCCAGCTTCTGTATAGCAACCCTTCGTCTATCACCAAATCGATGGTTATGAGCCTATCCTCAATCTTCTTCCTCGAGATGGTATGATCGACAACTGGACGGAAAGAAAAGGTTGATTGAATGTTGGATCCTTGTAGGAAGATCCAGCCTCAACATGTCCCTCTGGAGTGGGTTATTAGTGTGTTGGCCACAATAGACGACGAGCATTTATCGTGATAGAAGATGGGGAGTAATTTACTGATTCCCACAGAACGCACCAAAATGCTCATGTCTGAGATCCAATAACATTGCTAGATGAGTGGTAGCTTGTTCCTTTGACTTCAGCAGTTGTAGGAACTTTTTCGTGTGAGTTATTTTAGTAAGGTAACAATATTACATGGATATTAGACGTACCTTTGTATTTATAAGGTGTGTGACAACCGTGTTATCCTAGGATATTCTCCGGATAATTTGTTAAAGGTTAAAGAAGTACAGATCATGCCTGGCATCCAATCCCTAAAACACTTTCCAAACAAAGAGATTTTGGTGTACTGTCATCACACTGGCATGATACTAATTCAAGACCAGAATCATCTTATAATAGATCTCACTCACACAAAATGAGATTCACTACAGGAACAAAAATGAAAAATTATAACTATAAATTGAAAAATCAACAATTGAAATTTGAACTAATGGTTTGTTACAAGTGCATTGTAAATATTCCAATCATTAATTGTATCTCCTTACTATTTGCTCTAAATCCAAATCTATCATATAACTTAATACCTAGCACAGGGCTTATAAGTTCATACAATAAATGGACGGTGCTACAAAGAAACGCATGACATAAATGCCAAATTTTCAAAGCAGGAGAATGAATAATTACATTATTACGGAAAGCATGCAACTTTGCATCTCTCAAAGTGTTTGCTATATCCTGGCCAACTCGAAAATATAATAGGAATCCTACAGTTACCTGCAAAAACTTTATGTACACGTTTACGAAAAATGGGTCTTCCAGGGTAAGGGCACCAGATGGCAGCCATAAATACTTAGAAACACGCACAAAACAAATAGCTGAAACTGACAGGAACCTACCAAAATATTGGAGACTTGTATAAAAAGTCCTGCAACAATATTCCCACACTATTTGCCCAGCCATCCTTCTCCATGGGGTTACCTATAGAAAACAGGTATGTGCAAAAATACACCCAGGCAGCAGCAAGATATTGACTATTGAGTACAACAACACACGTGATCAACAAATCTTGAATCTTGCATCAAGTGATATGCAGTCCATTATTCTTCTCAGCCATTAAAGTAAATTACCAACACAGCCTGGATGCAAAAGGTAGCTTCAAAAGTCACAAATATGGGGTTCGTCAAGTCCATTCACACACTATGATAAAACAAGAATGGAAGCTAAAAGCTTCTGTTGTTTGTCACCGTTACGGCCAATTGCAGCTCATCTAGCTGGCATAAGTTCACCAGATAACTGCTTCTGTTGTTTTGGCGCCATAACGGCCAATTGCAGCTCACCTAGCCGGCATAACTTCACCGGATCTTTGAACATAGTGATCCTTGCAACATCATTTCCCATTATTGCGACAAATGCAATGCTAAAAGATTTGCCTTTATCAATTGCAAACTGCCACTCTCTCGTTGATATGTGGAACCAGTCTTTTCTTGGAGACCTGGTTGCTTTAACTTCTATGAACTCCTTACTGTTATCCTCTCCAATGACTATATCATATGGAAGTCCTGTTTCATTAACTTCATTAACCCACCTAACAGCAGTCTTCTCAGCTTTACCAGCGAAGTATTTCCATGCAAGAAATTCACCTAATCTGCCAGTTACCTTTGCTTGTGCTGTATTAAATGTACCAGTTTGAAGTCGATCTCTATTGCTAAAAGCCAGTGAACTCAAGTGAGCTTCATCTAAAGATTCATCCATATCTTCACCTAAGTTAACAGGATCCGACTCAACATGGATGCTAAAAGCAGTCGGCTCAAAATCATGGTAGGATTGATCTTCCAAGTTTTCACTTTCGCGCAACATTAATGACACTGAACTTCCTGGTTGATCATCTATAATATTCCAGTCAACAGCAGCTGATCCTTGTACAGAACAAACTGGTGGAGAAATAATGCATTCAGAATCATCTTCCTTCTTCACTTCAAAAGGGCTGCTAATCTGGGCAGGTTTGGTCTTTAAACCATTGGCACGGGCATAATTAAAATCTGGTGCAGTTTTCCAATCAACAGGTGGCCAATTTGAGCACGCTTCAGCCTTCCTTCTAGGAAAGATCTGTTCATTTGTTGATGGAACATGATCCGAAGGGTGTGAGTTTTCAGCCTCTTCCAGTGAAGATACAGAAGATAGAGCCCAAACAGGTTCTTCATCTGGAAGTTTAGGCACCTTTTGGCTATTCAATATGAAAACTTCTATTTTCTCCTCAGAGTAACGAGCGTCCATCATTGCTAACGTATGAAGGAAATTTGCCATGTGTAATTCAGGAGTCCCATCAAATAACAAACTAGACAGCTCCATAAACAAGGAATGATGGTCTGCTGCTTCAATGGCGTACAAAATGTTTCCCTGTAAGAAATACATACATAGACTCGTGATATAGATATATAGGTTTTGAAGAGAAAAACTCGCGCAAAGAAAAGTTGTGACTTGCAATAGGTAGCTATATACAAGAGAAAATTACAAGAGACCCAATTACAACAGAAAAAATTACAAGAGAAAATTAACAGACGGATAAGATTAGGGTTTTAATCTAAATTGGGAGAAATCTGAACCTAGTAAAAGGAGAAAACAGAGACCGAAAATGGCACTCACTAATAGCCAGTAAGAGAGAGAGTGGGTCGAGACGTGAGAGGAGTTGTGTTTTGAGTTTTGAAAGAGATGATTGAATCTGATTGAATGAGATAAAAGAGGTGACTATGTGAGTGCAAATTATTATTCTGAGAGGTTAAAATAAAAATTTTATAGAAAATAAGTAGTATTTTTAATTTTTCAGAGGGTGCAAGTGTACACCCTCAACACCACCTAGGTCCACCTATGTAAATAATGGATGCATCTTTTTGATGAAAAATTCATGAATTCCAATACCTGCAAAAGACAACTACATTCAACGTGTTTTTTTGATACACTGCCACAGTCCTTTATAACATTCCTGTAGAACAGCTTCTTAACAACGACGACTTTAAGATGATTCAAAATATCGAAACCAGACTGCTTGAGTTGAACATATTTATCATGATGAAGTTTATAAATGTAGCGCTGAGCATATGGAAGAGCCCAGTTGACCAATAATAACTCTTTGCGGCTACAATTAGCTTCATGGTCATATATTGCCTCACGAGTTACCACCTGCAAGTAGTCAAACAACACTAATGTAACATCCAAAAAATATACTTGTCCATATTGCAAGAGACATTTGAATGTTAATTTTGAATCCACGAATAAACAAATTTTGAAACTTATTCATCCTATGATAACAAATCTGCCTGTAAACTTGTCTAAATCCTTTTAACCCCCACGCCAGAACACATAGGATAAGTTGAAATATTCTAGTATCATTTATTGTTTTGTCCACTAGATGAAAAACAATTAGGTATAAACTTTTCTCAAGACAGGAAGACACTTGCTGCTCAATTGAAGGTTGAAATTGAAACCCAAGGATGCGGTGGTGTTGATGGCTAAAGGGAGAGGTGGTGGCAGCAGTGTTGTTGGGTTGGTAGCAAAGGGATGGATGCTGAGGACAAACAAGTAACAATGTTTAGTTTTTCGTACTAACCAGTCTCAAACCCACCATCCAAGCGTGACAAAGTTGGAACTTAGAAGAAAAATGAGATAAAAAGGTCCATTTGGATAAACTTCATACTATCCAGCATGTGCATCAAGCATTGAATAATGTCGAATAGGCTAAGCCATCCTATCCAATTTTACTTGGTTCTTCCAATTGATATTTAATCCCAATTCCTACTAGATGTAGGGACTATTATATATTATAATAGTGCTAGCTTGCTGACAATGGAAAATTCAGTTTAGAGTCTTAATAAATTTCTCTGGTTCTCTCCAAAAATTTACCACCTACTTTGCGTTCCCAAACTACTCCATTGTAATGGACAAGATCAAGCGTATGAAGATGGACAACTTCGGAAGAGTGTTGCTTTGCTGGGAGGATTTCAAATACACCACAGCAAAAGGGAAAAGCAGGTTTTGCTGTTAATACTTTTTAGGTTTTTTAAACGAAATGCCAGGGTAGTCTTAGGATCAAGTGTCGCAGTTCAATTAAGAGTGCATTTGTTTCATATTATTTTACAAAAAAATATTTAAAATCATTTCTCACTTTTTTTAATTTATTTGAATAATATTTTGAAAAATAAAATTAAATCTGCAAAATTTCTTATTTTGAGCTTTTTTTTTAGTTTTGAGTATCTTCTCATAGTAATCTCCTGAGACAGATAAGAGAGGAAGTAAGAAGTGCTCCTTATAATTGTAACCAAATGCAAATAGCTTCCGCTTTACATAAAAGCTCTAAAAAAATAAATCACTTTTATAGCTTAAAAAAACAGACCCTTAGTTATGTCCAAATTTTCACTTTAGTTTTGTGGGAATTTTCTCAATTTGTTTTATTGAGGCATCTCTTCAAGTTTATTAGGGCTAATCAGCTTGGTAGCCTTCAGGTTTGAGAGAGGAAGAAGGGGATAAGGGGGAAGCAATGAGCAGGAGACTATGATAGAAAGGTGACGTAATTAGGTCAAAGGGAAAGCAAAAAGTACCAGTTACTTTTCAGTCTGTCTAATATGATACTAAAAAACAAAAGTTAATTCCAAAACATTCAGATTATGAACAAAAGTGAACTTGCGAGGAAACATAATTTTAATATTATATTCTCCCACCTGCCAGCAAAGCATGTCATGTCCCATAACTTGTGAAATGTATTAGATCATGCTACATGCAACATCATCGTGGACTAGTACCCAAGTTTGACCACTAACCTAATGAAATAACGTATTTTGTTACCAATGAATTACTTGAGCCCATTGCTACTTGGTCAAAAAGGCCATTGGTTTTCATTTCATAAACACACTAAAATCTTAAGCAATTGAGGAGGAGGCTAATAAATGGTTGTGATTAAACCACCAATGTCAGTGTTGGAAACTCAACATATGCCCATTTCAGTCCACGTCGATTCTCATTTTTAAATTAAGTGTAAGTAAATAATCATACAATTAAGCACAAAAATATAATACAAAATTTGGAATGAAATAGAAAATAATCATATACACATGCGCATACATGTATGTGTTAGTATAACACCATAATTTGAGAAGTGTCTAGACTACAATGAATAGTATGACTGAGAAAGAGTGATCATACCTCGGAGATTGCTGGAATACCTAAGTTTTTCATGAGGAAGGAAATTTTTTCTTGCACCATTTCTTTATTATCTTCAATTAGTTCACCAAAATAAAGAAAGTCAAGATTATCCGAATGCTTAAATTCTTTTTTCAACTTCTCATCATCACACCAGCAGACAAGACCAAAGGAAGGATGCAATGAAACCCACTTATCTTGCACAGTGGGAAGCACCGGAAATTCTAATTTTGAAAGGCAATCTTTCAGATATATGACATCCTCAACACTCAACAAACCAGATTTTAGTCCATCTGCCCACTTGAGGAAAACTTGGAAAATCTGGAAAGAGAAAAGAGCAGGGTAAGAAGGTTTCAGGTAAGAGAACTCAGTTATAATTTATCGCTCAAAACTCACTTTTTCTGCTGCTTGTGAAGGCAAAGTGACGGTTGATAACTGCAGCAAAATTTGAATATAGCTGTGTAGAGGAGGTGCTTCTTGTACTCCACACTCATCAACAAAGAAACCGCGAAGGCCAGGGTAAATATTGCACAATGACTTGTTTATTGGGGAATGAGATGAGCTGCATTCAGGATGGAACTCCTCCATCTTCTGAACAGAGCCAGTTGAATCGTGCCAATAGACTTGATTGGGAGACACAAACGTCCCACACACATCATCGTCATGACTATAGACAGATGAGTAAGGGATAAATATAAAAGGTCCAGACATCAAATCTTCCATGGTTTTTTGCTTTGAAGCTGCCATTTCATTCCAAATGAATGCATAGAATTTGGACATTTGTCTAATGCTGGGAAAATGAATACATATTATTAGTAAGTGAATTGTGTAATTTTAAAAAGACAAATAAAAAAGCAAGCACAGATAATCAATGTGTAGCTAATTGAAAGACAGCTATAAATGTGTGCGCTTTTTAGCAATTCATTTTTTTCTTCCCTAGCCCCTACCTTCTGTTGGCACAAATATTCCTTAAAAAAAATAAAAAAACATAATCATAACATGTCAAAACATCATTATGGCTACAAATTACAGACATGACACTGAACATAGATGCGATACAACACAAATATCAGGATGTGGCAAATTTTAAAAATTAGAGGACAGGCATGGCTGTCATACAACACATAAAATTAATATAAAAACAAAAATCTTTAATCAAAAGAGAGAATTGATATATTAATAGTAGTTATTGCAGACATAATAAAATGCTACCATTTATGTAATTATTGTGGTATTCCCATATGTATTTGTACAAAAAATCAAAAAATTGTAAACTACAACTAGAAGTGTCCACCAACAGTTTGATACAAATACATATATGATAGGAATACAACATGACAAGCCTAATATTTCGAAGTAACCATGCTTCCTAGGCTGACACCCCTTTCTCTTGAATACAAATTTGAGACATCTAAAAGCAGATTAATTTCCTAACAAAAGCATGCAACTAGAGGTTAATATCTTTGAAAACATCCCATCCGGACATTGTTGCCTCAATTCCTTTCCTGGCTACCCACTATTTTAGGGGTTATCTTATACCCTATTCTATACCTATGCAGTTTAATAATGAATTAATTTGCCAAAATAATTTGTTCAGAGACAAGAAACAAGAGTTCAAAAGTACTTGGGAAGATTATCTACATTACCAACTCTTACACTTTGAAATAGTAATTGTATGAGAACTCAAACCCCTCAGAAGTATGGATTGATCAATATCACCAACAAAACTGATATTTTCATGCCTTTTCAGCTCACATAACGAAATTCTAATACAACTCTTTATTAGTCTGGCTTATCAAAGAATGGAAAGCCAACAGAGGTTTGTTATAGTAGCCCAATTTTGTTATTGAGGAGATGATAAAGACTCTCATAAGTGATTTGGTCAAGGAAGGCACATTGAAGAGTAATACATAATTTTTATACAACTATAAGAATAAAAATGGAATGTTTGGGTTTATGTTTTAAAAAATTTAACATCCATCTCATAATAACATATATAACTTCGAATTTTTGGTGTCAGGCTATAATTTATAGTTTTCTTTAGATTGTACTTACGCATACATTTTTTAAATATTTTTTCTGGTATCTATTTTGAACAAGAGGAATGCTAACGTCAAACTCTCAGACGCTCTCCCTTTATTAGTCGTGCAGCCATCAAGCCAAGCCATCAAGCCACGTAGCCCCCTTTTTTTTAACCGACTCTATAGGTTGAGAAATTTTAGCCTTTTATTTTTTATTTTATTTTTTATCATTGGAACCAAATGCACAGCCTCAGGCACCTTTTCTATTGTGAACCCTTTCCTCTGCTTCCTGGTCTCTGCCGCTATGGTTTCATGGGCACCACTCAACCAAACTATAACTATTGACACAAGTACAACACAACACACCCTTTGGTCTCTTTGTTCCTTTGGTGTTTTGTTCTGTTTTGATGGGCACGGAACCTGGTTAACATGATTTAAAAATGTGTAAATTTTAACACAAAATTTGCGAGATCAGCCATTCTATTTCTGTAGCCCCTATTGTTGCGTGGTGTTTGTTTGAGACACAGTCAGAGATAGTGATGGCGGTGGCGGTAGCTTTAATAAGATTGGTGGTTAATGGGGAAGAGAGGAACCGGCGAAGATATTGGCGGTGGTAGTGTGTGGTTGGCGCAGTCCGTCACCGGTGTTGCTCCAGATAGGCATTGATTGGCGGTGTGGGAGACTTGGTGGGTGAGGTTGAGGGACGGTGGTTGCTGGTGGTTTGAGAGAGAGAGAGAGAGAGAGAAGATGAGGGGGGAAATAGTGGTTTGTCGTTGGGTTTCTAAACCAGCAAACCCGATTACCAGTTACATGGTTTTCCAAAATGGGTGACGTGGCGTGATGTTTGCTCGAGTGATCGAGAGTATCTGTCAAAGAGTTTGATGGTAGCATTTCTCTATGAACATTGGTTTGACCAGCATTGGTCCATACAGCCAAAAGAATACAACACTAAAAGGCTGAAGTTGAGGCATTTTCATGGCACTGGTTGTGACATCGTTACATCTAGAGTTTTGTTAGAGTACAACCATTCATGAACATGAACCTAGAACTAGCAGCGTAAGCTTTTAGGAGATCAAAGCATCAATGAAGCAATTAGGAGGAGTTCAATCCTTTCAACCTCATTTTTCTAACACAAAAGTGGATTTTTACACCAGGTAAAGCAGGCCTATGCAATGTCAATGTCAATGCTTTGAGCTCAAAAGGACTCCTGAATGAGGGGACATGTTATAAAGGACTCCTGAATGAGGGGACATGTTATAGGTATATGATAGGTTCCTTATGAATGTCGTAGGCCCAGTTGACTAAGGGCCCATTGATTCTGTTAGATAAGAGAGAGAAATTTGATTCTATTATATAGGGGGGAGGAAAGAACAATTGGGTATCTTTGGGAAAGTATGAGTTTGTTGTGGACAATAGGCTTCATGCCTCTGTAGGAGCTTGGCTCTGTGGCAGTGAGAATTCCTTTCCACTGTAATTTCTCTTCATTTTCAGAAATAATACACATCTAGTTTCCATTACTGAGTTGTCTTTTATCTCTCAATTGCTACTGCTAGTTCGGGTTCCTAACAAACTGGTCCGACCTGTCGGATACGTCGTGACGAGATCAGCGTTCACCACAAAAAAAATGGAGGCAAGATTAGAAGCTCTAGAAACGAAGATGACCAGCATCAAAATGACTCTCACAGATATGCTGATCAACCAAAAGGAAAACCATGAGAAACTGGTGGCGATGTCATTGAAAAGCATGGGCCAGAAAGTGCAAGATGGCCAGGAGATTTTAGGGAATGATGGATGACGGCAAACCATACCCGAAGTGGAGAACCAAAAAATAGAGACACGTTCATCATTGGTCAACTCAAATGATAGTGGGTTCGATGATCGACGTGACGAGATCTACTCTAGGGCAACAGAAAGGAGTTATACGACCAAACATTGTGATGTATCACAACCAATATCTCAGCAGATGAAGGTGACAAAGGAAAATCGGGAACAATCCAAGATGAGCAAAAAGACCAACCAATGGGATGCTTCGCAAGGAAATCCTCAGTCGAGGAAGCTGTCGAAGGAGAAGACTCACCATATGAGGACTGCATTAGTAGAAAGGAGAAGCGTGGGAGAGTTTCGCATATGTGCGGCGACGCCTCCACAACCCATACCGCCGAGCCGATTTGCTTGCGGTAGCCAGAAGGATCCAAATGACGCAGAGCCTACTCGCATCTCCACCATCGACGGACACCGGACAACTCGGCGTGACCCACCCACGGCCGGTGCCACCCCCAAAGCCACCAGATCTGGTCATTCCTAACCCACATGTGGCTGGAAGTGGGTTGTCACCATGGGAGCCGCGGAAACCGTGGGAGCTGCCGGAAGAAAGACCCCTTGCGATGGTCCAACCGCATCTAGAGCAACCGGACGCCGAACCTCTTGCTACCACCATGGCGTTGCTGTTAACAGACCCGATAAGGAGATGGGCATCGACAGATTTGGTTCTATTGGAGAAGAAAGACACGGCAAAACTGGTAGTCCGTAAGTATGGTCCAATCTTAGACCTAATGGGCCTAGCCCAAATTAATAATAATTAGGTTCAAGAAGAATACGAGCATTTAAACTTTGGTAGCTCTTCAACACTACCAATTCCAATTGTGAAGGCAATGGTTTCAGTCTGTCTTGTTACTATTGGTGATGGAGTATGGGCATCTGGCATTTTGTTAAACAATCAAGGTCTCGTTCCGATAGTTGTTGACCCAGTTCTTTCAAAGGAGTAGAAAAGAGGCACAAAATTGATCTATCGTCTATTATCAAGCAATACACTGGTATGTGAATATTTGATACTGAGAAAGACTGACGTGAAAATTATAGCTCTCTATTGTTCAATCACTCCCTTGGGGCATGCATGCGTGTGTAAGCATCTTACTTTTATTCTATTCCAAGCAATTCCTTAAGTGAGATCTCAACATGGGGGTGGGGCTTCTAATACAACGGCATGGAAGAAATATACAAGAGTAAAGGTGAAAGTACAAAAAAATGGGTCAGCCTTTTACCCTATTGGATCTAGCCCAAATTTCTCTTATTAATTTTGGTATACATAAAGAGTAGGATAGATGGTATCGTAGTCTTCCTCACTTTGTTGCTTCGACAATTTGTTTTCATGAGTTTTATAAGGAGACAACTTTTCATTTTGAAAGCTTTGTGATTCTTTGTATTGGATGCATAGCCCCATCTGATACTTATCAAATATGGAAGCGGGGTTCTAATCTCTGTACTTGTATGACCCTTGCTGGTTTTGAATGGTTATGCATCCAACAATTACACCAAACATTTTTGTTCCTTGGAGAGGGTTATGCTTCAGAGGACAGTAATGTAACTATGTCACTTGGTCCTTTGATTGCCCTGTCTCTGTCTATTCAAGCTGAATTTAACCCAATACCAATTTTGGATGGTAACGTTTCATTACTTGATATATATTCAAGAAGTGATATTACTGCATTGGTTAAAAATAAAGCTTATGTTGAGATAAGTCTGGATGAATTCAGTATACATCAAGCATTGCTTTTGAGGCTAGATGCAGGTTCTCCTTACAGGCTTCACAATGGCAAGAGATGTATGTGTTTGAGGTCTGATTCATTGCATAAAGTGATGTTTGTAAAAGTAAGGAACAAAGAGAAACAGTTGGAACGATACTTAAGAAAAGGGGTCCGGATAAAAACAACATCTTCAGCTATGAATCTCTGGGTGGGAATTATACTTGGTTCTTCCAGTTGCTTGGTTAGGTATGTTGGAAGAAGTTCTGGGAAAAAGGCAACCCTAGTGGCTGAGGCATCTTCAGGCTTACCCTCAGGCTTTAATTTTCTCTCAACTGTTATGGAGTCATTGGATGGATGTAAGGCAGCAGCTGCAAGCCTGGGAATTTATTTCCAGCTCTTCTTTTTCACACCGGAGTTGACAAATGAAATTTTCTTAAGCTGCAATAAGAGTACTGCAATGGTGACAAGGGGAATACCATTTGTGGAGATTTTGAAGAAAGGTGTAGTTCTTCCTGATACTAAGGTTGACAAGTGCACTGTTGAACTTCCCGACACCAATGGGGAAATCACCACTCAGGGTTTGGATGACCTTGATCAGCGTTGCAAGAATTACTATGATGTTGATGCATGGTTTGCCATATGGCGTGCCGTGCTAAGGATTGACCCAAATGAAATATCCCCTTTATCTATCCATGGAAATGCCTATGGTTTGGCTCGTTTTGCTGCCATATGTCAAGAGAATGGAATGGTTCCAATTGTGGAGTCTGAGATTCTAGTTGATGGACCTCATGACATCAGCAAGTGTGCTGATGTAACCAAGTGTGTTCTTGGTGCATGCTACAAAGCTCTAAATGACCATCATGTTCTATTTGAGGGTATCAGATTGAAGCCTAACACAATGACACCAGGATCAGATTCTGCAAAGGTTGCTCCAGAAATGATAGCTGAGCACACTGTAAGAGCTTTGTTGCGAACCGTTCCTGCTACGGTTCTGGCTATAGTTCTAATACAGTGGAGCATATTTGTTTTTCCTTGGGATAGTCTTTCTTTCTTTTTCTGCCTTGAGGACAAGGCAGAATTTAAAGGAGGTGGTATTGATAGGTTCCTTATGAATGTCGTAGGCCCAGTTGACCAAGGGCCCATTGATTCTGTTAGGGAAGAGAGAGAAATCTGATTCTATTATATAGGGGGGAGGAGAGAACAATTGGGTATCTTTTGGAAAGTATGAGTTTGTTGTGGACAGTAGGCTTCATGCCTCTATAGGAGCTTGGTTCTGTGGCAGTGAGAATTCCTTTCCACTGTAATTTCTCTTCATTTTCAGAAATAATACACATCTAGTTTCCATTACTGAATTGTCTTTTATCTCTCAATTGCTACTGCTAATTCGGGTTCCTAATAGTAAAGACCAGTTATAGCTCCAATCTAACATCGTAAGCTTTGAGGAGGGTTAATCTTTGACAAGTTGAAAAAAAGAGAGTAATAAGCATTGAACATCGGTTAGCAAAGAAAAAGGACACTTCAAAGTGGTCACCGTATCAATGTTAATACATACAGCTATTATTTTTTATTGGTCAAAACATACAGCCATTATAAACAATCCTCGGACACCATCGAATACTCCTCAATGCCTCCTCAATGCATTACGCATTCTACAAAATTTTGCCTTTATTTTTTGAACTTTTATACCAATGCAGATGAAACCCATAAAAATTAGATTAATAATAGTCTTTTTTTGGGTCTAAGACGACTAATGTTGATTTTTTGAACACTGATTCTCTGTTTCAATTTTTTGCAATATTGACGTTATACTAATTTTATGTATTGTACCCAAAATGTTATGTCTTCAATTTAAAAATTGTCATATCATATCCATTTTCCATGACATTGGTATTTCTTAGATGAAAAGTGTTGTTACTGAAACAATCAAAGCCATTTTGTTTGTACATCAAAGCCGAAAAAGTGCATACCTGGCCACGAATGAAGTCTTTGATGATACTCTCCAAGCTTTAAGAATATCCAAAATGTCACCAAGAGTAACTCTAGTCTTAAACCCAATATCGTTTACCAATTTTTCACTTGTCACCTGATTGAATACAAAACACATAAGAATATCAAGTCCTACTGTGATTATTCCCATTTTTGGCCAACAGATAACGATGTTACACTGTTCAAAATCCAAATACACACAAACACTAATGTAGAACAAGAAGAACCATATGGAAATACCAATAAATAATAAAATTTCTCAAATATTCAAAATATCATTTACCGATCTACTCAACCACCCAAGTGTTAGGATAAGAGATTAGGAGTTTGTTAGGATAAGGGTTAAAAATTTGTTAGAGATAAGGGAGTCAGTTGTTATTATCTGTTAGTTAGGTTAGTTGTTCATTATTGGGTTGTTACCTATTAGTTAGGGGTTTATTTGTATAAATAGGGAGTTAGAAGCTTAGAGGGAGATTATTCAGATTGTTAATCAATTGTAAACCTAGAGCAGTGGCTCTTTGGTGTAAAGGGAAAACCCTTGAGGAGATTATTCTGCTAGTTTGAATAAAAATTCTTTCTCTTTTCTCTCATTTTTTTGCTTTTCCCTTCAATTTTCTGGTTTCAATATTCAGGTTCCGAACACCAAGATTTTGGCCAAGACGCCTACTCGCGCGCCTTCACGTGCGCTGTTTTCTCTCTGCGTTTTTCAAAACACGTTGTCGCTGTCCTCCGCGGGTGGCGGCGCGTCCGACGGCTTTCCGGCGACCTTTTCCGGCGTATAGGTCGACTCCTCACCCCGGTTCCAGATCTGAGCTTTTGTGGTTGAAAGATTTACTGCAGGAACTACAGGTTTGTGAGCTTGGTCCTATGGAACTTGTGTGCGACAACCAGTCAGCCTTGCACCTCGCCTCCAATCCAGTTTTCCACGAGAGGACAAAGCATATAGAAGTCGACTGTCATTTCCTTAGAGAAAAGATACTCTCTGGAATAATCAGAACCTCCTTTGTCAATTCTAAGGATCAATTTGCTAATAGCTCTACTAAATCTCTACGGGGTCTTCGGATAACTTACATATGTGACAAGATGGATGCATATGATGTATATGCTCCACATTAAGGGGGAGTGTTGAGATATTGATATTATGATTAGGATCAGTATCAATTAGGGTATGGTACGTTATTATCCTACATTTATTTGTTTCCTTTCTTAGTTGATCATATCCCTTAATCTTTGGGATTGATTAGCATAGCCTATGTGTATATACACATTGTTTATTCTCCTCACTAATAAAATAAGAATATTATTCAAGTTAGCAAATTCAATAGGCTTAAATATGAAATTGGTCCCCCAAAAAATTCGCAAAGTTCGTTTTTAGTCCCCAAAAAATAAATTTGAAAGTTTTTAGTCTCCCAAATTTGAAAATGTTTTTCCGTTAGTCCCTATCGCTGACGCCGTTTTGTAGCGCTTATGTGACAACATTTTTTGGGGACTAAAAATGAACTTTTAGAATTTTTGGGGGACTAAAATCATAACGGTGTCAACGACAGGCATGGTAGACAAGAGCGCTCTGAGGCGTAGAGCGGGCGATCCTCGCTCCTCTGACCCCCCGCCTCGCACCCACGCAGGATCGTTTTTGCAGGAGCGGCGGGGCGGCCTCGCTTAGCGAGCGTTGGGAGCGAGCAGAGGCGTTAGGAGCGGAGCGAGGAGCGGGGCGGCAAGCAGGAGAATTTGGTGTTTTTAAGCCTTTATGGCACTTATCTTATATTTGTGGCATTTATTTTGTGTATGACTTTGAAGTTTATTAAGTATTTGTGGTGTTTTTTTATTTTTTTTCACTTATTTATGGTTTTTATATTCCTACATATGTTTTTATATGCATATATATACTAGTTTGAGAATTTGGTAGGAGTTTACGAACTTTGCTACGAACCCCGCTCTTACGCTCCTATGACCCCTCCCCGCTCCTATGTAGGATCTCGCTCTTGTCTACCATGACGACAGGGACTAACGGAAAAACATCTTCAAATTTGGGGACTAAAAACCTTCAAATTTTTTTTGGGGACTAAAAACGAACTTCACGAATTTTTTGGGGACCAATTTCACATTTAAGGCATTCAATATTAAGCCGAAATCCCCAAGACAAATAACGTGCCTTTTATGGACAACCTTAAATATAGCAGGACAAGCAAGCCAAACACATGACACACAAAATCAGAAGTGAAAATAGGAAATAAAATCCTAATCAACATACAGATAACAGTCCCAAGACCCAAGCAAGTAAACCATATTGATAAATAATCTATCCACAATTACACACTTGATTTCCAAGTTTGCAATTAAATCATAAACTAAAAAACAATCATTAAAATCACTTGCACGCTGCATTAACAAATGTATAAAAACTAACCTTTGGAACAGCATATGGCGCAAGAGTTCCTAGGATCATCCGGACTGCTTCAGAGTCATAAAACAAATCTCTAGGATAGTGTAGCTCACCATCCATAGTTGACACCACCCATTGGATATCACACAATTTACACATAAAAGTAGACTTAAAGGGATGGGCATCTCCAACAGATTTAGAGTAGAAGTAACCTGCAGTTTTATCACTATAGCGAGCATCCCATAATGTATCAAGAACCTCCAAGAGATATTTACAATTTTCTTGATTGCCACTTTTAGACAATAATGATACTAATTGCACTATTTCTGGAGATTCCCAATCTTTGACTATTGATTCAGCAGATATTAGACCTCTATCCCACATCACCTGCTTGAAAGCGGCATCACATATATCAACAACACTCTTATCCACCTGAACCATTTGAGCAAAATCAGTGATGCCAATTTCCTCAAAAAATTCCCTCCACTTGATTAGTGCAGATGAAATTGACTCATTTACTGGGTGCTTTAGATAGCTTATGTCAACCTCATACCACCTCATATTCACAGCATCAGCCAACATTTTTGGAGTGACAGGATTCCCAAATCCAGTACAGAAATGAATTGGTACCTCAGCAGGACATTTAAAACCATAATCTGTCAATAACAAAGATTTACATCTCAACTCTGAGATTATATGCTCTCTTTCAATGAAACAATCAGAACAGGTAGATTTCAGGTGCAGCATTACAAAACATATATATTCTATCATCAACATTTTGTTCTTGTTTGCCATTATTTCATCAGATAACACAGGTAAAATATGCAACCTCACAACATCATGTACAGACAACTGCTGAACACCAATAGTCTGAAGTAACCGAGTAACATTGTCCAAAGAAGTCACATTCAAGCTTGGAGTACCGGAAGCTGCAGAAAGAAGGGAAGGACTTACAGTCCGTAGTTTAGCACATATATTAGGGAAAGCTTCAATTTTATGCTCACCATCAAACCCTGTGTTTAAAGTATTGGACTGCAACCATATAGTTCCTTCATCCACTGAACTGTATGTTCCATTTGAAAGTGGAATGAATGACGTTTTTTTAAGACTTTTCAGAATATCCTCTCTTATTTCAAAATTTAATGACATTGTGCCAGATGAATCAAACATCATTACAGAGAGAGTATTTAGACAATAAGCTAACCAACTCATATCCATAGATATCAGCCCATTCTTTGTGTAACACAAGGATGACAGTACTCGAACAAGAATGTTAGGCCCAAACTCCTCAATGCCTAGAGCTCTTGCTAGTGTATCAGACAATACTACATTTTTATCCAAGTATCTCAGCCCTAGGTGTTCAAAAAGTACATTATCAGGAAGAAAACAACGAAGCTGCTCAGTCGAACCTCTCAATACCTTGCACGGAGGGGCCCATCCATTGTTGTCACCCTCCACAAGCAAGCAATTCATCATGCGTAATTTAGAAATAATCAAACGAGGAAGACTGGAGAAAAAACCATGTACTTCCCCAACTAAAGGAATAAAGCTCATGAAAGCAGACAATCCCTTTCCAGGCTCACTCTTAAAACAGGGAAGATCACAAAACTCTCTCAGTGCTCTGACAAACAAATTAGGATACTCTGACAATAACCATTGGTTCCATGGACTATCTCCATCAACTTCCTCTCTAGATGAGGGAAGAACAAAATCGCCTTGAAGAATAAATTTCAGGCCATAAGTTCTTAAAGGAAGGAATGCAAAAACTGGCTGCTGATCTAAACATGGACTGTAACCATTGTCTGATTCCTGCAGTGTAAACGCCATTGAGATTTCAGTTGTTTGCACGTCAAAGCGAATGGAATTTGTCTGCAACTTCTGAGATACTACAAACCATGCCATTTTCTCTTGCCCATGAGAAACCTTGATGATACCATCTCCTGAAATTTCTTTTTTCATAACAATAAGTGTATCATTAAGCAAGTTTCTCAATTTGATACACTTGAGGCGGTGAAGGAATAGTAACAGTGAAGGATGAAGATCTGAAAACATAGTCATAATACTATTCATGACAGTTCCTTCTGATAGATTAGATCTGAATGGAAGCAGAATGCATGTGTTCCAGAGATTATCACCATATGAATCAGTACCAGTAAATGCCATCCTACTGAATAGCCCAATATCACAAGGAGGTACTAGTGTGGGCAAAACAAAACCAATTTGGCCTTCACTAATATCAAATTTAACATGAAAACCATTGGAATGAATCTCTGGAGCATCTGTGACCTGCAGCGAAACCAACCAAAGTTAATGAAACTCGTTATCTGAAGATTATATGAAATAAAGGGGAAAGGATATGTAATGATAATTCTACATAGACATTATGTGTAATCGCAAAAGCATTTGCAATCAAAATATTCCAAAGTCAACTTACACAAGATACAAGAAAAATAAGATAAAAGCTTGCACAAATAAAGAAGAAAAGAAAACAAAAAGAGAACAAAAGTAGGGACTTCTAAGTACAAAAACTGTATAAAACTTAAAACAATCAAGCACAGAATTGCATAAAGGCATCAACACGTATTATGCATGTGTTTTTGTGTGGTAATAACTTGACACCCTTAACTGCGATAGACAGAACCATGGTTAAACAGTCGTGGCAAGAAATTATTTGTACGCACAATGTTTTAAACAAAAGGTTAATAGTAACAGCGCATTGCCCTATATCTGATTGAATTTGCATATCATTTTTAGAATGCTAGATAGAAAATATCCAGTTGACAATTTCCATACTGTTGTTCGCATAATCTCAGCCTGAAGTATGATGTTTCTTACACTAATAATTTACCATCAATTCCGACGTTACTTCTTTATAAACAATCCAATTGTTGAAATTGGGTTTTAGATAAAAGGACGGAAGACAGAGAATAAAGACTTTAAATTGTGATTGTGGTTTGATTAAAAAAACTAAACACTAATCTTGGTAATCACGATAATAGTAGACTCCTAATCTTAGTAATCAAATAAGGAAAATAATCACAATAATACTAGAATCCTAATCTTAACCAGTGTTGGCAGATTTCTGTCATGGCATGGCGGATTTTGTCCCTTCCGCCTTAGGCCATAACACCTATTATATCCGCCATGTTTTTGCCATAGGCCGCAACACCATGTATATGACGAATTTTTGGCTGGACGCCATAATCCGCCATCTTTTACACTGATCTTAACTATTTTACAAATTAAATCATGAAATATAAAGAAATATGGAAACCACTCCTAAGAGGTAATCTAAGATATTATAAAATATTCTAAGATACAACCCAATATTATGAGATACTTTTCATATATTCTAACAACACTGAAGAAAAAGCAATGGATCACACAGCTTGCAGAATCCAACACATAGAAGGAAGAATACAAATAAAAACAAAGAATACCACCAAATAAAACAGTTAAACAGAAGCACAATACATCATAGGAAGAAGTATAAAGATAAACAGAAAATCAAAATACAAATGAAAAATTACAAACAAAAAATGCTATTATAGAGAGAAATTTAATTAGAATGTTTCCGCAACATACTCGGAACACAGACTTGAAGCCGATGCCTTTCTTCCCTATGTATCCAGCACTGGATCCTTTCTTTGTCGAATTTCCAACATCACAAAGTGCTCTCATATTTCGAGCAGAGAAACCTTGCTCATTATTCAATACAACAATACCAGAATCTCGGAGAATAAAAGCAAGAGTTGGCTCCACATTCTGTGAGTAATTATTATCATCCGCATTTTGAACCTGAACCAAAAGGAGCAACTATTAGATAGTAGATACACGTGTAGAACAATAACTCTCAAAGCTCAGCAGCCTTACCAAGAACCAACAACATCAAACAAAATTTCCAATATTGGCAATGCATCTTAAATGTTAATATTTATTAAAATCATCCCTTCATAAACAGTTCAAAATGATACCAAGGATTTATACAGAGAAAACCTATAAGATAATAGCATTCAGTTGATTTCTTTTCTACCCAAAATGAACAACAGTCAAGAAACGATGATATGATGTTATCAATGTTCCAAAAACTAAAATTCAATAAGATATGACTAACATCTTCAGCACATTACCACTGCCTATATTATACCTGCCCCTTCCCACCAAAATACAACTCCTTAGGCAATGTTACTGAGCTGTCGATCAGATTATAGAGTTTCAAGATTAACAACATATTAGATGCTCGGTACATTGGTTTTACAAACAATAATACAAAAGAGGCATGACAGAATCATAAAACATTTTACATTCCTCCTTTATTCCTAAGCACAAGAAAAAAATGTTAAAGGATATCCTCACCAACTCAAGAATAAAATGTGAATCTTGAGAATATAGCTCTTGTGAAAGACAATGCAGTGCTCTCCCTAACCGAGCATGTTGCTTCTTCAACATGCAACTCTCAACATCAGAAAGACTAGGATCTAAGCCAAATTCATCTCGCCTAATAGACTCAATGACAAGAGCAGAATCAATATCTTCACCATTTTGAAATGAATCTTCTAGGCGGCTAGTGATGGATTCATCATTAGATTTTTCGCTATCAACTGTATGACTCATTTCAGTACACCTTTCAATGAGCCCACATGCCACAAGTGATTTATCCAAGATATCTTGGTCTTGCTTCAGGCCTGTGCTAATTTCAGTTTTGGCATCTTTTAAGCATGAAACATGAGCACAAAACAGGTCAGAAGTTTCGTTTGAAAGAAATGCATGGTAGTCATTAATCCACTCAGAAATACCCAGGGACAATCCTACTTCATGAAGCATGAGACGCTGCTCAATGTTGCTGCATTCACATAAAATAGCTGAAGCAGCATCCTTGAAAACAGATTGCATCCCAGAAAGCAACACATTAGAAGCAAAACTATGAAATTCAGCAGGTAGATAACCAAGACAATCAAGGACAAACCTTGAAAGAATTGACACTACCTTGTTCACTTTATTCAAGTGTTTGCCAAACTCACTTGTCATTTTAGTAGCTGAAATTTCAGTTAGAATTTTTGTTTTGCATAAAGCTTCCTCAGTCTGGAGAGCATTTTTATCGTCCGTAACTTCAATATCTTCTAGAGAGTTTCTAAACATGACTTCAAATGCATGACGGGCGTGGCATTTTAGAAGTGACAATGGAACATATTTTTCTCCCCCAACTAGTGAGATCAGAGATAGCAAATTCACTGCAGTTCGGAAAGAGGATCCTTGAACTGCAGCCTCTAGGAAAGAGTCCAAGGTAGCAGAATGATCTATCCGTATCACCTTTCCATCTCTTGTAACCAAACACAACAGTTCCTTGGTATTTACATCATTCAACAACCATGATATAAGTGAGCCTAGCGAGGGTGCAAACATAAGATCCCAATGAGACCACTTGCTCAAGTCAGACAACATTGGTGACTTAAGTAATATTTCAATTGCATTTTTCGCTGTAACAGTTTCAGAGCTTTTTGTTTTCTGGTTCATTTCAGACTTGTCAGTGGTGATTTCAGAACAATTGTTATCTCCATCACTTAATGAGTCTACATGATAGTTCTTTTCTATAATGGTTGCAGAAAATAGAACACATGTTGAAGTCACACTACATTTATGCTCTCGAACAGTATCCAGCAGATCCTCAAGAGAGCCACTTTCAACAACTTCAAAACCAATTGAAGAAAATTGCCTCATAAGAAGCATCGAAATCATCTGCTTGGTTACTGTTTTATTCTCCCACAAACTACTAAGAGCCTGAGATACTAGAGCAACCAACTCATTTGAGGACATGCAGGCCTTAAAAGAGGAATTTTCACACATGCCACCAACCAACAATTTGAGCAGCTCATGAGGCAACTGGTAAACATAATTATCAAGGAATGATAAGAAATCCCCATGACCAAGAGTATTGAAGTTCTTCACACCAAACTGCTCAGCCACCCAACTTTCACAGTTGCAAAACTTCCTCAAAAACATAATTTTATATTGCACCAGTGAGTCACTATTTCTATATACCTCATTATCAAGGTCAAAATAGGTTCCAATCTTTCTGATGACATCTTCAGCAGAAATACCTGTTATATCCAATAATAAATGCAACAATGTCAAGAAAAGTAAAAAAATTGCATATATAATAAGGAAAAATGAGAAGGAAAAAGTAACACAAGGAATGCTTGGATCTCTAGGTAATTAAAACAGAAGAAAATAAATTTCTGAAGTACTCATCAAATATAAATCACGGACATATCACTCTAATATAAAAATATAGGCAATAGGCACATAAAACTCCACAGAAGTTTAAGTGGTATGTTACAGTGCAATTTATTTACACGGCTTGACTAGTTGAAATCCTTTCAAAAGGAAACTAAAAAAATGGCCAAAATTAGAAGATAACTATGTTTGCCAATGCTTGATTCAAAGGCAAATAGACTCACACTTCGTATTCTCTGCACTACCCACTGTTATCAGTGGTACATTTTCCACATCAATGGTCTCATATTCAGAACTCTTGGTCGGTGAGTTAGTTAATTCATTACAGTTGATAGTTTGGAAGGTATCATAGATGCTATTCCACATTCCAGATTTGATAGATGAAACCTGCAGCATTGAAGAATGAAAGAATTTCAACAGATGTTATCATACAGCTTTGCTAAACAGCCTATAAGTAACTACACCTATTCCATAAGGAAACCATATAACCAGGCTCACAAATATAAAGAAAATTGAAAAATGAAATATTTATACAGAAAATAACTATTGGCAAGCAAAAGAAAAGAATGAATTATGAATAATAAGAATATGTCCTCCCTAACCATAAGAAAGGAAGAAAACATCAACATGAAAGCATAGTTGTCAATCCTGGATAGCGGCACGAAGCGGCTGACCCGAAAACGTAATATTGGTATAGCGCATAGCAGGATCATGGTTATCAAATCGAGATTCGAACCGTGAATCGGGAGACCTATTTTCCGAATCGTGAATCGAATCATTATGAATTGTAAGATACATGATCAATAAAATTATGACATTTTTAAGTAAAAATAAGTGACAAACACAAAAACATAAGTTGGCATATTATATACGAACCTCAAAATAATTCAAGATTACCAAAATGACAAAAGAAAAGTGATTGGCTACACAAAATTGACAAAAAAAAAAAGTGGTTGGCTACGCAAAATTCAGGGGCAAGTTGCGATTTATCGAAATGAATCGAGATTCGAGATTCATCCAGAATGAATCGGGATTCATAACAATGAATCGGGATTCAGGTTGGGATTCATGTCCAAAAAAGATACACACAAGGATTCGTATCGATTGGGTTCAGTTTTGTTTTGTATCGAGATACAACTCGCATATATCGTAAGATACTGATAACCATGAGCGGGATGAGTCAGATGACTGCTATTCTAATATTTTTTTTTATACATATTAAAAAAATTAATACTATATATATATAAATGCTCACAAATTAAAAAATTACTTAAAATTCATGGCTGGAAAATGCAAAACACAGAAACAAGTTGCAGCTCGCAGATGCTGGACTGGCCTGAAAACACAAAAGCTGACTGGAAAATGCAGTGCTGGCCTGAAACACAGGTGGAGTGAGTCCGTGGAGGAAGGCTGCCAGAAACAGTTTGAAAGCCCAGGTTTTCTTTTTTTCTTTCCCGGATTTTCGTTCCCCTATCCTAGTGCGGTCCTGTAGCATGTGCGACGCCGTGATTGCGGCCACTACGGCCACACCTTTAAACTGGGAACTATGGCTTAAGAGTAACGGCCTGTGGCCGCTCCTCACCTATTGCGCCGCTAAATGGCGCTATTGACAACCTAGCATGAAAGATCTTTTCAATCATCAATTCCAAATTTCCAACAACCTGTTAAATCCCGAAAACGTCAAAAGCTTACAGCCAAGAACATTACAATGAGCACTAAATGTGCTAGATTTGACCTCAAATAATTCTAGCAACAACAAGAATCATCAAGTCTTTTTCCACTAGGTGAGGTCAGCTATATGAATCAATCGACACCATAAAGCCTTGACATATATTTGGTCTAAAGATAGGCCATTTACCTCTAAATCTCTCTAAATGGTTTGCCCTATAATTTTCCTTCATCTCCCTCTACCCTTATTGGATTATCATCCATCTGATCAACCCGCCTTACTAGTACTTTTCCAGGTCTTCTCCACATATGTCCAAACCACCTAAAGCAAGACCCCACAAACTTTTCTACAATGGTGGTTAGCCCAATTCTCTCTTTAATGATTGTAGTTTTAATCCTATTTTTGGTTTTATAACCACTTATCCAATGTAACATTCTCATCTCTACAACACTAAGTTGACTTTCTTATTTACTTTTTACTGCCCAACATTCAGTTCCATACAATATTGTAGGTCTTATAGATGTGTGGTAAAATTTTCATTTAACCTTGAGTGATATTTTTTTACCACAGATCGCACCTAAAACATTCCTTTATATTATCCAGTCTACTTGGATCCTATGGTTAACATCTCCCTCTCTCTCCCCATTGCTTTATATGATAGACCCAAGGTACTTGGAACGTGAGACTTGTGTTACCAAGGCTTGTCTCCATACCTCTAGCTTCTCAATTATTTCTTCTCCTAACTCTCCAACTAAAACTATATCATCTACAAAAATATGCACCGTGCACATCTCTTAGATATGTTCAGTATACATGTCTAGAACAAAGATATAAAGACATGAGCTCATAGTGACCCTTGATGCACGCCTATAATTATTAGGAAATCTTTTATATTTCCACGTTGTGTTCTCACACACAATGTTGTCAAACACAACTCGGACTAGGATCAAGAGGATGGTGAAAGACCGCAACTCGGATAATAATACGAATCACAGGATCCTAACGAAACTGCAAAATTATACTTGTACATACATACGCATGAAAAAAAACATAAATTAGGAAAATAACCTCTAAATCATGACATTAATTTAACATAATCAAAACTCATATTATCCAACACACAACTCAACACAAGTTCATAACACAAAGATTAAAATATAATCACAGAAGATTTTATAACACTAACGATTATATCATAATAAATTTGAAAATTAAATTAAGAATAAAAATTACAATGGAAGATCATAAAAATTATATTTTCTGTTTTAAATACACTTATTATTTGAAATTTAATTTTATGTGTAATAATTATTTTTAATTTAACGTTTAGAGTTTATCATAGTTTAATGTCAATTTTTAAGATTATAACAATAATACATAATAAAAAATAAAAATAAATACAGCTTTAACTAATGGAGAACATATTTGAATTTCTTTTATTACTTCTTTAACATATAACGATGCTGTTCCTTTCTTTCCATCTTTCTTTTATTCCAACTTGAAACTCCAATGCCAGAACCGTGATTGTGAAGCGCACAGAGGCAGCGAACCCATGAAAGCAGTGGTGCAGAGAACAGAAGGGGGTCAAAAGAGGGGAATTGGGACATTGGGTCGCATAGAGAGGGTCGCACAGTTAGGGTCTCTCTCGCACCAGAAATCAGAGCGACGCACTAGAGTTCAAAGCGATCGGGAAGCGCTAGGGAGAGGGAGATTCCGAGTTGGTGGAAAGGACAAGAGGCTGAAAAAAGAGGGGGGAGAATGAAGGAATAGGTTTCAAACCAGGTCAGTTGAAGAAAAACCCTAATACCCCCTTTTTCTCAAAATGGGTCGTGAAACCCGACCCGGAAAACATCTCATCAAGGATCGGAACGACGCGACGATCCTACGATTTTGCGTCCCGACTCGACAGTCCCACTTTGAGTCCAACTCCCAGCGATCCTTCATGCGATTCAGCTCGCTTCAGTCACCATCCTACATCCCGACTTGCAATTCTGATAACACTAGTCACACTAGTCGTGACCCCTTATACATGTATTTGATTGCTCAAATATACGCAATCCAAATTTTTTTTTCCAATAAAGCTTTCCACAAAAACCTTTTTGGATACTGTATCATACGGCTTTTTCAAATCAATGAAAACTGTATGTAAGTCTTTTTAATTCCTCCTATATCTCTCTGTCAGTCTTCATAGCAAGTATATGGCTTCAATGATCAATCTCACTCATATAAAACCAAATTGATTTTTTGTGATGTGGGCTTGTCTTTATTATTCGCTCAATCACTCTCTCCCAAAACTTCATAGCATAACTCGTGAGTTCAATTTCTCTATAACTTGCGCGATTTTGTATGTCACCTTTGTTTTTAAAAATTGGGAAGTATGTTGTGATAATCTAAGTAAAGCATTTGTAGCTCACAATCCAGAGTGACATGTTAGAGCTAAACATATGGAGTTTGACTTTTTTTTTTCTCAGAGAGGAAGTCCTCAACAAGCATCTTCAAGCAGTTCATGTTCCTGCTCAAGATCAATGTGATGATATGTGCACTAAAGCTCTCTATCCTACTTGATTTACTATCTTGCATTTCAAGCTCAAAGTGTGTGATCCATTCTTCAATTCAATGGTTCACACCCTCCTTGAGTGGACAGGCAATGGATACAGAAATGCGATAAATTATGGACTATTTCTCTTCCATAACATTCCCACAATGGTTGATATTGGATGCCAACTCAATAAAGCAGAAAAGATAAGGTAAACATATTTTTTGATAAAAAACAATAATATTTTGTGGAAATGAATTTCTACAAGGCCAAACTTCTAACCTAAAGCTAAATAGATTCTAACCTCCTAATGATGATAATTACAATTCTGCCCCCATTTTAATAAAAACAAAATTGTGGTTTATTTGTAGGCCATATATAAGTACAAACATAAGATATCATTACAGCATGTGGCAAGCCCTATTGAAAAAGGGCAACCTTCACCAACCGAAATTATGTGGAACTTTATCCTCACCTCAAATCAGAACTAACAAGATGTTAAATTGACACTTCTGAAAAACATTACCAGTAAAAATATGAAGAAGTGGTAAAAGTAGCATTAGCATAGCATGTACATTTATCAATATTAGCCCATTGTGATGGGGGGAAAAGCAAGCTAAATGAACATTTATCAAACAAAATTAAGTCAACTATTAACAACATCTACTTATAAAAGTGAAAAGGAGGTTAGGTCTCAATTTAAACTTCTACTTATTATAAAAAATTAACAAATATACCATAAAGAAGTAACACTAAATTATAAGTGTGAAGGAAAAATAATTAAGTCAACAAAAAGAAGCTCACAGCAGCATTTAGCAACCCAATGAAGGGATATGATGAGAACATCATTCGGATTTTCCTCCTTTGCCGGGGTTTTACTTCATAGAATTGAAGCATCCTCTCCAAAACCTGCACATAAATTGTGATTTAAAACCTAGGTTTCTCATATTTAAAACAGGCATACAAAAAGAGCTTTCAGACTAATAAGAAGCCATGGATGAATAATAATTCATAGCAGGGTATCCTTTTTTCTAGAAAAAACAAAAAAATCATTAGAGAAGAGTGAGTGGAGTACAGGAGAATAGAATAAGCCAACCTGCTGGATACAATGCACCTATGAAGATTTGAAATGCCCATGGGCAAAAAACACAACACTAAATAGCAGCAAAAACATTTAATTCCATTTCCACCCCATAACACATTCAAGGGCAAAGATAGTGAGGAAGAGAAGGTCTGGTGAAGTGGGCAGTAAAAGTAAGGGTAAAATAGAAATTTACTATGTTTAAGTGAGGGCAAAATAGATATTTGCATAATTAAAGAGAGGGTAAAATGGTAAAGGAAAAAAGAAGGAATCAGAAACATTAAAAAACCCTAATTCTAGGAAGTAGAAACAAACATGAGCAGCCGCCAGAAACCATTTATCAGAAGTAAACATGAGTATGACAGGAAAACCGCTCGAGTAACGCCGCAAATAGGGTTTTTATGGGGGAAACCAGCAAACTTCGCTGCCACACCCACTATTATGTAATTTGGCTGCCCCATGCCAAGGATTTCCATTGCACCTAGGTGCCCATCGACTCCGCGACGGCACAAGTCGCCGTGATAGCGGCTCTATTAACTACCTAGGTTGAGAGTCCCATATCAACTAGAGATATCGCCTAAGCAGTGCTTATAAGACATGGATTGTCCTCACCTTACAAGCCGGTTGTTTGGGGTTGAGTTAGGCTATAAACCCAAATTCTAAGAATGCTGAAAAAAGCAACACTTAAACAAGCCTAACTACATTGATACTTGAACATACAAAGAGAGATTAATAATTCACCAAAAACAGAAGATAAGATAAAATGGGCAAAGCGGTGGAGCAACAAGTGAAATCAAATCTTCAAAATTTGCATTGTCGTAATTGTATGGTGCAATTCTATAACATACCAACAAAATCAACCTATCTCCAAAGAGGAGCAGGGAAGAATTATTGCTATAAGTATATCGTTATCATCTCATTTTAGTGATCTTAAATACCTACCTCAGAAACCTTGTGCTCCCAACATGCTTCCTTCCAAGTTGTGACAAACATCTGCAAAGAATCATTAGTGATTGAAAGATCTTCATCCATATTATCCAATACCTTGGTTGTGTTACCATTCTTGATTGGGGTTGCATCAACCTCAATTTTGTTTTTCTTAAGAAACTTAGAAGGTGAAGATTTTGTAGAGGTTACATTTTCAGATTTCCTTTTTTTTCTAGGGGGTTCAATAAATCCATTTTTAAGGTTGCTATTAGCAAGGGAGTCTCCCTGCATATCACCCTTCACCGCAAGTCGTGCCATCTCTTCAGTTGCAGATGGGTAGGGACAGCTACTCACTCGTTCTGAACTTTTGCCAAATTGTGATGCTGGATTTAACCAGCTCCCCATAATAATGTTATTATTTTGATCATTATCTGTAGAATAATCACTAACTTCATCTTCTGAGCTTGACGACATAAATCTTATATGCTTGCCGCGAAAAGACTTATTTACAGAAGAAAATGACTCAACACGCTGAGCAATGGTACTAAAACGTTCGTCTAACTGTTTTTTCTGTGAGGAAGAAATAGGACGCTTCCTAAACTTGTCGCTTTTCAATCTTAGTGTCTTCATGCATTTATCCAGTGTTGATTCCTCTGATTTTCTAGCTTCCCGTATGGCAGTTATGTGCATTCTGTGATCATAGAAAGCAGTAATTAGGATAAGATAGCCTATTCAAGTCCAAATGTTTACCTTGCACGTAACAGATAACAGAGATCAAATACCCTGACAAGATAAATGCAATTATATTTCACTCCTCCATGAGATGTTGGGAGGAGGAAGGAGATGGATGGTGTGTGCTAAAATAACTACATTGCCACAGTGAACTGCCTATTGCCATTTTGTCTTCACAACCAAAGCTTATGTGTGAAAATTACATTTGATTTGGCGTTAGACCCCCCATTACCCAAACATACAGCAAGATTAGGATTATTGTTAATTTGATAATTGATATAACAGAATGTTTGAGCAACTGGGATAGGGATTACTGTTATAATAGAATGTTTGATTGTGGAAAGAAGATAAGGAAGTCTGTTATGGGTTAGCTAACGCTAATGGGCATGAATTGAGTCATTCAGTTGGTTGGGAGGTTGTAGGCTGTAGACCCTCAGAGTGCTGCTTATCCTCTTCCATTGTTCACCCTGGAGGTAAAGGTATCTTTATTGTGAATTCAATAAAATCTCAATTTCATATGCATACCTAATTACTGGTTTCCTAGCATATGGAAAGTTAGAAACTACAAGATCTAGTAAGCAAATATTTTTATCCTGGCAAAACAGGTTTCAATCGCAGAAATTGAGCAGCACAGCAGTACAGATGTGATTCTGGACAAAGACATGAGGCAAACAAATATAAGGGGAAAGGCCAGAAAGAACCAATGCCACTAATGCACAAATAACAATATTCCTTCTGATTTAGTAATTATGTTGCAACAAAGTCATGTTTCAACTACTGCTTAAAAAATCAGGCTGAAAAAAAACTAAGTAAATTTCAGGAGAAGAGCATGCAGAAATCAGCAAGCAAGAGGTTACTATTAGAGGTTATTCTGAACTGACTTCCAAAAAATTCATATGCACCCCAAAATTGGAAGCTAAGAAATACAATAATTTCAATATCCAAGAAAAATATTTGAACTCAAATTGACCATAACCTAATTATGTGTGCGTGTGTGTTCAGCATGACATAATAATAATCCTATACATTCAGCTTTACTTAAACTGAAGAATCCATGTGTGCATGTATTGAAGAATCTTCCATGGTATCAGCTAGACAAGAAAATCATTTGCTAATTATGCCTTTATCAACACTGATGCTATATTATTAATAATAAATTTTGATCCACCGTAAAAAATATCATCTAAGATATAATTCATCGGGAGGTGTCACTACACTGATTGATTTAGCATTAAGAGTGCATCTAGAAAAGCTTATTTACAACTTATTTGGGCTTATCTTATTACTTAATATGCAAGTGTTTGGTAGAGCTTATGAAGATAGCTTATGACATGTTTATAAGCAGTTTTCAACTTATTTCAATAAGCTCTCTAGGATAACTTACAAAAAAGGTTTACAACATATATGAAAACAGCTTAACCAAATTCCCTCTTAATTATAGCAATAGCTTATACATAAGTGCTTATATGATAAGCACTTATTCAACAAGCACTTAATTAAGTTGTTTAGCCAAACACACGCAAAATCAAATCTCTTGCGTCATCAGATTTTGTAAAGAGAGCTCATCAAATCATTATCACATAAATATCTTCAATCTATTAAGTTCTCTGCCTCTATCTAACTATGCACAATCGCACACCCTTCCAACAAAATGTAGGAGGAACAGGACATAACGTACCCCAAGTTCTGAATTCGAATCCCAAGCCATTCCCTGCATTTGACCGATCGCTTCATGGCAATAAAATCCAAAAACTCTTCAACCCCAACGACTGCTTTACTTTTAGAAGCATCTAAAAACTCAATCAACAACTGAATTATCTCCTCACTGGTTATCTTAAACATTTGGGTTACATCAGAACGAACCGAGAAATAATGAATAACTAAAGGATGCCGCAACAAAGGCCCCAATCCTAGCTCTTCAAAGCTATCAACACCCTCATTTTTGCATATTGCTACTTCCAAATCATATAACGAAGTGATCCTCCGAACCCCAACAAAGCAATGGACAAAAGCATTCACCTGCACAGAAACCAAAACAAAACATAACAGTGACCCCTTTTGATCAAATTCATCATTGAATCCAAATATTTTCTTACAGAAAATTCCTTCAATTAAATTAACACCAAAATTTCCAAATGAACTGTTGAGCAAAGAGTGGTGTTATTATGTACCTTTCCTTCAGTGATCATAAGGCGGTGAAGTGTGGGAATCTGCTGCATTTTGATGCCTAAGGAGTTCCAGGAATCAACTTGGAGCGTCAAGAGGGCGTTCTGGGACACCTTCCAAGCGGAGACGGAGTCTCCGGCAGCGAGAAGGTCGCGGCAGGCCTTGGCGGCGGCGTTATCGGCCGTGTCGATAGCATGTTTGGAGTTTTGCGGCGGAGGAGTAAAGGCGGGCGGGTTTTGCGGCGGAGGAGCGAAGGCGGGCTGGTTTTGGAGCGGGAAAGGCCAGGCTGCGTTTGGGTGATGAAAGTTGTGGGGAGGGAAAGACGCTCCTGCTTGGAAGAACGCGTTAGGGTTTGCGACGGTTGTGGCGGGATGCGGCGGTGGCGGTCGGGGGCCGCCGCGGAAACGGTGAGGGTGGCCGTACATTCGCAGGGGTGAAAAAAAAAAAAAAAAAAAAGCGAAAGCGGCGGAGCAAAGAGTACAGGCAAGCAAAGCGAGGTTAAATAATATAAGAGGTTTAATGCGACTTAAAATAAGGAGGGCGGAGGTAGTAGTAGCTTATGTCTGTCGTGTTATACTGATGCGTGTGCCGTGCGATACATGGGATAAATTATATTTGAGGTAATAGTTTTTATTATTTTAATAGATAATATATAAATTATATTTAAAACATAAAAATTATGACAAAATAAAGTTATTGACAATTCATTATTTTTGTTAGCGTTGAAGATAAAAGTATAGAAAATAACATCTATTTATATAATTACATATATAAATAAGTTGTTAAGTAAAAGCATATTTATATATTTTAGTTTGTAACTGTGAGATGCATAGAGAAATTAATGTGGAGAGTTTTATTTTGCATTGGTATACTAATAATTTTTAAAAGAAAAAAATTAATTTAAAACCAAGAAAATAAATATGTCAGATTTTTGTATTTGATTGACCACTACTTACGTTACTAATTTTGTAACAACTTAACATAAATAAATTTCTTCACATACCTAATTAATTACATGCATATATTTATGAAAAATGTTTAAACATAAAATTACAATATCAAATGCTTGTGTTAAAACCCAATAAATTCTACCACAATAAAGTAATGGAATAACACTTTAATATGAAACCAATTTATTTATCCAAAATATTTATAAAAAAAATTGGACATGTGTGTTACTAAGAACTGTGTATATAAATAGCAATGAAATAATAAAAAATAACTTATAATCAATAAAGTGACATTTTGAAATTACCAACTTTTTAAATAGATAAAAAATGATCTAAAAATGCACTCTAAATGCACCTACAATACGATGGCGCCATATGGTATCTGGTGAACCTTTACATATTTACTAAAAAAACTAAACTTCTTATTATTAGTACAAAAAGATATAAATGCATATTTTAATGAAAGAAATGAAAAGTGTTCAAGAAACATAAGTTAGCGTTGATATTTAAATGTGTAATCCAATTTTAAAATATGGAATATGAAAAAATGGTTATAAACATCAACAATTGTAAAAGTCTGTATTTGGACCCAAAAAAACAACCCCAATGTTCTTAACTATTATTATTTTAAAAGATAATTTATGTTTAAAATATAAAAATAATGAGAAAATAAAAAGGACTAATGATTAAATATATTTGATATTATTGAAGATTATTGAAGATAAAAATAAAAACAAATATTTTTATTTTTATATATAATATATATAATTCAATTATATCAATAAATTATTAAATGATTATCTAATTTATGAGTGTACAAATTGTAAGTTCATCATTTCATTCACATAAAAGGCAAATATTTGTTTTTTAGCTTGTATCCCTATCAATCAATGCGTTAAGATTAATTAGTGTGAAATTATAAATTTTACCTAGAATAAAGAAATATTACCTTTTTTCTTTTCAAACTTAAACTTCATTCTTACAAATTTTTTTGAATTATTTATAATAAAAAATAAAATAAAAATAAAAAATAAAACTAAAAATGTTTGGCTTAGGAATTCATATAAATAATTATAATTAAGCATTCCAAGTTGAGCAGGTGCCACATTTAGGGCCTTTTTCTCTCTCCATAACACAATTGTAAAACCCAAAATAACCAAAATAGGGCAAGAGTACTATAAAACTTCATGATATTTCATACTGAGATATTGTGTACACTAACGTGATTGTGACTAAGGCCTTGATATCTCAAAGAAAATTGTGATATAAAAATGAGGAAAAAATGAGACAAATAAAATTTACATTTACAAGGGTGAAGTGATGGGACATCTAATGCAAATGAATGGCCTATTGTTATCATATTTCTCTCTTAATTGAACCAGAAAGAGAGTCTAATATGTGGTGCTAGTGATTGAGTGAAGTATTTCTCTTTTAACTGCACTTTCCCGATTAACAATGAATAGTATGGGATCACCCTTCAAAAATTTGTAGTGTTTGTTTCAGCAAATACCGGAATTTAGTTAGTACACAATAATACTTCTCATGGCGAAAAATACACTAAATAAGATTACTCAACAGATTAGCCCAAATTAAGGTCCCGATTGTGACTACCATTGTGTCTGCCACAAGTATTGAAGAAAAATATATTACCATTTTCACATACATCAGACTTTATAAAAAAAAAAATTGCCCAAATTACTCATAATCTAACCGGAGCCTTCAACATAGCAAGCGCGTCATTTCTATTTGCTTATGCTTTTCGATTGAACACCAGTAGAATTGTTTAGGATTAGACGAACGACAGTAATAGTAATGAAGATGTCCATGCCAAGGATATCACGTAGATTTGCAAATTACTAACAAATTTAAGAACCTTGTGCAATCTCTCCCTCTTCCAAACAAAGCAACACAATGAAAGTCCCAAAATTCTAATTAATGAATAAAATCGAACTGAGTTTTGAAATTAATGACTAACTGAAACATTATTTGGAGCTCGCACTAATACTTCATCAAAAGGAGATTTTATATCCGTGACTAACCGATGCATCACTAATGTTGAATTCTGTAGGTACTTTTCTTATCATTATTTCATCAAAATAACCTTTTCAACATTATGAAGTATTTATGTTGCGGAAATGATCATAAAGAAAAGAAAACGAAAGAACTGAGGTTGTAGCATCAACTATACATATTGGAAGACAAAAGAATTAGTTCTTACAATATTTCAAAGTTGTAATGTCTCCACGATATGCAGGTAGTGCCACTTATATTACAATTTATTAATATCCTAAGAAACAATAAAATGAAAAAAGTCATGAAAAACCATGTCTTGATCAGGCAAGTCAAAAAAGGAGCAATTTTAGAATGGTAGAGACTTCACCTGTGAATGCCTGAAGACAAAAGGACACACTGCAAAAAATACCCAACTTGAATGCCACATTACTACACTGGACGCAAATTCCCAAATACAACTAAAACCAAATTCATAAAACTTTTTTTTATACCATTAACAACACCTAATTGATACACAACATAAAAGTTGTAAAGAACAAAGCTTCTTGCCTTAATCCCTAAACAGTTGAAATTTATATCAAACTTAATAAAAAGCCCACAAATCGATCAACATTAACGGACAATATACCAGATCTCCAAATGAAGTCAAATCGCATTCCTTCTTCGAACTAATTGGAACCACATTATGGATCAAACTGTTGAAGAAGGCACACCATACATCAAAGATATTTGCAGAAGAATGGTACAAAAATGTACAAATCTGGCAAGCCACAAAACAAATAATCTGAAGAATAAGTAGACAGGTCACACAAAAGGATATTGTGAATAGATAGACAAAACAGTTCTGCTCAAAGCTGAATCTTTCCACATTTTAAGAGTGCTATTTAAAATTGAAGTTAGAAAGAAAAATTAATTAGTATCCAATGTGGTATGATTATAAAAGTTATAGAATATCCAATAAAAAGGCACAGCTCAACCACATTCTAACAACAACCCGATTGACTTCACTTGATGAAAAAGGATGCGGAGATATTTTGTATCTCAAATGGGGGCTCAGAAAATAAATCAAAGAAAGGTCCTCAGAACTTACTCGGTCTTAATGACAACTTCAAAGTACTTTTACAGACTTATGGAATAAGCCAAGAACAAAATGATCATACCTTTTGAAACTTCAAAAACAGAATAGCATCACGCTGTTCAAAAAAAGAAAAAGAATAGCATCACTTTGAAGCCTCAATCTAATAGCAACTTCTGTATCATACTTGGTGAATGAGAATTATTCCTGCAATGCACGGGGTAAACAGTGAGGGTGGCGGGATGCGGCGGTGGCGGTCGGGGGCCGCCGCGGAAACGGTGAGGGTGGCCGTAAATTCGCAGGGGGGAAAAAGCGAAAGCATCAGAGCAGAGAATACAAGCAAGCAAAGCGAGGTTAAATAATATAAGACGTTTAATGCGATGGTTACTTAAAATTGGGAGGGCGGTGGTAGTAGCTTATGTCTATCATATCATATGTGCCCCAGTTCAATAAAAACTCCAAAAATTGTTTAAAAATTGAATTAATTGAAATTTATATATATTTTTTTGTCCTAGTATAGATGGTTAGAGGGGAAGGAGAAGTTAAAGAGAAGAGAAGTTGAAATGCAGGTTTGAGCGTTTATCTCAAGCATCACATACTTTACGTATGCTTTACTGTAGGGTTGTCTTTATCTGGTCAATTGAAATTTAGATTAATTGAATATATTGAATTTCATATTTTATTTTTAACCTTGATAAATTTTTAGTACATTGAAGGAAACAAATGTGGAGAAACTTAAGACTGATTTAAATTCAAACTGAAACATATATATAATTTTTTTGAAAAGAAATATTGGTATTATTTTATTTTTTTTGGTATTCAGAAATATTGGTATTATTCATACTTGTGTATTTACTTTGTTATACGTTTATAAAATTGTCATATAGTTTATATTCACTTTTACGTATATATGAGTCAAGATAGATTGTTCAATAAATATAAATATTTTAGTGAAAAATATAGCTAAGAAAATAAAGATAATTGTTTTTTATTGGACATTAAATTTTGATTAATATGAGTTATAAAAATTAAACAAATTGGGAAATCCTGCAATGAATAATAAATATATAATAATAAATCTAACAACTAATATTTCAAAGCATCGAATATCTCATACGTAAATGCAACATTTTTTTGACGCAATCCAAATTAACTCATTTCATGGCAAATAATATCCAGAATACAATTAAGAACATAATGAAAGTCACTGTGAGTAACATAGGAGGTAGACGCCCTGGCTAAGGCACGAGCACTACTATCTGCTTGTTGCCTAGCAAAAACAACCTGAAAATTGTTGTAAGAAGACAAATAAGTTCGACATTCCTCAGGGATGGAACCATATTCTGATCTATCAGATTTAACGTTATGCACGTCATCAACTACTAGCGTACAATCCATCTCAAACACCACATAATGAAAACCAGTCGTTATTACCCATTTGAGTGCTTCAATGAGTCCTCGTGCCTCATCTTCAGGGACACTCATACGAGCATTACACCAGTCCGTGCGAGCCATGATAAAGTGCCCAGCTTCATTCCTAACACATAGTCCAATACCCACTTGCTGCTGCTCCATGAAAATAGTAGCATCCAGGTTACACTTAAGGTACCGAGATGTCAGCGGAAGCCACCTAGCTGTAGTTCTTTGAGACGAAGAATGATGAGGAATAGTTGGTCGACGTGCGAGCTGCCACGACTGTAACATCTCAGCACCACGAGTCGTAACAGAGGTTGTTGTTTCGCGCTTTCCTTCCCAAAGAAGAAGGTTGTGGCATTTCCATAAGCCCCAGAGGGTCATAGCAAATGTCTCCAACTTGTCGTTGCTGAGATAGTTCCAAACCTGCTTGAATACATCATCAAAATCTTCAGCTTGCAGCATTAAATCTTCCAAAATGTGCCACAAGGATAGATGTTGCTAGCACTCAACACTGATAGAGCACACTAAGAAAAAATTACGTAAATGCAACATGAGTTTAATAACTATATATTGTTGAAAAAATTGGTTGCTAAATTAGTAAAAAAATAAAATTCACAGAAAATAATATTAGAATAATTCTCACAATAAAATTAACACAACAGCATAGAAAAATAAGCAACAATTATATATGCAATTAAATAAGAATAAAGCACATAGAAGTATAACTTATCGATTTTGGTTGAAGCGTGCAAAAACACAGGCAAATTACCCCGTGCAGTTGGTCTCACATAGCAAGGGCGCACAGGAACAACTTTTGAAATAGCAAGGCCACTTCTCCTTCTAGCACGCTCAGCTTTTTATTTATCCAAAGGGAGTGGGTCGCCACAAAGGAACCATTATGGTCACGAGTGCACACTCTCATCCCCGCGCAAAAGTTGCCATTAAAGAAAGCTGAGTCTCCATTACATTTCAATGTATCTTCTGCAGTAGCTGACCATGTCGCACCTATGTGCGATTCAAAATCGCGAGGGGAAGATAGAGTATTCCTTATTGCTCACATTAGCAACCACTCATGCAAATTATCCTTGGCTTTGGAAACAATATGAGAGACAACGAAGGTGCAGTTGTTCCAAAGCTTATCGTTTCGGTGTTTCCACAAACTCCAAAGGGTAATGATGAAAAGCTCAAACTGCTCCTTATTCAAAGCCTTGCTCGACTTAAAGAACAAATCAGTGAAACTATTGCACCGCACCATCTGTGGCTCAATAAGATGCCACAAATTAACCTCAAGCCAACAACAAAACAATGGTGATCACAACATCACAGACCACGCAAATGAGCTGATCTGAGGTGGGATTTTGAGGCTCCACAGATTCTTCCAATCACTAGGAGCAGGGTCAAAGCGCAGTGGAGCGAGCTTCTCAACACAAAGTCTGTACAGAGTATCTTCCATCATGGGTTAAGTGCCAAATGCGCTAGTCATGCTCGATGCTGAAGTGTAAGGGGTCTGAAAAATTGCTTGAGCATCTTTATGGCAGAATAAGGTCTCTACCAACACCTGTTTCCTGACTCTATCTTCATGGTTGATAAGTTGGTTTACACGCAAGTCCATAAAGAGTGGATTGGCAGGTGTAATGACAATCAACTCATCAACAGTCTGCAGCCAAGGTTCTCCCCAAACCTTAATTTGAGAGCCATTTCCCAGACGTCAACGACATCCCAATTTGTGCAAAGGGATAGTGCTCCACAAACTCCTCCATGTAAAGTTTGGATTGTGGCCAAAAGAAGACTCCAGGAAGTCCTGCATGGGAACAATATCTAGCTTTGAGAATCTTAGAAAAAAATGGAAAGCTTTCAACCTTTCTTACCCAACATGACTAGGTTAAATCGAGATATGTTGCAAAAGCTACGCCTACCACCATTTTTGCGAGCTGTCAAGTTATCCCAACGAGCCCAATTGATATTACGCCCTCCACTAGACTTCGAGCCCCAGTAAAAAAATTCAACATTCGCTCAATTTTGAGGACGAGAAAAACACTCATGCAATATTGAGGGATCAATTGAGCAACAACTTCAACTAAAATTTCCTTGTTTGCACGGGACAATGACTTAGAACACCAATTCTGAATTCTCTTCCAACTTTGATCACGCAAGTAATTGAAGAGAATTTTTTTACTTCGGCCAACCATTGAGGGAAGTCTAAGATACCTTCCTAAACCTAAAGTACTCTGAGGGAGACAGTGATCAAATTGCGCAAGTCAACGTGCATATTTTTGCTAAATGAAACTTCAGACTTCGTGTAATTTATTGCCTGCCCCGAAGCAACTTCATACCTGGCTAGAATGCCTTTCAAGCAATTGACTTCTCATTCATTAGCTCTACGGAAAAGGAAAGTGTCATCCAAAAATATGATGTGACTCATAGAAGGTGCACCACGATAAATCTTGATCCCATGCAAAGATCCTCTAATTTCCTCCTTTTTTAACATCGCTGTCAAACCTCTTGCACAGATAATATATAGACAGGGAGAGAGGTGGTCGCCTTGACAGGGGTCCCTCTCAGGCTTAATGGGACCAAACTTCTCATTATTTACCAAAACATGGTATTCTACATAGCAAACACACTCCAAGATTCACTTATTTCTTTGTAAAATTAATTTCTTTGTTTCAGCACATTCTGTTACCAATATTTGAACTTGAATCACAATGGAATTGTCTTCCAACAATTATTACTCTGATCAGGAATGCCAATCATTTTAAAAACTTAATGGCTAGTTTTATAACAATTCTTATTGAAGCGAAGAACCATAGAAAAGGAAATGTGCTAGCTTTAGGTATGGTTTGGAAGAGATGAAAAGGAGAAGAAAAGAAAAGGGCGGTTGGAAAACACATTTTCAATAATTTTTCCCTCTTTTGGTAAAGAAGAAGATGTGGAAAGGAGAGAAAAAATTTGGTTGGGCCCCACAAAAATTCAATCCCCCAATTTGGACGGAAAGGGTGAGAAGGAGAGATGAATTTATATAATTACCAATTTACCCTCTATTTTAATTGTAATATGTTCTTCCATTTTTTATTTTATTTTCTTTTGATTTTATATTTTTCTTTTTTTCTTTTTATTTTTTCTATTAAGCAAATAAAATGGAATAATATAAAATAAACTCATGAGTTACAAAGTATTAATTAAAATGTTAAATAAATAATATGTACATCCTTTTTTATTATAGGGGTATTTATGTCATTTATCATATATATATATATATATATATATATATATATATATATATATATATATATATATATATATATATATATATATATATCTTTCTTTCTTCTCACCTTTTTCTTTTCATATTCTCTCAAACCAAACCATTAAATAATCATCTCATTTTCTCTTCTTTTCCCTTCCTTTCTTTTCTCTTCTTTTCCTCTATTTTTCTTTCCTTAACCAAATAAACCATTAATATTTTTGTTGCTTCATTTTCTCGCATGACATGCATGTTTGTCATATTTTTCTTCAGATACCATACTAAACTCTACAAAAATTATTCAGACTGCTGCTAAATATAATAAGAACACAAGCACTGGCTTAAGGGGCCAAGCACTTCAGAAGAGAGGTGGGACTGGATCTGCAATAGTACAATTTACACAGATAATTCCAATTCTAACTAGTCTAAAGCATCAGATAAACTGCTTCAGAAACTCTGTAGCCACGAGCCTCCCCCGCGTGTTCACTGACATTTTGAGTTCGCTTATCTCCTTATCAATATCCTGTAATTTGAATGTCATTAGTACACTACTAGATCTAGATGTCAACAAATCAACAGAATTACAATAATTGTAGACAGAGGAAATTTTAAATATTGACAGTTTCTTTTATAAACCAAGCATACAACAGACCGATGAAAGTAGCCGCCACTTTACATGTCGGGAAAGTTATTGAAAATTTGAAAAACGTAAACAATAAAAAACACCATCTTGCTTTAACTCATATTATCAGTAATTTTTTGGGTTTACATCAGTAAATATTTCAGGGCAACATGAAGTATGGCGCGAATGCCTCTATAATAAGTCCACTTACTCCAAGTATGGTAAGGAAAAATCTGTAAGCAAGCCACTAATACACCTTAACCCACTTGATAGTTGAAACATACGGTCTAATAAAGAAAATCAAAATATTGTTCTTTTAAAAGTTGCATGTTATGCTATTCTCTGCACAACTAGCCTGGGATTATCACCTTCTATCGAACGTCATGCTAATGTTTTCTAAATGGTACAAGCCACAAAATGAAATGAAATCCAATTAAATTTATAGGGTCAATAAATTCTTGCCTCCATAAATTGCACAATAAAATCTATGAGCTTTTGCTTCTGCATGTCCTCACAGTGGTAATTTGTTATAAGGAAGCTAATGTCATATCCCTGCCAAGAAAGAAACAACAAAAAAGATTACATTCTGCATTGCCGTGACTGGCAGTAGTAATTGCCGCACAAGAATCAAAACATTGTTTGCAAGACAAATAATAATCCAGCACAGTAAAATTAAAAAGACAAATGCTAAGGAAACTTGCTAAGGAATCAAAAGCAAAAAGTTTTTACCGAAAAAGTGTAACATTTAATGTTACAATTCATTGAACGTAGTACTTTTCAATAAGCACTTTCTATCTCAGATTTCTTAACCAATACCCTAAAGACACTTGTTATAGTTAGCAGGACCCATTTAAAAATTGATTATAATAAACATCATGCAGTATATTCTGTATATACGAAGGTGCCAGAGCAGAAGGGAGGAAACAGAAATTAAATAGGATTATTTGCAAGTCCCCATTTTCTCACCTGCCAAGTGAATTGTGCATGAAGAGGATTTTTTGCTCACCTTTTCAACCCAGGGTTAATCAGGAAATGAACAAGAAGAGACTCTATTATATGTTGAATGATTTTGTCTACCCTTGGTAATAATGACAAGGCATCAATCCAAGCACAACCTTGGAAACATGCAATATAGACTATCTATGAAGCAATCTCAACAAATATTTTATGATCAAAAGAATCAATGAAACTTCACACAAGTTCATCCCTCTTTCCTGCAGCCTATTACCTATCACCAATAGATGTCCATTACCAATAACTAAGCATTACATTATTTGATCAGAAAAATTATCACCAGACACTGTTATCGAGTTTAAAAGAAACAAACCTAGTTTTTTTATTGACAAAAAATAGATATGAACCTGCACAGGCTTTCTCCTCAGTACTTGGAAAGCCTCAGCTCTCATTGACAAAAATCTAAGAAATTTTTTGGTCAGTATGTTTTCAAGTTCATCAGCCTGCTTCACCTGCGCAAGATGAAATGAAATAAAAAAAAATAAGGAATTAGGGGCAAATTATGATGAATATCGGTACTTCATATGTGAATATGATGCTTGGTAACATACTCTAATTCTAATATTAGTGTGCTTATCTGCTAATAAAATTAAATTGTGAAAAGAAATTACCACCACCAGTCAACTGAAGTCAAATTAAAAGATTTGTTGCCAACTTAGAGCTACTTTGAACATATTAAAGATGCTCAAGTCCTCAACACAGGATGAATGTATTATCTAAATATTACATAATTTACAAATATTTGATAAAAATTTATACTAAAAATTCTGATACCACAATTCAACCCAGTATGATCATTGAACCATTAACTGCTCCCCCTTTAGTTAAATGAACAGTCAAGCTGGGGAAAATTTAACATTCTTATCCTCCAAATTCTCAAATCTGAATTTATTTAACTAAAGGAGACAAAAGATTTCAACACCTCTAAGAAGGACCTCTGAAAATGGATTGTACATAACACATACATCTAACTTTATATGATGCCCAAGAAATGACCTGGTTCCTATCAACTATATCAAAGTAAAGATGACGATCTTATTCATAAAATAATAAATCTAGCGATAAAAAAGGATTTCAATCTAACTTTTCATAGAATATAGACAAATTGTTATGGCAAAATATTATAACATTCATTTGGATTGTACATTGTTAGAAGTCCCATATGGAAGAATGAGATAGTCTGATTAGTGGTTATAAGTGGGGGCAACCCTCATCCCATGAGCTAGCTTTTGGGATTGAGTTAGGTCCAAACCCAAATTCTAAGATGGTATCAGAGCCTACCATAGATCCATTTGTTGGACCACCCGTTATCGGCCCACTCGGGTCACGCTTCAGATGTCCAGTCCTGGGCGTGAGGGGTGTGTTAGAAGTCCCACATGGAAGAATGAGATAGCCTGATTAATGGTTATAAGTGGGGGCAACCCTCACCCCATGAGCTAGCTTTTAGGGTTGAGTTAGGTCCAAATCCAAATTCTATGATACATCATATATGGGCCTTACACATTGAAGATTCAAAGATCCTCACTCCTAACCCTAAAAATAAAGGTACCGCGTTGAAATTTCCTTAGGATATTTTTGGACGGGTGCCAGTCGGTTGCACAAAGTTTACATGTGCAACTTGCCAAGTTCCAGCATCTTAGTTCCAATAGGCCCACCTGAACTTTTTTACTTAACTCCAGAATCAACCACATGATCAGTTTTCCATCTAACCACCACACAATTATTTTTTTTTCTCACTCTTATTTTGCCACATTCTACTCATCCAAACAGAAGTTCTCTCTTATTTTCCACATTCTAGGCATCCTCTCCACCTATCCATTCTTTACGTTGTTATTCCAATGTTGTTATTCCAATGCACTAACGTGAACATATTTGGGAGTGATAAGGAGGTCATGGGTTCAACTCTCTTCCCCCCCCCCAAAAAAAAACACTAATATAATATACTAATAACTAACATTTTCTGTTCAAAAAAAAAAAAAAACACTAACTAGAACATATTTTAATACTTGTAAAAGGTACAGACTGCACAATAAAGCAATCTGAATACCATCAGGTTTATACTTCATACTACCGACTAGTAACAAAACTTACAAATTGCTAACATGTACGTTTGCAGCAAACTAAACAAAGGAAATCCAAAATAAAAAAGTTCATGAAGAATATCCAGAGCCTGAACAGACAGTTCATGTCTGATAGAAACACCACATATTTTGTAAGCCTATAACTCGGGGAACTAACCACCATATCATCAGGGGTAGAAACTAATTTCAGATCATTCCAACAAAAAATTATGAAAAATAGTTTCACAAGAAAAAAGAAGGTTTACCTTGAGACTTATCCTTAATGAATTGATAGATGTTTCTATTAAGCATTTTTCAGCCTCATTTCGGCATATCAAAACCTGCAACAACAATAGCAGGCATTTTTCTGTGAAGCATTGACGCAAAAATAATAATGTCATTGAAGTATACATCATTTAGAAAGGTGTAGTAAAAGAGAAAAAATATTGAGGCAGAATTACCACCTATAAGAGTAAGCTTAATCCTAATGAAGTCTACATCAAATATTTAGAAAATAAAATTTCTTTGAAGCATACATCATTTATAAAGGTAGAGTAAAAAGAAGAAAGCATTAACGCATAATCACTGCCTATAAGAGCCAACTGAATCCTAATGAACACATGCAGAAATCATAGTCAATTCCTATTTACGCTAATGAAAAAAAATAGTGAAATCTAATAATTGAAGAGCATAATAAATTCGAGAAATCTTGATATAAGCAATTTTCATGCTCATCCCTTTTGATAAGTAAATACTTGTTATCCAGAATAAAGGGAAAAAATGTAAACCATGTAAACTCGCAAGCAAAGAATTGGTTTTCACTTTTCAATTCATACTTAAACTTTGAAAATAAACAAAGGAACTAGCAAATTATAAGTCAGTAGTAATAAAACTAGGAAAATGTTAAAGTAGAAACTAGAATCACAGTGATATGAAATAAGACTAGATCTTACAGGATTGAGCAGGAGTTCGGGGCTGGTCCTGCACATAAAACAAGCACAATTTAAACCCTTAATAAAGAAGTATATTGCTTTCACTTTTATAGGAAGATCATGGATCGTTGAGAATTGAATAAGGTGTATCCTTGAGTAAATAAACAGATACGATTGTGAATTCAATTACACTATAATCAAACTTTATTTTATTTCAATATTAACATATGATAAATGATATATATAATCATCTTTATATATATATATATATATATATATATATATATATTTTATTTTTTATTTTTTATTTTGGTTTTTGATGAATTGGATTGAAAACATACTTGAGTTCAACCTCGGGCTTGTTATGCCTTTCGACTTCTTGACAAGGAAAGTTCTGCAACCGTCGCGAAAAACATAATGATTGGAGGAGAAATTAATATAATATTGTAAATCGTGTTAAGATTAAGAAGCTAAGCTAAACTAACCTGGAGGCACATTGCGGCCTCGAGTGTGTTGCGAAGGCAGGTCAAGTATAAGCGCAACGTGCTGCCCTGAAAAAATGTCAAGAGAAAACGGTGCGGTCAATTAAGAAAAAGTGCGTTGAAGACTCAAGGGGATTGAGAAAATTCGGGTGCATACCATGAGTTTGGGTCTGAATCTGGAAAAAAAAATGAAAATGCCGTTTGGAAATGAGTGATCGGAAAGTAGATAGAAGTAGAGTGTAAGCGAATGATGGATGAATGAAAGAAAGAAAGAAAGAAAAAGCGGTTAAAGAAAGATAGTACTAACTGGGTCCGGTATCGGGGATCCGAACGAATATCGCTTTCACTCTTTTGCCTTCCCGGCTTGGCTTGAGGAATGAGTATGCTCTACAAAATGAAAAAAAAAAATACAACTAGTTTTTCAATTCTCTCATTGGTCCTTAACAATCTCAGATTAATTAAAAGTTTATTCAAAAAATATATCAAAACTTATATTATAAGCAATTAAATTCAATAAATTATCTGTGTGTATATATATTGAAAAACTATTTGTATTTTCAACCCTTTTTTCATCATAAAAAATAAATTGAGTTGGTTGGAAGTCAATGAGAGAATAAAATAAGCTCTTCATAATCTGTTTAAGTTATTTTGAATAGTTTATTAAAATAAACTAAAAATATTTTAAGAGTATAGCATAAGTTATTTTTAAAGGTATTTTTTACTCTTACATGAAAATTTATATTGTGTGATAAGTCTAAATGAATTTTTCCAAATAGATCTTTAATGCTCCAAAAATGATTTCCGAGGAGTATTAAATACTATTAGTTTTCACATTCATGACTAGAAAAATTAAAAAGAAATTGGAGGATTAATTAATTTAACGTTATTACTATATATTTATTAAATTAACTCAGAAGTCAAAGCTTCAAATATTACATGTTTTAACCTTGATTACAAATATGTTGTCAAAAAAACCTTGATTACAAATACATAATGTAATATTTAAAATTGCACACGAATCTTATAACAATTCTTTATCTTAGTACTCCATGTAAAACACAAGTAATTTTTTATTCTTTTTTTTTGGGTAATTTTTGTTGTTATAATAATGATATCAATAAAGTTTAAATACAAATTACCCAAACCCCTACCGAATTGATTTTGGGTAATTTAAATACAAATTACCCAAACCCCTACCGAATTTATTTTGGGTAATTAAAACACAAGTCATGTTGCCAACAATGTCCCGTGTGTGTTAGATATCGATGAACTATTGTCCTTCCAAATATTCAACTCTCTATTCCATTACCTTCCAAAACAAAAACAAAAACCATTATCATTATCACAAGGCCAGTCTTTATGATAATTTATTAAAATATGCGCCAGATTATCACCTTTAATCATAAATAGCTCGAGCTACGCCACATTTATTTATTTTCTTTTTAACTAACAAACTTCTTTTTTCTTCAAAATTCAAACACGATAAGGAACAAAACCCCAAATAACAAAGAACAATAGATTAATGAAATTCTTTCTAAAAAATAGATTAATGAAACAGAAATAACTAACGTTCCGTAGCTTTTTATTGTTGGAATTCAAGCCGGCAGCAATATCCAGTAAAAACTAGACTCTTCCGGTTTTTGAATCCTTCGTCTCTTCCGGTTTTTGAATCCTTCGTCTCCAACCTATGAAACAGGGCAAACCAAGCTCTATGTTGCGGCATGATTGAACTTAGTACAAAACCGTAAGATGCGTTGAGCTTTTCAATTTTACACTGTTATATATATGAGTGTCTTCACTCTTGATTTTACACAAGTACTCATGTCAGACTGAACATTTGCAAAAAATTTAAAACATAATACCTTGATATAATTTTCCATAATATCATATCATATAATTTAATCTAATGTCTCAACAAGCCACTGTTCTTTGAAGAATGAGAAGAGGTGAATAAAGGCGTATTTCACCAAGCTCAAATTGACACAACCTTAAAAACATATTATAAAATAAGAAAAATAATAAATAGTTGCTGCAGCCTGACATTTAGAGTCATTTACAAGCATTGAATTTCAAAAACAAAATTAGAGATACAAAAGCAAAATGCAAAAAAGTCACGAGAACCATTAGACTGACTATACACGAAATTTATTGGCAACATAGAGCAAATGACTAATGTTTGTGGTGGGGTAATTTTGCAGCAACTTGAGATTTGAAGTGAAATCACCCGCTAGGAGGCGCTTACGAATGAGAATTAGCATTGCACAACATATCCTGAGAAGAGTCTCCTGCAGAGTATTGGGTTAGTTTTCCTACTATAACAATAATAATAAGGTGTTTTGAGGCAGAAGTAAAATAAAAGCAAAACCAAATCACCGACAAAAGTGGTAGTACACGTAAGAGTAGAAATGCAAGCAAAACACTGACGAAAAAAATTAACATCAGTCTAAGCAAAAAATACAGTTGCTAAAACTATCCCGATTTTATCATTAATAGTTGCTCATTTGCACTTTGCTCGTGCAAAGCCAAATCATTCCCTTACTTTTGCTATGCAGAAGTAACTTCGTGTTTTCTATCTAAAAGTAAATTCACAACTTCAAATCCAATATGACCCCTTAACATTGTCATCAAAGAGGTGGCAGAGGATCACAAGGCTAAATGCCAGTCCACTAATACAAGGTACATAGGAACAAGATTGTACCTGTGGACCCTCTGGATCACCTAAAAGAGTGTCCCAAATGTGAAGGCTATCAGCAAAATTGAATTCCTGAGTCAACAGGAGAGTGATCCACCTAAATGCATAGAATTGGGGATTGACCTGACATTCAGAAGAAGAAAAATGAGCAATTTCTCATAAACTATTTAATAACCAAAAGCAAATACTCCTAAATGGTTGAATAATCTGGCAAGCATGCACTCAAAAATGTATACGGACTAATTAAAGGCCCTGCCACTTAATTTGTAAAGAAACATAAAACAGTATAAACAGACAAAAATTAATGGTCAAAATAACAATTCTAACATATAGAAGGTCATACTACTAAAACAACGAAGCAGGAAAGAGCCATACTTTTTGCTTATTTATTATTTAGTTTATTTAACAAATTTATTATAACAGAGTAGTGCACAGAGTCCACCAACAATGGCATAACAGTATATCTCACAATGTGCAAACGAAAAATTAATAGCTAACAGTAATATCAAGAACTAGAACAGTTTAACATAGATGCATAGCCTACTCAATATTTCCAAATTTAAACCAAAAGGAAAACTATAATATATCTAAAAAATTCTTACTTTAGAAGTGACCTCGAGATGACGCCACAGCTCTTCATCATGTTTTCTTAAAAACTGGGACAGTTTTGTAATAGTTGCACGGATTCCAACAACACTATTGTCTAGTTGTTGAACAAAGTTATCTCGGAACCCACTCAATAGCTCAACAAAGCAAAAGAACGCATCAGCTTCAGCAAAGGCCTGCATATTGTAATAGGCAGTGGTTAAGCACAAATAACCAATAATAAAATCGAACATAACCGTAGCATGAATCTACATCACTCCATTCTTGCTATTTAAGCATTTCTTTTTGCAACAAAACCAACATTCCCTTGATCATATAAATTATTTCACTTTTTTTTTATTATGTACAGGAAAATGATGTAGTACATTTTGCAAGATTTCTTGTCTGAATTCCCGTTGTGAGCAATGAAAACTTTTAAATTCGCCACACATAAATTTTGATTTGTCTTCTCTGTCCCCATCATAGCTTCCCCTTAAGCATACATTGGGAAGTGGGAAATATCAACTAGTTGAACATAAATTGTATATGCGGAAAACGTAAAGAGTGACAGTTATGCAAACAGTGCTTCTGATCAGAAGAATAAGAAAGGAAAAGCAATTGGTTTATCTTGGGTAGCACTTCTTAGAACAGAATTTGCAAAATCAAAATTAAGAGAAAGATTCCTCTGGCAAATATGAAATTCAAATTAGTAATCTTTTACACAAAAAATATAACTAAATGGATGTAGTAAGGAGACTACAAGTGCAGTTAGCAGGGCATGGTTTACAAGGTTAGCAACAGGGAATCAAGGGTTTGATAATGCAATCCCATGATAGATTATATAATGGGACATTAAGAGATTACAAGAAGTCAAGAATATATAATATACGCACCGCATTTTCCTCATCGGGATCATTTTTGAACACATAGAATAGAGGAGCCAATATCTCATTCATCCCTTGAACATATCTTACACCTGGGTTTAACTTGGCAAAAATTATTAATATGTTCTTTAAAGCATCCTGAAAATGTCAGCAAAAAAACGATGATAAATCAAAAAGTTCATGCCAGAAAAGACTTGAATGTTGGAGATTATATCAAATTTGAGTCAAATAAAGGATCAACCTGATTAGATTTTGCAAATTGAGAATCACCAGAGAAAAAGTGCATATCAGGATGAGTGCGCTTTACATCTCGGTCAATCTGATCTATGATCTCCGTGTCCTACAAAAGGCAAAGAGGATCATTTACTTCACAACAGCCTTTGCATACCAGAGCATCATAGTGCATTAGAATCAAATTTATGCAGTAGTGATATATTAAACACTAGAGTTCAGTAAAGATTAAATTATTGACAGCAGCAAGATCATTATCAGTACATGTGGTAACAAATTTGCTAAGGCTGGTTTCATAAAGATGTTTTGTTATTGGTACAAATTGACCATGAGTTACATACTGTATAAAATTTTTGAGAAGTGTCTCGCAGTAGAAAATAAGTAAATATATTAGATACAGTAAATGTGTGTTAGCAATCCACTTATTTTTCAGACAAAGGAAACTTCAAGTAAAACAATTTCGGTTGTCCTCCTTTTGAGTAAAATAACAAGCATCATGGACTGATGCGTCATTAGACGAGTTTGATATGCAACATAGTTCATGCATAGTCAGAGACTTATGGTAGAATTATCTAACAAAAACAAATGCAGTTTAATTTGTATATAGTTTTAAGCTGATAGGTATCTGAGGATTCATTTTCCCTTGAGATATTATGTAGCAAAGTTCTTTGCATCATACCTGGAAGAACTGATTCCATACACTGGTCTTCCCAAGACTCAAAGGGTGCTCACCATGAGGGATTTCTGATCTAGAGAGCAAGGCCCTCTCACATTTGGCATCATCAGTATCACAACTTGTGGAGTTGTACATCTTCCTTGTGATTTCTGACTAGCTAGCGACAGAAACATTCAGAGCCAAATAGATAAAGCAAATAGAACATGCATTTAAAATGACTGATTCAGTATTGATTGCACTTAGACAAACATGCACCCTATCCATGTAACAGGAAAAAAAAAACTGAGTAAAATCAGATCAAATTCAAAACATAACTTGACAACAGAATCCTTAGAATTATCTCTATCCCACCCCCCCAACACAATAGTTTCATGTAAGAATCAATACAAATGATGTGAAAAGAACTGCAATTTGATTCTACAGCTTTTAGTTCAACCACTCACAATTAAGGAATCTTTCAAGCCACCCCTCCAACCCCCAAATTGAGATGATAACATGAAGGCATCAGCGGTTCCTAAGCAACTAACTTACAGGATTCATGAGAATTTCCTCTTTGAACTGTTTGTACTGGGACCTCTTCTTTGCTAATTCAGATGACCAAAGCCCTCGATCCGGCGGAAGATAACCAAGCAAAAGCTGCAAATGTCGATGAGCATAAGTTGCAATAGTATTCTATGATTTCACTTGCTTCTTTCCATCAATAAAAGAAAACACTCAAGAGTAACAAAAAGCACCCAAACCAAATCCCTATTAAGAAGTACATAAAACTTTTTTGGTGGGAGTGGGAGGGAATGGAGTAAGTTCAAATGGGAACGAGTCACCCGCATGTTCGGTTAAATGGTTAGGGATGCACATCTCTTAAATTTTAGGTCTAAGTATACACCATAAAGGTGAAGGAATCCCTATTCCATTTTGCCTAAACAAATCTATTTTACCTAAAAATCACAAACTATTTTTTCATTTTTTTAAATATGAATTGTAACATCACACTACAAATATAGGAGTGTAAACAAGGCATCATTGCATTGCCATCCATAGCAAACAAAATTCGGCAAACAACATTCCACTCCCATTCTATCAAAAACCTTTTTACTTAACATGATATTCCATTCTCTCACAACACCTCAAATAGAAAGAAATTAAGCATTAACAAACCACTCGAGCAAGCTGGATCTAACGAGATTATCATCACAGTTAACACACGAAAAACAAGACATCAAAGACTACAACTCAAAACGTTAAAAAATAGATTGAAAGATAAATCGCACCTTCCACAATGTAGAACGTATCCCAGCGGTATCAGGCACACCTTGACACGCGAACCTCCGCAACTCCCGCATATCCATCACTTTCCTCGACAACTGAACCAAACCAAACCATTCCAAAAATCAACAGTCGCAAAAGCAATAATCAACATCGTTAAAGTGAAGATTGAGATCGAAAAACAACCTCGGCCAACAATTGAGCCTGGTGAGAGATGTCGTAAGCGGAAGGAGACGCGTCATCGTGATCCTCGGTTCGCGAATCTTCGATTATCTGCGTCGGCGGAGGATCTTGGACGACGACGGGAGGGGATAGAGGTTGCGGCGTTTCCGATGGGCTCACGACGGCGGAGCTGTCATCGGTGGCGGCGGGGGAGGGAGGAGATGTAGGTGCTGACCAGAGAGAGCTGTTAAGCCAATCGGGGACTTTCTTCTTCACCATTTTGTTCCGTGATTATGGATTTCGTCTAGGGTTTCTAAAATTCATTTCCCAATTGGGGAGAGATGAACAACATAGGACGCATCGCATTTGCATTGCATGCCATCGGTTTTGGACTTTTGGAATCAATGGGCAATAGGTGTGTAATGCTTGTGAAATAAATCAATTACTATATGAATTATTAGTTCTTTTTTTGACAAAATATGAAATATTAGTTCTGAAACTCCGAAATTTAGTTAATCTTTTGAGATAAAAAAAAAAAAAAAAAAAGTGAGAACTCCCATGCCCATGAGTTTTATTGGGTATGAATACCCAATGACTAATTATGTGACGCCACATCATTTTTTAACTTTTTTAAAGTGAAATTAATTGCTTAGTTTCATACATGTTGTTAGTGTAAGAGTATCAAAGAAATTCCCTGAAAAAATTCTATATTTATTAATAAATTTTGACTTTCTCTAAGTAGTCTTTTTATTCTTTTTCTATTTTATTTTTTATAAAAATTCTTTCTCTATTTTTTTATTTGGATCATTGCTTAAATAATATTCTAATGTTTGTGTAAGCTATTTAATTTCATTCCTAGCTTATTCTTCTTTTCTTATTTCATTCCTAATAATAAAATTATATTTTTGTTAATTTCTTCTATTGTTTTACTTATTTCATACACGATTTTAATTTCTTTTGATATTTCAATTTATTTTTTTATTTTGAGTTTGTTTTGTAGGTTTTATTTGTTTTGTTATTTATAATTTACGTTTGAATTATAGTTTTTTTATTTTTATTGAGATTATTTTTGTTTGTTTAACGGATGGGTATCGATACCCACCTTTCTTCCTGGGTATGGAAGAATTTACCAAAAAAAAAACAAAAGGGAAGACCTAAAAAATGATCCAAGGGGGTAACCGAGTTATGTCGATTCGAGTCAAATGTAACGCTTAGATTTCACTTATTTATTTAATCGAGTGAAACTAAAAATTTGAGCTTAGCTTACTACAAAAAGTAGAGTTTGGTTTGACTTATTAAGCTCATTTATAGCTTAATTATTTTTTTATTTATGAAAAATTTCTTAAATTATTTTTAAAGTTTATTTAGTTAATACAATTTTTAATATTAAGTGACAATCTATAAATAAAAATGTATTTAACATGTGATATCTGAAATTCAAAAATATTAATCACTTCTCAAAAAAAAGAATAAAATATAAAAAGTATTTGATTCTGATTTCATAAAATAATGTTCTAGTTATTAGAGAATATTAAAATTTTATTTAATAAACACTCAAACACTGCAATTTAATTAACATGTTTAAAATACTTCTAAAAATTTCATTTCTTTACCAATGTGGTGTTGGTTGAGTGGAGGTGACTTACGAATTGGGTAGGGAAAACATTGACAAACAAATATGCACACTATCAGAGGTTTATGAATGGCAGAGAGAGATTTGATAAAGGAAGAGACGTACTCGTTCCAAATCATCATATATATGGTTAACAAAATTTCTTTGAACTATGGTGACTAAAAGAATTCTTAAACGATGTACAATGTGCATAGGCGAAAGTCGAAACGTGCCTCTTCACACAATACCTAGAAAAATGGTTTGAACTAAATGCAGCAGCCCAAACTATAGCATATTTTGAAAATTCAGTGAATTACATAATAAAAAAAACACAAAAAATAAAATATAAATCGAAAAATACAGTTATACCGTAAAATGAGCTATTCATGAGCCATTAAGTCGAGTCTGGAAAGCTTGGGCTTGGCTCATTTAAATAATCGAGCTCAATCTCAAGCTTTAGTTTGTTTATTTAATTAAACAAACGAGCTTGACCGAGCATTTAACGAGCCGAACTCGAATAGTTCACAAATAGCTCAGCTCATTTACACTCCTAATGTTAAGGATTAAGTTCCTAATTTACCCCTCATAGAACGCAGAGAAGTAGATGAGTTGCGTGAAAATTACACACGAAGGCTTAAATATATTGCAAGTCCCCGCAAATATACTTGTTTTTTAATTTAGCGGTGCAAATATATATATATATATATATATATATATATATATTCCTGCAATTACAAAGTTACATGTTTTCGCCCGGGTCTCATTTGTGTCACGCTACCAACTTACTAATTATATGTGTGCAATGACTAGATTGTTTCCATGTCTCAACTTGGTGACATGTTAGGGTTTCCCCTCCTTTGCCGCCAATGTAACACCCCAGCTACACTGAGCGTGTATATAACACCTCAGTAATGTCGAGCATGCACTCACAGGACTCCCCCCCCTCAAGAGGAGTTTTTGCCTTATGGAGGGCTCAAACCCGTGTCCAGAGGGTTTAAAGACCCCTGGAAACACCCTCCCATCACCACTCAACTAGCGGTGATGGAAGGGTGCTTCCCGGGGTCTTTAAACCTTCTAGACACAGGTTGGAGCCCTCCATAAGGCAAAAACTCCTCTTGAGGGGGGAGGAGTCCTGTGAGTGCATGCTCGGTATTGCTGGGTGTTATATACACACTCAGTGTAGCCGGGGTGTTACAGCCAACCCCACCCCTACCCTCTTCATCGGCCTCCCCTTCCTCCCTTGCCTCATGCAATGCTTTCTCTAATCACCTAGATACATGCATGAACAAATTTCTTCGCCATGACCACTACTACCTCCGGTAGCCCCACAAACGACTTATTGACACTTATATATGGGGAGGGAGAGAGAAGTGGTAGACGCTGTCGCGACATATTGTGACGATTGTCAGTGGTCGCACTGTTGGGACCCCCTCCCCTAAGCTTCAACCTTCGTTCCCATGCACTATCGTGACCCCTCTGCTCCCCTGTGTTGTTTCCTTCGTGGTTGTCCTGCCACTTGTGCGACCTCCATTCTTTGGCCAAAAGGCATGTTGTACCCCTCTTCCCTCTCAAGATGTCATAGTTGCAACTTCTTCACTTTTGTGACTTACGGCTGAATTTGAGGCTTTAATCAAATCCACGTTGGAAACTTTAATCAGATCCATTAATTTATAGGGGTAAGTGCACGTCTTGTTATTGTTTTACAAGGGTTGCTGAAGGTCATAGCACATATTGGTGATGGGTGCGTGCAATTGACGAAGCCAAAAAGTGGGAGGGTAGGGCTGAGGAAAGGCCAGTAGATGAGGAAACATAATTTCAGCCTTGTCATCATCTAACTGAGATGACATGTGGCATCATTAATATTGTGTGGTAACTCTAGATGGACTTCTTTTGACCACGTCATTGTTTCTATAACAGAGGTTGCCGTTAGGGACAAAAATATTGTGATTGTGGCAATTGTAGGTGTAACACCCCGTTCCTAGAGCGCTACTAACTAACTATTTCTCTTGCCAGTTCAGTATCTTTCGAAAATGGAATACGCTGTTTGCATGGTTTTCAAAAATGTGGACATATTTTTTTTCTTCAGACTTCTTTTGAAATTGCAATCAGAACATTGCAACATTTTCGAAAGGTGGTAAATAAATAAAACACCATGTTCAACTCACAATAACCATATAAGTTGATTTATTTAAACAAACACACATGATAATCCAAGTCTGGAAAACATAATGCGATTATTACAACATTGTAATTAGAAAGAGTACACACCCTATAGCTGGTCTACACGTTACAACCTTTACTAGTCCTCTAGTAAATTCAGACTGACACACAAGTCGGATAGCCAGATAGGACTATCCTCAGCTACATTTGACAGCAACCTCGAACACTCTACAGTCATCGTCATCTGGGTTACATTCATTGATTGAAAGAACCACGGGCAAGGGTCAACTTCTTAAAAAAAATAGATACAAATGCGACAACATGAACAACAACAAGCATGTTACATAGACATTATATAACATGGAACCACATACTCCTGCACATATAAACAATCATGTCAACAACATTCAGAACAATCAATCAGGATGCACCCAATCCTATTGACTCAACTATATGACAGTGCAGTTTTAATTCCGGAATCCATACGCTATGGTCAGTCATTCTGTACGTACCAGAACTAAACCTTTTCCATGCGATGGTTAATTTAACGACGTTCCTTGAATTCCTTTGGCCATGGGCAATCCATCACCCAGGATATTCAGGTCGACGTTACCAACAAGACACGACAATGCATTCCACCAATCCCAACGAACATATCAATCATATGATATTTTAACAAGGCATAAAACAATAAATATTTAACTATCCAACATTAAATACTATTGCATTATCCAAAACATCAACGACATATCTCTTCAATGATCAAGCATATATCCACAAAACAATCTGATAATTCCAATCATCATATAGTCACAACAAATCACCACATAAGCAACAAATACATTTCATCTCTTGAGGTTCGATGGAACCAACAAAGAGGCAACACATAAGTGTAGGGGGTTGGGGGCAGTCGCCAATCTCTTGCAGACAAACCCACTAAATATTCATATATAAATCTCTAAACAGTAAAATCGAAGGGGTATGAGACCTCACTTGAACCACAGGGTTCTCAGACTTCTTCGATATACAAAATAAAATTTAAAGTCCTAAGCTTGTCCAGAAGTAGCCCTTACCGAAGATTATCCGATCACGTGCCAAAGCACGCTATCGTCCTACTCAGCACGAACAAACCTCAAAGATTCCTAGCAACACACCAAACCTTAGTACAACTCTAGTTCACCCAAAATAATTCCCTAGGCTTAGATTCAATTCTAACCCCAAGGCTCTCAAAACTCAAAAACCTCTTAACTAACCAAATCACCTACACTTGGATACCAATTTGAAACACGTATTTTTAAAGAATCATATAGACTTGAAATAACAAGCAAGTTGAAAATTTAAATATTTTAAAGACTCGAAACTCATTTTCTTTTAAATCTTGAACTTGAACAATTCTAAAATCAATTACTTTTCATATTAAATATTGATCAAGGCTCCACTTTGGTTTAGGAATACAAGGATCCCATACCACCTAAGTGTTTCATTGCCTCAAAGGCAAAACAACTTCCCAAATCCAATTCCAACTCTTTCCAACACTTTAACAACAACTAATTACACATAATTCAAGTTCAAAACACAAAAATTTCTCTTTTCTTTTCTTCCTAAGGCTCACGGCTACAACTCAAATTTTAGGGAAGATTGCAAAACTTCCTAATTAATAAAACTTCAACACACAACACCTACATTCCTTTCCAAACTTTCCAAGTTTTCAAATCAAAACCATTACACTAAATACTTTGCTCCTATCACAGCCTTGCAAGCATCAAGGAGTCTCAAAACATAATTTTCTTTAATCAAACTCAAATTAACAACAACAACAACAACAACAACAAATTCAAGTATCAAATAGCAAAAGCTCCAAACTAATTTGGTGACTCACATGAGCAATCACATTTTTTTCCTTTCTCATCGGCCAATTCAACCTAGAGTTTACAAAGTTTGGGGATAATTGATCATTTTGCTCCATGATCATATCAAAACATATTTGAATAAATAAGCAAGAAAATAGACAACAAATAAAAAGAAATCCTGACCCACAATCTCTAACTTGGCCACGGTTTGAGGCAAGGAGAAGGGGAAAGATTTTGGCTTCAAATCCTCACACACTACTCAAGATATAGGTGTTGTCTATGAAAAGAAAATGGGGGTAAAAGATGGTGATCTTAGTGGTAGGAGGCCACGGTTCAAGGAGGAAATGAAGAACAAGTGAGAACTTGATTTTTCTCACTTCATCACACATAAATAATTTGTAGAAGAAATGGAAATGAAGGTGTAGAAAGGGGAAAAGGAGCAAGGGACATGGACTTAGCTTACTTCTCACTTTCGCCCACATGTAGTGGCTAAAGGAAAAATGGAAATGAAAGTGTAAAATGGGGGGTTTGGGTTTCGGCTGATCGAGGAAATAGGGAAGATAAAAAAAAATTAATCCAAGTAATACTTTGATCTTATCTCTTAATAATATATTTTCCTAATCAACCACTAATCACTTAACACACCTCACATTTAGTAACTTGGGAGACAAGGTAAAAAAAAAAAATATGAGTGAGTAATTGTGGAAGGAAGCTTCGGCTGATTAAGGAGAAAAGCAAGAGAAGAAGTAAAATTTGGTAAAAATTTAATATGTGATTCTCCATGTATTAAGGCTTTTTATTAAAACTTCATGCACAAGTAACGAAAGAATTGAAATGGAGATATATGGAGAGAAAGAAGGCTACGACTAATGCAAGAATAAAAGGAGAGAAAAATAACTTTTTTTTTGTCAAAAAAATAAATCTCTTGGTTCTCCTAGTTTTAAAGATAATGGATAAGGACTAAGGAGGATATTTTGGTTTTAATCCACACAAATGTGACACATAACCCCTAAGCCACAAGATTTGGACACCTCATAAATCTAGCCATGCTTACTCACTAATTCTAGCCTAATTTTAGATTTTTGGCGTCCCAAAATTACGGCGTCAAGTATCCGCGTTAACAATAATTCGCTCGCCAACAAATCGCGTAAATTAATTTCCTTAGAAATTAATTCACCGCGTGATAAATAAATTATCTATAATTATAAAAACAATAAAAAACACTCAAATAATATCACAAGAATTTACGATTCGATTTTTATTGAAATCAGAGTTTATTTTAAATTTTATCCCGGATGAAAAATTATCCGGCGATTCATAATGCGGAGAAACTCTATAAGATTTATTCGAACCTTGAATTAATATTAAATATTAATTCTCAAATTTAATTTTATCTTGATTTAATTCACTCACTTTCTTAGTCAACAAAAATACGCGTTACCGCGTCAAACAGAAAACTTATAATAAATTTAATTGATGAATTCACCTTAAAAACAACATATATCTACGCTGTCTATTAATTTGAATTGACATCATGAATAATAATTATATATAATAAATAATTTATTTAAAATAAGTCAAAATAATTCCTTGTACCCTTAGTAAATCATTGAGGTGATCAATCTCTATGACTTACTTTCAAGTATTTAGGACTTTATTGCTAAAATATTTTTTCCTAAAAATTGGGGTGTTACAATAGGGATGAAACACTAATTATTTTCAGGGACCAGTTTTTTAACCTTTCAACAAATAGATGTCGAAAGCAACGACAACTTGTTGCTGCTAGACAAAAAAAAATTTGCTCCCAACATCTAGCTGCTGGAAGGTTCACTACAAAAAGGGGTAAATTACGACGGTTTTAATACGGCGGTTCTATTAAACAGCCACTATTTACGGTATAACGACGATTTTTTGAGTGCCATAATATGGAGTTATAATACGACGGGTTTAGCCGCCATTATTTACATCTTTCTTTGCTTGCCAATATACGCGCTCAGTTTTCGAGCACCTGCCCCTCTCACTCTTTCCCTTTCATTTTGCCTTAGGCTTTGTTTGGATTGATAGAATAGAGCGGAGCGGAATAGAATGGAATGGAATGGAGCGGAGCGGAATGAAATAATTTTTTCGTTCCATTGTTTGGGTATCATTTGGGAAGTGAAAGGAATGGAATGAGTTATAATTTTTTTAATTCCTTTTTTACCCCATCTAAAAAAGAAAGACTTTAATTATTAAAATTAAAATATATATTATTTTTTTTGACAAAAAATAGATATTGAATTAAAACATACTTAATAGGAATTTTTTTTTGTTGGGTTATACTTAATAGGAAATTTTGGGAAAATAGAACGCAAGCTGGGAAATAAAAAGGTAAGTAAAGGGGACAGTGGAAAAAAGCAAGCAAATGGGTCATCTTCTTCACGTCGTCTTCTTCTTCACGTCATCGGAGTATAAAAAAGCTGAAAAAATGGCAAGTAAAATAAGCAAAAGTTGCGGAGTATAAAAAACTCCTTGCGAACAGATCCTTCATTCCCTTTCTTCTTCCTTCATCGCTGGCTTTTTTTTTTTCCTCTGAAAAACCAGATCTGGAACCGTCGTTGAAGCAGTGGTGTTCGAGGAGGAAGAAGAAAGGTGCAACAGGAGGGAGGGTAAAAAGGTAATTAGCTAAATCTAGATCTTCATTCCATCAAATATCTCTCGAATCGGGGGGAAAGAAAAGCTAGAGGAGACGGTGGAATGTGATGGAATCGATCTCATCCTGTTCCATACCACTTCATCCATTTTTGAGAAAACCAAACGGTGGAAGCTGCCTCCATACCACTCCATTCCACCGTATTCCATCGATCTAAACAAAGCCTTAATATTTCATTTGTCTCTCCCGCCCTATAACCCTTGTCTGCCCTAACATCCCTGTTTTATCTTTCAGCTTGTTTCAAGTCCCACACACCAAACCTATTTGGGATTTGGGATCCTGAGGAAATTGTTCTCCGGGGAACGACTGGGAGGAGGGGGAGGAGATACGTCGTCGTCACGCGCCGATTGGGCGATTAGGCGAAGAACCTGGAGGAACTGGGAGCCGAATTAGGGGTCATCGGAGGAGGAGGAAGGGGAGCGAGAGCGAGAGGGTGTGGGGATGGATTCCACGAAGCTGTTCTTGCACTCGCCGCAGATGACGTCTGGGAGATTGGCGAGGGTTTCGATGGAAACGCGTTTGTCGCAGTGATAGCACCGGTACGGTGACGGCGCCTCCGTGGCGGGGACTGGCGGCGGCTGAGACGGTGCTTTCGTACCCGTGCCATCATCTCCTTCTCTCACAGTGAGTCTTCCTCACTCGATCTCTTCTCAGATTGGTTTTCCCCCAAACCCCAAACCCCAAATTTTATCCTAATCCCAATATTGTCTCTGTTTTTGCTTAATTCATAAAAAATTCATTAACTAAACCAAGTAATTGATTGATAATATACTGATTATTTGGATTGTTGGTTGATTTGTGCAGGAATCTCGCCTTTTTCTCATTTTGGTCACGACTGTCTCAAGAGGAGGAAGGAATGAAGAGTTTCAGTTCTGGCTCTTCACTTGCTTATTATTGTTAGATATCATTTCCAGAAGTCATTTTGTTACTTTTTCATGCTGGTAGTAATTATCATTGTAGTGATTAAATTATTGCTTATTTTCATTTATTGAAAGCTATTGTTTTTCGTCAGCCTGCTTCATTTCAACTTGGAAGTGACTTATTTTATCTAGAATTCATGGTACTTTGTTTTGCTTATAATCTGTTTTTCTTTTTTAAATTTCAGGCAGTAAAAGGTTAGGTGAAGCAGCTTAACCACCTGATAGGATACACTGATCAAATGGCGGAAGAAGCAAATGTTGTCATAGTCACTTTTGTTTCCTATTGATGATTTTAAAATGAAATCGTCAGAGCATATGCATAAGATCATTATTTTGATGTCATTATAATTAATTTTGTTGGATTAGCCGCTGTTTTGCTAGCTGTCAAGTTCCACTCGTGGATTCATCCAATAAGAGCTATTGTTGTAGGGTTACGACTACAACTTTTTTTTCTCATTTCATTCTGCTTTTCCTGTGGTTTCTGATTAAGTTTACATATTCAACATGTATTATTATTTATTTCCATTAATTTTCCTATATAATTCTACAATGGCTAAAAACTCCTTGTACATGCCACTTCAAAGTTTTACAGGGATGTTTTTTGTGTCACATGATTATTTGCTGGTTACTTCATGCCAACTCCTTGACTGATGTACTAATGAGGATCTTATCCTAAAAGTGTATTGTAGATAGCATTGTCTACAAGTAATACATGGGCGGAGACAGTCATTGAGAATGTTTTGTCACTCATTGGAAGGACAGCACCACCTGATTTTTTGACAAAGTTAACTTACTTTATATGGAATCACCATGAACTGATCAAGCACATAGATGTTGAGTGAAGCTTTGGGCCAGAGGGCTAGGTGTTTATTCCAATATGAGTATTTTTTTTTTTTTCCCTTTTTTGCTCTTACTAATCATATCAAGTCATTTGTTTCCTTGGAATGTCGACACGATATTTTATAAATATTTATTTCTTTTATGCACATTTTCAGGTGACAAGTTTTCTTGGTGATGTTAACTTGGCACTTCTTGTAGCTTGAGTGTTTTCTTTGTGGGATTCTAGTAAAAATCCTTGTGATCGAACCCATCTTACGCAATCACAATTCCTGCATATCCATATATGAATTATAGTTATAAAGTTTCTACGAGCACACTTTGTGTTATCATGAAGCAATTCCTATATGGCATCAGGATCACATGGTAATAATTACAAATTTCTTGTTTAGTTTACTAGAAATATTTTGGAATCAGAACTGAATAAAGTCTGTTGGAGTGCTATGTTACTTTAAACCATACATTTACTATGAAAGCTATAAGAACTTCATGCAAAGTGACATAGTTGCCTCTGAAGTCATTGATTAGCAACATGTAAGCAGTGACATTTTTCCTTGATGCTGATAATGTGGTTAGAGTTTTAGTCCAACTCTGAGTTTTTCTAGAGTAAGGAACTAAATATGTATTCAAATATTGAGACAAATATGTCTTGTTACAGGTTTTTTAGTATATGGTTTGGGCATGTTGTGCACAAGAGCTGCATCTCAGTGCCCATATTAGATCCACATATTTTAATATTGGACAATAAACATGTAATAGCAATCTAATTATGTTTGTTTTGTTGGATGTCGACAGTATTTACCTACAATTCTTGGGTTTTTTTAATTAAAAAATTGAATATTATGGCGGTTGAAACCGCCATAATATTCAGCTATATTTTTTTGAAAACCAGTTCATATTATGGCGGTTAAAAACCGCCATATTTTAAAAATTTGAATCGTCATTTTTTACACGGTATATTATGGCGGTGTGCGTGGTGGTTCATTGCGAACCGCCACTTTATACCGAATGACGGACATAATTATGGTGTCGTGGGAAACTGTTATTTAGGCGAAAAACGGCGGTTGAAACTGCCGTAATATGCAAACTCTAACCGCTGCAATTTACATCTTTTTTTGTAGTGGTTAAAAGACCATTAAAAAGGGGATTAAGGGGTGAAGGCAGTGGGGGTTTGGCTGGGGTGGGAGGCTGGAGTGGGGGTTTGGTTGGGGTGGTGAGAGGGGGTGGGGATGGGAAGTAGGGGTGTTCATGGTTCGGTTCAGAAGGAGAACCGAATTGAACCAACTGAACAGTTTGCTCAAATCGAACCGAACTATTTTTCCAGTTCGGTGCACTTGGTTCTCGTTTCTGAATCGAACCGGTTCAAAAAAAATGTTTCGAACCGAACTGAACTTTCTGAACTGTTCACCAGGCTTTATTAAAATGATATTTAAATTAAGTGGCAGGATTATTTATCAAAAAATTAAGTGTTAGGATTGCAATTTGAAAGAAAAAAAGGTGGAGCCAAAAAGGGCGATGAATGCATTAGAAAATTCGAAAATATCTTGTCTAGGCCAGGTTGTGTGTGGTGTGCTATCTATCTATTATTATCTATCCATCACAGAGAAGCACAACTTGCCTGGAAAATTCGAAAATATCTTGTTTATCTTTCGAGATCGTTACTTACAGTTACAGACTCACAGTTAGAGATCGAAATTGGAATCGAGCAATGTCTAGTTCGAAGGATGAGGGAGGAGAAGAATATCTGTTCAAGGTGGTGATAATCGGGGACTCGACGGTGGGGAAATTGAACCTGCTATCGAAGTACACGAGGAAGAATCTGCACTCCAAGGCCACCATAGGTGTGGAGTTCCAGACGCAGAGCTTGGAAATTGATTCCAAGGAAGTAAGGCTCAGATTTGGGACACCGTCGGCCAAGAGCGCTTCCGTGCCGTTACCTCTGCCTACTACAGGGGCACCGTCGGTGCTCTCATTGTCTACGATATTAGCCGTTGGACCACTTTCAATAGCATCAGTTGATGGCTCGACGAACTCAAGAGTAACTTCTTCTTCTACTTGTTCTACTCCTAGATCTGATCTGATTTCATCTCCATCCCTCTTTAATAAATTCACTTTTCCCTTCACTTTCAAAGCAACACACGCACGTGCTCATTCTCATCTCCTGCCCTTAGATCTGTCACCTTTCGGTTCAGTTCACATGGTTTACTAACTGAACTGGGTTTAACGGTTCAGTTAGTGAACCGCACTTGAAGCGTCAGTTTGGTTCGCGAAATATACGTAACGGTTCGGTTCGAAAATAGTTAGTTCGGTGCGGTTCGACAATTCGGTTCGGCGGTTTGGTTTTTTTGAACAGTCCTAATGGGAAGAGAGAAAGGGAGGGGATAGAGGTATTTTGGAAAAAGTGGGGTGTTGTTGGCAAAAAAAAGGGGTGCTTCCTTTTCAAATGTTAAAAACAAAAGCCCGTGTTCTTTAGTTTTAAATGTTTGTCTTAACCCAAAAAAAATGTTTGTCAACACCATCATCTAGCCAAGTTCCTCTTCAATCATCACAGTCGGTCACTCTTTTAATACATATATCAACGATTTATGTATACTGCCCCATCAACGGGGACAAAATTAGTCATGTTTGGTTGTCTAAAATATAAACAAATTCAAACTAATTTCATCTTATTTAATGTTATCATTTCCAAAATACATTTTATTTAATGTAATCATGAAACAAATTCTCTTATTTTTTTGATTACATCAAGAACATTAAATGATATTAACTAACATTATTGATTAGTGTGCATTTAGTTACTTTTGTTTATATTTGAGTCACAAGAGAGTATCCGCTATTCAGCTTTTTTTGACTTTTTATTATGAGGCGTAATATGGCTCAGTAGTTAGCATGTTATGAATTGTACATCACATAAAAGTTTAATGCTTGAGATTTTTCAAGATTGGAAAAGTGATTTCATTTAGCCCTTGATTGGTACGCACGAGAAAGAGTTGAGAGAGTTAAAGACGAGCGAGTTAGGCGAGAGATTGGCCTTTTTGTCTGATTGGTTTGATTGGAAAATGTGAAGAAAAAAAAAAACATGCGGGTCCCACACATATATTTTCTCTGTGCAAAGAAATGGGGGAGAGAACCATTTTTTTTTCTTCCATTTCTACCTCTATTATCTCATTATATCTCAAATTATTTAAATTTTTAGTCAAGGACATTGATGTCTTTTAAAAAATAATCAACATCTCTCTCTTCCCTATTTCTCTTCTTTTTTTCTTATTCCAATCAATACCCCAAATCTACCATATTTCTCACATTTTTCTCTCTTTTCACTCTCTCTTCACAATTTTTCTCGTGAACCAATCACACCCTTATAGTTTGAGGCAAATTAAGCATTCAACTCATTTGCAAAATGTTTAAGGTCCTACTTTTCTGATCATGTACCACAGTAGTTAAACAAACAAATTCACAATTCACAAAATGCAGACTACTGAACCATATCTTCCCTGTTAAATGTTAAGAGCTGCACCACCACCTCCTGATTGGAGTCTCGCGGCAACAATCTCAGCACCATTTTCCATTTTGAGCTGAAGTTACATAAATATGAAAAACAAAACTACAAGTTAGTTGAATCAAAATGAGAAACTTTAAGTAAAACGAGATTCAAATACAACTTCTATGCAAGCAGAAACCATTTTCCTATGATGCTCTAATAAGGCAGCAATAGACAGAAAAAGAATTCCAACAACACACTCTTCTAAAACACACTTTTTAACACATTCTCAATCACTACTAGTTCATTCTCTAGAGAGTCAACCATATCATTTTAAAATTGATGACAACTAAATTGTCATTTTTTTATATAAAATAAAAGAAAGAAACTAACCATTTTTGGTGTTTGGCGTTCCCCTTTAACATAAGAACCTTCATATAAAAAATGCATGGTCTCATATTCCAAGTTCACCCGTTCACAGTATTTTCTGAATACCTTGATTAACGCTGCGTCCTGGTTCACCTTGAAGAACATCTGACGGCCATCCTAACAGTTGAATGAAGAGAATCAGAATGGTATCATTTTAATTTGTTGTTGAGTGAATTACTCTCCCTTCAATTGGATTTTGCATTTACAAAATTTATACATAACACACTCTATTTGTATGAACAATGCTACAAATAAATCCAAAATGCTGTCAAGCTAAAAACATCTTTGTCATCCAATAATATGATTAGCATAAAGTGTTGCAGAATAAGATGACGTTACACAAAGTGTTCTTTAAGATGGATTTTGCACAAAAAGTTCAAATCTCCAGGGTTTCTGGTTCTCAATTATGTGTCGATCTGTTTCAATTTGTTACAATTAAAAAAAACTAAGTATACAGTGCTGTATTCAAAATGTCTGAATGTTTCAATACTTGATGATTAGAGTTATTGCCTATTTTGTAACTAAATTGCTTTATCTTGATTCTTGACTCATTTTGGACATGATGATTAAACAAATAAGACTTAATTACACTTTTAGTCTCCAATATCACGATTGTGCGATTTTGGTCTCTTAAGTTTCAATTGCGCGAAATGGGTCCTCTAGGTATTGCGATAGTGCAGTTTTAGTCCCCTAAGTTCCAATTGTGCAAATTGGGTTCTCTGCAATTGTGCGATTTTTGTCCATCTTGCCGTTCAATTTATAATAAAAAAGTTTATGTATCACGTGTGAGTATGACTTAGCACAAAATTTGATTCAAGTAGCATGTTAGTTGACTTAAAAATTAGAAAATCTTTACAACATTTTTAGTTATAAATTGCATGTCAATTGAGCGGAGGGACCAAAATCGCACAATTGTGATACCTAGAGGACCCAATTCGCTCAATTAAAACCCGGGTTACCAAAATGCACAATTGCGATACTTGGAGGAACCAATTCGCTCAATGAAAACTTAGGGGACCCAAATCACACAATTGTAATAGTTAGGGACTAAAAATGAAATTAAGCTAACAAATTAATACATGGTCTCACAAATTGCACAATAAAAATGGCCAGAAAATTGATTTAGGAGAGAAAATAAAAAGAGACAGAGAGAGAAAAAAGAAATAAAAAATGCTTAACTCAAAAAATTATTATTATTATTATTATAAAAATTAAATACTATTCCCCTTTCTTCCTTCAATTGGTTAAGGACACCAAATACTAACCTTGTCCTGCTCCTCTTTGAGCAATATCTCAACTTTTGTCAAGAAAAATCACATATTTTTCTTAATAAATACTGGGAAAATAGTGAGAGAAAAAAAAGTTTACCTATAATGCTGGCAGGTAAAATCACATGAACAATGGATTGTAATTTTTCATAAGGAAAAAAAAGGCAAATAAAGGATTATGAGGGGAAATACAATTAATGGAAAAGAGCCATACAAACATACCAGACCCCTGATTGAAAAGGTTACGTAATCAATATCATCATCATCAACAACTTCATCTGGGAACTTTCTCTTGCCAGCTTGACCAAGGGAAGCCATGCTCATCTACACAGACAAGAAGAAGATCAATAATACGATATATCCCACCAATCAAAAGGCAAAAACACATTTCTTTCTCCACTTCACTTCAAAGAAAAAATAAAAAATAAAATCTATTTTATATTATAAATATAAAGACCAAAACTTTTGCATGTGGCATTCTACTATACAATGAAAATTAACCATCAAAACAAATAAAAAAAAAGAAAAAGAAAAATAACTCATTTAATTGTCACATAATGAAACAAAAATCTCCAAAACACACTATATATATATGTTGAAGATGTGTAGAAGCAAATTCGTCTCTCGGATCAGAAAAGAAGAAAAAAGATGGAGGAAAAACACACACACACACGAACCACAAGAGAAGAACGGAAAAACAAAAAAGAACCAAGAGCTAGCTTTCCGGTGTTACGAGACAAACAAATTAAAGTGGCTTGCTTGTGTTAATAAGGTTGGGTTTTTGAGTGGGGAACAGTTGTCAGTTTCCCAAAAATGTTTAACGTGAGAGTTTTTATTACTAGTTGCTTTCCAGTTTCCAGTTTCAAACTAGTGATTGTTCAGCAATGAGCAATCACATCTTGCAGTTCTTATAACTTTTCCTGAAGTGACAAGATACTCTTAGCAGAGGGAATCAAATTCCCTGTGTGACCCCATGTGATAGCTTGAAATGGTGATCAAGACTAAAATGAATGTAGTTACTAAAATTAGAAAAATATTTTTTCAATACAATTTTTGACACAGACACGTATAATATACGGTCTATATTGTATGGATATTTTTTTTTCAAAATTTTTTTTTTTTTTTTTTAGATTTTTTTAAATGGTTAATTTTTTTTGTCATTAACCAGATAATGTGAACCATTAACCAGATAAGTGAACTTCATTAACCAGATAAATAAATGGAACGTGAGTCTGGCATTCACCAGATAATGTGAACCATTAACCAGATAAGTGAACTTCGTTAACCAGATAAATAAATGGAATGTGTTAAGTTTCAGGGTTGATATTCACCAGATAATAAGAACTATTAACCAGATAAGTGAACTTCGTTAACCAGATAAATAAATAGAATGTGTTAAGTTTCAGGGTTGACATTCACCAGATAATATGAACCATTAACTAGATAAGTGAACTCCGTTAACCAGATAAAAAAGAAAAATTTGAAAAAAATAATTTTTGAAAAAAAAAAGTGGGATCCGTACTGTACGGACACGTACGACGCGTATGTGTATCGCTAGTGTGTCACACGCTGTGTTCAATTAATAGCGTTGCTAAAATTAACCTTTGATTAATTTCCAGGTCTTGCACTTTTTTTTTTGACAAAATAAAGTATTGCACTTTGAAAGCCATTTCAATTTTCCACAAATCTTCTTCTATTTTATCTATCTATCTATCTATTTCTATTTTATTATTTTATCTATTAAAACTAGGTTTTTCTATAACACGTGTTACTCTCTCATCAATTCTAATATTTTATTTTTTCATTTTATTTTTTTATTTTTATTATCATTTTTTTGTAGTTTTTAAACTTCTTTTTACTTTTTTAAATTTTGATTTTTTACTTTTTTTTTGCTTATATTGTAATTTTACTCTTTTCTTACTTTTTCTATTTTTTGTTTATATTGTATTTTTTATTATATGTTTTTTCCTTGCTTTTTTTTATTTTTAATCTTATGTTTTTATATATTTTTTTCCTAATGTTGTTTTATCTTTTTTATTTTTTTTTTTTGTGTTTTTTTTTTTTATTTTAAAATACTTTTTTTAAATTTTTTTATATATTTTTTATATGAGCAAAAATATCTTTATTATTTATAATTAATAATTTTGTTTTTTAATCTCTACGGGGAAATATTACGTGTTGTCGGTATAATTTTATCGTCTTTGAACACATCAAATTTATAAATATTTTTATAATTTATAATTGATTATTTTGACTTTTAGTCCTTACGAGAAAACATTACATGTCGTGGGTGTAACTTTATCGTCTTTGAACACATATTAAATTTATAAATGTCTTTATAATTTATAAATGCTTATTTTTTTTTGTTCTTATAGTTACGGGAAATATTACATGTCGTGGGTGTAATTTTATCGTCTTTGAACACATATTAAATTTATAAATGTCTTTATCATTTATAAATGATTATTTTGCTTTTTAGTCCTTGCTGGAAAATATCACATGTTGTCAGTGTAATTTTATTATAAATAATTATTTTCCTTTTTAGTCCCTATAGGGAAACATTACATGTTGTAGGTGTAATTTTTTCAATTGAACACATCAAATTTATAAATGTCTTTATTATTTATAAATGATGATTTTGCTTATTAGTCCTTATAGGAAAATATTACATGTTATCGATGTAATTTTATTATCTTCGAACACATATCAATTTTATAGATATTTTTATTATTTATAAATGATAATTTTATTTTTTAGTCCCTACGGGAAAACATTACATGTTATCGGTGTAATTTTATCGTCTTCGAACACATATCAATTTTATAAATATCTTAATTATTTATAAATGATTGTTTTGCTTTTAATCCTTACGGGGAAATATTATATATTATCGGTGTAATTTTATCCTCTTTAAACACATATCAAATTTATAAATGTCTTTGTCATTTATAAATAATTATTTTGCTTTCTAGTCCCTACGGGAAAACATTACATGTTGTGGGTGCAATTTTATCGCCGTTGAACACATATCAATTTTATGCATTTATTTATTATGCTCACACTTAATTGAATTTAACGGAACATGAATTTAGTATAAACAAATTTTTAAATATATAACAAATTGTTTACGAAGATGGTGGTAACTTGCTAGTGTGTAAATAAAATATAAGTTGTACTGTTGTAATCTATTATTTATTTAAAAAACTTAACTATACTAATGTCATGTGGCAAAAGCTTATTCACCCACTCAAAACTATTTTTCTACCAAAAACTATTTTCTCTTCAAAAACTCAATTATCTCAAATTCTCATTATACATTATTCCTTTTTTTTCTTTCCCCAAGACTCGTACGGGTTCACTGCCACCGGTTGTAAAAAAGAAACTAGACACTATATAGTTGGTATATAAAAATGCTGTCTACTGAAAAAAAAATGTTTTTTAACGAAATCAGAGATAAACTTGATGAAAAAAAAAACATGAATACACTTCAACCCCAATTATCAACCGGTTGCACTCCAAACGTGAAAAGACCTTAAAAAAATATAATTATTTCAAATGTGGCAAGCTAATGTCAAATCCATGTGTCTCTAAAATCGTTTGAAATTTTGTTACCAAAAAAAAAATCGTTTGAAAATATTTTAAGTCAATTGATGTCAGGGTAAATGGAAATAAAAAGATTATTCCACGTATAAGCATATAAAAAATATTTTAGTCCTTCAATTCTAACTTTTGTAAAATAGATGCTAAATTAACTAATTTTTTATGAAAAATTGCAATGATTTCAAATATATTGATTTCTATGCTTAAAAATTGCTTAAATAAATTTGAGTCTCATTTTTTAAGTTTATTTCTTCTAATCCATATTCCTTAAGAATTTAATTACTATGAATTGTTTGTTTAAAAAAAAATACACAAATATTTCATCATATTTTACCGTGCAGATATTGTGTAGTTATTTTAAGGAAGTGATATTACGTGGCATGATAATGAAATGTGATCAGACATTTGTGTATAACTTTTTTACACTGTTAGTGCGTAGCTATTAAACTCGGTTCATAAGAATTTAATTATTATATACATTAACAATGTAAAAAATTTACATAAATATCCAATCATATCTCACAATATAGATATATGTGCAATTATTTAATGAAGTGACATTACAATGTGGCAAGATGATGAAATATGATTGGACATATGTGTAAAGCTTTTTTTTTTGCATTCTCGGTACATAGTTATTAAACTCATTTCGTAAGAATTTAATTATTTTGCACTGATAATGTAAAAAAATTTGCACAGACAACAAATCATATTAGACCGTTTAGATATTTGTGCAGTTATTTAAGAAAGTGATTTACAATGTCGCATAATGATAAAATATAATTTGAAATTTGTGTAAAACTTTTTAAAATTGTCAATATTTATTAAACTCATTTTTCTAAAAATTTAATTATTATGCACTCAAAATGTAAAAAAAAAATAAAAATTACATAGATATTCAATCATATACTATTACCATGTAAGATATTTGTGCAGTTATTTAAGAAAGTGATATTACAACATGTTGAAATATAATTAAACATCTATGTAAAAGTTTTCTATTCTATCAGTGTGTGGTTATTAAATTCTCGTAACTGTAATTTCACTTTATTAAATGTAGTTATTTATAGAGTTTTCTCTTAAATGTAGTTTCACTTTATGTTTAATTTTTCTTGTTTGACCTATAACCACAGTATCAAGTATCAACATCTAGTTGACAAAAGGAAATGATTGAAATCCTCAGGGAGAAAGAAAACTCCGGCAAAAATGTATGACTGTGTCCAAAAATTGTCTTACACGATAGCCCCGCGAGAAATTGTCTTACACATGATAGCCCCGCGAGAAATTGTCCAAAAATTGTTCAGAGAACGATATATTTCAACAGTTGTGTATGTGTATACTTTTGAAAAGAATACCAATTTCGATAACAATGCTACATTGGACGGTGCACCAAAAAAATTGCACCCGTGTAAGAATTAACAAAAATCAATTTACAAAAAAGTTACAGTTGAGACAAAAATACTAGATCAAGTTGTCTATAAAAGCTGAAGACTGGACAGTTCTTAAAAGCTCCCTCAAATTAGCCAATACATGGCGTGGTCCCAAACTCTTGGCACCAATGAAATTCAAAAGCTGTTCTAAATCCTACGATCAGAAAAGCACAAGGGAAAGGAGCAGTAAGTCAAGGTTAATCAGAATGGATATTTACACACAGTAGTATAATGACATTCCGCACTTTCAAGAAGAAATTAAACTAACAAAGAGTTGGAAACTGTAAAGACGTTCTGCATATTTGAGATAACAACAGAAGCAGCCATTCTACCTGACAACGCCAATGCAAAATCGACAGCATTTTTCAATATATATGTCAATCTTGTTAATCAATAATTTACTTTTTACGGGGGAGGGGGGGATGGGGTTGCATGTGGAATTATTGGGAAAAAAACATGATGAATTCTTAAACGTTTCTTAGAATTCAAGCATCTCATGTAAGCATAACTCAAACTAACTTCTAATTTTTCATGTCATGGACGATCAAAGGGTTAGGAGAAGTTAACTCCGGTGGAGGAACCACTTAGGTAACATACAGTAGGCTTTCTTCTTATAGACAACATGAAGGTATGCAATAGTCTATTCGTTTAGCAGAAAAAAAGGAGCAAGGCCAAAATAATCCAATATGTTGGATGCTGGAGCGAAGTCTAGAAAATGCATCCAATCTTTTCCATAAAGCTATTTTAGTGAAACAGCTATGAAATAAAAGTCACAAGCGATTCAGAAAAGCTCACAACCCAAACAAATTAATTAAGCAAATGATAAACGGCTACTGTCGATGTAAAGATATCTGAAGGTAACAATAAACAAGGGAGACTATCCTGTTACGTTTGCCAAAGTTCAAACTAAGCTTTAAATTCAAAGCTTGAGAATCGCTACTGGGAGAATATTAAAAAGTATAAACATATACCTTATTTAGCAAAAATACGGCATAAGCTGCTCTTGTTGTGTCTTGACCTTCTAAAAACAGGGGGAACTCTACATGCTTGGCATTTGTAGAAGACATTGCACTTGATGAAGCTTCAGATGTCAGCTCTATTGAAGGTGCATTGTCAATAATATATGAATGAGAGGCGCCCAACCGTAAAGGATACCGCAGAGGAACTTGCAAGCATGAGGCTATGAGTGAAACAGCCTGCAAAAAAACTCAGTCTAGTAAAACCATATTTCAACAATTATTAGGTCCACAGTCCCAGATGAGCTAAAATAAAGATACCAGAGTTGAAAATACAAAAGTTTGATAATGATATATGATAAGAGAATGAAACAACAATCAAAAAAGTTTGCTGTATACAAGACATCTTGAAATATGTATATGATAATTCAGAAACTGCACGTCACGTGATTTTTGGAATGGATCATAAAAAACACAAGTTAGAAAATAAAGCATCAACAGATCAGATCTGAGGCAAAGAAGGGCCAGGGAGGTACTGCAACTTACATGTGCAACATATCCTAGGGCTGTAGCAGACCTCTGAATTTCCTTTTTATCAGGGAAAAAGCTCATCTTCCTAAAAGACAGCATAGTTAATTGCAGACCCTGAATTGTCAAGGACCCTTGATTAACTGGTTTAGGCCCGGGAGGAGTCCCTAGGTAATGAAATAAAAGAAACTTTCAACAGTGATTCAGAGAAGATATCATTTAGAAACGCAGTAAATATTATCCAAAAATTTGTGATAATTTAAATTAGCCCAAGAGAAAATAGTCTTAACATTCAATGAATTGCTTCTAGTGCATCCATGCCATATTGTTAAACATCCCATATTCCCGTGAAAAGCTCTTACAGTATGAAGAAAAGTAATAAGAAATAACAATAGAACTAATTGATTGTTGAAAGGGTTTGTATTTTTTTATTAATCTTTAAATTTAAAGGTTAAAAATTAAATATGAGATTTAAAGCAACAATAAAAAAATGAGAATGCCATCCTGACAGATCCCTAAAAGACCAAAAGATCCACCCTATGCGTAACACCTCCACATACAATGTGGTCTAAAAGTTTATAACTTATAATATTGTGCTAAAAGAATACTACCTTTTTTTATGAAAAACTAAAGAAGAGAGTATGAGATAAACATCTATTACTAATTAAGGAGATGACATTGTGATTTTTTTTTATTTGGCAATAAAAAAATATAATTTAAGGCAGTAGACATGAAGGAAAAAATATGTAGAAGCGTCAATGGAAAGAACAAGACGTGAGGCACATCAGGTAGATGAAGTACAGGATGAGAGACACCCTTTTCAACACAACAGCCCAATTTAAGGAATCCAAAGTGCCAGTAGGAAACCAAGGGAGAGTGACTGAACCATCTTAGCACCTCAAGTTTCATAGTTTACTTAAATTGCAAGTTTCGTCTTTTGTATAAGCCTAGGTAGTTAAAGTCGAGATTTTACGTAAAATCGAAAAGGGAAAGTAAAATCGTAAATCGTGGAATCGTAACACGAATCGTAAGATTCTACAAAATTCATGAAACTCAAAGATAAACATATAAATTCATTTTTTTTACAAGATATACATATAAATTCATGTATATGCATATAAAGTAGCATAAATAAGAGAAAGAAAACATTTAAATCAAACTTCAATTGACTTTTTTAGTGTAAATTATAATAAAATTAGTATAGATAATAAATAATAAAATTATAAAAAATATGTTAATCCTTAACTTGATTTTTTAGTTTCTGTCAAAAAAAAACTTGATTTTTTAGTGTATAAAAATATATAAAATAATAATAGATAATGGGTTATATTGGAAAAGGTAACGAAATAATTATATTGCATTCAGTAAATGGATTTGAACATAAAGATAAACTATCATATAACTTTTTTATTTTTGAAGTTCCTACTTTTAATTTTAAAGTTAAAATAATCATTAAATTATTAAAAAAAATTGGTCAGGTTCTACGTGGTTTTTACTGGTTCCATAAACAAATATTTGAGTCCATGACAGCTGCAATATATTGCTGTCAACACTCGCCAGTTGTGAAGCCACGTATCGTTCCTGTTACGCTTTTTTTCTTGATCTGTTTTGTACCTTTTCTTTCTGTTGGTACATCAGATACGCTGTTTATAAAAACTGGGTCGGGTTCTAACTCACAGGAAAACGCCGTTTTCACGCTTTTAGCGATTTTCCGCAGCGATTTCGCCCGATTTCACAAAGAAGCAATTCTTTGTGGGATCTGAATCGCATACTACTCCCAGAATCGTAAAAACGTCCGATTTTACGAGTTGACACCCGATTTTAACTACCATGGTATAAGCCCAGTCATTTCTTATCTTAGGGGTACTATCCACGTGGAAAAAGACTATCATTGAGCTTACTATTACCTGCTGGGCTACCTAAAGGATAAGCTTCAAGCTCTTGCTCTTGTGCTGGTCCAACAAAGATCTTTACAGGATATAGCATTGAAATTTGAGATGTCATGTATTGTTGCCTCATCCTTAGCATCTTTTGCAAGTTTCTCAGACGAACATAGCCATTTTCTTCAGACAGTAATCTACTCGATTCCTACAATAACAGCACCATCAGCTTTCTAACTACAACAGCAGCAGTAACATTTAACACTACTACTTTTCCCAAAAAATGAAATATGGGTGGACAAATAATAATGATAACTTATTTGTATTCATCTTAATGAATTTGTCAGATGCTATTTCTTACAGGGACCGACATAGAAAAGAAAAGGCATTTTCAATTATGAGGGCATTTGAAAGAAAATAATGAGGTAATTTCATAGGTGCAAGAGAAATTGAGAAAGGCTTACTCTATTCAACAAAAGCAAAATTATCAATATTCTGAATATCAATCATGAAACATATATACTTCGATATCAATTAAATGAATCAATTTTTTTGCAGCAAGGCAACAAAGCATTTCTCATAGAACTCAAAGTCCAAGAAACAAATATTCATCAAAACAAGGGATAGGTTGAGTTTAAAACAATAAAAAAAAATCTCAATTGTGCTATATCACTATGCTAAAAGTAACATGCCTGTAGTAGTCAAGGAAATATATCACCTCTCGACCACAAATAAAAAAGCAGCTTTGCCTTTTACAATTTGTAATTTACGAAACTCTCAGACTGAAAAAATAAAATCAGTGAATATTTTGTGCTTCCCTTGAGAGTTAAAACTTGAGACTATTTATAGTATGAGATTTAAGGTTTTACACCTTATAATTTATCAAAAATATGATGAACTTATTCGTTACAAGGTAGAATACAGCCAAAGAACGTACCAGTTACATCCAAGCTATTCATATATGCAACAGCTATTTAGTTTTCTCATGATAATTTTATGGTTTGATCCTTACGAAAAGGAAGGAGGATAAGAAGAATAAAGGATATTATCCCAAAGCCAAAAATCCACAAACAAAGGCTGGGGTTGTTGTTCTTCACCCAACCTCAAAATCTTATTTGGAGAACCATCGATGGCACCCCTCCCTACAATTTTCTAACTACAGGTCAATGACCCTCTTTGACTTCATTTATGCTACTCTAATATTGTATTTGATTAGGAAATGGGGGAAGAAACCAATTATCATAGATTAGACAAAATACAAAGCAGAGAAATTAAAACATTTTATAAAACAAATAGAAGTGAGAGAAAAATTAAAATGCATCAAATTAATGGATCCATTATTTTCCATCCACCCCCAATAAAAAACAAGAGGACCCATTCAATACTGCCAAAGATCTATTAAGGATGCAACCTAACAACAGCAGAAAAGTTAAGCGGGTAAAAATACTGCCCAAAGTAAACTAAGACACACAAACTAATCCATGAATATCATGCATTTCATTCAATTAAACAAATAATATAATAAAAACAGTTGCATATCACCAGACAATAATACCCTTGCTCTTGTTTTTGAAAAACCTAAATTGCCATCAACCCAACATCCATTGGGAAACCATGCAATCTACTACATATTTTCCAATAACACAGATGCTGAAATGGACGCACAACTCTTTGAAGTTCGCAAACGCATACATACTATGGAGTATAGATTGCCTTATTGGGTCCTCACACCAACAGTTGAATCAACCCTATTAAGTAACAGACCAATAAGTTTCTCAAAGAAGCTAGATAGTATGTAAGCACTAACTTCATAAGATTTGTGTGTGGGGCTGGAGGTGGGGGAGACTTGAAAAAGAAAATTCTCGGAAAAGGAGTTAAAATTAATTGAATATTATCATTCAGTCGAAATAAAATCTTTCAATTCTCTCCTAAGCCCCCCTAATATGGATTTAACCAATGACAAGAAGACACAGAGATGACTGAACATACAAGAAAGAGAACAACTAAACTTCCTAAGAAGAAAGTAATAGTTCATCAATATAAAAAGTCTAGGTAATTTATGTACAGAAGACCATAAAGAAACACCTAAACATGTTAAATTCCTATTCAGAATGTCAACCAACTAAACAGGTGAAACAGAAAGGATATAATCATCCAAATTAATATCCGCTAACTTCCTGTTACTAGCGCCTTGAAAATTAAAACTTTCTTAAGAATGTCAAATGGAGTACAATTTGAAAAGCTTCATTCAGATAAACTACAAAAATTGTAGACATCAGAATTTAGAGAATTCCAAATTATAAACATAGTTACTCTCAGTACCCGTCTTCAACCCATTAGAATACCCTCATATACTCTTTTATACATCTTACTCAAAATGTCAACCACGATGTTACAGAAAAGGCAAGATTTAACCCATGCCCTCCCAATTAGGTGTTGACATTCAACACATTAGCTACTTTATTATTTTCAAGAAGTCCTTTCATGATTCCTGTTAAAAGAAGGAGGGGGTGGGGGGGGATAGAGCCTAATGAATTTTTCAGTTTTAATTATTCCCAAAAAAAATAAAAAAACGAAGACACTAAACCCACTAGGAAATATAACAGAAATTCACCTGAAGATTTCTGCTAGTCACGGAGAGAGTACCACCAGCCACCAAAAGGGATTGCACTGCACCACTAAGCTGCTCCTCCTGCTTGCCAGCATCCTCCTTTGCCAGCCTAGAACGTATAGACATATTCTCCATCATCATCTTCTTTGATTCCAATTTCTGACGCATCTCCTCAAGTTCATTCAATCGACCCAATGATTCAGCATTGAGCTGCTCACAAAATCATTGCCCGCTAATACGCGGGCTCGTTAATTAGGGGCAGGTGTTATTTTTAAAACAAAAACCAACCAAACACCCATAAATCAGAAACTTTGACGTTACTGTTTTAACCAAAACCAATTATCAGGGACATAAAGAATCCCAAGATGGGGGAAAAAAACTAAACCAATCAACAAAACTGGCAAGAATGAACTTTTGTACTAAAATTAAAACTTTGCAGGCTGTATTGAGTTGGAATTTGGAAAACAAGTGTGCTTCACTTTGTTTAGATATTATGGATCACCTCGCCTTGGGCACTTTTATCAGTTAAGATCTGAGATGCGCAATAGAAAAGAGTCATCATACAGCAATGTTTATGCACCTACTCAGACCCACTCCATTAAAATTTGAAACACAGAATTATCAGTGTAATGTCAGAGAAAATTACAACTCTCTGATCTTCTCCCAACAGGTATATATGCCTTATCATATTCATAATCAAAGCTAAATATTTTTCCTTATTTTGATAAAAGAGGAAAATTAAATAACTACAAATAAGACAAAGGAAAGTGCAAAGTCAGAGTTGAGACATGTCCATAAGATAGTCAAAGGAAAAGGACAAAGACACTGAAACTGAAAAATAGACAGGCCATATAAATGCTGCTCTCCTGTCCTTTTCAATGGACCTTACCATCCACAAAGTCGCAAGGTAAAATCTAAAAGCATAGTTACCCACAAAACCAAGAGTACCGTTTACCCATGTCATGACAGATTCAACAAAGTTTAAGGTTGGTCTGTTGACAGTGTGGGCTTGGGGATGGCTATATAAAATTTGGCAAACAATCATAACACAATCAGCGTTAATCAGGTATGAGACCCTTAGGAAAAACAAGAAGGGAAAAAATAATGGCAAAATGGAACTAAAGTGGAGAAGATTAACCACCAATATTAGGAAAGGTTGGTCTAGAAAACTAGATGGAACAATTAGCTTCTGTTTTAGTAGATTATTATCCTCTTCTTTATAAATTTTTTTATCAATGGAATGCCCCCTCCCAAAATTACTTGTATATTATATTTAACGAGATATATGAAGGCAATGGGTGGTTGATTCAGTTGGCAGAGTGATAAGGTGGTTTGCGGGGAGGGACATAGGGGTTGGAGTGCTAAGGAGGTCATGGGTTCAACTCCCCCTACTAACATAACATATACTAATTACTAACATTTGCTATTCAAAAAAAAAAAAAGCAATTAGCTTATATCGCTTAGGTTCAATCCCTCCCCCACCCCCAGCTCACTATAAACCCTCATTGAGGTTTGTAGAACGCCTTGGCCTTGGAATGAGGTAGCCTTCATCCCCCTAAGTCTTAACTTTTCATTATAAAAAACAAACAGATAAATGCGAGATCATCCAGTGCAACCATTACACACTCAACCCCACTACAGAGTGATTGACTTTAAAGCCTCTCAGAACCAACTCAAATACTACCGTCCAAACCTGGAATTGTGAACAGAAAGATCTGCGTATATGGAGAACCCTAAATGGAAAATTACCACGAGGAAGTAATGAATTGAACAATAAATAGGTTGCCTTTAATCTTACACGATAAATGCAATTACTTTTAACACCGCAAAATTGCCCCCCTTCCCCAAACCCATTTCCCCTTTCCCAATAATTTGAATCAGATACAGAATGTGATTTCAATTCCCAGACGAGTTCATATTCTCTATAAGACCGAAGGGGGATTTACCTGTTGCTTTTAAATTTCAATTTCTCTTCAATTTACAGTTAACTCATCAACAGCACAAATGCAATTCGGCAATTCCCAAATTTCCAGAAACATAAAAAGTTAAAAACCCAGTTCTCATCCAGCATGCACTAAAACCCTACCTGGATGAGACCGTCGAGCTTCTGCTGAAGGCTTCGCTTCTTCTCCTTAGCTTCGTTGAGTGCAGAAGAGAGACTCGCCAACCTCGCAAGATCGTGCTCAAAGTCCTCCCACTCAATCACTTTCACATCTTCTGGATCAGTCGTCGTCGTCGTCAGCAATGCAACATTTTGGTTTGGTTCCATGAGGGATCGAACTCATCATCGTCCTGAAGTGGTCGATCACGGTACGAAGCTCATCGATCCCTCTTTTTCTGTTCCTAATTTTCTCGGGAAAATGGCTGGATTTTCTCGAGGGGAAATGAAAAATGGAAAAATGCGTCTCGAGGGATCTTGCAAGAGTTTGGTTTTTTTCTTTTTTTTTCCTGTTGGAATAAACCGTATGATAATGGACACGTGGAACGCGCGCATGAAACTTTAACTATCTTGGCTGCTTGCAATTGCAAGGTCCCTTCCCTTTACATCAGGGTCTGGTTCAAATAAAGGGAGAAGCGGAGAAGAATTTTAATGAGAGAAGGGAGGAATTTAATTTGATTTTGTATTTGGTTGAGATGAGGGGAGGGGAGAAAAATCTTTACTTGTTTGGTTCAATAGAGGAGGAGAGAGATTTTAATAGTGGGAAATGATTAATTTACTAGTATATCATTATAGTGTTTTATATTATATTATATATAAGGATATTTTAGTAATTTTATTTTAAATAATTTAATCTCTCATTCCCTCCCCTCCAAAACCCCCCACTTTGAGAGGAGAGCAAAAATTGGCTTAGGAGGGATTTTGCTCCCCTCCCCTCCCATTAAAAAAATTGAACCAAACAAACATAATTTAAAATATCACATCCCCCCTCCCCTTCAAAACTCCCAACCAAACACACCCTTAGTGGGATCTCCGGTAATTCCGGTGATCCTTTACTTCACTGTTAATTTACTATTATTTTTTTTTATTTGAAGAAAGTTTAGATTGGGGAGGGTCATCCCCGTGCATGGTCAAAGAGAACCACCAACCTGATTCCGGATTTACGATGGAATTTATACATCGTCTACCAACGCAGCCATCTGGAATGGAACCTAAGTCGCAGTGTATGTGAGCGGAAGACCAAACCAGTTGAGCTAAGCTACATTGGCAAATCAAAGTGTTAATTTACTATTATTTAAAAAATAAAAAGGTATATAATAAAATGCGTATTTTTTTCTTTCTATATTTTTCTAAAGACCTCTAGGTATGTTTGGTAGAGTTGGTTTTGGAGAGAAAGAAACAACAAAGAGAGAAAAAGAGCGGAAAGGGGCATCTCTCCCTCTCACTTTCCCAAACAATTTTTTTTGACAGAAAGAAAGAAATATTATTAATAATAACTAGCATCGAAAAATAAAAAGTATATATATAATTACTATAAACTAGATTTTACACCTGTACAATGTACGGGGAAACTCTGGGAAACAGAGTTTGTGAGAATAATTCTGTATTTTCTATTTGGAAATTTTTTATTTATGTCATAAAAATTGTAAGATTATTAAAAATATTGATAATTAAATATTAAGGTAACACGAACACAAATCTTCTAATTAAGGTAACTCATACACAATACATTGGTGCATTACACGTGTAACTGTGCAATGCACGTGGTAATATTTATACTGTTACTACTATATTTTGTTTTGATAGGTATTGTTGTATGGAATACCAATTAGCCGCAGATTGGCTAAATTCCAAAACAGTGATTCCCTTTTCTTCAAACGATTACGCCAAGGAAGGAACTCTGTTCCTTAGCTATGGGTTCCTTAACTCACTCCAGAAAGGTTTAAGTCGATGAACTAAGATAAAAACTGGGACATAAAGGTAAACATAAATGTGAACTATTGATCGTCCCTAAAATTATTTACAACTTTGGTATTTATAGTAACAACTGAGAACTACCCCTATTTGCCACGTTCAGTTGGCTAACAATGATAAATTCTTAGTTGGCAGTTATTCGGCTGAGCCGTGCCATGTTCTACTAACCATGATCCTAAAATCTAGGCGCACTACCACGTCATGGCCACGTCTCCCATTTCAACGTTCTTCTCGTCGTAGACCTTATCTCAGGTTCCTTCGCTTCGCTCCTAAAATCGTGGAGAAAAATCTTGACTGCGTTTTACCTTTGATTTAAATCAAAATCATTTCCACGTCTCTCGGCTCATGGAGCAAGAATATGATCCAATGCATGACTTCATGCTAACCCATTGGACCCAAATATCTTCCTTGAAGTCCAGTAAACCCAATGCCCATTTTTTACTTCTGATTTCCTGCCTGCGGCTCTGTCAGCTACAAGATCGACTATCGTCTTGATTCGGTGGCCTTGATCCGCTATTTGATCCATTCGGCTGTGGCTGGCTTTGGCTGATTCTAAAGAATATTTTTAGGCGTAAACAGGTATACTATTACTATTACAAAAACAAACAAACAAAAATGTAACTTTTTTTTGTGAACATTGCATAGACAACTTGCCAAAACTCTATGTACACTCGCAGGCATTATCAATGTAAGTTTTCTCAGTCTCCTGTCCAAAAAAAAATTGTTTGTTTTCTTTTCAGTGAAATTACAATATTCAAGGACAAATAAATCGATTTGAAGTCAAAAAAATCTAATCTTCTTTTATGAACATTGTAATGATAACCTGTCAAAACTCCATGTATGATTGCAGACATATTTGTCGTGAGCTTCCTGACAGTCTCCTGTGAAAAATATTGTTTGATTTTCAGTGAAATTAGAGTATTTAAGCATAAATAAATCGATTCCAAAAAAAAGTAACATTTTTTATGAACATTACGGAGACAACCCGTCAAAACGTCAATAATCCTCGTAGGCATATTCAATGTCATGTCCAAATAAAATTTTGTTTATTTTCTTTTCAGTGAAATTACAGTTTTTAAGGATAAGTAAATCGATCGCAAAACAAAAAATGTAATTTTTTTTATGAACATTACAAAGACGACCTGCTAAAACTCTATTTATGCTCACAGACATATTCGACGTGAGCTTTCTCACAATCTCCTGTAAAAAAATTGTTTGTTTTTCTTTTCAGCGATTATTGTATTTAAAGATAAATAAAATTATTCAAAACTAAAAATGTAACAATTTTTTACGAACATTGCAGATACAACCCGTCAAAACTTCATGTATTCTCGCAGGTATATTCGGCGTAAGCTTTATTACTTCCTGTTAAAAAAATTGTTAACAATTATCTTTTCCTTAAAATTACAGTTTTTAAGGATAAATAAATTGATTTTAAAATAAAAAAATACAACCATTTTTTTATGAACATTACGGAGACAACCCATTAAAACTCCATGCATGCTTGTATGCATATTCAGCATGAGCTTTTTCACAGTATCTTATTCAAAAAAAATTTGTTTGTTTTCTTTCAAGTGAAAATACAATATTTAATAATAAATAAATCGATTGGAAACCAGAAAATGTAACTTTTTTTATGAATATTGTAGAGACAAACCGTCAAAACTCCATGAATGAAAACAGACATATTCGACATGAGCTTCCTCATAGTTTCTGTTCAAAAAAATTGTTTATTTTCTTTTCAGCGAAATCTCAGTTTTTTAGGATAAATAAATCGATTTCTAAACAAACAAAAAATTCAACATTTTTTATGAACATTATAGAGACAACCCTTCAAAACTCCATGTATGCTGGCAGGTATATTCGGCGTAAGCTTCCTCTTAGTTTCCTGTTCAAAAAAAATTGTTTATTTTCTTTTTAGTAAAATTTCAGTTTTTTTAGTATAAATAAATCGACTTCAAATAAAAAAAATGCAGCATTTTTTTATGAACATTGTAGAGACAACCCGTCAATACTCCATATTTGCTCGTAGTCATATTCAACGTGAGCTTCTTCACAGTGTCATGTTCAAACAAAATTTTGTTTATTTTCTTTTCAGCGAAATTACATTTTTAAGGATAAATAAATCGATTAGAAAACAAAAAATGCAATATTTTTTTATGAACATTATAGAGACAACCCGTTAAAACTCTATTTATGCTCGCAAGCATATTCGGCGTGAACTTTCTCACAATCTTCTGTAAAAAAATGATTTGTTTTTTCTTCAATGAAATTATAGTATTTAAAAATAAATAAATCGATTCGAAACAAAAAATATAACTTATTTTTATGAACATTGCAGAGGCAACCCGTCAAAACTTCATGTATACTCGCAGGTATATTCGACATAAGCTTCCTCACAGTTTCCTGTTAAAGAAATTAATTTTCTTTTTAACGAAATTTCAGTTTTTTAGGATAAGTAAATCTATTTAAAAAAAATACAACATTTTTTTATGAACATCATAGAGATAGCCCTTCAAAACTTCATGTTTGCTCGTAGTCATATTCAACGTGAGCTTCTTCACAGTGTCATGTCCAAACAATATTTTGTTTATTTTATTTTCAGTGAAATTACATTTTTTTAAGGATAAATAAATCGATTATAAAATAAAAAATGCAATTTTTTTTATGAACATTACAGATACAACCCGTCAAAACTCCATTTATGCTTGCAAGCATATTCGGCATGAACTTTCTCACAGTCTCCTGTCAAAAAAATTGTTTGTTTTATTTTCAGTGAAATTATATTATTTAAAGATAAATAAATCGATTCGAAACAAAAAATGTAACCTTTTTTTATGAACATTGCAGAGGCAACCCGCCAAAACTTCGTGTATGCTCACAAGTATATTCGACGCTAGCTTTTTTACTTCCTGTTCAAATAAAATGTTAACAATTTTCTTTTCCGTGAAATTATAGTTTTAAGGATAAAAAAAGATCTTTATGATTATTAAATGCAAAAAGACATTAATTAATGTTTATTTAATTTATTTTATTATTTTTTTAGTATTTTGCTCTATCTTTCATTTAAAAAAAGATATTTATAATTATTAAATGTTAAAAGGCGTTAATTAGTGTTTATTTAAGTGATTTGACAAAATTACCCTTTAAAACATTGTTACATATATATATATATATAATATTATTAATTTTAGAAATAGCAATTTTCAACCTAAATTTATTAATTTAATATTTTAAGATAAAATATAAATAAAAACTTTATTGCATCATTTGAGGAGTGAATGAAATATAAACAATTAATAATTGATAGCTTTGTTCTCCTTAAGAGTTTTAAATTGAGGTAAAATAATGATATTACGTTATAGTTGAGGAAGAGGAGAAATGAGTCACTTTCACGAAATACTACCAACATTGAAGTGATTTTGTTTTACCTTGTCTCTTTTAGAAACATTAAGGTGTCTGGGAAAACTCTCTTTTTTATATAGTGTATTGCCTAGTAATAGTGACAATCTTTTGGGTGTATTTGCTTCGAGTCGTCTAAATACATTCATGGGAATATATGTATAAACAATATGTATTTTTGTTCTTGTTATAAGGTTACATAATTTCTAAAACTAAAAGAAGGTTACATAATTTTATTCACAAATATAAAAGATTTCCAAAAAAAATATTTCTACATTCTCACGTTTTATTCTTATTGGAAGACCCGAGAAAAAAAAATTCACATAAAAGTGTGAATGAAAATTATGTGTAACTACCTATATACTCAAAACTCTTACAAATGATTCTTGTTACAAGTATCAGTAAAACACTCTTTTTACAACAACAACACAATTCTCATCATTATATTCACAAAAAAAGTTATTTCTGAAATGAATTTACATAACTTAGAAACAAACACCCCTTTATGTCATTTATATGTAGTTTTTTTTATAAGCAAATGTTAATTGTTAGTAAGTTATGTTAGTAGTCAGGATTTGAACCATGGACTTCCTTCTTCTAACTCCTTCAAATGTCTCAGCTCAACCACTTGAACTACATCTTGGGGACATGTCATATATGTAGTTGGTTGGACATCACGAGTGAGTTTTAAAGAACAACAATGTGTTGCTTACAATTTGGCATGATTTAAGTTTATGTAAAAGGCCCTTGTGATTAAATTAGCTCACTTGGTTTTGCTCAATGTGCTTATCATCATTATAAATCATAACCTCGTCATTATGGATGGCAGTGGGGTAAGGCAGACACGAGCAGTAGGCCCCATCACCCAATAAAAGAGTTGCATATTGCTTAGCACCCGCCTCTAAAGGATACCTTGAAATTGAATGTAGATGACTCGCGTAACACTACTGATCGATCCTCAACTCGTGGAGGATTAATTAGAGATTCCAACAGCTCATTTATTAAAGGGTTTTCATTGCAATATTAGAACCTCCACCGTTATCCTAGTTGAGCTTCAGGGCTTACACCTTGGCCTAAAGCTTGCTTGCCAGCTAGGCCTCGCCCCTGTCCTCGTAAAGGTTGACTCTCAGGTACTCGCTAACCTTGTGCATAAGGGATTCACAGTTACCCTTGCACATCAGCCTATTCTTGTTGAGATCCTCCATTTGTTGCGTGCTCCAAATTGGAAAGTATTGGTCTCACATGCATACCGTGAGGCTAATTCTTGCGTCGATCAGCTTGCAAACCTAGATCGCAATGGCTCCTTCTCCTGGTCCATCATTGAGGACCCCCCTCCCCAACTAAGGCTTTTATTGCATTTTGATGTACTAAGGTGTAGTACTCCCCCGTCTTGTTGCTTAGCTTTTCCCATATTTTCCCCTTCATGTTCATTAAGAAAAAAAAGTTGCTATATTTATAAGGACTATAAACAGGCTGGTCAAACAAAGCATTTCTCCAAAGTAGAATTGAAATTGGTAACCGCAACATATCAGATACTCAATAATAAAAAAAAACATGGAATTCACCCAAAAAAAAAGCACTATAAACATGTCTAAGCCAATACTCTAAGGCTCTCGCTAACCACACTCCCTAGTTTGCTGTTCACACCTCCTGGCACATTATAATTTTTTAAATAAAAAAAATACCCTTAACCTATATTTAACCCTCAACCAGATTTTTTGGGGAAGGGGTATACGTGATTTGAGATCACGTATACTTACGTGATTTGAATTCACGTAGGTAAAAACCAATTTTTTGAGTGCTACGTGATCTCAAATCACATACCCTTACGTGATCTCAATTCACGTAAGTGAAAAATCAAATTTTTTTGGTGCTACGTGATCTCAAATCACGTAGGTAAAAACTAATTTTTTTGTGCTACTTGATCTCAAATCACGTAAGTAAAATCGAATTTTATGTGTGCTACGTGATCTCAAATCATGTACACGTATTAAAACCCAAAGAATTGGTTTTTACCTATATGAATTAAAATCATGTAAGGGTACGTGATTTGAGATCACGTAGCACCCAAAAAATTAGTTTTTACCTACGTGAATTAAAATGACGCAAAGGTACGTGATTTGAGATCACGTATATCCCTTCCCCCTAAAAAAAAAATACCGCAGAACCCTCCCTTCCTCTTCAATCGAGTTCGCTTCGCTGGAAGGCAATGTAATCAACAACAACATCATCAACAATTCTCTTTTCTTTCATCCTTTTAAATCCCTAATTTTTTCAAACTGTGAATGCAATGCCCGCAAATTGAATTGATTTTTTTTTGTTTTTGTTATTTGCAAAAGATCTTTGCGGAAGCTCTTGGGCAGGGAACAATGGAAGGGTTCTTCAAGTTAATATCATATTACCAATCACAATCAGATCCTACTCGAGAGTGAGATAGAGGGGTTTGGTAGATTTGGCAAATTTAAAATGAACCAGAGGGTATTTTGGTGAATTTGCGTTTTTAATTTCTGACAAGGGGCGTTAATAGGAATAAAGGGGGTGTGGTTAGCGCCAGCCATACCATAAAGGTGTCTGTAAACGTCGAAAACCTGAGTTACGATCCTCCCACAAAGTCGCCGGAAATGTCAGGCGTTTCGCTCAAGTGTGGGGATTGTGGGGCTCTGTTGAGGTCGGTAGAAGAAGCCCAGGAGCACGCTGAGCTCACCTCACACTCCAACTTCTCCGAATCCACCGAACCCGTTCTCAACCTCATTTGCACCGCTTGCTCCAAACCCTGCCGATCCAAAACCGTCAGTCACATCACATCCCCTCCCCAATTCTCTTTCAACTCATACACGTGGCAATTCTTGATCCAGTTTTGCAAATTGAAAAATCTTATATTAAACTTTTTCGATCTCGTCCTCGCTTTCTGATATTTTAGGGTTTAATTTCATTTGTTTGAGAATATGGATCCGATTAACTGAAATCTGATCCTGATCGATAATGTAGGAGAGTGATTTGCACACCAAGAGAACCGGGCACACTGAGTTTGTTGATAAGACTTCCGAGGCAGCACAACCAATAAGTTTAGAGGTTCCCAAAGGGGATGCAGAGTCCAAGGAGGGTGAAACCACTGACCAAAATGAAGGTGATGGTTCTTTTTAATTTAATAAGCTTAGCGGTGATTCGGTTTTAGTTTGTTTATCTGCCTCATATGGTTTGATATTGTAAAATACAGAAATGGTTGTTCCCGAAGTTGACAAAAAGCTGCTCGAGGAACTTGAATCAATGGGCTTTTCAACAGCTCGAGCAACACAGGCGCTTCATTTTAGTGGTGAATTTACAAGCACTCCTAATTTTTTTAATCGTTATTGTGCCACAGTCACAGATCATCAAATTTTTTTCCGTTTGAAGGAAATTTAGAAAGAACATTGTTGGATTCTGTGTGTTGGGTTTACCGAGAACACTATATCAAGGAGACAGACATACGAATAGGAGGAATATGTCATTCAAAGTTTATGATGCTCATGCATGATAAATTAAATTTAATAAATTATCAGAGGCAAATCCTATTTTTCATATTCATATGTCGAACTCTGTGGATCTAGGATACATGTAATAGGCAGTTAATTTATAAGGTATTTTCAATACATTAGGCAGTTAATTTATAAGGTATTTTCAATACATTATTTTCAATACATTGATAATTACGGACTCGGTAGTCTCTAGCTGACTATTGAACTTAGGCTTCTCTCTTTTACAGGTAATGCTAGCCTTGAGGCTGCTGTAAGTTGGATAGAGAACCATGAGAATAAACCCGACATAGATGAGATGCCCTTGGTACAGCATTTCTATTTATCATATGGCTTATTGTCATCGCCTGTGCACTGTTTCATAACTTTAAGATTTTGAAGTTGTAAATGCAAACTTCAGCAAAAATTAGAATACTAGTTCATGTTATGAATAAATACAGTGTAATTTAGTTGCAACCTCTACCTTCTGACCTGATGGTTCACTCAGGTACCTGCCAGCAGTAAAGCTCAGGCTACAAAACCCTCTCTTACCCCAGAAGAAAAGAATGCCATACTACGGGATCTAAGGTATGAAATTGAATTGCAGATAAGATTCACATCATGGGCCAAGTTATAAAGCTGTTTCAGAGTTTAGATATTGTTATGGCAAAGGACGAGGGAATCATTTTAACTATGTATTGGTTGAAGTAATGTATGATGGCCAATGATTATCCCCTATATGCTTTAAACTGACCTCAAAAATAGCAATTACTGTTGAGGCATTCTGGTAATTTCTAAAGTAGCTTAGGCTAATGCAGTGAACACTTGATATGCCCTGATTTATAGATGGTCTTAGTAATATGTGCGCAGATTTCAGTGTTCTCTATCGTTGCATGCAGATCAGTGTTGTTAAATGGCGGCTATGGTGGAATGGCGTGGCAGTTTTTTTGCCAACTGGCATAGGCAATTTGTGAAGGGCAGCCCACCATGGCGGCGCCATAGGGCGCAATGGCATGTTTATATGGTGGAATTTTGGCCTTCCACCATTTTCCACCATCCGCCATTGATAACACTGATGCATATTAGATATATGACATTAATATACAACAGTATTAGCGATGGCTGAATCAATGTCTATGTATTGTGTTCTGGGTATAATGGAATTCTTTTCCTTTGATATTGTCATATTTAGTTTTTTAATATATATACATATACACATACACACATGGATATATATATGTGTGTGTGTATGTATATATATATATATATATATATATATATATATATATATATATATATTCCCCCCCCCCAGTATAACACATGCTTGTGTATCTTGTGTCCGTATCCATGGATACATGTAATTTGTTTACCCAATTTATTGTTAATAGTCTGTGTAATACTTTAATTTTTTCGCCATAATCTTAAGGGAGAAGGCTCGCAAGAAGAAAGAAGAGGAAGAGAAGAGAATGGAGAGAGAAAGAGAAAAGGTATTGCAAATTCATCCATTTTGACCATTTGCTTCTCACTGATCTCATGACTTTCACTACTGATATATGTGTTTTAAAATTTAATATTTTACGATATTGGGGTTGTGCATGTGCATACACTTTGTTAGAGACATCAAACCAACCATGAGCCTCCCCCTAAAAGCTTAAGCTTTTGGGAGAGTTAATTCTGAGACTCTTATGATCAACTAGTTAAGAGCTTGATCCTTGCTGCCTTCATTCTGGTAAAAAAAAAAAAATGAATTTCATCACAAGGTAGATTGAGAAAAGGTATTGCAAATTCATCCATTTTGACCATTTGCTTCTCCCTGATCTCATGACTTTCACTACTGATATATGTATTTTAAAATTTAATATTTTACGATATTGGGGTTGTGCATGTGCATACACTTTGTTAGAGACATCAAACCAACCATGAGCCTCCCCCTAAAAGCTTAAGCTTTTGGAAGAGTTAATTCTGAGAGACTCTTATGATCAACTAGTTAAGAGCTTGATCCTTGCTGCCTTCATTCTGGTAAAAAAAAACAAAAAGAATTTCATCACAAGGTAGATTGAGCCTGTGCACTCTTGCCTTGTGACAAGCCCAAATGACTCTGTGTGAGAGAGGGTGTGTTAGAGATATAACCATCTGTGAGAATTCACCCAAGAGGCTTTTAGGGAAATTGGTCCTGGACTCACTTGATGTAGTATTGCTTAATAGGTAGATAATTTTAATTTTTTTAATAACATCAAAGTCAGTAAATGAACTGTTTGTTTCTCTCATGTGCGGTTAAGTTCAGGTTGATAAAAAGTAATGGAGTTCCTCATCTGTATATCAGTGTATTCTTGAATTGAAGTTTATGTTATTGAATGTCAAAATAAAAAATGTTGTTTCCTAGACTGTTAGTGGTATTTTGGAAAGTGCTATTGATTTCTTCTTATGTATCCAAGATATATGGCCCATTTGTTTTAAGATTATGGAAAGTAGGCATGGCAACGAAACCCGAACCCGCGGAGACCCACCCGAACCCGTCCCGATTTTGACGGGGAAAACCCGGTTTGACTGGGTTCGGGTTCGGGTTTGGTTTTTCCCCGCTTCACAAAGTTGGGGTCGGGGCGAGATATTAATACCGATCCAGAGCCCGAGCCCAACCCGCCCGCTAGTGTACAATTACCAAAATCCCCCTTATATATATTAGTAAATAATGAAATTACAGTTTTCGAAAAAAAAACAAATTAAAATGGTTTTTTGTCAAAAAAAAAAAAAACAAATTAAAATGATTTTATAATTTTTTTTAATATTTATATTATAATTTGTGTAGCGGCGAAGCGGGTAGAAACCCAGAGTTAGCGAGGATGGGACCAGTTTTTCGCGAAGCGGGTTAGAGCTTTTTAGGCGGGGCGAGGCGGGCGGGGAATGCAAAAACCGCCCCCGAACCGGCCCGTTGCCATGCCTATTGGAAAGGAACAAATGCGTGTTTGCACAGAAAACCAGACACTTAGAAGAAGCCCTTTATTTCCTTCTCCCCAACATCGGTTGGTATTTGGGAAAGTGTAATCCAAACATAGTCTTATATTTTGGACATTAGCCGTGTCGCGATGTCCGTGTTGTGTCTGGTGTCCATGTCGGAGTCGGTGCTTCATAGGTCAAAAATGTTGTTTTCTAGACTGTTGGTGGTATTTTGGAAAGTTGTATTGATTTCTTCTTATGTATCCAAGATATATGTCCCATTTGTCTTAGGTTATGTTTGGATGAAGGGTTTTGGAGGGGAGATTTTGAAGGACTAAGTCTATATGTTGATATATATTTGAGATTTTAAAAAAATTGAAAGAATAACATTATAGATGATCTTATAACATTTCAATCACTCTTTATTCATTTTTAGAAACATTTTATAATTTTCTTAATTTAGAAATGAAAAATAAGTCTTCTCTTTTGTTTCCCTCCAAAACCTTCCATCCAAACACACCCTTAGATTTTGGAAAGAAACAAATGCGTGTTTGCACAGAAAACTAGACACGTAGAAGAAGCCCTTTATTTCCTTCTCCCCAGCATCAGTTGGTATTAGGTAAAGCGTATTCCAAACAAGCTGATAGTCTTATTAGAGGTATAAGGTCTACGTTGTAGCACAACTATTCAAAGCAGTTTTAGTGAATCTGTTTTGCATTCCCCTCAATTTCTATTAACTTTTTCCTACTATCTTCTTCCCTTCTGCTTGACACAGACCAAGAATTCTTTATAACCTGATTTGTGGGTGAATCATTCAAATTCCAATTTGGACTCATTGTCCCTCTATTGTATTAATAAGTATTTTTCTCTCTCTCCTTTTCCCATTTGTGTATCCCTAGAAATTTGATGAGTTGATTAGTTTTGACACTCAAGTTATGCAGTTGAAGACAAAACATTAGATTTTAAGCACTACGCAGCGCAATCTCCCACATCATGAATAAGACTGGCATTGCTCGTTAAAAATTGTAAAGATTTTGTAAAGATCATAATATCGTTGTATGAATTTCAAGCTGCCATGTAATTGTCCTCCATATTTGATAAGTATTTTACTTCATCTTTGTTTTCTTATCTGAAATATATGTTCTTATGCAGGAGAGAATTCGAGTCGGCAAGGAGCTGCTGGAAGCAAAGAGGATTGAAGAAGAGAATGAGAGAAAACGGTCTGACTCACCTAGTTGTCTCACATCCTGTGTTTTATTTTGAATGCACCCAGCTACAAGGCATGTCTGCTTCCTTTTGCAGGTTGTTGGCTCTGAGAAAAGCAGAGAAAGAGGAAGAGAGAAGGGCTAGAGAGAAAATCAAGCAAAAGTTGGAAGAAGACAAGGTTTAGACATTTTCTAATCGTTTTGTTCTTTCTCTTGTTCTTTTGCCAAACATGGTCTTATCTGAGTTTTTAAATCATCTTTCTCAATACATCATACATACAATGATACAAACGATTGCCAGATGACTGTCAAGTCAGGTCATAAGAACAGTCTTTAAACAGTATATGCATGCCAAATTTGTAATTCCCATACTTCAATCTTTATCCTTATCCCGCATTAGATTTTTTTGACCTTGTATATTTAATCTTAATCTTTTGTCATTTAGCTTTGATTGGATACAAATGACACTCTTTGGGATTATTTTGGTAATTTTTTTTTCCTAAGGCCATCCACCTTGATAATATTATGGATCCAATACACACTTCTTATATGCTATAAATGGAGAAGCTCACTCAGAAAATATGACATTGTCATTGATGATCATGTTTAATAATGAAGGTGGGCTTGGAAGGGAGGGGCTTATTCATTACGAACAATTTTTATTTTATTTTATTTTTTGCAAAGAAAATTTTTGGAGCCTGCTACTATTGTATTGATAGCTGCAGGAGCTTTAGAGGACTTTGGTCCAAGTTTTTAGGAATACTTGAATACGTTGAGCAATTTCTTTCAAAAGATGGCATGGCAAATTGAATATCTGTTATTGGGGGATTGGAATGAAGTCACTTTATTTCTCCATTGTGACAGGCAGAAAGAAGGCGGAAACTTGGATTGCCTCCAGAAGAGCCCTCAACAGCCAAACCTTCAACTGTTGTAGAGGAGAAAAAGGTATGATCTTGTCCAAAAAATGATGGTGTTTTTTCCCCCTTGTTTATTTGAAAATTTGAAATTTCTTCATACAGAGTTTCTTGCCAGTTAGGCCTGCCACAAAAACCGAACAAATGAGAGAGTGCTTGCGTTCTCTCAAGCAGAACCACAAGGTACTTTCATGTTACTTGCTGAGAATTCTGTGGTTCGTCTGCCTAGTTGACAGTGTTAGTAACCGTTGGATAGTCATTGGATTAATATCAATTCAAAATCTAATGATGAATAGCGTAGGAGGTACCATAGGAACCTCAATCACTTAATGCTAAACAATACATTACTCGTGCAAATTATGTTATGTAGAGAACTTGACATCCAAAATGACTTTGTTTCCTTAATCTTTCTATTTTGTTTGAGAAAACATTTTCTATTTTGATTTTGTTTTTACTAATAAATTATAAATCCATAAGTGTTGCCTTGTTTTCACTTTTTTCTTCATGTTTTTAAAGATTTGTATATGAAACAATGAAAATAATAAAAGAAGGAGAGGGTGATAAATGCCAGAGTAATGAGTGCACTTTATAACAATATCATTGATCATTAATGAATCCACTGGTGAAGATACGTCCAAACTTCTTTCAGCTTCTGAGTTTCATGTATTATCTTTATTGAAAGGTTCAACTGGTTCAGGGGAAAGAGAAAGAGAGAATTCACAAAGAATGCACTGAATTGTATTAACTTGGCAGATTCGAGAATGCCACTCTCCCTTACAGTTGAGTCAAAAAAACTGAATCTAACTTCCCTCCCAATCCTATTTATACTTCTGTTTCACTAACAGAGTTAGTTACACAGCTGTAACTACCTCTAACTCTTTCTAACTACACAATTAGTCCTTATTTCCCCTTTTATCCCTCCTAACAAATACTCTTTTAACTGCTGGTCTGCTAACAATACTCCCCCCTAGGACTTTCACCTTGTCCTCAAGGGGAAAAGAAGGAAATGCTACTTGCAAGCTATCTACAGTTTCCCACGAATTATCACACTCTGGCAGCTGTTTCCATTTTGCTAGCACTTCTGCCCTCCCCTGGGAGTTATATCTCAGCTCTAATATGTCTTCTAGCTCAGGTTGTAGCACCCACTCTTGATGATAGCAGTAGGAAGTGGTGAGGTACATAATCTGCAGGAGCAGCCTTCTTCAGTTTGCTCACATGGAACACCGTGTACTCTGCATCCCTCTGGCAATGCCGCTTGAAAGCAACTGAACCGATCTGTTCCACCACTTGATAAGGGCCATAATACCTTGGGCTAAGCTTCTCATTTCTTCTCTTAGCAAGAGTACTCCATCTGTAAGGATTAGCTTTGAGATACACCCATTCTCCCACCTGTTATCACCAGCTCTCTCCTATGTTTATCAGCTTGTTTCTTCATCCTCTGCTGAGCCATCGACAAATTCTTCTGCAGCTGATCCAAGATGACATCCTCTCTTGAAATAACACATTCACTGCTTCAATGTTTGATGGAATGGCCGCCCCTTAATAACCGTGAAGGCTCTCTCCCATACAAAGCCTTAAAAGGAGTCATACCAGCTGACACATTAAAATTGGTGTTAAACCACAATTCTGCCCAGCAAACCCATTTCGGCCACATTCTGGGTTTTTCCCCCACAAAGCATCTCAAGTACATCTCTAAACACCTATTGGTTACCTCAGTTTGTCCATCGGTCTGAGGGTGGAATGCTGTACTATACTTCAGCTTTGTCCCTGCTTGCTTGAACATCTCTTTCCAAAACTGACTGAGAAAAACAGCATCCCTATCTGACACAATTGAATCTGGGAAACCATGCAACTTGACTATATTGATGATAAACGCATCAGCCACCTCTCTAGCAGTGAAAGGGTGACCCAACACAATAAAATGAGCATATTTAGTAAGCCTATCAATGACTACTAATATGGTATCCTTCCCTCCCACCTTAGGTAATCCTCCAATGAAGTCCATGGATATATCAGCCCATACCTTAGAAGGAACTGGCAAAGGCTGCAGCAGCCCTGCAGGTGACAATGTTTCATACTTGTTTTGTTGACATACTTGACACTTCGCAATGTACTCCTTTATGTCCCCTTTCATGCCTTCCCAATAGAATATATTTGCAATTCTCTTATAAGTTCTGAAAAGACCCGAATGCCCCCCTTGCAAAGTAGTATGAAACTCAGCCAGAATTGTGGGAATTTTGGAGAATTTCCTTGGAAGAACCAAGCTGCTGCCCCTCAGTAATCTGCCCTTCTGCACCTGAAACTTAGGTACATCTTTAGGTGTCATTAATACCCTCTGCATCAGTGCTACTATGCTTGCATTTGCCAATATCTCTTCTTCCCAATCCTCCCATTCATTCAAACTCACCTTGGATAAGGCAGCATACATCATTTGCCTTGACAAGGCATCTGCCACCTTGTTTGCACTCCCAGGTTTGTAATGAACCTCAAAATCAAACCCAAGTAGCTTTGAGGTCCATTTAAATTGATCTTCCCCTAGCATAGCTTGTTCCTGCAAAAACTGAAGACTTCTTTGGTCAGTTCTGATGATGAAATGCTGTCCTAGAAGGTAATGTCTCCACTTCTGTACAGCCAACACAATTGCCATCAGCTCTCTCTCATATGCTGATTTTTGTTGTGCTCTTGGGGACAATTTCTGACTGAAATAGGATATAGGTTTCCCTTCCTGCATCAAAACAGCCCCTACCCCCTTGCTGGACGCATCCGTCTCAACCACAAACTGCCTCTTGAAATCAGGGACTGCTAACACTGGTAGTGTTGCCATGGCTGTTTTTAATTTCTGAAAAGCTGTCTCTGCTTCTGCAGACCACATAAACTTGTCCTTTTTCAACAAATCTGTTAAAGGCCGAGCCAACATTCCGTAGCCTTGGACAAACCTCCGGTAATACCCCGTAAGGCCTAGGAATCCTCTTAGACCCTTGATATCTTTTGGGGCTGGCCACTGTATCATTGCATCCAATTTCTTTGGGTCGGCTGACACTCCCTTGGACGATACAATGTGGCCCAAATACTCCACAGAGGACACACCAAAGTCACATTTCTTTTTATTAACTACCAGTTGATGCTGCTGCAACACCTCAAACACCTCCCTCAATTGCATCACATGATCTTCCTCATTGCTACTATAAATCAAAATGTCGTCGAAAAACACCAACACAAACTTCCTCAAGAATGGCTTAAGCACCTCATTCATAAGGGCTTGAAATGTGGATGGTGCATTGGTTAGCCCGAATGGCATGACCAAATATTCGTAGTGTCCTTCATGAGTGCGAAAAGCTGTTTTTGGAATATCACCCTCCTTCATCCGAATTTGATGATAACCGGATTTCAAATCTAATTTGGAAAAGATTTGAGCTCCAGCTAGTTCGTCCAACAACTCATCAATCAATGGTATTGGAAACTTATTGGGAATTGTTACCTTATTCAACGCCCGGTAGTCCACACAAAATCGCCAACTCCCATCCTTCTTCTTAACCAAGATGATTGGGCTAGAATATGGGCTGCAACTGGGTCGAATAATTCCAGCTTTCAACATATCTGCTACCAATTTCTCAATTTCATTTTTCTGAAAATGAGGGTACCTATAAGGCCTCAAATTGGGTATATTTGCTCCCTCTTTCAAGATGATTGCATGATCATGCCTTCTCTCAGGTGGCAGCCCTTCCAGCTCTTGAAAAATAGCTTCAAACTCTTGCAACACAGCTGCAACAGAGCCTGGAATGCTTTTCCCTCCACTGCTGTCCTCTTGCAACTTTCTGCAATCCACCATAAATGCTTCTGCAGTAGTTTCCAATTCAGCCATCAATTGATTAGCTGTCATCTCCCCCTTAGACAAGGTAGGGTCTCCCATCAAAGTATACTTGATCCCATCTCTTTTAACTCGTAGTTTCAATTCCTTGAAATTGGCTTTTATATCTCCCAAACTCTCCAACCATTCCATACCCAATACTACATCTTCTCCATCTAAACAGAACACATAGAAGTCAGTCACAAACCCTACTCCTTGTAGCTTGATTTCTACCTCTCTGCATACTCCACTGCATTTAATTTTCAATCCATTCCCCACCTTGACCCAGTAAGGTACTGTATTTTCAGTAATTAAATTCAATTTCTCCACCATTTTAGTAGAAATAAAATTGTGGGAAGCTCCACTATCTATTAGAACCAATACTTGTTGTTTCCACATTTCCCCCCAAATCATAAAAGACTTCTTGGTTGTGATTCCTGCCATACTACATAAATCCAGATTTTTCATTTGTGCTTCCCAAACAATTTCCTCCTCCTCCAATGCTTCCTCCCTTTCTTCCTTGTCAAGGCTTTCTTCTATTATTAACATTTTAAAGTGTTTATTCTTGCATACATGATTTGCAGAGAACTTTTCATCACATGTAAAACACAGCCCTTTTTTTCTTTTCTCCATTATTTCTTCGCTAGATAAAGATCTTTGAGTTGAACTCTTACCTCCTGCAGCACCTTTTGTCTGATGCGAATTCCCTAGCTTGCTCCCTGGTTCTGTCTTCCAATTCTTGAATCCTCCAGTTTTGTTGTAGGGTTGACTCCTGTTGCCAAAATTTCCTCCTGATTTTCCCAGCCCTAATTTCTCCTCTGCCAGTAACGCCACATCCATCATTTCAGCCAGATCTTTAGGTCTTTGCAACCTAACTTCGGCCCTAATCTCCTCCTTCAACCCATTTGAAAACATCCCTAATATGAGTTCTGGATCTTGGACCTTCAGATGACCAGAAAGAGCTTCGAAACTCTTCCTAAATTCCCTTACGGTTCCTTCTTGTTTTAACCCCAACATCACCTCCACCACGTTCGAAACCACTGTAGGTTGGAACCTCCTTAGCATGGCGTTCTTGAAATCGCGCCAATTCGGTTCCGGCGTGCTCGTTTCCCACCACTGCATCCACGCTAGGGCTTCTCCTTCCATCGCCATCAACGCGGCGTCGAGCTTGTCCTCTTCCGGCAGTTGCCGGAATTTGAAATACCTTTCCATCTTTCCGATCCACCCTGGGGCGTCCTCACCGCTAAACAGCGGTAATTCCACCTTGCGATGCCTCCTCTCCGATTCGTGAAGTGCTGCGCTGCTCGCAATTCCAGGTCCGCCATTGGCATCCCCAGGATTGCTTCCTCCTCCACCGTTTCCGGTATTGGAGTGTGAAGCGATCGTCGTTCGTATTAGGCCCGTAATTTCGGTTCTCATCGCTTCCATTTTCGCTTCCATCTCCTGCAATCGTCGCTCGACGTCCTCTGGTGGTAAACTCATCGTGGTTGAAGTTGCCTTCTTGCGCACCATGAATTGCTCCAAGATCGTTCTGCTCTGATACCAGTTGAAAGGTTCAACTGGTTCAGGGGAAAGAGAAAGAGAGAATTCACAAAGAATGCACTGAATTGTATTAACTTGGCAGATTCGAGAATGCCACTCTCCCTTACAGTTGAGTCAAAAAACTGAATCTAACTTCCCTCCCAATCCTATTTATACTTCTGTTTCACTAACAGAGTTAGTTACACAGCTGTAACTACCTCTAACTCTTTCTAACTACACAATTAGTCCTTATTTCCCCTTTTATCCCTCCTAACAAATACTCTTTTAACTGCTGGTCTGCTAACATTATTCTTTTCAAAATAGTAGTAGTAAATATCTGTAGATTGATCTATCTAGCAAAAGCATGTGGTTTTCTTCTGGAGACATGTCAATGAGGTGGATATATTTTTAAATGTTGTCATGATCATAATTGGCTAATGGCGTCAAAAGAGTTCAGAAATTAATAGCTGGATTGCTATGGTCTTCAATCATACATTCTTACAAAAATATCAAAGCTGCAACTTACTAATGAGAATGTATGCCTTTGCGGTAATTGTTGTAAATTTCATCCATTTTTCATGGCCAAAAGCTAAAATGGCAAAATTTTACCATTTTGCAACTAGCGTGTTGAGATATAATTTTATTTTATATTTTTACTGGTACTTGAGATGATGTGGAAACATCTTTATTGGTCTTCGGTCTTCTAAGATATATCGTATTGGTCCTCCATTTTGATAGCAACATCGAATTGTTCCTTCAATAGTAATTCATGTCATCAATTTCCTCCTTCAGGGACCAGTTTGATGTTATTTTTGGTGGCAAAAATGTGACATTTAAGGACTGATTTGATGTCACATAAGTCTCTGAAGGACCGATATAAGATTGATAGATTTTGCATATCTCTTTGAAGGATCGAAATGTATATCTTCTTTTTCTTAAATTGAATCATAAACTGTCTGATATAATTTCAACTACTTTCATTTTGCTTCTAGTACTTGTATTATAATCATTTTGTGTGGCCAGAGAAGTATACCACGTATCGTGCAATATGAAAAAATGAGGTCAATTGTATATATACAGTGATAGACTGATAGTATTATCAATTGCTTCATACATTCTCCTAAAAGGAAATTGATTTCTTAACGCACAATGATACTTCTCAAGTATTGTTAGTGAGACTTTATCCTTTAAGTATTGTTGCACCATTGCATATTTACATGTTTGCTTATTTTTGGAGCAGGAGGATGAGGCCAGAGTGAAGAGAGCATTCCAAACTCTTCTAACTTATGTGGGGAATGTTGCCAGGAATCCCGATGAAGAAAAATTCAGGAAGATTCGACTTAGTAACCCAGCTTTTCAGGTAAGAAAATCCGTAAACATGGTGGGTTTGGTATCTTAGGGAATTAAGCACATGCTACTAATACCTTGGGAGGAAAAAAAAGCAGCTTGCTCAACCAAAAAAAACAATATTCAGTCAGGTCGAGCGTCTGAAATTTGGGATGGGCATTAGGCCATCGCTACCCGCACCCCAATGTTTCGGAAACTAGTTGCCAAAATGCTCTGAAAATTAGTTTCCGGAACAGTAAGGGTTGCGTGTGGAAAAAAAGAGGGACGTGGGTAGAAAGGCCCTGAGCATTACAACAGAGGTTGGGACCTTTGAATCATCAAATTATTGTTGGGCTTAGGTAGAGTTCCGCATGCACCACATGGACCCAAAATATATAACATCTTTGCTTCGGTTCCAGGAGTTTTTAGTTGGGATATGTCCAACTTTTAGTTATTGTAATGGTCAATTGTAAATAATCTTTCTCTTGTCTAAAACTATGTTGGGGGCAAGCGTTTCTGTATGTTCATCAATATTTACCTGCGTCTAAAATCATTTTCAGTAAGGTTTGTTTATAAGCCCATGTTTGTGTTGTGTTCAACAGGAAAGAGTTGGTGCTTTGAAAGGAGGCATTGAATTCCTGGAAATTTGCGGGTTTGAGAAGACCGATGGTGGTGAGACTTTGTTTTTGCCAAGGGACAAGGTTGAGATGGCAGTCCTGAATTCAGCTGGATCCGAACTAGACTCTGCAATAAAGAATCCCTTTTTTGGAATTCTCTAGTTGAGGAAGTTGTAATCAGGAGCTTGACAATTATAGTCTGGTCTTTCAAGGCAAGTGCTACAATTTGTTCACGAAACTGTTGTTTTACATAGCTTGAAGGTATTTAGAGAGATTCATACTTGTGTGTGATAATTTTTGGCGGTTTATAGAAAGCTGTTTTCATCACTTGAGAATCTTATTTCTATAATGCATGTGATTGCACGTCCTACTTTTGCTTGGGATGCCTGTAGCAGTTTATGCAAATGAGAGGTGTTTGTTTCAAGCTATCCAAAAATTATAGCCAGAAATATAAAGATGAGAATAGATATAATCATGTTTGATATAAAGGAACAAAAAATATTTCAGGGATTAAGTTGTTCCCAAGAAAATTATATGGTCATCTCGAGACGATTTTTATTCCTAGGGGAGGTTGGGAAGGTTTCATTCCCACTTTACCTTGGTGCATTTCCTGTGTTTTAGTACCCTTCCCTCTTTTCCAATCTTTTCCTGACTTAACATCTGTTTGGTTTCACGTCTAGCAACCTCTAACGTGCGTTGGTGGTGGTCAAACGCAATTTTGGCTGGGTTTGGAGATGTTTGGATCTCAGTTGAGAAAGTGATTCTAAATCTTGAAATCAATTCTGGTTGAAGCAACTATTCCTAGCTTTCACGTCTGGCGAAAATCAATTCTTAGACAGCCACAAGCAATTTCTCAGCTTTGCCCTCTTTCAATAAAAGGAACAAGCCACCCCGGTCGTGGTGGTCTGCGTTTATGGTTTTCCAGCCAAAAACCCATCATTTGCAAGGTTAGAGAAGACAGGATAGACTAGGCTCCAATCCCCAGGCCCATTGTTTGAATAACGTGGAAGGCCTGTAATTTTGTAAACAATGTTGGAGTGATCTTCTCTTTTTTTTTTTTTTTTTTGGTATTGAAGTGATCTTAAAAATAAGTTAATGAGTTAATATTATATAGAAATTTATAAAATTTTTACCTTTTACTTGATAAATTTCTTTGGTAATATTTTATGTAATAAATTAACATTAAGCATAGAAGATCAAAGATAAAGAATAAAATTAAAAATAAACAGAGTAAACTCTCAGTTTAGTCCCTGAACTTATACTCTCTCCTACTTAGTTCCTAAAGTATATGCAAATAATAAGTAGTTTCTAAAGTTTGTAAAATTTATCAAATTAGTCCCTAAAGCTAAGACTATATGTTGACTTTATTTGTAATTTTAATTTAGATACTTTATATTTAGTACTGTTATGTTAATTTAGTACTTCTGTTGTCTATTTTATCAAAATTTAAGTTTCTAATATCATCATAAAAAAATTTAAGTTTCTAATATAATTTTAATTTAGGATCCATTTCGGTAAATGCAAATCCAAAAGCAATTTTGATCACACCTATCCAGACAACAAGAATTGATAAAAATCACTTTTTATATGTACGTATCCAAACAGAAATCACGTTACGTTTAACTCACTTTTAACTAAAATTAATTTTATAAAATTAATTCTGTCAAAATTAATTCTTGTCACCGCATAATCAAACACGCTTATTCTTTGATACGGTGGGAAAATTTATATAAAAAATAACGGCTGAGTATGGAGAACGAAACCTGAGTTTGTGATTGCTATTTCTTCCCATTCATCGGCCACCACATCGTCATCAATCATTATCCTTTATCTGTACATATACCCATGTTTTTTTGTTTCCTCGATGGGGTCAGAATTTTGGTTCATGAGGGATGAAGATAAAAGAATAATATGACTTTTAAGTAAAGAAAATTTTAGCTACCACATGCGTAATGCATGCAACAAATTTGATATATAGCTAATATAATATATATTAACTAATAACTATATTAGTATATCCATAGTTAATATTGTGGAACATATAACAAGATAAAACATAAGCCCTTCACTGTGAATTTGTGCTCGTCGTTTTAAAGTAAAAATTGCCAATTTTGATGTCTGTGATAATACGTGTTTTGGTAATTTCTTTCTTGATATAAACAATAATGTAGTCTTTACCAAGCACGAAACTTCGTTCTTATTATATTGTCAAGAAAAGGTTTAGTACTCATTCTATAATGCTATATATGATAATTGATCATGAAACTTAACCGTATGTTTAAATAGAGAAGTTTAGAAAGAAAAAAAAAGGGGGTTAAAATTTTTATTTCAAACAAATATTCTTTAATTTAATAATTTTTTGAATAAAGGGAACAAAATGAAATATTATCATAAACCTTAATATGCTAATCTCTTAATTATTTTTGTAAACTTTATATGTTTTTCAAAAAGCTCCATCCAAACATACTCTAAATTTATGCAAGAATATTTCTCTAAAATAGATTATTCTTTTTTTTTTTTATGGACTCCACCATAATTAGTTCGTTGGGCCCAGTGGGTCCCCCAAAGTATCCCCACGGGTTCGCTTCTTTGGACCGCCTATGAGACTAATCTTCTGGTCGAGGTACTGTCGGGCAATTAAGGAAACCTCTCCCAAACACGTTTTTTCTGTCCACAAGACTCGAACTCGAGACCTTGCTTAAGGGAATCCGAGCCCCTTCCGCTCGGACCAACTTGTGTTGGTTAAATAGATTATTCTATTTACACGCTTACATTTACATCAATGGGAAAATGCATTAGTTGATATAAAGCCTCTTGTTGAAAAAAATATATTTGATATAAAGCCCCTCATTTTATTTTTAAATCTATTCAATTGCACCTATGATGATCCTATTTCAGTATTTGTTAAATCCCATACTAAAATTTTGAAATTACAATCCACAATTACAGGAGCAAATATCCATCTTTCAATTTTTTTTTTAACAATTTCTAGTTTTAGGTGCCGTGCAGATTTTGCCTCGTACAATTTCAGCGTTGGGATTCATAGCTTAATCAAATTGATGGCCTTTAAGTGACTGTACTCATCTAGCACTGTGCATTAGTGTAGGAGGAATTGAAGATATGAAGAAGTAAAAAATATGGTATTTTTTTGGTGAACAGTAAAAAATATATGTTATGGGAAAAAAAAACTAAATTAAATAAATCATTTATAAGCTAATTATATAGCACTGTTTGTGAAACATAGTTTGCAAAGGAAGCAAGTAAATTGAGCTATTGAATTAAATTTGAGCCCTATAAATCAGTTGAATCTCATCATGATCAGTAAAGGCCTTGGTACAACCCTAGCTGTGCTCTTCCCTGGATGACCATGTCCAACCATGCTTAACTTGTTGATAACCTTGTTTATACATTGGAGGATTAAAATAATGGGTATAAGAGGTAGTAGTTGCATTAAGCAAGGTTATAAACGACAAAAGGCTCCCTTTAACTTGTGACAAAACTGTAAGCCTCCCCAAGATCATACACAGGCTAACTAAGAGGTAATAATGGACAGAAAGAAAAGAGAGGAAAAGAAAACTAAAAACCATGTGGCTAATTCCTTTGAAGGTGCTCTAGAATTGTCAGGGAATGGAGTGCTTATTCCTGGAGTTAGGCCACCGGCATTGCCCCCACCAAAGATTGGTGTTGTTGTGGTTGAAGATGGCACATTTGGATTGTTCATTGGAGATGTTGTGCTTGGTGTGTTTGCTCCTCCAGCAGCACTAAACATTATAAGAAATCAAACAGTTAAAAGTTAGACTCCATAAAGTAATGAGTAAAGTGGCCAATGAAAAGCATTCTCATAGCTTAACACAAAAATCAGTTTTCAAAAACTAGCTTGCAATTAGTTAACCTTTTCCTCTCCTCATTGCTGTCTACGGAACCATGCAAAACTGTAAGCTAAAGCAGAGGAGGAAGGAAATGTGTGTCATAAATGGATTGAAGGCTTAAACGTGTTTTTAATCCTCCAAAATATGCTAATTTTTGTTTTTGGTTCCCCCAAAATCTGTTGTCTCATTTTGGTCCCTCATTTATTTATTTATTTTTCTTTTTTTTTAGGGCAAAGAAACAGGAAAGGAGCCTCATTTTTTGGTCCCTCATTTATGAAAATGTGTTAACTTTGATCCCTGTAGCTAACATTGTTAGTCAGAGAGCCTATATAAAAGCTACCGAATCTTGGTTGTAGGTTAGATGCGCTTGGATGATTACAAGCAATGATTTCTAACACCAAGGTTCAATAGCTTTAAGGCTTTCTAACCGTTGGATTTAGCTAAAAAGACCAAAATTTACACATTTTCTGAAATGATAGACCAAATTGAGACGAAAATTGCCATATTTTTAAGTACTAAAAACATATTTAAGCCGATTAAATTAGGTAATTTCACCTCTTGCTAGGACCATACAAATAAGTTCTAGAATTATAAAAAAAAAGGGAATCGACAACTATGGCATACACTTCAGCCTAATGTTTGGATGCCGAAATAAATGTGTGATACTCACTACATAACTTAAAAAACCTTTTTTTTTTATAATAAAATTAGTCCTTTTTGTTCTTCAAATGAATCTCTTAATCTGTCCCTCTCCATTGTGCTACCATTCAACCTACCATGTGAAACAAAAGTGGTAATACATTGAACTTTTATAATGTAATATAACCATGTAGGTGTGACCCCTCCACAAACGATAAAGACTGATAATGACACATGGGAGGGCAAAATAAACCTAGAACTCGCAAGTATGGTCCCACCATTTGTCCCCAACTCCATCGACAATTTTCTCATTACAGTGCTAGGCTGAGGCATAAGATAAGATATCAAAAGGTGTCAAACACATTACAAGCAATGATTTGGATCACAGCCAGAATCTTTTATATGATTCCTTATTGCTGTGTACTACAATAGGCATGGTTGCCTTATTGCTTTGCTAATGGACCCTAGACGTACAAAAAAAGGAGACCTAGGTGCAGGAACCTTTTCAAGCACATTAGTTACATTAACAAATCAAATAAACATTTGAAGGTGACTATTCAGCTCAATTCAGTATGTAATTAATAGGTTGTTATTACTCAGTACCTAAGTGTAATTATCCATCCAAAAAACTCCTTTCATGCAATTCACCCTACCACCTAACCATATCTTTAATAACATAAAAACAATTTAGTAAAAACAATCTAGAAACATGGGTTTGTTTGATTACACTTTTTAAAAACAGTTTTCTGTTTTTAAAAGTTTAACAAGAACAAAATTAGTTCTTTATCTATTTTTTAAAAACAAAAAAAAAATGGTTTTAAAAAGTGTATCAAATAAGCCTCCTCTTTCTCTGCCTTTTATTTTCTTTCTTTCCTTTTGCCAATCATCAATACCGAGTGACCCCTTTGGCTAATGACTCTTCACAATGAAGTTGGTATTTCTACAATAAATAATTACCAAGTAAAGCCTAAAACTTTCATATTTAAAGGCCCATTTGATACACTTTTTAAAAACAGTTTTTCTATTTTTAAAATAAACAAATAACAAATTTGGTTCTTGTTAAAAATTTTAAAACAAAAAGTTGTTTTTAAAAAATGTAATCAAACAGGTCTTTAATCTCTATACACCGCAGCACCACAACCCCCGAAATGTAGTGAAAGGTTATTCATAGCTTTTCTTTCCAACTTCTTCTTCAGGGTTACATGCAAGTGGATATTATAATTGGATGGAGGCAAAAGCTTCAAAAAGACAGGGCAAGCTATTGCTATAAAGCTAAATTTTGAAATGTTGATGAAGTGATGGGTGAGAATATTTCAGTAATTATGTGGGCATCAAGTGGTGCTCATATGCAAATTTGTTGGATGGTTCAATTTTGGACTTGAGAGATAACAACTAGGCATATGTTTGGGACAGCGTCACTTTTTCCACAATGACTAAAACTCACGTCAAATTTTCCATGGTAACATGAAAGCTACAATATGTAGTTTTCGGTTTTTTGCATCAAATTTGCTTTGAAACATGCGTTTGTTGGTTCAAACGCAAAACCAAACATATGCTAAACAGGCTTCAAGTCCTAATCAAGGTTTTGGATTCGAGTAACGTGAATGAAAAAAATAATTACTTAAATAGATTTGTCCGATTGTATGAGTCAACCCAACTCAACGCGAATTAAATTAGTCAGGATCTAACGTAATTTCATAAAAAAAAAAAAAGTTGGTACTATGACATTTTCCACGTCAGTTACTGCACCATTGCATCAGATACTGACACTGTTCTTTTGCTCACTGACTGCTCAGTCACTTTGGCACTGTAAAAGCATATATCACATTAGGACTCTTGAAGACTTTGAACAAAAACGTACGATCAAGATAAACCTGAGCCACTGGATGGAGTGGGCCAGTGAGACTCATCCAACGGTCTAATTACAAGGGACAGGAAATAGCCATTAGCCTGGCCCATCCCTCAGATCTGGGGGGGCGTTACAATACACAGCGTGCCAGTCAAATAGTACAACCAAATTGTGCAACCCAAGATTTTGAAAATTTGAAGAACCGGACACTGGGAAAAGAACATAAAGAAACCCTGGTTTGTTTCATGGTACCAAGGGAACCACAAGCTACATTTTTTTCATATACTTTACTCTTACATCTATTATTTTTGAAAATTTCAAACAATTCTCTTCTTTTTTTTTCTTAAATTTATTTTATTACTATCTATTTTAAAAAATTAATTATACTTAAACTCTTTATCCACTTTGTTCAAACTCTTTATCGCACGAGCCAATATCTCTATCTTTTATATAAAAAAAAAAAAAAATATTTTCTACTGATTTTTTGGTGTTAGCTAGTGTGGAGTATGGACTAAAATAAGATGCAAAATGACGTTAGAGCCATTCATGCATGGAGATACGTGTCACAAACCCACTAGGTAGGAGCTAGCACCTCTTCTATTCAGTTCACACTCACTCACGTCTCACAGAACAGTGAAGCACAGCCCATTTGATTTCTAGCCATGTTCAGCATCCTATCGTATTTGGCAAGCCATTTGGATCAGACAGAAGAAAAGTTACCAAAGCAAAAGGGAAACATAATAATCATAAAAAAAATACAGCTAAGAATGAAATCCATTTACTTCAATATCAAGGAACGTAGACCGTTTCACTTTCGCCGGTTACAAAAATGCACCCTTTAAACCCACACCGCACCTCACTTTAAATAAATTTCTATAATAATAATAATAATAATATAATAGCAACACATTAAATCCAATCAGACACAGAACATACCTTGCTGAAGACGGGTACACGCAAGATCCGTAGCCTAAGCAAACCCAGTAAATAAAAAATAAATAAAAATGAGATCAAAGTAATAGACAAATATAAGTAAGTAAATAAATAAAAAGCATTAAGAATGAAAGAATGAAGAGAAAGGGTGATTACTGGGATCGGTTTGGGCAATGGTGGCAGTGCCAGAAAAATCACAGGAGCCAGGGGCTCTAGCTTTGTGCTGATAGTAACTATCGAAGGCATAAGAAGCATGAGCTTGAATGGTATTTGGGAGAAAGCAGAGTCCATCTGGTTGAAGAGGAAGACAATCAGCACCTGCACCACATGCATAGTCCAACGCTGTTTGAAGCGCGTCGTCGCTCGCATCACTCCTCACCACGCACCAACTCCCACCTCCTTCACCACTCACACTAACACTACTACTACTACTACTACTACTCATCACCACATTCATAACCACGTTAATGGTCAATAATAATAGCAGCAAAGAAACGGGGTTTGATGGTGCCATTGAAGAAATAGTTATATTAACTAAGGAGGAGTGTGGTTAATTGTTTTGGTAATTAGTTGGTAAAGGAGGAGAGAGAGTGAGAGAAAGAAAGAAAGGGGGGAAGTGTTCAGCGGAAAAGAGAAAAATATTATGTTGTGAGAGAGTGTGGTGTGGGGATGTAACTGGAATATATCGAAGCAGCTTTCGCTTTCTTTTTCGCTTCTCTTTTTCTTTTTCAGTATAATAAACGGAGAAAATGTTTCAGTTTATTTTATTTTATTACGTTGTAACGTTAGTGTCCCAACGGCGAGCGTGAGAATCCAGTTCTACCAAGTCCCGTTGCTTGTTCATTTGCTGTCAAACAAATAACATAACGCCCAAATCTACACCCAATATCATGGATTACTTCTAAACCTAACGCATCTCTCTCAAAATCTTCTCTTTACTTCTCTTTTTCTTCTTTCTCATCCACCAGAAAGCAGTGGTTTTTGGCCATTTTTTGGCCTGAAATCACCCCTCATCGTTTTTCCTCTTTTTTTATCTAAATAAGTGATTTTTCCACATAGATCTAGTTTTTCTTTCGTGTTTTTTTTTGATTTCGTCATCTGAGTGCGACATTGTTTTGTTCATCGTCTTGATGCGGCGTTGTTTGGTTTTTCGTCTTGTTGCAATGTTTCGTTTGGTTCAGATTGACAGATCAGCTTCGATCCATTACATAGTCAATCAAGACGTGGGCATCAACGTTACAGATCTGGAGTGCTAATGGTAGTCACCGCCAACCTCAACATCATTTCTTCCTTACAAATGGCTCCTGAGCATCTGGTTCGATTGGTCATATCCGAAACCACCTATATTCGATTTGAGTATGCACATAGCAAAGTAATGACCCGTAGCTGGATGAGATTAAAGACTATGACTCATCATTTCTCTTTGGCCATTGACCGTAATTGGAAGCTTTTGTTTTGGCTGTTAAGATTAAGATGGCTTGGTAATGCCATATTGACTTCTGTTCTGATTAAGTGTTTCATTACTGTGTACTTGGCTGACTTAGATATTCGTATTGATTTTCAAATTCTGGATAGGGAATGCCCAAACACATTCTGTTCAATTTGGGTGTATAGATCTTTTTTCTAATTATTGAATGAAGTTTGATTACGGTAAAAAAAAACACATAACATCGTACATGTCGGGGAATAAATATTACTCCCTGTTCCATTATAAGTGTCACATTAAAAAGTTTCACACATATTAAGTAGAAGCTATAAAAGAATGAAAGAGTGTAACAAGTTTACTAAATTATCTTTATTAACCATTTGGGTATTAACAGTTGTCATAAATGTACAGTTGAGTATAATGACTTGAGAATGATATACTTATTATTAATTTAAGAGTAAAACTGAAAAAAAAAAGTCATTAATATTACATCGAAAACCTAACATGACACTTATTTTTGGACTATTTTTTTATTACAAATATGACATTTATAATAAGACGGTGGGAATAATAGTATTGTGTTTTATAAATTAATTTTAAACTTTAAATAGTTATTAAATTTGTATTAATTTTTTAAGAATTAAATTTGTATTCTTCTCACATGTATGTATGCACAACACAATGCCGTTTTATAGTCTATCCCGATAGATAGCTTATCGTAGAAAATTGTCTTAATTTAAATTGTAATTTTAAATTTTAAATAATTATTAAATTTGTGAAACATTTTTTTCAATGACCATTATACACCTGCAGACCTATTTTCGATAATTGCTTCAAATCCTCGATTAAATGCATTAAGTGAATGTTTATATCATTACTCCTTAATTGTTATGACCTACTCGCTCCGATAAGGAATAAAAATCTAAAGTTGCATTTGATTTGCAGGAATTTTGGACAGTAAAAGAGTGCTTGTTTGATGTTTGGTTGAAAAAATGGTCAAAGGGGTTTGGATAAAATAGGGGATGAAGGATAGCACAAAAACTTAAATTCTTGTCTCCTATAAACCATGGGACAAAAAGTTGTCCCAAGAACAAACTATCTAAAAGACTAAAATACTCACTTTTATTACTTACTACTATTAAGAGTGTGTGTGTGTGTGTGTGTATATATATATATATACACACTCTAAGAGTAACTCTTGTCTGAGTTACTCCGGTTAATATCTCTCTCTATATATATATACACACACACACACTCTAAGAGTAACTCTTGTCTGAGTTACTCCGTTTAATATCTCTCTATAGACATTGAATTTTATCAATCCAACCGTTGAATATCGTCATATTATGTTAATGATCATGCATACCAAATTTTAGATAAATTGGACATCCGTAGCTATGTAATCATATGATCAACATTTTACTTGTAAACTAAAACGTATATTATACGTTGAATTGAAGTGATATGATGAAATGTCAAATATTTTTAAAATTTTATGGAGTTGATCTATTCAATAAGAACTTTTAATTTGATGGTTTGATTGATGAAATTTGATGTTTATAGAGAGATATTAACCAGAATAACTCAGACAAGAGTTACTCCTAGAGTTATTTGATCCCTCCTCTCTCTATATATATTGAATTTTACCAACTGAACCGTCAAATTAAAAGTTCTTATTGAGCAGATCAATTCCATAAAATTTCATAAAATTTTAAAAATATTTGATACTTCATCAAATAACTTTAATTCAACGTATAATATACTTTTTAAAATACAAATAAAATATTAGTCATATGATTACATAGCTACAAATGTTCAATTTATCTAGAACTTGCTTTATAGCTCGTGCCTTGCACGAGACTGTTATGTATATTTATTTAATAGAATATTTTTACATTAAAAGAAATTGATTTGAATTTAGATATTATTAAGTGTAGCAACTTTTTGTATATAAAATCAAATATTTCTAAAATTTAATTTACCTAACAATTAGTTAATAAGTTTCATGTAAAATATTTTTGTAGTACATAAAATATTTATTCACGTGCGGCATATATTGACACTAAATTTAAATATTAAATAAGTTTTTGCATAGATATTGATATTGATATGCTTTCATATAATATATATGTTCTTCTATTGAAAAAATTCATTCTCGTGTTCTATATTCTTATTCTAATTCTTAAGTTATTACGTTTTTTCTATTTTTATATGATTTAAATATTAATAAACTTTTGTGTAAAACTTTTGTTTTCATTGAATGTAATTATTTACACAAATAATTTAAATTTGAATATGTTTTCATATGTAATTTAGGAGATAAAGGAGATAATATTATATTATAGATAAGCTATATAAATAACATTTAAATTTAGAGATAAAATTCATTCACATTAATTATATAAATATATATAATGATAATAGAAGTTTAAACAAATATTTCTTGCTTGAAATTGATAACAAAGAATGCCAGAAAAACCTAATAATTATAATGAAACTCATTTCTCACAATACATACCCCAGTAGAAAATCTAATAACAGTCATTTAATCGAACTAATTTTTTCTAAAATGAAGACATATTTTTCCTATATTAAAACTGTTAGAAAACACTCATGGTTCAGTTCTTAGTTGCAGAATAGAACCAATAAAGGAAAATAAATAAGACATATCAATTAAAATGAATGACATTTAATGAAAAACATTTAATTTAAACTATAAATCATATAAATTAAAATTTTAAATTTGAATAAATCCCCCTTTATCTCTCATTTAAAGTTATAATACCAATAAAATACTGAATAATATTTTAATAGAAATATAAATTTAAAAAATAAATCAATTTTTTTTACAGGAAAAACATAAATCACATGTTTAGTTGGCTCCCAAATTTTCATTGAGATTCCAATATGTATTTTTCAATTGATTATTAACGAAATGACATAGCCTACTTTCAGTAAAAAAAAATAATGAATCGGGTTAAAAACAAATATTATATAGAAATGTTTTTAATTTAATAATAATATTTTAGTTAATTCAGATACTTTAGTTTCAACCTATATTAAAAATTATTTAACTTCAGATTTTAAACATTATTGAATGATTCAATTGCTTTGATCGAATTGTATGTATGACCAAAAATACAATATTTGTAAATATTTTTTTAAACAACAATAATTGTTTTTACAGTTATTATAATAATAGAAATAATAATTATAGTTATAACTGGCTCAATTCAAAATCATGAAAAAATGTCATTTTAATGTCCAATTAAAGTTTCCAAAATTGAAATTATGGTTTTGAAATCACAATTTTAGTCCAATTTAAACAATTGATATATTTTGTACATTTTTCAAATAATATAACATTTCAATCAAAACAAATAAATTATATATATATATTTGAAAAATTAATGCGAGACTTTTAAATGTTCAAAATAGAATCTAACTCCAATTAATACTCTCATTTGCACAATCAGTGACATTATTATACACGATAAGCACTTATAGGAAAATCTATTAATTTATTTATATTTTGAAACTCAATTCCAATACAATCAATCAAAAACTTTCCACCTTTGTCAAAAAAAAAAATCAAAAACTTTCCACCTATGAATTGAATAAAAAAAATAAAAATCTCAAATTTTGAACTTGTGACATCAACAATCCAATTAAATACAAATCTTTTAAAAAATTAGACAATACCCCAAAAAATATGTGTTTTTTTCATATTTATTTTCATATATTTGTTAAAATACATAAAAAATTAATGATTATTAACTTGGGACCTTTAGTATATCATATCACAATCACAATCTAGTTAGTTAAATAGATAATATTATTACTATCCATAGCTATATAGAGAATTTGAAAAAGTCAAAAGTTTTTGGAAATGGGATTTCATCATATATTTTAATTTTTATTACATAACATCAGATATAATAAATTTTGTATAAATCAATATTAAAATAATTTTCTACCAAAAATATTCATTTTTTGACTTTATAAAATTGAAAGTTTTTGACTAATAAAATATTTCAATTATATTTTCTATTAATGATAAAACAATTTTTATTAATTAAAATTCTATTTTAGAAATTTTTTTTGTTCTGTTTATAATTTGAAATATCATTTGATACACCAAATATTATCATGTTTATCCAAATCATAGATTCATTCATATGATAATTAACTCAATTAATATTATTCCAATTAAGCGGATTAGTAACAAATAATTCATGTTTATTTTGAAAAGTTTTAGAAAAAAAAAGAAAAATTTTATGATTGCTTTATGAAGTTTTGTTCACCTTAATATTTTGTAAACTTTGCTGCATGAGTAAAAAACTGTGTATCGAAAAAGAAAAATATAATCCGAAATTTATATTTTCTCAATTAAAATTCATATAATTTTTTTGTTTTTTTAAAAATCAATAAAGCATTTGTTGAAATGGTTTAAAATTAATGGTAAAAATCATTTTTTAATATTTGATATATAAGCCTTTTTTTCATTTAATAAACCACCCAATAAATTGAAAATAATACTTCATATGCCACTAAAGTCTGGTTTAAAATATGCATATGAGAAAAATAATAAGAAAAAAAATATATAAAAAAACCGTTCACACTCATTACTCTTTTGAGACATGTCTTCTCCAATTGGTTTATTGTTTTTCTTTTGCAGCCATTAGCTAAATCATACCCCAACAAAGAAGAGAAGAAGATAGAAGAAAGAAAAAAGAAAAATGAACATCCTTGTGCAGTCATCACTACCATTAGATTCATTGCCTAGTATTGTTTCTTTCCGAGGCTTTATACCGATACCAACGTACTGTGGAGTTCCTGTAGGTTTCCACCGTCACTCGGCCACAACGAATCACTTCCATTTGTCACTTCTGTAACGCGAGAGATTAAACATCACATGAACTATTATGTAAAAATGGTGTATCGTTGATGGCAGTAATATTTAGACAGAGCAGCTGTGAGTGGAGTTGATATGTATGTCTGGAGACTTGAAAGAGAGAGGGGATAGAGAATATTAATATTAGGTTTGTGGTAGAGATTGTATCTCGATATAATTTAGAGTATCAATCAATTATGACTAATATCAATTAAAATATTACCAAACTATCAAAATAATTTGAATTGTGTAGTAAATGAGTTGCTATACGATCAATCAATAATTAGTGAGATCAACTAAAATATTTCCAAATAATTAGAATAAATAAAAATATTAATTATAATTATTAATTGAAATGTGATAATTATTCATAATAAATTATGATTGATATATCAATTAAAATTTGGAAAGTTATTTAATGAAATATATTTATGATTGATGATAATTGCATTTTGGCGGGAATTAGAATGATGATGTTTTGACATGTGGCATAGTCTCACGTGTCAAAACTCTATTTTATATAATATAGTTGATTTGGTATGCATGATCCTTAATGTAATATGATGATATTTAACAGTTGGATTGATAAAATTCAATGTCTATAGTTAGTTATTAAGCTGAGTAACTCTGACAAGAGTTACTCTTGGAGTCATTTGATCTCTCCTCGTATATATATATATATATATATATATATATATATATATATAAACGTAAAGTGTGTTATTTTTGTCAAAAAAGTATTTACGTTTTGCCTGTTATATATTTATAATTGCATTTTTTATGTTACATTTATATTTATATTTATATTTATATATAATACAATATTATATATATTATACATTATCATTTCATTATTATATAACTTAATATTGTGTATAGTATTATATATTATACATCTAATACTTATTTAATATAATATTATATATTATAAAATATTTATATATATATTTTATATGATATATTATGTATATAAAAATATAGTATTATATTACATTGTGTTTTTTAAAGAAATATATTACATTGTATTAAATATTATATAAAGGGCATTTAAGTAAAATTTACATTGTTTTACTTGTGTTGTCCATTGTCCACCAAACAAGATACAAGATAAATAGTTGTGCAGTTACTTAAACACTTGTCATGTGCTGTTCTCTTGTCATGTCCCTCAATACGAATCAAACGCACCCTAATTCACATGAAAAATATTGATTGATCAACTCACTTGCATAGGAAATAAGTATATCTCATTAATATGTCTTATTATAAATAAATGAATAAATGAAATTAGACATTTAATGTTTCTGAAAATTGATATTTTTTATAATTAGGACCAATAAAATGAACCCATTTTGTTCCTTTTAAAAAGAACTAAAATGAGTATAAATTAATAGACGCAATACTCCCTCTGTTCCATATTAAGTGTTGTTTAAGGTTTTTTTAGGATGATCGGTCAAAAGTTTGTTTGCCAAAAAACCGTGGGGGCTTGGAGTTAAGAACCTTGCATTGTTTAACTATATCCTTCTTACAAAGTGGAAATGGAGATGTCTAAGTGACCATGGAGCTATTTGGTACAATCTTCTTTCTAACAGATACGATCCTCTTGCAAATTTGTTAGTCAATGGTTCTTTTCCCTCCCATAATAGTTCCATTTGGTGGAGGGACATTGTGTTGTTAGAACTAGGTTGGTTTGCTGGATCGGTTCGAATGAAGCTCTGTGATGGCTCTAATATTAAATTTTGGTCAGATAGATGGCTGGGCATGGCTTCGATTAAAGAGATTTATCTAAGACTGTTCCAGATTGCTGCTGATCTAGACGCAACAGTGTGTAATTTAGGTTCTTGGGTAGATGATTCTCGGTCTTGGCAGCTGAGCTGGAGAAGAAGATTATTCGATTGGGAACAACGACTTTTGGAGGAACTACAAGCACCGTTAAATGGAGTCTTTCCGGTCAGACATGTCCATGATGATTGGGTATGGTCACTTGACAATTCTAACTGCTTTTATGTTAAATCTGCATACTTGAGCTTGTTAAACTTGAGGGAGGTAGCAGCAACTGAATCAGACTCACGTGGCGTGTTTCCAGCTTTGTGGCGTTGCTCTGCTCCATCTAAAATCTTAGTATTTGTCTGGAGGGTGTTATTAAATCGCATTCCCATAAGAGATGCTTTATTTCGTAGAGGAATATTGCGGGATACGCATGATATTAGCTGCTGCTTTTGTTTTCGGTTTACTGAATCTGTTCAGCACCTTTTCTTTACTTGCAAATTTTCTTACTCCATTTGGGCTTCAGTATCAGCATGGTTGGGGATAGAAAGTGTGTTCCATGCTGAAGGTGCTCTACATTTTATTCAACATGGAGCATTATTTTGAGGTAAACATTCTAGGAAGGTAAAACATCTCATTTGGTGTGCGGTAGTGTGGGGCTTATGGTTACACCGTAATAAAGTAATTTTTCAAGGGTCTATTGCGGATTCCGATTTGGTTATTGCACAGATAAAATTAACTTTATGGGGGTGGTTTATTCATAAGGAAGGTAGATTTTGTGGGCTGCCTTATTAAATTGGTGTATGAATTCTAGGGAGTGTTTTTTTGGCTCTTAAATAGACTCATGTAACTGGACTTTGTATTGGGTTAGAGTACATCTTATACTCCTTTCGTAATATATTGCTTGCTTATCAAAAAAAAATCAACAAATAACTTTATAAGTAGAACAATTTTACTAAATTATCCTTGTCATAAATGTATAGTTGAATTATAATAACTTGAGAGTGATGCATGCAATATTTATTTGGGGGAAAAATTAGACGAAAAAAGTAATGTTGCACTCAAAAAAATAAAGTGACACTTAATATGAATTTTTTTTTCTTTTGCTAAAATGACACAATTAATATGGAAAGGGGTATTATATAGTAGCATTTGATGCATAACTATAGGGGTAGGTTGTAAATTATCAAAATTATCGGCTATGTATTGTGTATGCTATTTTGAAGACCATGCAGATTTATTTTGTCACTAGATATGTTGGGAATAGGGTCGTTTCTCGGTTCTTGCCCAAAATCAAGATAATGATAATTAATTTTAGACCATTGAGGAAAATTTGTAAGGGGATGGAGTTTTCCATCAATTGAAAATTTTAGCTATATTGGCGATCCAACCGTTTTTATAATTTTTTTTATTGTGGATATCAAATCGACAAAATTTAAAAATAATTGATATTTGATCATATAACTTCAATTTAATGTATAATATATTTTTTATAAAATTACATAACAATGAATAATTATTTTATCTTATATATATATGACAATATTTTCACAAATTATAAAACATTAATGTGGCTTTCATGTCAAAGCTGAGTACTAGTTATTCTTAAGACAAAACTTAGATCCGGTCGAGTGCCTATTATTCCACTTAAAAAACGGTTATTTTCCATAAAAGGGTGTAAGAGCATCTCCAACGGTTGTTTTTAAGTTGTTCTGAAGAGTTGAAGAACGCCTTCTTATGTTCTACACCATTGGAGTGCAGTGACATGGATAACAGGGTGGAGAACGATTCTGCTGCAAGAACCCTAAAGAACGCCTGAGCTATCAGAACCAACAGCAGCAAAAGGTGGAAAAAAAAACGAGGGAACCGACCAGTAAAATAAAAGAGCGAGGGAACCAACAGAAAAGGGAAAGGAAAACCCCAACTCAAACCATTGAAGAAGAAGAACACATATCAAATTGAAATCAAACCCAGAAATAAAAAAAATTAAAAATTAGATTCAAGCAAAGATGAAGAAATCGAACCCTAAATCAGAAAAATCACAAACCCTAAATCAGAAAAATCAAAGTGGTCTCAGACCTTCAAATCTTTACCCTCCTCCCTCTTCAGATCTTCAAATCATCAGAGCTTCAAGTCAGGAGTGGAGAAAAATCACAAAAAAAATACTCCTGTTCTTGGAGCTGTGGGGTAAAGTCTTTACCCTCCCTCGTCGACTTGCACGGTGAAGTAAGGAGGAGGAAACTGTTGCCATCGGAGATGAGAACAGGGCGGTCGAGTGGGGGAGAAGGGGATGGAGCCATGGAGGCAGTGAGGATCCGATTGGAAGTGAGGGAGGAGGGGAGGTGTTCGGAAGAGGACAGGGGATGCGGTGAGGGATGAGGGGAGGCGGTGAGGACAGGGGAGGCGGTGAGGATAAGGGAACTCGTATGGCCTGAAAGGCTAGTTTTTTGTGAGAGCATAAGAGAATGAACGAGAGACAAGAAGAGAGGTTTGAAATGAGAGACGCGTGGAGGAGAGGATTACCGTGTGGAGCCTTTCACCTGGCCGATGAGAGAAAATTGATGGAGGAGTGGTTAGGGGGCGAGGCGCTGATGAGAGAAAGTTGAGGGAGACCGAGAGTGTGTGGCTGATGATTGTGGAAAATGGCAGTGGGTGACCCATGAAGGTTCTGGATAATTAGAAAAAATTAAAGAAAAAATTGAATAATTAGAAAATGTTTGAGTGGTGAAAGTAAAAATTGTTACTGTTATGAGAGATTGGATGAGAGATTGGAACATCACAGACTAAAAATGTTGGGTAATTGAAATGTCTAGAGGATCTAATGTTACCGTTTTAATTGTCCAAAGGATTTAACGTTACCGTTTTTTAGTTATATATAAATTTTGCTTCATTTTTACTTAATTTTCCACACAACTTCTCAACTCACAAATTTTACACACAATTTCTCTTGTCATAATCTCATCAAATTGTGTAATATTCTCGCATTCTCTCACGTTTCAGTCACCCATATAATGGATCCAAACAATTCTGAAGACTTTGATACACTCTAGAGCCGAATTGTAGACGAACAACTCGAGGACAACACCGAAGAAGAAATAATTGAGGCTAATACGCGAGGGGCAATAGCAAGCTGACAACACCAGTAGGTGTGGACAAAGAAGAACACATATTGATCGAAGTTATGAAGAAGGGAATAATCGATTGGCAAGTGACTACTTTTCTCAAAGTCCTGTATACACGAATGCTCAATTCCGACGAAGGGTCAGAATGCAAAAGCATGTTTTCCTCCAAATTGTAGAAGCCCTTGGAAATCACGATGAGTACTTTTGTATGAGGTTTAATGCAGCCGGTAGAATGGGTCTTTCGCCGTTACAGAAGTGCACTGCCGCTATTCGTATTCTGACATATGGATCATTTGCTGATAGTGTGGATGACTATGTCCGAATTGGCGAAAGCACTACAATGGAGTGCTTAGAGAGATTTGTAAAGGGTGTTTATGCGGTATTTAGGGATGTATACCTGAGAAGACCTAATAATGAAGACATTGCATGCCTATTACAAATGGGGGAGACACATGGCTTTCCAAGTATGTTGGGTTCTATTGATTGTATGCACTGGGAATGGAAAAATTGTCCAATTGCGTGGAAAGGCCTCCACAGTCGAGGTGATCACGACAAACCTACAATCATGTTTGAAGCAGTGGCATCGCAAGACTTGTGGATTTGACATGCATTTTTTGGCACCGCGGGTTCAAACAATGACATTAACGTGTTAAACAAATCAAATGTCTTTAGTGATGTCTCGAACGGAGTAGCTCCTCTGGTGCATTACACAGTGAATAGAACTCCATATAATATGGGATACTATCTAGCAGATGGTATTTATCCGGAGTGGGCTACATTTGTCAAGACCATCCCAATGCCACAAGGAGAAAAAAGAAAACTATTTGCTCAACGACAAGAATCAGCAAGAAAGGACGTCAAACGGGCATTTGGAGTCCTCCAATCTCGATTCGCGATTATACGTGGTCCGAAACGTGCTTGGCACATGAATATAGTCAAACATATAATGATGACATGCATCATACTACACAACATGATTGTTGAGGACGAACGACACACATACAGTGGTAATTTTGATTATGATCATGTAGATAATGACACCTTAGCAGCTGAAGTATCTGCCGGTCCTCATCTCGACTTTACAACATACATGCAACAGAGAACACATCTTCATGAAAAACAAAACCATCGATAACTTCAAGCAGACTTGGTGGAGCACATTTGGGAACGTTTCAGACATGAGAACAATGAAAACTAATTTCGCAATAATGTTATATATTTCTCGTCATATTTATGTATGTATTTCTCTTCTTTATGTATTTCTCATCTTCATGTATTTCTCGTCATATTTACGTATTTCTCATCTTCGTGTATTTCTTGTCATATTTACGTATTTCTCATTTTAATATATTTCTCGTCATATTTATGTATTTTCCATTATTTTAATTTATTAATGATAAATAATATATATAAAGAAAATTTGCAATATTTTTAATATTTCTATTTTTTGTGTATTTATTATTTTATAATTAAATTATATATGAATTAAAATTTTAATTTGAAATAAAAAATATAAATATAAATAATAAGTGAGATCAACTTTAGGACCCACTTAAGAACAAAAAGATTGTTCTTCCATTAAAATGAAAAATGAGTTTAGTTTTTCAATCTTATGTGGCATGTTAGAACCTACTTAAGAAGATATAAGAACTCACATTGTGTTTTACTATTGGAGATGCTCTAACAGTTTCTTAATAGACCCATTGAACCATTTATGATAGTTTTTTTGGTATGAGACCAAGATATAAGTTTTGTCCTTGTTATCAATTAATTTTTGTTTTATTATTCTTAACTTTAACGGTATATGGCCAAAATGTATACATTGCCAGAGAAAGTGAAGAACCATGACTCTTTGGTTGAGTCACGTATCTTCTCTATTGCGGTTAATTAGGTGGTGTATGATACAGTTTCAGCGCGCTTCGAATGATGATCCATTGATCTCTCATTCATGTTGGGACTAAGCGATGCCACATTCGGGTTGTTCGTTGGAGTCGCTGTGATTGGTGTATATGCTACTCCAGCAGTCCTAATTAAACATCAAAAGAAAAATCAAACAGCGTTACGTACCGATTAGTCTTCTTAATAAATAAAATGTCGAGTATATATATAATTAAATTCACCGTAAAACCAATCAAATATTAAAAGAAAAAACAATTTAAGCAACAATACTCCATACCTTAGAGAAGATGGGTAAATACATCGTCCAAAGCCTATACACACCAAGAAAAGAGAAGATGAGATCAATAACTGATAAACAATATAATTAATCAACAATGCTATTGATCCAAAATCGACTTCAAAATATGTAGTTAATGCAGTTGAAAAATGTGGTTAATGAAGTGTTGAGTTTGATTAATAGATATACTATGGTATCGCAACTCATTAAATATCAATTGAACTTTATTAACCACGATTTTAAACGTTATTAACCACAATATTTATATGTTCAAATATACATGTAATAGATTATATTTGAACACCTGAAAATTGTGGTTAATAACGTTCAAATTCATGATTAATACAATTCAGTTGATGGTTAATGAGTTACAATACTTTGGTATATTAATTAACCATGTTCAACACTTCATTAACCACGTCTGTATTAAACAGAAAAATTGTTATCGATTTCAGTGTAGCAAATTGACGTTCAAATAAGATTTCTCAGAGACTAATTAAATGAGGTGGATATCATACTGGGATTGGTTACGGCAATGGTTGCTGTGCCACCAAAATAACACGAGCCAGGAGCACCACCCTTGCGCCGATAGTAGCTATCAAAAGCATAGGAAGCATGATTTTGGATGGTGTTTGGCATAAAGCAGCTTCCACCGGGCTGAATAGGCCTGCAATCAGCTCCATTTCCACATGCATAGTCTAAGGCACTGAGGAGTTGCTGATACCCAGCATCACTCCTCGCCACACACCAATTTGTTGCTCTTACACTCTTCACATTCATGGTGACGGCTGTGAGAAAGGTTAACAGCAGAAGAGAAACCAGCTTTGGTGATGCAGATGGTTGAGCCATTGTAAAAATTAAGGGTTGGATCTTTTGTTTCTTAATTATGAAAAGCTTTTGTTTTCTAGGCTTCTACTTCTATTTTTGCTCTCTTTTTCGTATATATATACAACATGAGTATCAATAATTAATAAATGGGTTGACCAGCACTTATAGTTATTGTCATTAAAAATATAAAAGACAAAAAAACTTATTAAAAAATTAAATATTTATTATACCTTTGTATTTTTTATCTAATAAATGTTTTATATTTTAATAAAATAATTTATTTTTATATCTTTAACAACAATCCTAATAAAATTGTAATAAAGTATGTTGTCCAATAAATTTCAACTATTGCTTAACACACATATATTTACTATCTTATTGCACATAAATGAAGAAACTAATAAAATATTCTTTTTTATATTTAATTTTTTGTCTTATTTCTTAATATATCATTTATCTCTTTAACATATTATATTTTCATGATTCTCTCTCTTATTAAATAAATAAGTAAAATAAGAATATAATTGATAAAATAATAATTAATATTATCTTTTTTTAGGAAATAATTAATATTATCTTGAACTTCCAAAATGTCAAATAAACTAGAAAATAATTCTTCTAAAACCATCAACATAGTTGGGATGAAAGCCATTATTGTGATGCCTGTGCATGTCAAGCTTTGTTTTTTCTTTTTAGGCGGGAGTTTCTTTCTTGCGGTTTTCCATTTTGTTTCTGCTCATGGGTTTTGGTCTAGTCCTCCCATGTTTGTTTGTTTTTCCTTTTTTATTAATAAATTTTAGGCGGGGGTACTCTTTTTCCTTCTTGGTGTTTTTTCCCTAAGGAGGGTTTTGCATCAGAAGGTTTTAACGAGGCATCTCTCCTCTCTTTTGCCTAAAAAAAAAAAAATTCTTCTAAAACCACACGTAAGAAGGGAGGTTCTATTTGTTTAGACAGAAACTAACATGTAAACCCCAAAAGGATAGTCTAGCAGAGAATGATAGAATCTCGTATATGACAAATCGCAGGTTTGAATCCCTACTAGCTCTCTTGAGATGAAGTAAATATAAATTTTATTCTAAGTGCTCTTAAAGGTCGAATATATTCTCTACTTTGTCGTGGGCCACTATCTCTTCATCATAATTTTTCATTATAAAAATATTAGTAAATTTTTTTTATAAATATTATACTATTTAATATTATTGATACATTAAATATTATGGTTTTAATATTTTTTATAATAATTAATAATCAAGGTGCTTTAAGAAACCCAAACAGAAGTCACCTATATATGTTTTTTTTTACCAACACCTGTTTATGCTTACATTAAATTTTAATTGTCTCATCTTTTAAAAAAATTCCACATTTTACTAGAGTTAACAAAACGGGCTTCCCGTCCCGCATCAGAGCCGACCCGAACCGGGTTTGTGAGCAGTGGCGAACCTAAGACCCTAGGCCAGTGGGTGTAATTTTTTTTTAAAATTATACGTCACTTATTGCTAAAAAATTAAGAGACTATTGGCAGCAGTAACGAAATTTAAAATCATAAGAACATTTACAAACTATTACACTATGCTAAATTGCATTAAATTACAACTTTGTGCTGCGTGTCTTGAAAAACAAATCCATTATTTATATTACTTATATATCCTTATAATTATTTATATTATATATTATAAAAGGTTATTTAAGTCATTTTATTTTAAATAATTTAAGCTCTCTTCCAATCCCTTCTATAAAATCCTAACATTGGATGATAGCAAAAATTGAGTTTGGAAAGATTTTTCTCCCCTACTCTCATAAAAATTGAATCAAACATAAAAAATTTAAAATAACACATCCACTTCCAGTGGCATATCTAGGACCTAGAGTCAGTGGGGCGAAAAAAAAAGATATGCCATCTCCACAATGGACTTCGTCAGACTGCAATGCCCTTTAAATTTTTGGTAAAAAACATAGACTCCAAAAGCACCAACATAAACAAGAAAAATTTATATATTAAATTTATAAATTATATATCATATGTATATTTAAAAATAAATTAAATTATAAAATTGAAACATAAGTTATCTATATATTTAAATTAGTGTAGATATTAATTAATAATAATGTGTAACTCATTTTAACCCCAATAATGTGTAACTCATATTCTAAACGACATAGTACGCGATACAGTGGCAGTGGGTGCAAAAGTGACAGGGGCATGACAGGATAGCAGCTGTTGCAGCACACAAATAAAAGTGTCGGGTGAGACAATGACAGTGGGTGCAAAAGTGTGTAGTGAGTTGGGTCAAGATAAAAAAAATACAAGAGAGTAACTAATATTTTCTGAAATCCAGTGGGTGCATGTGACCACACTGGTGTGTACGTGGGTCTACCCCTGTTTGTGAGCTTTATCAGACCGGGCCAAAAAGATCCCGATAAATTTGGGCTCTAAAAATGGTGCCTAAGCCCAACTCTATGCAGGCTTCAGGCTTATTTGGTGTCCAACATATGTTTTTTATTTTAAAAAAATCAACTGGAAAAAATAAATTAGCTTTAGATATAGCTAGAAAAGTTCGTTATTGGTTAATAAATTAACCTTAAGGTTTCAAAAAAAAAAAATTAACCTTATGGTAGAACCATTTTTCGTGTGAGTGAAGCAAGGTTTAATGTTGAAACAGAAACAACAGGTTAGAGTCGGCCAAAAAAAATCACTTTACGAGGACAGAGAGGAAAATCTTGGTGGTGCTAATGGTATAAAGCAAATCACCTTATGAGGACTAACAGGAAAATAATAAAAGATGCACTTTGATTTGGATAGGAACAGGATCTGAGCCAAAAAAGCCCGGCCAGTTGCAAATTGAGCTCAAATTTTATCGTCCAAAACCTATGTTTTATCGAGCTTTTTAAGGCCCAATCGACCGGTCCAGCCCATTTTGACGCCTCTATGTTTTACTTCGTCAAAATAATTCTTTCCACATTTTACTTACTACTAGCATAATATGATGTTAATTTCGCGCTAAATCCCTCACCTTCCTTATTGCCGCATGTGCTTTCCTCTTTTTTCCCCTATTCACCGGTGACTATTTAATTTGCATTGATTTTTCCCTATTTTCGGTTTCGGTTTCGTGTCTATTAAATAAACGAGCTTCGGATAAATTGTTTTTTTAGTATCACAATTAAATGGGCATGGGGTTTTTTATATTATAAGTTCAGTTACAATTGTTTTTATATTATTAATTAGTTAATAAATGTCATTTTAATTCTCTGAAACGGTTACGTTCGCCTATCCAATTTTTTTTTTGGTCAACACCTAGTCAATTGTTTTTTATTGCCACTCTCATTGCATTGCATATAAATTAAATTTTATTAAAAATATATTACAAAAAAATTCTATTAAAAATAGGAAAGAAGTAACTTACTATGTAAATGGTTTTGGAGAATATTAATATGGATGCATTATGTCAGACTTTATTTACCTCTAGGACGATCTCTAAATTAATCCGAGTCTCTTTACTCTAGACACCAGAGTGGAGTCAAAGATCTCTAGACAAAAAAATCGATGCATTAGGTAACACATGATGCCCACATTAAACTAAATTAGATACTATATAGAAGTGAATAACCAAGAAATTATGTCAAAAACTTTTTTTTTGATACAATTACGTCAATAGCTTTCTTTTTCCAAAAAAACCATTTTGGCATAATTGATACTTTCATTATACATGGCTGCGTTTAATGGAAATAAAATAAAATTTGATTTTGTTTTCTTCGTAATTGTTGAATTATATTAGCATCCTTTCCTTAAAGCATGCAGTTTGGCGGATGTTATGGCTACAATTTTAGTAAACGCTGATTTTATACCAAAATAGGGGTTGAATGAGATTTTATTGTGCTCTTTACTGCCTTTCTTTGCAGTTTTATATTTGATCATAACCATAAGTGTTGTAGTAGTAGTCATCTTCATTGGAAAGGCTGAAAGATCATCAAACAAGGCATTATGGCAAAAAGTGTATGTCTTAGCTATGCGTTTCTTTTCATCCTCGCCATGGCTTTTGTGATCCAAGTTGTATATGTGAGTTCTCTCTCTGTTCTCCATCCTCATACTCATCACTCTTACTATCTCATGTTGAAAACCCTATTTGTCATTTTATGCGTATATATATATATATATATATATATATATATATATATAGACACATGCATATAGTTTTTTTTTTCCTTCCTGGTTATAGTCTTTACACAGGTTGAATTATAAGATATTCCCTGATAACTATTGTTAATTAGAAATTAGAAATCTATTACGCCTTGTTTAATTTAGCTTCTAACTTATGATCAGAGCATCTCAAGAGTTCCTGAGGGGAAACAACTTACAACGTTTATAGAGAAAAGTTAAATGATTGATAGTTTTTACAAAATTTAAGTAGTAGTAGTAGATATGATTTCAGCTAATACATACAACTATTGTTTAAAATACCCATAATTATTATAGAATTATTTTTAATTTTTTCTCTTATCAGTATTTGTTGAAAAATTTATCGAATCTAGCTTTTAGAGTGCGTCTCTTACATACTTTTTTAATGAAAAAATGACTTTTTATAAGTTAAAAATCATTTATAATGATATTAATTGTGTTTGTTTAAGCTTTTTAAGAAAATTATTTTAAAAAAATCATTTTTATGAGTAAAATGAAAAGCTATTTGCATTAGCTTTTATCGGAAAGAATCATTTTAATTTTTTTTTTATGATAATAGACCAACACAAAATAACTTCCACTTTTTTTTATAAAAAAAATCTCTAAAAATACTCTAAATTATTGATTGTGAAAATCATTTTTTAATCTATAACAAACGGAGTTTATTTAGGCAAACTAATTAATTATTCTTTTTTATCAAGAGCTGGGTTTTTTTAAAAAAAAAAATTGTACAAAAGTTTAGGGAAAGCTGAAAAATCTTATTTCAAAGCTAATTACAACGATATACAAACCAACAAACTGAACAAAGTACACTCAGCAGAAGAAAGTATGTGTATATATGTGTAATTTGTCATCCTTTTGATTCAATTTAAAGTTTGTCTAATTCTTTTTCCTATTGATTTTTGGCAAATAAAAATCCACAGGCTGGTGGTGAGGGGTCACTTCGTCCAGAAGGTACTACTAGTTCAAAACTTGTATAAATTTTAAACTTTTTGCAGCTATAGCTTATTTGAAAAACGAAGAGGAAAAAGATTAAATGATATACTCCCCCTGTTACCTAATATAAGCAAAAAATTTTATGTATTTGGTCCAAATTGTTATATTGGGTAACAGAAGGAGTATATTAATTGTTAATGATGCTCACAACGCAAATCTTGATTACATTTTACAGAGTGCGGGAATGCATGTGATTATCGTTGTTCAAAGGCTGATCATCACAGGAAAGCATGTTTGTTCTTCTGCAACAAGTGTTGTATGACATGTTTGTGTGTCCCATCTGGAACTTATGGTAACAAGGAAGAATGTCCATGCTATAACAACTGGAAGACCCAGGAAGGAAAACCCAAGTGCCCCTAATTCAAGATGATCCTTCATAACCATACTCTTGCTCATGCCATTCTATTGCATTCTCACGAGGCCGCATTATTATTATGAGTTACAATTATATGGTATATCGATGTCACTTTTGATATTAAAAAAAAAAATACAATAAGTTACTCTTAGAGCCAAGCGTATTGATGTCACATAACTCAAAAAAAAAAGTAAAATTATTTTATCTTAATTTAAAGTTTTAAGTTATTCCTTTGTTTTTATTTTCAATTTAGTCTCACATTTTTAAAATATTAATTTCGAGATAGATTATTGACTGATCTACCGGTGAGAAATACATCTGTATCTCACGTACAATCTATTGTATCAATTGTGTCGCAAATTAAAACCCAAAAAATTGTTGCAAAAAGCAAAAAAAAAAAGACCAATTTGTCCAACATATTGTCAACATTTTAAAATATGTGAAACTAAATCGACTAAAATTAACATTAAAAGACTAATTTGATAAAATAAATAAATAGCTGAAGTGAAACTTTAAATTAAGATAAAAAATATCTGCACTAATTTTGCCAATAAAATATTACTCCCTTTTGGTGTTTAAGATTACCACACAGAGTTTAAATTGATAGTATAAATTTGGAGTAAAACACCATATTCTTTTAGGCATCACCCTAATTTATTCCTTTACTTTTATCATGATCATAGTAATTTTCAATGCAAATACCATTAAAAAGTATGGTTAAATTACCTTTTTGGTTCTTTAACTTATTTATAAGGTTCATTTTAGTCCTTTAACTTTTAAAAGTGTCACTTTGATCCTTTAATTAACAACGTTAGACTAAGTTAGTCCTTTCCGTCACTTCCATTATTCCTAGAGCTGTCAATTCGGGCTGGCCCAGCCCGTTCGGGCCAGCCCATTCGGGTTGAGGACATTTTCGGGCTGGGCCGGATCGGGCCAAAATTATTTCGGGCCACTATTTTGCTAGCCCACCTTTCATCAGTAGCGGCCAAAAGCGGGCTGGCCCATGGGCTACGAAAAAAATTATGTGATAACATTGATGTGTATGAGTAATAAATAATTATATCAATGAAGAGACAAGCTATGGTGTATAAATAATTATATGACTCATAAAGAATTGTTCAAGTGGGAATATTCAGCATATGGTTTTTAATACTGATGCATTCTGTGAAGGACCATGTCTTTTAGAAACAAACTTGGTCCTCACTTCACTTGCATTGAAAACATTTTCAACAACTTCATATTTTACAATAGGGCAACCATAGAGGATATCAAAGAAACAATTCAAGCTGGATGTGGCTATGTATAAGGAAAGAAAACCTTCAGGACAAGCTACTGACTAAATAAATAGATAATGGGTCTATAAAGTTTCTTGTCCATCCCATTACAAAATAACATAAAGAACCACCAAGACAAGTCAAACGACTAAGTAAGAAAATCATGGGTCTATGTAGTTCTTGTTCATCCCATTACAAAACATCATAAGAGCTAATCATATCACAAAAAATATAGGATAACAAAACAAAAGAAACATAAAAACACAAGGATCCATCTCAAAAAAAATATTAGAGCTTATCATCTCTATTCACATCAATCTTCCTCATCCAAGATGATGACATTTGGATGATTCTTGTTGTCATCCACTTTGGTTGTCCTTTCATTCGCAGCATCAATAGGACCATCAATAGCACTAAATCCTTCTACACATTAAAATAAACATTTAGCCATAACAATAACACATAATAGTAGTAATTAAAAGTATAAAACAAATGATGTTATACAAAGTCTAAACGTTGGTTTACCATCTTGTGAGAACCCAAGCAACCAATTACGAGCACAAATAAGAGCTTCCAAATTTTTTGAAAGTAAAGAGCTTCTATACTTGCTCAAAATACGACCTCCAATGCTAAAAGTGGACTCGGATGCCACCGTGGTAATTGGAATACTCAATATATCACTAGCCATCCTTCCTAGATCACCAAATCTTTGAGACATACCCCTCCAATATTCCAAAACATCTAAATCCTTGTGACCAACCAGTTTTGGCTCTTCCAAGTAGAGGTCAAGTTCAGATTTTCCATTTGACAATGTTTCTATCATCTCTTGCTCTTCAAAATCCTATCACATTTCAAAATAATAAAAAAATTACATTTAAGTGAAATGATATAACATAAACACAAATGATTTAATGAATTAACAAACTAAAACTTACATCATAATCTTTAGACAAATTTATTTTTGCCCCTTTTTTGTAAGTTGAGTTTGAAGGATGAGATTCCATAGGAGTAGCTTCCATGTTGTTGACATAATGATCGAAAAGTTTATACAAAGCATTCTTCCACGATTGCTTAACTTCTCATCAACAATGAGCTTGTTAGAATAAAGTCTAGAGTAAGCATATTTTAAAAATTGAAACTTCATCCTAGGATCAAGAACACATCCAAAAGCAAGAATTATGCTATACTCATTCCAATACTTATCAAACTTTTCCACCATTTTTGCAGTCATATCTCTAATCACATCATCACGGCTTGATCCATTATCTTTCAATAGAACCTCAATCTTCCATATTTGCATGAAGTATAAATTGGATGTAGGATATTTAGATCCGTAAATCATATTGGTGATTTCATAAAAGGCTCTAAAAATTCACAAATTTTTTCCCTCTTTCCCATTCTTCATTTGTTGGACAATCAGATAATGCTCATCTTTCAAACTCAAGCATTCAAAAACACGACTATAATTAAGTGCGCTCTCAAGCATTAAATAAGTAGAATTCCATCTAGTGGGACAATCCAAACGCAAGCCAACACTCCAATCAATGTCCCCAATTTCTTGAATACATTGAACAAATAGTTTCTTTCTTGATTCTGAACCCCTCACATATGTCACACTTTTTCTAATTTTGTGCAATGCATCACTTGCTACCTTTAATCCATCTTGAACTATGAGATTTAGTATATGTGCAGAACATCTAATATGAAAGAAGTCTCCATTGCACAACAAATTATTTGACAAACAAAGCTGACTTTTCATTATCTTTTGCATACTATCATTGTTGGCAGCATTGTCTAAAGTAATTGAAAAAACTTTTTTTTCAATTCCCCACTCTTTCAGTAACTCAAGCGCTTTTCTTGATAGCTCATGACCGGTATGTGGGGGTTCCAAATGACAAAAGCTCAACAACTTACTATTTAACTTCCAGTTCTCATCAATAAAATGAGCAGTTAGAGTCATATAACCACGAGTAGTGCATGAAGTCCAACAATGATGTTAAACACACTCTACCATTAAGTCTAGCTAATTGATTTTTCAATTTTTCTTTTTCATGCATGTAAATTTTCATTACATCCCCAGTAATAGAATTTCTAGAAACACTATTGACCTCACCAAAAGAAATATATTGACAAAGTGCTCTAAAACCTTGCCACTCAACACATTGAAATGGAAGGTCATGTAGTACAATCATTTGTGCAATCAAGTCACGCACAATCTTATCATCAAGTTTTCTAGATCTCACTTTTGCGAGATAATCAAGCATCATTGTCCCAACATTATCATATTTAGGAATTTTTACACACACGGAAATATGACGGTTTAAATGAGAAGTACCTCCCTTACTCCCACAAGAGTACACCTTCCCACAACCTTTGCATTTACACCTTTCTATTCCATTCTCATCCACACCAAGCTTCTCATAGTGATTCCAACAATCTGAGGTATATGTTTTTGCTTTTTTCTTTTGCGGATCAAAGCAATCATCCTCTTTGTCATGTGCTGGTAAATCATCATTTTTCTCTAAAATTTTGCAATCCTCTCCATCTTCAACATCAGTGACACAAGTACTCATATTCAAACACTGCAACATTTAACAAAAACCAAATGAAGTGGAATGAGCATTGAATTTACAGTAATAAATAGCATTGAATAATAACAAGGCCTAGCTACACAGGTATGTTCGAAGCAAACAAAACTGAAACACAAATTAGTTTGATCAAATGGTTAAGCACTGTGAAGGAAAAACAGATATCTTAACCTTCTATGGGGAAAAACAGATATCTTAACCTTCTATGCACATATGGAAGATGACAAGGGAAACACCTAACAATATCTTTTGCTTCACCATTTGATAAAGTAAATAAAACAAAACAAAAATAAAACTTGGGGAAAAAGAAGGTAAAATCTAGAAAGAGAGACAGCCTACGTGTGGAGGTTATATGCTCATGCTTGAATATTCTGGAATTCGGATATACCCATAACGTGCAAGATCTTTACAATTACAAGTCAAATATTCAAAAACATGTTCAAGTCAATTACACAGGTATATTCAAAATATCATGCTTAATTTGTTTTCGAAGATTCCACTAAAGTCATCACAAACATTACACCGGGCACTAAATACATGACAAATAAACGTACAACCCTGGGAGAACAGAGGAAGAACAGAGGAATATTACAGCTCAAATACATGAGGGTGATTCCAAAAAAAATATTACAGCTCAAATAGAAAACGCAAAACAAGAACCTTGAAACAGAGGAAGAACAGAGGAAGAATAATGGGAGACGGAGGGTGATGGGTTGCTGCGGCTTCTGCGCTGGGAGACAGAGGGTGATGGGTAGCTGCTGCGATGGGAGACGGAGGGCGATGGGAGACGGAGGGTGATGGGTTGCTGCGGCTTCTGCGCTGGGAGACGGAGCGTGATGGGTAGCTGCTGCGATGGGAGACGGAGGGCGATGGGAGACGGAGGGTGATGGGTTCTTTGCGGCCTGCTGGGAGACGGAGGGTGATGGGTAGGCTGCTGCGATGGGAGACTACGGGCGATGGGAGGCGGAGGGCGATGGCTGCGCACGCTCTCTCTCACCGATCGGCGTTTTCTTTCTTAGAGTCGGGAAATGTTTTCTGCGATAGTGAGTGTGTTTCTTGCTCTGTTGTCTTTGCGATATTAGTCATAGACGAACGGCCCAGAAGTTTCTAAGTCCAACAAAAAAAAAATTGGGTTGGGCCAGCAGGGAAAATAAGCAGGAGCAAAAATAAATTTAAAAATAATTCGGCCGTGGTGGCCACCATGTGAGCTAACCGTGACGGTGTGATTTTTAAGTAGCGCTAAAATTTTTCGGGTTCAGATTTTACTAACCCCCACCTTTTTATCAGGCTGCCAACCCATCGGGCTGGGCTCATTTTGACAGCTCTAATTATTCCAACTCACCATAACTGCATATGCCGATACGATGTGGTAAATGAGTCATCACTTTTATTATTATTATTATATATGAGTAAACATTTTTATTTATTTAACTATTATTTAATTTTAATATAAAAAATTAAAACCAATATCTTCTTCCTCTGAAAACTCTAATAGCAACCATTGTTGATGACCTTCGGCTGCCACCCAGATTCAACCATCTTTGTCCAGATTTATCTGATTCACACATAACCAAAGACACAGAGAAAGGAGAATCAACACACAAAAAACCCACAACTCAACCAAACCAAACCAAACCCAGAACCGAAAAAAACCCAAAAATAAATTTACATGAAAACACAGATCTGAAAAGTGAGACGTTTGGGAGATGAGAGAACGAGATGGGAAAAGGGAGGGACCTGTTGGGGTGAGAGAGATAAGTTTTTTTTTTGGATTAGGTGAGAGAGATAAGTTGGGGTCCTCATAAGAGAATAAAAGGAAGACCAAGATTGACTGGGTCCACGGATGGGAATATATTGGATCTTTGCAGCAAACACTTGATTATTTTTTTATGTTGATGAATGGTATTTTAAATTTCTAATTTACTGGTTGATGGGTATTTTGGAATTTTCCTGGGTTCTGGTTCTGGATGGGTGTTTTTCTGGGTTCTTGGAGATTGATTTTTGTTGGGTTTTTGGAATTTTTCTGGGTTTTGGTTCTTGGAGATTGATTTTCCATCCTGGATTTTCACCTCGACGCCATCACCGCCGTGAAGCCATCCTGGGGTTCGATTGATTCCAATTTTTGCATTGGGAGGGGGGGAGAGAGAAAGATGGGGGTGGTTGATGGGGAGAGGGAACCATAGTTGTTGGTGAATGGGTTTCAATGGTGGTCTTTGCTGGGGTGGAGGGAGGTTGAAGAAGATGGGGTCAAAGCTGATGTGGAGGGAGGGAGGTTTAAGACTCTAATTCCATGTCAGCCAAAGTTGCCACCTCGTGTCCACATAAAACTGATTGTTGATTTGACTTAACAATTTAGACGGAAAGGACTAACTTGGGGTAACAGAGATAAATTAAAGGACCAAAACGAACTTTTTAAAAATTAAAGGACCAAAGTGAACCTTTAAAATAAGTTAATGGACCAAAAAGGTAATTTAAGCAACAAGTATAGAGTAGCAAAAACCGGGATTTTAGTAGTAGGCGGCATCCCCGCTTAGTTTTGAGTAGGTGGAACCATTCTGTTTTGGTTCTTCTCCACATTCTTCACCGTGGATTCTCGCGTCATTTTCTTGAAAAGATATTAGATCACCGTGGGAAACTTTCAAACGAGTAATGCTTACCATTCGATTATTCACACAAACCCTTCGATGACTTATCGGCTGCCTTGCTTGAGAATAGTTTCACGAAAATGGAGACGAACCGGAATAACGTCCGATCTTGTTTCTGGATTGAGTAGAAAAGGGATATATGAAGTTCGTTCTGTTCCTCTGTGCATCTCTGTGATGGGTAAATCCCCATGAAAAGCTAAGCGAGAAGCTGTGATCGAGGAAGCCCCGCCCAGTAGTGCCTCTACTCTACTAGTCCTAGTACTAGATACTAGATAGACAGGCCGATCACCGGTGGCATAAGATCCTTCTCTGCTTGTCTAACTCAAGCCAGATAGCAGCAATCACTCAAAATAGTCATATGCGGAACACATGCAAGTCCAGATTGAAAGATAAGAGAGCAAAGTCTTTTCGTTGAAGTAGTTCCATCGATGAGAGCGAAATGCCGATGCAATAAACCGGCGTTAGGCAGTGTGTGTTTGCCCTCTCTAACTTGAGATAAATCTTTGGGTTCAAAGCGAAGGGAGGAGGAATGAAAGACTCGATCTTCGAGGATTCATCATCGGCTAGGGCTTTTGGGCGACGGTTGGTTCACTAAACCCACCCAGCGTCACACGCGTTCTCCAGTGCGAAGGGATCCGATTGCCCGACTCTGAGCTCGCCAATTGCGTTATCGAGCCGAGGCCAGGAATGGCCGTTAGTGGACACCCACCACTTTTCACCGGTTAGAGAGGCCTCTTTAATACATTAAGAAAAGATGTTCACGGGGGCGAAATACTCGGTCATAGGAACTTAAACCGCCACGCTACCCTAAACGAAAACCACCTCGGCCGGATCGAGTAAACAACAATGTCGAATCAGCGCCCGCGCCTTGAAAGAATTCACAGGCGACCACCAGCTTTCAAAAATTCAATCAATAAGGGGAGATCTGCTGCTTACTGCTCACGGAAACATCCGACCTATACTATAGTCAAGTCGTTCGCGTATCTTTCTCATCTCTCTTCCTTCTATTTATCAGATTTTTGGCTTTGACCAATTCAAGGTGGCGAGAAGGAAGCCTTCTCATTTCATTGGCTCGGTCCCTCAAATAGAAAGGGTTCATAGACCCCTCGCCGGAAACTACTTCAAAACAAGCCCTCAATGTAAAAATGACATCCCTAGAGCTAGAGAAGAGAGTTCCCGAAAGGAAAAGGGGAATTGACCAGTTCTGGACCTGGGGACTTCTCGCATGGACTATCCAATTAGGCCTGCTCTCTCAGGCAAATCGCTCTCTGAACGACTCCTGACTCGACTAAACAATTAAGAGTAAGAAGGATAAGGAGAGTTCGCCGCTTTCATTAACAAGTTAAGCAAGGCGCCGCTTTTTACGAGGGCCACCGAGGAGCGGTCTTGCCTCTTAGGCTGCTGGCTTTGACAACTCTGTGAAAACTACCTTGGGACTAACGTTGCCACTGGGGTCGCTCATCTTACTCTAGGGTAGCACTCTCTATGGTGTGTAGCAATCTCGTGAAAATCAAATTACGTTTAACAGTTGGAAAATTACGGCTTAACTGTAAAATATTATTCCATAACTTTGGTGGTTTAAGGTTTTTACACTCAGATCAAGAAATCATTTAATTGAAGTATATTTTTACACAAATAGCCTTATTAATTGCTGTAGGTTCCAAAATAATCAATTAAGTATTTGTGAAGTGGTGTCAATTTTCAATATTAAGATAATAAATATTAAAGAGTATACTTGAAAAAAAAATGTGAATTATATCTTAGGTTTATAAAACACTCATTGTTTTGAAACACAAAAATTCTGCTAAAACTACCAAAATTATGAAATGGAGGGAGTACCGGTAATTCCAAAGCCGAGAAGCAAACTTGGAGTGAAGTCATTTGGGAAATATGAATTAAGAGGTGTGTTTGTTGTAATTCAGCTTTCTGTTCTAAGTGGTTAGTCGACGGACCCAACCGATGTGGGACTTGGTTTGTATAAATTGTGTTCCTGTGATTCAATACACAATGCCATTTTTCATGTTACCACCATTCTTTCGATTCCTTTTCAATGTAGTTGTAGTTCTTTGCCGTGTGCCTACAAAGTGTTCGATGTAATGTCACTGATACTAAGGGCTTGTTTGTTTCACATTTTGCACCCCAAAATTCCAGTGGAAAATGCTGGTGGGCAAAATATTGCACTGAGCTCCTTTCACAAATCGATGGTTTGGGTGTCTCGTAACGCGCAAACCCCAAAATCTTAGCGAGGAGTATCTAAACCAAACAGGCTATAAGTGAATGAGTAAGAGGAATCAATGATTCATTTCTTTGCTTGCTTGAAACCTATTTTGTTTGGGCCTTATACCGTGAAACCTATTTAAAATAGAATATTTAATATATTATAATGCATTAGATTTCAAAATTGATTTTTTTAAATCTAAAATATGAAATCAATTATCTTGAATTAGTTTCCTAAACTAAATCTTCTAAATTTGAATTTTGAAAGAACTTGTATTGAATAAAAATTTGAAATTAATTTTTATATTTCTAATAAATGATGATTGAACTTGTATTGAATAAAAATTTGAAATTAATTTTTATATTTCTAATAAATGATGATTATATTTTAAATAATAATATGTAATTTAAGTTATTTATATATTCAAAATTAGAAAGTTAAAAATTAAAATTAAATAAGTAATAATATAAATTTAAAAATTAATAGTAGTAATAATAATAATAATAATAATAATAGATACTGTCACGCAAAAATTACTTCATATTGAAATATAAAACTAAATATTTTAAATGTTAAAATTTTAAACAAATTATCTGTAATTAAATTTCGAAACTTAATTCTTAATATTTAAAATATAATTTTTTAACATATTATATTGAATCAGATTTAAAATTTATTTTATTAGAATCTAAAATTTAAAATAAATTATCTTGAATTAAAATTTAAAATTAATTTTTATATATTTTAATTAAATTATATTGAATAAAATTTATAATTTTTTTATATTTCTATTAAATAATAATATATTATTTAAGTTTTTTATTTTGTCAAAAAAATAGAATTTTAAAAACTAAAATTAAATAAGAAAAGATCAAATGAAATGAATATAGTGTTGACGCATGACATGACATGACAAAATCTTTTTATATTTATATAATAGATATATATAAATAATATATGAAATCTGATAAATTTGAATTTCCAACTTAGAAGGTAAGAATTTTCTATGATCGGATGAAATCTTATTAGATTTCGACCTAAACTCTTCAAAGTTTTTGCCCTATAAAAATAATGTATGCCAAAAAAATTGAATTCAACTCCTAAACTCTAAACCAATTTCCCTTCTTCCTACCTGCCATAAAGACTTGATCACTCATCTATGGAGTCTTCCTTCAGTCTATATGTGAATCCTTTTCATGTACCAATCCCACCTAATCCGCAAGACGGTTATTCTTTGAGCGATTGCTTCCGCATGAATTTTGTTTACAACCACCTATCTTTACCCTTCAGAACTAATGCCTCAAACCTTACAACGATCGATCATAGATTCTGCATTCCTTGTGAAATCTTATGTAGTTGTAATGAATTCACAGTCTTGGATAGGGATGATCATAACGCAATCTCCTTGTTCCGTGCACCTTATTTTTCGTGCCTATTGACTTATTATATCGGGTTCTTCCTTGCATTGGAGAATGTGCAAGACAAATGGTCACAATGATCGACGATGAAAGAGAACTACGTAACAGTAACACATTATAGATGGATGTGGTGCTTGATGTTATCACATGGAATAATAATGAATAACGTTATTGTGATAATAACAATGGTTAGTCCGTGGCATCGCTTGTGGATTCGTTAGAGAAATTAGAAATTGATGATCCTTCTGTTGGGAATTTGACTCTTCAAATTATCTTCCACATAAACTGTAATTGTGGAAAATTGGAAAAACAAAATAGAGAAATAATTACAACACAGAAATTTAACGTGGAAAACTCCCAAACCAGGAGAAAAACCACCAGCACCAGAGAAAAATCCACTATGTAGAAAATTATTACAACTACACAATTTTCTCTCTGCACCCCCGCACACCCACAAAGCTTCCCCACTAGCAAAACATATTCCTCACACCTCTCCTTTTACAAGAAATATTCCTAATAAATTCTTTTTCTGATGTGGAGGTTCAAATTCAAGTCGCAACCACAGAGCATACTAAGAATTCTATTAAATTCTAAAACAAAGAGAGGAATTTATCTAGAGACAAAAGTTGCTAGACAAGCTTTTGAATAGTGTACATAAAACCAAGGCCCAAGCCTCCTTTTATAACAAAGCGGTTCACTCCTCTTTACTATTTTACCCGATGTGGGACTAAAAGTCCCAACACCAACAATCTCCACCTTGTGACTTTGTGGTCCTACAACGCTCCACCTTGATGAAGATACCCATAGCTTTCGCTATCACTGCAACGCATTCATGCTCCACCATAAAAGCATAATCACTCAGAACTAGCCATCCCAAGCATTTAAACTCAGCACATGTCGAAATATAACTTTCCTGAAAAAACTATGGTGCAACTCCCATATTTGACTCTCATGGAAGTTAATCAGCCATCGACATAAATTTCACCACACACCCTGCATCAATGTCAACCAATGCCCGTGTGCAAAATGTGGTCCCGCTAACATTTAATATCCTTTATCATGGCAACTTTGGGACCCATGCCATAAGGATATACATGTCCTTCTTTCAAAAGACATTAAGATCGGAGATAATGTTAGCCTCGCTATCAGCATCTCCACTACTTTCAGGAGTAACCCTGCCTTTCAAAGCCTTGTGTAAACCAGACTGAATCAACACATCCTTGACTTATATTTACCATAAGCCAAAGTTGATCTTTCCGTCAAATTTCTCTACATCAAATCTGACTACATTTGAAACTCTGCTTCCCGACATCCTCTTTGGCAGAACCTGTGCTCTGATACCACTTGTTGGGAATTTGACTCTTCAAATTCTCTTCCCCAGAAACTGCACTTGTGGAAAATTGGAAAAACAAAATAGAGAAATAATAACAACACAGAAATTTAACGTGGAAAACTCCCAAACCAGGAGAAAAACCACCAGCACCAGATAAAAATCCACTATGTAGAAAATTATTACAACTACACAATTTTCTCTCTGCACCCCCGCACACCCACAAAGCTTCCCCACTAGCAAAACTTATTCCTCACACCTCTCCTTTTACAAGAAATATTCCTAATAAATTCTTTTTCTGATGTGGAGGTTCAAATTGTCGCAACCACAGAGAGCATACTAAGAATTCTATTAAATTCTAAAACAAAGACAGGAATTTATCTAGAGACAAAAGTTGCTAGACAAGCTTTTGAGTGGTGTACATAAAACCAAGGCCCAAGCCTCCTTTTATAACAAAGAGGTTCACTCCTCTTTACTATTTTACCGATGTGGGACTAAAAGTCCCAACACCAACAATCTCCACCTTGTGACCTTGTGGTCCCACAACGCTCCACCTTGATGAAGATTCCCATAGCTTTCGCTATCACCGCAACGCATCATGCTCCACCATAAAAGCATAATCACTCGTAACTAGCTATCCCAAGCATTTAAACTCAAAGACATGTCGAAATATAACTTTCTGAAAAACTATGGTGCAACTCCCATATTTGACTCTCATGGAAGTTAATCGACCATCGACATAAATTTCACCACACACCCTGCATCAATGTCAACCAATGCCCGTGTGCAAAATATGGTCCCGCTAACATTTAATATCCTTTATCATGGCAACTTTGGGACCCATGCCATAAGGATATACATGTCCTTCTTTCAAAAGACATTAAGATCGGAGATAATGTTAGCCTCATTATCAGCATCTCCACTACTTTCAGGAGTAACCCTGCCTTTCAAAGCCTTGTGTAAACCAGACTGAATCAACACATCATTGACTTGTATTTGCTACAAGCCAAAGTTGATCTTTCTGTCAAATTTCTCTACATCAAATCTGACTGCATTTGAAACTCTGCTTCCCGCCATCCTCTTTGGCGTAACACGTGCTCGATACCACTTGTTGGGAATTTGACTCTTCAAATTCTCTTCCCCGAACCGCACTTGTGGAAAATTGGAAAAACAAAATAGAAAAATAATACCAACACAGAAATTTAACGTGGAAAACTCCCAAACCAGGAGAAAAACCACCAGCACCAGAGAACAATCCACTATGTAGAAAATTATTACAACTACACAATTTTCTCTCTGCACCCCCGCACACCCACAAAGCTTCCCCACTAGCAAAACTTATTCCTCACACCTCTCATTTTACAAGAAATATCGTTCAGCCCAAGCTGCAACCACAGAGCATGCTAAGAATTCTATTAAATTCTAAAACAAAGAGAGGAATTTATCTAGAGACAAAAGTTGCTAGACAAGCTTTTGAATGGTGTACATAAAACCAAGGCCCAAGCCTCCTTTTATAACAAAGATGTTCACTCCTCTTTACTATTTTACCCGATGTGGGACTAAAAGTCCCAACACCAACAATCTCCACCTTGTGACTTTGTGGTCCCACAACGCTCCACCTTGATGAAGATTCCCATAGCTTTTGCTATCATCAACGCAGTCATGCTCCACCATAAAAGCATAATCACTCAGAACTAGCCATCCCAAGCATTTAAACTCAGCACATGTCGAAATATAACTTTCCTGAAAAAACTATGGTGCAACTCCCATATTTGACTCTCATGGAAGTTAATCAGCCATCGACATAAATTTCACCACACACCCTGCATCAATGTCAACCAATGCCCGTGTGCAAAATGTGGTCCGACTAACATTTAATATCCTTTATCATGGCAACTTTGGGACCCATGCCATAAGGATATACATGTCCTTCTTTCAAAAGACATTAAGATCGGAGATAATGTTAGCCTCATTATCAGCATCTCCACTACTTCCAGGAGTAACCCTGCCTTTCAAAGCCTTGTGTAAACCAGACTGAATCAACACATCATTGACTTGTATTTGCTACAAGCTAAAGTTGATCTTTCTGTCAAATTTCTCTACATCAAATCTGACTGCATTTGAAACTCTGCTTCCCGACATCCTCTTTGGCAGAACCTGTGCTCTGATACCACTTGTTGGGAATTTGACTCTTCAAATTCTCTTCCCCAGAAACTGCACTTATGGAAAATTGGAAAAACAAAATAGAGAAATAATAACAACACAGAAATTTAACGTGGAAAACTCCCAAACCAGGAGAAAAACCACCAGCACCAGATAAAAATCCACTATGTAGAAAATTATTACAACTACATAATTTTCTCTCTGCACCCCCGTACACCCACAAAGCTTCCCCACTAGCAAAACTTATTCCTCACACCTCTCTTTTTACAAGAAATATCGTTCAGCCCAAGCTGCAACCACAGAGCATACTAAGAATTCTATTAAATTCTAAAACAAAGAGAGGAATTTATCTAGAGACAAAAGTTGCTAGACAAGCTTTTGAATGGTGTACATAAAACCAAGGCCCAAGCCTCCTTTTATAACAAAGAGGTTCACTCCTCTTTACTATTTTACCCGATGTGGGACTAAAAGTCCCAACACCAACAATCTCCACCTTGTGACCTTGTGGTCCCACAACGCTCCACCTTGATGAAGATTCCCATAGCTTTCGCTATCACTGCAACGCAGTCATGCTCCACCATAAAAGCATAATCACTCAGAACTAGCTATCCCAAGCATTTAAACTCAGCACATGTCGAAATATAACTTTCCTGAAAAAACTATGGTGCAACTCCCATATTTGACTCTCATGGAAGTTAATCAGCCATCGACATAAATTTCACCACACACCCTGCATCAATGTCAACCAATGCCCGTGTGCAAAATATGGTCCCGCTAACATTTAATATCCTTTATCATGGCAACTTTGGGACCCATGCCATAAGGATATACATGTCCTTCTTTCAAAAGACATTAAGATCGGAGATAATGTTAGCCTCATTATCAGCATCTCCACTACTTTCAGGAGTAACCCTGCCTTTCAAAGCCTTGTGTAAACCAGACTGAATCAACACATCATTGACTTGTATTTGCTACAAGCCAAAGTTGATCTTTCTGTCAAATTTCTCTACATCAAATCTGACTGCATTTGAAACTCTGCTTCCCGACATCCTCTTTGGCAGAACCTGTGCTCTGATACCACTTGTTGGGAATTTGACTCTTCAAATTCTCTTCCCCAGAAACTGCACTTGTGGAAAATTGGAAAAACAAAATAGAGAAATAATAACAACACAGAAATTTAACGTGGAAAACTCCCAAACCAGGAGAAAAACCACCAGCACCAGAGAACAATCCACTATGTAGAAAATTATTACAACTACACAATTTTCTCTCTGCACCCCCGCACACCCACAAAGCTTCCCCACTAGCAAAACTTATTCCTCACACCTCTCCTTTTACAAGAAATATCGTTCAGCCCAAGCTGCAACCACAGAGCATGCTAAGAATTCTATTAAATTCTAAAACAAAGAGAGGAATTTATCTAGAGACAAAAGTTGCTAGACAAGCTTTTGAATGGTGTACATAAAACCAAGGCCCAAGCCTCCTTTTATAACAAAGAGGTTCACTCCTCTTTACTATTTTACCCGATGTGGGACTAAAAGTCCCAACACCAACAATCTCCACCTTGTGACTTTGTGGTCCCACAACGCTCCACCTTGATGAAGATTCCCATAGCTTTCGCTATCATCGCAACGCAGATCATGCTCCACCATAAAAGCATAATCACTCAGAACTAGCCATCCCAAGCATTTAAACTCAAAGACATGTCGAAATATAACTTTCTGAAAAAACTATGGTGCAACTCCCATATTTGACTCTCATGGAAGTTAATCAGCCATCGACATAAATTTCACCACACACCCTGCATCAATGTCAACCAATGCCCGTGTGCAAAATGTGGTCCGACTAACATTTAATATCCTTTATCATGGCAACTTTGGGACCCATGCCATAAGGATATACATGTCCTTCTTTCAAAAGACATTAAGATCGGAGATAATGTTAGCCTCATTATCAGCATCTCCACTACTTCCAGGAGTAACCCTGCCTTTCAAAGCCTTGTGTAAACCAGACTGAATCAACACATCATTGACTTGTATTTGCTACAAGCCAAAGTTGATCTTTCTGTCAAATTTCTCTACATCAAATCATTTGCATTTGAAACTCGCTTCAGAGCATCCTCTTTGGCAGAACCTGTGCTCTGATACCACTTGTTGGGAATTTGACTCTTCAAATTCTCTTCCCCAGAAACTGCACTTGTGGAAAATTGGAAAAACAAAATAGAGAAATAATAACAACACAGAAATTTAACGTGGAAAACTCCCAAACCAGGAGAAAAACCACCAGCACCAGATAAAAATCCACTATGTAGAAAATTATTACAACTACACAATTTTCTCTCTGCACCCCCGCACACCCACAAAGCTTCCCCACTAGCAAAACTTATTCCTCACACCTCTCTTTTTACAAGAAATATCGTTCAGCCCAAGCTGCAACCACAGAGCATGCTAAGAATTCTATTAAATTCTAAAACAAAGAGAGGAATTTATCTAGAGACAAAAGTTGCTAGACAAGCTTTTGAATGGTGTACATAAAACCAAGGCCCAAGCCTCCTTTTATAACAAAGAGGTTCACTCCTCTTTACTATTTTACCCGATGTGGGACTAAAAGTCCCAACACCAACAATCTCCACCTTGTGACCTTGTGGTCCCACAACGCTCCACCTTGATGAAGATTCCCATAGCTTTCGCTATCACTGCAACGCAGTCATGCTCCACCATAAAAGCATAATCACTCAGAACTAGCTATCCCAAGCATTTAAACTCAGCACATGTCGAAATATAACTTGCTGAAAAAACTATGGTGCAACTCCCATATTTGACTCTCATGGAAGTTAATCAGCCATCGACATAAATTTCACCACACACCCTGCATCAATGTCAACCAATGCCCGTGTGCAAAATATGGTCCCGCTAACATTTAATATCCTTTATCATGGCAACTTTGGGACCCATGCCATAAGGATATACATGTCCTTCTTTCAAAAGACATTAAGATCGGAGATAATGTTAGCCTCATTATCAGCATCTCCACTACTTTCAGGAGTAACCCTGCCTTTCAAAGCCTTGTGTAAACCAGACTGAATCAACACATCATTGACTTGTATTTGCTACAAGCCAAAGTTGATCTTTCACAAATTTCTCTACATCAAATCATTGCATTTGAAACTCGCTTCCGACATCCTCTTGGCGTAACCTCGTGCTCTGATACCACTTGTTGGGAATTTGACTCTTCAAATTCTCTTCCCCAGAAACTGCACTTGTGGAAAACTGGAAAAACAAAATAGAGAAATAATAACAACACAGAAATTTAACGTGGAAAACTCCCAAACCAGGAGAAAAACCACCAGCACCAGAGAACAATCCACTATGTAGAAAATTATTACAACTACACAATTTTCTCTCTGCACCCCCGCACACCCACAAAGCTTCCCCACTAGCAAAACTTATTCCTCACACCTCTCCTTTTACAAGAAATATCGTTCAGCCCAAGCTGCAACCACAGAGCATGCTAAGAATTCTATTAAATTCTAAAACAAAGAGAGGAATTTATCTAGAGACAAAAGTTGCTAGACAAGCTTTTGAATGGTGTACATAAAACCAAGGCCCAAGCCTCCTTTTATAACAAAGAGGTTCACTCCTCTTTACTATTTTACCCGATGTGGGACTAAAAGTCCCAACACCAACAATCTCCACCTTGTGACCTTGTGGTCCCACAACGCTCCACCTTGATGAAGATTCCCATAGCTTTCGCTATCACTGCAACGCAGTCATGCTCCACCATAAAAGCATAATCACTCAGAACTAGCCCTCCCAAGCATTTAAACTCAAAGACATGTCGAAATATAACTTTGCTGAAAAAACTATGGTGCAACTCCCATATTTGACTCTCATGGAAGTTAATCAGCCATCGACATAAATTTCACCACACACCCTGCATCAATGTCAACCAATGCCCGTGTGCAAAATGTGGTCCGACTAACATTTAATATCCTTTATCATGGCAACTTTGGGACCCATGCCATAAGGATATACATGTCCTTCTTTCAAAAGACATTAAGATCGGAGATAATGTTAGCCTCATTATCAGCATCTCCACTACTTCCAGGAGTAACCCTGCCTTTCAAAGCCTTGTGTAAACCAGACTGAATCAACACATCATTGACTTGTATTTGCTACAAGCTAAAGTTGATCTTTCTGTCAAATTTCTCTACATCAAATCTGACTGCATTTGAAACTCTGCTTCCCGACATCCTCTTTGGCAGAACCTGTGCTCTGATACCACTTGTTGGGAATTTGACTCTTCAAATTCTCTTCCCCAGAAACTGCACTTATGGAAAATTGGAAAAACAAAATAGAGAAATAATAACAACACAGAAATTTAACGTGGAAAACTCCCAAACCAGGAGAAAAACCACCAGCACCAGATAAAAATCCACTATGTAGAAAATTATTACAACTACACAATTTTCTCTCTGCACTCAAGACACCCACAAAGCTTCCCCACTAGCAAAACTTATTCCTCACACCTCTCCTTTTACAAGAAATATCGTTCAGCCCAAGCTGCAACCACAGAGCATGCTAAGAATTCTATTAAAGTCTAAAACAAAGAGAGGAATGTAGCTACAGACAAAAGATGCGAGACAAGCTTTTGAGTGGTGTACATAAAACCAAGGCCCAAGCCTCCTTTTTATAACAAAGAGGTTCACTCCTCTTTACTATTTTACCGATGTGGGACTAAAAGTCCCAACACCAACAATCTCCACCTTGTGACTTTGTGGTCCCACAACGCTCCACCTTGATGAAGATTCCCATAGCTTTCGCTATCACTGCAACGCAGTCATGCTCCACCATAAAAGCATAATCACTCAGAACTAGCCATCCCAAGCATTTAAACTCAGCACATGTCGAAATATAACTTTGCTGAAAAAACTATGGTGCAACTCCCATATTTGACTCTCATGGAAGTTAATCAGCCATCGACATAAATTTCACCACACACCCTGCATCAATGTCAACCAATGCCCGTGTGCAAAATGTGGTCCGACTAACATTTAATATCCTTTATCATGGCAACTTTGGGACCCATGCCATAAGGATATACATGTCCTTCTTTCAAAAGACATTAAGATCGGAGATAATGTTAGCCTCATTATCAGCATCTCCACTACTTCCAGGAGTAACCCTGCCTTTCAAAGCCTTGTGTAAACCAGACTGAATCAACACATCATTGACTTGTATTTGCTACAAGCCAAAGTTGATCTTTCACAAATTCTCTACATCAAATCATTTGCATTTGAAACTCGCTTCCGACATCCTCTTTGGCGTAACACGTGCTCGATACCACTTGTTGGGAATTTGACTCTTCAAATTCTCTTCCCTAAACTGCACTTGTGGAAAATTGGAAAAACAAAATAGAGAAATAATAACAACACGTAAATTTAACGTGGAAAACTCCCAAACCAGGAGAAAACCACCAAAGACTGTGAGAACAATCCACTATGTAGAAAATTATTACAACTACACAATTTTCTCTCTGCACCCTCAAGACACCCACAAAGCTTCCCCACTAGCAAAACTTATTCCTCACACCTCTCCTTTTACAAGAAATATCGTTCAGCCCAAGCTGCAACCACAGAGCATACTAAGAATTCTATTAAATTCTAAAACAAAGAGAGGAATTTATCTAGAGACAAAAGTTGCTAGACAAGCTTTTGAATGGTGTACATAAAACCAAGGCCCAAGCCTCCTTTTATAACAAAGAGGTTCACTCCTCTTTACTATTTTACCCGATGTGGGACTAAAAGTCCCAACACCAACAATCTCCACCTTGTGACTTTGTGGTCCCACAACGCTCCACCTTGATGAAGATTCCCATAGCTTTCGCTATCACTGCAACGCAGTCATGCTCCACCATAAAAGCATAATCACTCAGAACTAGCCATCCCAAGCATTTAAACTCAGCACATGTCGAAATATAACTTTGCTGAAAAAACTATGGTGCAACTCCCATATTTGACTCTCATGGAAGTTAATCAGCCATCGACATAAATTTCACCACACACCCTGCATCAATGTCAACCAATGCCCGTGTGCAAAATGTGGTCCCGCTAACATTTAATATCCTTTATCATGGCAACTTTGGGACCCATGCCATAAGGATATACATGTCCTTCTTTCAAAAGACATTAAGATCGGAGATAATGTTAGCCTCGCTATCAGCATCTCCACTACTTTCAGGAGTAACCCTGCCCTTCAAAGCCTTGTGTAAACCAGACTGAATCAACACATCCTTGACTTATATTTACCATAAGCCAAAGTTGATCTTTCAGTCAAATTTCTCTACATCAAATCTGACTGCATTTGAAACTCTGCTTCCCGACATCCTCTTTGGCAGAACCTGTGCTCTGATACCACTTGTTGGGAATTTGACTCTTCAAATTCTCTTCCCCAGAAACTGCACTTGTGGAAAATTGGAAAAACAAAATAGAGAAATAATAACAACACAGAAATTTAACGTGAAAAACTCCCAAACCAGGAGAAAAACCACCAGCACCAGATAAAAATCCACTATGTAGAAAATTATTACAACTACACAATTTTCTCTCTGCACCCCCTGTAACACCCCAATTTTATTATTAATATATGAGTATACATATGTGCATATATTAGCAATTTTATGATAATTTTGTGTGTGCTTGTTTAAGTGAATTGCATATTTTCATGATATATTATTATTTTATTGGTTTTATTTTTATTAAATATCGGCATTAAATTTATTTTAACTATTTGAGTGTAGTAGGCATATTTTTCAATTTGATTTTGTGTAGTAGGCATATTTTAGAACCTGTATATAGACTTTTGTTTATTTTTGGAGAAGAAATGGGTTAGAATAAAAAAAAAAAAAAAAGAGAAGAAAAGGCATTGCAGCGCTGTCTCGTTCCTTTCTTTTGAAAAAAAAAGATTCCTTTACTTGTGCACCTGGATCTTTCGCATATGCACCCCCTAGGACTACACTATTCATCATCTTCTTGATGAATTAAAACGCCGCAGACACACTCGTTCCTCATTCCTCTTTTCTCTCTCCTTGAGTTCTCACCCCTCAGGCCACGGCGGCGCACGAAACTTCACCCTCCCACTCAAAATCAGCCACTGAACGTGTTTTCGACATCAATTCGATAAATCGGAGTGTTGTTTTATCAGAAACAGCAACGTCTCCTTCCTTGGGCGTTCTGTTTTTGCCTTCTTCCAGTCACCACGGTTGTCGGTTTGAAAAACGGACGTCATTTCGGATTCCTCGCGTCGAAACCTTCAGGAAACACTACTTGTTCTCTCGTTCCGGTGAAGTTGACGTTGGACCCCTCGTAACCCGTTGTCTCGGTAAAACGTTTTCCAGTCAATCTTTTGGCTTCCTTTTGACTTCGTTTCAGCTTTAAAAATTCCCAAATATTTATTTGATATTGATTGTCATTTTTTTCTAGTCGTGATTCGTCGCTGCGTGGCCAGATTAATTTTTCTTGTGCTCGTATGGTGCCAGATTCGGAGGTTGTAGCCAACTCCTCCTTGCTCTCTTAAACACTGCGGTTTTTCTCGACTAAGGTAAGGGCTTTTCTCTTACAAGTTAAGGCTAAACGTTGGCGATAGTTTAAATATAGTTATAATTTCGTGTGGTGTTGTGTTATGCCGAAAAATTACCATTGTGAATTTTCTTTTTTGTATGGTGATGACTTGCTTTGATTGCTTGGTATTAGCGTGTTCCTTTATATGCGTAGTTATTTTTTGTTCTTACTGAGTTGTTCTTGTGTGCTAATATAAAGTTGATACAAGTGACATCGGTGACGACGTGTCTTGATTGGACCTTATGCTAAGAAGAATTGAACTATATTTAAATTATGCTGCTCATAATTATAATGACAAAATGATGTATGTGCATTTTATTCATGGGAGTATTGTTGTTGCTATTCTTCTGATGGGTGTGTACTCATTGTTTTAAAATGTGAGATGACGATGTTATTTGGAAAAAAATAAAATAAAATTGGATAGGTGTTATGATGTGTATTAGATTTTTTGGTGAATTACCTATCATGGCATGAATTGACTTGACGAAATGACATGCATCATGTAGAACAGCATGTGTAGGGCCTTCGTGGCGGTGAAATAATTTAATTCCCCATTGGTATGGGAGGTAGCTATTGTTTTGGACCGTTGTATTTAAGGCCTTAGCGGTGATATGCTTTGATTCCCATTGGTATGGGAGGTAACTATTATTTTTGACGACCTTTGTGGTCAAGGCCTTCGTGGCGTTGTTAAATTAAATTCCCCATTGGTATGAGATGACTATATCGCGATCATGAGAGTCTTGCATAAGGCATGCATACTAACTTGAACATGCTGATTTTTGTGGTGTTGATATGTTGATTAGTTTATTTATAAGTTAGAAAGAAAAAAAAATAGATTTTCTTTTGTCCTTAAGGTGATTAATTTTAATTCCAAGTTCGTGGGTAGATGTAAATACACCTTCTCATTGGTTGTTTGTTATGATAATTTTTGTCTTACGTATTTTTATTTAAAGGTGAAAAGGGAAATTATAAATAGTATTTGAGCAATTTTTCATGTTTTAGCTTATTACAACTTGTCACGTGAACTGACCCTTACACCACTTTTTAGGTACAAGTGGATTTGAGGAGCCTCAAGTGTGATTTGTTTGCATTATGTGTGATGGTGTTGTCGACGAATAATTGTGGGTACATGGGTGTTAGATGCTCTGTGTTACTTTTGAACGTTAACTTTATTTTGCACAAATTGAACTTGATATTTTCTTTTATTGCGGACATGTGTTTTTCCCGCTAAGCAATTGGGATAATTTAAACTTGGTTATTTTTCCTATAATTTATAATTTCAGAATTTTATTACATTTCAGTTGAGTTGAAGAGTAGTCACATGCACTTATTAATTTAGTTTCACCAGATTTAAAATTAAATTAAATTTTCAGTTAGACTAAAATTAGTTTAATGATTAATTAGAATCGTTGCTATTAATCGAATTTTTATAATTGACAGACGGTAACTTTATTTTAAAAAAAAATATAGGTCGATTTTCTAAGAACAGACGAGTTAACGCTTCGAAAATTTGGGGGCGTTACACCCCCGCACACCCACAAAGCTTCCCCACTAGCAAAACTTATTCCTCACACCTCTCATTTTACAAGAAATATTCCTAATAAATTCTTTTTCTGATGTGGAGGTTCAGCCCAAGCTGCAACCACAGAGCATACTAAGAATTCTATTAAATTCTAAAACAAAGAGAGGAATTTATCTAGAGACAAAAGTTGCTAGACAAGCTTTTGAATGGTGTACATAAAACCAAGGCCCAAGCCTCCTTTTATAACAAAGAGGTTCACTTCTCTTTACTATTTTACCCGATGTGGGACTAAAAGTCCCAACACCAACAATCTCCACCTTGTGACTTTGTGGTCCCACAACGCTCCACCTTGATGAAGATACCCATAGCTTTCGCTATCACTACAACGCAGTCATGCTCCACCATAAAAGCATAATCACTCAGAACTAGCCATCCCAAGCATTTAAACTCAGCACATGTCGAAATATAACTTTGCTGAAAAAACTATGGTGCAACTCCCATATTTGACTCTCATGGAAGTTAATCAGCCATCGACATAAATTTCACCACACACCCTGCATCAATGTCAACCATTGCCCGTGTGCAAAATGTGGTCCGACTAACATTTAATATCCTTTATCATGGCAACTTTGGGACCCATGCCATAAGGATATACATGTCCTTCTTTCAAAAGACATTAAGATCGGAGATAATGTTAGCCTCATTATCAGCATCTCCACTACTTTCAGGAGTAACCCTGCCTTTCAAAGCCTTGTGTAAACCAGACTGAATCAACACATCATTGACTTGTATTTGCTACAAGCTAAAGTTGATCTTTCTGTCAAATTTCTCTACATCAAATCATTTGCATTTGAAACTCGCTTCCGAGCATCCTCTTTGGCGTAACACGTGCTCGATACCACTTGTTGGGAATTTGACTCTTCAAATTCTCTTCCCCAGAAACTGCACTTGTGGAAAATTGGAAAAACAAAATAGAAAAATAATAACAACACAGAAATTTAACGTGGAAAACTCCCAAACCAGGAGAAAAACCACCAGCACCAGAGAACAATCCACTATGTAGAAAATTATTACAACTACACAATTTTCTCTCTGCACCCCCGCACACCCACAAAGCTTCCCCACTAGCAAAACTTATTCCTCACACCTCTCTTTTTACAAGAAATATCGTTCAGCCCAAGCTGCAACCACAGAGCATACTAAGAATTCTATTAAATTCTAAAACAAAGAGAGGAATTTATCTAGAGACAAAAGTTGCTAGACAAGCTTTTGAATGGTGTACATAAAACCAAGGCCCAAGCCTCCTTTTATAACAAAGAGGTTCACTCCTCTTTACTATTTTACCGATGTGGGACTAAAAGTCCCAACACCAACAATCTCCACCTTGTGACTTTGTGGTCCCACAACGCTCACCTTGATGAAGATTCTCATAGCTTTCGCTATCACTGCAACGCCTTGATCATGCTCCACCATAAAAGCATAATCACTCGAACTAGCCATCCCAAGCATTTAAACTCAAAGACATGTCGAAATATAACCTTGCTGAAAAAACTATGGTGCAACTCCCATATTTGACTCTCATGGAAGTTAATCAGTCATCGACATAAATTTCACCACACACCCTGCATCAATGTCAACCAATGCCCGTGTGCAAAATGTGGTCCCGCTAACATTTAATATCCTTTATCATGGCAACTTTGGGACCCATGCCATAAGGATATACATGTCCTTCTTTCAAAAGACATTAAGATCGGAGATAATGTTAGCCTCATTATCAGTATCTCCACTACTTTCAGGAGTAACTCTGCCCTTCAAAGCCTTGTGTAAACCAGACTGAATCAACACGTCCTTGACTTGTATTTGCCACAAGCCAAAGTTGATCTTTCTGTCAAATTTCTCTACATCAAATCTGACTGCATTTGAAACTCTGCTTCCCGACATCCTCTTTGGCAGAACCTGTGCTCTGATACCACTTGTTGGGAATTTGACTCTTCAAATTCTCTTCCCCAGAAACTGCACTTGTGGAAAATTGGAAAAACAAAATAGTGAAATAATAACAACACAGAAATTTAACGTGGAAAACTCCCAAACCAGGAGAAAAACCACCAGCACCAGAGAAAAATCCACTATGTAGAAAATTATTACAACTACACAATTTTCTCTCTGCACTTCAAGACACCCACAAAGTTTCCCACTAGCAAAACTTATTCCTCACACCTCTCATTTTACAAGAAATATTCCTAATAAATGTTTTTTTCGATGTGGAGGTTCAAATTTCAAGTCGCAACCACAGAGCATACTAAGAATTCTATTAAATTCTAAAACAAAGAGAGGAATTTATCTAGAGACAAAAGTTGCTAGACAAGCTTTTGAATGGTGTACATAAAACCAACGCCTAAACCTCCTTTTATAATAAAGAGGTGCACCTCTCTTTACTATTTTACCCGATGTAGGACTAAAAGTCCCAACACCAACACCATCTTCTCTAATTTCAGAACAATGTTCAATTTGTTCGGAAGAGTTGTCCAATGCATCAAAGTTATAACTCATTTATACAAAATGCTCACATGTTTTTCATAAAGACTGTATTGCCCAGTGGGTCCAGCGATGCATCGACCACCAATTACCTTACACTTGTCCATTGTGTCGAAGTTACATGATGAGTGTATTAATTTGGTGGTAACTCCGCGCGCAAAATCTGTCATACGTACAGGAGTGATAGTCTAATTTGTTTTGTATTTTAAATTTCTTATCTTATTTTTTTTTCTGATGGATTAAATTTCTTATCTTATCTTCATAGATTTTTTTTTTGATGAATTTATCTTCACAGATTTTGTTACGAGCCATTAAGATTCAACGATATTTCTATGAATGAGAGGAATTAAGATTCGGTTACGAGCCATTGTCTTAATCGACTAGATCGTTTTCAATTAAACACCTCACCTAACTTCATTTAATTATCAATCCCCATCCCTTCCCCAACTCATAGATGGATGTGGTAGCTTCTTGATTTAGAAAAAGGTCTGGCCTTTTTCAGAGTAGAAACTTTCGCTGATTCCATGGTGTGATTTCTATGAAAGTTTATTAATTGGTATTATGTTCAGAATTAAAAGCAACATTTTTTTTTTGTTACAAAAAGCAACATTTCTATTTGTATGAATCTGGAATATTGGAAAACACCCTCTTTCAAGTTGGAAAACCCCAAATTACTTTATATTGTAATTTAATTTCTGATGCACATTTGTGCATGTGGCAAGAGAGGGGGACACATTAATTTGAGAAATGATTTTTTTACAACCAAATTTATACAACTTTCGTGACAACTTTCTAAGTGGTTAACGCAGTTTAAATACATGGTTAATTATGTTCAGTAAATAGTTAATAGATATATCAAGCGTCGAAACTCATTAACCATCAACGTGGTTAATCACGTTCAAATGCGTGGTTAATGAATTTACGTTGATGGTTAACGAGTTTTGACACCTGAAATATTCATTAACCATTCACTGAATGTAATTAACTACATATTTGAACTGCATTAACCATTTAAAAAGTTGTCGCAAAAATTGTCTCATTTTATTTGTTGAAATAGCGCAACTGGATTAAATTTGACAGCGTGATATTTAAAGACTCTTACTATAATACTAATAATTTTAGATACAATGCGATTTTTTTATACAACAATTATTTATTACACTAAGAATCGGTATCAACTAAGTAGGACTTACTTTAAAATACACCTTAATTATAACAACTCATCCCGTAAAGAGTACTGTCTAGAGTACAAAATTACAAATTCTGCATGCAAAAATGAGAATCACGGAGCGCATGCTAATATACCAGATAACTCTAGGGCTTTGTTTGGATTGATGGAACAGAGTGGAATGAAGTGGTATGGAGTGGTATGAAGTCAGATTCCATTATTTGGTTTTGTAAAAAATGAATGGAGTGGCATGGAACATGATGAGATCCATTCCATCACATACCACCCTCTCCTCCAATTTTTCATCCCCCCAATTTGGGCGGTATACGATGGAATGGAGCTCTTTAATTAGCTAATTATCTTTTTACCCCTATCCTGTCACACGTTTCTTCTTCTTCCTCTCCCTGTTACCCGTTCTGCTCTTGTTTCTCAGTCTCATCATCAACACCTTCTACTCCAACAAGGAGATCTTTCTTCGCGATGAAGGAGACGAGGTGAGCTGAGAAGAAGGAATGGCTTAAATTAGAGAGAAGAAGACAAGAGGAGATGAGGTGATGCTGATGATGTGAGGGAGACGAGAGGGGAAAATGAGGGAGGTTCTGACCAAAAGAAAAAAAGAAATGAGAGGGAGTTGAAATGTGAGGGAGGTTCTGACCGCAAGAAGAAAAAAATGTGAGGGAGGTGAAAAGAAAATGAGGGACACAGGAATACTCTAGAAACAGGAAAAGAAAATTAGGTATTATTTAAAATAAATGGAGTTAATAAATTAGGTATTTTATATTTAAAACAAATGAATTAATAATTTAACTTTAAAAAAATAAATACAAATAAAAAATAAAAGTGGGATAAGTCGTGTGACCCATTTTGGGTTCTTGAGAGTTCACCATTGGAGTAAAAAAGAGGTGGGTTGCTTAAAAATGATGAAAGTGTGTTTTTTAGATAAGGGTAAAAGGGAAATAAAAAAGTTATAACTCATTCTACTCCGTCCATTTTCCAAACAATGGAATCGTAAGTTTGTTCCGCTTCATCATTAAATACCCAAATAATAAAATGGGAAATCGGTTCAACTCCACTCCGCCCCGCCCAGCCCATTTTAAAATATTCAAATATACCCTTGAAGGGCAAGTGGTGGAGACGGAGTTCAGTCTCCTTATAGTGGAGTCAGATTTTTAATATGTAAGAATAAGAATAATAACAAGAATGGGAGATGTTCGATAAAATGCCGCATAGAACCCATTACAAAATCATAATGCCTATGTCAGCAAAAAAAAAAAAAAAAACAAAAACAAAACATTCTCTGAAAAGACTAAAGTATCCACCATTTCAAAAGTATTGTACTTTTTTCCACTTTTTGGTAAATAAAAAAATTTCCAAAAAAGTATTTTAAATTATGGGCATAATTCCTTTCATCTATCTTGGTATTTCCATCTTCAAGTGTAAGCCAAACAGAAGATACATTTGGCTCATTGCAGATCGGATTAAAAATTAATTGGCAATTTGGAAGACCTCTCTGCTATCCATGGCTAGTAGGTGCAACTAGTTAAATCTGTGATTCAAAGTATGCTCACTTATAGCTTCATGGTCTACTCTTGGTCTGTCAACTTGATAAAAATAGTTGACAATTGGGTGAGAAATTTTATTTGGTCTGGAGATGTTAATACCACTAAATTGGTCACTGTGGCTTGGCATAAAGTTTGTAAACCCTGTGAGGAGGGAGGTATTGGGATTCGTTCTCTTAAATCCATCAATAATGCCGAGCCGATAAGCTTAAACTTAGTTGGGAGTTGATCTCTTCTCAACGACAATGGGCTAGTTTGCTTAGAGCCAGGGTTATTAAAAATGGTGCTTCTATCTCCTATCATATCTCTTCTTCGGTTTGGCCTGGGATCAAGACTTACTTGTCTTGTGTTTTGGAGCATTCGACTTGGTTGATTGGTAATGGTAAGGATATTAATTTCTGGCTTGACAATTGGGCAAGTCAACCCTTGGTTGATTTGCTTGGTATCCCCAATCATATTCATCATTTGTTGCGTGCCACAGTTCAAGATTTTATATAAGATTCTTGCTGGTCTATTCCGGATGTTTTGTTGCAAACCTACCCTATTTTGCAATCTGTGCTGGAAAAATCTACTATTGCTGCCTCGGATGTTCCTGACCAGCGAGTTTGGGATGCATCTGACTCTAGTTTGTTAACTTTTAAGAACGTTTATTTATTTCAAAACCCTCCTACTAATGTGATTCCTTGGTGCAAATTGGTGTGGCAGAAGTGCGTCCCTCCACCTAAGTCTATGCTGGTTTAGAGGCTCTTTCATAATAAACTACCCACCGATGATAATCTTTGGTCTCGTGGTTGCTATACGGTTTCCATATGCAGTCTTTGTGGTGAGGCGGAGGAATCGTCACATCATTTATTCTGTGATTGTAGTTTTGCTCGATCACTTTGGCATTGGTTTGGCTCAACCATTAATATTCGTCCGGATCTTTCCTAAATCAACAGCATCTTGGCTCTTTGTACAGGCAAGCGCTCCTCCCAAGTTCAGGATATCCTTTTGCAGGTGTTGTTAATATCATTTGGATGATTTGGTATTGCCGGAATAAGCTCCGATTTGACGATAAGAGGATCTCGTTGTCCAATGCAATTAATTTGATTGTTGCTAATGTTTCCTTAGCAGGTTCCCTGAGCACGGGTTCTATGTCCTCTTCTATCGAGCAGTTCTCTATTCTCAAGTCTTTTAATGTTGCAGCCAAGCCAGGCAAGGCACCTTGCATTAAGCAAGTGTTGTGGTCTCCTCCCTCTTGCTACTGGATTAAGTGCAATACTGATGGTGTTGCTAGAGATACTCTTGGTCCGGCTGCTTGTGGTGGTATTTTCATGGATAAGAGTGTTGCCACCTTGGGTTGTTTTGAAGTTAATCTTGGTATCACCTATGCCCTTCACGTTGAATTGACAGGTGCTATGATTGTTATTGAGTTGGCTTACAAAAAAGACTGTCATAAGCTTTGGTTGGAGTGTGATTCTCAATTAGTGGTTCAGGCTTTTAAATCTTCTTCTTTAGTGCCTTAGCATCTTCGAAATAGGTGGCACAATTGCTTACTTATTACTTCTAGGATGAATTTTGTTTGCTCTCATATTATAGGGAAGACAATAGTTGTGCTGATAGACTAACATCTCATGGGGTTTCTATTCAAGGATTTATTTGGTGGGATGCTATTCCTAATTATATTAGTGGGGAGTTCTATCCTAACAGAGTAGGATTTCCTTAATATAGGTTTAAATGATTTTTTCATGGGTTTTGGTTCTTGTCCCCCATGCTTTGTGGTCGTTTTTTTTTCTTCTCATTTTTAATAATATTTATGGTGTGCTGCAAATGATAGGTGGTCTCTAGGGTACTAATATAGTTGGGATTTTAGTTGTCACATTATGATGTTTTTACATACCATTTTTGTAAATATATATATATATATATATAATCATGCCACCACAGTGAGAACAAAATCACAATCGTTAGTTGGGACAAGCTGGATTTGGATTCAGTGACTTTTCTGCTCCATCCCTTACGTAGCTGTGGAAATAAATGTAGGTAACATTCAATTATGTCACAACTCACAAAGCAAGCTTAGCTAAGCATAGATAAATAAAGGGGCGGTGTGGTGTTACTATTCCATCACATCTACCTCTTTTTTTGGGGTCAATTAATCTTTCATCATCATCATCATCTCATCTCAAAATGGGTTCCAAAAAAGGGGGAACAAATCTAGCACTCTTGATCTCAACCTTGCTGCTCCTTTTGGTTGGTCTTGCAAGCTCAGACATAAACCAAGACAAAGCAGAATGCACTGACAAACTCATTGCTTTGGCTGACTGTCTTCCTTTTGTTACTGGTCAAGCCAAAGCACCACCCTTAGACTGCTGCACTGGCATCAAACAGGTTGTTGACAAGAGCAAGAGATGCTTATGTATCCTCATCAAAGATCATGATGACCCAAACCTTGGCTTCAAATTTAACACCACCCTCGCTCTCAAGTTACCATCCACTTGCAGCACTCCTACTAATATAACTCAATGTGTTGGTAAGTATATCTATCTATCTATAATCTATAAACCTTTGTTTGTTAATTCCTCTTATGCTGATGTTGTGTTCAAGTCAAGTTTGATAATGCTATGTATGACTCATATATGTGATAGGTGGACAGACGCTCTGACTCGAGTGTCTGCCTCTTGGGTTTGGCCTATCTGTCTGTTGGGTTACGACGATGTGGGTTGGGGGTGTGGGGATGAAGCCCCTACAGCACGATATATGAGTAATTTTGTAAATTGTAATGTAGAATATAATCATCTCTGGTAACCCTATTTGATCATAATAAGAAAATCAATGGCTCTGCTCCCGGAGATGTAGACACACTTGACGAACCTCGTTAACAATAGCTTATGTCTTTTGTGTGCGTTTATTGTCTGTTTATTTAGACTCGGGTTGTTGTTTCTAACAGATATGTCGTTTCAGATATTTTGCATTTGGAACCTAAATCTCCAGAAGCTAAGATATTTGAGGGGTTTGAAAAAACATTGGAAAATAATATTTCCACTCCAGTTTCCAGTGGTAAATATTCCTTTGTTCTGTTTTTGTACTCTAAGTGATTTTGCTTAATTTTTTATTTTATTATTATTATTATTATTTTTTTAATACCGTGGGATTGAAACTGAAAACTCATTAATTGCAGCTAGTGGTGCTACTGGTGGTGGTGCTGGAAAAGGAACAACTACAAGCACAAGTGCTCAGGACAAGAGTGGTGGTGGGTGGGGAAAGAAGTGGTTAGTGGCAGAGGTGCTATGTGGAATTTTACCACTTTTTTGGTCTTTCACTTATTCTTCCTAGTTGTTTGAACCGTGATTAAGAGGTCAAGATTCAATAGTAGGATATATTGTTGGTTGTGTCTATTTTCAAGTTTCTTATGTTCACTTATTTTGGTGTATTGTTGTGTTGTCTCTTTCGTTTAATTAGGGCCCATCCTTCCTTATCTGTAAGATTAATTTTCCAACTAATGGATGCATTAAAGGGACCCATTATTAGACCTCAAAGTCGTATGCTTTAAATATCTTTGTGCTGGTAAATAGGGCCTCCTATTTATATCTCGCATCTAGTTCACTCCTTGATTGGTTGGATGGATATTGATATTTTGTTTGCATTAGATTATGATGATAAATTTTATTATAAATAAATTTTGGTCAACTATATCGTCAAAAATAGTGATTTTAATCAAGATCGGCAAATTAATAGAAATTGATGTGGTAGTGATTAGAAACCGCTAAGAAATCTTGCTTTGGATAGCAATTCCATATACATGGTAAAGTATACAAAGTCTAGATTTCCGTACCACCACTTGGAGAATTGTAATCGGTTTGTGACTGATGATCTCCTTGTAAAATCTTAGGATGTAGTAGTACTAGTACCCACAACAAAAAACCAAAGAAATCATCAGTTTGAAAATATATATTAAATATATAATGCTCAAGTCAATTCAAATATGCTTAAGATGTTTTTGTGTGTTTTTGTGTGTTTTTTTTTTGACGGGGAAGATATATAATTCATTCAAAGAGAACCTCTAAACTTAGAGGCCAAATCAAGGGCAATACAAGGAGGAATTTTCTTTAGACAAACAAAGTCTGGATTAGCGAAAGCAAATTTTGCAAATTTGTCAAAGGTAAGAGCATGATGTTGGAATTTTATATTCCAATAATTAATATGGGCTGATATTATTAATAATTATATTAGCTATTTATCATAAAGGAGCTATATTTTATGTGATCATATAAAGTTAAAATAAGGTAAGCTCATTGGACTCCTAATTTAATTGATATGGACCTTATATGAGTAGATGTAAGTGTGGCAGATAAGGGGATAATGGAGTCTGTTAGGTTTAACACACTATAAAGAAATTTATGGTCACCAATAGAATCGCCGTCATCCATTCTCTTCTCCCCATCTGAAGAGAACCTAAAGTCTCGTGAGAAAGCTCAAGAAGATTCGGTTGAGGAAGAACCATAAAGCCACCGCTAACATGCTCGTTGTTCGTTGCTATGGATTCAGTTGCTCGTTGGTTGTTCGTGATCATTCCTTTGGTATTCCGCTTCAGGTGATTAATTGCTATGGATCCAGGTATTCTTCTAATCCTTGATAATCCAACATGTCGTAGATCCTAAGGGTAGAGAACATGTTCTTATTGAGCATGCTCGTATGTCTTTATAGCTTTCGCCTAAGGTTTTTTTCTTCTATGAGATTTGAGCATGCTTGTTCTTGTTGTTGTTATTAATAATGAATTAATTCCAACAAGTGGTATCAGAGCGGTCTTCTATGTTGGTTTATTAGGATTGATTTATGATGCGGTTTTGCTCTTGAATGAGTTTTATGTTATTCCTCAATTTTGCGTGAATTCAAAATTACAGAATTTATGGCTTTTATTTTTGTATGCGGATCTTTCAAAATACTGAAGGAAAAAAAAGTTGTGTGCCTTTCGGATTTCGGTAATTGATCAAAATTGAATATAAATTAGGGCAATAAAGTTTTTTTTATCTCTCGGTGTGAAAGATTTTTTGGAAGAGAGTTTTGTTTTGATTTGAATATTATTTAATATTCATGAATGATTGTTGGCAATTTTTTAATGATTGGAAATTTGGAATTTGCAATCAAGTGTTGTACGTGAAAAGTTATTTTTTTTTTGCCTTCCTTGATAATTCCGTATGCAAAGGTCAATAATTATAGCTTTTGACTTATTTCTTTTTCAAAGGTCACGATGCTAATTGCTTTCAATTTAGTTTGATTTCAAATATTATCATAAATTATGATATGACTTCATATTATTTGAAATTGAAAATATGGATTTGATTGAGAATTATTCAGCGTTGTGCGTTAATTTCGAAATCAAAAGATTTCAATTTTTTGTTGAAATTATCGTAATCGAGTTTTTGGAGGGCAATTGATTTCATATATTTGAAATTGAAATTGATTTTTTGAAATCTTGTACATGAAATTTTTTTTGGAATAAGGAAAATAACGATTTGTTTTTTTTTTATATTGCATAAAAAAGGAAACCAAGAAAGTTTTGTCATTTTCTGATTTGTTTTAGGAATTATTAAAGTTATGATTCTATACGTTTGATTTGGACAAAATATTTGAGCGAGATATTATATGTGATTTGTGCTATAAGAATTTCACGATTTTTTGGCCTTTGCATTAAGTTCATTTGCGGTGAATCTTCAATTATATTTGGTATATATATTGTTGATTTTGGCCATCGTGAAAAAAGACATACAAATCTTTGGTTGAATATCTCTTTATTGTGAAAATAAGATTTAACTGTCTTTGATTATTACATATTTCATGTTTTTGTCTATATTGAGAATGAATCAAATAAAATTATTACCGCAATATTATTTTTAAGATTTAGATTTTGAATTTAATAATAATTAATGAAATATTATTATAATTCAAATTTGAGGTGTATGGTTATGGCCTTAGAATTTTTGGGTGTTGTTTATTTATTTTAAATACGATCTGTGTGTCGTGATTTAATTCAAATACGACCTGCGTGTCGTGACTTTCTCTTTATTTTAGTTTATTTTATTTTTAAAATATTATAAATGATCAAAAAGACGAAAGAGGGACAACACCATATGGGCCTTGCTTGGAGCGGCGGCTTTTGGGTTAAAGAATTGTAATAAATAGTTATTTATTTCTTTTACATTTAGGAGGCCATAACCATACCACGATAACTCTTATGAATTATGCATGTGATGTATGAAGTGTATGCATGTATGCTTGTATGCTATGTATGTTTCGCATGCTAAATGTCGCATTAGAACTTCGCCTCCCAACCATTTGGGCAATGAAGGGCACCACTCGGCAATGGTGCCGATTTCAAAGAGCCAGCGGTGGTCTCGGTTCATCATCTTATCGTATTTGAGCCATCGGCGACCAACAACATCACTAGGCGGTGATGTGTGAGATACTCTCTCGCTTTAGGACTGCTAAGTGGTCTTTTGGTGATGTGTGGTGTTGTAAACATACTATAGATATTCCTACACCTAGGTGTTGAATTTATGTAAACTAAGGCCCTCCCATTTTTTATTAATAATTGTCTAGTATCTTTAATTGGGTTGATTGAAACAACATGTTGCCAAAGTAACATCATTGCGTAGATTAGTTCAATTAAATTTACAAAAAGATGTAGTGTGGAGTTATTCATGCGAGTTGTTGTCGGCCCAAAGGAAAGCGCAACTTGGCGCATAATTCCATACTGCGATGATAAATGTGTGGTGATTATAAAGACAATTTATCCATGTGAGCAATTGGGATGCCCAAAGGCAACCATTGTTTGCAGGACTTATCGCCAATGTTTGATCGTTGTGTTGAAATGATCGCTGCGGTTAGTCTTTACAATCCAAAGATTAGGGATTAATGGTGCACTTGGTATCTTGTTTGGGTCTTTAATTTACAGATAAAGAATAATTGAGCATGTCTTATTAATTATTTTAATTTGACGTGTCAATTGATGTTGTGTGGGTGCGTGTCCATGCGAATATTAATCGGTCCAAAGGAAGGTTAATATTTGGTCGGGTTGTATTCACACCTGTAATGGTAAACCTGTGCGATTATAAGGATAATTTCTCCATGTGAGCAATGAGATGTCCAAAGATAACCATTGTTTGACAGGACTTATCGACAGTGTTTGATCATTACAACAAAATACCAATAGCAATTAATATCATTGTCAAAAGACTTGGTATTAATGTTGCATCGGATATTTTGATAAGTATATTTTAGTACTTTTGTTCTCTTTGAACTATAATAGTTTGTGTATCTGCTGTTTTGAGTTCAGTTTAATCCTTAAAAGTTTAGAAGTTTTAGGATTAAAGACAGAACATTAAAGAAAGTTTTGGATTTAGACCTAGCATAAGAATGGAGAAACTCACTTTCTCTCACTCAATTCGGTATCTATGAAGTGAGAATCAAGTATGAGAAGTGGGATTTCTCCAGCCGCATAAATCTGATGATCATAAAGTACAATATTTTAGAGAACTTTAGGGGTGTTATTTCCGATGATATAATTTATGTCGTAAATTTCCTTGCTGAAATTAAAAGTGCTTGCAAAAGGCAATGAGGCGAAAATGAGCACTCGTTGGAGAGCTTAATTTTCATTAAGTATAAAAGTAAAGGGAATATGAGGAGCACATTATGAAAATATTCAAATCTTGTCTTCAAACTTAAGGCGCTAAAACTTGAGCAGTCTAACGACTTGCTCAAACATTTAGCATTTATATTCTTTCTTGCACAATTAGATCAGACTAAATTAGTTTACAACTGTCAAAGGAGGAAATAATCTTTAATAAGATTATTTCATAAGGTGTGCAAGAAAATAAATGGTGAAGCAAGAGAAAAATAAAATAGTGCTCATTTGGCAAATACCCCAAAGGATAAGGGCAAATAAAGAAAATTAAAGATGAAACTGTTAAGGGTCTCTCTCAAAAGAAACAACTAAGGTTGTCTTAACTGACAAATGCCAAGTGACGCTAAAAGATGCATCCATATAGGAGTTGGCAAAGTCGGTGAAGACTGAGACTCTAGGCATTTTAGATTGTTGTTACTGGCTTATATTTGAAATTAAAAGACAATTTGGTTGAATCAAATTTTGGGATAAAGTTTGGTTTTTTGTTTCTTTTTGAACAAATTAAGATGATTTTGGGTTTATTTTTTAAACAATGGATTCAATTTGTTTTTTAAATTCAAATATTGTTGGAGTCAATTGAGCTATGACTTGTGACAATCTATAATTTCTAAAAGTTTTGAGAGGTATAAACTTTGGTCCTAAGTTAAAGAATTTTTTTGAGATGGGAACTGCATAGTTCTTTAAGGATATTGAGTTTGGGGGAGAGATAAGGTTAGAGAACAAAATTGAGTGAGGAAGAAGTGGTTCTAATTATTGAACCAATTCATACAGTTGCTATTGGTGTAGCAAATTTGGATCGTCATGAGGACATTATTGTTCTTCCTCCCAATCAAGTTAAGGAAATTATTCATAAAGATCAAACTCAACACCCTCAAGAACTAGAGCATTGGGAGCCATAAAGAAAGGATTGACCGTAAAGAGTTATTCTATTTGGTTTTATTGAAAGACTCCTTTTCGGACAATCACAACACTTATTGCTCATTATAACTCTGGAGCTACATAAGATGGATGTCAAGACGGTGTTTCTTAATGGCAACATTAATGAAACAAATGTATATGGTGAAACCGATATACTTTGTGTCGATAGACCCAAAGATAGTTTCTTGACGACATAATTTACCCATTAGCTAAAGAAGTTGTCTCATTAGTGATACCGCAAAGTCTCATCAGGTAATTGTCTCATTTGGTCTCGAGATGAGGATTGTGGACGAATGTGGGTATTACAAGGTTAATGGGAGTAAGTTTATATTACTGCTACTATATGTCGATGATATTTTATCTAATCAATAGCGATATAGTGCAGTTGAAGCGAACCGAGTAATCTCTAACGAAAATTTAGAGATGAAGGATCTTGGGGACGTCTCTTTTGTATTTGGAATCCAAAATTCTGAGAGATATCTCTTGGAATATTCTGGGATTATCACAAAAGAGCTATATCGATAAAGTTTAAATAAATTCGACATGAAATATAGTAAACCAGAGGATACCTCAGTTACTAAGAGAGACAATTTTAGTCTCAAATTTTGCCCGAAACAAAATCTGAAAAATCAGAAATCTGGGAGTTCACGTGCTCTAGCTATGGAAGTCGATACATAATCTTATCTCAGACGCATCGAAAGCGACGTACATCGTGGGATCATGTGGCAGATACTTGAGCAATTCTAGTTTGAATTATTACAAAAGGCAACCATGAGGATCATCAAGGAAAACAAAAGTCTATATGCCCACATATCAAAGATCTGAAAGATTAGAGATCATCAAGAACTCTGACTCTGATATTCAGGATGTTAATATTATAGACATCAAATTATGGGATATGACTGAAATATCTATGTCACTAGGTTGCATATAGTAAAAGGTATTAAAATACCATTTAAGTTACAGTGTGATAGATAAGTCAGTCGTATCCTACTTCAACAACAATAAAGAATGATACAATTTCTATTGACATAAAGGTGTTCGTTGTTGAAATAATGAATTTAGGATAAAAGAATTTCTATAGAGCACATAGAGGCTAATTTCATGCTAGCTATCCACTGACTAAGGGCTTGACACATAAGGTTTTTCATGAGCATGTTGCTTATATGGGTGTGTTGTCACTAAGGTTGCCTTAGCTTAGTGGGAGTCTTTATTTGTGTTCTATGTTTAAGATACAAACTTTATGTTATTTCGGATTTTCTGCAGAAATAAAGATTATGTTTATGAATACATTATAAACATGTTTGTATTTTGTGTGCAAAATTAATTTGCACATTAAGGATTTTGTTTTGCATAATTAAATTTTGCAAAATTGATCTCACCAAAGTTTTAAGTAGGACCAGTTGGAAATAGGCATGATTGAGATCACATTCCATGTAATTTCCATGCTACTCATCCATATTGATCTATGTCATCAAATGTGTTAATGTGGTGATCGTCGGGGTTTAGTCACAATTTACAGAAGTGACAAAAGCCGCGGTGATTTCATTATTGATACATGAGGTGGACCAGATTGTAAGGAGGAAGTCTAAAGATAAATAGCATTCAGATATGCGCACTAAGGAATTCTGATATAATTATTACGATATATAGCCCAAGTGGGAGATTGTTGGAATTTTATATTCCAATAATTAATATGGGCTGATATTATTAATAATTATATTAGCTATTTATCATAAAGGAGCTATATTTTATGTGATCATATAAAGTTAAAATAAGGTAAGCTCATTGGACTCCTAATTTAATTGATATGGACCTTATATGAGTAGATGTAAGTGTGGCCCGATAAGGGGATAATGGGTACCCTGTTAGGTTTAACACACTATAAAGAAGGCTATGGTCCCAATACACCGAATCGCCGTCATCCATTCTCTTCTCCCCATATGAAGAGAACCTAAAGTCTCGTGAGAGAGCTCAAGAAGATTCGGTTGAGGAAGAACCATAAAGCCACCGCTAACATGCCCGTTATTCGTTGCTATGGATTCAGTTGCTCGTTGGTTATTCGTGATCATTCCTTTGGTATTCCGCTTCAGGTGATTGATTGCTATGGATCCAGGTATTCTTCTAATCATTGATAATCCAACATGTCGTAGATCCTAAGGGTAGAGAACATGTTGTTCTTATTGAGCATGCTTGTATGTCTTTATAGCTTCTGCCTAAGGTTTTTTTCTTCTATGAGATTTGAGCATGCTTGTTCTTGTTGTTGTTATTAATAATGAATTAATTCCAACACATGATGCATTCCAATAGCTTCTGTTGTATCAACTTCTGGTAGGCCTGGTAGCTTCCAAGTTGCTGCAGCATATATGCAACCCACATTATCTCTAACAACAACTCCAATACCCCAAAATCCATCCAATGGGCCGACCACATCAACATTAATTTTATAACAAGCTGGAGGTGGAGCAATCCAACAAATTTGTGTCTGATAGCTGCTAGATGCCACATTAATTCCCTGAGAGGTTTGAGAATTCAAAGTTGATTGGAAATCTTCAATGATATGCCAAGCTTTTCTAACAATCTCAGCTGGTTGTATGGTTTTTCCTTCAAAGCAACATTTATTCCTTGCCCACCATAATCCATAACACAATGATAAGGTATGAGTAACAACCTCAACAGGAGCAGATTTTATAACTTCACTGAGCCAAGATACAAAAGAGTCATGCACATTGTCAAAATTTACATTCAGTGGGGATGAAAACCAAACCATTTTTGCCCAAGCACAATTTTTAAAAACATGATCAATGTCTTCAGTCTCACCTTCACATCTTGGACAGCTTGTATCGCATTGAACACCTCTTTCATGAAGTCTATTTTTAACAGCAATTCCATTATTAAGAACTCTCCAAGAAAGGTGTACATGTTTTGGCAAAGTTTTGAGGAACCACAACTGCTTCGACACCTCATCAGTTGCTGCATAATCTGAATTTTGCACTTGAGTTGATCTTTCCCATTTCTTGATACAATAGTAAGCTGATTTTGAAAAAAATTCTCATCTTCTTCCAGGCCCCCAAGTTAATTGATCTCCTCCTCCATTCCTAGCAATTGGTATTTGGATAATCTGTTGCGCTTCAAATGGGAGGAAAATTTGATTGACAACATTTTGATTCCAACAGCTTGAGCCCTGAATAATTAGATCTGAAACCAGAGAAATATCACAAGAGGAAGGTTTAGGCGTCCATACTTTGTATCCATGTTGATGAGGAAGCCAATTGCCAGCCCATATATCAATACCATTTCCAGTTCCCACCATCCACAAACAACCATTCTTTAGAACCCAAGTAGCATGATGGATGCTCCTCCAGGTGAAACTAGGAGCATAGCCAATCTTTGCTTTTTGAAACCCAAGTAGCATTTTGTGTATACTACAACTATAGTTAAGCATTAGATATATATTATTCAGTATTTAATATAATGCTCAAGTCAATTTTATTATTTTTAATATAGTATTTGAAAAAAGCAACTTAACTTTTTTGAAGAATATTATAAAATATTTTATAGGTCATATTAGTTTGAAAATTATTAGGATCAATTTATATTTCAAAATTACAAATATATTCTTATTTTTTATATAACACTAAATATGATACTAATGACGCACATTAGATGCATTGTATTGATATTTGTTATAATATATTATAGGTAACGTTTAATAAATACAACATATAATAAGTGATTGTTGGAGTATATTTATATATATATATATATATATATATATATATATATATATATATATTATTCAATAGAATAGTAATTTTTATATTGAAAAAATTATAACTTATAATTGTTACTATATTTTATTTATTATATTTAATTAATAATACATTTAACATATTGTTCAAACAATTTACTGTTTATGAAACAGTCTTTCAAAAAAAAAGTAAATGATTTTTTTAGAATAAGAGAAAATATCATGTAGATCAATTTATTTTCAAATTCGTTATCAACAAGTGTATCAAAATTATAAAGAAGTTTTTTTTAATCTTTTTAAACTATAAATACTTAATTAGATTTATACTTAAAATATTATAGTAAATGTTTAACTTAATCTTTTTTTGGCCTTCAATATACGATAATTTGGTCTTCATAATGCTTAACTTAGTCTAAAACATATACAATTGTTTAGACATATTTCTATCTTTGAAACATTATTTTTTAACATATCTAACAACACCTCTACACAATACTTTAGATATGTAAAGACAAACGCAAACGATAGTTTGCATAAAATGTTGCTCAATATTTGAATTTGAAAAGGACTACATTAAGAAAATTTTGGTAGACAAAGGCTTTCCATAAATTTGTATGCCAACACCTTGATATGAGATAGTTTCATTATGCTTTTGTAGTGCAATTGAAGAGAAAATGTGTTGGCTATTTTTCGTGCACCGGCAAATATTCTCCTTATAATATATATTAACCTTGTTAATAGTTTGAAATATAAAAGAGAAAATCTACCATAACTACTTTTTCTAATATATAGTATCATTAAATTCAAAATTGTTTAACTATATGGAAATAATGAATTCATCAATTTTAATTTAACATATATGGATTATTTTTATAAAATCAAACCCTTTTAAGACAATCTAGAAAACATAAACTTTGTAATTAAAACATTTTACTATTTTTTAGAAATGTGAGAGATAAAAAAATTTAAAATAAACTTTTAAATCAATCTGTAAAAAATCCTGCTATCACGACAATATATACATCTCTATCAGGGGCTATATATACATGCATCACAAATTGAATATCGACACATAACTTCAAAGTTAGCATAGGAGAAAATTTGTGTGTATTTGTTTGAATTCTAGAGATGTTATTTTATTCATGTAGGAGTAAGAGTTTTTCTTCTTCTCCTTTATATCACAAGGTACAAAACCCGGTGAAGTTAGTCAAAATCTATAATTAGGAGAAAGATTCATACAAGTGGAGGCGAATTTTGATAAGTCAATGAATCACCAAATACATTTGGATACTATTTTTCTCAAAGTATTTGGCGGTTCATTGATTTTATTGAAATTTCACATTTCAAGAGCAATCATGCTTGGAGTGTGAAAAGTGGTACTTTTCTCATGCACTTTAAGATTTTATTTAGATTAAATTTTGTGGAAATCAGGATTGAATTCACTCTTTGTTTGCGTTATTCAATAAGATCAGGCGTGAAGATAATACTTGATTCAAAAGAAGCTGGAGAGATATGTCTAAATTTAATAATCAATTCGTGAGTCTGTTTAGAGTTAGTTGTTAATAGTAAAAATCTTAACTATAAGTCAGGGATTGGCTGTAGACCCAAGTGATTGGAGGAACCATTATAAAGACTATTGTGTGATTTTCTTATCCATATATCTCAATTATAGTTTCATATTATGCTAATTAAAAATGTAAGAATGATCCAAAAAATTTAAACAAAAGTTATTTCAATGGTTTGTCGTTAAGATCTGTCATTTATGAGTCAATAGATGATACATCCGAAGAGCAATTCAAAACTCATGTCAGTGAATCATTTAACGTTCATCAGATAATATTATCATCTAACTGTTGTTGTGAAAAAAAACATTTAAACTTATGTTTGCTGAAAAAGGATATCTGTTTCAAAATCCTTAAAACATAATTCAACACACAAGTTATGTTTTCTCGTCTATTTAAAATCTTTAATTGCCTCTTTAAATGGATCCATCCAACTTAATTAAAATTAGTAGGGTCCAATAGAATTTTTGAATATTGAAGGTTTAAGAAAAAAAGGTTGATACACAACGGCTTTCCATAAATTTATATGTTCATACCTTGATACGATATAACTTCATCATATTTTTTGTCAGGCAATTAAATCAAAAATGTGTTGGCAATTTTTTCATGTACCTCAAAGTATTATCCTTATATTATATATTACCCACATTTAATAGTTTAAATATAAAATAAGAAATCTTAAAAATCTACATAATTATTTTTTTTGGCTCGTCCATAATTATTTTTTCTAATGTACAATATCATAAAATTCAATATTGATTACTTAAAATGAAATAATGAATTCATACAATTCTATTTTAACACATCTGATTTATTATTATTAATAATATTATAAGTTAAACCCCTTTTTGAGACAATATATAAGATGTAAATTTTATAATTTAACCATTTTACTATTTATATGAAACGTGAGAGATAAAAGTTTTAGAAAAACTCTCCCGTAAAAAAGCCAACTATCAGGGGCTATATATACGTTTATCACAAATCTAAACAACTATCAGGAATGAGAAAATTTATACATAAGTGTTTAAATCCTAGAGATGTCATTTTATTCATATTGAATTAATTATTTTTCTCTTGTTCCTTTTTATTATAGGTCTCAAAATTATGTGAATTTAGCCAAAATATTTAATTTTGAGATAACTTCCATTGGGAAGGATGTTAACTTAATCATTTACCTTTCATATTTAGCATTTTTCTTTGTTGTTTAATAAACAATATCAAATCAAACAACCCTATCTATCATTGTTAATCAATAACAATATGCATTTTAGGGTAAACCATAGTCCTTTACTTGGTACAATTTCATTTCTAAACCAACAAACTCAATTGAAATCCTTCGCCTAGTGCCCTTTTCCAATATCATCTAGTGCCTATCATCCATAGGTTGGTCCATTTCCTTTTCCAATATCATCTAGTGCCTATCATCCATAGGTTGGTCCATTTTTTTTTTGATAGGCAAATGTTAGTTGTTAGTAATTGTTAGAAATGTTAGTTTCCCGAGTTTGAACCCAGGACCTCCAGCTTAAACTCCTTCAGCGTCCTTTAGCTCACCAACCGAGCTACCTACTTGGGACCATAGGTTGGTCCATTTAGTTGAGGTGCCTTATGAAGATTATTTATAGCTCAGGATGTTAGATTTTATTTGGCATAAAATTTATACACCTATATATTCAGAAAAATACACCAGACAATGCATATTGTCTAGACTAACAAACACAAAATCACATTTCTAAATTTTAGTGAAAATTTAACCCAGATAAAGTTCAATTCATTCATAAATTATTTATGAAAGTCGTAAATCTTTTTCTTGTATTTCCAACGATACTAAAATCGCTTTATTTGGATGAGTGTAGTCCAAGTTATGGTTTATAGAGAGAGAGAGAGAGAGAGAGACGAGACCAAAGAGGGCCTAAAATATAGAAATTAACATAGGAGTTATAGACTTTAGATGTCTTGTATTGGGATATACCATTATAGTTTTATGTTCACCAAAAAAAATATTATAATTTTATATTTAATATTTAATGAATACAACATTTATAATTAGATTGTCAGAGTTAATTTTGAAAATTTAATGAAATACAAAAAATACTACACATTAATTTTAAATAATATTTAATAAAATAGCAAAAGGAATTATAACTTATATTTCTTACTATAATTTTTATATTATATTCAATTAATACATTATATGTTCAAGTCAAATTCATTATTTATAATATAGTATTCAAAGAAAAGTTAACTTAACTTTTTGTAGAATAATATAAAATATTATATGGGTCATTGTTGTTTGATAACCCCAAAGAACAATTTATATTTTAATATTACAAAGTAATTATTATATATACAATATTAAATATAATAGCAATTATATACATTATTTTTGCTATATTAATATTTATTTTCCATTAAAAAATATTTATTATTATATTTTTTATGTTACATTTAATGACTACAACATTTAATAGATTGCTAAAGTTAATTTTAAAAATTTAATGAAATATAAAAAAACATGTATACTAAAATTAATATATTGCATGTAATATATATATATATATATATATATATATATATTTAATAGATGCTCAAGTCAATTTTATTATTTTTAATATAGTATCTGAAAAAAGTAACATAACTTTTTTGGAGAATAATATAAAATATTATATAGGTCATTTTAGTTTGAAAATTATTAGGATCAATTTATAATTCAAAATTACAAATATATTCTTATTATGTATATAACATTAAATATAATAGTAATGACGCACATTAGATGCATTGTATTGATATATGTTATAATATTTTATAGGTAACATTCAATAAATACAACATATAATATGTGATCGTTGGAGTGTGTGTGTGTGCGTATACATTATTCAATAGAATAGTAATTATTTATATTGAACAAATTACAACTTATAATTGTTACTATATTTTATTTATTATATTTAATTAATAATACATTTAACATATATTGTTCAATCAATTTACTGTTTATGAAATAGTCTTTCAAAAAAAAAAGTGAATGATTTTTTCAGAATAAGAGGAAATATCGTATAGGTCACTTTATTTTCAAAATTGTTATCAATTGGTTTTTCAAAATTTCAAAGAAATTTTTTATCTTTTTAAACTATAAATACTTAATTAAATTTATAATTAAAATATAAGAATAAATGTTTAACTTAATCTTTTTTTGGTCTTCATAATGCTTAACTTAATCTAAAACATATACAATTGTTTAGACGTATTTGACGTTACAAAATTTAAAGAAATATAATAAGTACTTATTATAAACTTATTTCTATCTTCGAAACATTATTCTTCAACATATAATTTTTCTTTGAAAGGGATTCTTCAACATATATGACGAGCTAACAATCGTACACCTGCGCAATTCTTTTGTAGTGCAATTGAAAATAAAATATGTTAGCTATTTTTTGTGCACCGGCAAATATTCTCATACATATTATAATTATTAATAGTCTGAAATATAAAAGAGAAAAATCTATCACAACTACTTTTTCTAATATATAGTATCATTAAATTCAAAATTGTATAATTATATGGAAATAATTAATTCATCGATTTTAATTTAACATATATGAATTATTTTTATAAAATCAAACCCTTTTAAGACAATCTAGAAAATGTAAACTTTGTAATTAAAAAAATTTACTATTTTTTAGAAATGCAAGAGATAAAAATATTTAAAATAAACTTTTAAATCCACCTGTAAACAATCCAGCTATATATTAGGGACTATATATACATCTAGGGAAATGATGTATATCTCGAACGCTGTGTTTCGCGAATCATCGTGAATGAAATTTATGAGTTAAATTGATTTCCACAAAAATTACATAGACCAATTTAGTCATTGAAAAAATTAAAAATATTAATTTAGTCCTTAAAAATCTTAAATATGAGTCAAATTAGTCTCTTAAAGACTAAAATATCCCTAAAAATTATCCTAAAATGACTAATTTAACCCGTATTCGAAGTTTTTAAGGACTAAATTGGTATTTTCAACAAAAATTATAAGACCAATTTAATCATTGAAAAAATAAAAAATATTAATTTAATCCTTAAAAATCTTAAATATGAGTCAAATTAGTCTCTTAAAGACTAAAATATCCCTAAAAATTATCCTAAAAATGACTAATTTAACCCGTATTCGAAGTTTTTAAGGATTAAATTGGTACTCGTTTTATTTCTTATGGACTAAATTAGTCTCCGTAATTTTTATCGGGACCAATTTGAGTATTTAGTCTATATTTATTAGCCACAGAATACAATGAATTCCAGAAATGACCAAGGTATCATCGCGAATTAAATTAATGAGTTAAATTGGTTCTCAACAAAAATTACGGAGATAAATTTAGTTATTGAAAAAATAAAAAATATTAATTTAGTCTTTAAGAATATCAAATATGGGTCAAATTAGTATCTTAAGGACTAAAATATCCCTAAAAATTATCCTAAAAAGGATTAATTTAACCCGTATTTAAAGTTTTTAAGGACTAAATTGGTATTTTTTATTTCTCTAAACTAAATTAGTCTCCGTGATTTTTATCGCAACTGATTTGAATATTTACTCTAAATTTATGCTACAACAGAATGTTGAAAAGATAGCGCCACTTTAAGTAGCGCTTACAAAGAAAAACACTATTTTAGCTAATAAACAACGCTTCAGAACACGAAATGCTGCTCTAGGCGAGAGGAATAAACAGCGCTTAAGTGGGGAAGCGCTGTTTAAAGTTTACTAAAAACAATAAACAACGCTTAATACAAAGAAGCGTTGATTTTGGTCGAGAGGAATAAACAACGCTTAAGTTGGGGAAGCACTGTTTAAAGTTTACTAAAACAATAAACAGCGCTTAACACTAAGAAGCGCTGATTTTGGTCTTATTCTCATATGCGAATAAACAGCGCTTAACACTAAGAAGCACTGATTTTGGTCTTTATGCGATTCCCATTTATTCACGCTCGCTCTACTTCACTCGCGTTAATCTCCAGTTCGCTGTCCCATCTCCTCCTCAAGAACCCTAATCCTCTGTTCGGCGTAGACCCTCAGGAACCTCTTCATGGCTTAACCGCCTCTCTTTCTCCATGGTGCACCGCCTCCTCGAATCCTCCACGGCGAACGGTGAAGATCTATTTCTTCTGAGTGTTTGGAGATCTGTTTTTTGTTTTTTATTTCTTCTGATTTTTATGTTGTATGATTTGTTTTTGAAGATATATTTTTCTGAAGATCTGTTTGTTTGAAGATCTCATCACTTCCATTCGGATTTTGTTCGAGATTTAGATTCGCGCTTTCATTCGGAAGCTTGTAAGCAAAACTTTGTTCAAGATTTCGTTCAAAATCGAAGCTGTAAGAAACTCTCACTGGTTCACAACCAAGGCTCCGAGGTAATTCTCTTCTCCAAACCCTAACTTCTCTATTTCGTCTGTGTTCGTGAACCTTCCATTTGTTTGATCCGGTTTCGTCTCTGTTCGCACAGATCTGTTTGTTTGATCTGGATGAAGAGGAGGTGTTGGTTGCTGGTTCGGCCAGATCTGGTTCGATATGGTTCTCTTCACTCTCTCTGGTTCGATCTGGTTCTTTTCCTAGCAAGGCGTGGCGTGGAGAGAGATCTGAGATCTGAGAAGAAGAATATCTGAGATGCAAGGCGTGGAGAAGGAGTGAGATCTGAGAGAAAAATTGAACATTTTTTTTCTTTTAGGGTTTTAGTTTCTTCTCTGTAAATTTCTTGCATTTCGATCTTGTTCTGTGTTTGGTTATGTACCATGGATTGATTCTGAAATGAAATGAAGTATATTTTTTTAGTTATTCTGTTCTTGTTTTTAAATTTCGTCCTGCTTCTGATGCTTGGTCGTATGATATGATGAGATGCAAGAGAGCTTCTTAAAAAAAGGGTGAATAAACAGCGCTTCCTTTTAGGAAAAAGGAAGCGCTGCTTATTGATGCTAAAAATTGACAATAAACAGCGCTTCCTTTAACGAAGCGCTGCTTATTGATGCTGAAAAGTGACAATAAATAGGGCTTGTGCTGTTTATTGTCAATTTTCAGCAGCGCTTCAAAAACACTGTTTTTTTAATAGCAATCAGCAGCGGCTAAATAAACAGAGCCTTTTAAGCGCTGTTTAAGGCCAAAATAAGCGTTGTTTATTGCCTATTTTTGTTGTGGTGTTATTGGCCACAGAATACAGTGAATTCCGAAAATAACCAGGAGACACATTCTGTTTTTTTTCTAAAAGGTGGACACATCAGCATCGCGATGTTCGAGAAGTAACTTTTTCGCTACAAATAGCATCGTTCATACATCTATCACCAATTGAATATCAACACAAAACTAAAAGTTAGCATAGGAGAAAATTTGTATGTATTTGTTTGAATTCTAGAGATGTTATTTTATTCATGCAGGAGTAATAGTTTTTCTTCATCTCCTTTGTATCACGAGATACAAAATCTGGTGAATTTAGTCAGAATCTTTAATTTTGAGAAAGATTTCGTCTATACGAGTGGAAGTGAATTTTGATAAGTCAATGAATCACCAAATACAATTGGATACTATTTTTCTCAAAGTATTTAGTGGTTCATTGATTTTATCGAAATTTCGCATTTCAGGAACAATCATGCTTGGAGTGTGCAAAGTGGTACTTTTCTGATACACTTTAAGATTATATTTAGATTAAATTTTGTGGAAATTGGGATTGAATTCATTCTTTGTTTGTGTTATTCAATAAGCTTGGGCATGAAGATAATACTTCATTCAAAAGAAGCCGGAGAGACTATGTGTAAATTTAATACTCAATTCGTGCGTTTGTCTAGAGTTAGGTGTTAATAGTGAAAATCTTAACTACTATAAGTTAGGGATTGACCATAGGCCTAAGTGGTTGCCGGAACCAAGATAAAGACTATTGTGTGATTTTCTTATCCATTTATCTCGATTTTAGTTTCATATTACGCTATTTAACAATTTAACTATGATCCGGGAAATTTAAACAAAAGTTATTTCAATGGTTTATCATTAAGATATGTCATCTATGAGTCAATAGATGATACATCCAAAGAGTAATTCAAAACACATGTCAGTGAATCGTTTAACATTCATCAAATAACATTATCATCTAACTGTTGTTTTAAAAAAAACATTTAAACTTATGTTTGTTGAAAAAGGATATATTTTTCAAAATCCTAAAAACATAATTCAACACACTTGTTATGTTTTCCCCGTGTATTTTAAATCATTAGTCTAACTTAATTAAAATTAGTTGGGTCCAATAGAATTTTTGAATATTGAAGGTTTAAGAAAAATAGTTTTTACACAACGGGGGATTTCATAAATTTATATGTTCATACCTTGATACGAGATAACTTCATCCTATTTTTGTCGTGCAATTAAATAAAAAAAAGTGTTGGCTATTTTTCCATGTACCTCAAAATATTCTCCTTATATTATATATTACCTTCATTTAATATTTTAAATATAAAAGAAGAAATCTTAAAAGAAAATCTACCATAATTACTTTTTCTAACATAAAGTATCATAAAATTCAATATCGACTACTTAAAAGGAAATAACGAATTCATACAATTCTATTTTAACACATCTGATTTATTATTATTGTTATTAATATTATAAATTAAACCTTTTTGAGACAATTTTTAAGATGTAAATTTTATAATTTAACCATTTTGCTATTTATACGAAACGCGAGAGATAAAACTTTTAGAAAAACCCACCCGTAAAAGAGCCAACTATCAGGGGCTATATATACGTTTATCACAAATCTAAACAACTATCAGGAATGAGAAAATTTATACATAAGTGTTTAAATCCTAGAGATGTCATTTTATTCATATTGAATTAATTATTTTTCTCTTGTTCCTTTTTATTATAGGTCTCAAAATTATGTGAATTTAGCCAAAATATTTAATTTTGATATAACTTCCATTGGGAAGGATGTTAACTTAATCATTTACCTTTCATATTTAGCATTTCTCTTTGTTGTTTAATAAACAATATCAAATCAAACAACCCTATCTATCATTGTTAATCAATAACAATATGCATTTTAGGGTAAACCATAGTGCTTTACTTGGTACAATTTCATTTGTATCTAAGCATTTATCACATTTATGGTTCTTGGATACTTAAATATTCAAAACATACGCCATGTATATTGTAACACCTGCACCTCAACATAATTGAAAGTACGACAAATTACATTAAGGCACAGGAATTACTAAGCAATTACAAACTTGATTACAGTAATCCAAGTCATAAATCAAACTTAATTCATAAATCGAATGAATAGATTACAAATTATACATAACTTGGAATATAAAATTTCCACTTCAATATAAAACTAGCCTATGAGTCCCAAGCTTGGAGCTTCGGCTCACCGTCTTCGGTACCTGCTTATCTGAAACAAATAAAAGGAAAAGGGTGAGATTATAAATCTCAGTGAGCCCTTCACGGACTCCTCACCATTCTCTCCTCGGAACATTCTAGGCTGAGAAGACTAACTTAGGCATTTCAAACCTAGACATACTCTCTCTATGTACCATAAGGACTTGACCTGAAACTTCTTGATCTCCCTAAGCTAAGACGCTTTAGAAGGCGCTAGCTTGAATAAAAAACTTAGTATATTATAAATATGGTAATCCTAGGTCTAATATGCCACTTATTAACTTGTGATAAAACTGAACACAATAATGTGTAGCCAACCCACATCAATCTTGTAAACCTTCATTCTTTAACCTATGCTTAGCACGATTAACCTTACTACAATGTAAATTGCAACTTCATTGACTAAGAATGTATTGTTCTTACTTACTCACTTATGCTTAACACATCTTTGCTTTTCTCTATATCATAGAAACCAATCTTATCACATCTCTTTCTACTTCTAGGCACCATTATTATATAATAATTAAGCGACTGGGGATGTGCTATCCAAGATTCCATACAACTAACTAAGCTAATTCCGAATACATATATGTATATATATATATACAAGGAATTCATCAACATTCATCAACTTAACATCACTTCACATATTATACCATTCATAGGAGATATATAATATGCTGCTATGCATGTAATGCATTTTGTGTTATTGGGTAGTGTCGTAGGCTTCAGTCCCTAGACCCCAATTACACACTTTCGGAATGGTGGTTAGACGTCATAACCCTCCAAGGGCGTCCCACTTGGCTAACCAAACCGATCTACTCCTATAAATAGAGGAGTCTTGCCATGGACTTTAGCTTATGCATATGCTTATGCTTATGATTGTATGCATGTTCATAGAAATACAATCATTCTCATTACTTAACTATTCAAGGAAACTACAATCATTTCAATGAATCAAGCTTACACTAATAGTACCCCTTTTCATCTAATTAATCCAAATCATGGACACTAATTCACACATTCATCCTATCACATCCTTTTCCTAGGGTCCTTTCTTGACCTCTATGACTTAAGCTTATGGCTCTTTGACAAGCCTCACAATTCACCAAATTAATGGACAACACATACATTAACTCATCCCTTGAAACTCTATGGAATTATCAAGAGAAAAACATCAAACATACATTCAACTGTGGGGGGTTGGGGGCAGTCGCCAACCTCTTTTAATCAAGCCCACTACACAATCATAACAATCATGACAATCATAACAATAATAACTCAACCTCTTATAGGTATTTAAAACCTAACTTGAACCTAGGGTTCATATGTTAATAAAGGAAGAGAAATTCCTATATGTGGGACTTATGGGTGCCCATCACCTAAGGGTTGAAGAACTCACCTCTATTCTTCAAGACATTGAGCTAGGAAGGTTGAACTTTGGACTCTTTGCTCCTCTTCAAGCTTTTCCCTCTTTGCTCAACTTGGGGCTCCTCCAAATACTTCCCAAATCTTGATCTTCAACCTTCAATCTTCTTTCTCCATCCAAGAACTTGAACCATCCTTGCTGGAGCTTGGTCTTCTCCCCCTTATTCTTCTCCAAATTCGTGCTTCTTCTTCTCCTCTCTAGGGTTCAAACCCAAATCTTCCAAATACTCAAATCTCCACTCTCAAACTCTCCATTTAGGCAAGTGATTGAAGAAATCCAACATGAATCTCTTCAATCCTTCTCAAAGGGTGAAACCCTAGCTCTCCTCTCCTCTTTCTCCTTTCCCTTTCCCTCCTTTTCCTTCCCTCTTTCTCTATTTCTGCGTTCTGCTCGCTGAAACAGCGTTTTTATACACCTCTGCAGCTGTGAATATTCACAGCATAGTGTGAATCGATTCCCACAGTGTAAAAAGCGCCTGAATTACAGTTTTAATGAATGAATCGATTCCTGCCTGCGAGTCTCAGTGGCCTGTCTTATGTGAATCGATTCCTGGCTTCTGTGAATCGATTCCCACTGCTAAAATTTGATGCCAAAGGAGTTTTAATGCTGTGAATCGATTCCTAAGCTATATGAATCGATTTACACTGCAGAAAAACCCAGAAAACTTAGTTCTAACACCAAACCTTGAGACTTTCTTCTCAAATTAACTTCCATAACTACAAATCAACACTTTTAACCATCTTAAGATTAAATCCAACTTATTCCTCAACTCAAACCCATTAACTTTCTTATCAAAACTTTGTGTAATTATATCCACTCACTTTGAAATCAAATTAAGCTTGGATACAATCACACAATTCTTCTCATAACTTATTCTCAACTTAGCTTAGAAATTTGGGGTGTTACATATATATACTAAACATTAATCATTGAAGTTATCTTAACGCTATCATCTATGGCACTTAGACCATATATATCTATATTTGTCTATTGACTAATCTTAGGGAAATTATTCTCCACATTATGTATGTACTTGCAATACAATTATGAATTCGTCTATGGCTATACAAAGAGGAATGGGAAGAGAACATCATAATTAGCATGCTTTATGGGTAACTCAACTATGTATTTATCCAGGGAAAACTGTGATTTAAAACTAAATTTTCCAGCCCATTTTTGCATGGCGAATAGAGCTTCGCATGGCAAAGATGTGTGCCTTCGCCTTACGACATACCGTTGTCGCATGGAAAAGCCTGGGAGTGGCAATTAGGTCCAATTTTGCATGGCAAGACATGTAACGCCTTAGGTTGACGATGGCGGAGAGTGATTGTCGGTGCATGAGGCACAAACAAGCAAAAAAACACATGAATGAACTGAATTCACATTGAAATGAAAGGGATCATGAGGCTGTGCATGTATGAGATTGTACAATTGAAATAACTGCTTAAAGAATTGATTGGTACTACCAGCGCCGGCCCAACATGAGTAGGCATAAAGCGAAATTTGAAGTGAGACCTTTTTAAAACTAACAATAAAAAAAATTAGAGGTCTTTTTAGGCCTAATTAATTTTTACAATATTAAATAATACAAAATTAAATATTAAATGTATACACATGATTGATTTATTTTTTGCTGAATTAATTAGTAGCAAAAGTAGTAAGTGAAACTAATACTATGAGGCCTAAAAAATAAATGCTAATATAATTAATACTATCAGTTAAACCAAAAAATAAATTTAGGGCCTAAAAAATTTGAGGCCTAAAGCGGTTGCTTCACTTACAACCCCCTTGGGCCGGCCCTGTGTACTACTTATACCAGCTAGATGCATCATCTTTCCCAGAACATAAGAATTTCGTATTTAGTGTGCTTGACTATGAGCACTTGTAGGATAGGTGACCTTCTGGAAAGTTTCTCAGAAAGCATGCAAGTGAGAATAAAGCACATTGAAAAGACTCATGTTAGTCTATGGGGACAGTCGACAATCCTATAAGTAATCTAGTGTGTAACATTATATTTAATTAATATAATAGTATTTGTTGTTTCAGTTTATATGTTACATGTAATATCAATGTGTGCGTCTTTGTCTGTGTGTGTATTAGATGATGGATTGCAATAATTTTTTTTTTGTATTAAGGATTGCAATGATATTTATTATTACTCCATTCGTCCCTATATATAAGCCCATTTTTTTAAAAAAAAAAAATTGTCCCTTTTTATAAGCCCATCTTCAAGTTTACCAAAAAAAAAAGCCCCTCTTCAAATTACTATGTTGCATTAATTATTTCTTTACAAAAAAATACACTTAATTAATTTACATCTTTTTTGTAGTGGGTGAATTAATAAGATCAACATTTGTCTCTCTTAAGAGTCTTAGGGGGTAATTTTGGAAAAAAAAATACATATTATTGACAAATTTAATGTAAATACCTAGATTAACTAATTTTTTTAATTCATGCGAAATAATCAAAGGGGCTTATATATAGGAACGAAGGGAGTATATTTTTATATTACATTTAGTGAAAACAACATTTAATAGGTTGTTATCGTTAATTTTGAAAATTTAATAAAATGTAGATAATATTATATTACAGTTAATACAATATTACATGCATTATAAATAACATTTAATATAATAGTAACTTAATATATTGAAAGAATTATAACTGATATTGCTTACTATATTTTGCATATCATAATTATCACAATATATTCTTTTGATATTAACTAGAACGTGACCCGTGCGATGTACGAGTGTGATGCATAGGTGTTACATGTCTTTGTTTTTTGTTTTTTAAAATATACTTGTTAGTTGTAGTTGATATTACTGACCTAATTTAAAAAGTTCTAATATTTTATTTTGACAATTATTGGTTAATTTAGTTTTTGTAAAAGTGATTTTTTTTGTATAGAATGTTGGATTTTAGACACGTGCCAAAATTAATTTGGCAAAACTTGTGCATAAAAATCATTCTACTTGAGGATAAATATGATAGGTGGTTTGTAAGAGTATTGACTAGAAGTGAATACATTTGTAAAAGAGAAACTTGAAATTAGTTGATTGGAATAGATTGGAATAACATTTTCATGTTGATCAACTGGAATTTTTGTTTGAGTTCTACCAAAGGTTAGAGAAGAATGGGAGAGAGTTGTTAACAAATACTCCTTAAAGTTATGGAAATACTATAAAAAATCAATAAGTATTACGTATGTGGCAAAATGAAGCAAATAAAAGAAATTTTTAGGGTTACTTGTCTACATTTTTTAGACATTTCTTTATAAACCACATTTGAAATGTATCGTAAATGTGACTATTATTGTCACAAATAAGGATTTAGAAATCACTACAGGAAGTTTTTTTTGTTTTGATAGGCAAATATTATTAGTATGTTAGTAGTTAGATTAGTTTTTTTTCTCCTTCACCAGGGTTTGAACCATGGACCTTTGACTCCATCACACCTTCACACCCTTAGCTCAAACCAGTTGAGCTACCCATCCCCCCAATCACAACAGGAAGTTATTCGTAACATTGCAACACAATTTTATAACAATATTCCACCACTAATTTTTAGTATCGACTTTGAGAATTGTTTTACTTGTTCAATATCTGAACTTGAAGAGTCAGATAGAAGCTATATGTTTTTAGCTAAAGTGATAAAGGACAAAATTTCCAAAGATATAATACATTAATACTTGCATGTACAATGATTTCCCTTGTCCCACTTTGTAATAGAAGTACAAAATTAACATAAAGAATATTTTCAAAAGTCAATAACATATGAACTATTTATGATAAGATTAAAAATTAGACTTTCAATATATTAGTAACCAATCGTCAATGTCAAGGTCAGGGTCAATATATTAAATGAACAATTCAAGAATAAATTTTTTGATATTATTGACTTATTTATAAATTTTTCTACAATTAGCGAGAGAATTTATATTTTTCCATTTCTTTTATTAAAAAATTATATTATCATATTTATTTCTATTTTCAATTTTATTCACCTTTGAAATTTTTGAGATTTAAAAGATTATTCATTATATAATTTTTTCAAAAATTTGAAATATTTCCTATAACTCATTTGATGTTTCAAATATCACATAAATCAAGAGATATAATAAATATTTTTATGTAAATTAATTTTTGAAATATTTTTATCTGTATAATATATTATATTTCTATAATTACTTTTTAATTAAGTAACAAAATATATTCTTAAAATTATAAAAAATATTCATTTGAAGTTTTGAAAATAATAAATAATTCTAAAACGTCAATTGTAAATGAATTAAAAGAATAAGTATTTTGCAATTCATTCCAAAGTGGCTATCACTTACGACCTATTTTTTTAAAAATTTAAAGTATTTAACTTTTAATTAGATAATTATTTAGCAAATTTATTTAATGTCATATAAAAGCTTATTTATTGATGTAATTCTAATAGATATTTGTTTTAATTAATTTGATATACTATTGTAATTAAAATATTTGTAGTTTTAAATAAACATAGTGATCGAATAATATGCTTTATTTCAACAATTGTTTTTTTAATTTATGTGTACAAAATTCAAATATAGTTAATAAGGCAGAATGCTTAAAAATTCTTTTTATTTAAAATAAAATTTGTTGAAAATATTGTAAAGTTTAAAAATTATGATAATATTTTATATTTTAACCCATATGCATCAACCATTTTATTATTTCAATTGGTAATAAGAATACATTTTTAACCTTACCCCAAACCCATTAATCTCAAACTTGTATTGTTGAATCATTATAAACCAACAATGGCATACCACGTTGACAAAAAGAGAAACAAAATTTCAATATTTTAAGCTGCAACACAAAGGCAAATGATGTAATTTAATTTATACGCAAAACCTTAACATCATCAATAATGAACACGTATACTTTTGATGAAAGGTTAAAAACAATAAAAATAGAAAGGATAACAGATGGATTGGCAAGTGTTTTTTAAAGAAAATCCTTCCTAAAACTTTTTGACAGTGGATTTTGAATTGTGATGAAGTATGAGAACCATGATAAATTCATGAAATAATAATTTCAACATCTAAAACTTAGAGTTAAACGCAAATCCCAAAGATCCGTCCATAAAATAATCAACAAATAATCCTTATAATCAAAGATATATAGACTAAACACACAAAGGAAAATGTATTAAATGAAGTTTTTTTTTTGAAAAGATTACGTTCGACATACACAATCATATTTCAATAAGCAAACAACTCATCACTAAACATATATTTTTAAGATAGAGATGAATGTACACAACAATTAATTTACTCACCCACCCTATTATTGTTGTTCCAACAAAGTCCAATGTCATTAATTTAAATTTCTCAATGCTTCACCTCTTGTATACATTTTTTCTATGTTGTCTTTAATATTCTTCTTCTATCGTCGTGTGAGTACTTTAAGATTAATGAGACCAATGAGTGAATTGCAACTAAAATGGTTTTCCGTAGAGTGATAAATTTTGATGGTATTGTATATTTTAACTAAGAGCCTTCTTTTTTTCCTTCAATAGTTTCTCTCTCTTTTCCCACTTCCTTTTCTCTTATTCCGTCCTCTTCTCTTTCTAGTATTCATACCTTTCAATTTATATGAAACAATCTCATGTTCTTTTCTTTTTCTCCTTCATCAGTTATAGTATAATAAACAATAAATGATAATAATTTACATTATAAATAATAGAACAAATTAAATGACATGAGTTTACAGAATTTAAAAAAGCACTACCATAATATTTACATTTATTTTTTTATTAGCTATTCATTCTATTCTTTTTATTTTTTAGTATAAGTTAGTATATCTACTATTTTGGGCTTGACCTAAATATTTGTTATCAATTTCAATAATTATATTTTTTTTTGATTGAAGGTGAAACTAAAAAAAATTAAAATAGAAAAATTAAAATTAAATCAAAATCAAAATCAAAAATTGAGTGTCAATATTAACTTTTTTTCCCTTTTCTTACCTTTCAATTTATATTAAACAATTCATGTCCTTTCCTTTCTTCCCGTTACCAGTTATAGTTTTATTTTTATGATAAGCAATGAATGATAATATTTATATTATAAATAATAAAAACAACTAAATTTATATTTATTATATATTAGCTATTCATTCTATTTTTGTGTTTATTTTTTGGTATAAGTTAGTACATCTAATATTTTGGACTTGACCTAAATATTTGTTATCAATTTCAGTTATTGTTCCGGATACATCAAAAAGTCCCACATTGTTTGGGAATCAAGACCAATGGGAGTTTATAAACACCTATATGCCTTAACCCACCGAGGCGCATTTTAAGAACAAAACCATGAGGACCCACACCACATGTGGCCCAAAGTGGACAATACCTCAGAAAACGATGCTGCGGACTTGAGGTCGGAACATTGGCGCTAGAAGGAGGGCCTAAGCTACGCACGAGAGCTGACGGCCCTTTAGCCCCTTGGCCTTGACTGGGGGGCTACTGTTCCGGATACATCAAAAAGTCCCACATTGCTTGGGAATCAAGGCCAATAAGAGTTTATAAACACTCACATGTCTTAACCCACCGAGGCACCTTTCAAGGACAAAACCATGAGGGCCCACATCACATGTGGCCCAAAGTGGACAATACCTCGGAAAACGATGCTGCGGACTTGAGGTCGGAACAGTTATAATATATATTTTTTTGAATGAAGTTGAAACGGAAAAAATAAAAATAAAATGAAGTAAAAATCAAAAAGCGAAAATAAAAAAAATAGGTGTCAATATAAAACTATTTTTGTCTGTCTATATGACATGATAAAAAAATTAGACAAAATATGATGTTCACAACAGAAAAAAGTTTGTACAAATTAAATAATTTAAAAATATCAAATACAAAATTTAAAATGAAAACATGGGAGAAATTATAAACTAAATATAATATTTTAAATATTTAAATAATTAAAACAACTAATAAAATCAAACTAAAAAATCAAACCACAAAAACTAACTAAACAAACTTTTGAAATATTTCACCTCGAGCGTCTTTTATAAAATCAATTATTTTTACAGAAATTAATAAAAAAAAAGTAAATTCTGATTTTTATTCTATTTTTATTTTGAAAATATCTAATGATTTAGTCTACATATTGAATGTTAATTTTTTATATTTTAAGTTTCACAATTTTATACAATTTGTTAACTCTTGGACCAATTTACTCCTCAAATGGATATTGCAAATTACAAAAATAGCCCAAATAATAAATTTGTTTTAAAATAAACCTTTAACCAGTTTTTTTTAAAATAAACTTAATTTTCAAAGTAATGCATCCCAATATACACACAATAACTATTATATCATAACATATAATAGCATTTTATTATATTTTAACCAACCTTTCTAAAATAATAATTTATAATTAGCATTGTAATAAAATAACCTTAATACTTTATTGTTTAGCTACATATAAAAATTATTTCTGATCAATTATAGTGTTATTTAAATATTTTCAAGCATTTGCGTCTCAAGTTGTGATTAATGATTGAAAATTTAATTAAATAAGAAGATTTATACTTAATATTTATTATATAATAATATATAATATAATGTTATATAAAATTTATTGTAAATAAATTTTAAATTCAAGCATGTTAATAAAAATGGACGGATATAAATTTTCATATTCACAATTAAAATTAAGTAAGAATTATTTATATTAAAAATCTAAACATTGTAGTATCAATTAAAAACCCACTAATAATTAGTGACCCTAATTAAAAAAACCTACAAATAGGAAAACTATTCATGTCACATATTTACCCCTCAATTAAGCAGGAAAAAACCAAATATGCCCCTAGACAACATTCTTTTATATATATGTAGATAATTATCCCAATATTTAATAGACTATTCAAGTCATCTTTAATATTTATAATATAGTATTTAAAATATTAAATGAGACATTTTGATTTGACAATTATCAACATCAATTTATATTTTAAAATTACAAATATATTCTTATTATATTAACAACATCAAATGTAAAAGGATTATATACATTGTATTGGTATTTGCTATTATTTTTATGTGTTACATTGCATTAAATTAATACTACATACAACAGATTGCTATAGTTAATTTTGAAAATTTAATGAAATATAAATCACATCTCTACTACGTACATCACTTTTAATATATAACATTTAATAAGATAACATATGCCTAATAATTTTCAAATAATTGTGCTATATTCTTTAGATTGTATAATCCCAATTGTATAATCCCATATCGTGTTGTAAAAATACCACTAGTAATCCCATACTTACAGAAAAATCACATACTCCTCGTGATTTTCAAATAAAAATGGCTTATATGTTTTATATAATTCTTCATAAAAGTTAAGTTACCTGCTTTTCAAATACTATAATATTAATAATAAAATTGACTTGAACAGCCAAATAAATAGTGTATTAATTGAATATAATATTAAAAAAATGAAGAAATATCATATATAATTCCTTTAATATATACAATTGATATTTTATTAAATGTTATACTCCCATTGGTCCACCCCAATTCACACATGAATTGTATTGAAATCTGTTTTTACTAACTAATACTCCTAAAGATTGAGTTTTTTTTTCTTTCCAAAACTATCCCGTTATGAAATGATATATAATTAATGTATAGGAAATAAGTGCACATTGTTAATATAAAGTCTCACTTTAATTAAGGGTACAAATGAAAATTAGCAATTAATGCATTAGAAAGGGATCAAGTTACTCCAGGAGTAACTCTTATCTGAGTTACTCCGCTTGATATATCTTTGTAGACATCAAATTTCATCAATCGAACCGTCAAATTAAAATTTCTTATTGAGTAGACCAACTTCATAAAACTTCATAAATTTTTAAAAATATTTGGTACTTCATCAGTTCACTTCAATTCAACATATAATATATGTTTTAATTTACAAGTAAAATATTGACCATATGATTGCATAGCTACGGATGTTCAATTTATCTAAAATTTGGTATGCATGATCGTTAATATAATATGATGATATTCAATGGTTCGATTAATGAAATTTGATGTCTATATAGAGATATTAAGCGGAGTAACTCAGACAAGAGTTACTCATGGAGTAATTTGATCCCTCCTCTTAGAAAATTGATGTTTGTTTCTTATAATTATGACCTAAAAAGGATATTTTTTTCCTATAATACGGATCGGAGAGAGTATATCAAAATTAATGTATTAATTGTAGTATAAATGTTATTTATATTTCATTAAATTTTTAAAAATTAGCTTTAACAATCTATTGAATGTTGTATTCATTAAATGCAACATATAAAATATAATAGTAAATATCAATACAATATATGTAATGTATATAATTCCTTTTACATTTAATGTTGTAAATCTAATAAGAAGACATATGTTAGGAACACACTCTCTTTCCAGCACAAACTTTCCTATTCGGTGAAATTTAAATGGGTCTCACATAAATTTCAATCAATAAGACAGTGAGTGTTAGGAAGATAGTGTTAGAGAGTGTGTTGATAACACTCATCAAAGAAGAATATTTTTTAATTTTAAAATATAAATTGATGTTGATAATTTCAAACCAAAATGTCTCATTTAATATTTTATACTATTTTTACACTTTTAAATACTATATTATAAATAATAAAGTTGACTTGAATAGTCTATTAAATATTGTGATAATTATAATATACAAAATATTTTGAAAAGCCATATTATCTTAGAAAATGTAAATTTAGTAATTAAAACATTTTACTATTTCTTAGAAATGTGAGAGACAAAAATAATTTTACAAAATTTTAAATTCACCTATAAAAAATCTAGCTATCAGGGGGCTATATATACATCTATCACAACTTGAATATCAACGCAACACTAAAAAGTTAGCATAGGAGAAAATTTGTATGAATTCTAGAGATGTTATTTTATTCATGTAGAAGTAAGAGTTTTTATCCTCCTCATTTTTATCACGGGTCACAAAACCCGGTGAATTCGGTCAGAAACTTTTATTTTGAGAGAGATCTCATTCATACAAATGGAGGTGAATTTTGATAAGTCAATGAATCACTAAGTATATTTGGATACTATTTTTTTCTCAAAGTACTTGGTGATTCATTGATTTTATTGAAATTTCATGTTTCAAGAACAACCATGCTTAGAGTGTGCAAATAAGTACTTTTTCCTACACATTAAGATAATATTTAGATTAAATTTTATGGAAATTGAGATTGAATTCATTATTTGTTTGCGTTATTCAATAAGGCTGGGCATGAAGATAATACTTGTGTCAAAAAAACATGGAGAGGCCAGGTCTAAATTTAATACTCAATTTGCGAGTTTGTCTAGAGTTAGGTGTTTATAGCGAAAATCTTAACTAAAAGTCAAGGATTGATTGTATGCATAAGTGGATGGGGGAACCGGGATAAAGACTATTGTGTGATTTTCTTATCTCTTTATCTCGGTTTAAGTTTCATACTATGCTATTTAACCATTTAAGAATGATTAAAGTGTGCTTCCATGAATTTTAGATAAAAGTTATTTCAAAGGTTTATCGTTAAGATCTATTATCTAGGGTCAATAGATGATACATCAAAAGTAATTTGAAACTCATGGAGGTGAATCATTTGACGTTCATGAGACAATATTATCATCCAACTGATGTTGTGAAAAAACATTTACACTTATGATTGTTTAAATAGGATATCTTTTTCAAAATCTTAAAAATATAATTCTGCACACCTCTTTTATTTTCTCGTGTATTTCAAATCTTTGCCTCTTTAGATGGATCCACCCAACTTAATTCAAATTTTTTTTTGACAAAAATCAAAACTTCATTCAAAAATTAGAAAAAAGACCAATACACTCTGATTGAACAGAATGTGTTGGGGCATTCTCCATTGATCCGTTGTCGCGCACGAGTCAAATAATTAAAAATAGTAAATGTAGTAACAAGGCAATTCAACCTTGGTTGTCTCACAAGGATCTCTAATCTAACAATAACAAAAAACAAGAACAAGAACGTACGAAGAAATAAAAAGGGGGTTTCGATTATGAGAAACAGAATTTAAATGAAAATATCAATATATAAAAACGACTAATCCACTGATTCAGGATAATTAATACTTGGATCTATCACGGGTTTCAAAGGATTATTCTATTTCGTGCCTCTTTTCTTGTTTGATCACAAAATTAACTAATCAAGCGTCAATTAATTTTATAAGAATTCCTACTGGATTAAGCATCACAGAATTCAATTAATCATGAACGAGGAACAAGCGTCAGAAGAACACAATTAATCTAATAACTGAATTCAATCAAATCTACAACTAAGCGTTATAGATCCCATTGGTCTCTATTCGAAATAAATTAAAACAAGCGTTCAAAATATTTCAAATAATCTCAAAGAGCAAAAACAAATTTGATATGATTAAGCATCAACACCTAAAACAAATTTGCAAACAAAGATCAAAGAGATGAAAGATCAAAGGGAAAAGAAATAGAATCCGAAAATCGAAATTAACAATAATAATCAAACCTCAAGATCCTTATAAAAACTCCCGAACCAGTGAATTAATCTAAGGTCTTAGCCTTCTATGGAAGGATTTGACAAAAAACGAGATTAAGAAGGAGAAAATGAGAAAGGATTGCTAAAACTCAAACACGGCAAAAAATTCAAAAGTAATTAAAAGGTGTTAACCTAAGACTCTGAAAACGTATTTATAATATCTCCTAGGTTAACCTAAGTGATCAGAAGTTATGACCAAAGAGAAGGGCCCATAACAGGTTAATTAGCCCAATAACAACTAATTACATGAGCAAGTGATCCACAATTCGTAGTAAATCATACCAGCCTCAGTAAAATGCAATTTCGGCCTTCAAAACCTCAGAACTGGAATTCAGTGCCAACATAAGAGTTGTAGCTCTGCTTCTTAGCTTTTCAACTCCACAAAGATCACTGCAATCGGACAAGCATGGCCCAAGTTATGGCCTATAGAAGGAACATGTGTCAGGATGTAACAAAATCCAAAAATTAGCAAAGAATTTCACTAAAGCCCAAATTAAGACCCAAAGATATAAAACATGTTAAAAAGTAATTATTGGGCATGACACACATTTAAAAACACAAAGTGCAAAGCTATAAAAGGTGCATTAAAATGCATTGATCAAATTTTCCCACACTTAAGCTTTTGCACTCCGAGCAAAACTCATGGTCAGAACAAAGCAAAGATGCATTTTCAATGAACCCCGAGGATGCAAAGTGGCAAGCAAAATGCTCATTCAAGGTTTCAAGGAACCATGGCAATCATGAATAACATCTTATTACCTTCTAAGAAAACAAGATGATAGAATAACTAAAGAATGAATCAAGAGTGATAGAATCCTCACAAGAAATATAGTTCTCTCAAACTCTCAAGTGTCTAGGCTAATGTTTACACTCAAAGCACATCATGAAAGCTAGCACTACCATAGGCTTAACAAGCCTCTAATATCCACACTTGAAGCATATGCACACACAGATCAAAAGGTCTTTATTAAGGCCAAAATAGGGCCAAGGTCAAGGTGGGATAATTGAGAGGGTAACTAAGCTATAAAATCAAACAGGATAGAGGACCAATGGAAAACAATTTCCAAATAATCATGGGGGCAACTCAACCAAATTTTAATCCATTTTTCCACTTTCACACTTTCCTTCTTTATTATCACCTTTCTTCCTTTTCTTTTTTTATTTTTTTATTTTTGCACTTGCCAAATTTCCAATGAAGCACAATATTTGGATATTCTAAGATAACCACAACTTTGAGCACACCTAAACTTATGCAATATTTATTATCAAATTCTTTTTTTTCAAAGCAAAACTCCTTTATCCCCTAAGATTGGGTCATATCATTGTTTTTCACTTTTAGGCTTGTAATGAGCTATATAACAAAGAATTGGATAAATAGGCTCAAAGGGGCTAAACAAAGGGATAATTGCAAGGTAGGCTTATTTGACTAGTGGTTTAATAAGAACAAAAAATGCCTAGATCATTTCAATGCATGCATGTGAATAAGAGTTTCAACAAGAGTCAAGTCAAGTTCTAGAGTAACTAACAATCATGAGTGAAATCACACAAGAAAGAAAAAGAATGGCAAAGTGTATTCCATCCATTATAAGGCCCAAATCTCACCAAGGACAATGATCGATCACAAATGATGCACAATTTAGTATCCAAATCCAACTTATCATACTAGGAATGAAAGGAAGTCATCCATATCATGCCACAAGACCTATAGTCCTAGAATAATGAAATCACTCCCAACTCATACAAACCAAGAAATCCAATGAAAATGCATGCAAAAATGACATTTTTTTTTATAACAAAAACTCAAAACAAAAACAAAACAAAACTACTATGTTAAAAGATCTCTCCCCCCACACTTAAATCACACATTGTCCTCAATGTAAGCAATAAGTATAAAATAAGAGTAAGGAGTACGGAAAGAAAACTCCCTCTTCAAGGTGGTTTTTTCAAGTGAAGCTCTTCTACAGTCTCCTCCTCTAGTGCTGGGCTCTCATGGCAAAGCTTGAGGGAGTGTCCATTGACTTTGAAGACTTTATTGGTGGCTTCACTTCTTATTCTCGTTACACCATAAGGAACAGTGTTAGTAGCAACAAAAGGGCCAGTCCACTTGGATCGAAGCTTACCCGCCATGATTTTAAGGCGAGAATGGAACACATGGAAGTGTTTGGTTTTCTTCTTCTTCTTCACAACATCCAAAATCAAGGGATTAAGTCTTCTTTGTGGCTGCTCAATGGAGGGAAGCATTCTGGTGGATGGAGTTACATCAGAATGAGTATCTTCAACTAAGTCAGCAAGTACTTCTATTTGAAAAAGAGAATGCTCTTCCACAGGATGCTTCATAGCAGCATTAAAGATGTTAAATTTAATTATGCTATCCCCAAATTCCATGGAAAGTGTTCCAGCATGGACATCAATCTTGGTTCTTGCTGTTCTTAGGAATGGTCTGCCTAGGATGATAGGTGCTTTGTTGGATTGTGTCTCTCCCTCCATGTCCAGAATGTAAAAATATGCAGGAAAAATCAAGTCATTAACCTTAACAAGCACGTCCTCTACAAGTCAGCAGGGTGAGCATTGCTCCTGTTTGCCAACTGAATAACAACACTTGTATTCTGCAAAGGTCCAAGAGCCAGAGAGTTAAAGATAGATATAGGCATCACATTAATGGAAGCACCTAAATCCAGCATGGCATTTTCAAATTTACTCCCGCCTATGGTACATGGAATAGTAAAAATTCCTAGATCCTTGCACTTTTGGGGCATCATGGGTTGTATGAGTGCAGAAACATTGCGACTCATGTTGACTTTTTCATTTCCCTTCAGCCTCCGCCTCCTTTTGTGTGTGCACAACTCTTTAAAGAACTTAGCATATCTTGGAATCTGCTTAACAGCTTCAAGGAGAGGAATATTCACTTCAACCTTCCTAAATGTATCCAAAATTTCCTTGTCTTTATCTGCCTCATCCATCTTCTTAGTCACAACCCTTTGAGGGAAGGAAAGTGATATTGACTGTGCATCATCATCTTCATCAAGAGGAGAGGTAGGTGCAAAAATTGGCTTATCATTTTTTCTGCTAGCACTTGCATTTTCTGCTGGAGGAGGTTCTGGAGTGTCAACAGCTTTTCCAGATCTGAGAGTGATTGCACTGACATTTGAATTCACTACTGGTTGAGCAGGCAAATTGCCCAACCCCTGAGACTGCATCTGGTTAATGGAAGTTGCTAGCTGTCCAATTTTTGTCTCCAAATTCTGAATGGTTGAATCTGTTCTCTGCTGAAATTGGAGATTCTGGACTGCCATTTGCTTAACGAGGTCTTCCAATGAAGGTTGTGGGGGAGGTTGTGACCTGGGCTGCTGAGTAGATGCATCTCCCCATCACAGGTTTGGATGGTTTCTCCAACTGGGGTTGTACCTATTGGAAGACAGATCATATTGGGTTGAGGCCTATCATTGAATATGTTTGTTGCATAGGCCTGAGGAGTATTAGCATTGTCACTCTCCTGCAATGTAGGACATGCATCTGTAGGGTGTTCTGCAAAAGTACAAATGCCACAAACTCTTGCCGCCTGAGTTTTAGTTACTGCTAACTTTTTCACCAATGAAACAAGTTCATCAAGCTTGCTCTCCAAGTTCTTATGGCCAATAGCTTGTATCTCGTTGACTCCTTTTGTCAGCACCACTGAATTGTTTCTGGTAGTGAACTTCTGAGAATTAATGGACATGTTCACAATCAGGCTTCTTGCATCTGTTGGGGTTTTATCCACAAGTGCTCCTCCACTAGCAGCATCCATGATGTTTCGATTCATAGGCAGCAAGCCTTCATAAAAATACTGGATGAGCAGTTGTTCAGAAATCTGATGGTGAGGGCATCTTACACATAACTCCTTAAATCTCTCACAGTATTCATGCAAAGATTCCCTGTCAATCTGCCTGATGCCACATATTTCTTTTCTAATCGAGGCGGCTCTATAGGCAGGTAAGAATTTCTCCAGAAACAACTTCTTCAATTTATTCCAGCTTGTCACAGAACCTGGTTAAAGGTAGTACAACCAGTCCTTGGCAGTGTCTTGCAATGAGAATGGGAAAGTTCTCAGCTTGATGTGGTCTTCTGGAATCCCTTGAGGTTTCATGGTAGAGCAAACAATATGAAACTCCTTAAGATGTTTGTGAGGATCTTCACCTGCAAGACAATGAAACTTAGGAAGCAAATGTATTAATCCAGATTTAAGCTCAAAAGGCACCTCAACATCAGGGTATTCAATGCGCAAAGCATTATAAGTAACATCAGGTGCAGCAAGTTCCCTTAATGTTCTAGCAGCCATGGTATCAACAAAAAATTCAGAATCAGAATCAGTGTCAAATAGAGTATAACTAAATATGCTAATGCTATCACTATCACCTATATGATCACGACCTATATGATTACTAGTACTAGCCTTATTAAGTCTTCTGAGTGAATGAAAAGTCCTATCTATTTCTGGATCAAAAGAATACAGAATGTCAGAATTGGACCTAGTCATGCATCATGAGCACATATGAAAGCAGCACAACAAATCAGAAAATACAAACAATGTCCTCATTGCTAAAACAATAAAGAAATCGACAAACCCTATCAAATAAAATCTAAAAACTATAAAAACAGCACCAAAAATCCCTAAAAATCAAATAAAGATTACGCTAATTTTTTAGGATTTTTTTTAAAAATACAAAAAATTCAAAAAGTGGTCTAAACGATGGAATTTCAGATTTTGAGCTTGTAGATGACCGAATTTCAGATTCAAAAAGTGGTCTAACCAAAAATCCTTGATTTTTTCCGGATTTTCTGGCCAAATTTCAGAGCAATCCGAGCAAGTTGACCGAAAATCGATTTTTCTACTAACTCAATTCTAAATCCAATGTCAAAACCTGAAACACAATCAAAACACAAAATCAAATGTTAGAGACGTTAGTAGGGCTCTTGAATTAGCAACTATTGATCAGAGATCCCCGGCAACGGCGCCAATTTGATCCGTTGTCGCGCACGGGTCAAATAGTTAAAAATAGTAAATGTAGTAATAAGGCAATTCAACCTTGGTCGTCTCACAAGGATCTCTAATCTAACAATAACCAAAAACAAGAACAAGAATGTACGAAGAAATAAAAATGGGGGGTTTCGATTATGAGAAACAGAATTTAAAAGATGAAAATATCAATATATAAAAACGACTAATCCACCGGTTCAGGATAATTAATACTTGGATCTATCACTGATTTCAAAGGATTATTCTATTTCGTGATTATATTCTTATTTGATCATAAAATTAACTAATCAAGCGTTAATTAATTTTATAAGAATTCCTACTGGATTAAGCATCACAGAATTCAATTAATCATGAACGAGAAACAAGCGTCACAAGAACACAATTAATCTAATAACCGAATTCAATCAAACCTACAACTAAGCGTTATAGATCCTATTGATCTCTATTCGAAATAAATTAAAACAAGCGTTCAAAATATTTCAAATAATCTCAAAGAGCAAAAACGAATTTGATATGATTAAGCATCAACACCTAAAATGAATTTACAAACAAAGATCAAAGAGATGAAAGATCAAAGGGAAAAGAAATAGAATCCGAAAATCGAAATTAACAATAATAATCAAACCTCAAGATCCTTATAAAAACTCCTTAACCAGTGAATTAATCTATGGTCTTAGCCTTCCATGGAAGGATTTGACAAAAACGAGATTAAGAAGGAGAAAAGGAGAAAGGATTGCTAAAACTCAAAAACGGCAAAAGATTCAAAAATAATTAAAAGGTGCTAACCTAAGACTCTGAAAACGTATTTATAATGTCTCCTAGGTTAACCTAAGTGATCAGAAGTTATGACCAAAGAGAAGGGCCCATGACAGGTTAATTAGCCCAATAACAACTAATTACATGAGCAAGTGATCCACAATTCGTAGTAAATCACGCCAGCCTCAGTAAAATGCAATTTCGGCCTTCAAAACATCAGAACTGGGATTTAGTGCCAACATAAGAGTTGTAGCTCTACTTCTTAGCTTTCCAACTCCACAAAGATCACTGCAATCGGACAAGTATAGCCCAAGTTATGGCCTGTAGAAGGAACATGAGTCAGGATATAACAAAATCCGAAAATTAGCAAAGAATTTCACTAAAGCCCAAATTAAGACCCAAAGATATAAAACATGTTAAAAAGTAATTATTGGGCATGACACACATTTAAAAATACAAAGTGCAAAGCTATAAAAGGTGCATTAAAATGCATTGATCACCCATCCACAATTGAAAATCAACACAAACATCTAAGTCAGCCAAGTACATGGTATTGAAATACTTAATCAGAACAGAAGCCAATATGGGATTACCAAGCCATCTTAATCCTAACAGCCAAAACAAAAGCTTCCAAGTACGGTCGATGGCCAAAGAGAAATGAGGAGCCACAGTCTTTAAACTCATCCGGTTACGGGTCATTACTATACTCTGTGCAGACTCAAATCGACTATAAATGGTCTCGGATATGACCAATCGAACCACATGCTCATGAGCCATTTGGAGGGAGGAAAGGATACTAAGATTGGCGGTGACCACCATTAGCACTCCGGATCTGTAACGTTAACGCCTACGTCTTGATTGAAACTAGGATGGATCGAAGTTGATATGTCAATCTGAATCAAACGAAACACTGCAACAAGACCGAAAAATCAAACAACGCCGCACAAAGACGACGAACAAAACAAAACGCCGCACTCAGACGATGAAATCACGGAAAAAAAAACGAAAAAAACTATATATATGTGAAAAAACTACCTATTTAGATAAAAAAAGATTAAAAAGATGTAGAGGGGTGGTTCCAGGCCAAAAAATAGCCAAAAACCACCCCCTCCGGTGGATGCGGAAGAAAGAAATGAGAAGATTTAGAGGGAGAGAGGTGTTAGGAGGCGCTAGGCGAAAAAAAAAAAACTTAATTCAAATTGGTTGGCTCCAAAGTAACCAAAAAAAATTGGTTAGGTCCAATAGAATTTTTGAATATTGAAGATCAAAGAAAAAAATTACACAGCGGCTTTTCATAAATTAATATGTCTAGACCTTGATACGCGATAACTTCATCAATTTGTTTGTCATGTTACCAAAGCAAAAATTTGTTGGCTATTTTTTTGATAAAAAATTTAGATTATGGAAGACACATTCTCATGCAAGGTCAGGGAGAACCACCATCAGTGAGGGTTTACGATGAAATTTACGTATAGCTTACCGGCAACCCCCGTTGGTTGTTGGCTTCTTTTCCATGCACCTCAAAATATCCTTCTTATATTACATATTACTAGTATGTAACCCATGCCATGCATGGGAACATTTTTATAAATGGGCTTCAAAAATTATTTAGTTTTAAAAATAAAATATAATAAATATTATGATAATAATTATTAATTTTTAGTGATGTTATAAGAAACCTAACGTACGATACGTAAATAAACTAATATTAATTGAGTTGCATACGACACAAACAATCTGATTGTGCATACCACCGAATTGAATTAGATAAAAAAAATACTTTATTCAATTGATGAAAATAAAAGAATAGCAATATGTAATTTATGGGTTAATACTACATTATATATTATTGGAAAGTAACAATATTTGATATTATTATATAATATCAGGTAAAACATATTAGAACTAAAAAAAATATAAGCAAAACATATCTATTTTAGAAAATGTCAAATAGAAAAATTAGTTATTTATTTAAAATAAAATATTGTGAAACAAAATCTAAGATCCAATTTTTATTTTTGGTTATAAGATCCACTTTCGTTACTTAATGGATTGATGTTTATAGTAAATTGGATAAATTTAATAAACTCAAAAATAAAATCAATATATATATATTCTAAGAAAGTAACATATCTTATTTTATTTAATTTAAAATCAAACAAATTCAAAACTGGAAAGTTCATATTTTATAATCAAATAGATTTGGTTTGGTTTTTATCGGAATGGCCAAAACGTGTGTGGCATCTAGTATACGGACTCGTGCCATGCACGGGGATTATGTTTATTTTTTATTATTTCGTTAAAAAAATATCTGATTTATTTTTGCCATTTTTTGTTTTAAAAAAATTGTTTTGTCTGGACCATCATCACAAAATGTGTTGACCCATGTAATACACAGGACATGTATTACGGAGGGTCATGAATGTCTCTACAAAAATTAGGAAATAAAAAACATAATTGTGTGTGCGGGAGTGCGTTTGTGACACGCGTATTAAATATTATTATATGGCCCGTGGTGTATACTTAAAAAATATTAGTAAAGAAAAATGAAGAGAAATTTGATAAGAAATGTATCTAAAGTGCACACAAAAAATTTAAAAAGAATTTGTTTTCAAAAATTATAAATATATTTCAATTTTGTAAAGAGAATAATAATAAATTTAAATAGGAATTCATTGCATTGCTAGAAAAAAAATTGAAACATGTTGCATTGCATCGTAAAAAAAATTGCATTGCTAGAAAAATATTGAAACAATATAATAAGAAATGTTTTTGATAAGAATAACAACCTGAATATTTTAGAATATTATGTGATTGCTCCTCATTTATTATTCCCTGATTTGACTCATAAATTGAGAGTCAAATACATCTATAAATAGGAGCATTAAGTTTGTCATTGGTTACACTTTTGGAGAAAATCACTAATACAAATATCAAAGCTTGTTCATGAAGAACTAGCCTACGAATCCTAGTTCCTGAAAAACTAGTCTTTGACTTCATATTTTTATCGTCTCCTTCTTCTTATTTTCTGTTCTTTTCATAACATATGATTGATAAAAAAGTGTTAAAAAATAATATTAATAACTATAAACAAACACAAATTAACTTTACGTAAAAATATCTAAAAAATAATCAATTTTTAACAATGAAAAAAAACTATGTTTAAATCTTAAACAAATAGGCCCTATAATCACCATTGAAAGTCTCCACGAAAATTTTCTGTTTGAAAAATGAGAACATTGCATTGACGTTGGAACGGGGCTGAAAATTTTAAAGAAAATTTATTAGTGTTATCAAAAAAATAAACCCAAGGTGCACCTTGGCTTGCAGTAATAATTAGTCATATGCTTTGTTTTAGTGAAATAAAAGTTATGTTTAAAGAAAATTTATTAGTGTTATTAAAAAAATAAACCCAAGGTGCACCTTGGCTTGCAGTAATAATTAGTCATATGCTTTGTTTTAGTGAAATAAAAGTTAATGTACCAAATATGCTCGCAGACATTTATTGTTTTATCCTTTTATTTTTACTCGCAGACCTCGTGTACCAAAATTACCATCAACATAACATTTGATACATAACAAGAGCCTGCGAGTAGCACTGCCGTCGGCTAGAAGTCCCACTATTATTCCATCACTCGACGGGGATAAAGCTTACGGACCTAAGAAAATTCCACTCCCCCCAACACTTCAAGCTCATTAAAATATACACATACAAAAGTAAGGCCATAATAAAGGTATTCCATGAATAAAAAGTAAGTAAAAACATGAGAGCTATCAAATTCACAACGTATAATCGAGATGCAAGAACAAGGAAACAGTGCTGAACTGCACTATATAGACAAATGTAAAAATAAATCCCAAAAAATAGAGAAATGTCAAGAGCTCCATACTCTTTTTTTTTTTTTTGACATCAAATCCACTGTAATTAGATTACTGAAACAGGGGGATTACATCACAGAGTTCGATTGGATTGGGACATGCCCCAAGCAAGTTTTATAACCAACAGATTTTGGTAAACCTACAAGGCCATGAGCAGCAGAATTTAAAGCACACCTAATCAAAATTACATTCACAACTTCCAACTCACACGAGTTTTTTACAGTCCTGGATTTGGAGTCGAGAGTTCCATACTACCAATTATATAGACAAGCAAAGGCATAAGAAATACATCACTCAATGCTCTGCTTTAACCCTCGCATCTCCATTTGGAAGTACACTTTGTGCCTGCGCCAGACGTTTCAACTCCTACAGATATGCAATAAGGCCAATATTTATGTTAATGGAAAACAAAACAAAAAACAAACAAATTGTTATTCTTATAATTGCCTCAAGGATTCAATTTAGTCAGGGTTTCTTCTTTTTCCCCGCTAAGGCTAGCAACAAGGTAGTTCCTTGCCAAGTTGCCATCTACGATGCATTACCAAATTAATCATGTAACATGCAGTTGGAGAAGCACACCAGAAATCAAATCCAAAGGATTTGTTTGATTTGCTAAAAAGTAAAGAATTGGACAGTACAAATTTTGTTGTTTTATGTTTGATTTAAAAATTTGTCACAAGATAACACAAAATATGGTATGAGACACAGGACAAAAATCAACATATTTATTACTCACTAAAGCAAAGGACAACTTTTTGTCCCGTGTACAAGACAATTAAAAAGTAAAAAATATCCCATTTTTCTCCACGCTCACTCTCTCCCTTACTCCTTCCTCAATAATGGCGTGTTTGGTTTGAGAGAAAGAAATGAGAGAGAGAAAGCGAAGAGTGAAATAGAAGAGAAGTAAGCAACTTCTCTTGATTGGATAGGAAAAAAGTTGAGAAGAGAGAAAAAAAAAATTGGTGGGCCCTACAACTTTTCTCTCTCTCCAGTTTAGCGAAGAAATAGGAAGAAATTGTGAAATGACTCATTTATCAACTGCATTGTTGTATAAAAATAAAAATGCTGGGGTGGAGGACGCTGACGCATACGATGGAAGGGGGCAAAGTTTTGTTTTGATTTAGTTATAAAACCTGATTCATGATTGGGTTTAAACACTTAAATTAATTAAAAAATAATAATTAAATTTATTTTAACTAAATTGTTAATCAAATTCATTAAAAAATATTAGATTAAATTATTCAACTAATTTAATTAAAATAAATTAATAACTGAATCAAAATTGATAATTTATCTAATTAAATTAGGTTAATACTAAAAACAAATTAAATTATTTTAATTAAATTATTAAAATATTAAGTTAACTTTAAATTTAAATTAGTTGATTATTAAAATAATTGTATCTTATTTTTTTAGCTAAGGGCATTTTTGTCTTTTCAAAACTATCAACATTTCTTTCTTTTCTATTTCTCTTTCTCTTATTCCAAACAATATTTCAAATCCACTCTCTTTCTCACCTCTTTCTCTCTTCTCATAGTCTTTCTCACCTTTCTCTCTTCTCACAGTCTTTCTCACATCTTTCTCTCTTCTCAATTTTTACTTAGAACCAAACACACCATAAAACTCTTGGCTACACATTAGATTTCACAAGCAAATACTACCACCGATCGAAAAGGAAATATGGTGAAACACAGCTTTTAAAGGCAACATCTATCTGTGAAGACAAAACACTATCACAACAACACACACAACTCCAAATTCGTTTCCAACATCTCCAGAATCATCATACCAAAAAAAAAAAGGGGGGGTTCATGTCACCATAAAAACTGAAATGCAAATAAGCAAGCAAAGAATGGATCATTCTCTGGATGTGATCTACGACCTCTCTCCTCCGGCCAGTTGCGTGACACTGGTTTTATCAGCCACTGATCAAGCCTCCGCAGCGACAGACAATGGATCAGGGTTCAAGGTGAGGAATGCAATTAGCAAGAACAAGCAGGGGCAATCCTCCCCAAAAACAATACCGTTAATAATAAATTTCATAAAACAGAATGACATCATAGCAAGTTTCATATAAAATTACTTGTGCCATGCATCAACTACCAAACAACGTGTAAAATAAAATGTGCTGTGACTCAATTACTTACTCTGGATTGTTATACTGGTGCTATCCTTAAGTATGCATCAATCGTACCCAAAGTATTTAATTGAGTAGGATTATTAATTCTTGAGAGTATGTAATCTTACTTAGGATGGAGAGGGATCATGGTTCCTGCATGTTACAGGTAGTTTTAGATAGGGGTTATCTAAGTATCTCATAAGTGGATCCTTGTAGGAGTAGAACGTATTCAGAAATAATGCATACTAAGAGGTGGCCCCTAATATGGACCCTATTTTAGGGGTCCAAAGAAGGTCTCGTTATTGAAATTGGATATATCCGATTTTATTTTAATTTTCTAAAATTTTCTTTGGATAAACCGCAAAAAATCTAATGTTAGGTGTTTTCAATTTAACAATAAAAATTCAGTAAAATAGAAAGGTCCACCATTGGACCGGGTCCATATTAGGTGCCACCATACTAAGATCTTCCTAAAATAAATACAATTTTCTATCTTGGTTGTAAGAAACTTGAAGGCGAGATGGCGAGCATCCCAAGTGAACTAGTTAGGCATGCAGAATAAGGGCCATCTTGATGCACCATAATACCACATGGATAGAATGGACTGACGCTGGAAATAACATAAATCCCACATGGAAAGAGGAATTGAGGAAGGTGTGATCAATTGGTGACCATTATTAAAAGTAGAGAGACGGAAGAGGCAGGAAGAAATTGAGTGGGAAAGTGGGAGAGGTTTGTAAATACTATAATAGCTGCATTATCCTTTTTCTGTATTTTCTTTCAGTTTCTTGGAAGTTATATCTTTTTCTCCCTGGACTGATATTGATATTGCTTGCTTGATTCCATTATCAGTTAAGAAAAGAAGATTAGAGGAGTAGTAGAAATGCAGAAACACTGACTCTGGTTTCTATTTACATATCAGAACTCAAGGTGGTGCAGGAGCATATGCAGAGAGAAACCTCATTAGTGCAAGAAACGTTGAAGAAGGCAGTAAGGGAATTAAGCGGAAAGATTGCTAAGATGGCTACCAGACAAGCCATCAATATTCAATCATGCCCCTGATGAAAAAAGAAGACGGAAAGTAAAGGATGGCAAAATCATAGATCATATCTAAGATTGGTAACAAGAAAGATAAGATCCTACCTATAAATTATAATACAAAACCTATTAAGAATATTATATAAGGGATCTAACAAGTGAGAGCATTACGTGCAGAGATGAAAAAGCTAATCTTGGCTATACAAACCATACATGGATCCATTCATGTATGAGATTTAAAGGGTCAAAATTAGTCCTTCTCACACTCGCACCAAATTTGCTCCCTATACTTACACAAATAAGGCATAATCAAAGAAAGTTATAAAGCCACAACCATGATAGGACAAAAAAGAGATTAAATCTCAGAACACTCAAAAAATGAACGACAAAAACAACACCCACAACCACTAGAGAACAAAAACAGAGGAGGAAGAACCACAAAACCCCAAACACAGGGAAGTCAGAAAATCCAAAACTCACTCTAAATCGCAGTCCCACAGCCCAGGCCACTTGGTTGAAGTCGCCCAGCCCATCCAAGGCCAGCAGCAATGGTGTGAAACTTCAAAGGGTTTGGGTCAAATATTTTTTTTATGGGTGAGATTAGATTTCCGTTTGGGTAAAAGATTGCAGTAAAAATTGTTGTTCAAGTTTGCTTCGGTGAAAGTTTTGGGCTAGACTGGATTATTTTCATCTGCCCAATAGCCAACCATTTATACGCAAGGCTCAGACAATTTGCTAGAAACATAGATCCTATTATGATCTTGCAAGGAATTCACCACTGATCCCAGCAATACCTGTATAGGATTATTTGAAGACATGCAATTTGTAACGACCCGTTTCCGGACCGCTACCGAGCTCAATATACCGAGCTCGAGTTACCGAGCTCAACACACCAAGCTCAACAAAACCTATATGAGATGTGTTTTAAAAACAAAACTCTTGTGCCTTTTAAAAATACGATATATATTTTTTTTATAATATAAAACCAACTCGTGCACATCAGAGTAATTACAGCTTTTCGAAACATGGTGCAACTAAGACACAAGACTTAAATTCAAATAAAACATACATGCATAACATACACATATATATATCACCCGAATAATAATGTATACAAATACAGAGTAGCAAATGTGCAAAGAAAATACACCTAAGGTACGACAACTTCAAAAGAGCCATCATACCCTGGGGGTACTTCCGGCAGACTCCCACGCAGGGGGCTGCTCCAAAAGTAAGACCACCACACCTCAGAGCAACAAAAACAACATCGCCAAACTGGTCACGACCTCGAACACAAAAGAAAAACAAGTACAAAGACTGAAAACAAACATCCAACAAATAAACAATCACGACAGATAGAGGTCGCCACTTCGTTCGCCTCCTCCTGCAAGATCGCTTCATCGCCGAGTTCTCGCTCGACATCGCCTCTGGTAACTGCCAGTCATGGATTGAAGGCACCACTGAAGTGGTCAACTTCTCAACAAGTTAAGATAAGCTCGATATAAAAATATAAGCAAACAAAGAAAGTATAACAATCACCGACGTGACTCGACCATCTCACTCTAAACTCGACACAACTCACAATTCCATTTTCTCTCGACTCGGACAATTTTCCTAATGCACACGCTGCATCAGATGTCTGGAAAGTCCACCGGAAGCCTTGGGATCCTCGCTCCCTAGGATACTAACTCAGTCCCGTAGCGCGGCGACGTTTAGTCAATCTCCCGTAAACAAAAGCGGACCTAGCACCTCGGGCTATCCGGTCACGGCTCAAAACGCCATACACGACTCACCTAGCTCGCCACTGATGAACACCCGGCCAGATACGATATTCAGGGAGTTAAACACAAAATATTCAACCGCATGTCAAATAAAAGAGCAAGCTCGATACATGAAGAAACGCAATTCAACATGCAATACATACTACTATATATTCAATCACATATTAAATACATGCAAAACTCAATCATATCACAACATTTCATCTCGACACAAATCGCAAGAATTCCATACACAATAACATAACCACATAGAATATGAAATGCCCTTACTTAAGGACTTATACAATAAAGCCTTAGAGATATCTGTAGAAGTAGCCACTTCACCGAACTCCGTTAAATGTCTGACAACGACCTCGACACATTTGTCAAAGAACTCGACAACGACTTCTCTTACTCGATCTCGACACTGCATTGCTTCAACGACTCGACAACGACTTCGATACGCACGCTTCGACCGACACGCATAAATTCTCGCTCGATTCTGGCCTGCCTGATTCGCTGCCGCACTTTCGGTACACCGATTCTAATTCACTTTGGCCTGGAATCGACTTCCTAAAAACAAACACAACTCAGATCGATCTACGGTTCTAATACATCTAGCTCTCTCTTCCCCCAAACTCAACCACAACCCGTAAAATATATAAAACTCAAGAACTGAAGATATTTTTCCTCCAACACAAAGTTGGGATTTCGATCGAATTCATGAAAAGTTATCTCGATGCTTCAACGGATAGATCGACAACAACAATAATCAAGCAACGAACTAAAACCGTAAATCAACGAATCAAAAATGGAGGTTTTCAAGGCGTTTATCGCAGAAAAATCGAGAAAGAAATTTTGTTTTACAAGCCCAATTAATTCCTAAAAGATAGGTAATATTGTGAAGAAAACCCATCAATTTGATATGATTTGGAAGCATAAATCGATTAAAATGGAAGAAGATTTAGCGCTAACAAACGAGTACAGATGAAAGAAAATCTGTTCTTCATACCTCAATCTGCGTGATGGTCGATCGATCGAGATACGGGTCGAAAGTTGATGATGAACAAAATTGATGAAGAAATCTTGCGTAATCTCCGAACTCACGCTTTCGCGATGAAGATTTTTAAGGAAACAAACGAACACAGAGCGTAAGGGAGGAAGAAGAAAGAAGAAGAGAAATGAGTGAAACTGGCCGTGGTATACAACGCGGTAGTGGTAAAACGTGAATTCCACCATAAAGATGCCAATCCCAATAATCATCTACCCGCACTCGCTCCTCTCATGATTACCTCTCTACTCGCTTGGCCAACGACAAGCCGACAATGTAATAATTACAAACAATATAATAATAACGCCGAGTAACGCTCAAATAATACGAGGTGTCATCTCGACACGATGTCGACAAGAGTACTCGTGCAAATGTACAAAGTTCTAACACGAAGTTCGTGAACGCGGCTCCTCACCGACTTGCGCCCTCATCACCAGACGCGACTTCATCAACTCGACTCCCGACTCCTCACCTCAAAGAAATTAGTGTACGTGGTCTCATCACCGACAAAAGATCTCGGAAACGATCTGGTCACGGATCTCGGCACGCGTCTTGGTCGAGGTCTCGATATCGCCGGTCCTAATACGATGTCGATCTCGGCCCTCAGGTGTTACAATCTCTCCTCTAAAAAATTTCGCTCCTCGAATCGCAAATAAGCTTCTTACTCTCGTAAAAGTTCGCGGTATCAATCTTCATCTTCTCCTCCAGCCTCCCAAGTCGCATCTCCGCCTTTCTGATCCCACACAATCTTGACAAGTCGATCTCTTTGTTCCGCGAATCGCTTGGCTTTCCGATCAACGATTCTGGCTAACCAAAAGATAAGTCGCCCTTCAATGAATCACATCCGGTTCGATGACATACGGTAAGTGAGCTTAAACATACTTCCGCAATTGTGAGACGTGAAAGACGCCGTGGATGTTCGACAAGAATGGTGGCAATGCACCGATATGCCACCGACCAATACGACGAAGAATCGTAAGGTCCAATGAATTTAGGGGTAAGTTTCTTGGATTTGATCGCCGACCAACTCCGGTGGGGGTGACTCTAAGAAATACATGTCCTCCTTCCTCGAACTCGAGAGTGGTCGACGCCGCTGACCGCATAACTCTTCGACTTTGAGATGTTCGCATCCGATCTGCGATCAAACGATCTTCTCAGAGTCTGGCCGATCATATCCGTCCCTACGACACCGTCACTGGTCCCTGCAACAAAGAGGCTGACGACATTTCGGCCATCTACAGCCGCCAAAGGCGCCATCCCAATACTCGCATGGAAGCCGCTGTCAGATGTGAACTCCACCAATGGTAAGTGACGCCGCCCCAACTTCCTCGGTGATCTAACGCATGCGGCTCGTGAACAAATCTTCAACGATCGATCGCTTCTCTCACCGTCTGGCCACCGTGGATGATACGCCGAAGCAGCTGAGCTCGGTTCCCATCGCTTCCTTGCAATTCCTCCAAAACGAGACGTGAACTTCTGATCTCGCCGACACGATCAAGACGGTATTCCATGAAGTCGCATTATTCTCCGCGATGTAGATCTCGGTCCGCTTTTTCCACGCTGTATGTTGACCTCACCGCAAGAATGAGCAGATGGTCAATCTGGCCGACGATCACCCAAATCGAATCATTCTTCTTCCGCCTTCTCGCAAACCTACCGAAATCCATGGAAATATCGTCCCATTTCCATACCGGCACGCCAAGCGATTCAGAGCATTCCCCGCAGTCGCCTGGTGCTCCACCTTCGCCGACACGCCAAACACGGTTCACGTGACGGCCACTTGCTTCTTCTTCCATTAGACCACCAAAATGCTTCTTCAAGTCTTCGATACATCTTCGTAACTAAGGATGAATACTAAAGCCGCTTTATGCGCTTGGCCGAGAATCAACTTCCTCACTGGATATGACTAGCACGCACTCTACCATTGCACTCAAGATGTCGCCCGCTCCGACCAAATTCCCGCCCTTCCTTGGCGCTTATCAATCAATCTTCTTCGTAAGCTCGTCACGAACTTAGCCGGGTCTCGGATCTCGCCCAACAATCATGCTAGAAATGGTAAGATACCAAATCTCGCTACTTCCCTTGAAACTTCGACACTCAACTTCAAATCTCTGAACTTCGAGCATCTCCAACTCCTCGATCATCATTACCGAGGTTAAAACGCTCTTCCCCGCCTAACGATCTCGCTACGTTAGCTTTACCAGGATGGTATTCCAACGAAGTCGTAGTCCCGAGAAATTCTCACCATCTACGTTGGCGACGATGTTGAGTTCCTTCCGGTAACAGTACTTCAAGCTCAGTGATCGCTGAAACAAAGAAGAGTGCTCCCAGAAGGTAGCCTCCATATCTTCGGCCAAGAAAACTATCACGCTAGCTCCAGTCGTGAGTAGGATAGTTCTGCGTGAATCTTAAGCCGCCTTCAAGCATACGCGACCACCTTCCGATGTTGCATCAAAGACATCCCAATCCCTGGTGTGACGTGATCACAATACACCTCGAAAGGCTCTTCAGGTCGAGGCAAAATCAAGACAGCGCTGGCCGTGCTCCTTCATCGTTGAAAACTCAAGCTTCACACTCCTGGCCCAAGCAAAAGGTCGATCCTTCCTCGCCAATCGTAAAGAGGGCGCGACAATCTTCGAGAAACTTTCAATGAATCTTCTAATATCCTGCCGCTAAGCCGACAAAACTCCCGGGATCTCTGGTGAATCGCCTTCTGTTCCCACGCTATCACCGCCTAATCTTAGTTGGATCCACACCTATCCCTTCTCTCGAAATCACGTGACCTAGAAAATTCACCTCTTCAAGCCAAAATTCACGCCTGGCTGCATCGCATGAGTCGCTTATCTCGTAATATCCGCAGACGTGATAGCGTGTTCTCAGGCTCTTCCTGCCTCGAGTAAATCAATATGTCGCCGATGAACACTACAACGAATCGATCCAAAACGAATGGAAAATCCCTGCTCATGTAGTCCATAAACACACATTGGCGCGTCGTCACTCCAAACGGTGATCACCAAGTACTCGTAGTGACCGTGATCTAGTCCTCGGAAAGTCGCTTTGGCGACATCTTCCTCCTTCACGCCGACCATGGTAGCCCGACTTCAAGTCTATCTTGGAAAAAGACGCTGGCTCCACGGTTAAGGTCCATCAAATCGCCAATACGCGGTAACGGATAACCGCTCTTCACGGTAACCTTGCTGAAGTTAGCGATAGTCCACGCACAAATTTCGATCGCCCATCCTTCTTCTTAACCAACAACACCGAGCTCCCACGGTGACACGCCTGGTCGTATGAATTGCTTCGACTCCAAGTGTTCGATCCGGGACTTCAACTCTTTCATCTCGGCAGAGACATCCCAGTACGGCGCTTTGAAATCGGTCCTGCTCTCGAATCAAAGTCGATGGAGAACTCGACCTTCGTGACTTTCGGGTGGTAATCCTGGCACGCCTTCGAAAACGCCCTCAAAATCACACACCACCGAACATTCTTCACGCCGATCCGGAAAACTTCCGAGCTAGCGAGATACATGTATTCCCTGGTTCTTCTTCAAAGAAACCCAATACGCTCGGCAGAAGATAATTCGAGACTCCAAGGTCCTGGAAAATTACGCTTTTACTGGCATACCAAAAGGACACTGGTGGTGTGACAACCAATCCATCCCGAGGATAACATCTAAACTCCTTAAGAGCAAACAAACCAAATTGACCACAAACTTTCTATTCTCAATAATCACTACACAATTAAGACATGCAAGATGTTTCAGATTAAGGTTTTAGTGTTGGGTCAGAATCTACTAATTTAAACTAGCAAACACACAAATAAGCCTGCGTTCACACAATCAAGAAATGAAGGAACGGGTTGCACCAATCAAAAAGAACGATAAGGATTTACCCTCGATCCTCACATTCACCTTGGATAAGATCATCGTACTCGACCGCTTCCTCGCCACTCATGCGTAAAACTCGCCTTTAGCCACTTGACGCTCCTTTGGCCTTTGCCGCAAGCATACTTGGCTCACCTTTAGGTGTAGACAATCCTTAGCAAAATGCCTGGCTTGCATTGAAACACACCTCCCTCCTCGAGTACAATTACTCGCGTATGTCCGCTCACATCGGTGAGTAAATCACCTCGACACCGGATCGACCTCCACTCTCCCAGATTGGGTCATTCTGACGATATCGTTCTCGTTGCTGTTCCCCGAGGTGGCCGTGGTGTCTCTTCGCAGTAGCTTCTCTTTCGTGCAAATCTCGCTTGCCTGCACTGGGTCTCACCGGCCCGCCACAACAGCTTTTTCTTCAGGGCTCACTCACTTCTACTCGATACACACGGCAATCACCTTGGAGATTTCTGGATCTCAACGACACCATCGACCTAATGTTTAATCTCAATCCTCGTTGAATCTTCTCACTTAACCATCTCTCGTCAACTTTGGCCACGAAAATGGATCAAATACTCGCAACGATTCAACTTGGTCCGCATACTTGACACCGCCGAAGCCGCTTTGCCGCAGCTTGAAGAAATTCCTCCTTCTTTCGCGGCAAAGATCTCGGAAGTACTTGTCAAGAACCTTTCACGAAAGTTCCCGTGTCATCTCGCGATGTTCGCTTATAAACGTTGCTTTACCTCTCCACCAATACTGCGCCTCCTAGCAATAAGTAGTGTGTCGACCTTCACGCTGTCCCGCAATGAAGTTGCCTCAAAGATCTTCTCGATCTCTTGCATCCAAAGATCGCCTTTATCCGGATTTGGCTCACCGAGAACTTGCGGATCATGCTTCCTAAAGTCGGCCAATCCTCTTGCTTCAAAGATTACGCTCGCTTCGCTGGCCGCAAGTTCTCTGAAGTTAACGCCGCTGCCTGGCTGAGCCATCGCGTTAGCCTGGCTGAGTCATAGCTGATTTGCTGAGCCATGGCCGCCGCCATCTCGCCATAGCTTGAATAGCTGCTCCATGTCGACGTTCTTTGCGGATGTCGATTCCTACGAGGTGGCATTAGATTCCACAAAGTTCAAAACCCTGTCGGGATCTCACAACAAGGATGTGTTAAAACACACCGCTCAATCAAGAAACAGCTTCAAACAATTTCTCAAGCAATAAGTGCTTCACTTAATCAAACAAAGAATCAACATAATACAACCAGTACCCAACACATAACCCACATGGTGATCACGGTCCAAATCCTATGCACACTTCGGCTAACCGAATCAAGCTCGATACTAAAGTCGAATTCGACCCGCTTCCTCGACCGCTACCGAAGCTCAATATAGGCCGAAAGTTAAGGCTCAACACAACAAGCTCAACAAAACCTATATGAGATATGTTTTAAAAACAAAACTCTTTGTGCCTTTTAAAAATGCGATATATATTTTTTTTATAATATAAAACCAACTCGTGCACATCGAATGTAGTAATTAAACTTTTTCTAAACATGGTGCAACTAAGACACAAGACTTAAATTCAAATAAAACATACATGCATAACATACACATATATATATCACCCAATAATAATGTATACAAATACAGTAGCAAATGTGCAAAGAAAATACACCTAAGGTACGATAACTTCAAAAGAGCTATCATACCCCTGTGGGTACTTCCACAGACTCCCACGTTGGCGGGTCAAGCTCCAAAAGTAAGACTCACCTGCCTACTCCTCAGAGCAACAAAAACAACATCGCCAAATCGTCACGACCTCAACACAAAAAAGAAAACAAGTCAAGATGCTCGAAAACAAACATCCAACAAATAAACAATCACGACGATAGAGGTCGCCACTCGGTCTTCGCCGACCTCCTCGCAAGATCGTTTCATCGCCGAAGTTCCTCAAGGCCGACATCGCTCGGTAACCGCTACGGATCAAGGCACCACGGGGTCAACTCTCTCAACAAGTTAAGATAAGCTCGACATAAAATATAAGTAACAAAGAAAGTATAACAATCACCGACGTGACTCGACCATCTCACTTAAACTCGACACAACTCACAATTCCATTTTCTCTCGACTGACAATTTTCCTAATGCACACGCCGCATCAGAGTGTCTGGAAAGTCCAGCCTTGGGATCCTCGCTTCCCAGGATACTAACTCAGGTCCCGTAGCGTGGCGACGTCTAGTCAATCTCCCGTAAACAAAAGTGGGACCAGCACTCAGCTTATCCGGTCACGGCTACCAAAACGCGCCATACACGACTCACCTAGCTCGCTTCACTCGATGAACAATTCGCCGCGATACGATATTCAGTGAGTTAAACACAAAATATTCAACCGCATGTCAAATAAAAGAGCAAGCTCGACGAAGAAACGCAATTCAACATGCAATACACACTTCGACATATATTCAATCACATATTAAATACATGCAAAACTCAATCATATCACAACATTTCATCTCGACACAATCGGAATTCCATACAATAACATAACCATAGAATACGAATGCCCTTACTTAAGGACTTATACAATAAAGCCTTAGAGATATCTAGTAAGTAGCCCTACCGAACTCCAAGTTAAATGTCGCCGACAACGACTCGACACAAATTGCCTTCAAAGAACTCGACAACGACTTCTCTTACTCGATCTCGACACTGCCTTTCAACGAACTTCGACATAACGACTTCGACACGACGCTTCTCAACGACCTCGACACGCATGCAGCCCTCGCTCGATCTCACGCTTCCCTGGCGTCCTTGGATTCGCTTTCGCACACCTCGATTCTAATTCACTCGGTCTCGAATCGCACTTCCTAAAACAAACACAACTCGATCGATCTATGGTTCAATACATCTAGCTCTCTTTCCCAAACTCAACCACAACCTTGTGAAAATATATAAACTCAAGAACTCGAAGATATTTTTCCTCCAACACAAAGTTGTGGATTTCATCGAATTCATGAAAAGTTATCCTGATGCTTCAATGATAGATCGATAACAACAATAATCGTAAGCAACGAACTAAAACCGTAAATCTAACGAATCAAAATGGAGGTTTTTGCGGCGTGTTATCGCGGTAAAATCGTAGAAAGAAATTTTGTTTTACAAGCCCAATTAATTTGCTAAAAAGATAGGTAATATTGTGAAGAAGAAAACCCATCAATTTGATATGACGGAAGCATAAACCGATTAAAAATGGAAGAAGATTTAGCGCTAAACAAGAGTACAGATGAAAGAAAATTGTTCTTCATACCTCAACTGATGGTCGATCGACGAAGATACGGGTCGAGTTAAGTCATGATGAACAAAATTGATGAAGAAATCTTGTGCAGATCTCTGAACTCACGGTTTTCGATGAAGATTTTTAAGGAAACAACGAAACACGAGCGTAAGTGGAGGAAGAAGAAAGAAGAAAAGAGAAATGAGTGAAACGGCCGTGGTATACAAATGGCGGTAGCGGGGTAAAAACGTGAACTCCAAATATAAGATGCCAATCCCAATAATCATCTACCCGCTAACTCGCTCCTCTCATGATTACCCTCTACTCGCTTGGCCAACGCATAAGCCGGCTAAATGTAATAATTACAAACAATATAATAATAACGCAAAGTAACGCTCAAATAATACGAGGTGTCATCTCGACACGATGTCGACAAGAGTACTCGTGCAAATGTACAAAGTTCTAACACGAGTTCGTGAACGCGGTCTCCTCACCGACTTGCGTCCTCATCACCCCAGACGACTTCATCAACTCGACTCCCTCTCCTCACCAAAGAGCCTAGTGCACGTGGTCTCATCAACGACAAAGATCTCTGAACGATCTAGTCACGGGATCTCGACACAAGGTCTTGGTCGAGGTCTCGATACGTCGTCCTAATACGATGTCGATCTCGTCCTCAGGTGTTACACAATTCAATGGGTGGGAACATATTTTTTAACAACCATGGTGGAAAGGTAACAAGGATAATTAAATGTATCACCTTGTCATGTCAAGATGGACTTCCTTTGTTATGGTAGAAACAAGCGAACTATGTGCCTAAATAGATTGAATAGTTCTTTCAATACAAAGACACGCCTCCCAAATCGAAGTTACCTCTAGCTTTCAATTTGAAGGTGAAGACAACCAATGGCTACAAAAAACATGTCAAAACAAAGGTTTGTAGTTCTAGGAAATCATCAATCACAAGTTGTTGAAAAGGTTCAGCTTAGCTCAACGTAGAGTGAGGATTATCATGAGGCACTCTCAAGGGTAACACAAACAGTATCCCCGAGAGATATAATTATATCGGAAGTTCTGATATTTTCATAAGAAACTTGAGTAATTAGTAAATCATTATATTGGAAGTTCTGATATTTTCATAAGAAAATTGACTAGTTAGTAAATGGGGTGAAGGTTTTGCCACAAACGGCATTAATAGGAGCATTTAAGGGAGTACTTAAGGAAGAAATAGCAAGGATGTGAGGATGCTAGTGCCAACAATCTGAGATTATATCAACGGAGTATGAATGTTTAGCAAGTAAATAAGGAAGGGCACATCCATGGAAGAGGTCACATGAGAGCTCCACTACAAATTTTAGTGGGAAAATTTCCTCTGCAAGGAATGGGGCTCCCCAATCAACAGAAAAGAAATTGATGTGGTCAGAAACACAGAAGTGCAAGGAAAAGGAGTAGCGTCCCCCCACCCCGCGTCTTCCCCCAAGTGTAGCAGACATATTCATCTTTAAAAACTATAAGTGATGAAGTGGGAACAACCATAATGTAGGAAAGTCTTTTAAAAGTTCTGTTCTACATTTAAATAAAAAACTAAATAAGTAATACTTACAGCAGCAGAAGCAGCACGACTCTCTCTAAAAGTGTCAACCTCATCAGGGAAGTTCTGCTCCAATTCCTCCAAAAGATTCTTGCGCAAATTCTGCCCCAAACAGAAATGCTAAGTTGGACTAAAGCAGCTCATTAAATATATGGGAAAACGAAAATGGGAACAAAAAAAGCATGCGTGTCTAATAAAAATCAAGAATTAGAATTAACCTTTACAGCATCAGTTTTTCCTTTGGTGATCTGATTCTTTGCAATACAGTTGTTTATAACATCTTTGGTAAATTCATCTGGATTCTTCCCATCATCAATTAAACTAAACCCAGAAGTAAGTCAACAACTAAATTCAAATTGAAAAATTATATTACATCATTTAAAAAAAAAAACATAGAAGCACATAAAAAGGCAAAAGACTCACTTTACAACCTCCATAGGAACCTGAATATTGCACTTTTCTGCCAATTTAACCATATTGTCAAGCTCCACAACAAGACCATTGCTGGAAAATTCAATTAAAATATGATCAATTTGGGACATGCACGAAAAGTAAAACAAAAAGAAGGGAAAAAAATTGCATTATACAAAAAGGATGGCAGAGAGATACATGCGTTGGAGGAGAGGCATTTGAAAGGCAGGATTGAAGGTAGAGACTGTAAGGTAAAGCTGATGGATAAGGCCCAAGGTTTTCTGAATGGAGTTATTGACCTGGTTCAGCTTCTGCATTGAATCATCAGCTCCTGCTGCAGAAGCTGCTGTGTCAGTAGTTTGAGAGCTCAGCGCCCCATTTCCACCACTTCCCCCCACAACTGCACTTTGTGATGAATCCATTTGTGTTTTTCTATAAACTGAAAATTTATTGAACACATGCAATCCAAAATAAATACAAAAACCTAATAATAGTAAAAATAAAAGGCTTACCTAGAAATTTTCTTAAAAGTAAATTATATGGAGCTACTGTACAACTTTAAACGTCATGCAAATTAGCAATCGGTATTGTCATGAGTGTTGCTAAAATCGTGAGTCAACGCGTAAGATCGTACGATCCTACGAGTTTTCACCCCCTGAGCGAGTTGACTCTGTTACAGGATCGCCGGCCTGTGGAATCGCTGTAGGATCGTCGTTCCGGCTCGAAAAATCGTAGGATCGTCGTCACTCCGTTTCGATTTTGAGAAGGAGACGTATCCGGGTCGAATTTTGCGACCCGGTTCAGGAAAAAAAAAAAAAAAAAACTAACCTAACAGAAGTTCCCTTCTCTCTCTCTCTCTCTCTCTATCTGCAACCTCCGTCGCTCTCTCTCTCTCTCTCTGTCCGAATATGCGAAGTCTCTCTTTTTTTTTTTTTCCGGTCAAAACAGTTGTTACTTTCATTCATTAAAAAAAACAAGGCCAGCAATCCAAATGGACCGAAAACTAAGGCCCAAAACCAGAAGGCCCAAACCCATAAACCCTTCGAGAGAAAATCCTAAAAAAATAATTAAATCACATAAATAAACACTAATTAATGTTTTTTAACATTTAATAATTATAAAAATCTTTTTTTCAATGAAAGAGAGAGCAAAATCCTGAAAAAAAATCTACTGTATTAATGGAGTTTTGTCACGTAGATCCATGCCACGTTGCAACTCCACATTCATTATTTTCCAGCCAAAATGAAAAATATTTTGTTTTTTTGTTTTTTAATTCATAATATTTCATTAATAAAGACATATCAGCCAATTAATGATCATATATAGACTTTTATCATTCAAACAAATATGAATTAAATCAAATTCAAATCTAAAATGTATTAAATTAAAGCATATCAATCAATTAACTCTCATATCTACACCTTTGTCATTCTCAAAATATTATTTAAGTCATGTGACAACAGAAGAATCATTAATTTTTTTGCCTAAACCAATTTTAATTTATTTTATTTTTTAGTTATTGTTTTAGTTATAACAACAAATATTACCTCATGTCAGATAATAACTTCGCAGTGTAAATCATTAATATATTCCCCGTAAATGACTTATCTATTTTTATTTACAAATTATATCAATTATCAGTGACTATTCATCATTATTTATCGTTATTTTACCATACAAATTTGGTTACTTTTAAATTTTTTTTAAACAAAATTGGCATGCAAAAGCATGGTTACTTTTAATTTTATAACTTTTCATGAATGATTAATTTTACTATGCACATCATAAAATTTAATTTAAAAATCATGCCTATATATTGTTAAATTTAATTTTTTTCATAATTTGTATGTTTTTTTCTCTTACATATTATTAAAATTTTAAAAATTCTAGCATTCCAATGAAATATAAATATTTTCAGCATTTCAGTATTCACATGATTGTTTGTATTTAATTATAATTATAATAAATGTTAAATCAATATGTATTTTTATTTTTTTCCTTCTTAAAGCTCTGATATTATATACGAGAAAAATCAAAATTTATTCTAGGATTAATTTGTTGTCCAGCATAGATAATCGATTATCTTTTTTTCATGTTACTTATTTTGAATTTATCTTACTGTAATTTAGATAAATCATTCAATTGAGTGCTATATATTTTTTTTTTTTGAAATTCAAAGTTGAGAAACCATCTCTTCTCTAAATATAAAGACAATAGAACCGCTATTTTCTGTTTTATTTGTTATATTTTGAAATTGGAATATATGTATAATTATTTATTTGTAAATTTTTTAAATTTAAATCTACTAATAATTTTTTAAAAAAAAACTTTAAATTTAATCTTGATGTTAGATACATTTACAACCCATACATATAACCCGTGCGAGCACTGGGTAAATACACTAGTAATTATATAGATCCAAAGTTAAGTGATTTTGTTTACAAAATCAAAGAGAGCAAAATCCAAAAAAAATCAATTATATAAGTCTCAATGTTAATTAATTTCGTTTACAAAATCAAACATCTGACATGTTATCAATATAGATATATCAGTAATATTGATTACTATTTGATCACAATATAGATCCCAATGATTAATACCATGTCAGATGTTTGATACAGAATGAAAATAGTATTGTTTAAATGACTTACGATTGTAATTGATTTATTTATATATTTTAAATATTTTTTTAATATTGATAACAAATCACAATATGCATTTCACAGATTGATACCATGCAGATGTTTGATACTAAATAAAAATAGTATTATTAAATGATTAGTTATTATTATTATTATTATTATTATTATTATTATATATCACAGTTGTTATTATTATTATTATTATTATTATTATTATTATTATTATTATTATTATTAAAAATCATATATCACAGTGCAATATAAAAAAAATCATATATCACATTGATATCACTTTGTTAAATTATTTTTTAAAATATTTTCACATATTTTTTTGTCCTTAATATTTTTACAATATTTTATACAGTGAGATATAATTGGACATATTTTTATATATAAAAAATAATAAATTATTTTTCGAACATGACACTGTTAGAAAGATCACGCTGAATATGCATGCGAGCATGCATGGAGTTTTGACGGATTGTCTCTGCAATGTTCATGAAAAAAAAGTTGCATTTTTTGTTTTGAAGTAGATTTGTTTATCCTTAAAAACTGTAATTTCACAGAAAAGAAAATTGTTAACATTTTTTTTAACAGGAAGTAGAGAAGCTTACGCTGAATAGACTTGCGAGCATACATGGAGTTTGCCTCTGCAATGTTTATAAAAAAATGTTACACGTTTAGTTTCAAATCGATTTATTTATCTTTAAATACTATAATTTCACTGAAAACAATACAAACAATTTTTTTGACAGAAGACTGTAAGAAAGTTCATGTTAAATATGCTTACGAGCATAAATGGAGTTTTGACAGGTTGTCTCTGTAATGTTCATAAAAAAAGATTATATTTTTTGTTTTATAATTGATTTATTTATCCTTAAAATATGTAATTTCACTGAAAAGAAAATAAACAAAATTTTATTTGGACAGGACACTGTGAAGAAGCTTACACTAAATATAACTATGAGCAACCCTAGTCGTCATCGTCATCGCCATCGCTTTCCCCTTCCCTCCTCTCGTCTCTCTTTCATTCCCTTCTAACCGAACACTATCTAAACGTTGTAAACACGTCCCTCTTATATATTTAAATAAGTGATATACAATCCAAAAGAGCTTCACCGGATATCTCTTACGCAGAAACTTTTTTTGTGAAGCCTTGACTACAATGAGCTTCCAAAAACAACAGAACCAGTAGTATACTATGAATGTGCACAATACCCGACATGTGAATTCGGACTAGGATTCTTTGCGGTTGAAATATTCTTGCATTCACACAATCAATTTCTCCCTCACCCAGTCACCCTTAGGTTTTTTTGTCCCTCGCATCCACGACCAATCAACTGTGGATTTACTTTGACAAAAAAAGGGAGAAGAAAGAGACAGACAGCAGCGATTGCAACATAGCCTCATCGGCGCAATTCCAGCCTTTCATCCTAACTACTTTGATATACTCATGGTGCAGGAAGCTTATAACTTGACGTCATAGCATTATTTCTTTTTAGTAATTTTTTATATATATTTATAGTAATTGACGTCAAAAAATAAATTAATAAAAACCAGTTAATAACATAACAATATACAATTAAATAAAGTTTAAATATTTTTTTAGTCCCAACAATATACTCATTTTTTTTTTGTTTCGGTCCTTAAAATTTTTGTTTCGAAGTGATTTCTGTAAAAAAAGAAATTTTTTCGTTTTGGGTTTCATTATTTTGTTTTAGCCGTGGTAATATGCTTTTTTTTCATTTTAGTTGTTGTGACATATACTATCATACAAAAATGTGATCATAAACTAAGTATTACGAAGGCTAAAACAAAAACAAAAGTACAATATAGAGATTAAAACGAAACAACGTAGACCAAAATGAGACAAAAAATTTTAAGAAAAAATTGTATTATTTTATACAATGAAGCACATAAAAAGTAAAAACGATGCCAAAAGCACACTCAACTAGACCGATTTAATTATAAGGTAAGCACTTAACCAATCATGGATTAATTTTATAATCAAATTAAGAAATCGGCAATTATAAAATCAGTCAAAACTAGTTAAAATCCAATCTGATCAGCCAGTTTCTCTTATTCAGCACATTGATCATTAATTCGCTTTTTGTGACTTAAAATAATATAAAATTGATAGTTAATTTCTCATTGTGAATTTCCACCCCCTTTTTTTTCAAAACCACTGTGTTTCCACCCCTCTTTCTTGAGTTCTGTCTTCTTTTAGTTTTAAATTCTTAATATCATTCAACTAATTACTTTTTGATTGGTTTTTAAAATTATAACTGAATTCAAAGGAATACATGCAATGCACAAACTGACCCATTCATATATAACAAAAACTAATATTTTTAGTATTTCATAAATACCTTTCATATATTTCACATAATTAAATGTAAATTTTGTTTTCTTAGATCACCTTGTTGACCCCTTGGTTTCACAATTAACTAGTAGAATACACTGCATCCGCACGGGTCGCGCCGTATTGGTAGCAATGAATGTTTCTAAAGTATTTACATGCATTAACCAAACTTGAATATCAGTTATTATATCTTTTGATGGTTCTTATACCAATTTTAATAGCATATTTCTGAACCACCTCTATGCATTAATAGTCATAAATCAATATCAAAGCTAAATTAAATACATTTATAAATAATAAACACATTTATAAATTTGATATGTGTTTAATGATGATAAAATTACACCAGAACATGTAATGTTTCCCTATAGGAACTAAAAAGTAAAATATATAATCATTTATAATAAAATTACACCGACAACATGTATGTAATATTTCTCTGTAAAGACTAAAAAGTAAAATAATTATTTATAATAAAATTACATTAACAAAATATAATGTTTTCCCGTAAGGACTAAAAAACAAAACAATCATTTATAAATGATAAAGACATTTGTAAATTTGATATAAGTTCAAACACGATAAAATTACACCAACGGTATGTAATGTTTCTCCGTAAGGACTAAAAAACAAAATAATCATTTAGAAATGATAAAAATATTTATTAATTTGATATGTGTTAAAAGACGATAAATAATCATTTATACTGATAGTATGTTCTGTTTTCTCCCGTTAAGAATCAAAAGTAAAATAATCATCTATAAAAAAATATATAATAAATATATTTATAAATTTTGATATGTGATTAAATACGATAAAATTATATTGACAATATGTAATGTTTTCTTATTTAGACTTTAAACGAAAATAATTAATTATAAATAATAATAAAAATTATAATAATAAAATATAAAAATATAGAAAAAGAGAAATAGAAAGAAGAAAGAGAAGTGAGAGTGTGTGAGAGAAGAAAAAGCGAAAGAGAAAGAGTATCACGTGAGAGAGAGAAGAGAGAGGAAAAAAAGTGAAAGGTGAAAGAAAAAAGATAAAAGTAAGCAGAAAAAATTAATTTTTTATGTGAATTTAATTTTTATTTTGATTTATTTTTATTTAGATTGATATATTAAAATAATAGGTGGCAAAAATATGGTAGTCTAGTTTAATAATTTTGTCAGCCTTTTGTATTCTGATATGATAGTAGATAGATTTGATACCAAGACTCGTTTAAAATAAAACATTTGAGGATTGCAAACGAAGTCAAATTAATTTGATATGTGTTAAAAGACTATAAAATTGCACCCACAACATATAATGTTTCCCCATATGGACTAAAAAGCAAAATAATAATTTATAAATTATAAAAACATTCATATATTTGATATGTGTTTAAAGATGATAAAACTACATTGACAACATGTAATACTTCTCTGTAGAGACTAAGAAGCAAAATTATCATTTATAAATAATAAAGACGTTTACGCTCGTATAAAAAGTAAACATTTTATATTTCTCCGCCTTGACCCAAAAAAAAATAATCATTTATACCGATAGTATGTAATGTTTCCTCTCGTTAAGAGTCAAAAGTAAAATAATCATATATAAATAATATATAATAAATATATTTATAAATTTTTATGCTATGCCGATAATATTTTATGTTTCTCCGTCTATACCCAAACGAAAAATAATCATTTATACCGATAGTATGTAATGTTTCCTCCCGTTAAGAATCAAAAGTAAAATAATCATCTATAAAAAATATATGATAAATAATCATCTATAAATTTTGATACGTGATCAAAGACGATAAAATTATATTGACAATATGTAAGGTTTTCTTATGGAGTCTTTAAAAGAAAATAATTATCTATAAATAATAATAAAAAATTATAATAATAAAATATATAAATATGAAAAATTAAAATTAAAAAATATTAATAAAAACATAAAAATTGAAAAATTAAAATGGTTTCATTTTATTTATTTTGAAGAAAGAGAAAGAGAGAAAGAAAAAAAAAAGAGAAAAAGAGAGAAACAGAGTGGTACGTGAAGAGAGAGAAGAAAGAGAAGAGAGAAAAAAAAAGTAAAAAGTGAGAAAAAAAGTTAAAAATAGGTATAAAAAAATAATTTTTATGTGAATTTAATTTTTGTTTTGATTTATTTTTATTTAGATTGACATATTTGCCCCTTTAAATTGATAGGTGACAAAAATATGATATTCTGTTTTGTCTTTTCACCCACCATTTCTATTCTTATATTGATATTGATTCTTATATTGATTAAAAAATATTAATAAAAAATATAAACATAAATAAAATAGAAAAATTAAAATGACTTTATTTTATTTATTTTGAAGAAACAGAAAGATTATTTATTTTGAAGAAAGAGAAAGAGGGAAAGAAAAAAAACAGACAGAGAAAAAGAGAAAGAGAGAGTGGTACTTGAATAGAGAGAAAAAAAAGAAGAGAGAAAACAAGTAAAATGTGAGAGAGAAAAAGTTAAAAATAAGTAGAAAAAATTAATTTTTATGTGAATTTAATTTTTGTTTTGATTTATTTTTATTTAGATTGACATATTTGCCCCTTTAAAATGATAGGTGACAAAAATATGGTAGTGTAATTTTGTCTTTTCCCCCACCCTTTCTATTCTCATATTGATATGATATTGAAATGTTTGAAATTAAACTGAATGCTTGTTCGATGCTGTTTTATTTGAAGTTTCTTTTTGAGGAAAGTAATTATCCTAGCATAGTAGCACTTGAAAAAAGATCAGGTAAAGAAAATTGAGCAGTAAGTCTGTTGTCTCAGCAAGATCCCATTTTGCCATTCATGATAAAGCACATTTAAATCATACTGGAAACAGACAACACGCATGAAGTCTCAGTCTCAGTCTCAGAACTTAAATATGTACATAATATGTTCATGAAGGTCCCATAAGGATATACTATAACGCAACCAGACTCGAGATTTGTGAGTCTAGGCTCTTGATTGATAAGCTAGCTAGACAATAGAGGTACACTGAAAGGTTAAGATGACATTCCATTATGCCATACAGTAGCGATCGGGTATAAAACCGCATCTACTCTGTGAGTAGCATAGGAATTTCCTCCAGTGGAGCAGGAAGCTGCAAGTTGCAAAACATTTGTGCAAGTTAGTTAAGAACAGTTCAAGCAAAAATACCAGTACTGAATGGGGGTGGAGGGGCAGGGGGAAAAATGTTGCATTTAATATTAAGCTGCATGATCATATCGTCAAGTTCAACAAGTGTATGCGATATGCCTCTAATTTACGGAAAAACTGTAGTTTTGCGAAATTGTGCACATTTACAAGGGCAACAGATGATTGGGAAGCAACCACTACACGCTCACACCACAATTGCACACACAAACTCATATCAGGAAGGTTGATGAGTCCTAAAATTAAATCAGTTACTACAGACTCACAGTTAGCCCCTGGGAGAGTGAATTCTACAAGGTGATAAGTTATAACATCACTTCATATGGCTGCCAGATCAATAGCTACCAGCCTATTATAAAGGACACGTGATTTGCTAAAAAATAAAAGACTAGATAGATAGTGTAACACCCGGGATTTGGCCTTCGGCCCCCGCAGCATTACTCATAGGACTTCTCCCCCCTCTAAGGGAGTTTTTGCCTTTAGCAGGACTCGAACCCCTGGCCCAGAGGGCTATAAATACACGGAGACATCACTACTCATCACCAACTAAGCTATTTTATTGTAACACCCCTGGATTTGAGCCCCTTACAGCCGGGACTATTCACCCTTTGGGCTACCCATACTGCAGGTAGTCCGATCCAGCGAATGTTACTCATAGGACTTCTCCCCCCTCTAAGGGAGTTTTTGCCTTTCGCGCGACTCGATCCCAGGACCAGAGGGCTATAGTCCATGGGAAGCATCTTGCTACTACCAACTCAATGGGATCGAGCTGCGCGGAAGGCAAAAACTCTCTTTGGGGGAGAGAGAAGTCCTATGAGTGACAGTACGGGTAGCCATGTGGCACAAGGCCACTGGTCAATAGTCCCGGCTGTTACAATAAAAGGCGCCTTTTATTGTAAAAGCCGGGATTTGGCCTTCGCTTAGCTCGTTGCCATCCCGCACCATTACACATAGGACTTCACCCTCCCCCCGGGGTGTTTTTGCCTTCCGCGCGGCTTGAACCCATGACCTGGAGGACTTAACAAGGTGTTTCCCATGTACTTAAGTCCTCCAGGTCATGGGTTCAAGCCGCGCGAAAGGCAAAAACACCCCGGGGGGGGGGTGAAGTCCTATGTGTAATGGTGCGGGATGGCAAAGAGCTAAGCGAAGGCCAAATAGCTCAGCTGGTAGTAGCAAGGTGTTTCCCATGTACTTAAGTCCTCCAGGTCATGGGTTTAAGCCGCGCGGAAGGCAAAAACACCTCGGGGGGAGGTGAAGTCCTATGAGTAATGGTGCGGGATGGCAAAGAGCTAAGCGAAGGCCAAATCCCGGCTGTTATAGATAGCATACAAATACTTATTCTACATTTGATAATCATGAGATGAAAAAAACAAAAGATGAACCACTTTTTGCCCAACTCACAGTACCATCTGAAAGTTTTTTTTTTTAACAAAAAAACTTATTTTTCTCTACTCGATAGTTTCCTTAACTTAATCCCTTTATCTTCCTCAACCCTCCTCCTCCATCCTTTATACATACCCCTTTCCCCCTCAAAATTGTTTGTATTGTTCATTGACCACCAAACTACCAAAAAGTTGATGTCGCGAGTCAACAACTACTTATACTACTTGTGTTGTCCCTCAATGGGTATTAAACACATCACATGGATGTGTTTGGAGCCTTATCCCAATGGCTGAACCCAATAATATTATTCAATGTTGTACCAATCAAACACAATGCATCCTTTGGGTTCCTCGCATTGCCTGTGAGGCATATATTGATTGCATTGACATTTTGACAATGCCTTCAACTTCTTTAAAGAGTAGTGCACTTGATTTCTTCACTTGTTGTCTTCATTCACTAAATTGATCTACCCCTCCTGACATACACAGGACACCCATTTATGTAGAAACCCTGAATCTGATAGCATAAATCACGCCTTTCAGAAAACTAATTGCAGATTATGTCAAATTGAAACAGATATATGAGTTTAAAGATTCTTATCAAAATTCAAATAGACACAAAAGCTAATTGACTCGTTGCTATACTTAGCTTTAATGCTTACTGACATAAACCTATTCAGGCTGGAATCATACACCAGAATTAACCATTTCTCTCCCAGGGAATCTAAAGACATCCTCACGGCATCAACCAATGATTTATCTCTTATAAATAAGGTCATACTTTAAAGAGAAAAGTAAGAAATCCCAAAAAGTGAAGAAAAACCACCCGTTGATACTTCACAAGATGCATATTAAATGATAGATTTATTAAAATCTAATCTTTTGATTTTCCCATTAATGGATAATTTACCTCACTTTTTCTTATGTAAAGTGAACTATCCACTTTAAAAAAGTGAAATTCAATTCGTTTTCCTTGGACTACCCTTCCTTCAATATTGAAAACTGATATAACAACCAACAAAACCTATTAGAACCATCCATGCTCTGACATTAATGGCCAGATTGTCAAAAACCCTAACATAGCTGTGGAGATCCTGAAAATAGTAAAGCCAAACAAAACAAGAAAGAACCTTTCCCCTATTTCCACTATTCAAAAGCAATCCCTCTAGCTCCCTTCCTATTAAACCCAAATCTAGTGTTCAAATAACTTAAACCTAATTCACAATCCAAAATAAATAAATAAATAAAACACAAATTAAACGAAGATTCACAGTTGAAACAAAAAATAAAAGAAATAGAGAAAAGAAAAAGATAAATACCAGGGAGGATCGGATTGGCTTTGCGTGGCAAGGAGAAGATCGGAGGGATTTACGGCAAGAACGAACGGTTTTGAACTGGTCAACGTTGAGCTTCTTGTTAATGATGCCAACCTGGAAGTAGATATTGTTGGAAGGCGGCAAATCAACCCTGATCTCGTCCACGTTGAGCCACAGGAAGAGGCGCTGCACCTGAATACCCTTGATATTAGTAATAGAGCCATAGCTGAGCTTGCCGGTGATGGTTCTTTCGTAGTAGACTAGGTAATCGAACTGCACGTAGCACGGCTTCTCCAAATAGACGACGAATCGGCCGTCGTCCGAGAGAGTGTAGTCGGTGACGGTGTCCGGTAACAGACCACTTGGGAGGCCGTATTTTGGGAGCACCTCGTATACGGTTTCTTTGGCCGTTGAAACGGAAAGACAAAACAGGGCAAAGCTTGCCACAATAATACACAACAACGTGTGGGATTTTTTTGCCATGGCTGTTGTTGTCTCTGTAGACGAGAGTGTGGGTGTGTTATGTGGTTGTGCCAATTTCTGGACTGGAGAGTCTGCTAATCTAAAAGTTGTAACGATGATTTCTATGATCTCGTGTTTGTCTGAATGTTTGTCAAAGGATTACGCTTTGAATTTTAAATGTATCTACCAGACTACCACCTACCCCAGCCTAGATTTTTGTTTTCGTTTTCTTTATCCGTTGAACAAAGTAACCGACTCTCTTTCTTAATTAAAGTAAAAAAATGAGGATAAAAAAAAAAGCCTTTTTTGGGAAAAAAATAAAAGATTCTCGGTTTTTTTTTAACGGATAAAGATTCTCAGTTATTCAAAGTGTAATTTTATGATAAAAATAAAAATGAAATTTAATAAAATAAAAGCAATTCAATCATTTATGTTGTTTGGATAGGAAATGAAAATGGGGAAAAAAATTTAAAAGAAAATAAAATTTGTCACCTATTTGAATTGATAGAAAAATGAAAGGGAAAAGACGTGGATTGAGTTCTAGTACAAATTTTAATTAGTTAATGTCAATTTTAGTTTATTAATCAATGCACTTACCAATTCAGAAATGTTAATTAGACACAATATTTGACACAGACACGGTATTTACTGTAGCAGTATACAGATCGCACGCTTTCTGTTCTTTTTTTTATCAACTCACGTGAGCTTCTTTTTCCTGGATTGCAGATTTTCCCTCCTTCTCCTCTTTACTTTCCCTCCCTACTTCAGTCAGCAACTTGAGAAATGATTCCGTTGAAGCTCCATTTTCCTTCCTTCTCCCAACTTTGTCAACCCTTGCCCTTTCGCTCCCTGTTCCGTTCCTCTAGGGTTTCGTTTTCGCTTAGCTTCGCTCTTTCTCTCTCGCGATTGTCCTTCCCTATATCTCTCTCTTAAGAAACGAAGCTCCCTTCTCCATCCAGAAGCTCCCTCGGTCGCGATCCTCCTTCTCTATCTCTCTCTCGTCGAACACTCGCGGTCACCAGCAGTCTCCCCGCATCACACGGCCGCTACCTGTTCTCCATGAGGAACGCAAACTCCCACGAGCCACCGTCGTTCAGTTGCGGCTTCCTCAATCCAAGGTTCGCTTTCTTCACCCTTCTCATTTCTAGCACTTAGGTTAGCATCATTGAAATTGGGGATTTGGAAATTTGAAGATTATTCTCCTGTATTTGTACTTTGCAGGAAAATTTATGTTTGAATTCTTGAATGAATTTGTATTAATCGTTACTAAAAATTGAATTTGAGGTTCAACTTATTTGGCGCTTCTTTGTTCTTTTGATTTGCGGTTTTAATCTCTCGGTTCTTTTGTCATTAGATGAAGGAAGTGGCTGGTGAATCATGTCTTCTTTGAGGTCAATTTGTTGGGTTTGTAATTAATGGTTTCTAAAGAAGGAGAATATCAAGATTCATGGTTTCTAAGACCAACTAACAGTGTGCAATTTTGCTACATGTTTAGTAGCATAGCAGTAGCTTATAAATCTGAATTCAAGAAATCAGTCACAACCTTTAGTCTTGCGTTTCTGATTGAGCTAGGAAGGAACCAAATGTGTTGGCTTTTAATGTGTGCTAAATGTTTTGGTCAAAAAAATATGTGTGTTTTGGGGGGTGTGGCTAAATGTTTTGGCTTTTGTTGATATGGTTTCTTTTTATGGATCAATATAGACACATCTGTTACTCTGGTACTACATTTGCTTGTTATTAGGACGTTTAGATTGTTACTTGTCTATCCATACTGAGTCTCTATGCTTTTCCATTGTATTTGGGCTTATGTCTACATACCTTATTTCTTTGTTGATAAAGTATGTTGACTTGGACGTTGTCCTGTTATAAATAAAATGCTTGTTAGGAATGCTGGTGCTAATTACATCACAAGGGTTGATATAAAAACTGGAAAAAGGATCAATGTGACATTGCTCTGGTGCAAACTAAAATATTAATGTAACTAAATGTGCTATCTTTTGAAGTGCGGTGTGTTGTATTATTTGAATTATGTTTGATAAGAATAGTATAGATTTATCTACATAATACATGGTTTAAAAATACTCTACAGTCTGCATAAAATCCTGCAACCTAGCTTGGGGTTTTTTGTTTCCTTTTGCAGACTCGTGTTAAATCTGAATTGCTTAGTGTCTGTCCTCTTGTTCTGCGGAAAATTTTGGCACAAAAACTTGCTAGATTAATAGTTAATTCATGTTGGCTTAACCACTTGATAGTTGTGATTTATGCAGAAAACCCTACAATAGAAATTGGTTATGCCAATTTGTTTCTCTCATAGCAAAGTAACCCGCTCCCTATTTAGGCTTTTATTTACTCTTTTTTTTTCTGAATTAAGAAATTTTTTTCTCGCTGTTCACTGATTTTAGTGAGTTTTTAGTGGGTCTAGGGTTTATGAGGTTTAAGTCAGATTTTGTTCGTTCTGATCGTGGTTATTGTTTTGTTATTCATTGTTGTTCCCCCTTTGTTTCATGTTTCAATTTTCTCCGTTCAATTTTCTGAGTCTTATCATTCATTTTTGCATTTTGAGTTTTTTTTTAAAATATACTGAACCCTTTGTTGTTTTACACAGAAGGGGTTTCTAAGCAAGGAATATGGCTGGTGCAAATGATAAAAATGTAAGGAAACTTCGTAACTATTTATATTTTCCCGTGTGCGTTTTATTTACAATCCAACTGACATTTAATGATACTTGGCAGGTTCGTTTGAGGCATGCTTGTGTTCCAACAAGCTTGTTCGATGTTAACGAAAGGCTTACCAATGATCAACTTACATATTTGAAGACCACCCCATTCCATTGGGTCAGCAAATTGTCCAAAGAAATGAAGATTTCAAGTGTGTTGTTGGGGGAACTTGTGAAAAGTTGGAATGAGGAGGGTCGAGGATTCAATGTTAGGGGTACGGTGGTCCCTTTTACCCCTGCTGACATATGCTTAACATTGGGACTCCCAGCCACGGGTGATCCTGTGGTAGGGGCAGACGATGACCAATGTTATACGATGTCAATGTTCGAACGGGGTGAGGTGACCATTGAGGATATCGTCAATAAGTTGGTCGTGGTTGAGGATGAGGGGGATTTTGCGAGGACATACATACTCCTTGCTTTTGGAGAGTTTTACTTTCCAAGAACAAGGAGGTCAGTGTTTACCGATTATGTTTGGTTGCTAGATGACCTAGAAGCAACCAACAGCTTCAATTGGGCAAGAGCGGTGTACGATTACCTGATTAACAGCTTGAGGAAAGTTGTTGCTGCCATAGATAGTGGGACAAATGAGCACCAGATACATCTGTGGTCAGGTCTTTGCAATCCTACAGGTATCCATTTTCGCATATGTTATATCATCATATTTTGTTGTGTTAAAAAAATTTGATACCTTATAATTGGTCATTAATCTTTGTTGTATAGATTTGGGCAATGAACCACTTGTCCATTGGGGAAACACCTGCAACCCCTCCTGAGCACCCTTTCCCAAGAATTCTCAATTGGCCAATCGTGGTGTTGAGAAATAAGAAATGAAGGAAGCATTCCAGAATGCCAGGGTAACTATGGTTGTCCATTGTTTCTATAATATGCTGAATTTATATACACAATATGTATTTGATGTGCTTGCCGTTTTTGTAGGTAATTGTTGCTTTAACAGCAACAGATGCTGAGCTTCAGGAAAATATTGTCAGTGATGCATTGCAGTTGGGCCAACAACACGAATATGTACATGTTGATGAACATGAAAAAGTGTTGGCAAAGCTTAGGGAGCATGAAGAGAAGCATAGGGAGCATGAAGACAAGATAAAGGCTCTAGAGGCAGACGTCAGAAGCTTAAAATAGGTTGCTTCTCGTCGCCGATCACAAACGCCGTCGGTGAATGAGTATGGTGGATGCTCTAGTTCAGGTAGGCATCATGATGCATCTCCTCATCACCAAACTCCTGCTCCTGATATGTATGCTGATGTGGGTGGCATAAGAGGTCCAGATGTTCAAACAGGTGTGTGGTTATTGGGCTTTTTGGGACTCTGCAAGCTTTTAGGCTTTAACTGTACAAAAGAATAATTTCATGTTGAAAACTACATTTAGGCTTGTGATCAGAATTCAGAATTTTCAAATAATCATAAAAATTTAAAGGGGAATCACAATCCTATCATATCTAACCCAAGTTAAATTTTTTAACAAAAGGCATACTGCAACTTGTATCAAAAACCGCCTTTACCCCCAAGGATTTAAACAATTTTCTCAGCTTTTTGAAAGCCTGAAATGTCAAAAGTTTTACACTTACCAGGGGGAACAAGAAGTTGGAAATTTATTTCAACAGAGAACCTTACAAAAAACTATAAAAGAAATAATGAGCAAGAGCAAAAGTGTCACCTGAAGTGGAGAAATGCCAAAATGGGCTACAATAGAAGCCCTTGACTGGGGAGAAAGAGACACAATCACTGCCTTTCCTGTATTAATATTGGACAGAAACTCATCCAAACTTTGCTTCTCCAGCACAATCACTGCTGTCTATAGAAAACAAGTTAGCACAGGTCACAGACATTTGGATTAACACCATGTAAATGTAGCTAATTTGATTTTACAATGCCTGAAGGATTATTCAGGTTTGATAGATTGGTTAATTTCTATACTATTTCCAAATGGCTCTATTTTCAAATTCCTTCAGCATACTCTGCATATTTCAGGAAGTATATATTTATAAATGATAGGGATGGTTGCCTAAAGTGCTATTTCAATATTTAACTGGAGAGGGAACAAACACTATGCAGGTTTAGAAATGGTATGTTATACTGGGATGGTTGCTGATGCCCGAACTGTTGAGCCTCCAACAACAATGGCCTGTGGACCGGAGGAGGCCCTTGTTGAAGGACAAACCGGTAAGTGTACCATTAAGTATCCATTATTTAATTGGTTGGAATATGACTGTTTTCAAGTGGCTGAAGAACAAATATTGGTTTCAAGTTGCATTAGAAAATATTGTGTTAACTTTTGAGAATATTGGATATGTTTCAAGTTTGCTGGAAGATTTATATGCATAGTGCACATTGGTCACTATATCATTTTATTAAAAAGATAGCCAACTTACCATTTACAATTTTGGCTGTTATTTTCAGGTGAGATAATGGGGAGGGTGCGTCAAATCGCAGTTCAAATATAGCCACAAGAATAAAGGGTGGCCCTAGGACGCGCACCCAAAGTGTAATACTTGACTCCCCATATGTTACCAGGGCTGTCACCAGGGCATATGTGAGAAAGAACAAGAGGACCATGAAGAAGTAATTATTCATTGGGGCTTGGTTTTAGGAGATAAGGTGGGGGAGATCTTTTTGTGGGTAATGTAGATAATGTTTTTTAGGATATGGAAGACTGTAATGCAATTAATGTTTATTGCCCTTTTAGGGCTGTTTTGGAAAAATTGTTTATGTATGGACGCTTGTTTGGAAAAGTATGTACATCTTGTTTATTTGGTTTATGTATGGACGCTTGTTTGGAAAATTTATGTTTAGGTATGGACGCTTTATTTATGGTACTTTATCAGGTTTACAACAGTGATTTCTGCCACAGGTGAAGGATTCTCAGAATTGCCTGTGATTCTCATCCTTTTGGTCGTTAACAGCAAATCACCTCCCTCACCCAATTCATTACCCAGGTCGTTGTCATGCAAATCATTTTGGCAGCTCTCCCAAAATTGATGGAGTGTTTTCTGCCTGCTATGTTGTATTGGAACAATGCTTGTGTTGTTGAGGAGTTCGTCTTCGGACACACGGTAGCCACAAGATCCATGATCTTTTTTGATATTAACAAGATTATATATTAGATATATGCAACAATAACTAGTCATGGTAGACCAAACTAAATTGGCCGAAAATGATACTTACTATACAATCTGTTATAGAAAATACTGTTGGACAGAGAATACTCTCACAATTCCAATGGGAACGTGTTAAGTCATCGAGTTTTGCATTCACCAGATAATAGGAACCATTCACCAGATAAGTGAACTTCGTTAACCAAATAAATAAATGGAACGTGCTAAGTTTCAGGGTTTGCATTCACCAGATAATGGGAAGCATTCACCAGATAAATGAACTTCATTAACCAGATAAATAAATGGAACGTGAGTTTTGCATTCACCAGATATTGTGAACTATTCACTAGATAAGTGAACTTCGTTAACCAGATAAATAAATGGAACGTGTTAAGTTTCAGGGTTTGCATTCACTAGATAATGGGAAGCATTCACCAGATAAATGAACTTCATTAACCAGATAAATAAATATTCACGTCAGTTTTGCATTCACCAGATAAATGAACTTCATTAACCAGATAAATAAATAGAACGTGAGTATTGCATTCACCAGATATTGTAAACCATTCACCAGATAAGTGAACTTCGTTAACCAGATAAATAAATGGAACGTGTTAAGTTTCAGGGTTTGCATTCACCAGAAAATGGGAAGCATTCACCAGATAAATGAACTTCATTAACCAGATAAATAAATGGAGCGTGAGTTTTGCATTAACCAGATATTGTGAACCATTCACCAGATAAATGAACTTTATTAACCAGATAAATAAATATTCATGTGAGTTTTGCATTCACCAGATAATGAGAAGCATTCACCAGATAAATGAACTTCATTAACCAGATAAATAAATATTCACGTCAGTTTTGCATTCACCAGACATTGTGAACCATTCACCAGATAAATGAACTTCATTAACCAGATAAATAAATATTCACGTGAGTTTTGCATTCACCAGATAATGGGAAACATTTACCAGATAAATAAACTTCATTAACCAGATAAATAAATATTCACGTCAGTTTTGCATTCACCAGATAAATGAACTTCATTAACCAGATAAATAAATGGAACGCGAGTTTTGCATTCACTAGATATTGTGAACCATTCACCAAATAAGTGAACTTCGTTAACCAGATAAATAAATGGAACGTGTTAAGTTTCAAGGTTTGCATTCACCAGATAATGGGAAGCATTCACCAGATAAATGAACTTCATTAACCAGATAAATAAATGGAACGTGAGTTTTGCATTCACCAGATATTGTGAACCATTCACCAGATAAATGAACTTCATTAACCAGATAAATAAATATTCACGTGAGTTTTGCATTCACCAGATAATGGGAAGCATTCACCAGATAAATGAACTTCATTACCCAGATAAATAAATATTCACGTCAGTTTTGCATTCACCAGATATTGTGAACCATTCACCAGATAAATGAACTTCATTAACCAGATAAATAAATATTCACGTGAGTTTTGCATTCACCAGATAATGGGAAACATTTACCAGATAAATAAACTTCATCAACCAGATAAATAAATATTCACGTCAGTTTTGCATTCACCAGATAAATGAACTTCATTAACCAGATAAATAAATGGAACGCGAGTTTTGCATTCACCAGATATTGTGAACCATTCACCAAATAAGTGAACTTCGTTAACCAGATAAATAAATGGAACGTGTTAAGTTTCAGGGTTTGCATTCACCAGATAATGGGAAGCATTCACCAGATAAATGAACTTCATTAACCAGATAAATAAATGGAACGTGAGTTTTGCACTCACCAGATATTGTGAACCATTCACCAGATAAATGAACTTCATTAACCAGATAAATAAATATTCACGTGAGTTTTGCATTCACCTGATAATGGGAAGCATTCACCAGATAAATGAACTTCATTAACCAGATAAATAAATATTCACGTCAGTTTTGCATTCACCAGATATTGTGAACCATTCACCAGATAAATGAACTTCGTTAACCAGATAAATAAATATTCACGTGAGTTTTGCATTCACCAGATAATGGGAAGCATTCACCAGATAAATGAACTTTATTAACCAGATAAATAAATATTCACGTCAGTTTTGCATTCACCAGATATTGTGAACCATTCACCAGATAAATGAACTTCATTAACGAGATAAATAAATATTCACGTGAGTTTTGCATTCACCAGATAATGGGAAGCATTCACCAGATAAATGAACTTTATTAACCAGATAAATAAATATTCACGTCAGTTTTGCATTCACCAGATAAATGAACTTCATTAACCAGATAAATAAATGGAACGTGAGTATTGCATTCACCAGATATTGTAAACCATTCACCAGATAAGTGAACTTCGTTAACCAGATAAATAAATGGAACGTGTTAAGTTTCAGGGTTTGCATTCACCAGATAATGGGAAACATTCACCAGATAAATGAACTTCATTAACCAGATAAATAAATATTCACGTCAGTTTTGCATTCAACAGATATTGTGAACCAGTGAGTTTTGCATTCACCAGATAATGGGAAACATTTACCAGATAAATAAACTTCATCAACCAGATAAATAAATATTCACGTTAGTTTTGCATTCACCAGATAAATGAACTTCATTAACCAGATAAATAAATGGAACGCGAGTTTTGCATTCACCAGATATTGTGAACCATTCACCAAATAAGTGAACTTCGTTAACCAGATAAATAAATGGAACGTGTTAAGTTTCAGGGTTTGCATTCACCAGCTAATGGGAAGCATTCACCAGATAAATGAACTTCATTAACCAGATAAATAAATGGAACGTGAGTTTTGCATTCACCAGATATTGTGAACCATTCACCAGATAAATGAACTTCATTAACTAGATAAATAAATATTCACGTGAGTTTTGCATTCACCAGATAATGGGAAGCATTCACCAGATAAATGAACTTCATTAACCAGATAAATAAATATTCACGTCAGTTTTGCATTCACCAGATATTGTGAACCATTCACCAGATAAATGAACTTCGTTAACCAGATAAATAAATATTCACGTGAGTTTTGCATTCACCAAATAATGGGAAGCATTCACCAGATAAATGAACTTCATTAACCAGATAAATAAATATTCACGTCAGTTTTGCATTCACCAGATATTGTGAACCATTCACCAGATAAATGAACTTCATTAACGAGATAAATAAATATTCACGTGAGTTTTGCATTCACCAGATAATGGGAAGCATTCACCAAATAAATGAACTTTATTAACCAGATAAATAAATATTCACGTCAGTTTTGCATTCACTAGATAAATAAACTTCATTAACCAGGTAAATAAATGGAACGTGAGTTTTGCATTCACCAGATATTGTGAACCATTCACTAGTTAAGTGAACTTCATTAACCAGATAAATAAATGGAACGTGTTAAGTTTCAGGGTTTGCATTCACCAGATAATGGGAAGCATTCACCAGATAAATGAACTTCATTAACCAGATAAATAAATGGAACGTGAGTTTTGCACTCACCAGATATTGTGAACCATTCACCAGATAAATGAACTTCATTAACCAGATAAATAAATATTCACGTGAGTTTTGCATTCACCAGATAATGGGAAGCATTCACCAGATAAATGAACTTCATTAACCAGATAAATAAATATTCACGTCAGTTTTGCATTCACCAGATATTGTGAACCATTCATTAGATAAATGAACTTCGTTAACCAGATAAATAACATCCTGCGTTGCTGCATGATTTTTTTAACCAGATATTATACTATTCCATTTTTTAATGAAGTTATACTATTCCTTAGTTTTATTTTACTTTATTTGCAAACTGAAACTGCTTACAAATAACCAGATATTGAATAGGCTTAACCATATAGGTGAACTTGATTAACTACATAATTGATGGGTTGTGGAAAATGACTTAAGCATCACAATAAAGGAATAAACCATATACTGATCATTAACTATGCAGCTTCCTTTGACATCTATACATGATCATTTACATAAGATTGTCTAAATAAATACACAACAAGTGGTGGTTTTGTCATGCAAAAAAGTGACAAAGCTGAGTTACACTCGACCAACTTGCATGAACTACATATACATGGTAAGCGTTATGCACATCAATAAATGCCCCCGATTCCTTTACAATATAATGGTTTTTTTGTGCTGCTACCTGCACACCAAAAAATGACAAAAGTGTTGGGTTCCCCGACTAACCTGCACAACCAACGACGTTCGTTAGTAAAGTGTTAAACACTAAACAAGGTACCACGATGTTAATGAGCACAATAAAGGACTGATGAACACCATACCATCATGTAATAATTGTCTCCCTAATCTTCCAACCCATGTAAATATGTGACAACTATATACCAAACCATGTCATTAGTCAAAACAAATAAATTCCAAAATCTGTCTAATCATAGAAATTTGTAGTGAACTGCGAGGACCCCATGAAGTGAACATCCGACATTGTCAATAGGTCTATGAATGATATATTATCTCCAAATGACTGTATAGAAAAACAATCAATGAATCAACATAAATTCCGGCTCATCATCCATAACGCATAACAAAACAACGTCCACACATTGCGTACATTTAACCCAAAACAAATAATAAATTTTCGGCTCATCATCTATCAAATTTCGTACATTTAACCCACAACACATAATAAAACAAAGTCTACACATTAACCACAATCTTATAATGGACACAAACCACGGTGCTTGCATCCAACAAATCTCCACCGGTGACAACTTCAACAGATGATTCTACACGGACGCTGCTTCAGCTCTGATTACCCACCAGCCCAGTGTTTGCCTCCTGCATATTTGTTTCAAAATATTTGGTTAACAGAGTTCAAATTGCTGGTTAATGTTGTGTTGTATATGGTTAATATAGTCTTGCTTGTGAAAAACACATACCTTGGTGGTCTCTTTGTCTTCGGTATGCTTTGACCGCTTCCTGGCCCTTCTTGCAACTTCTTCAACTACCCCCATTTTTCTATTTGTAGGAGGTCGTCCTTTGCGTTTGACTCGCAATGGACTGCGAATGCCAGTAACATTGTCTGGATTTGATTCAGCAATGTGACTTTTGTTAACATCCTGTGTTGTAGCATCCATGGTGGGCACATTAGAAATAAATTCATGCAGTCTTTCATGGAGTGCGTTAGTTACAACTTCAGACTCTGCAGCTATTTCCGCGACCTCGTAGAAATGCTTGCACAATTTATCAAATCTGTCCATCTGTGGCTTCAATTCCATCACACAGTAGCTGCTCTTAATATATGAATGTTTCCTTTCAATATTTTTCTTCCATCTTGCTAAAACATACTTATCTGGCACACTTTTAAGTCCCTCTTGAGTACACACACACAGCACATGGCGACACAAAATACCTCTAAACTCAAACAATGAGCATTCACAATAGACATCATGGTTTTCGCGATTAAACACAACCATATATATACACTCTTTTGGTCTATCTCCAACTAAGACCTCCTCCAACACATGATAAGTAGCAACGCAACCATCCACAGCCTTCAAAGAGGACGCACAATTCATCTTTGATCTAAACTCAGCTTGAACCTCTTTAAACTTGGCATGAGTATACTCACATTGGAATTGCTTTTCAATTGACGAGGTTGACCCGCAGGGAATTGTTGTATCCATGCATTGAAAATCAGCTTGAAATTCCTTTTCAGCTCTACTCTTGAGAGCATTATCGTACTGCTTTACAAATTGACTTAGACTTGTTGTTGAATTGATATATCCGTCAAAAAAAGCATGTATGCTTTCGCTTCGCTGCGTTGTTGACATACCTACCCAAGTACATATAAGTGATTAACCATTAACCAGATAAGAAACAGAATTAACCAAATAATTGCAGGTGATTAACCATATATTATAGTGAAAGTGAAACTTCAGGATTTTCTTCCATTAACCAAATAATGCAAACCATTAACCACTTATTTACAAGCCATTCACCATATATGAAAAATGTTGTCTCGAAAACTTAGAAGTATCAAAATGACCCATTAACTAGATAATCAACCGGAGTAAGTATACATACCTGCCCAAAAATATTTCTTCAGCATGGTTGGTGCCCATCTGTGACGTTCGTTGTACAACCGACTCAACCAGTCATTCTGTCCAAGCTCAAATTTGTCAATGAAGCAGGACCATTTGTCTTCAAAATCAGCTGCTGTGATTGTATCATAAACCACTGCTTTCATTGCAGACTTAATCCTCAAGTATTTACCATATCCGCTAAGCTTTTCAGGAATTTTCTTCATTATATGCCACAAGCACCACCTATGACGAGTTGTAGGGAAGACTACCTCAATGGCATTTTGCATAGCCTTGCATTGGTCAGTGATAATACCCTCAGGGGCTTTTCCCAGCATACAACGAAGCCATGATTGGAAAAGCCAGACAAATGACTCTTTGTCTTCTACAGAAACTAGACCACACCCAAATAATGTTGATTGACCATGGTGATTCACACCAACAAACGCAGCAAAAGGCATGTCATACTTATTGGTCAAATAAGTTGTATCAAAAGTCACAACGTCTCCAAAGGATGCATAAGCAGCTCTACTTCTTGCGTCAACACAAAGCACATTCCTTACATGAAAATCATCATCCATATCTATGTCATAGAAGAAATCTTTATTTTGCTCTGTCATTCGACAAAAATAGCTTAGTAACGCCTTGGCATCATCTTCTTTTCCAATCGCACGCCTTTCTTTGTGGACATAATTTCTCACGTCTCTTTCACAAAATGGTATATGCTCATGCCCTCCTACATTTGTAATGAGAGATTGAAAAGTCTTATTGATCCTCACTCCTGCTTCATCATGGATTTGGATTGTTCTCTTTACATGGAGGTTGATTTTCTTGTTAGCCTTGAATAACCTTGCCTTTGTAGGGCTGACCTCGTGAGAATGGTTGAGTTCAAATTTTGTAACGTACAACAGTCCATCTTCCTCCAACTTTATAACAATTTTTACAGGATAATTTTTCACCTTAGTCGGACGTGTTGTAAACGTACATGGATTTTCTGACCCTCGGGACCCCTCTCTTGTGCATGCTAGCATTAGGTAGCAGATCTGCCCATCCTCTCCTTTTCTTGATGTTCTAATCTTCCAACCAAAACCCTTTTTTGAAGCATACTCGCCATAAAATGATTTAAACTCCTCTATGGAAGAAAAGCACATCCATGTTACAGGCTCCCACTTTTCATGATCATCATTAACAATGTCAACTCCAACAGCTTCACCATCATCACCACCACAGTCCACGGAATTATTTGAAGTATCCATCGATATCCAACTGTGGGTGCCACACTAAAACTACACAAATTAGATCTTTCATAAGTTATGTCACAATTAAATGTCACAATTAAACCATCGATTTACAAGCTTATGTATCAAATAATGTTGACAAACTAAAACCCACAAATAACTATAAAGCAGAAATGTTGTACATGGTTGATAATGGGCTGCAAATGTAGGAGTAACCGATTAACCAAATAATGAGAAGTAGTAACCAAATATTTCCAACTGATTAACCATTTATTTACTGAGTTCTGAAAACTTGCAGCAACAGAGTAACCGATTAACCAAATAATGAGAAGCAGTAACCAAATATTTCCAAGTGATTAACCATTTATTTACTGAGTTGTGAAAACAATTGCAAGTATCAGGAAAACAATTGCATAGCAAACTAACACATCTTTTGCCCACAAAGATTCACAGAATGCTGATAAATGAGATAAAGTAATTGATTTGATGCCAAAAAACGAATTAACATTTCTGCCCCAAAATACCTAGAAGCCTTTTTTTTGAACCAATTCTTAAATGTTTCCAATACAAACAAACAAAACAGAGGAAGTAAATTAATGTCATCATACATCATATCCTCAATGTCACAACAAAATCAAATCTAAATGTAAAAACCACATGAACTAGACCAATAGATATATCTGACGATGCTGAAAAAAAAAGACCAATAGATATATCAATCCTTGTCATAAATAACCTTGGTGCCCAAACCTTTGAGCTCTTCCTTAGGGATTTCAACGACTGCAACAAGGGAGTAGAGCTCTAAAATACCTAGAAGCCAGTTATTGAAACTTTAAGAAAAACAACGAACTCCATGAGAAATCCAAACCCAAACCGTGACTTGCCTGAAACCCTCCCTTTGTGGCGTTTGGATTCGTGAAGCTCTCACGATGTTGCTGGAGTGACAAACTTGGGAGAAGGAATGATAATGGAGTTGGGAGAATGGAGCAAGTCACGCGACTGAAGCTAGGAGGAAACATTGCTAACTGAAGGCTAGGAGGGAAAGTAAAGAAAAGAAGGAGGGAAAATGAAACAAAAATAAAAGAAGTCACGTGAGTTGCATTTGCGTGGGTTTCATTTGTATTTTGCTACAGTCCTCTACAATGTATTTGTGTCCAGTATTTGTGTCAAATTGTGTGTACAATTAACATTTCTGCTTACCAATTACCATGTTCTGATTTGGGAAAAGAAGGGCGTAGATTGAGATAAATTTTAGGATGGATTAAGACATTTGTGTAATTTTACTATTGTTAATATCAAATAGTTGGTCGGACTACTATACTACTCGGGTAAAGTGTAAGTATTCGCCAATCAGTTGAATTATGATTAGCTAAATCCAGATCAACAAAATTAAGATCGGCTAACCTGATATCGGCCAACTCAAAATCGGCTAAGTCAAGATTGGCTGAATCTAGATCGACCGACTCCGGTTCAGCTAAATCATAAATCAGTTGATTGAGATCTATTGAACCAAACACAGTTATTCAGCTAAGACAGATAGCTGAGAAGCAGCAACTGATGTGAACCAGTTGATGCATGATCAATTGATGAGCTGTTGCAGAATCGGTCGAACGTGGCTGCAAGTTTAGATGGACTTGAAGACTATTAGTGGATCTCAATGGGCTCGTGTGAATGTTAAAGATCCAATAGACTATAATTATATTTAGAAAAAATAAATAGCATGGTAATAACCAAGCCAAAGTGCAGCAACAACTTTTCCTAAATTTTGTGGGACTAGGTTAAAGCTGGTTTTGGAGAAAAGATAGAAGTTGGATCCCTACAATCAAGTGCAGTTTACAAGTTGACCAATTCATAAAATGCACTAATTTCCTTACAAATAAGGATATGGGGAACATGGTCAATTGATGAACGGTTTAGCCGATTTAGTGGTTTTTGGCCTATAACTTAGTTGATGAGCAAATATGTGAAATATATGAGCTAACCAAGTTAAGAACGCGCATTCTTGTCAAAAAAAGAGAGTTAAGAACGCGCATTAAATCATATTTCATTAATAATAGGGTTATGGAGGACGTGGCCAGCTAATATGACACTCAATAAGTTAGTTGACCAAGTAGATTTAGGTTGTAACTTAGTCGGCTGGGTAGTTAGTTACGTATATTTTTGTTGTTATACATAATCTTATATGATTTAATATGTGAGTTAGTGGGTTAAAAATGTGGCAAACAATGTTAATGTAGGTTTTTTGATACCCTAAATTTATAAATACCGGTTGTACTTATTGCTTTCAACGCACCCAATCAATCAAACACAACTCTTTATTATTCTAGCATGGTAAAAAAATTATAATATATTAAAATTTTGTGATTGATATTAATTCTACAAGATTAAGGGGAGTCATTTTTTTTTTCCGAACGAATAAGGGGAGCCATGCCTGAGTGAAAGGCTACAAGTTTAATTAGTGAAATTAACTTCTTATAAATATTTTATAAATACACGAATTGCCTGTTTAGTTTAGATTCCAAAATTCCGTTTGCTTTGCAAATTGCCGATTGCGATTAGAAAACCCAGTTTGTTTTTTTGCTTGACTGTTTGGTTAATTTTTCTTGTGGAGAGAATGCAGTTTGAAGGACCTAAAATGTCGTTTACCAATAGCTGGTGTGAGGAGGCTTTTCGGTTTGCCTTTTCCGGTGGGAATTATGATTTTACCAAAGTGCCCTCAATTAAATTAATCCAACGGTCATGACCTACCAATATAGAACCGGTAATACGGAAAAAATGAGAACCGGAAATATGAAAAAGAAAAGATATTTACGGTTCATTAAGGTTGGAAATATGGAAAAAAAAACTGGAAATATATAGATATTTACGATTCATAATAAAAGTTAATGATCTTGGTTATTTCATCTTTTTTTTTTGTTGAATGTTGGTTTTTTCAATTGTGCATATGTCTGAGAACCGAAAATATGCTCACAGCTCATTTACGGTTCATAATATGAAAAGGGTTGGTTTTATCAAATATGCTCATTTATGCCTATGTTGAAGCATCCGTGAATATATATCGCTTACACGTAAAAAAAAAAAAAAGAACCATTCGCTTTTGTCTTGACCTGATGTTAAAAGGACCAATCAGTGGTGTACAGTTGGTTAGGTCCTTTTTGGTAAAATTAACACTAAAAGTGATTCTATTTTATTCTATCCAAATAAAATCAATTCTTCTAAACTCAGTTTTAAAATATCAATACCAAACACAATTCCATTTTTTCAACCTCTATTTCTTAAAATTAATTCTTTTAACATCACTCCTATTGCAATCTAAAACAAACTGACCCGAAGTTTATAATAAATTCACAATAAATCCAATTTCTTTTTAAATTTTACCATGACCGGAGGTTTTTATAGTATCAGAATCAGAATATTTCTGCAAGGCATGGACGTGTTGTTTTGGGGAATTACATTATACTTTTCAGTGTTTATTAGATATTTTTGGTCTACTAAACCATGTTTTATCAGACACACAGTATAGTTTTCTTAAAAAAGTTTTTTTTTTTTATATAATATCCAAACTCGTGGGACGCGCGGCCTTATCAAGTTTTTTTATAATAATAAAAATAATAATAACCAAACTCCTGACAGCCTTCAAAGGCAGCTTCTCTTCGAATTTTTTAATATGCATAATGCAGATACAGTGTTAAAAAAAAGGTCGGTCTGGTGGTTCGATTAGTTCGATCGGAAATCGACCATTTTATTGAATCAAAAATATATAAGAATTGGTAAAAATTAGTTAGCAAGATTAGTATTACATTAAAATTTATTCTCTTTTTGTTTTGTTTCCTATTTTAAATTTTTTTGTGCAAGTTTGTATGTGAAGTGATGGTATGGTTGTCAGAAACGAGTAGAGATCCTCTCAATTTCTTAAAAGAAATGGAGATTTCTATTACTAAAGTTTTTAATACATAAATGCATAATACATTTATAGAGATGATCTTTACTCGTGAGAAACAAGTTGAGAACAAACAAAAAGTAACTCTTAGATAGGTGTAACTTCCTTGAACACAAAGGCAAATAATTCTTGAACATTCTTCTGTACTATCTCATGTCTCAGGGTTACATACAGCCAATTTGCAACCATATTAAACAAAAGAATCACGACTCACTATAACCGAAATACACGGCATAACAGAAAACACCATTTAGAGCATAACAGAAACAAGAGCAATGGAAATAAGAGCTTCTAGGTCATTCCCTTCCTAGTTCTTGAGGTCCCTATTACCAATTAAGGTAGCTCATAATGCTCGTGTCATTTGGGCTTCAGCCTATTACACTTGGCCCTAGTTTGTGGGATGGGTTCTATTTCCCCTTTTTGGTTGGTGTCTAGAGGCTTGTAACTTGGGCCATGACATCCCTCCGGCCATTAAATAACGGCCCATATTAAAGACACTCCTCACCTGTTTCCACGCTCCCCCCAATTTCAAAAAACCCTAAGATACCCCTACCCAAAATAACAAAATTTTATTCCAATTTTTCTCACCCTCACTCAATTCTGGAAATTCTAATTTATGGTAGAAATGTACTTTAAATTTTTTTCATATTGTAAATATGAATTTACGGTATCCATGTTTGAAGAAATTCATATTTACGGTATGCACATTTGAAATTTCATAACGTAAATTGATATTTACGGTATGTTATTTTTTATTTTATTGTATTTATTATATATTTTTTGTTATCAGATATGTAACACTGCACATGTTTTTTTTTATGTTTAATCGTTGTTTAAGTTATTTTTTCATTGTTGCTCTTACACTATAGCCAAACATTAAAAACAAACTTAAATGTGACTATTTATTAAACGCAACTACTCATTCAACAACAACAAAACAACATTACATGATCACCGAATGCAACTACAACACCCAGCTACAACATTTAAAAAACCAAACCTAACTATTTATTAAACGCAACTACTCGTTCAACAACAACACAACATTACATGACCTAGTCACCAGTTCTAATCTTTGGCTATGGTTGACGACATCTTGCAAGGATCTCATCAACTGTTCTTGGTGCACGACATTTTTCAATGATCTCGTCGATCGATTTACCAAGCACAACATACAACTCTATTGAGCCATGGCTAGAATGATCACCGAATGCTTCCCACATACATTGTATGTCGTCGTCGTTTAGAAGTGTCATATTCATATACTGAACACGCCCATGAACGTGAACACAAGAAGGGGGTTGAATTGTGTTTATGAACTTTTCGCAAACTTTGAGTTGCAAACACTTTTGAACAGTTGAAAAAGAATCTGGTTGAAATCGGATGTTGGAGTAGGGCCAGATGTTGGAAATAAGATTTTTAAACACTAGTTTTTATGCGCAAGATAACCGTAAGTATAAAGCAATAAAGCAAGAGACACAAAGATTTATACTAGTTCACCACCAACCTGGTAGCTACGTCTAGTCCCTTCGTTCCTGAAGGATTTTCCACCATAATCAACTAATTACAAATTTCCGTATTCTACTGTCACAAACTTGACAATACTCTTAACTTCTCAAAACGACTCAGTACGTTCGAGCCTTTGAAGAACAAAGCCTTAACTAAGCAATACAACTTTCACAAAGATAGTTTTGAATACAATCAAAATAACTCTCACAGAGAGGATGAAAAGATTAAGTTCAAACAACTAACTTTCTAAAAGAAAGAATCAGACATTGAGGTTCAGTTCTTGTAGTCCAGAGACTTGACACGAAATTTGATTGCTCACTTGAGTAACAACCTTTCCAGAATGTAGTTTCTTGCAGTTTCTCTCACTTCTTCAATGAATACCTTGAAATATTTATAGGAGTCTTGAGGATAATACCGTTGCAGATATTTCAGCTCTAAATCATTGGGTGAGGCAATTTGGAATTCTGTCCTTTTCTTCCTTTCCAGAGAATATCATAATAGTACATATTTCCGTTATTGTACTATATGCTTTTCACACAATTGCCTTGTACGAATTTGTCTTATTCTAAAGGTGTCACATTTGATTCCTCGTACATAAAATTGAGCGCACAAAATCAAATTCGAATTCCGTTTCAAAGTAGCTGAGGTGAAGAGCAACAACGTGATCATCACGTGATTCATTAAAAGACCAGATGCTAGCTCAGAACAGGAGATGGACGCTCGCAGCAATTGAGTAATTCACGTGTCAAAGAATAACACTACCGGATGCTCGCTTTACACGAGACGCTGGAGTGAATCGGATGTTGACACGCATGGAATGTATTCAGTACTTGTGAATTTTCTTCTTCTTGCTTGAGTGAGATAAAACATAAGAGATTTTAATACCTGCGCACTCAAAGACTTATCAGAAGATACTTTGTTATCATCAAAATTAATGAGGGTCTAAACTTCTCAATCGTTTAGGTTCCAACAGCCCACTACCTACCGAAACAGGGCATCGACAGTAGATCTCTGCCACTATACGTGATCCAGCTCCGAGCTTTCGTTGAATCTTTTGCTTGAGTTCTTCAATAGTGGTGGATGTCTTAATCCTAAATATTTTTGGAACGCTGCATTCAAAAACCAGCACTTTTTGTGATTCTGCCATCATGATAGACAATGGCCATGCTCGAATCCATCGAGAACTGGGTTGATTGAGTGAGTACCATGGCCAACGAGCGGGCAAAGGGGTGAAATTGATTTAGGGTTTACGTGAATTTATAAAACGCTTAATGCGATCTGAACCGTTAAAAGTGTCGGTCACATCTTGTCCGTTGATATTTTTCAACAGAAAGGACAAAAAGGAATTGATTCCTTCTGGCCCACACACAGTAGCAAAGGACAAGACCATAAATAAAAAGCACGCACAGTTAAAAATAATAAAATTAACTTCAGATCACTACAATGTAATCCATCGTCGCCCAAGTCTATAGGGTCTTCTGGATCCTGTGCTGTATCCTGACGTGGCGGTGGAAATAATATAACTCATTTCTGCAATCGAGCAACATACAGTGTTGCCCATGAATGAACCTCAGGACGACAATGTTGACGCCAACTAGGAGCGACGTTAGGCAATGGACATTCGAGCTTCACAATTAACTGAAAAATGCAAATTAATTAGACACATTTTACATAAAAAAATTAAAATTAAGTTAAAAATAACTCATTATTGTAAAAAAAATTACCTGTACCCATTGATCATGGTTGACAAACTCAATGCAAATTACAGTGTTACTTAACTAGGTTGGGTGACACATGCCCCTAAGAGGGAAAAATATCCAACATGTCCGACTGCACTCATTAAAGGAGACTAGAATCAATTTATATTTTGTTGCTATTACGTAACCCATGTCTAGTAATGAGGTACCAGTTACACCTAGCAACGACACCCTCAATTCTTGATATCGATTTCCAAAAAGCCGGCCATATAAATAAGGATGCATTCTGATCTCTTTTTTCCAAGTCTTGACGGACTATAGGCCATCCGTCCTCAGATTTACTAAGTAATGCTGCAATCGAACGATATCCGTAGTTTCCATCATCTTTCACGTCCACTATGTCCTCAATATATGGATGAAACTGTGCAAGAAATTGACCCAGGTAAGACGATTGTTTCTTTTTCCTTGTGGGTACATCAGATGATGCCTTTAATGTAGTCCCATATGGTACGTCAGAATACATCTTGTCCACATGCTCAAAATTTGATGGGTCACGTCTAACATCATATTCATCCATTGTTGGGGCCTTACCTTTACCATTTTTCGGTGCTCACTTGGTCTTCACCTTTTCAGGAGGTGGACACATTGAAGTTGTGTCTGGAAATACAAGTTCACACACTTTGGCAAACAGTGTCCTCTTGCCAATAACGTTAAGTGACCGAAATCGCATTACCAATGCATCCCACTGAAGCGCAGGCTCTTCCTCTGACACCCCGTCTTCTGTTTGATGTTAATTTTGTTGCTCCTGTTGTTGACCAAAATGTAAACTCCTCCAATGCAAGTGAACTGCCTCCAATGGAATAGGTACACCCAACCTACTGTAACCCGCTAACTCACAAGCACAGGGTAACCCATGTGTCATTCTGATAGTGCAACCATAAGCAGATTTATCAATACCCACAGTATTGACTCTACTGTACTCGTCAGCAATATGTTGTAGTGCAGTCCTTGATACAAATCCATGCAATCTGATAAACATACGGGTGTTATGCCTATGCTACGCTACGTTTATGCTTCTCTCAAATGATGCCTTTTATCTCGTTGTGTTGCAGTGCAAACATATTGTTCATAGCTTCCCAACAACTACACAGGTCACCGCTGCTGTTTTGCAGATTCCTCTTCAATGCCCAATGTGCAGACTCAGCTCTAATAACAAACAAAAATTAAACCACATCAGATGCAATGACACAATTAAAAAAATATTTATCAAACCAATTTTATCTATTAGTTTCAGCATACTTATTTGTTGTTGTATTTCCTAAATGCATGACTCGGTTGGTCCATGCTGCAACAAACTTTTCCTTGTAGGGATTCAACCATGTATTCTTGACATATTCGATAAAAATAGGAAATTCTGAACATACATACACAAAAGTCATCAAACGCTGCTCATACTCAACCTCGTCAGCAGCATTAACAACACCATCCCATGCATCCTTCACTGCCTCATGTTTGTCTTCACGAAATACCAACTTCTTGCATTTCTCATAGACATTCTTGCATATGTGAAATTGACACAGCAAATTAGACGAAGTTGGGAAAACGGATGCAACTACATTCAACAAAGCAAGATCTCTATCGGTCAGAATAACTTGAAGAATTGATTCCTCTCTCACAAATAGTCCTCTTAACTTCTCAAGTGTCCAGACAAAGTTATCCCGCTGTTCAGAATCCAAATAGGCAAATGCCACTATGTATGTAAGGGTTGTACAAGTAACACCAACAATTTCAAACAGTGGCAGCCGATATCTGTTGGTTTTGTAAGTGTTGTCCATGAACAAGACAATGTGAAATGCATTCAATAAATTGATGGCACCTAGATGTGTCCAAAAAATATCTTTCACAACGTCCGAATCTTGATGTCTTCTATACCATAACACATATCGATCATGTTGTATTAAGTTCAACAAATGTTGTGTTTCAGTTCTTGGACCTTTTTGAGTTGATCGAAACTTATGCCGCTCATTATATACTTGATTGATAGTAGTGATGTTGTCCTTATTGCACTATCCAGCCTTCACCCGTTGACAGATGCCTTCCTTTAAGCACGAACAGACACTCACACTTATGAGATGCAGTTGACTTTGAAAAACTTGAATTCTTGGGTCTATACTTTTCACCCCTTTCACAACCCATAATATGATTTTTTTTGTTTTTCTTTCTCTTTGTCCCGTTTCTGTGTCTGGTATTGCAATGACAGCAACTATATTGTTTTGCTTCCCAACCTCTCGAGCTCAATACAAAAGATCATCTCGTGTAGAAAATATCTAAAAAAAAAAAAATTAAACTTAATGTTTTGATGATAAAAATACGATATATTCACAATATCAAATAGTAATTAAATTACCTGCATAGTAGTGAATGCGTCACTACAATCGACAGGTTGGAAAAACGCTGGTAGGCTTGTCAGCTTCATCAGAATAAAAAGCATTAAAATCATCCATTTCTAATAAAACTAAAATAAAAAAACAAACAAACAAAAAATCATTAATAAACTATACAAATAAAATATTAAAAATTATTATGTGGAAAAAAACTTGAAAAAAATAAAAAAATTCACTAACGTACCGGAATTAATGAATTTACAGTAAATGTTGTTTACACCGTAAATTCATTATTTACGGTATGTATTGGACAAGTTTAGAACGTACCGAAAATAATGAATTTACGGTAAATGTTGTTTATACCGTAAATTTATTATTTATGGTATGTATTGGACAAGTTCAGAACGTACCGGAAATAATGACTTTACGGTATAAACAACATTTACCGTAAATTCATTATTTTCAGTACGTTTTGAACTTGTCCAGTACATACTGTAAATAATGAATTTACGGTATAAACAACATTTACCGTAAATTCATTATTTATGGTACGTAAACAATGAAAAAATCGTCGATGTTGCAACATTCGGTGATATCAACAGTTTCAGGATTGGCATTTGCGTTCGTAACCATCTCGGAGAATTTGTCCATGCCAAGACTATTTGCATCTCCGGTGTGGCTCAGGCAATGGAGGCGAAAACAAGAGGTTTGTGGGAAGCGGTCTCTTGGATGGGTGAGTTAGGCTACCACAACATCAATTTTGAGCTAGATTGTAAAGCGGTAGTAGACACATTGATGGGGAACTCAAATTGTCAAACGGAAGCGGTGACCATCATTAGGAATTGCAAAGAAAAGTTGACTCATTATCAAAACTATTCGGTTAGTTTCATTACGAGACAAGCAAATATTGTTGCTCACTCTTTAGCAGGGGCATCAAAATTCCAAGCTAGTCCCCAAGTTTTTGATTATATGCCAACCTGCATTGCTGAACTTATTTTATCTGAAATGGAATAGATTTGTTTCATTAAAAAAAAACAATGAAAAAATCGTACCGTAAGTCAGGGACGGATCCAAGAAACTCGACAAGTGGGGGCAAAATTATATACAATAAATATTTATATAAAAATACATTAACACATAATCGATAAAATAATAATACCATTATTATTAAACAAAATATTAGAGACTACAAAAACTATAACATTTTATACTAAAAAAATTGAAGACAACTTAATGTCTACGAATTATAATTGATTTTTATGTATCTTCATATTTCAAAATTGTTGAATGATTTTTTTCATTTTTAACACTATCAAAAACATCTTTATCTGTGACAAAATAATTATTTAACAATTCATTTCTCACAAGGTTGCACATTTGATTCTTCATAAAATTCATTGCAAAAAAATTCATTTCAACTGTTGTAGTTGCCACAAACAAAAGAAATAAAAGATTAAAAATGAAATGAAGAATATATGAAAGAAAATGTATCAATGACAAAATATGAAGTTGAGTATGCATATGGAATAAGGAGAGAGAAGGCAGAAATAGAGAGACAATGAGAGAAGAGGGTAAAAAAGGTTGAGTTAAAGCTCTTGCATAATATTTGGGTTGATGGATTTTGAGAATGGAATAGAGTAGAGATAGAGAGTATTTTTAAAAGCAGAAATAGAAAGACAAAAATAAAAGAGAGTAAAAAAGATTTCTACTTTCTCTAAAAAAGATAGTAGACTTGGGGCAACATTTAAAAGAGTATATCTCAATTTCTAACAATTTGCTCTTTAGTGAGGTCAACACTTAATTTTTAGTGGGGTCAAAAATAAAATTATTCAAGAATTCGTAAAACAAAAAAATAAATTAGTGGGTTCAAATGCCCCCAATCTACTGCAAGTAGACCCGTCCCTGCCGTAAGTAATGAATTTACGGTATACATTGTTTATACCGTAAATTCATTATTTACGGTACGTAAGTTAATTCCTAAAAAATATATACCGTAAATACGAATTTACGGTTATATTTACGATATATAACCGTAAATTCGTATTTACGGTATTATCACACTGTACCGTAAATTCCAATTTACGGGATGAACTTCGTTTTTACAAAAAAAATGGGGACAAGAATGTGAAAATTGGGCATGACTTGAAAATTGGTTGAGATATTTTGGGGTTTTTGAAAAATTGAGAGGTGTGAAAAACAGACGAGAGTGTCTTTAATATGGGCCTTCAAAAACACCTTGTCCTCAAAGTATGCATCAAGGATATCCTGAAGAGGCTTCCAAGTTGCATATTCTGGAAAAGAAACGGCCCATTGGATGACGACATGTGTCGTGTTGGGCCATATTCTGCTTTCCGGTCAAGGATAACCATCGGTTGAACGCGAGGCTGGCTGGTTCCAATCAAAATAGCTTTTCCAAGTCAAGCTTCAAAATCATATAGCCTTAATTTATTTTCACGCAGGTTAGACATGAAATGAATAGTTTCTTGGAGGACTAGAATGCAATCATAAGTGCATCTGTAAGGAACAAAGTTGCTTTGATGATGAGAGATTACCTTAGGAAGGATACATATAAGCCACTGAGAAATAATTTTAGTAACCACTTTGTAAATGACATTGCAAAGAGCAATGGGGCGGAACTGACTTATGCAGGTAGGCTCTTCACGTGTACCATAGAAATATAAATATACCAGAAATATAAAACTATTTTTATTTTCACTATACAAATATAGATCTATCTTTTTTTTATTTAATTTTGATAGACATGTACCAGAAACAAAAAAAAATTGGTGAAAATAATAAAAATGAATTCGTCTCCCTTCTTCTCATATCCCTTTCCTATTTTCCTTCACCTTAGTGTAAAAGCAAAAAGCCCTTCCCTTCACTTTATCTTCTTCCCTTTAATTTTTTTTTTGGGGGTACAATCTTCTACCCTTTATTATCTGAACCAAACAGTATATATAACGAGCAAATCCAAAAAGGATATCCAATTAACCTAATTTATAGCAATTAGTATTTGCAGGGTCAACTCAAGGCTTTGTGTGTGGTCTCATTCATCTCAGTCTCACGCAATGTCCCTGGCAAGCAGCACCTTCATCTTCTTGTGGTTGTTATGCTCAACATTCATTTTCACATTTCATTTCCATGTGATAGCCACTCACACACACACAGACGACATCCACGACCTGCTTCCTCAATACGGCTTCCCAAAGGGTCTCCTCCCAAACAACGTAGCCTCCTACACTCTCTCCTCCTCCTCTGGCTTCTTCACCATCCATCTACAATCCCCTTGCTACGTCCATTTCTCCGATCAGTTAGTCTACTACCACACCCTCGTCACCGGAACCCTCACCTACGGCTCCGTTTCCGGCGTCTCCGGGATCCAGGCCAAGAAGCTCTTCCTTTGGCTCTCCGTTACCGGAATCAACGTCGACCACGATTCCGACATGCTCGAGTTCTTCGTCGGAGCTCTGTCCCAGAAAATGCCTGCGAACCAGTTCCAACGTGTGCCTGGGTGTTCCCCCAAGGCTTGTAAAGGATCTGCCACCACAAACCTTGTTCTTGTTCTTGTAGATCGTATGTGAACAGATCCATGTCTTTTCTTGTTCCTCTTCTTTCAAATTTAATGTAAATAAAAATGATACTATGTTGTGCGGAATTTAATTAATGTAAATGAAATTTGGCTCTCATGTTAATTTAATTTTGAAAACGTAGTTTGAATCAACTGGTTCGGTCTTCGGCTCACACACGTTGCGACTGGGGTTCGATTCTAGGTGGCTGCGTTGGTGGGCAATACGTAAATCCCACCGTAAATCCTGGATCTGGTTGGTAGTTCTCTCTGGCTCTGCATGTCTCTCCCAATCTAAACATTTTTTTATAAAATAAAAAAATTTGCGAGGATTTTAGACGTGCATCTCTTCCCACCTCCCTATCTGTTTTTTTAATATATTTTTAAATTTATAATTTTTTGAATTAACTATGTATATTTTTATAATTTTAAATTATGTTTTCAAATTTTATCTTAATTAAATACGCATATTTATTCCTATAGTATTAATTTGGAACTCAATCTTTTAAGTGCAATTATCTCTAGTCTGTTCTCTTTGGGGAAAAATATGTCATTTTTTATTTTGCTTATTTTAAATTTTAAATTCAAATTATTTGGTATTTTTACAATAATAATATATCATGTTGATGTCTAAATAAGTCACATTTTAAGTATATAATTTTAAATTTAAGTGATTAAGTATATCGGTCGTCTGAGCGTCTGAGGTCATTTTTTTGGGTATAATATAAACGTCTGGGGTCATTTTTATACAATAAATAGATAGATAAATTAACATTTACAATTACATTTGGCAGTAGCCGAGCAACTTTTAAGATTTTCCAAATGATTTTCGGACAGGCTATAGTATTTGCTTTCGTGACTCCAAAGGTATTTTTGTTATTGCCCAAACGCCATAAACCACATCTTTTACTACTGTTACTTAAGTGAAAGCCAATGCGCTCTTACAATCAATCCAACTAGCTATCACTCTTGGGAGGTATTTGTTACAGCTTTTTTTAGAATAAAATCACTTTTTTATGTTAAAAATCATTTTTTTAATTTTAATTGTGTTTGTTTCAAATTTTTTAGAAAATGATTTTTAAAAAAAAATGATTTTTAGGTTAAAAATGAAAAGCTGAAAAAAGTAGCTTTTCATTCATAAGAGTTGAAAAAATGATTTTTATAATCCTAAACAAACACAAATTAGATTCAGAATTTTTTAAAATCTATAAAAAATAATCTCTGGATTATTTTAAAACATAATCACTTTTTTTAAGCCGTAACAAACGGGCCATTGGTTTTGAGAAGGTCTCTTTTGAATCTGACTGCAATGTTTTAGTTGATGTTGTTTTAGGTTCTTCCAATTTTGCCAATGAACTAGGAACCTTAATAGATCAAGTCAAATATTTGTTTTTATCTCATGCAAACTTTAAGTTAGCTTTTGTCAGAAAACAAGTCAATAAGATTGTACATGCACTAGCAAAGGCATCCTTATCAAATCCTAGCTCCCATTATTATTATCATGTCTCTTTTTATATTGAACGTTTCATTAAAGAAGAAATGAAATAAGCGTATTTTTTCTTTATAAAAAAAAAAAGTAGCCGAGCAACCTTTCAGGCTCCATAATTGAAGTTTCTTTACGCCAAAACCATATGAGGGTCATGGATGAAATTGATGGATCCTCTACACACGCAAACTTTCTTAACAAACACGCTAATCATCATCGCCTTCGACTCACCTTATTCAGCTCCACTTGGATCCTCTACAGCTGATCGTAGGGAGGGATGCAAAATGGTTCTACTCCTTTCATCTATCTTATCCATCAGAAAAAAGGGTTAGAGGGAGAGAGAATGTGAAGACAATGAAGAGAGAGAGAGAGAGAAAGAATAGAGAGGATCCAAGTCCCTGATGTAGCACATGGTAATGCTGCCTATTAAGAATTTTTGTTTGTCTCAAAAAATTTGGCAGTTTAAAATATTAAAATAATATTAATTTTTTAATAATATCTTTATTTGTTGATATCTTTAGGATGTTTTAAAATTGTATAGGCGATTAGACCGGTGAAATCTCTAGTTTACTATTTAATGATTCAGTCGTGGTTAAATCACGGTCAAACTAGTGGTAAACTGGTAATTAAATATATATTTTTAAATTATATAATATATTAAGTCATAATTTAATTAAAAATATTGAGAAATTAAGATAAATTAAATTATAAATATTGATAAAAAATCAAATTACAATTTTTCTTGTCCTTGGTACAGATGGTCAGGGGGCAAGGGGCAGAAGTGAAACGTTGCGAGTTCAAACCCTCACTCCTAATATCCTGTATCACTTTACCACTCAGTTACTTTCTCTAAGAAATTACAAATTAATATAGAATGATTATATTATATGTTTTTTTTGGTAAAATTTATATTATACGTGTTTTATAAGAACCAAAAAAATGTAAATATCAATAATAAAAGTTCATGTATAGGAATATTTGTAACTTGTCATTGAACATTTATTTAACTAAAAAAAACATTTTTTGAATTTAAAAAATAAAATAAAATAAAATTTCTCTTTCCATAACATTTTATCTTTGCCTCTTCATGGTTGGAGTCCTCAGATGTGTGACATTGTCTCTGCTGCTATTGTTAATGTCTGTTGGGTGATTTGACATTGCAGAAACAAGGTCAGGTTTGATAATAAAATGATCCCTTTGCATTTGATTATAAATTTAATAATTTCAAATGTGGCTTTAGCAGGAAATGCCTCCAACTCTCTTATGTCTTCTTCTATTGCTGAATTTATGATTATGAAGGCTTTCAAGGTAAATGATAATTACAACAGATCTCCGAGTATCAAAGAGGTTATTTGGATTCCCGCAGCTCCTTATATGGTTAAGTGCAATACTGATGGGGCTGCCAAAGGGTGTCCTGGCCCAGCCTCTTGTGGTGGGATTTTCAGAGATAAAAGTGTTGTTGTCCTAGGTTGCTTCTCTGCTAACATTGGTATCAATTATACGCCCCATGCTGAGCTAATTGGGGCCATGCTGGCTATAGAAATTGCTTTTACAAAGGTTAGAATTTTTTATGGTTGGAGTGTGATTCTCAGTTGGTGGTTTCTGCTTTCAAGAATGGTAAGGTGGTTCCTTGGAAGCTCAGAAATAGATAGAATAATTGTATTCACTTGACCAGACAGATGAGCTTTATTTGCACTCATATTTATAGAGAAGGAAATGTTTGCGCTGACAAGCTTACTGGTCATGGTACTAGCATCAGTGGGTTTGTTTGGTGGGACCTCATTCCTAGTTTCATTGCTGATGAATTTTTCAGAAATAGGTTAGGTCTGCCTAGTTATAGGTTTAGGTGATTCTCCATGGGTTTGGCGCTAGTCCTCCCTTGTTGGTTATTTTCTGTTCCTTTTTGTTCTTGGATTTTAGTGTGTTGCAAATGATTGATAATGTCTTTGGTGCCAATATAGTTGGGGATTAAAGTAATTATAGTGATGCTTTTGCATGCTATTATTGATTTTCTTAGAATTAGCTTCTTTAATATAGGTTTGGTCTTCATTCCTATTGATATTACTATGGTTTTTGTTCATGAGTTTTGACCTAGTCCCCCATTTTTTTTGTTTATCTTTTTTCTTTTCTTATTAATAAAAAATAGGGGGAGTACTTTTTTTCCTTCTAGGTGTTTTCTCCCTAAGGAGGATTTTGCATCAGAAGATTTTAACGAGATTTTTTTTTGCCAAAAAAAAAGAATTTAAAAATAAAAATTTTACAATTCAAAGAGGTTCTCAACACTGATTTTTGATCGGTTTTCAATAGTTTTAGACTAGTTTAATCGATTCTAAAATTTGTCGTTTTTTTTGGTTAAACAAATTAGATAACTGATCTTTTCTCGATTCAATCTTGTTTGGTTTTTAAAACATAATACCTACTACAATAACGGCATTTCGATAAAAAAGTTATTTTATTATGGTAATCATTTCAATTAATAATTTTCTTAAAACATATGTACTACTTTAAAAGACAAATAATATGAGACGAAATGAGTACATTTATATTCTTATCTAGGATTCTTGATATCTAAATGTCACGTTAAACCCTAAATCCTACTTTAAAAAAATCAAATTTCTTGTCTTGAACCATAGACATTGATTTAGTATTAAAGTATTAAAATCGTATATATAAAGTATAATATGTTTATAAAAAAATACAAAATATTATTAAAGCAGTATGTATAATGTATTTATCAAATTATAAATCAATTTCTAAATGGAATTAAAAAAAATTAACAAATATTTTTTTTCTACTATACATAGTTAATGCAAATAATTTATAATAACACATGCCATTGTATAAGAGAAATATACTAAGAAATAAATCACCCTCTTTTTTTTACTGGAGGAAATAAATCACTCTTAGACAGAAGTATATTTAATTTTGATATAATAGTTGTATTTAAAAATAATTAATTTGACAACATAAGTTCTAATAAAAAATTGAGAATATAAGTAACTAAAATTTAGGGGAAAAGAAACAATTTAACATACTTTTTTAAGTAGTTGATTTAGGAATTTTTAGAAAGAGTTTAACAACTAATTAACTATACAATAACATTGTAAACCTGTTTTATACAAATTTTCAATCATATTTAATCATCTTTTCATATTGCAAACATACTTTAAGAAAGATTATGATGACATAGGAACATTATGAAATATGATTAAACATCTATCTAAAACTTGTTTACATTAACAATGTACGTTTATTGAACTCTTCTTTAAAATATATAAAAAAAATAATAATGAATTACATTATCTCGCAAAAGTAAATTTTTTATTTTGCAACTATCATCTTGCGGTGAACTTATTTTTTAAAATTGAGAACAATACAATAGTGATGGCTATCATTTTGAGGTTCACGGAAAATTCTTCAGTTATTCAAAGTACACATATCACATATTTAGTCTTCAAAAACAATCACCAGACTTACAAACCATGCACTGGAACAGCTTTTGCCACAACATGGGATCTGATATGCTCTTCTCCCTACTAACTGAAATAAATAAACTTGACTAGAGATACAACTGTGATACGTTTGTTTTCAAATAAATCATATACAACAACATTGCATGCCTTAAAACCTAATATAATATTATTGTAAGTTGTAACTAAAGGAAGAGGCACAGCCTTAAAGTGAAACAACATTTACAATATCTGCTCCCTATTCATGATTGTGGAGGAGTGACTGACCTCATTCTATTTCCAAAATCAACAATTAACCTCATCTTTATAAGAAAAGCATACTCTGAAAGTGGATAGACCTTTTTCAGTTTGATTTTCTCAATTGATTTTCCCAAAAAACCAACAATTTCCCTAATTGTGTAGCCAAGCTTTTGTATCTTAGGCTTGAAGAACTTGACAGTGAACAATGTGACTCTTCAAACCACCACGCCCTGCTATAGTTGACCACAAATTTCTAACTAAAGATCTGACAGGACCTTTACCAGCAATATTTTCCCAAAGGTGAGGATTGCTTTCCACGCGTTTGTTCGGACTTGAAACATCAACTAGACTAATGCTCATATTGTTGCGGATAATGCACAGCTTTCCGTTAAGGGGAACAAGAGCAGCAGCATCAAGAGCGCGAGAACTACCTAAATGGAGTCTGCTATCAATAAACTTCTTCCATGAATCTGTTGCGACATCGTATACTTTGAGCTTGCAGCCATCCGGGCAATCAAGTGCATAGAGCTGTCCATTCAATGAGATACTAGGATTACGCCATCCACTGACCATTCCATTACTTACTGGAGTCCAGGTATCGGTTTCATGTGAGTAAGCTTCACAGATGACATTGCGATTCGACCCGAGTCCCTTCAAAAACCATGTTCCATTATGAACAACACCAATAAAGGGTACCATGGCTGTAGTCATCTCTGAGATAAAGGTCCATCTGTTCCTATTGGGGTCATAAACTTCAGCAGATCGAAGAGTTCTTTGAATTCCTTTACATTCCCCACCAGCAACATAGAGACAATTATTTATTACACAAGAACCAAACAGATGACGTTTCCGCAACATATCTGGTGCTCTGTGCCATTTATTTGTACGAGCACTGTAGAAAATGACGCGTCTCATTGATCCCTTCAGTGGATCTCTTCCACCAAATAAGTACAAGTGGCAACCACTAAGAACTGCACAGCCAAATCCCAATGCTTCGGAATACTCCGCAGGAACAGGTGGAAGGGATTGCCATAGTTGGTAGGTGGGATCAAAAGCGTGCAATGAAATCCTTCCATCACGGTCTCTTTTGATGACATACACCCATTCTTCTGCCATTCCAAGACTTTTCCTGAGGGAATAAAAGAAATTTCCACACAGAAGGCGATACCATCTCTTGCAAACCAAACGCAGTTTCCTGTGCTCAACCCGGGGTACACGAATCAAACAAGCAATAGCAAGATCATCAGGAAGACCGGGTAGCAGAGGAGGCTGAACTCTTGTCTTCTCTCTACGCAAGTTTTTGCTCTTATGTGCATTAGGGTTTATATCCGGTTGGATACATAGCTTTGATCCTGGAACAAATTTCCTTGCCCCAGCCACCGTTTTCAGGCCTTGATCTACTTTACAGTAGCATGAAACAGAGTCCACCTGTGAAACTTTCCATGTTAGTATATGATGATAGTATCGAACTACCAAAAAGATTTCACAAAAATTATTTACACGCATAATGTCCAAGAGCCAATACACATGTACATAGTAAACTTCACATATTATCTCCTTTCTAACTTCAGGTCCCAAAGAATTAAACAGTTGATGTTGGTTTTCTCTGCAAGAGAAAAAAATGAAGTTCCAAACAAAAAACTTTGTCAAAATAAATTATTTTATCACGCTGAAATTTTTATTTTCTTTAGAAAGTTCATATTCAGTTTTAACATTATTATATATGAATGTAACCATTTTATTTTCAATGCTGCAGGTGGGGTAGTGAGGATGATCAGCGATAAAAAAACTACCAATGCATTCCATCACATGCATCATGAGATCATCAGACCAGCCAAAGTAATACTAAATCTTTATTAGTTGAATTTTAATTTAATAAAGCAAATGGAGCTACTGATACATACATGCACCGGAATTTACCTTCGCAAACTCAGATTTGTGAAGAAGCGCAACAGCTTGAGTTCATATAATGGTTTTAGACAAACTTTAACAGAAATATGGAGGTAGAGTTAAGACCATTACAGTTCTAAGTACATGAAAAATTGTAGGATAATGCTAAAAGATACAAACAGACAGTTATAAGTGACCAAGTAAAACCCAATGTTACATGGATACAGGTGCAGTAATGGGTACATGTGCGGGTACGGGTGCAAGGATACAAGATTTTGCAAAAAAACTAGGGTTTGGCTTCGGGTACGTTAATAGAATCAACAAATATATATATATATATATATAGGAAAACATTTTTCCCAATTAACTACATCACAAATCAAAATAGAAATAAGAAATATACATAGGAAAATAACTTTCTTGAGTTACTATATCACAAATCAAAATCAAATTAGAAAATACAAACACAAAAAGGGAAAAATTAGGGAAGGAAGCGGATATCTACATAACGAGAAATAGGGAAAGATTGTTTATATAACAGAAAACAGGGACGGACCCACGTTGACAAGATTGGGGGCACTTGACCCCACTAAAATTTTAATTTTCTTTGTATAATATGTCTGTACCATGGGGAGATTTGCCCCCACAGGATACTCGTTCATCTATTCCACATTTGTATTTTACTTCTTCTACTTCATAGTTGTTTTGTTGTCCTCTGGTCAATGGCCCAATATTATGCCATGGGCCAATCCTAACCCAATATGTAGTAGTGGGTAGGGGTATGTAAGTTATAACTTTTCTTTCCTGGGTGGAACCCAAAAAAAAAGGTCTAAGGTGTTCTCAAATAATTGGTGGTGTTTAATGTCTGCACATCAGTATGTTATTTTCTTTAGGTTTTACATTAAATTTACGAACTACCATTTTGTGCGCTGGGAGAATCACATTTGGAAAGTTGATTCCATGAAATTCTTTCAACTTTGTTAATGGTAAAATTTGAGAGAAAGTAGAAAGATAGAAATTGAATAAAGTAAAAAAAAATTAGATCCATATCTTTAGTATTATACATAAATTACATCACATCATCTTTTTGCTAGTTTTATATTAAAACAATTGTAAAGTTCAAACATAATTTAGAAACTTATACCGATCTCACTTGGCACAAAAATTTAAATGTGAATGTTAACTTAATTTAGCTTTTTGAATACGAATTTATTTGCCCCCACAGCGTAAAAGTCCTGGGTCCGTCCCTGACAGAAAATAGGAAAAAAAATTCCAATAGTATAGGGAAAACATCAATATTATCCAAAAAAAAAAGAATAGCAAAAATCTATTTTTAATTAATTAATTAATTTTTTTTTTTTTTACTAAACAACAATGTTTTCTTTATTTATCAAAGCGTGGGTACGAACCAGTACATACCCAAAAAGTACCCACTTGCACCCAAATTGAGTACCCAATTTTTGTTTGAAATTGTTTCAGTTTCGGGTACGTATCCAGTACGCACCCTCCGGGTACGGGTATGGCTTTGATTTTGGAGTACCCATGCTTCATAGGAACCCAATCACCATCAACGTGATTTGACATTTCAGAGTGAAGGTGATAAATATCCCATATGAGTGCTGCAATGGATGTTTAGGCCAAGGGGAAGCCTTGTCAAAGAGCCAGGAGGATTTCAGAAAAAAAGGCAGGTGCAAGGGAGGAAAATTACACAGCTTACCAACACATACTTTGCATTAGTAATAAAGAGATCCAAATAAAACATCTGATGAGATTCAGAAAGATCGGAAGGTGTTGTGATGATGTTTCCTAAAATGCTACAACCACAATACCTAGTTGCACAGCTGCATACCCCTTTAGTAGAGTTTGGAAGATATCACTTTGGTGAAGACAAGACATGATACATCGTTTAACGTGGACCTTTTGATTCTACCAAATCTCAACACCATTGAAAGCAAAAAGTAGACGGACAAGGGATATTAATCATGGCTCGTGTGAGAGACATGTTCTGCCTCACTTGTGTCTTCATGAACCTAATTCACAAAATTGTAATACTGGGTCTTCCTAATGAAGTGATGAGACATAACAAAGTAAATGAAGACACAGACAGTTCTCTGTTATATAATATATTCAGTCTAATCCTCCCGACCCACATGCTCTGCAATGTTCCCTAATTACAGCAATTAAATAAATTATATCCGCATTGGCATATTGACATTCCAGGGACCTACATAAAAATCAAACAACGTCCTTCTTGTGACAATTCCTGTCATTCCTTAATGTTACTGACAAACATTCTAAGCAAGATGAGATAGTTCCATTACAAACAATTTAATTTAACCAGATATAAATGTTATCTAAAATAAAACACCCAAACTAAGCACAAGTGAATAGCGATTGTACTCATATGGATTCTACTTCACCAAGGTTTTTAAAACCGGATCGGCCATTGAACCGGTGAAGGTAATGGTTCAAGGTTCAATGGTCTAACCATGGTTGAATTGTTAATAATTAAATAATTTTAAAAAACAATTAATGTGAGATATTAAGCAATATTAAACAAAAAAAAAAGCATAACATAATATTTATCACTTAATAAATCTTTTTCACTCATTACATCTATGATAAGTTTTATTTTTATTTCAATCTATCCTACTTCTGTTCTAGCCATGTTAGATTTCTTAACATAATGGTGGAAACCTACATTGAAAATCACATTCCAGTGTTAACATTGATACGCTATCCGTCTATCGCACGAGTATAAGCATTATATTTAAATCATTTTCGCAATTATGAATTAACTATGAACTATATATTCCCATTTATGCAACCCAACTAAGTTATGCGGCGGGTGGTAATTTACCAATACTACAGTGCAAAATCCTCTACTTTATCATGCTCCTAAACATAAACATGAGTTCGCAGATAAATCATTTGACAAAACCCACCTCTACTATAGGAGAAATAAATATCAATTATTAATAATTGCAAGAAAAAGAGGGAAAGGAAAAAAAAAAAAAAAAAAAAGACTGAACACGCCTAGGGTATTGCAAAAGGTCCCCACATCTTATCACGCCCCCGCTGCTGCTATATGCTTCCTGCAGGTCTTGGAATGCAGGAGCGACGAGTAAGGACTCGGTATTTTTATCCATATTGTGCAAAGAAGGGTTCAGGAGATTAACGACACTCACTATTCCCCTCATCCTTATGGAAAATCCTCCTATTATCGAGGTGTAGCCATTGCAGCAGCTTTTTCTCTTCCCACACTCTTCCCATCCAACATCTTAATCAGAGGGAATGCACCCACACTCCCCCATCTCCTTTCTCGTCTTGCAGCTACTCAATCCCAGAGCAGTGAAGTGCAGCATCCACCACGAGAATAGCTGTGAGAGCTCTCTCTGGTCTGCTATGTCATGGACCAGTGAAAACCGATGACTCACCGGTTTTGACCGGTTTGCCCGGTTTTGTACCTGTTCAACGGCTTTCCACCTGGTTTTTCAACATGACAGTTCAGAGGGTCATTCGGACCAGATGGCTGACCAGTCGAACCGGCAGGTCTAGTCCGGTTTTCATAACTATGTTCTTCACATTCTCTGTTTCTAAAGCATATAACAAGTGAAGAATGATTGACTCATATGCAAAATCAAAAGCGTGGTCGGGCAGCGTGACTTGAATAGAGACTGCAGGTATAATTCTGGACATACCAAAAGGTTGGTGACATTGAGAAATACAATTCAGAAATGATATAGTAGGTATTACTATACTATCTATCAAAAGGGGTATAATGCATGTTTGGGTACAATTAGAATTTAGGAAACCAACATATAATGTATGCTGAGGCAGCTTATAGATAAAATTTTGGTTTAGTAAGAACAAAGCCCTAAAAATTAAAAGACAGTTTTTCCCATTTAAGAAGTCTAAGGTTTATAGATTACGCAATTAACCGAAATCACAGCTTATAATCAACTTAGTTCTTTGCTTGTGTTCCAAACACAATCAGAGACTGATAGGATAGAGCCAAGACCTTAAGCACAGAGTTGGCAAATAGAACCTTCACACACACACACACACACAAGTGAAACTTAAAAAAATGGAACAATAAGTCATCTGGGTATGTCTCAAATGCGATTTGAAACAAAACAACTAATATGATGATGAAGAAATTAGAGTCAACTGGACTGACCAGTGGAGCTTGGACTCTAGAGACCCTTTGAGCATTTGCAGACCTTTCAACTAACTGGTTCATCTCCGAAGCTGAGTCTCGTAGAAGAAATGGATTTTTCAGGGCAAATTAAGCATCTTGGCGCAGATCAACACAATCCCCTTTTGAACCTAACCTTCAATTCTGGGAACCCGATCCAGTAAGTAGAGGAGAAAAGCTTGTATTTTTACCTCTGAAACTGCAAAAGAAAGGGAAACAAAGAAATGGGTCATTGTCGAATGACGAGTTTGAAAGAAAGAACTATGAGCTGCGAGAGGCACCTCTCTCTAACCCTCCACTGGCACCTTTCGTTGAGAACCCACAACCTTTGCTTCACAAACAATTGTGTGATTTTCTTTCTTGGGGATTTGAGAAAAATTAATGGGTTTTTTTTTATTATTAAAGAAATGTAAAATTGAGTTCAATCAATTTGTGAAATTTAATGTAAATTGTTGTAATTGTATAATTGTGGTTAGAGGACACATAGCTTGTGACGATGGTCCTCTTTAATAAATGTGTTGCAGCTCATTCATGGGTCAAACCAACCCACCTTTGAAAGGCGAGAGAGAGAAAGAGAGGGAAGTCAAGCTCTTTTTTTTTCTGGTTATTTTTGGGGAGGGGGTATTGATCGCAGAAATATCATCTTTTTGTGGAATTGTGAAAGAATGGACTACTGGTTATCGCATGGCACCTTCAAATAGCTTTTTTGTCTTTTTCTTTAATCCGTTTGGGCTTTCAAGTTTTCTTTGAAACCAGTCGAGAGAATTCAACCTCAGCATAGATGATAAAAAAATTCAACTTATAATATAGTTAAATTTTTTTGAGTATAGTTAAGTTTTTATAGAAAAATAACTTTTAGTAAAGAAATAGATAAATGAGCTTTTGACTCGTATTTTTAGTGTAGTTAAATTTCTTATATAAATAATAATAGATAGAATGGGAGAATAACTATTGACACCATATTTTTACTAAAACACTCCCAAATACTACTTTTTCCAAAAGTTTATTTCTAAATAACATAAAATTGTTCAGAAATAAACTTCTAGAATATAAAAAATATACGTCTAGAAATTAATTTTACATCCGAAAGTTAATTTCTGGTTGAGGGTGCAGACTAAAAAAAGGAGTGTGTTAATAGTTACTCTCTAAAAATATGGCGAGTTTGACGTTGGGCATTGTTGCCAGGAAAGTTTTGAATTTACAATTACAGTACCCCTTCAGATCAACTTTATTGGGGTTGTTTAAATGAGGTTGCTTAAATATAAAAAAGTATATTTTTGTAGGCCCATATTGCCACATGGGATTTAAACAACTCATAGACAACTCAACTTGATTTTGCTCCAATGGTGGTTTCTTTGAAACAACTCATCTTGACCCCACATATTTATATTATTTTATTTACACTTAATTTTTTATCCAAATTTAAATATTAATTCAATTATTTTAATTAATACATATAAACATATTAAATATTTAAAAATAGAAATTTTAGTTTAATTAATTTTTAGCATAATAAATTTAAAACAATAAGAATTACATAATATTAAATAATTAAAAACGATGCGAAATACATAATGATGAGAAGTACATAACATTACATTTTAATCGAAAGTTTTACAACAGCTATTTCTTGAATAAATAAGGATAGATTTTCATGACTAGTACATAAAATTTCAAAGCGTAAGCTACATAAGTCCTAATTTCCTCCTAATAATTTCACAACAAAAATAATGATTTTCACGTTGCGCTTCATCCATCGCTGATACATCCTTCATGAGGATTTCATATAATGTTGGTACGCTCTCTGCCTCCTTTACCTTGCACTCTGCCTCCTTTACCTTGCACTCAATTGCCTCGCTCTCTGCAAGCTTTGCCTCAGCTATTTTTGTCATGGCTTTACAGACACAGCAGCTTTCATGGCAGTCAAATCTACAACGGGTGTTGTCGTTGCCTTGCTCTTTCTTTTTGCTACCTTTTGTCCAATTGGGCGATCAGTTGGGATTGATGAGTCATATTCTTTATAACTCCTTGGTGTCTCTGGATTTGACGACGATGAGTACGTCCCAACACCTGTCTTTGATCTCATCTCTCAACAACCTCCATGCATGCTCAAATTTGAAACGCTCCTTTGTTGTTTGAGCATAAAGCTTATACGCCGCCTCCATAATGTCATTCTCTGATTTATCGCTTGTGTTATTAGCAACATTTGTTTTGTAGCATCCGCAAAACTTTTGTACTGAAGCATTCATCTGATGTCATCGAGCTTTAAAGGCACCTGCCTCCCTCTCTATTAACCGCTCGCGATAGTTGTATATAGCTGTCTCTGATTCTTATCCAAAAGCTCTCTGCTTTTTGGTCAACTCCCACGATTGGATCCTTTGAAATGTTGAGCCACGTCTGAATAAGCAATTTATCTTCTGCATCTGAGAACATGAAGCGTTTATTTTTCTGAGTATGACACACTTCTTCTTCTTCAGCGAGCGTAATATTTTCTATTCCGACTTGAATGGAGAATTGTGACAGTTGAGTCTCGGACATGGACCCGATTGGTGATTCTAGTTCATTGTTAGGAGATTCCACAACACCGCTGGTATCCATTGGAGGCCTAAACCACATGGTGGGATGGTGGTGGATACATAAAATGTTGGGGATTTTGAGAATTGCCACTGGTAGAGGATTGGTTTTGCAAATAATTATAGTAAGCTTGATAATAATATGGATTTGGATCCATTTGATAGAAAAGAAACAATATTAGGACTTGATAACAAAAAAAAAATGGAATTGTGGGATGAGAAATTGTGAGCATATTGTTGTAAATTAGTAGAACATTATTTATAATGATGGTGAAAAATATTTCCATTTGATGAGAAACGACCACTATGTTCACCATTAATTTTTCTCACTTTTTTCAAAATGTCAAAATGTTACCGTTTCACACACGGCTGGTGTCTCCAGAAGATTCACACTCTTCTCTGCCTCACTCCACTCGCTCTTTTCTCTGCCTGACTCCCTCTTCTTTGCCTCACTCCCTCACTCGCTCTTCTCTCTTCTCTTTGCCTGACTCCCTCTTCTCTGCCTCACTCCCTCACTCGGTCTTCTCTCTGCCTCACTCGCTTTTATTCTCTGCATCACTTCACTCCCTCTTCTCGACTCAATCCCTTTTATCTGAACCTCCATGCCGCGATTCTTCTCGCCTCACTCCCTCACCTATTCTCGCCTCACTTCCTCTTCTCTGCGATCTGCCTCAATGAACCGCCCTCGGTCTCATCACCATCTCCCTCGGTCTCATCTCCCTTGGTGCGGATTTGATAATAGTCGTGGATTTGAATTTGCAGTTTTTTGGAGCACTGAATCATGGTGGGGGATCTGACAATGGTGGCCATTTTTCTCTGGTTTTGGAGGTGAATATGGTGTTTTTTTCTCTGATTTTCGGGGTCTTCTTTTTTTCTTCTTCTCTATATTTTGGATCTGAATATGGATTTCTGTAATTTCTGTATTTTTTTTTATTAATTTCTGTAATTTTCTTCTTATTAATTTTTCCTATTTTGGTTGGGATGTTATTGTTTTTGGATATTGATTCTACATTACCCTTTTTTCCCCTCTATTTTTCCTACATCCCAAATATGTTGTTGGAGTGTTGGTTGATCAAAAAACAATTTTTTATACCATAAGCAACGTACAGGATAGTGTCGCTTGTTTCGTAGGCGACAATTAATTTTAGAGAACCATACATGCCAGGTAGACTCACTCCAGCGCTGGTTTCTTAAACTTGTCGTTTCATATAGTTTAGCAACACATTAGTGCATCCTGTTAAAAATGCTCTCAGAAAACTAAAACCCAAATAATATGGTTGCTCCCATTACCATACGGCTATCATACCCTGAAGTGGCTTGTGTGTCTCTATTAAAAAAGTTTTTAAAATAAAAAACAATATAAATAATAATAAAATTAAAAAATATTAATATGTTGATAACAAATTTATTTGGCTACATAAAATTGTTCAAAAATAAACTTCTAGAATATAAAAAATATACGTCTAGAAATTAATTTTACATCCGAAAGTTAATTTCTGGTTGAGGGTACAGACTAGAAAAAGGAGAGTCTTAATAGTTACTCTCTAAAATATGGCGAGTTTGACGTTGGACATTGTTGTCAGAAAAGTTTTGAATTTACAAATACAGTAAAACCCAAATAATGTGGTTGCTCCCATTACCATACAGCTATCATACCCTGAAGTGGCTTGTATGTCTCTATTAAAAAAGTTTTTAAAATAAAAAAATAATATAAATAATAATAAAATTAAAAAATATTAATACGTTGATAACAAATTTATTTGGCTCTAGAAATTAGAAATACAAATTAAAAATATAGTAGAATTTTCCTACTTTCATGTTATGTGCTTTTATTGTTTTCACAATTCAAATTCAATCAGGAACACTGACCATGTAATAAACCATAACCAAACACCTATAAATAAGGGTCCCGTACTATACGTAAATTTTCTCCATGTATGTCTTTTTATTCTAATCGGAATTATTGAATTAATCATCAATGTACATACGTGGTCCACTGCACTCATATCTTTAAAGACCTCACCCTACCTTGAATAGGACTAAACTCATCTAAAATTCAATCCTGCAGTCTAGAATTTATGAGCATCACCAAGGATGAATCAAACTAAAAAACTACCCAGGGTTCACAATATTTTTATTAGAGATATATATTAAAACCCATGACATAATCTGGCGATGCAAGAGATCCTCCCTTCTGAACTTTTTATTATAACACTAATTTAAAAAAGAAACGCGACACAAACCTAATATGTTAGTAACCACCAATACCTAAATGCTGATTCTCTTTCCCGTGGATCCGGCTCCTTTCACTTTAAAAAGTAAAATAAGCAATCTCAACTATTGATGAGAAAATTAAAAGGCTGGTATTTACTACACATTTATAACAAATCATCATTGATTTTCTTATAAATGGTTGGATTACTTACTTTACTCTCTACTAGCGTCAAGACGGGCACGATTTGCAAAATGTGATGGCCCTCTTCCTCTGGTTTCATTGAAAGTTGAAATTGAAACAGCCTACCCAAAGAAGAATAGATGGGACATTTTTTCCTTTTGTAAATTCAAAACCACTCTATGCAGTTTTTTTTCAGTAACCGTATAATATTGGACGGGAGTTATGGGTAAAACTGGGGAAAAAGATTAACCGACTCTTTGTTGTGGTTTGAGAGTGGTTAATATGAAGGGTATTTTCGGGCAAAAAAAGTCCACACCAAAACTCTTGTATCCCCTTTATTATATGTTATAGATACACTTTAGAAGAGTCAAATTCCTTTCTCTCGGGTATTTCAAGATTGATAAGAGCACACAACAGACAAAAGAAAGAGCATACACACATAACTAATAAATAATGTAGAGTTGGCACAAAACACAGAAAATTAGTAATATTATTATGAAGTAAAATGCTTTGAAGTATAGTAATTATAAGCAATTCGAATGTTTTGGTGGTGCGAGTGCAACCTCCCTCTCCCTTTCTCTGCTCGCTGCCATTTCTGGGAAGCTGTGTCCGAAATGTCTCTCTGGTCTCTGTTGTGTTGTGCGACCTGAGGTCTATTGATTCAGAGGGAATTCCCTACTCTCCCCCTCACCCTCTCTTTGGTGCGACACAATGCACATAGGAATTTTGCTGAAGGAAAATGATAACTTGGGCCAGCAAGCCCAACTCGTTTTTAATTATTTTGCTAGATTTTTTTTGTAACATCCCAAATTTCTTTTAATTTAATGCTTTAAAACAAATTTGGAACCTAGGGATAAAATGGTAATTTTACCCAAGGGTTTATGAGATACAGAACTAATTAGTCTTGTGTAATTTTGTTTGATTAAAATTACCTAAAGATTGATTTAAGGACCAAAGGGTTAGTTAGGGGTTTTCAAATAGGATTTAAAAGTCCAATATTAGTAAATTACACCCAAATCCCCATCGTACACCACTATTCATTTAATTCCACCTTATCACTCCTCACACCCTCATCTAGGGGTGAACATGGGCCAGTTTGGATGGATTTTGGCCAAATCCGATGCCCGATCCGATCACTTTGAATGGTTTGGATTTTAAAAAAAAATCATGATTTTCTAAATATGGCGAACCGATAGAATCGGTGTTGACCGGGTTGGGTTGGATGGGCTCGCGGGTTGTGAAGTGAAAATAAAATAAAATAAGAGTTCTCATTCCCTGATTTTAAAATGATCCCCCAAGGGAGGCTTCTAAAAATCATCCTCCTCAAAATTCTAGCTTTTGTCAATAAGAGACTTTTTTTACACTATGTTCAAACAGTTTTCTTGTATATCAATCAATCAAACAAATTACTTAATAAGATATAGCATGGCACAAAAATTTACAAACTCGATCATATGAAACCATACAACAGTTGTCACAACTAAAAACTTTAAATCACAATTCTAAAGGCATATGTTAAGAAAAATAAAATTGAAAGCAACTCCCACAAATTACAAATAATGTCACAAGCACAACTTCCTAGCATAAACATTAATCACTTCATTTGATCTTGTAACATAACATATCACTTGAGCCAAAGTAGTAAAACAGAAATAACAGAGCAAAGATTTCAGCCCAAATCAAGAACAACACTAAGAAGAAACCTTGCAAAGAAACACAATAACAAAATATGAGATGAAAATCGAACATATATCTTGAAAATAAACTGCATAAACACAATAGCAACAGATACCTTAAGATGTAGCTAGAGTGTAAGATGTGGTCAGTGTCCCAAAGAAGAACAACACCAATATCAATTGAAACTAATCCGCATAACTCTAAAAATTTTAACACAATACACAACCTCATTAGCAAACAATATGAATTATGATAAAAAAATAAAAATAAATTTGAAAGTTAAAATAAAGCCTTCTTACTCGACTCAATCTTTTGCACTTCAACCAACTCACTTCTAAATTAATCACCATAGGAGACTTGATCCAATTTTGGGTACAAATCAAAGCTTCAACTGTAGTAGCATTTAAGGAACTACTAATGAATCAAGGACTCGGCCTCCTGTGCTAAATGCGGACTCGGATGATATAGTAGACACCTAATAGCTAATATATCTCTAGCCATGTGGGAAAGAACATGATAATTATTTGTTTTCTTTCCACCACTTCAAAATGTTAAATGTAGGAGAGTCCTTTTCAACACCATCCCCAAAATACCTTTCCAACTCATTTCTTTGCACCTCACCTTGCTTTTCCATCATATCCTTTGTAAAAGCAAAGATCCCAATCCTCATCCTCCTCAACATTACTCATGATGGGTGTGAGACAATGTTTGAAGCCAAGGTAGTAGAACTACTACTTTCAACGTAAACAGGATATTCAACCATATAGCGCTCAAACAATTTATGGATGAGGTCTATTAATTTTGACATCATTTCCTTGCACTTCTCATCACCATACATTTTTTTAAAACAAAATTGAATATAGTAAAGCTTATAACGGGGATCAAGGAAAACAGCCACAAACAAAAGATAGTTTATCTCACCACTATCCCAATATTTGTTAAACTTCACTTGCATATTTGCAGTCATCTTCAACAAGGTTGAATCATCACTATGCTTCCACTTATTCAATGTTTTCTGAATATCAGTAAGCTGCTTGAAAACAGAGTTAGATGAAACATGCAATGAACCAGAAAAAGCCAAGGTTGCATCATAGAAAACCTTCAAAAACTTCACAAACACTCGGGCACGATTAAAATCAGTTGGACTAGGACATCCTCCGTGATCACTAACAAGAGTGATCATATATGCAGCATCATCATACTCTAGGCGATAAAATGCTTGTTCATATTTTTCAGCAACATCCAACATCATATAAGTGGAGTTCCACCTAGTTGGAACATCAAGTGGTAGTTTTGCCTCGACAACTTATATTCACACTTGTGCACACCTCTTGAAAGTAGCCAACCTACTAGGAGAACCCTTAACAAACTTACAAGCAAATTTCTTATTCTACTAATTGACAGGTCAATTTCCTTCATTCCATCAGTAACAATCAAGTTCAATATGTGTGCACAACATCTCATATGAAGGTACTCACCATTAAACAAACTTCGACCATTCCAAACACTCATGTTTCTATTTAAATATGCAATAACCACAGTATTAACAGCAGCATTATCAACAGTTACACAACAAATGTTGTAAATCCCCCATTCTTTCAAGCAATTCTCCAAGGTTATCCCTATGGTTTCACCTTTGTGATCGCCAATCGGACCAAACCTTAATATTCTCTTCTTCAATTCCCACCCCTCATCAATAAAATGAGATGTTATTACCATATAATTCAAATTCTGAATTGATGTCCATGTATCAGTGGTAAGTGAAACCATTTGTTTATTTGCAGAAAAAAGGGATTTCAACTTCTCTTTCTCTTCATAAAAAAGTTGTATGCAATCTCTTGCAACGGTGACACGAGAAGGAATCTTAAACCTAGGACATGCCTCAGCCATGAATAATTTAAACCCTTCATTTTCAACATATTTAAAAGGCTGCTCATCAATAATTATCATCTTTGCGAGCGCAATTCGAGTCCGCTCTTGATTAAAATCAACAAGTTTCATACCAATAGTAGTAGGGTCTTCCTCATTTATCGTTCCAAGGACAATTGTCTTTTGTTTTTTATCAACTACCTTATTCGGGTTTTTGATGCACTTGTCTAAATGCTTAAGCATGTTAGAAGTTCCATGAGTAGAACTATTTGCCTTATATGGTTTCCCACAATAATTACATACAGCATCATTACCCTTTTTAGTAAAATGTGCCCAAGCAGCAGAAGGGGCTCTAGCAGGTCTTTTTTTAGTTACCTCTTCTCGTGGCACTTCTTGTAATGGAGGCTCTTGTCCTTCTACTTCTTGTGTCGGAGGCTCTTGCACTCGTTGTGCGGGACTCATCATTGCCGGCATCACATCAATAGGATTAACACTCCCGCTGCCACTTGGTTCCATTTGTTCTACAAAATAATATAAAAGATAATTCAAGATCACAATATTAAAGTCATGGCATTTCAAAGCTGAGTGTTGGCATTTCAAAGCTTAATATCAATATCAAAGTCATGGCATTTCTTGAAATTCAAGTCAGAAGCTTAATTGGATGTGTTAACAAAAAAAATGAACATAACAAAAAGCTTAATATCAAATGTGTAATATTTGTAATATCAGAAGCTCAATATAGAAGCAAATCAGAAGCAAATCAGAAGCAAATCATAACAAAAATCATTTCTTGTAATATTTGTCAGAAGCTCAATATCAAAGCTTAATATTTGTAATCGATGAGCATCCAAGTACTCAAATACACATCCAAAATCACCACCACAGAACCTGGGCAAATAAGCACATTTGGAACTCGAGGTATTTGAAGCTAACCCAACCCTTCTTTGTTGTCAATCCAATTACCTCCTCCAAAACCAGCTGGGAAAAATGCAAACATTAAGAACACCCACGTAGCACTGTGCTTGGTTTCAAAAAATAGTGCTTCGAATCGTACAAGATCAGATCCTAAAATTTAACAAATACTAATGAAACTACTACTTCAATGAAAAACAGAAACAACAAGGGAAAATGGGGAAAAACAGAGAACCATGTAAGGACGACAAAAACAGAGTTATGTGAAACTGAAATGTGAGTTATGTGAGACGGTGCGAAGCTGTTCAAAGGGAAAATGGAACCTATTGGTGCGACGTGGAGTGACGGTGCGGTGGTGCGAAGCTGTGTGCGGCGGTGGTGCGAAATCAAAACGTGGCGGTGGTGCGAAATCAAAACGCTACAGCAGAAACGGCAGTGCGGTGCGGTTGATTCGATGTGGTGCAAAATGTACGACGCAGTGATTCGATGTGGTGATGCGGTTCTGTGCACAGCGGCAAGGTGGAGGGTGAGTAGAGTGTGGTGTGGTGTGGCGGCAGCACCTCAGGTCCTCAGCAGAAAAGGAAAAAAAATAACCTAGATGGAAATCGGGAAATGTGAAACTGAAGTGAAATGTGTTGCATAATTGACCACCAACACCAAGCAGTCCAAAGCTCACTGCACTGTTAGTTTAGTGTATTAAAAATATTAAAAAAAATAATATCAAAAAGCCACGTCATCGGGTTGGGTCGGGTCTTGGGTTCAAAATGTGAAATCCGCCATTCGAACCAAACTACACCGGGTTTGTTTGGGTCGGATTGGGTTCAACCCGGACTGTCTTTGGTTCGGGCCAAAATGCCTTTGGGTCGGGTTGGGCCATCGGGTTAATCGGGTCGACCCGAACCCGTGTACACCCCTACCCTCATCTACTCCCTCCCTTCACGTTTCCAGCAGAGCAAAAAGAAGCAGAAAACAGAAAGAAGAAGAAAGGGAAAGAAAGAGAGGAGAAAGAAGGAAGATGTGCGATCGAAGGAAGGAGAAGGAAGAAAGGCCGTGGGGGTGGCCTGGTGGTGGCGGCGCGGCGGCGCGGAAGGTGGCTATGCCACTGTTCACGCGAGAGAGAGAGGGACGAACCGAGAGAGAGAGAGAGAGAGAGAGAAGAGGGAAAAGGCAGCCCGAGAGAGAGGGAGAGAGAGAGAGAGAGAACTCGAAAATGAGAGAGGAGAAGGATCCATGCTCGATTTGGAAGTGAATGAAGAAGATTGGGAGCTTGGTTCAAGCTTTAATGGAGGTTAGGGTTTGGAACAACAAGAAAGAGGGCTTGCATGTGATATTTTCGTGATGAAGACGAAGAATCTGAGCTCAGAACGATGGAAGAAGAGGAATGGGAGCTAAAATCATACCCTAGGATGTGCTTCCATGAAAGGGATTTTTGGAGCTTAAATCCCTAATTTGGGATTATTAAGGTAACATAGACTTCTCCTAAAACCTCCCTTAGGGTATGCTAGGATTTACGGTTTTAATTATTTAATTCAATAATTAGTTTATAGATTATTCTGAAATGATAAGGGGTTTGACTGAAATAGGGTTGGACTCTGTCCCTAACCCCCCCTAATTATTGTGTGTTGTTACCATTGTGAGTTCCATTGAGCTCCAATTGGAATATATGTGTGTGTGTGTGTGTGTTTGGTTTGGTTTGGTTTGGTTTGGTTTGGTTTGGTTTGGTCACATTGATCAAATATGCATGAATTAGTTTTGAAAAGGTTGGTGGTTGAGCTAGCCTAATCTGGAGTTGCTATGATTACTTGGAATTGATGGAGGGCTTTATGTCCCTTTTAAAATAAGTTCGTGGGTTATAAGATACATATTCTTGTTGTGGTTATTGTTATCTTGATAAGTGCCTTGATTCCCCAATTAGACATTGTAAATTGTTTAAAATCATTATTTGGTTTGGATTGGGGTTTGGATTGAATGGCAATGACATTTGAGTGATTTAAACATGTGATTGTTGATAAATGTTTTTACTCCATAATACATGTGCTTAATCATTGTCTTATAGTCCTTTGTGATTGGGACCTTGAATGAAGGGGTTTAACCATATATGATGGCAAATGTTAATTCTTAAGCTTGCTTTGTCATTAATGTTTCTTATTGATTGAAACTTGATGTGTTGTGGAATGTTTGTTTGTCCTATTTGTGATTCGGATTCAAACCCATCGATTTTGATTCTTATCGACGGGGACCCCTTGGCCGTTTCCAATAAAAATGAATTACTCATTTGTGTTTGAGTGTTGCCTGAATAGGGAGTACACACATTGCCAAAATAAGGGCCGTTGACCAAAGGTCGTGCCTGGGTCGGGTGTTACAATGAATTCCTTGGGTCGCATCTTTGTGTGTAATTGATGTTTCACATTTCAATTATAACATTATGATTTAAGTTTCATTTTTAAGATGTTAAACACTTGATTGTGTGAATGTCGTGTAATGAGTAAGTATAGATTTAAGTATAGTCGAATACCTATATATTTATACTGATTTGGGGAGGATTTTCCATACGTCGCACACCACGTATGGCTGGAAACAACGGTAAAAGTATTTATGATTTTAAGTCTATGTTACTGAGTTTTATAAACGCACATTTTGGGGCATTGTTTTCAGGTACACGTTGATTGAAGAGGTTCAAAGCATGAAATGTGCTCGGTCTTGTCCTTCTGCGAGACCTCGAGTCATCGGATCACGAGTCAGAGTCTAAAATATTAGGTTGAGTCCCTGTCACGTTAGGAATTAATGCATAGATCGTATTTATTGTATTTTATTGTTATTTTTTTTTAAAAAAATTGTTGTATGTATTAAAGTAACTTCCGCTTTTCAAAACTCTGATTTATGTTCACTGTTTTAGTAACATACTAGCAAAATACCCGTGCTTACGCACGGGACGCGTCGTGTTCTCTTGTTTAAAATGAAGAATACAACTTGCCAAATTTCTTATTAATTAAAGCTATCTAAAATGAAATGTTAATGATTTTCAAATTCCACCAAGGTAGAAAGACTTAAGATAAGTTGATATCAATAATATCTAATACCAATTTGTAGTACTACGCATATATAAACACTTGTATGATAAAAATTAGATGTTGAAATGTTAAAATGGAAGTATTACTTTAAAACTAATAGGACAGGTAAATTACATCATTGCAAGAAATTGAAGCAGGCTTTTCTATGACTACCTCTTGCAAAACCACATGATTTTTTGTACCAACACATCCAGAAAGCTCAACTGGTGGTGAAAGTTAATGACAATAGCAATCAGCTTGGTATTCCAATTTAAATTATGAAACACTAAGAAAATCACATCTTCACTTAAATGCCCTTTATAGTATATTGACAGTTAGCTGAGTCTAAGCATCAATACTGCATACGCACAGATGAGATTATGACCAGCTCACTTCACTTGTATGAATAAATATTGCATATTGCATAGATAAAAAGAAACAGATGTAACAAATTATGTTTAACATTAGAGTGTTTAAGAGTCGTGTTTGCTAGAAATGAAGAACATGATGGGCTCACCGTGGAAGACAAAGAACACCTAATTAATCAGTTCAGGAGCAAATCTAAAGCAAGGAAAAACAAAAATACAGAAAGAAACAACACTGGATCAAAGAAGAGAATACACTGTCTATAGAAGATAAAAAGGTACACCAACTTGATGTATGGATCCGTATCTTCAACCGAAGCCTCACAATTATCAGTTTGAAAAAGTAGACAAATTTTGGAGGAAAAAAAACACTAACATCTTGCTATCACCTAACACAATAATTACAGCATTCATGTCCAATCTTCATACTATCAGATTACAAATTTGCCACCTACACCTCATGGTTACAATGCTAAATAAGGCTGCAATGTGAAACAATGTAAAAGAAGCACAAGCAAGTTTTTGCAGGGTTGCAATTATCTGGTTACCAAAACATGCCTTGGAGTTGGAAACTCAATAGTATAGAATCAATTAAAGATCAGGATGTAGAATAAGTATTTTAAAGTAATAAATAGAATTAAATTAAAAAAATTAGAAATGGATCAATAATTAGAAATAAAGTATCAGATAGTTCTCTCCAATATACTTATATATAACTTCAAAGTCAACTTACATGTCTGCTGCACAAACATCAAGAGATTTGATCCTATGTGAAGAGCTCTAATTGCAAATAACCATAGTGAAAACTGTGAAGAAAGTAAACATTAGAGTAAAAAAAACATGTAGAACCAAAATAGGGTAATACAACTAAAGCAAAAGCAAATGAAGAATCAAAAAATAATAAAGAACCATAGAAGAAGGGGAAATTTAAGACCCATCTACTGGTTTTTGTGTTTCTAGTTGTACATCTGTTATTTGAGATGTGTAAAATTATACGAAAGCTTTAAAAAAAGAAATAAATCATGCTAAAAGACTGAGAGGAGAAGCAACACTATCAATCAGTATACCAAATAACAACAAATAGAATCATGTGGCAGCAACCTAATTCAATCTAATGGTTATTAATAGTTTTGGCAAGCAAACGTGGCAATAACTCAAAAGACAAAGTATTTTCGGATTTCAACCATAACTCCATAAACAAATATGCCCAAATTCTCATTTCTAGTTGATCCATCAACAACCATGTTGAATAATTAAGGACAACTTACAATACTTACTAAAAATTGATTTCTTCCAGTGAGTTGCTTCCATCTTTCTAAAGTAGGTTGCTTCAACCCACTTTCCAGCCAAAACATATAAGTTGAACTGATGCCAACGGGACCCAATCTTATAGCTGCACAATATTTTTCCAGGTAAAGCAAGTACTAAAATTGTATTCACATGCTCCACAGCCTGAGGCAAAACAAATTTAGAATTTTATTATCGATTCCAATACATTAAAAAAGCCATAAAGGTATCACTAACAATCAATTTACCAACTATAAGTTGTGATGAGCATCTCAAACATATCAAGGAAAAAAGCAATTCAGATACAGTCAAAGGCCATCCAGCTCACAAATAAAAAGGTCTAATATTATATTAGGCTGACAATGATACTGATTAACATAGAAGAAATGATTAGTTCTTAAAATCAAAGTATCTACCCGCATCTAAAGTAGCTAAGAAACATTCACTGATCATTGAAAATATCAATCCATTAAAAAAATTGTGATTCTTTAGAGTTTTCTCAGTCATTTCTTCTCTCTGATATTCATCACAAAAAACATATACACCAACTTGATGTTTTAATCCATAAGGAATATCCGCAAGCAGTTCCTACTAGCTATATACAGATATTTAACTAATTGCACAACTGATACATTGTGTTATTATCACCTCTAGCTTGAATTGAAATTGTAAGGGGAGCAAAATGAATGATTAACATGTACACGTACAACTTCTGACAAATTCACACCTAAGGAAACTTTTTCTATACAAATAAGATTAAGCATAGCATATCTGAAGTTTAGAGTAAGTTATTAGTAATAAGATAACTAAAGTATAAGCTCATTTTGGAATGAGTTTTCACAAGGCAGCTTTATACTTTTCTTGCTCCATCTCTACCATTGCCATTGTTGCTCCTTCACCTATTCGTGCTCCTTAACCTTTTTAAATGGCATTCTAGAAACAGGACAAAGAAAGAAAAAGTGAAAACATTTACTATAATGATTCAATAAGTCCACTATGTAAAAAAAGACAAAATGACTAATCATTTTGATTCTAATAGAATAATAGTCTAAAACATTCTCCAAATCAGCATTGAAGAGGATGCCTTTCTTATTGCCACCTCTACCCATAAAGCTTGTCAATGTATTCTAGCCCGTGCCTCTACTTCTTCACACAGTTCCTGGTGTTGTACAGATTCTAGAAGGAGCTGTGAGAGGAGCTTAAGTTAGTGACTCAATGCGAGGAGTGACCATACATGGGAAGAAAAAGCAATCAACAAATGAACTGAACAAATTCACTATCTGATTCTTTTTTCGTACATAATATTGAAGCTTGAAACATTATCAAAATCAATAGCATTACCATAGAACAGAAGCTTAAATATATTTAAGGAGAATATAAAGACATAAAGAAATCTTAAACAACCTAAATCCTCAAATACAGACTGTATAAGTAATAAGTAATAGGAACACGACTTGAAACAGAAAAATGATATAGAAATCAATGAAAAATACTTTCCAAGACAGAGAAAAATATGGAAGACATTAAGATGTCTAGCTCAAGAAAAATCATAGTTGTGGTTTCTGGGGGTGCGAGCAATTCAGTAAAAAAGCAATATGACTTGGTCAATATGACTTGGTTGAGAAGCCTTCCTTGGAAGTTCTTCATCTATAGTGTGTTCGATTCATCCAAGAGTGTCCAGCTGCTGAGCTTGAAAGGTAGATGAAGCAAAAATCTCTAATCAGATAATGGTCTTACTTGCAAACAGAGCAATGCTTATTTGTTTATGGTCAGGCAGCAGAATAAAAAAGGAAGAGAAATACATGCAATCGGAAAACTCATAAATGACAAAGTTGAATATTCAAGTTACCCTCCAAAACTGTCATCAACCAATATGTTTACCCCACCCACATTTCACAACCAACTATTTCCCTAAATCCAACACAAACCCTGTCAAAATTAAACCCTATTTAAATAAAAAAAAATCATTTAAAGTGGAAAAAAAATCAGAAACTAAAAACTTTGGAAACATTCATGAAGGGGACAAACAAAAAACCAAATCTTGGAAACCAAAATTAGCACCCCAAATCTGAAAGTGCTGGAATTTTGGAAATATATTTCTCAGCCATTCTACCTTTCTCCTGGAGAAAAAACAGCATATCAAACACAACATTCATGTTCAAAAACAAATTAAAAGATACATAAATCCTGCTATTAACAAAAAAGTAAAAATAGTGAAAAAAATGCATTAGTATCGTTGAAGTTTTTCAGGAAAGTGATGAAGTTCATAATATAGAATTGAAAAAAAACATTACAAAAAAAATAGTCATGGTTAAGCAGAATTTACGATGGAATCGCCCTTGGAAGGACGAAGCTCCAATTGTGTTTAAGCAGAGTCGCAAAAGTTATATTCACCGAAAGTTGAGCAATGGAACCCTAAACCAAATTGAAACCACGAAAATTGCAACAAAAACATAAATCAGAATGGAGAGGGAAAGCAAAAGGGAGAAATAGTGAGAGACGGAAAGCAAAAAGGAAAGGACAGATGAAAAAACCTTACCTTCTTCCACCTCTATCTCTGTTTCCCAGAAATAGGTGAGACAAACGGTTAGTGTTCTAACTTTACGGCTCTATTTTTCGTTCGCCATGTCCTGAAACACGAAAAGAAAAAGTATGTGAATGAGGAAGTGAACTGGATTAAGCAGAGGAAGAGTGGAAGAAGGAAGAGAAGGAGAGAGACCAAGAAGAGGGTGAGAAAGAGAGTGAAATCACGTGTTTCAATTTTTTCAAAAGGAATAAAAAAAAATTGAGCGGGATAAAGGGCGGAGAGAGTGATGGAAAAAGACGAAATTCTCCTCAATTGTACACGTGTCATTAATATGAGGCATCTATTTTGGTCATTTAGTGAGCCCCTTTGGAGCTAAGATTGATAATAGATTTTTGTATGATACTTATGTATCTAGGGATTTTATTAAACAAAGTATCGTATAGTATTTTAAAACAGGATTCATTCATTATTATTCTTCTGTATGCAAAAAATTTTCCAAGTCCGATTTATGTAATTCTGGTTAGATTAGTAAGTAATTCCCTAATTAGAGTTAGTGCGTTACTTTTTTTGTTTGTGAGGTTGAGGGAATTGGGCTATATGGCCCAAATACTCTTTTTCCTCTCTTTCGTTTTGGTTTGCTAAGTCACAACAGGGCCAATCTGAATTTTTTCTTATTTTTCTAATTTAAAGTATAACAAAATAATATTATAAACTAAATAATAATGATGATGATGTAGGATGCAACCATAATTTTATGTTATTTTTCTTATCTGTGTCATTTTTTCTGCTTATGTACATGTATGAGTATATATTTATATTTTAGGTAGGATCTTACGATTCGTGTTACATTTTCGATTTACACTCCGTCCCCCAATTCTAGGTAGGATCTCGAGTTTGACAACATTAGTTGTTGTGTGTAAATGACAATGGTAATATGGGAAAGTGAAATATGTGACAAAAAAAGAGGGATACATTTTATTAAAAGTATAGATAATTTCATTTGGAATCGCATTAGATGCATATTTTTTACCATATTACGTGTTGTTTTTCACGTAACAGTGCTATAACCAATCAAGCAACCCATTGCTACAAGTTGGCTATTCACTAACAATAAGGGCCTAATTGTTTGTGATGAATTTGCCGCGAGAGAGAAACAACGTAGAGATAGAGCACTGTTCACGTTTGGTGCAACAAAGAAAATGCGAAGAGTAAAAAAAAATCGGGTGGGTCCCGCACTTTTTTCTTTCTCCGCGCAGGTGCGAAGAAAACGAGAGAGAAGTAACTTTTTTCGTGCTTTTTCCTTTTATACCCTCAACAATGAAGGTGAGTGCATTTTTTTAATTATTAGATACTTTTTAATATAGGGACTTTTTTGACTATTCATAAAATCATTTTATTTTTCTCTTCTCTATTTCTCTTCTCTTTCTCTTATTCCAATCAATACTTAAAATCTACCTTATTTCTCACTTTTTTCTCTTTTCATACTCTCTCTTCACAATTTCTCTCGTCTACCGATCAAAGCCTAATTGTGCAATAGAGTAACATGTTGTGACTTGTCACTGTAAATAGTAGTTGCAGTAAAACCATTAAGATACAACCAATATTGTTCCAGTGAATCAGCTCCCTTCTTTGTCTCCACAAAAACTAAAGTCAAAGCTTGCTGCATAAAACCAAACCCATGCATGAAAAAGTCCCACGAGATATTTTAGCAAAGGAGTTTACACTGAGAAAAAGGAAATATCTACGCAATGAGGGAACAAATGGACTATCCACATTCCATACTATAAGGGTCTGTTTGATACACTTTTTCAAAACAGTTTTTCTGTTTTTAAAAATAGACAAAAAAACAAATCTTATTTTTATTAAATTTTTTAAAAACAGAAACTGTTTTAAAAAGAGTAATTAAATAGGCTCTAAATCTGTTATACAAACAAACACATGTTTAGATGTGCAGATGTGAGCATTACCTAACAAATTGACCTGGAAAGAAAAAGTAGAAATAATTAAACAACACAATCCATGACTAAATGTCTATAAGCATTGCCAAGAATAACTCATCCCAAGTTGGTTAGGACATTTTCTAAGACCACAGCCCTTGTGAAAAGCTCCGGTATTTCTTTTGCAATCGTGGCACAGCTGAGAAAAGCTCTGAAATGATGGGTTGCATGGGTATAATCACCATTTTAGTTACTTTGAGCTATTCTTCCCAACCCAATGGATGTATGACTTGGCACAATTTGAATCAAACCGCAACATCTATTTAGTTTCTGAAAACACATTAGGTTTTATGTAAGTGAAACACCTTTCCTTGCGCACCATTTGCCCTTTGTGCATGAAGAAGGTCCATGAGGTGTCTCCTCTTGTCAGCTTCTTGAACATACTCAACTCGTTGGACAATTAAATCGGCACTTGAGCCAACAAAGAAAAGATTAACTAAAGGTATAATATTTAATTTAAAAATCTTTAATTATTTTAAATTTTGTGACAACTAAGTATATCTAATGTTTGGATCCAAATTCTATATTAATCCAACAAAATTAGTAAAAAAAAAAAAAAAAAACTCTTCTAACTAGAAAGAGGTGTCAAAACAAATAAAATGAGATTTCCGGAAATTCCCTATTTGCAGTATGAATTTGAACTTGAATACGAGATTCAATTCTTTACTTTAGATAATAAAATATGAGATTAGTAGTTAACAACTGAAATTATATAAACAAGAAGAATCATGATCAAATTTCATATAAGAAATACTTTAAGCGGAAGCTATAAAAACATATAAACATACATAACAATAGCACATGTTCTTTATCCTTAGGATATACGATATGTTGGATTATCAAGGATCAGAAAAATATCTAGATCCATAATAATCAATCACCTGAAACGGAATAACAACACTAGTGCAGAAGAAGGATTTTATACCTGTTAAAATTGACATTTTACACCGGTTTTGATACCGGTGTAGATGTTCCCGATGTTGTATCTTGAGGTTTTTACCCCGGTTATTTAACCGGAGTAAAATGTGGAGTTTTACACCGGTTATATATCCGGTGTAAAATTTCAATTTCCGTTTATTTTTTGATTTTTTGAAGAACATTTTATACCGATTAATTAGATAACCGGCGTAAAAGGTTAACTTTTTTTTGTTTCTTTCTTTGTTTTTGTTCATTCATACCCAGAGGCTATCTAAATAGCCGGTGTAAAAGACTATCCTTTTACACCGGTTATTTAGATAACCGGCGTAAAAGGTTAACTTTTTTCTCTCTCTTTGTTTTTGTCCATTCATACCCATAGGCTATATAAATTGATAATAAACAGACAATAAATTTGCTAAGAATTGGCACCAAATGTGTCCAAAATTCAAACCATTTAAAGATATCAATATGTAAACAATGTACAAAGAATCAAGTGCTATATATACAAAGTCATTTTGATGATCTTCTAGTTTTTTTTGAATTTGTTCCCCGGACTTCTTCTAAATGTTCATTTTCGGCCTTTATCTTTCTCTCTTTCTCCTCAATCATTTGCAAAAGGAATTCTGCCCAAGTTTGTCTAACATAGTCAATTTCATCTTGACCATATTCAGATGGGTCATTGAATATCTGCAAGTTCATATATATATATATATATATATAATAAATTAAACCGGCCTAAAAGTAATAACATATTTTTCATATTACAAATATAATAGCAAGAGGTTAAAAATTTTATAACATTTTCCCATTCGTCAACAATATCCGTCGAGACAATTGTTAACATACTTTTCATCACATAGTAACCACAGGCCCAACCATTCTTTTGTCGGGGCCCCTACAAATAAATACCGTAGTAACATATAATGAGTAAAAATTATATACATTAACTAGTACTATTAAATGAAAATGAATTTCAGGAAGATCAACAAACTATTTACCTTAGGCTTTACCCATTTAGGTTTCTTATTATATATCCTGATAAAAGAACATATTCATCAAAATTAAGTTGCAAATCAGGAGACAAAGAATCAATGCATATATGATAAATATAAGTTTACCTTTCAAGCATGCCCTTAATTACATCGTTTGGTTGATAGTGCATCGAACACAACCAAACAACAACATTATCACTAGGCTTAAGGATAAACAACTGTCAGTGATCGCTGCAAATAATGAACAACAATAATGGTTTATCTGAAGCAGAAACAGAAAAAAAAACTAGGCTACCAATTTGACAACAGCTAGTAACATATGTACTTACTTATGCAAATACGCTCCTAAGTAACACATTTTTTGCTCGCTATGTATCTAATTTTCCATGTAAGATTGAACTACTTCTGCAGAAAGGCAATGATTGGAGGAAATAATCTTGACTGGGTCAAAGAATCCAAATATATCGTTGTTGCCCTTTGCGATACAGAGGCGATGCAGATACCTAAGATTTTTAATCAAATGTTAATTACAGTTAGCAAATAGATTTTGAAATAGATAATAAATTTTGAAATAGTTAATTACAATTGATACAAGGTGAATAAGATACTTACGTGCACCACAACGACAACACCTCGGCGAAAAGCCACTGAGTACCATCAATAATCTCATCCACGTCACACCTTTCAACGTCGAACCATGGAGGGACACAGGAATCATGCTCCAAGTCTACTTGGTACCTATCACCTTTGAGATTCTTTAGCTTTTCAACAAAATTTTCTCCAGGCGGCTGGTCCTCAATGTCAGGTGCACAATTACTATCTTAGTGCTGACATGCATGGTAACTCTAGGAGAAAAATCAGGTGAAGCATTATAATTGCTCACACCCATAGAATGCAGTGTCTGTATCAAATTAAGTAAATATTACTAACAATATTGATAAAGTTAGTATTTTTTACACATTTCATTAATTGTGCCAAGTTACGCATACCTCCAAAACCCTTTGTTGGATCTCGTCCTTCATACTTATGCTTATCCCATCCCGGATCTCCTTTGAGAGCTTATCCCGGAGCTCCTGTTGCTTCTTCTCATTGAACTCCTGTTGCATCTTCTCCTGGAACTCCTGTTGCATCTCTCTCTGGACCTCCTGCTGGATCTCGTGCCGGATGGCCTGAAGTACCTCACCAGAGATCATTCCTGAGGTGGGGCATGCAGGTCCTCCATAGTAGTACTTTAGGCCCATACCCCAACCAGCAATGCGGACACGACCAGGGTGCTCTTGTGTTCCAATGGCAGTTGTCAAGATATCCTAATGTCCATGTGGAACAAAAGATCTTTATGTGCTCTGTTCGACCAACTCTTCCTACACCATATATATAAATTTGTCAATTAATACATTGTGTGAGAAAATGCATAAGTTGTAAAACAATTACATTGATGAATCGAAAGATTTACTTACAATCCTAGCAGCCACTGAGGTCGTGGCCTTAGATGTATAATCTCCCAATAGCTTTTGTCGGGCCATCAGCCATAGCTCATGACATCCTGGTTTGGGAGGAGGCTCATTTAAAACTGAGCCTGCTTCATCTCCCAAGTCTTCAGTCATTTTTTTCAACCTCTCTTCCGCAATGGTCTCCTTAAGCTTTACATAACCCCCACGAGACATTTTGTGGGGGTATAGATTCTTTGCGGCATTTTGCTTGCCCTTTTGTCTTTTCGCCTGTTACAAATAACACATAACAAATTAAAAATCAGTAAAAAATTTAAATTAGGTAGGCCAATTAAAAAACAACCATTGACACTAACCTGAAACTCTTCATCACGTCGGCTCTGGACAAATAACTACCATGATTCCGCGGAGATATAACTGTATTTACCTAATGGCGTTGTGTTGCCATCTTTATCTATCCCACCAAATACATAAGTCTTTGAAAGCATTGTCTTAAATTGCTTCCAACGCCCCCCCGCATATACAAGTCATTTCTTCTTAAGTCGTTCATCATCAGGGACAGTGAAGTTTTGCTACAACAATTACACAACAAAATGGTGGCGTTAGTAAATGAAGCTAAACATAGTTTTTATGTTAATATATAAGCAGCAACAATAATTGTGTTAATATTAAATACCATGGCATCTTGCCAGATCATGTTCTTGACATTCTTGTGTATGCCTTTCCAATTACTTTCATTGATACTTGCCTTGCTACGGGCTAGAAAAACAACATAACTGTTGAACTTCGCAACATACTGACCACTGGGTTGGAAGGTAACAGGATCAAACTCAACATGATGCCTCTCACTAGGGGCACGTCTGGCAGTAAAACCAGTCAAAGTCGTGGCACGTCTAGTCCTAGACCTCGTAGGAGAGGAGGATGAAGAATCATTCATGACCTCTTCTCTGCATTACAAGCTCTAATAATCAAGTAATGTCATAAACCATTCAAATATAGCAAGATTCATAAGCACTTACTATAGAATGTTAATGTAGAGTAGTGGTGACAGCAACAAATGGCAACTAGGTATAGATATGTTGTGTTTATCATTGTTAAAATGAGTTCTCTCTCAAAATCCAATACCATCATATATGCAGAGAATAATAAGTCATTTTATTTGGAGTTGGAACAAATATGTAGAGCCACAAAGCTTTTACATCTTTGAAGCATGAAGCATAAACATGGAACCACATAACTGAGGCTACATTTGAATGTCACACACTCTTATTCAGCTTCAAGGTCTCATATGTGTTTATTATATACAATGATGAATCAAACACCCAACAGAAGAATATTCATCGAAAGAAGAAGTAGGGAAACTTACATGTTGATGAACTCACCTGAGAAACAAATAAACGCACAAAAGGCAAAGTTGAAGCAGAGAAGACGAGCACTGACGATCGCGAAAGGAAAATTGAAACAGAGAAGAAGACGAGCACTGTCAAATGCGAGCTCTTGCGAACGGTGCTAGGGGAGAAGACGAAATAGAGGAGAACGGGGCGGACGAGAAAGATTAGAACGGCGGCGAGAGAGAGCTTCAAACGGCGGCCAGAGAGAATGAGAAACTTGGAGACTGTGGAGTGCATGCAGCAACGACATAGAAATAGTAGGGTAATCTGTATGAGAAGAAGAAGAGCCCGCGTAAAATGAGAATGAGAAGAAGAAAGTAATAAAATCAAAAGAAAAGATATTTAACACCGGTTCTGAAAACACCCGGTGTAATAAGTGTTCAGTTTAAGGATTTTACACCTGCTGGGTTTATAACCGGTGTAATATGTTAGGTATTTAACACCGGTTATATAGAACCCCGGTGTAAAATGTCTTTAGTTTATAAAAGCCAAATATTTTACACCGGTTGGTTATATAACCAGTGTAAAAAGTGACGCGATAGTTTCAAAATTGCCACCACGTCACTTTTTACACCGGTTAAACGTAAAACCAGTGTAAAAAAGTGTAATTCTTTTACGTTTCGTGTGCTAGTGCAAGGAATGATCACGAACAAGCAACATGCAACTAGCAACAAAAACAAGCACATTAGCAGTGACTTTATGGTTCTTCCTCAATGGAGTTTTCTTGAGCTTTCTCACGAGACTTCAGGTTTTGAATGACGACGATTCGGTGTATTGGGAACCATAACCTTCTTTATAGTGTGTTAAATCTAACAGAGTACTCATTATCCCCTTATAGGGCCACACTAATGTCTGCCCATATAAGGTCCATATCAATTAAATTAGGAGTCTAATGAACCTTGCTTTATTTCAACTTTATTTGATCACATAAAATATTGCTCATTTATGATAAATATCTAATATAATTATTAATAATATCAGCCAACGCTAACTATTAACTATTGAAATATAAAATCCCAACATATATATCATCTATAACTATTTAAAGAGGCAATAATAGGTTTTGGTGTACACATTTTTTCTTTCTAATTTTACCCTTGACCAGTGGTGGACCTACGTGTAATCGAGGGTGTGCATTTGCACACCTTGGAATTTAAAAATGTTCACTTATCTCCTATATAATTTTTATTTTGACTCCTCTCAATTTAAAATTTTGCGCCCAGGCAGATACAACTTTCATCTCAACCAGAGGCATACGGGTTTGGGTGCACTTGCACCCACACCCTGGACCTACTTGTTGTTTAAGGTGTTCATTTGCACCCTATGAAAAATTAAAAATACTACTTATTCCCTATAAAATTTATATTTTGACCCTCTCAGTATAATAATTTGCGCTCAGTGCCCTCACCTAGTCACATCTTTCATTTCATTCAGTCATACCCAATCATCTCTCTCTCAAAACTCAAAATACAACTCCTCTCATTGTCTAGCATCTCGACCCACTCTCTCTCCTGGTGGCGAGTGTTATTTTAAGTCTCTATTTTTCCCTTTTACTAGGTTCAGATTTCTCCCAATTTAGACCAAAAACCTAATCTAATCTCTATGTTAATTTTTTGTTGTAATTGGGTCTCCGTTGTTGTTTTGTTATTTTCTCTTGTATTTTTTTTAATTCCGAAACTTTTCTACTTTTTTAAGTCTGAAAACCTGTTTTGTATTATCAGAAATCATGCTTTTGTTATGTTGCAAGAAGAGTAAACATTTGCTTTTGCTAATTTTTTTGTCAAAAAACATGCGTTGTTGCTCTTATTATAATTTTGGTGATTCTAAAATTTTATACACTCACAAGCCCAGTGTCCTACGTTTGCCACTGCCCTGCCCTTGACCCACAATTCAGGACTAGATGGTTGATACAACAGTGACTTCATAAAATAGATAGTACAAGTAATCGCACAACAAATTTAAAAAAATAAAAAATGCACAGGCAGACATAGTAGTTTCTGTCTTATCACTTGTAGATTATAAATCTGTTAAATTTTTAATCATTATTTTTACTATTAACAAATAGAACTTTACATTTTAACTATTTTTATTTTGAAGGAAGCAAATATTCAAACACAAGTTATATTTTCACGAGTTGAAATTATGAAATGGATGTCTGTCAATGTTTCTTCAAAAAATAAATATTTCACACTTAGTTCAATTTTCAATGAGTTTAATGATTATGTACCGAGAATGAGAATGTAATTTGTTTTTCGCGGTCGTCTAATCATATTTCATTATGATGTCATTTTGTTATGTTACTTCTTAAAGCATTTTTACAACATTAAGATATAATTGAATGTATGTATTAAAATTTTTTACACTGCGAGTATATAATTATTAAATTCATTTTCAATTAAGTTATAAAATTATAAACTAATCATAAAACAAATCAAGATATAAGCTTGTTGATAATTATAAACTCACGAAAAACCTAAGTCACATAATCACATTGGATGTGTGCACCTTTCCATTTATTTTTGGAATGCAGTATAAAAATATTTTACATATAAACTTAATAATATTTTGACACATCATTATTTAATAAATATGACAAATCATATGTTTTTAAACTCATTAAATTAATCGAAGTGACACCTAAAGTGGGTAACAATTTTTCTTCTTAAATTAAATTAAATACTAGCAATTTTCAGGTTTATGTTTCAACAAAACTCCGCTGTGTTAAAATTTCCACGTAGACATGCAAGCTCATCTTTCACTTTTTGAAATCCAAATCTCAAACTATGAAATCCGATTTTGTTAAGCTAGCATTGCAATTATTATAAATTCAATTTTACCCCCCAAAAAAGGAGTGGTTATCGAACAAAGCGAGCCCAGCGAAGGCTCCAACGTTTTGGTTTCTTCATCACCACCACCCCTTCACCCCTCTCTTTCTCTCTCTAGAAAACCAGAAACAACAAATCGAAAAGGCAAAAAGGGGTTTTCCGAGTGAGATCTAGGGTTTCCATCGATTCGAAGAGTGGATATCGATCGAACAACAACAACAGCAACAACAACAACGAGGAGCAAGGTTAGGAGGTGGAGGAGTTGAGCATGGATTCGGTGCCTTCGAATTCACACGGAAACCTCGATGAGCAGATTTCTCAGCTCATGCAGTGCAAACCCTTGTCTGAGCAAGAGGTATTCTTATTCCCCTAACTCCTTCATTTTCCTGCGCCTTTTTCCGGTGTTTCTTCTAAAATGCGACTCGCGGATCGGGAAAATCTCTTGCGAATTGTTTTCGGTTTTTCTACTTTAGCTGGATTTGCTTCTTGTGAATCGATCTATTACTCTTTGTAGCGAAATTGAATTCCTTCTTTCGTGAAATCTGGCTTATTTTCAAGATTGAATGGCGACTAGAATGCGTGTTTATTTGAATATTCCGTCAGATTTGTGGAATTCGTTCCGGTGATTGTAGGTTTTGAATTCATTTTGGATTTGTTTTCACTATATCACGTTGTTTTGGTCCGTGAAGGTTTGTTACTTTCTGACCTAAGCCTATTTTTCATGATTAGTATCGTGATTTCTGCATTTAAGGACTGGATATGGTAGATTGTTAACAGTGACCAAGGGTTACTTGAAAAGGAGGAAAAAAAAAAATCTCCTTCTATATGCGCGTGTGTCATGTGTTGCTAAGGATTTTTCAGGACTGGGTTGTTGCTTAAGTTTTTGACCAGCTTTATTGGGGGACGAGAATAAGTGCTAGGGAATGAATGCTTCCTGTTAAATCCACAAGTGGGGACCTATGAGTGGCAGTTCGACTAAGAAGTGGAAAATGCACTTTTTGTTGGTTATGTTTTCATCACAAAAAGTAAGGAGAGTTGGATATGTGCAAAATCTGTTGCTGATCCGTGTTGTGTTGTCTTATGAACTACCAGTTATAAAAGTTGGTTTTCTGTTTTGGCCTCGGTTGGTTGGCAATGGGTTTTGAAGAAGTTTAGAGCTTTTCGAAAGTGTAATCTCTGAGTTAGGGCTACAGCCACAACATCAGGTCCATTGCATGTTTTTGCTGTTCGGATAATCTGTGATAATGTCAAAATATCGGTCGTTTAATGACAAATTTATTTTGTCCCCTTTAAATGTGGAAGCTGGCAGCAAGGACAAGGAGAAATACCAAAAAAAGCTGCTTCCTTGAGTGCACTTTTTAATAAATAAATAAAATCTTCGCTATGTTCATGTACCGCTTATCTTACAAAGCATATGTAATGGTCAAGTTAAATATTTCCTTTTTGGTTTTGTGCATCGTGCCATTGTACACTTTTGTGGGTGGGTCCACTACCCAGGTGTATGTGGATTTGGATCGATCTTTTTGGCAGAGTAGTTAATAGCAGCAAATCGCATTGCTATCCTCTGGCCGCTTTAAATTATCTGTCTGCGTCACGGTTTTTCACTGCGTAGTCCACAATAGAGATTGAAGTCTTTCGCAGACGAATCACACCCATAGTGCAATCGCAATTCTGAACGGGGACAATCCGTTTTCGACCCTTTTTGCCATAATCTACTCTTTTCTATAGGAGGATTTCTGTATTTTAGACTCTTTCTATAATCAGAAGGACTTTAGGAATGGAAACCCTATCCATTTAAAAAACCCAGCTGCCCTGGTCTCCACCACCTGTTCCTACCGTAGTGTTCTTTCAGTGCATTTTCTGACAACCTCCTGGCAACCCAAACATATTTTCTGGCAGCCCTGGCCTTTGTTACACGTGGCTCAGTTGTTTGCAGCTTTCTCTTTCACATAGCTCTGCATTTTTTGATAACGTGCACTGTCTTTTTCCCCTTGTGCTCATTGATGGTGATTTTGAGTCTAGACTATGACTTTGACAATTGATGATGAATATGTCTTTTTTATTTTATTTTTATATGCGTGTATTATAAATTATGTAATCTTGCATCCATAATCTTTGGTATAGCAGCCATCCTCTTATCCACTATCCCGCAATAGCATTTTTGGGGCCGGCTGCTTTGCGCTGCTATGTGGGATTGTCGACTATGGTTTTTTGGGTAAAAAGTCCTTGGAACTGAACCAATCATTTTCCTATTTGGGAACTGATCAATTTGGTTCTGATTCAATATAACCAAACCATACCAGTGAGTCTCAATCAATTTCGTTCTATTTGGTTAAATTGATTTTTAGGTCAAATACCTTTTTTTGAAGTTAAAAAAATTCAGATCTGACTTCACTTCTTCTTTCCCATTGCCCAATTAACAGCAAATTGGCTACAACAAAATTCTGATAGAAATAGTGTTAGAGAGAGAGAGAGAGAGAGGGAGTTAGCATCGACACACGTGCAAGTGTTGTGCATTTACACCACTCAAACTAAATTAAACAATTCAACTGTTGAATCTGTAATAATATTAATTTTGTGATCATGTATATGAAATTTTAGATGATTTAAATATTCATAGGTATATAATCTAATAGTGGATATCTACTTATATTTTAAATATATTATATTGTAAAATAAAGTAGTGTGACAAAGTATCAATTAGTTTTTGATTTGTATTAAGTTTTGTAGACTTGATCAACTTTCAATCCAACCTGTGGATTGATAAAATTTACCATGCATAAAAAGTTGAAATGTTATTAAGTGGTGTACGTATGTTAAGACTTACACTTGGTGTTGATGGATATTCCCTCTCCCCCTCTATCTCTACACAGACACATAGAGTGACACAGCCACACAGGTGTTGCTGAACTGCAAATTCTCCACTTATATACCTATGTACTTACTTCTCTGATTCAAAGGAAGGGAATGCAACCCTGATTGATTGAATATCATGAGTTTGGTTCATATGATACGTTGATTTAATGAAAAGGAAAACCAAACAGAACCAAATGTATTCGGTTATGTTTAGTTTTCATTTTTCTTCGTCTAGGTTGATTTGTTTTGATTATGGATGATCCATTGTTATAGTTACTGTAGTTTAGTTGAGATAGTCAAAATCCATTAAAAATTACAATTAAGTTTTCAATTTTACTCAGCTTTCTCAATTTCTTCGAAGACCGTACTCTATTTCCCCCAAGTTTGATAGTCTAGGATGGTTTTTCTTTCAATCTAGTATTTGTTTGATTCTCTTTTACCCCCTCCTCTGTTTTATTTCGTGATCCAACTCAGACTTCACATTTGCACTTATATATGCAGGTTAGAGTCTTGTGTGATAAGGCGAAGGAGATTTTGATGGAAGAGAGCAATGTCCAGGTATGTTTATGATTTATGTCAGCATGTTTTATATATTTGTGCTCGTCATGGAGGGGGGTTATGCATTGGTTTCATATCTTGCCAAGATTCCCCTTCCCCCTTCAATTTGTGTCTATTTTCAGTTGAGGATTCTCATTAATTGTCTGGGCTGTGTCGGGTATTCCATTTATGATGAAACCACTTTGCACATTGAATGACTGATAACGCTAAAAAGGTTATTTCATTTGCCAACAATTGCAGCCTGTGAAAAGTCCTGTTACGATCTGTGGTGATATTCATGGACAATTCCATGATCTTGCTGAGCTTTTTCGTATTGGAGGGAAGGTATTTTTTCCCGATAATATGTTTTATATTCCACATGTATTTACTAAATTTATGAAGATTACCTAATTTTTAGATGTTGAACTAAAAAAAATACTTGGAAAATCAGGAAATCCCATGCAACTTCATTATTGTGAATTTTGGTTTGACTTATTTTCTGATTTCACTGTAGAAACTAGAAAGGCCTTCCTTCTTCAAAATTTCATCAAAGTTTAGTCCCTCCAAATCCAATAGCTAGATGATGTTCAATTTTGGAAATTTAATAGCAGCAATAAATAGATTTTTTTTCGTAAATTACCCTTGTAGCGTAAAATATTCTAGATAGATGTTTAAATTTGCCTGAGTAAGCTCAGGTTGAGGGTTGTACTGCTACTTGAGTTTCTATTGGTGATAATGTACTACATTCACGTGACACCAAAGTTCAAAATTATTTTCTTAGGGAAGTTTTCTTTTGTTTCTTGCCCGCTTGTATCAGAATACGTGGCTGTCTTTTTAGTATCTTTGGTCCCTCTGACAGTAAGTGCAGTCAGATCTGATTCTAACTGTCTAATGTAGCAGCTCCTCACAAAGTCCCATTTTTAACTTAGAAATGTCCACCAGTGTTGACTGCCAATCAGAATTCAGAAGCATTTCATACTGTCTCTTAGCCTTATTTCAAATTTGAGAACTTATGTGCTATATGTTTATTTCTTTATTTTGTTTTGTTGACCCAATATTTTTTAGCATTACTTGCATTTTTATATATTTCTTGCTTTTACTTGAAATATGAAATCTGATGGTTGAATACAACTTTTTGTTGGCAGTGTCCAGATACAAATTACTTGTTTATGGGAGATTATGTTGACCGTGGCTACTATTCTGTCGAAACCGTAACGGTAAATATGAACTATTATGCTTTACTCTTTTGTGTTTTGGTATTTGAAACAGAATCATTATTTTCTCACGTCTTTGTGGGATTATTTAATTAGGGTGTTCTAGTGAAATCTTGCAGGTCTTAGTCTAGAAATGACCGAGCTTTGATTGAATATTTTGTGACAGTAGTTTAATATCTGCTTAAAGGATTTGAAAATTACTTAGTTCATCAGCAGATGTTTGAGGTCTTGAAAATTTCTGTTTTTTGGACCTCAGTCTATTATTCATTTCCTTGTGGCATATACCTGCAGTGAGAATGATGGATTACCATTTGTTCATGCAATATGCCATGTTTTGTGGGGATTATTGCAATTTTTTGGGTTCCACTTCCACTATATAATTAAAGTAGTTGTGGTCAGTCACCATACTATCAAAAAAGAAGAGAGCATATGACTTTGTTGCATTTGTAAATAATGCATTATGTCTATATAAAACAAACGGGTGCTGTAGTTCTACACCTGCGTGTAAAGAAACATCAATGTCAGAGATGTCATGTATGCCATTCCAGATGATTTGTTGTACAAGTTGATAGCTGTTATCTTTTGAATTGTATATTTTGGATGGTGTTTATTTTGCTTCCAAATGGTGTTTCTTTTGTAAGTAACGTTTTTGGTACTAATTAAGTCACATAATGCAGCTTTTGGTCGCCCTTAAAGTGCGTTATCGTCAGCGTATCACTATTTTGAGGGGAAATCATGAAAGTCGTCAGGTTTGTTCTAGTTTTTATCATGTGACCTTTCTGTCTGTATTGAATTAAAGATGAGATCAAAATGCTAATTTGGTCCTCAGAGACATTGTTAGTATTGATTGTTTTTGTCAATTTTTTTTTACTATCAATTACTACCAGAAAGTTCCTATTAATTGAATTATTTCGCACATATAAGATGAAGGAAGCAATGTACTATCTAGGACACACTTGATGGGTATTCTATTTGTGGACCAAAATGTGCTTGTCTTAAAGAGCGATACCATTGTATTTGATAGTGTAATTGTAGGGTTGGAACTTATTACTTTTAAGTGGCTGACAATAGGTTATAGTACTTGGTACAACTTGACTTCCTGGTTTGTTTAGTTGTTTTTGTATGTTTTAGCGTTGAATTCTAATGTCTGATCTTGGCTTTCTGCTGCAGATTACTCAAGTTTATGGGTTTTATGATGAGTGCCTACGGAAGTAAGTACCTGCTAAATTCTCTTTTTAGGATTCCTTTGTTTAGGATAACTTTGATATTGATTTTCATTGTCTTCAGTTAGACATAATTTAGGATGCCTTTGTTTAGGGTAATTTTGCGTCCTTTGCGAAAGGAATTTGTATCCTCGAATGTTACTTATTAACATTGCAATGACATGTTATGAAAAAGGAAAACACAAACAAATTCAGTGGACCCTTCACAAATAAAATAATGGCGGGTTCTGTCCTCTTACTATAGTTTCTTTTGCGTCTTTCTTTCTTATAGTGTTGACATTATCACATCAGTGTCCATGTTAAAGTTGTAATACTATTATAAAATATATGAATTTAATTTTTCCTATGAAGTTGATTTAAAATTCTTATTGTTTTGCTAATTGGGCTGTTTGATTTACTTTAGCTTGTTTACTATGGTATGTTTCATATTTTCCTCTGTTTGATATTTGTTTTCTCTTTCTCTCATTTTTAATCTTTTTTTTTTTGGTTTCATTTCAAAACTGTCATATTTGAAGTTGTGCAATTCTGCATCAGTTAATGTTCTTTGTATTTGATTTGCAGGTATGGTAGTGCTAATGTTTGGAAGATGTTTACCGATTTGTTTGACTACTTCCCATTGACAGCATTGGTTAGTATACTATTATGTAATTTTGGAACGGACTATAGGATATTTTGTCGTTGTCTTTGATTGGAGTTATTAGAATGTTAGATTGTCATTATTCACGGCTCCATATTGTTTTAATCTAAGTAGTGTTAATTCTGCAGGATTATTTTTTAGTTGTTTTGGGTGCCTCTATCTCACTTCCTTCTGAAAAAATCATCTTCTCTTTTGAAGGTTGAATCTGAAATATTTTGTCTTCATGGTGGATTGTCCCCATCTATTGAAACCCTTGACAACATTCGTAATTTTGATCGTGTGCAAGAAGTTCCTCATGAGGGACCCATGTGTGATCTTCTATGGTCTGATCCAGATGATCGCTGTGGTTGGGGTATCTCTCCTAGAGGTGCTGGATACACCTTTGGCCAGGTAATCCAGTTCGTTTTGTATCAAATTTGTGTTGTTTTTGCCTGTCATCATTAATTTTTGTTGATTGTTTTATACATATTGCTTTTATAGGATATTTCTGAGCAATTTAACCATACCAATAACTTGAAGCTGATTGCTAGAGCTCACCAGCTGGTTATGGAAGGATATAACTGGGGTCATGTAAATACTTGATCTCTTTTAGTTTGTTTTTGTTTTCATTCTTGGTGGTAAATGGCCTGATTTATAGTGCCTTCTTGCAGGATCAAAAGGTGGTTACCATATTCAGTGCTCCTAATTATTGTTATCGCTGTGGGAACATGGCATCCATCCTTGAGGTTGATGATTGCAAAGGACACACATTCATTCAGGTAGGGCTACTTTTTCGTAAGCAGTTGCTACGGTTAATTTTTAGCTAGCTAACTTCAAAACAATATGGTAGTTCTGTGACTGAATGCTTTTAATCTTGTGTTTAGTCTTCGGTAAATGAAATCATCTGTCTTTCTTAATTTTTAATCCCAGTTTGAGCCAGCTCCTAGGAGGGGAGAGCCAGATGTAACCAGGAGAACACCTGACTACTTCCTATGATTCAACTTTGGCTGAGTTGCTGTTGCCAGCAACTTGTGCCCTGCAGTAATGTGCAAGCTCATCTACCTGTCAAAATCAGAGTCATCAATCAAATCGATCCTTATTTTTGAAGTTAGGCTTCACTGGATGTGTTATTTACTTGAATTATAATTGAATCTTTCCAAGAGGAAGCTGAGGAGCAGGCGATACTATTGTGGGCATGTGTACCATTCCAGCATGCAGTGTATCAAATTTGATGTTTCTCCAAATTTTCCTTTTCTATTTGTTTGCAACTCTGTTGACCTTTCTTTTCTCAATTTAGTAGTCGTTAAGGGAGGATGGGTTTCTGTAGATGGATAATGCTTTAACATATCTTCTAATGGGTGTTTTATGATTTTTTACCGGTCTTATGAGAGATATGTTCTATATGAAAATGCTAATTAGTTTTTTTGGCTATTTCCTGACATGCATGGCCGCCGATGATTTTTCCTGTTATATTGGGATATTTGTAGCTATAGTTAAATTAAAAACGAGTGGAGCATAATTGCTAACAATCATGGCTTGTAACATTTGTTTTTATCTTTAAACAGGATCATCTCTTGTTCTTGAGGATTTAAATGTCATACTACGATGTGTATGTATATACGGACATTTCATACTTCCTACTAATTCTGGAAAATATTTTGTGCTTCACTGCAATTGTTTACCAACTGTTTAGGTTTGGCACAGATCTTGCACAGTATGCAGGTCTATGTTTTAGCAACTGTTTTCGAGAATGAGGCTGAGATGGGAGTAAGCACAAATGCAGTCGATCAAAGATAATTTCGATCGGCAAAGCAATATTGCCGGAAGAGCTTTAGTGTTGTCTATAATTAAGGAAATCATGTTACTAATCGGTTGACCATGTCTTGTGCTAGATAAACCTTGCCGTTAAAGGGTAAATAATGAAACTGAGTTGAGACATGAGACAATAGTCATGTGAGAGATCTAGTGCGAGCTAGAGGTAACATCAGAAGTTTCATGGCTCGTTCCTGCGTAGGAACGTTTTTTCAAATTGTCGTACTCATTGTCTTTTAATACATACAAGATCTGACGGTAGAATATTAATGAGGATCACACCTGCAAATCAGGCTAGCTATTAACATGTCCAAAAGATCTTTGTTGGTCATGAAAGGATTCATTTGATTAGGCTTTCTTCCGCCTATTCACGAACTAACGATATGATACACAGATACGATACGTATCCGATATGGTGATACGTCGTTTCTTAAAAAATATAGGATATGATACGTTTGGGATATGTATATAAAAAATTAAAAAATTCATAAATATTAGTAAATATAAAATAGAACCAGAAGTATTTGGTGCTGACATCGTAAAAATTGTGTTGTTTCTGAAAAAAGAATTAAACAATTAATCTAGCAGATGCCAATTACTAAAGCCTAAAGAATAATAAGACAATATGCAGATGCCAGCCAAATAGTCATATTTCAGGAAGTCAAAGAATAATAAAATAATGTGTGTCTTAAAATAGTCATTTGCAAGGTAATTAAAATCGGACCGGGCATTGAACCGGAGAGGACCAGGGTTCAGGGTTTTTGGATCGAATCAGGGTCGAACCGAGTTCGAATAAAATATTAATTTTTAAATATATATATACCAAATATATAATATATATACATAATATTTCAATTTATACACAAAATAACATGTCTTGGAACTAATAAAATATTATTTTTTAAATATATATATATATATATATATATCAAATATATAATATATATACATAACATTTCAATTTACAAACAAAATAACATGTAGCCTAGTGGTAAGGTGACTTATTGTGGCCTTGAGGACAGGAGGTTCAAGTCCTGTTAAGAGCAAAATCAATTATTTTTTAATATAAAGGCAGTTAAAAATTTCAAAAAAAAAAACCAAAACCGGTTCGACCCTGAACCGGCCTGTTTTGGCCGGTTCTGCCGCCGAATCGGCCGGTTCTTTGCAGGACAGTTCAGGAGGGTCACCCGGATCGGACCATGGCCCGATTCCCGATCCAACCGGTCGGACCGACCGGTCCGGTCCGGTTTTAATTACCATGGTCATTTGTCCAACACAATACACGTAAGAAGCAAAAAAAATATCTCCAAAAAGAAGAAGAAAGGCAATGACTCTGTTTGAGTCAAACAAAAAGGAAGTCTGCAAGAAGAAGAAAACCAGTGACTCTGACAAAGTAACATACCTCTCGCGGACTCACGCTGAAGACTTGGAGCTGGAAACCAGAGGAATCGTCACTGCTGCTTCAGCCTGGAGAAAGGTCAAGTACCCCTTTTTTCTTTGGTTCTTGGATTGTATAGATCATCTGGTAAGTCCGAAATTGGTGCTGTAAATTGCACGTTTTGCGTCGGAAATCTCATCAATCTTCCAATTGAAGTGGAAAAGGGGGAAGAATCATGGAGATGCGGAAAAATCGCACTTACGGCGTATCGCCGCAACAGTTATTGCGTATCGCAGCGTACGGACGACGTATCGGTGTGTTTTTTTTTTTTTTAAAAATTTGCTTCGGGATACTGTTTGAGTACGTATTTTCAGCGTATTTTACTGTATCGTGTCAGATACGTGTCCGATACGGACACAGCGTGAAAAATGGCGTATTTGTGCATCACAAGCCATGATTATAATAGTTGGACTGTCTTGTGAGTGTATGAAGATCTCGCAATACTTTTATAAGGAAAGATTAAACAAATCAGTGAAAATCTTGACACAGGCTCGTGTTGGCTACGGTTCTTTCATTAGTTTTAGAGAAATGTTTGGTTGACACCAAAATTTGACAACAAATCGACAACTGGTTAATGACGTGCAAAAGTTTGGTTAATTCAGTTCAGTAGTTGGTTAATGGTGAATTGTATACATTAACCAAACTTTTGCCCGACATTAACCATTAACCATTAACCAACTACTCAACTGAATTAACCAAACTTTTGCACGTCATTAACCAAACATTTGCACGTCATTAACCATTAACTATTAACCAACTACTTAACTGAATTAACCAAACTTTTACACGTCATTAACCAGGTGTCGATTTGTTGTCGATTTTTGGCCACGTAACACAGCTATTAGTTTTAAGTTCCTTTTTTTTTTCCCTAGCTCGTTATGTGGTCTTCCAAACTCTCTAACCAGCGAAGATCAAACAGTGCTACATAACTCTTTGCTGGTTATTCTTTGCCAATAATGACATAATGCCTAAATAGTAAATAGGGTATAGGGATCAGTCAAATTTATTTGACAGAAGCTTTTGTGAAAAACATAGTGCTTTCGGTCAATATTATTGCTCCGAATGATGGAAGGCTTCATTGCCAAAAATGGCAAGCTCAATTATTAGACTATTTCTATTCTGAAGGTTTAACAGATGAGATGGAGCTACCAAATGATCAGCCTTAATGATAGACTTGGAGTACTGTTGCCGTCAGTGCTGCTAATTGGACGTGGAGGAACTAAGAAAAGTATATCTACTATCTTTTTGTATCCATCATCATCTAATTTTTTATAATAGGGTATCATGGCTAACTATAAGATGTTGCATTTGATTTTGATGAGCAACAAATGAACCAATGGATAGAATTCCTATAGTGCAGTTAAGAGTGGAATGATAAACTTAGAATTATAATACAATGTTTGTACCAAATAACATATTGTATTGACTTATCTTATCATGCCTAATGATGAAGCATATCAACAGTGTAGTGTGTAAACTCCTTGTATAAAAAGATATAATGTTACATGTCACTTGGTAACTTGGGACCAAGCGCTATAGGCTTAAATGCAGCCAATACCACAGAAACCTTACATGCAAGAAACCCCATCATTCCAACTATGAGATTTTTTGGTGTTACGATTACTTGAAGATCATCTCCTGAGCTGTACCTCACGGCAAATGCAGCAATGCCTAAGGCCAATGCCACACTTACTATAGGGCTCTTCAATCCTTTGAACAATGCATTAGTTCCTCCCTTGTTACTGGTGATTAATTCTGAACCTGGCAATCCATCCACATATCTCTGCAACAGTAGCAGATACAAAAAGCCTCCAATCCCACCAATCAAGAAAGCAAATCCAGCATTTTCCCCAGCTGAGAGGGAAGCAACTGATGTGCCAAAAAATATCAGCACAGCATCATAAAATAGCAATGAGAACTTCAAATTTGCATATTCCCTCATGCTCTCTTCCTTTGAGATCGCAGGACTTGGGAGCAAGGTACTGTCATAAAGTCCTTTGTTGAACAGGTTTATAGGATCAGTCCCTTCCAGCTCGGTCACAAGGCGAGGTCTTAATTCCAACATGGACAAATCACTTCCCTCACCAAGCAATACATCCTCAATCTCAAAATCATACTGGAAGCCGGTAGACTGTGGCTGTGGCACCCCATCTTCTGGCAATGATGGTTGCCATTTACAACTAATGACCATTAAGGAGACACTTCCTAGGCGCCACTGACCTGACCTTAGAGGGAGAAGAAGAGTGTTGTTAGAGATATGAACTCATATGATTGTACCAATAATTATTTTTCAAGTTTCACAAAGACCGTATATTGGTTGTACAATGCTTTTTAAAACTGGAATCTGAGCCTCACATGTAAGAAGAAATATAACTGTACACAGACTTCCTAGCAAAGAGTTCAAAAGGGAATCCCAAGGTGTTGGCCTAGTGGAGCATGACAAAGTTTGTATCCGACATGTTACGAGTTCAAGTCCCCCCTAGTCCTCTTGGAGTGAGGTAAATGTAATTCCCTTCGTAAGTGCTCATTGAACCCGGGGGTTTTCTCTAACTTGGACTAAGGCGCCATCCGCTCGCTCTAAATTTTTAATTTTTATAAATAAAAAAAGGAGTGCAAAAAGGGTATTTTCCTCAGTGCTTAAGGTACTTTGAAATTGAAGGCCAAGGGTGATGTCTACTGAACTTTAATCACTCCAAAAACGAATAAAACATCCTAGCAAATAATGCAAAGGGGGGAATTTCCTCAGTACTTAAACAAACTTGAGGCCAAAAGATGTTGATTAAAGGTACTTTAAAATTGAAGGCCAAGGATGATGTCTACTGAATCTTAATCACTAAAAAACAAATAAACAATAATAACATACCCGATTCAACACTGACCCAAAGAGCCTCAAGTCTTGCAATTTTTGGACCCTCAAAAATGAATTCATCAACAGAACCTCTTTGGAAATGAAGAATATCTCCTGATTCTGTAGAATGATCCGTCATCAAACTCACAGGGATTCTCTGCAATATGGAGTTTCCATCTTCATCTATCAAGCATAGGAGAATTCCAGCATTGAAGTCACTTATACCTGAGCCATATAAGTTACTGGTACCTAACTTGACCCTGAACAAAGATTTGGATCTATCCTCCTTCAAGTAAGATGAAACATTTTCTACTGACGTATTTGTGTACACTTTCACTTCGGAGGCTGGCAAAAGTTGCGAAGGTCTGGCATAACTCCGAAAATCTGTGGCACAAACCACTCAAAGATTGGCTAATGAATTAAAATCTTATGCAAAATCAAAGTACATCTTAAGAATATTAACAACCAAAGAGTACTCTGATGCTAATGGAAGCACTTTTTGGTCCAAAACACATGGAAAACAAACCGTGTTAGCTGGTATCAATCATTGCATCCAAGAAGCATGGAAATGATTAGTTTAGGCCATGCTAACACAAGCTAGGTGAATTCAAGCTTCATGAGTGCTTGACTCAAGAAAGTATAAAGTATAAACCCATGATACTAAAGTGACCAGTGAATACATCTTATCAAAAAAAAAAAAAAAATTCACCAGTGAATACAAATTTTGTACTTCTTACATAAACTACGTTGTAGATACACACATCAGATGACTCCAACACATTTTGACAGCCAAAATCAACCAACTACAATCATTTGAGGCACAACACACAGAAATATTTAATTTGCTAAGACTTGCAATTATGATCGCAGCTTTGAAAAAAGGTAGGTTGCTTTTAAAAAGTAAAGATGTGACCGATATTTTAACCAAAACAAATGATATAATTATTGTTATGGTAATTAAAGTTTCACACAATTGGCCAGATATATGCAAATCAGTGAAAAGTGTAAAACCATATCAGCCTTGACTAGACAACCAGCGTGTATCGTCTTTCAAAGGGGAAAATAGTTAAAAACCTAATTGCTTAAAAAGCCTCTTCAAAACCTTCCGAATTTCCAATCAAATTTTTGTTTTTTTTTTCTTTCCAGTTAATAACAGAATATCGTAAAAACGTTCAAAATTTATCAATCCCAAAATAGAGAGATAGATAAACAAAAAACAATGAAAAACCATTTGAATGAAGCTAAAAGTTAAAATTTCAGATTTTTAATAGTTTTGTCGAGAAATTGTTAAGTGGGTACCTTGAAAATCAGTATCAGACAATTTGGCTCGAGTAGCAAAGCGCAAATGTCTGTTTTGGGTTGAAGTCCTTCTTGTTATTGGATGAATAGGCGAGGACGAGAGATTTCTGCGTGTTTTTGGCCTTTGAAAACCATGATTGCGATTTGCTGAACTTGAAGGTATCATAGTCCTAACTGGAATTGCCTCCATGGCTATAGCTCTGAACCCTTCCCACGCGCAGTGATTGCATTCCAGACCAGGCACACAAGCAAGGTCCAAAATTTGAAACAAAGATAGTGAAGAATACCAAATATTAGCATATAAAATACAGCTGTTGAGACCTTTCAACATGAAGCGTTTGTAGTCCAACGGTTAGGATAATTGCCTTCCAAGCAATAGACCCGGGTTCGACTCCCGGCAGACGCAGCTTTTTTTTACGTTTTATGTCTGTTTAATATCTTTACTTAATTCCTCTGCATGTTATCCAATTTTTTTTTTGTGCAGAAAAAGCATTCGGCTGAGTAGAACCCAGGACCTGTTGTTTCACAAAAGCAACTCTGCATATTATCCACTGATCGAGACAGGTTGGTTATTTAATGATTCTTTATTTACATTTAGCATATAATTTATGGAAAAATATAAATTAAAATAAATTTATGCTTTTTCACTTACAATTTTTATGTAGGTTAGATTCTTCACTGGTGAATTTTTTTATTAGGTTATAATTTTTTACAGAGAAATTAGATGAAAGAGTTTTTTTTTGAAAAATTTGAGATATAGAGGCATTTTCAGCCCATACGAAAGTTTATTGTTTAAAAAATTCATAGTTGTCACAATATTTTATTAATATTTTTTATAATATTTATTGAGAAAATTATCCATAATTACTACATATTTAGTATATTGATCTTTTTGCTTATGAGTACATAACTTTGTCTCCTGAAAATTGATTCTTATTATTGCACCTTAATATTTGCCATCGCTGAAACGACAAAAGGAAAATCCTCGACCAAAAATTAAAAAAGGGTTAAAAAGAGATCTCATGCCCCACTTTAGATTTGCAGTGATTTTCCATCACATCTCAAAAAGAAATATCCCACTTGTATGTAATGATCTAATTCAAGATTTTTCTGTAACATTTAATTTTTATATGGCATGTCTTATATATGCCACACTTATATCTTCCTTTGAGGGAATAAAATGACTAGTCTCTTATTCACAATAGAATATTTACTTATTTTGTTTGAGAAATTGGTTTTTGTTTTCATTTTTTTTAGACCACTGTGTTTAGGGCCTTTGGCCCCAACTGTGTTAGAAGTAATTCAAATAAATAGAGTTAGTTAATTAGTGTAACTAATAGTGTGTTAGTTAAGAGTTTGTTAATTAGTAGTTAAAGTGTGGGCTTTGTATTTGGCCTAATATGGTCCAACTTGTGGCATATTAGTGTGTGTATGATGCATAAATAGAGACCTTAGTCTCATAATCAATAACAAGTGCAGTGTGCATATTCTATTCATTTTCTTATCTCTCTGCCTTTCATCTCTTTCTCTGCCTTTCATCTCTTTGATACTAGTGTGTGTGTGGGAGTGGAAATACAAGGAGTGATAAACATAGTGTGTATGTGGATTTCTGCTCCAACAAATGGTATCTAGAGCTATAACGATCTTGGGACAGTCCATGGAGATGGAAAATATGTGTGGCGATCTTTCAATCCCTCTACCGGTTCTTGATGGCAAGAACTTCAATCATTGGGTTGTGAAGATGCGTGCGACATTTGGTTTCTGTAACATCCCAAATTTTTAAAAAAATTGTTTTAGCAATAAAATCCCGAATACTTGAAGGTAAGTCGTAGAGACTGATCACCCCAATGATTTATTGAAAGTATGAGGAATTATTTTGATTTATTTTAAATAATTGATTTATTATAAATAATTATTATTTATGATGTCAATTTAAATTAATAGACAGCGTAGACGTATGCTGTTTTTAATGTGAATTCATCAACTGAGTTTTTATATATGTTTATTGTTTGACGTGGTGACGCGTAATTTTTGTTGACTAAGAAAGTGGTTAAATTAAATCAAAATAAAATAAAATTTAAGAATTAATATTTAATATTAATTCATGGTTCAAAATTGGTTGAATAATTCTTATGAATATTCGCCGTATTTTGAATTGTCGGGTAATTTTTTTTATCCGCAATAAAAATTTAAAATGAATTCTGATTTCGATGAAAATCGAATTGTAACTTATTGTGATGATGCTTGAGTGTTTTTAATTGTTTTTATTTTTTATAGGTAATTTATTTATCACGCGGTGAATTAATTTCTAAGTAAATTAATTTACGGGATTTATCGGCGAGCAAATTATCGTTAACACGATTACTTGATGCTGTAATTTCGTGACACCAAAACTCTAAGATTAGACTTAGATTAGTGAGAAAGCTTGCTAATGTTGTGAGGTGTCAAGATTATGCGGGTTATTAGAAAATCTAGTGTCAAAATCTTTAATTCTTAGTGTTGGTTTTGTTGTTGTAAATGTTTTAGAAAAATAAGAATTTTTAGTGTTGTTAAATTTATTAAACCTGTGAGGGTAATTGGTAATTTTAATTGTTAATCTAAATTTTTACTTGATTAATATGTTAGTGTTTGTTAATTAGGTATTTTAAGAGTTTAATCTTTGCTTTGGTTTTGAAAGAAAATCATTTTCAAGTATTTTTAAAATTAAAAGTTTAGTTAAAAAGTTTTTGAGAAAGTTATAAAGGTTTTGAGTAAGTTGTAAAGTATTTAAAATATTATTTTTAACTTGTCTTAGTGTTTTGCAGTGTGAGTATTAATAAACGAATTTTTGGGGTCGTGTACCCTAGGGGTTTGTTTGCAAACCATGACCTAAGAGTTACTTTTGAATGATTTAGAGATTTTATGAGACTTAGTGGTTTTGTCTTAGGATTGTTAAGGTCGTAAGTACGTGCGTGCGAGAGTTCGTGATGTATTTGGTTGTAGCGTGGACTTAGAATTCTTTGGAAATGGCACTTCAGATTCAATATTTGATGTTATGTGATTTTGTAAGGGCTTCTTAGATATTGCTTAGTGATGTATGCTTGTTATTGTATGCTTATATCTGATAATTATTGATATGTGAATGCGAGTTGTTGTGAATTGCTGGACTGTTGTGATTCTGAAATTGATAATATGACGTGCTTACATGTATGCTTAGTTGTGTTTTGAGATATATGTTGTTGATACTTGTGCTGGATAATTAAATATTTATTTAATTATGCCATATTTGAAATATCATATGCATTGATATGTTCAATTGAGTATGTGAAATGCATCGACATGCATAATGGTAACTTCGACTTGAATATCCTAAGAAGAGGGAATCGTAAGGGAATTCAGGGTCGTCATTATGTCCTAGGGACGTTTAACCCATCGCATGGAACATTATCGAATTTTGGGATGTACCAAACGATTGACCATTGCGTAGGGTATTCCGGAATCATATGCACTGGCATATAGCTGCATCAATAGGGAATTATGTGCATCCTTACTAAATTGTTCTTTAATGCCGATGATATGATTATTTATATGTGTTGGAGAATATGGTTTCATATTATATTATGTCTGTATAATATGATTGGCGATCGTATATGCTGTTATATTGTATCTGTCTTTTTGTAAGAAGTTGGCCCTTGCCCGTGGTTCTTTTAATTAATGATTGTAACCCAGATAATGAAGACTGCAGAGTATTCGAGACTGCTGACAAGTGTAGCTGAGGATAGTCCTATCTGGCTATCTGCTTTGTGTGACAGTTTAGAGGACTAGTAAGTGTTGTAGTGTGCCGACCAGCTATAGGGTGTTTAATGTATTAATTACGATGTTGTAATAAGTATACTATGTTTTCGAGACTTGAATTGTAATTGTGTGCAATGATTAAGTAAATCTACTTGCGTGGTTATTGTGATTTGAACATGGTGTTCTATTATTCACCACCTTTCAAAAATGCTGCAATATTCTGACTACTATTTTAAAAGAAAAAAAATTAGATCCACATTTTTTAAAACCATGCAAGCAGCGTATTCTATTTTCAAAAGTATTTGAACTTTTAAGAGTATATTAGATCCGTAGTGCTCCGAAAACGGGGTGTTACAGTTTCCATGAGGTGCTGAAAACTGTGTAAGAGGGAATTCTAGGTGTGGAAGGGAGTGCTTTCAAGAAGAAAGATTGCTTAGTCTCTCCATCATCCGTCAATGTGTGGATTGTGAAAATTTGGAGAAAATTATTGCTTCCAAGTATGCTAAAGAAGCATGGGATATGTTGCCCCAAACTTATCAAGGTACTGAAAAGAAGAGCAAAGAAGACAGCAAGTTGCAGGCAGAATCAAAGCCTTCAGGAAAGAGCAAAGAAGACAGCAAAGAGCTTCAAATTCAGAATCTTTCTGCTGTTATCCAACAACAATCAATTTCTTAGGTGGTGAATCAAGAGGATTGTTAATCTGAAAAGGGGAAAAAGAATGGTGCGGGCAAGGAAGAAAAGAACAACACAGAATCAAGATCAGAAATCAAGCAACACAGAAACAACACAGAAGGATCTGATAGGTTGATAGAAGCAAAAACAAAGGTAGAGTTAAAGCCTATACCTTCAAAAGAGACACACGATGAAGCGACTTTCAGAGATTTGGAGGAAAATCGCGAGAAGAGGAAGGTTTCAACTGAGGGTGCGCAGATCAAGGTGAGGGTTTGGGTGTTGAAGTGTGATCAAGAAGGGATCGTCAAGAATATGGGTGAGCCGAAATTGCCGAACAGTGGTGATCTGAAAGTGACCACGGTGGTTGCGAAGATGAAACAGAACAGAGGCGCTGCAATCCTTTGTATCATGCGTGGGCATCTGGAGCAGGACAGGGATGCGATCGAGCTTGATATTGAGGCTGTTGACACCGAGACCCTTTGGGAGCTTGATCGATTGGTGACAAATTGGAGAAAGATGGTGAGTGAATCACCATTGGAGCAAGCACCGGGAGATCCAACTCGGCTGAATGAGGGATGGCCGCCACCTAAACCGTCGTACTCGATCTTGGAGAGAGAGGTGTTTTCAGCGGGAACATCGATATGGACCTTGAACGTGGCAGTAGATCGTCCTCCATGGGATCCATTTGGACTCGGCCTATTTGCGGCGACTCTTCCAGAAATTTGAATCGCTGAATGCAGCCGTTCACTGGGTCGCGAAGGGAAGGTAGCGTGTCATCGTGGAGAAGAGGGTTTAAGGATTTTGATGAGAGTGGTAGAGGGAGTAACAGAGTTGTAGAAAGAGTATTGTGGTCATCGAAGGATTATGAGAGAAGGGATGTGAAGTCTCCCACTTGGTCGAAGGATTCTAAGATGAAAAAGATGACAGGGACAAAGAAGGAATTTCAAAAATTTGGTCAAGATTTTGACTTAATGGGCCAAGCCCAATGCTTGCAAAAGAGTGAATGGGTAGTGATCCAGATTCAAGGTCATTAAAGACATTTGATTTTCAATGGGCCAAACTCAAATTAGTGATGAAAATGAATTTGGGTCAATTTTAATTTTCTTGTTGACCTATTGGGCCAAGTCCAATTCTTTAAAGGATTGCAATGGGATCCATGAGGAATATATGTGTTGTATGTGTTAATAATGTGTGCATTATAAAAATACAATTTAGTGTAATAAAATGTGTAATTAGGGTGTTTGAATTACATTGGAGTGTTGGAAGTAATTCAAACAAATAGAATTAGTTAATTGGTGTAACTAATAGTGTGTTAGTTAAGAGTTTGCTAATTAGTAGTTAAAGTGTGGGCTTTATATTGGGCCTAATGTGGTCCAATTTGTGGCCTATTAGTGTGTGTATGATGTATAAATAGAGACCTTAGTCTCATAATCAATAACAAGTGCAGTGTGCATATTCTATTCATTTTCTTATCTCTCTGCCTTTCATCTCTTTGATACCAATGTGTGTGTGGGAGTGGAAATACAGTTAGTGATAAACAGTGTGTGTGTAGATTTCTGCTCCAACAAAGTGACACCTCAGGGCAGGGGGCAAAGACAAAAGGGATACATGGGGGGAGTTATCACCTCGAAAGTTTTTAACTCCATTTGTATTTCAGTACATAAATGTCTAGCTTCCTTCTAACCACCTTGCTAAGTAGATATTTCAGTACACAAAAGCTTTGGCAATCCTTTGTGGCCCCTCTCTATTCAAGTCGATGTTGGCTCCGCCATTGCCTCGAGGTATCCCTAAGGCTTTGGCTCTTCTGACCGACTATGAGACAATTTCTAAGTTCGTGGTTTAGTCACACTTAGAGCATCCACAGCGCAGGTTGTGAAACACGGTTGCGTTATTTCTGCTGCATTGTTGGCGGCCACATGTAAACTTACGTTCTTTTAATTTTGCCTTGCGTCAACATTATAAGGAACGGTGGCGTTATGATTGCGTTGAATAAAGTAATAGGGCACACATAGAAATGTAAGACACGGCAAATAAATAACGCCCATTGTGGGTGCTCGGATCGGAAGCTTCCTCAGTTCGCACTTTTGCTTTTCCTCAGGCCCACACCTTCTACAAGATTTAGTTCACGCTAACTCCTCTGTCTGTTATCCACCTTTTTGTAACTTATACTTTTGAATCCTATTATAGATTGTGTCTTATTCAGAATGATTTTTTTATCTTTATTTTAGTCATGATCACATGACATATTTCACTGTTCCAAGTTCAATGCAAACCAATGTTTGCAGAATTGCTTCAGAGGGAAAAAAGTCATTTCAAAAGGTAAAAAAAAAAAGGAGAGGTACGAGGAAGACATGTTGTTGTATGGCTATGTCAGATAAGTTAATTAACTTGGTATTTCATTATATTAGATCATTGTTTCCCCATGAACCTATAGCTTCTCTACTAAGACCTGTGAGGGTTTCAAACTTTCATTCAACTTGGGCTGTCACCTACAGAGTCCTCCATTTCACCTATACAGCTGCAAGTGGTAAAACTATGGCAATAAGAAGGTTGCTAGTTTCACTCTCCACTATAGCGATCATAACGTAGACATAGGTTGAATTCTATGATACTATCTCTTTTCCTATTTACTAGTACGATACTCGTGCATTCGCAAGAAGCACGCGTTGTTTAATACGCTTAATATTTTAAGACGATGGTTATTTATAGTAAATGATATTTTTGATAATGTATTAAAAATTAACTAATATATAGTGAACGTAAAAGAAATATTAAATGTGTATCAAATATTATTATTTATGTAATTGTGTGACTTGTGTATCATATATAGCTAAGATGAAACAAACATAGTTAGAGTTTTCTTGATTAGATAGATAGATAGATAAAATAGATAATAGAGATACATGCATAAAATTGATATATGCTCAAAGACAAAGAAATTTTACCGACAATATATAATTATTAGAATATAGGAAAGTATCCTAGAAGATAATATAGAAATTATAAAATATTTAAGATTTATAAAATATCATGCATAAGATATTTATAAAATTGATTTATCCTAAAAAACGTTGACAACATGTAATGTTTTCCTGCCGATACTTGAAAGTAAGATAATATTTATAAATAATAAAAAAAATTATGAAAATTGATACGTATTTAAGTAATGTTTTCTTGTCAGAACTCAGAAACAAAATAATCATTTATAAAAATTAAATACATTTATAAAAAAAATAAAAAGTAATTATACCGACATGTAATGTCTCCCATTATACGACTCAAAAGCAAAATAATCATTTATAAATAACTTAAACGTTTATAAAATTGATCTGTGTCAAATACGATAAAATTATACCGACAACATGTAATGTTTCCCCCGGCGAGACTTAAAAGTAAAATAATCATTTATAGATAATAAAAATATTTATAAAAATTGATATGTGCTCAAAGATAACGAAATTATAGCGACAACATGTTATTTTCTCCCGTCGGCACTCAAAAGCAAAATAATCATTGATAAAAAAATAATAGCATTCATAAAAACAGAATATAAAAAGTAATTATACTGAAAACATACAATATGTCATTAGAATAAGAGTTATAAAATTAGTATGTAAGAGTCAAAAGTAAAATAATCATCGATAAATAATATATAATAAATATATTTATAAATTTTGATATATTCTAAAAGACGATGAAATTATACTGATAACATTTTATGTTTCTCCATCTGGCCTAAAAAAAAATAACCATTTATACCGATAGTGTGTAATGTTTCTCCCCGTTAAGAATCAAAAGTAAAATAATCTTCTATAAATAATATATAATAAAGATATTTATAAATTTTGATACGTGATCAAAGACAGTAAAATTATATTGACAATATGTAATGTTTTCTTATGTATAAATTATATTTATAAATAAAATAATTATTTATAAATAAAAAAAATTATAATGGTAAAATATAAAAATATAAAAAATAAAATTAATAAAAAAAGAAAGAGAGAAAGAGGAAGAGAGAAAGCAAAAAGAGAGAGAGAGAGAAAGTCAGAGAGTGACGTAGAGAGAGAAGAAAGAGAGAAAAAGAAAGAGAGAATCACGTGGGAGAGAGAAGATAGAGAAAAAAATGAAAGGTGAGAGAGAAAGAGTTAAAAGTGGGAAGAAAAAATAATTTTTTAGTGAATTCAATTTTTAATTTTATTTATTTTTATTTAGATTGACATATTTGCTCCTTAAAAGTACAAGTTTTATTAAAATAAGAGGTCTAATATTATATTTGTGTTAGTAGTTTGTTTATAAAAATTTGTTTATAAATAGGCTTAAATACTATTTTGGTCCTTTAACTTATTTTTAAGTTCAATTTAGTCCTTTAATTATTTTTTCGGCCAAATAAGTCTTTTAAGTTTTTAAAGTGGGCCAAATAGGTCATTTTCGACCAAAAGTTTTTCAGTTGAGCCAAATAGGTCCTTTAAGTTTTTAAGTTGGGCCAAATAGGTCCTACGTGTCAATGACTCATTTGGCCCAACTTAAAAACTTAAATGACTTATTTAGCTGAAAAAATAGTTAAAGGACTTATTTGGCCCAACTTAAAACTTAAAGGACTTATTTGGCCCAAAAAATAATTAAAGGACCAAATTGAACCTTAAAAATAAGTTAAGTGACCAAAATGGTATTTAAGCCTTTATAAATATTAAATACATTTATAAAAAATATAAAAAGTAATTATACCGACATGTAATGTCTCCCGTTACGACTCAAAAGCAAAATAATCATTTATAAATAACTTAAACATTTATAAAATTGATCTGTGTCAAAGACGATAAAATTATATCGACAACATGTAATGTTTCCCCCGTCGAGACTTAAAAGTAAAATAATTATTTATAAATAATAAAAACATTTATAAAAATTGATATGTGCTCAAAGATTACGAAATTATAGCGACAACATGTTATTTTCTCCCGTTGGGACTCAAAAGCAAAATAATTATTTATAAAAAATAATAGCATTCATAAAAACAGAATATAAAAAGTAATTATACTGACAGCTTACAATGTTTCATTAGAATAAGAGATATAAAATTAGTATGTAATGTTTCCCCCGTTAAGAGTCAAAAATAAAATAATCATCTATAAATAATATATAATAAAGATATTTATAAAATTTGATATATTCTAAAAGACGATGAAATTATATTGACAATATGTAATATTTTCTTATTTATAAATTATATTTATAAATAAAAAATTATTTATAAATAATAAAAAAAATATAATAATAAAATATAAAAATATACAAAATGAAATTAAAAAATGTTCATAAAAAAAAAGAAAGAGAAAAAGAGAGAAAGCCAAAAAAAAAAGAACAAAAGAGAAAGAAGACAGAATCACATGAGAGAGAGAAGATAGAGAAAAAAAAGTGAAAGGTGAGAGTAAAAAAGTTAAAAGTGGGAAGAAAAATAATTTTTTATATGAATTTAATTTTTATTTTGATTTATTTTGATTTAGATTGACATATTTGTCCCTGAAAAGTACATGTGTCATTAATATAAGATATTTAAAATTGTAATTTTGGTAGTAGTTTGTTTGATTATATAGATAGTAGATTAGAAACAAATGAGGTCTTTTTCTTTTTACTAAATATAAAAAAAAACCCTCATTTTTAACTACATTAATTACACTTTTCTGTATTTGTCCTTATTTACTATGAGACCAATTTATAATATTTATTAATTTGTCATTAATTATGTCTCTCTCTCTCTCATTTATTACAAAGAGTAATTTTGGAAAACATTTAAAAATATGACATCATTAATTGAGATTTACTCATTCCAATATACCTCATTGGTTCTTGTAATTTTGTTATATATTTCTTATATATATATATATATATATATGAACGGAGATAGTATCAATTAGGTCTTTTATCAATGAATTAATGAGACCCATGTGAACCTTAATTATTTTGTGGAAGTACATAATGCTACATGCCTAGACAAAGTGTTAGGCACTAATTTAAGAGACAATTATAGGTCACCAACCCAATGAATTGTTACCTATCGATTTGGGTTATTATGAATAATCAATTGATACAAAGAAGCTTTATTGTAAAACTAGTTACACATCTTCGTGTATACCCAATTTGTTTTAAATGATATACATATTTTTTTATTTTAAAATTTGTATACATTTTTAGTACATGTTTCAATTTTTTTTTTGTCAAATAAAAGTTTGTAATCAAAATATTGTTCAGTAAAAACTATGATCGGATTTTATAGAATAAAATCAATAAATTCAAACATACTTATAATTTTATAAAATATAATATTAGAACCCATTTCTAAAATTTAATAGTTTGATTTTATTTTTTTATTCGTCACAATATATAATTGTATAAATAGAGTAATTTTTTAATATAGTAAATAACCTTTTATAACAGGAAAACTTATATATATATTTTTTCCCTTTCTTTTTGTTATTTTATCATTTTATTGATAATGAACATAGTAACTTTACTATCGGTTTTACACACGTTAAAAAGTCGTTTTATTATGTATATAGAGAGGAGGGGCTAAGTTACTCCAGAAGTAACTCTTGACATATATATTCTGCTTAATAACTCATTATAGATATTAAATTTCTCAAATCCAACCGTCAAATTAAAAACTATTGAGTAGATCAACACCACAAATTTTCATAAAGTTTTATAATTATTCACAGTACTTTATCAAATAACTTCAATTGAATGTAATATAATTTTTTTTAAAAAATATAAGTAAATGTTGACTTAAATAGTTATGAATGTCCAATTTAATTGAAATTTGGTATGTATGGTTATTGTTAATATAATATGACAATCTTCAACGGTTGACTTAAAACGTGTTGACAACACTTTTAACCTTATACACCTTCAAATATTATTACTATAATGCTAGATGCAAATAATAGAATGCTTATAACATGTTGAACTTTAGATACTATTTGTTTGTAGTTAGTCCTATCTTTAGTGTCTCTAAATACAATGTGTTGATTCCTTTGATTTCCATTTCCACTGATCCACATTGACCACCGTAGATGATGCCTACAATAAAATAAATGTTACATTTTCTTAGAATAGCTAGCATCTCAAATTATATATATAAACTATTAACTGAGAAAAAACCATCTTACCTCCAATTGCTTCATTGCTAGCACGAATCTGAACCGCTTCATCCCAACTCTGTATGACGTGTACAGATTAAACAATAATAGCATGAATATCGATATATCTATTAATCTGTTTCGAAAAATGAAAGTCTTGCATACAACGTCAGAGGTAGTGAATAGTGATGCATTGGGCTAACTTTGCCGTGAAGAAACTAAAGTCTCTAGCCAATAACCTTTAGGCCATATTCTACATATTGACTTGGTACTGGTAGGAAAAATGTTAATTCCTTCAAATGTTAATTTAATGTACAAACCTTAATATATTTTTTTTTTGAAAAAGCAAAACAAATTTTTTATTAGATTTAGATGATCAGGCTTAAGATGAGCCAAAGTCACCCATGTTAAGTTATACATATGAGTTTGTCACTAGAGCTCCCAATCTCAGGACACGATCAAAGTACATATTCTCTATCTCCAAAATGTACACAAAACAAAAACAAGCGTTTACACATTTTCTAAACACTCTTCAAAACTCAACAACACTCTTCAAAACACCCTTAATATTGATATGATGCCTGGGAAGAAACAATTGAGAGAAACAACTGTGTATTATATTAACTACAATCTTTTTTTTTTAAATGTATGCTATAGCTAGAGGTAATTAGAAGGATGAAATTCCACCGCAGACAGTGACTTAAGAGATTCTAGAATATTTTTTTTTATATAAAAAAGGAGATTCTGGAATATTGAGTTGCATTACCCCTATTGCTATTGAATTTAGTGTGTGTTTAGATGAGTAATTGTCATACATGATTTTGAATAAAAATGATTTGGTTAAAATTCAGTCTCAAGTGAAAAGTGATATATAATGTTTGCACAGAAGAAAATCACTTTTAATATTACTCACCGCGGTGTATCTAAACATATATACATGCGCAGAATTAGTTCTCTCCTACTATGAATTTCCTTACAAGAAAAATATGTTCTCGCATTTGTATGTCAGAATAGATATCTAGAAAATAACACAAATTAAGTTCTTGGTACAACAACAATGCTATTGAGTTAATGCAACTAAATTAATCAACTGATGTAAAATAATCTAATAGACTGCGCCAGATATGCATTCTCTCTTTCTAAAATTAAATTTATTAAAGAAACATAGTTGCTTCATCTGGACCGCAAAGAATTGTGAACATAAAGTTGAATTGCTGAAAAGCATATAATTTGACATCATCGAAGTTTCTGATTTGTGTATAAAATTAGAAACTACGTTTACAAAACTCTGTTTTGACTTTTTAACCAAATGTTTGGTTAAGATTTCAGGTGAATAAAATCTAGTTTGAATGTCGTAAACTGGATTTTGTTGGAAGCAAAAAAATCTTAGCTTTTTCGTTACAGAAAAATGGATTTTGAACGTAGGACCCACACAATCCTTTATATTTACACATCAAAAATAATTCTACTCTTATCATCCAAATGAAATCAATTTTTTTAACATACTTTTAAAATATTATTACCAAACACAAATCAATTTTTTAAACTCAATTTTTTTAGAATTAATTCTTTTGACATCAATTCTTCAGAATCAATTCTATCAAAATCTAAAACAAACGGACCCTTGAATCAAATATCTTCTATTAAAAAGAAAATGATTGAGAATTGTGATTGGAACAACCATTCCCTCGTAACATTATTTGACCTTACTTGAGAAGCTTCCTCAGTTCGCACTTCTGCTTTTCCTCTTCCTCCGGCCAGCAAGTCAGCAACGAGCGACAGTAACACAAGACATAGGCTTAGAACAGCATGTGATCCCCCAAACTAGAAACAGTTGAATCGATTAGGACAGCATCAATGAACCATCTCATGAAATTTGACTTTTAGGTGGCAATAAAGGCAAGCCAATAAATATTATATATTTAAACATTTTTCATTAATCATGATTTATAATATTGCTTAAAAAATGATTTAAAATAAATCGTTATGACCAAGGTTTTTTTAAAAAAAAAGTTTCGTAAATAAGCAACAAATTCTCCATAATTATTGTTACAAAATATAAGCAACAATTACATACTTTTAATCTATTAAATGGTGTTAATTCAAAATTACCCTTAATTAATTTTAGTCTATTTTTATTCCCTTGCAACTCTTTGGTTCCTATGCCTTTCATTAATAAGAACAATTTAGGAATTACAATTTTTTTTTTAATTTCAAGACTATTAATGAGAAAGAGTATATTTCTTAAGGGGTGTGCAACAATTATTTTTTGTTTATATATGAAAACAGAGGGAGTATGCAACATCATAGTTTTGATGTCTCTGTGACCGCAATGCGTCGCGAATGAGGCCATATCAGGTATTCAGATTGTCTATGGTCAAAATTTTCACGCATTCACACAGTGAGATGATCTGGACCATCCGATCTTAATCGGACGGTGCACATTTTGAGTTGAGTAAATGAGATACAAAATTCAATTTGGGAATGTGCACCATCCAAATAAGATTAGATGATCCAAATCATCTGACTGGGTGAATACGTGAAAAATTTGATTGCATGAAATCTAATTTCCCGTATTTGCTGTAACTAACTATGATTCTATGCTATATTAAGGGTCCTAAGCCATGATTTCTTTTTATCAACACTACGACCGTGATTTAAAACTCTGGTTACGATTTGGTCTATATAATCAACTTTATTTGTTGTTATTGCAATATTTAATATTTAAATACAAAAAAAGTTTGCACCAAATAAATAGCCAAAAGAGTTTTAAATGTAAGCCCATTTTGAAAAAAAAAGGGGTTATCCTTTTTTTTAAGTCCCTTTCCAAATTGCTAGATGTATCAATTAATTTTGACAAGAATACCCCTAATAAATTTACATTGTTTTTTTGTAGTCAATTGTAAATGATGTGATTATTTATATCTCTTAAGTCAATAATTGAATGATAGTTTTGGAAAAACAATATACATTATAGACAAATTAAATGAGTTAACTAATTATTTTAATTTGTGTGTTTTTGTTAAATGGGCAGTGGCGTATCCAGGACCCTGGGTCAACAGGGTCAAACCATTTAACTTCAATTAATAATTATTATATTCTGTTTTGTAAGTATGTGCTTTGTATCTTATCTCAATCATAAGAATAATATATCAATATTTTAATTTTTTTCCTGTATTTGATAACAACTCTTCTAAATTAATTTCAATGTGTTATTGTTGTGAACTTGATTTCACAAGATTGTTGTTCATTTGATGATAATCTTCTCTTCAAAAATCTATTTATAATCTCCTACAACTTAAAAACAAAATTAATGATAAAAAATTATATTAACAATAAATTAGGAACTGTCAAAACTCCCTATGTTAGGTACACATAGTGGGTCTTGTTTTCAATTCAAAAAACAATTAAATGAATCTTATGTTTCTTGTTTATAAATAAAATGAGTAAAGATTCAAATTGGTCCTTCATAATAAACACATAGACTATTTATCAAAAAACAAATAAACACAGAAACTTATTTAGTCCCCAAAAAATGAACAATTATGAATTTAGTCCCTAAAATTTTTAAATGTCGGTCAAATTAGTCTCTGACAAAGACTAAAATGTCCCTAAAAGTATATAAAAAAGAATTAATTTAACCAAAATTTGATATTTATTATGACCAAATTAGTATTTTTTATTTCTTAGGGACTAAGTTGGTCTCTGTGTTTTTGTTAGGGACCAATTTGGACGAATGAGATGAGAGAAATGGTGCAATTATAAGCAGTGAGTGCAAAACTGCAAAGTCAGAGGGGTCAAATAAAAAATTTATAACGAGCTAAATAGGATTTTAAAAAATTAAATGTATGTAGGTCTGCCCCTGTAAATGGTACTTACATTTAGGGACAGAGGGAGTAATAAGACATTTATTTTTTCTTAAATAATTAGAATTACTTGATATGGAAGATTATTTCTTTCTCTCTCTCACTCTTTTTTTTTGTTGAAAAAGGAGGGCAGATTATTTCTTTCTCTATTATTACATGAACGGCCTAATTGTTTGGCGCAAGAAGGAGACGAAAGAAAAAAAGACGAGCAAAAATGGCGAGAGTTTGTACTTTTTTTGTGATTGGTTTGACCCAAAAATGCTAAGAAAAAAAAAATGCGGTCTCACGCTTAATCTTTTCTCCGCACAAGTGACGTGAAAGTGAAGAGAAATAAAAATTGATCTCCTCTTTCCAATTCTACACATATTTTTTTTAGCTTTTTTAACTCAAGAGTATTGATATCTTTTTAAAAATAATCAATATCTCTCTCTTCCATATTTCTCTTCTTTTTATTTTATTTCAATTAATACCTCAAATCTACCGTATTTTTCACAATTTTCTTTTTTTCTCTTTTTTTTTTCACAATTTTTCTCGTGAAATAATCCCACCAGAAATTATCAAAATTCTGCACCATGTAATTTCAGTTGAAAAAATTAAAGGTTTGACGGAATTAAAGCCTAAATTAATGACTTCCCCAACAAGTCCGGGACCATAGCATATAGTACACGTTATGCAATGACTCGTCTTTAGGTGATGTTAGATACACGCAAGGAATTGGTATCTTAATAGAATCTCATCTCATTCAACTTTTCCACATTGGAATTGGAATCATCATCATCATCATCATCATCATAATAAACCCTTCATCTCATTTCCAAGTTCTAATAATCCAATCCACAATAACCCCAACATAACATGGGTGAGGCTGATGATTCCCTTCCCTCTCCAACACACACTTCCCATCAACATCTTCTAAATCCCCTCAAAACCAAAAAACAACACAAAAAGTTAGCTCTTCTCCCTCTAATTTTTCTCATCTACTTTGAGGTAGCTGGTGGACCTTATGGTGAAGAATCCGCAGTTGGTGCTGCAGGCCCTCTCTTTGCAATCCTTGGCTTTGTTATCTTCCCTTTCATTTGGAGCATCCCAGAGGCTCTTCTCACTGCTGAATTAGCCACAACTTTCCCTGGCAACGGTGGATTTGTCATATGGGCTAATGAAGCCTTTGGTCCCTTTTGGGGTTCTCTTATGGGTTATTGGAAATTCTTTAGTGGTGTCATCAACTTGGCCTCATACCCAGTTTTATGTATAGATTATCTCAAACTTATAATTCCAGTTTTGTCCTCAGGTTTTCCTCGTTATGTCTCAATTTTCCTCTCCACTTGTTTGTTATCCTTTTTGAATTACTCTGGTTTGGCTATAGTTGGTTACACAGCAGTTGCTCTAGGTGTTATTTCCCTTTTGCCCTTTGTGTTGTTGTCTTTAATTTCCTTGCCACAAATAGATCCAAGTAGGTGGTTAAGTTTGGGGCAAGAGGGTGTGGAGAAGGATTGGACACTTTACTTTAACACTATCTTTTGGAACTTGAATTTTTGGGATAGTGCTAGTACTTTAGCTGGTGAAGTTGAGCAACCACATAAGACATTCCCTAAAGCTTTGTTATTTGCTGGGTTGCTTACTTGTTTGGCTTATATAATTCCTTTGTTGGCTGTTACTGGGGCTATGCCACTTGACCAAAAAAATTGGGCTGGTGGGTATTTTGCAAATGTGGCTGGTGTTATTGCTGGGAAGTGGTTGAAGTATTGGATGGAAATTGGGGCTGTTTTGTCAATTATTGGGTTATTTGAAGCTCAATTGAGTAGTGCTGCATATCAACTTTTGGGTATGGCTGATTTGGGATTTATACCCCAAGTGTTTGGAGAAAGGTCTAAGTGGTTTAACACACCTTGGATGGCTATTTTGATTTCAACAATTATAGCACTTGCTATGTCTTTCTTGACTTTCACAGAGATTATATCTACTGTGAATTTCTTGTACAGTTTGGGGATGCTTTTGGAGTTTGCTGCTTTCCTTAGGTTGAGGAAGAAATTTCCTGCATTGAAAAGACCATTTGAGGTTCCACTTGGATTCTTTGGTTTGGTCTTAATGTGTTTGGTTCCATCTGTGCTTTTGTTTTATGTTATGACTGTTGCTACTAAAATTGTGTATGTTGGTAGTGCTTTCTTAACCTCTTTAGGGATTGTGTTGTATTACTTCATGAATCTTTGCAAGTCCAAGAGGTGGATTGAATTCAGTGGTGTGGGAGATAAATTGGATGAAGATGAAGATATTATATAGAATTTGGGTATGAATTATGATTGCATTTGGGTGAAGCGTATTGGGTAGTGATTTATGTGACATATTAATTTATTTCGGATTGATCAATCCGTTGATTGTATTTTATTGTATGTAATGTAATATGTAAATTTCTGCTGGAGAAATTGGATTCTCCTCAGTCAATATTCTTTATGTATAATTAATTTGTCATGCAAGCGTCTGAATGACGATGTAGCTTCCCTGATGTAATTGTATGTTGTTTCAGTTATTATTTTATTTGAAATGGGTATTTCAAGATTCCAACCTTTTCTCTTATTAAATTAAAAAGTATGCCGCAAATTCACACGGGATTCCTACGGCTAAACCACTTGCATAGGGAAGACATTCTTTCAATTCAATACTTTTTTTTTTTCATTTGAAAAGTTTCTTGTCATTTAGGTTACCAAAGATCCACAGGGTATTTAAATTATAAATAATTAAATTAAATATCTATGATAGAAAAGTCCAGATGACCCTTACTATGACAGATACCAATTTTTTTTTTCTTCTCAAATGAGTTTTAGAGTATGTTTGGCAGAGTATTTCGATTAGCTTATAATTTAGTTGACTAGTTTATAAGCTTATTTTTTGTCAAAAAAAAGTTTATAAGCTTATTTGATTACATTTTCTTCTTTTTCCCTTCAAAGTTTCTCCTTTATTATTATGTGATGTGATATATTTTTAATTATTTAATTTTAATATTATACTATTTATTTTAACTATTTATTATTTATTTTAATTTTTAATAAAATATTTGATCTTTAAAAAGTTGATAAGAAGTCAAAATCATAAAAAGTAAAAATCATAAAGATAATCATATTTTTGTTATGAAGTGAAAATCATAAAGAAAAATAATTATGTTTTTGTTTTCAAAATAAAATTATTCAAAATTGTGTATAAAAATTAAAAATAATTATTTTTATTTTAAAGAAATGTTACTTTACTTTATTTAACTAAACTAGCTATATACCCGTGCCTTGCACGGAATGAAACTGTTATACATATTTATTTAACGGTATATTTTTTATATTAATTTTTTATTTGAATTTATATTTTATTAAGAGTAGTATTTTTATATATGAAATTAAATATTCTTAAATTTAATTAATTAACCTATAAACTAATCAATAATTTTCATGAAAATTATTTATTTGTCTGGGGTATATGTTTTCACTACAATTTAAATATTTATTAAGTTTTTTCATAAATATTGATATACTTTCATATAAATTTTTTACCAACGCCTGATATGTTTTTACATATATTTTATATGTTTATTAATATATGTTAACATATACATATACATGAAAAATATTGATTTTTTATGTGATATATTTTTATTATTTGTATGTATGTTTATTTATATGACTTAAATTTTAATGAAATTTCGTGTAAAGCTTTTACTATCATGAAAAATAATATAATTATTCACACTAATAACTTTTTATCATTTTCTTTAAACATATTAAGGTAATACATTTTTAGCTGATTGTATAAAAATATTATTTCAAATCATAGGTAGGGTGTAAAAAGGTAAAAGTATAATTCAACACATTTGAATTCGTAAGGGAAAATGCATTTATCAATTGCTTATTTGATTTTTTTGTTGTTGATTATTGGTGTCAATCAATAGAATCATGTGTCTGAATAAGTATTACATTTCATTGGTGGAGATTTTTCAATTATTTATAAGGATTTTATTCATGCTTAGAGATCAAGAGAGAAATTGAAGAACTTCTCGGGTGATTTTCAATCTATTTTGAGGGATATTATATGTTATTTGTTGACAATTTTTATTTAATTTTTTTTTCTCAAATGAATTTTAGAGTATGTTTTTGGCAGAGTATTTCGATTAGCTTATAATTTAGTTGACTAGTTTATAAGCTTATTTTTTGTCAAAAAAAAGTTTATAAGCTTATTTGATTACATTTTCTTCTTTTTCCCTTCAAAGTTTCTCCTTTATTATTATGTGATACATTTATTATTATTTAATTTTAATATTATACTATTTATTTTAACTATTTATTATTTATTTTAATTTTTAATAAAATATTTGATCTTTAAAAAGTTGATAAGAAGTCAAAATCATAAGTACTAAAAATCATAAAGATAATCATATTTTTGTTAAGAAGTGGAAATCATAAAGAAAAATAATTATGTTTTTGTTTTCAAAATAAAATTATTCAAAATTGTGTATAAAAATTAAAAATAATTATTTTTATTTTAAAGAAATGTTACTTTACTTTATTTAACTAAACTAGCTATATACCCGGGCCTTGCACGGAATGAAACTGTTATACATATTTATTTAACGGTATATTTTTTATATTAATTTTTTATTTGAATTTATATTTTATTAATAGTAGTATTTTTATATATGAGATTAAATATTCTTAAATTTAATTAATTAACCTATAAACTAATCAATAATTTTCATGAAAATTATTTATTTGTCTGGGGTATATGTTTTCACTACAATTTAAATATTTATTAAGTTTTTTCATAAATATTGATATACTTTCATATAATTTTTTTTACCAACGCCTGATATGTTTTTACATATATTTTATATGTTTATTAATATATTTTAACATATACATATACATGAAAAATATTGACTTTTTATGTGATATATTTTTATTATTTGTATGTATATTTATTTATATGACTTAAATTTTAATGAAATTTCGTGTAAAGCTTTTACTATCATGAAAAATAATATAATTATTCACACTAATAACTTTTTATCATTTTCTTTAAACATATTAAGGTAATACATTTTCAGCTGATTGTATAAAAATATTATTTCAAATCATAGGTAGGGTGTAAAAAGGTAAAAGTATAATTCAACACATTTGAATTCGTAAGGGAAAATGCATTTATCAATTGCTTATTTGATTTTTTTGTTGTTGATTATTGGTGTCAATCAATAGAATCATGTGTCTGAATAAGTATTACATTTCATTGGTGGAGATTTTTCAATTATTTATAAGGATTTTATTCATGCTTAGAGATCAAGAGAGAAATTGAAGAACTTCTCGGGTGATTTTCAATCTATTTTGAGGGATATTATATATTATTTGTTGACAATTTTTATTTAAAATTTATTTTCTTTTCTTTTTTGCTATCGCGTTGGATCTGGAATACTCTGCCCCAAATTAAAATCTACTCTTATACTCCAATTTGATTATTTATAGAATAGTGAGAAGGTACATAAAGATAGAGACAACGTTTGCTCATGCTCTTCTAAAAAATGTTGAGTCAATAAAGTGAAAGTTTTAAATGAACGGATGTCCATACGACTTGTAATTAAGAAAGAGTTCTTCAAACGTCCATCAATAGTAAAAAAGAAAGGTGTTGTTCGCTCTCTTTATCCATGAACTGCACAAGAAATTAGTTGTAGTTTAATAAACTAATATAACTAAGCATCAAAGACGTACAATGCACTATAGGAAAAATGAATGTGGGAAATATCAAGACAAACAACATAGTTCCAACAAATCTACTAAACCTACTATGTCAGTTGGTTTGTTCTGAATATACTCAGTTTTTTGACAGAAGAATAATGTTAGAAATAAACAAAGGAAAAAAAAGACTACATATAATTTTAGAATAAGAAAAAAGAAAATGAAAGAAAAGGAAGAAGAAGGAGAAACGTAGTTTATAAGAAAATTGATATCTTTCTATCAGCATCATTGATATCATCTCTAATATGTAGAAGAGCACTAGATATTACCCCACAGATACACATTTAGCAACCCATGATCAACCTCACACGAATAACACAAAGGAAAAAAAGAGAAACATAGGAAAAGAATTACCAATATAAACAAACACAAGGATTGATAGCTCAAAACAAACCCTAATAGAAGAAAATAGTCTGCAAAAGAGTACAAATCAAAATAGGATAACAAAAAAAATCATTAACATTTGGGATAAGCATTAAGGAGGAGTGGGTGTCAATGACCCAACTGGATACTTTTTTTTTTTAAGTGAAGGTAAGGAGCCTCGTTAAAACCTTCTGATGCAAAACCCTACTTAGGGAAAAAACATCTAGAAGGAAAAAGAGTACTCCTCCCTGTTTTTATTGAGAAAAAAGGAAAAAAGAGAACAAAGAAGCCATGGGGGGACTAGGCCAAAACCCATGAAGCAACAGAGCAACAACGGAGCCCAAAGAAGGGGACTAGACAAATCTATAGGCCGAAAAGCCAAACCTATTATTAAAGAAATCTATGCCTAAAAAATTAGGTATGGAGTCCCACAAACAAAAATTGTGGTGATTGATGGCAAAGTTGGCGAGCTTGTCAGCACAAGCATTGCCTTCCCGGTAAATATGAGAGCAGAGGAAATGCATATTTTTAGCAAGATTCAAACAGTTATTCCACCTATTGCTTAGCTGCCAAGGAACCAAAGAGGGGTTCTTGGTAGCCTTGACAACTAAAATAGAGTCACATTCAAGCCAGAGATTGCGCCAACCCCTGGAATGAGTAATCTCAATTGCTAACATGGCACCATGGAGCTCAGCATGGAAAGCATCAAGAATACCAAGATGCTTGGCAAAACAACCTAAAACCGCCGCACTCCCATCACGAAAAAAACCACCACAGCCGCCACACCAGGAGAACCAAAGGCGACACCATCGATGTGCATTTCACCCAGCCCGACAAAGGGGGAAGCCAGATGACCTGAGTGACCACAGGAGCCTTGACAAGATGCGGATTAACACCGAAAGAGCTTAGAATAGAGGACTCTGAGGGGTAAGCTATGCCTTTACTGACCTTCTGACCTTCCCCACTAGAGCAACATTGGAGATGATCTGCCTGATGACTACATTGGAGGGAATATGAGAATTCTCAAATCTGGCATGATTGCGACTATGCCAAATAGACCAAATAATAAAAGAGATACAAGCCACCATTAAATCTAACACTTGAGAGCTCCAAGTATTATTGCAGCTGAGAAAAACCGAGGCAGCAGAAGAAGTGTCAATGGCACAATGAAAGACACTACTCATCCAAGACCAAAGAGATTGAGCATAATCACAATGAAGGAACAAATGGTTAGAGGTCTCAGCAGCCTGATTGCAAAGAGAGCACATGGAAGGATAAATGGAGCCAACTCCTCTTAAGTGGTCATCAGTTGGTAACCGATTATGCAGCAGCCTCCAGGAGACAAAAGTCTTAGAAGGAGGGATACAAGGCCTCCAAATAAGCTTAGACCAAGGCTGGACCTGATCATTATGCTCATAAAAATCATAAGCATCTTTGAAGGATAGGTGGCCCGAGTTAGAGTGATCCCAAACCAGCTTATCAGGAAAACTGATTTTAGGAATAATGACAGCCTCAATTTCCTCTTTAAGACCAAGAATATAGGATAAAATAGGACCAGGAATGCACCAGCTGTTGTCCACAATGAAATCACTCACTTTGGTGGTGAAGTTGCAATGAAGATTGACAGGAATTTGCAACCTGTTAGCAATTGAATCGATGACCACTTGTCTGCCAAAATTTGTGAGCAGAGCCAATATGCCAAGAGGAATTGACTAAAATAGTGGGAATGACATGTTTGATACCTGCCCAAATAGTGGAACTGATATGATAGGAAATCATCTTGCAATTTTTAAAGGTTCTAGCTTTCATAAGCTGACACCATTCCAAAGAAGAAAAAGAGAAATCCCAACCAAGCTTAAGAATACCAGCTTTATTAACAGAAGTTAAAGATCGAATGCCCAAACCACCACAACTAGTGGGCTTGCAAACTTTAGACCATGCGACAGTCACTGGTTTCTTAGAGGAGATGCTGCCAGTCCAAAGGAAATTCTTCAACCAGCCATCCACCAATTTGAGAAGGGAAGCAGGCCAAGAGTAAAATCGAAAGTTGTACATCAAAGTGCTTTGAAAGACAGACTTGATAAGTTGTGCCCGGCCCATAAAAGAGAGGAAGGAACCTTTCCAAAGCCCAAACTTACACTTGAATTTAACAACAATAGGCATTAAATGAGTCTTCCTTGGCTTACCCTTGAATAAAGGCACACCAAGATAGATGAAGGGAATGTCACCAGCTTTGAAGCCAAGAGTACTTGCAATGTCGATCTGCCTGCTAGCTGAGATGTGTCCATGATAAAACTTTGACTTATCCCTGCTGATATGCTGTCCAGAAAAAGCAGCATATTTGTGAAAAAGTCCATCAAATGCCTCAAGCTACTTTGAGATGCCCTGCCAAAAACCAAAATATCATTGGCATACAAAATGTGACTAGGCATAGTAAAATCCCTAGGGCCATTCATCAATTGAAACTTTCCATCTTGCACCAACTTAGTAATGCCACGGCTGAGGACTTCTTTAGCAATACAAAAGAGAAGGGGGGAGAGAGGATCACCTTGCCTAACTCCTCTATTGCAAGAAAAGAATCCAGCAGATTGACCATTTACAGAAATGGATAATCTTGCCGAATGGAGAATGCAATTAATCCACGTGCAAAATTTGTCATTGAAACCAAAAGATTTGAGGACTACCATCAGGAAATTCCAATCTAAGGTGTCAAAGGCCTTCTTGATGTCAATCTTCAAAGCCAAATGACCACCAAAAGACTTTTTATCCAGCATGTTCACAACCTCAGAAGCTAGACAGACACAATCCGAGATGTTTCTGCCTTGAACAAATCCTCTCTGGTTATGAGAAACAATCTTGGGAACAATTTGTGCAAGCCTATCAGCTAGCACTTTAGAAATAATCTTAAATTGAAAGTTGGCAAGGGCAATTGGTCTAAAATGCTCAATACGATCAGCACCATAAACTTTGGGAAGCAACACAACAATATTAGAATTAAGGTTGGGAAGCAACCAACTATGCTTGAAGAATTGCAAAACAGAATTGTAGACATCAACATGAATGACATCCCAATAATGGTGGAAGAAATGGCCTCCAAACCCATCCGGACCAGGGGCAATATCCCCATTGAGAGAGAAAACAGCATTTTTAACTTCCTCTTGGCTAGGCAAATTGGAGAGCAACATGTTGTCATCATCAGAAACAAGATGAGGAATGATGTTGGTGACAAATTCAGAATTCTGAGGGCAAGAATCAGCATTAAACAAACCAGAATAGTACTGCAAAATGTGCTCAGTAATGGCCTCAGGATTATCCAGCAGCTGATCTGCATTGCGCATGACAGAGATGCTTTTTGTAGCAGCCTTAATTTTAGAAGTTTTGTGAAAGAAAGCAGTGTTGCGATCCCCTTGAGTGTGCCACTTGATACGGGCCTTGTCTCTCCAAAAGAGTTCCTCATAGTTCAAAGCCTGCTGTAGCTGTAACTGAGCATCTCGTTCGTGATTCAAGAGGTCATCATTTCCCCCCAATCTATCAATTTGCTGCTGGACATCATTGACAGCAGTGAAAGCAGCTTGCACCTTTAGATTGACATCACCAAAAACAGTACGATTCCACTCTTTGAGACTAGCTTTCAACCTCTTGAGCTTTTGAGAGAGAACATACATAGGACAACCAGCAATAGGGGTTTGCCAAACTTCTTTGATAAGCCTAAGGCAATCATCATGCTCTGACCACATTTTGAAGAACTTGAAGGAAGAGCCAGCAGCCTTGCTATCATGTTTAGCAATAAGGAGAATAGGATGATGGTCAGACTGACTTTTGGTAAGAGTGCAGGCAGCAACACTAGTCCAAGCATTAATCCAATCATCATTGCAAATCACTCTATCCAATCTTTTTTCAATGAGAGAGCTGCCTCTTCTATTGTTGGACCAAGTATAAATAGCTCCACGAGTGTTTAAATGAGTGAGGTTGCCAAGGTCAGTCCAGTCTAAGAAATCTTTGCAAGACAACTTGGAAGGAGTTCCCTTACCCCGTTGCTCATGAAAGCCGAGCACAGCATTGAAGTCCCCTAAACAACACCAAGGGCCAGGGTTGTGCTGCTGCAAATGCAGCAGGTGCTACCAAAGAGATTTCCTGCGAATGTAGCTTGTGGAGGCATAGATGGCAGCCAAGAACATGTTTTTGTTATTCACAGAAATTTGGAAAGAAACTTGCTGGTCAGTGATAGAAAGCACAGAAGGAGAAAGATGAATAGAGCAAAAACACCAAAGATTAGGAAGAAGATCACCTCTTTGATTAGTAACAATCAACTTCAGCTGTAAAGAGTCCCAAAACCCAGAAGGGACTTGAGAAAAGGCAATCCACGGTTCTGAAATGAAAAGGAAATCTGGCTTGTGAATGGAGCAAAGCTTACGAATAATTGATCTGGTGTCTGGATTGCCAACACCACGGGCATTCCAATATAGAAGCTTCATTGAGGAAACTATTGCTGACCAGCCCTTGATCGGGTTAGGTAGTCGGCTGCTCTAGCAGCAATTTGCTTTTGCTTCTTAATCTTTTTCTTCTGAGATTTGGTTAAAGCCTTAGTGAAAGACTCATCCCCTTCCTCATGAGTAGAAGTAGCATCAGCAATGCTATCATTATCATCAGCTTGCGCCCAGAATTTTGAGGCAATGATCATATCTGTCTTGACATGTTCTGGTAAATCATCAAAAACTGGTTTACAAACTGCCTTACCTAAAGCAACATCTGCCAAAGTATTCTCCTCTGATTGAATTGTTGTAGAAACATGATCTGGAGAATCAGAGTAGCTCACAGAGTCCTCAACCACTTGTGGAGTAACAACATCTGCTTGTGGAACTTGAGAAGGCAAAGGGGTGCCAACATGAGAGGCCACAGGTTCATTAACAACAAGTTGGGTAGGCATAGGAGGGATCACAGCAGCCAAAGAAACAGCCACAGTCTCATCATAAATGACCTCCACCGAATCATCATCACCTTGGTTATCATCAAAATGTTGATTGCCATCATCATCACCATGATTACCACCAAAGTCTTGATTACCATCATCATTGTTATCATTGGCATGCATGTCAGGAGCAACATGTGCCACAACCGATCCATCAATCACGGGGAGCACAGTGTTAGCAACATCAACAGGAGCATTGATCACAGGGGATAAAGCAGCATTCGAGTTGTGAGCATGATTGGTGTTTTCCTTGTTGTTCACAGTAGGCTTTCCATGACCAGTACCCTGAGCATGTTTCCGGGGCACAGGCACCGAAGAGAGAAGCCTTTGTTTCTTGCAATTGGAATTGGAGTGGCCAATTGTTTTGCATATGGAGCAAAAAATGGGAAGCTTCTCATATTCTAAACAAACATTGAAGGCATGACCATGCCTTTCAACAAGCAAGCGATCACGCAAATCATCCTTGAGGTCCAAATCAACCAACACACGGGCAAAGTGACCATAGGTCTTATTGAGGGTAGCCTCATCCAAAGCGATAGGTATACCTACACCATGAGCAATAGAGAACAATATTTTGGGGCGAAATAGGTTTGCAATGAGAATAGTAATTTTTAAAATTGAATGGTAAATGGTATGTAATTTACAAAGATGGGGCATCAAGGCAATATATATGTTTCATTTGTCAGTGTAGAAGCGTTTTCAAACTATTTTTTTAATGAATTTTCACACTGATTATTTGTGCGAATGATCCACAGGCATCAAATAATATACCTTAATATAAATGATATGCCTTAATTGTTGAAGTAACTGATATGTCTAATTTACGAAATAACATCAATTTAAAAATGAAATAAATTGTTAATTGAAAATGATAAAAAATTATTAAAAATTACCGATTCTTAATTTAAATATTACATATTTAGGCAACGAATGTATAAACTTCCCTTTTATAAAAAAAGAAAACCTTCCTTTTATAATCTTATCTATAAAAGTTGGTAAATTATGAGGAAATTTTCCCTCCTAATTTTTCCGCCTAAACATCATTAGTCTGCCAAAATGTAATAATATTTAGAAAATTAATTTAATATCCAATCAATCGAAATATGTTAAGTAATAATCAATCACGATAATATTTAGAAAATTAATTTAATACCCAATCAATCCAAATATGTCAAGTAATAATCAATCTCGATGTAAAAAAATTACTGCAAATATATGTATAATTAATTTTATGATATCAAAGAGGTTTATATTATAAATTTATCTATTTTATAGATAATATTATAAATTCTGAAAATATCACGTAGCACTCTTATTACCTCCTCAACAAGTACTAATTTCTGCAAATATACGTATAATTAATTTTATGATATCCAAGTGATCTATATTATAAATTTATCTAAGATAAGATTATAAATTCTGAAAATATCACGTAGCATTCTCATTATCTCCTCGAAAATTACTGTTTTGACACTGATTAATTGGATTGGATCAACTACTTCAAATGCTGACTTCTACACACGTATCATAAAAAAGTGGGAAGTGGGAGTTTTCCCTCCTAAACTGGCCGCCAAAATCGAGGGTATTTAATGCACTTTTTATTGTTATTATGTCAACTATTATTATACCACCTAAATTAAAAATAAAAAAATCATAAATATATTTTCTTTCAATAACTTGTCTGTTTTATATGTGTACAAATTTTAGCATTCTGTAGACATTACATCAAATCTTAACATTTATCAAATCATTAAAAGCAAATCCCGCCACTGAATTTAATTATATCAAAATCATGTTAATTGACCAAATCTCACTTCTTTGCCTAAACTCAGTGTGCGCTTCAACTCTTAATATTAATGATTCAAATATCATATAAGTGGTATTTGATTCAATTAGATTTAATACCATATTTATTCGATTGATATATTCTCTATGATACATTGCTTACACGTGATTGTGTTTTTGCTTCTTTTAGGATTGGACCCAAATTTTTTGAATGCCAGTGTTGGTTTTGTCGACTCTTGCTTTCATTTGGCATATTGAACTTGGTATACATATTTAAAAATAAGGATCCGGCTCCTCTAAAGTGAGCAATTAACTTTAGAGAGTAAAGTAATCAATCTCAACCATTGATGAGAAAATCAAGGGTTGGTATTAACTACACATGCATAACAAATCACCCTTGATTTTCTCATAAACGGTTAGATTACTTACTTTATTCTCTACCCACTTTAGAGGAGCCAAATCCTAAAAATAATATTTATAATAGTAAGTAAAAACAAAAAAACACATTTTATTAAATGAAATTTTAATTTTTTAATTTAAAATATTGTAGTATATTTTTATTTAATTATTATTTACCACTCAATTTAAATATCATTGTTGTAACATAATTGTGTGTTACTTTAAAAAAATATATATTTTAATGGCTTAAATAACTTAAGCATCTTAGGTGTTGTTACATAATATTTATATAAATAAAATATTTAATGTGTATTTTATTAACTCTTATTATTATTATTAAAATATAATGATACAATTCAACCAACACTTCAAATTTACCAGTCAAACAATGTTACATTATTTTACTTCATTGTCAAACAATGTTACATTATTTTACTTCATTTTTATCACAAGCACTTCACTTAAAATTTATTATGTCTTTCTCTTTATAAATAAAATGTAAATATATAGTGATTAATAATAATAATAATAATAATAATAATAATAATAATAATAGACAATTTTCTCTCACCTTACTCAACTATAAAAGCAATTGCTATAATTATCATCTATTTTTACCAGTGAAGCCAATACGAAGTATTGCATGTATTTGCATGTTTAAGCTCATATTTGGGTGATTAATTTATTAAAAAAATTATTTTTTGTCAGCACTTTGAATTTTTTAAAAAATTTTGATATATTGTTGCAAAGTGCCTGATATAGAAATCACTAACAAAAATATAACGCGGGGCGTTCCCTTTTCACCTGACTAACATATTGAGAAAATTCTTTTATTTCTTTTATGTAAGAAAGTTTGAATTTTCTTTGAAATGTTAATATTTAGTTAATATTTAACTTTAAGTAAATATTTACCTATATACACAAGTTATTTTAGAATATGCGTAAAAACTAATGCATCCCCATATGACCGCACTTTTACCATACTAAGTAAGTTTTTCCAACTAAACGGTGGTAATTTTATCTACTTTTGTTTATCCCAATACGAACATAAACCATATTATTGTTAATTATATAAAAAAATACAATTTTTATTGAGGTTTTTTAATCTTATTGTTCTTTTAGGGATATAGCACAAGTGCTAACTACAAACTACCCTAACATTGAATTTAGGTTTTTTTTTTGTCAAATTTAATTCTTTTCAAGAAACATTTTGCAAACATTTTTTTTAATGATAATTTCATATAGTTTTGATTTGTGATCTCAAGTATTTCTTTTTACATAAAAACTACAAATTTTTTAAACATTTTTAGTAATAAATAAATATAATAATAGCAATTAAGTAAAATTTTACTTTTATTTAAAATGTAGTATTTGTTTTTTTAATTATTCTAATATTAAGAGATAAAATAAAATTTTAAATGGAATAAATTTAAAATTTATATTCTCATGTGTTTACTTATGAAAACTATATTTTTTTTTAATTTTAAAAGCATGCAACTTTGGTAAGATCAAAAGTTTTTAAAGTCTATATCTTTCTATAGTTTACTATCCATTAAGTAACATACTTAATTGATTTTTTTATTATCCATATCTTCGTTATGATCACATTAATACAAGTTTGAGTGCGCTTTATTTTAGACCAGAGGTTGGAATACATGTGAGAGATAAGTTTGGTTGAAATGACAATTGAAGGGTCTTATATTGGATAAGTTTAAATTTCAGGACATAGACACTGAATTTACTCCCTCAAATCTATATTTAAATATTTTTGTACTACTATTATGAAATTTAGTTCTTTTGATAAACATGTAAAGGTCTGTCAGATACCGTGCAGGGCATAGGTCATTATATATAGTGTAAGTATCTTTAGTGCGTGTTTTTAGTTCATTTTATATCCATCTAAGAAAACGAAAATTCCAAAATAACATTTTACTAATTATGAATTATTCCTTATTACTTCATTGCTATTTATATACACAGTTCTTAACATATATATGTCCAAAAAAATATTTTGGATAGATAAATTGGTTTCATGTTAAAATATTATTCCTTTACTTCATCGATAGATTTTATTGGGTTTCAACTTAAGTTTCCGTGATACTATATCTTTATGTTTAAACAATTTACATAATGGATATATGCATGTATATAAGTTGGTATATAAAAGAATTTATTTTTTGATACTGTATCTTTAAATTAAAGTTTTTACTTTTAAAAAAATTCTTAGTACACCAATACAAAATAAAATTAAGCGCATTAATTTCTCCTTTGCGATGCACGAGTCTACACACTAAAATATATAAATAGACTATTACTTAACAACTTATTTAAATAAGTGAATATATAAATAGATATTATTTCCAATACTTGCTCCAATGATAACGAAAATAATGAATTGTAAACAATATTATTTTGTCATCATTTTTATGTTTTAAATATAATATTATCTATTAAAATATGACTCAATATATTACCTCACAAACATAATTTATACGCACTAGTGATCATAAAAAGGAATCGTATATAAAATTATCTTAATTACCCTAAGCAACTCCTAATCATCAAAGAAGGAAAAAAAAAGTGAGAAAGAAATTAGTGAGTGGAGAGAGAATACATGAAATGTGGCGTTTAAATAATTTGACTTGAGTATGTCAAAAAATAATAATAATTTGACTTAACTTAAAATTTGAATTGAATAATTAATTATCTTAATTAGTTACTGATTATCACTAATTTATCGTGATTTTAATGGAAAAATCTTAATTGATTTGCTAATATCATTGTAAGTTGTTTTCAAAAACAAATCTTTCTGTATAAAAAAAAAGAAATTTAGCAATAAAATGAGACATAAATCTCGCAAAAAAAAATTACTTTATGTAATGATAAATAAAAATATAAGATGTCATAGTAATTAAATTAAGTAAATGCAATTTATGAAATTTAAGATGAAATGCTATCTAATATAGAAAAAAAGAGCGACTATGATGCCAAATTTGTTTTCAATTGCTATACTAATTAAAATAAGCAAGTCATTTATAAAACATATTTATGATTTCCCTTATATGATTTTAAATTGAGATGCTGTAACAATATTTGGAATAAAATAACAATTAAAAAGTAAAATAAAAAATAAAATTGAATTAGGTTGGAAATAGAATGTATGTAGTGTTGACACGTGACATAGTCCTACGTATCAAAACTTTATTTTATATGATATAATTGATTGATAGTTGATTTTAGTTTCAAGTTGAAAAGAAGTTTAGAGGAGGATAATCAAATATATTTTCTATTTCTTGGATTACATTTATGGCTTTTTATATAATTATTTTTTATAATTTATTGTCGATTGTGGTTTGAAAATGAATTTTTTAATATAATGTCCGAAAGTCTCTATTCAATTTACATACTATGTGAATAATTGTTTTCCAAAATATTTTGTAATAGGGTATTTGAGGACAACAAACATGAATGAAATCAATTGATCGATCAAATCAAAATAGGATTATAAATCTGATAAATTAATGTATTCTAATTAGTAATTAATGAATCAATTAAAATATATAAATAAAATAAAAAAATAGTTGTATTTTGGCAAAAATTAAAATGACCAGGTTTTATAATATAGTTGATGACGATATAAAATTATCGATCAATCATCAATCAATACACACGCTTTCCTCCCTGCATTCTCCGCTTCTCGCTCTTCCTGTCTGTCTCATCAAATGTTTGCTTAGTGCAGTGCACTGGGAAATGGGAAATTTGGGAAGGCAACCTCCCAGTGATGTGCGCAGAAAATCCATGTCACCAGTGTTTAGTACACACTTTATGAATTTTATTTGCTATTTCCCCTGAGAAAAATCATAAGCATGGATCATTATACCTGTGGATCATTAAAAATCCACAGGTATTATATCCCTTTGTTATGGATTTCACTGTAATTTGACCTGATTGAATGCAATGCTTGCTTTATAGATTTCACTTCATATCATCCACCTTATGCTAAGAATGCAACGTTTAGTAACATATTTTCTATTTTATCATTTCCAGTGCCAGACTTGCATCTTGATTCAAATTGTATGATCTTTTGGAAACTTGCATGTTTATGATTTTTGGTGTAGCAACCACATATCATCCACCACATGCTTAGTATGCAGTTATTATTCTGGCAGCGGTAACATAGAAAGCAATGTTTAATTGCTTAATTAACTGAATTGTATACTGCTAAACCAATCTTTTCTTCCCCGAAATAACTGATTTGTCTGCAAACTCTTTTTGGATTTTGTATTTTGAGAATATTTTATTGTTTGAGGCCTTTTTTCCTTGCTTCTTTAATAAAAAGAGGTCTGGTAAAATCAAATGTTGACAGCTTTTTTGAATATGTTTTGGTGAGGTTACTCCTACAAAAGAGTCAAGAAGTGTTGTTGTTAGGGAGCTTGAGGATGAAAAGATATGATGATCACTTGCTCGGATTATTCTTTTCCCCTGATTTTTCTCATGTTGACTCTGTGGCATTTTATTTTAATTTCACGGTGAATCTCTGTGGATGTGTATGGGCTGCACGGTAAAAATTTTAGAGGGGCAACCAATCTTCCTTAGAAAGCTTGATGAAGCAGCAGGAAGGAGACTTGCTAAAAGGATTTATGTCCCCTACCCTCCTCAGGTACTTGCTAAAAGCAGTAGTGTTTTTCATCATTTGCATTTGGTTTTGCATTTATTTTTTAGATTTTTTGTGTCTTTTGCCATTAGCTCTCTAACCTGTTCTCCTGATTTGTTTTATTAGTAATGAATTGTTTTGCTTATTAAAAAAAATCTAGCTTTTTACCTAAAAAGTTTGGTGCGTGTGAAAACTCTTCAAGGATGTGTATTGTGTTGCAACTTAGTGCGGTGTTCATTTTTCCTCACTATTACCCTTTTGCCTGATTAGCTTTATTCTTTACTCTAATTACTTGATTATTTGAGTTCAACATGCAGAGTTAAAAGCTGTTAACTAGAGCATATATATAATGTTGCCTAAGAGAGTATATAGTTTATGAATATGTGCCTTATTGATTGGTTTCATTGCAATACTTCCGAGAGCTGAGTTCTTAATTCAATATTGACATTATGTGGATGATTCACTTTGGTGTCCAGCTCACATTTTTGAATTCTAAATTTCTAATGATTTTAACATGTGTTGATTACAGGTTAGGGAGATTTTATGTCACTATGCATACAACTATAAGCAATCTGCAGTGATCCATCTGTTGTATCTTACCCAGCAGCAGCATAGGGACTGGCTCTTCTGCAATAGATGTGGTATGCTGGCCTCATACTTGAAGTATTTTCTTACCATAATGTTTTCTTTTTACCAAGGTCTTTACTACTGATTCAAATTTTACATTTCTTCTCATTTGTCATGGTTTGATTATTACGATTATTTTGGATTTCCTTCCGTTGTTTCCCAATAAGCCCAAAATCTGCTCAAAACAAGAATAGGAGGAAATATAAGAAGGCAAAGCAGGAACTGAAGTCCTTTTATCATGATCATGACAACATAAGTGAATCCATACCACAACCTTGGCGTTTAATACATCGACTTGCAGATTGTTCAAACACATTACCATTGATCCAGATGAACCAGGTATTTATGGTCTAGGTACTCAAACCATTGAATATATAGAAGCATACAAAGTCCCTGACTAATCTAAACCAAAACAAGTATATTAAGCAGGCATGTACATCCACAAATTGCAATGCAATTTCAAACAAGCATATATATATATATTAAATTATGAAGTTTTCATAATTCGGATTCATGCAATTATATTTGTCACGCAATGATCTTTTCATCATGGTTCAGTTCCCCCTTTATTGGTTTTCACGCTATATAATGTTCCAAATTTGCTTATGCTTTTGGAGAGATTTATAACTTTTCTCATTTAGCTGATGAAAATGAAATTTGATATAATACTCTAAATTGATTTTCTAACTTCAGCAGTAATAATATAATAAAGGACAATAAAACTTGATGGCTAATAGGTGTTGCTGCTGTGTGGTGCTTATTGTGTTAGTCTTACACGCTACAAGCAACCCTAATTTGATCCTGGGCAGCAGTAATATTTATTTAGAATTTTTGCCTTCCAGTCTTTAAAAACACAGATTTCTATGTTTTATTTGTGGAAGTGAAGGAAAAACTACTGAGACAATATTGAAATCCTAAAGACAAAGTTCCCTTGGATAAAACAACCTATTTGTGTTGAAAAGTAACTACATGATCTCAAAACCCATAGTAAGGAACCTTGACATTCGTTAATTAGGCTCCAACAAGTAATTGTGACATAAATCATTATGCAATTGTCATTTTGGGGGGGGGGGGGGGAGAGAGAGAGCAAAGGGGATTTACCTATATATAAACAAGCGATGGGCCTATCCATTTGCACTTCTCATAGTTTGAGCTAATAAAATTATTGAACTGATCAAAATTCTCCAACATGTCTGTCGGGAAGTCCTGATTTTAATTTCCAATGGATCAGACCATGGATTAATCTAGCTAATGTGTCACATGGACAGAATGCTACCAAGTTGTTAAATTATCAAAAAGCACTACTGACAAAGGGTTTACATGCAAAAATCGTAACCATATGAATATATTTAAATTGATCTATTAAAATGTGCTAAATTAAATAGTAAAATAACATTTCAAAATTTGTTGTGTTGAATGATAATATACACTAAACGTGTACCACAAGCCATTGCAAGAGCATGCCCTAAACATTAGCAGAACTGCAGAAGGCTTCAAAAAGCTCAATCAAAATGGATAGTCCTTTTCAGTGTAACTTCATACCGTTGCTGCAGTGAAAAAACCGTGTCTTTAATTCGTTGAGGAACACAGTGATAGCACATGAAGAAAAAACATGGCTGGAGTGGCCCTTGACTAGACAGGGCAAGAGGAAATTTAGTCGCGGTTGTTCTACTCTAAGGTAAGCTGCTTTCCAAGTTTTCAACTTATGAAGCTTTAAAATATTTTACAGTAAATCTCTTTCATGAGTTAGGCCAACTTTTCAAGCCATGCATGTTTTTTTCTCTCTTCTAAAAGAATACTTTCAGAATTACCTTAGGAATGCTCTCTTACTTTGTAAAATAGTACAAGAGTTGTGCATACTGCTCTTTTATTTAGTACGATCCAATACTAGCTACCCCATTGTATAGGCTAATAAGCACCTCAAGGTCCTACTTTCATAAAGTCCAGTTATTCCTGATGATTAACATTGATAACTTTAGAGCTATAAATTCTTTACTTTTATACTTTTACTGAACTGAGTGATGCAGCATGTTCCTATTTTGCTAATTCCTTAGTTCTATTTCATTTCACTTGATAGCTATTAGCCAAATGATTTATGAAAGGGCAAATCTACGTATGATTAGCCCTCCCCTTCCTTCATCTCCTAACTCTCAAACGAAGCCTTAGGGTGTGTTTGGTTGGGAGGTTTTGGAGGGGAGGAAAGGGGAGGGGAGGAGTTATTTTAAATTATGTTTGTTTGATTCAATTTTTTTAAAGGGAGGAGAGGGGATGGGAGGGGAGCAAAATCCCTCCTATGCCAATTTTGGCTCCCCTCCCAAAGTGGGGGATTTTGGAGGGGAGGGGAGGAGAGATTAAATTATTTAAAATAAAATTACTTAAATATCCTTATATATAACATAATATAAAAGACTATAAGGATATACTAGTAAATTAATCTCTCCCCTTCATTAAAATCCCTCCCTCCTCCTCTGAACCAAACAAGCAAAGACTTCCTCCCTCCTCCTCTCAACCAAACACAAAATCAAATTAAATCCTCCCTCCCTTCCCCTTCCCTCCCTCCATTAAAATCCCTCCCCTCTCTTTCCCTCGTTTGAACCAAACAGACCCTTAGAGTTTAGATTGAAGTAACAACTGATAGGTTAAATAAAGAAATATAGGAGTTTACGCAGAACCTTCGGTCATCATTTGTATCTCTTAATTTTGAATTTATTAATCAACTTGGCAATTACTTGATTGTATTCATATGTGAAGATATTAACGTATTCTTGTATTTTTGCTGTGTTTCCAAGGTAGTTTCAATTTATGCCAAATATGTTGACAAAATGGAGTTACTAAATTGTGTTTCTCTTTAATAGGTTGACATGGATGCAATTATATCAAGGGTTGACGGATATATTTTTTATATTAAGAAAAACCAGTACAAAAAGCAGCTGCTATGTCTGTTGCAACCGAGGCCGTGACTTGAGTATCCGTGTGCTAGGAAAATTGTCATTTATTGAAATGGGTTTAACTATTGTTATGTTGTTTTTATTACACTGCAGGTCAGATGTTTATTATTATTTACATAAAATGTGTACCAGCTGTTGGAAATCGTGGTGGATATATAGAGGATTTGAAAAGAAAGACAAGTTATGTTTTCCTGATATGAGAGTTAGCTCCAAGGTCACATTTTGTTTTCCCGTTTTAACTTGAACAAGTTAATGAATTATTTTTTTCCTATTGCAGTACTCCAGTAACAGATAATTCGAACTCTCCCGTAAAAAAAAAATTAATATGAATTCGGACAGATTATTATTAGATTAATGTTTTATTTGGATCACGTCTCATATAATCAAATGATTCATATCTTATGTCTTCAGTCATTTTCCATCTTTCACACTCAAGAAATTAAATTTTAAAACAAGATAAATGTAATTTTGGTTTGCGGATGCCCATCTATTGAACAAGGGGTAAACAACCATTTTGGTTTGAGAATGAATGTAATTTTGAACAAGTGCTTTTTCACTATAGTCTCAGATTTTATCAAAATTATAAATATTTTTGAATGTGTTTTTTGTTAGTCAGTTATTATTCGAATGTGTTTTTTATTAGTTAGTTTGGTCTTTAAATGTGTCTTCTGTTAGTGAGTTTGATCATAAAGTTTGCAAATAAAAATTGAATCAATTTAATTTTCAAATCAAATGTTTTTCAATTGATTTCCAATCAAATGATTTTCGAACGTGTTTTTTGTTAGTCAGTTATTTTCAAATGTGTCTTTTATTAGTTAGTTTGATCTTTAAATGTAGCTTTTATTAGTCAGTTTGGTCCTAAAGTTTGCAAATAAAAATTGAATCAATTTAATTTCCAAATCAATATTTCCAAATCAAATGATTTTATAAATTCCAATTGAATTTTTAGTTGAATCGATTACTTAATGGGAAATTGAATCGATTCAATCCATTTGGGAATTGTATGATTTTGAGATAATCGATTACATGGAGAAGTAAGGCCTGTTTAAAAAAAAAAGTTATTTAGACATCTAAAATTTTATAAAAATTTGGAGATTATTTTCTACATATTTTTAAGAAAAGCAGAAGCTATTTTATACTCTTTCCAGATTCAATTATAAGAAAAAAAAAGTTCATGTATTTAGTCTAAAGACTTAAATACATGAACTTTTTTACTTATAATTAAGTCTGAAGGGAGTATTTGTTTATAATTATAAAAAATGGTACAGGATTTCTCTATGTACTATCATAAATGATTTTCCCAAAAAGCTAATCAAATAGCTTTTCATTTTGACCATAATTTTTTTTTCCCAAAAAAGCTTAAACAAGCACAATTAAAACTATTAAAAATAATTTTTTACTTAAAAAAATGATTTTATCATAAAAAATCTGTAACAAACACACTCTTAGTAATTGATTCAATTGGTTTAATTACTAATTTTCGTGATCAAGTTAACTTATGTATTCTCTATATTAAGTAATAGTTTGATTGATCATTTAAGAGCACTTCTAAAAATAAATTTTTACTTAGAAAAAAATGATTTTATCATAAAAAAATCTGTAACAAACACACTCTTAGTAGTTGATTCAATTGGTTTAATTACTAATTTTTGTGATCGATTAAATTAACGTATGTATTTTCTGTAGTAAGTGGTTTCATTGATCATTTAAGAGCACTTTTAAATTTATTGCATTAATCATTGAATCTATTATTGCTTGATTAAATTGTTCTATCACTTGGCTGGTCCATTGTATTGGTGGATACCCGTGCGTTTCGCACGGATAAAAAACACTAGTTTATATTATATCATTTCAATTAATACAAATAATTAAAATTAAAATTAAAAAAATCAATCTCCTAATATTTAAAATGATAAATAATGGGAACTAAATTAAATTATTAACAATAAAAATTATTTTAAAATAAATAATATGTAATAATAATAATAATAGAATTTATATAAAATATAAACGTGTCTTTTTAAGTCACTTTATATTTGGTTGCATGGATAAAAGTCGCTTTATATTAATCAAATAGTTCAGCGGTTAATTTTATCAAATACTTCTAATTTAATCAACTAGTCTATCAGATTCACCTATAACCTTTTAGTTAAATATTCGTTATCCGGTTTTGGACTAACTTATCAATTATTTTTGTCAAATAGGGTCTTAATAAAGAGAGTAAATCTGATAAAAGGTAATTTAATAGTTAAAAATATATGTTAAATTATGTAAAAAAATAAATTTAAATAATTTTTTTGATATAATTTAAATAAAATATTATGCCATTTTACGTAATTAACTTTAAACTTTTTCTTGTGGCATACAAAAACTTTATTTAAGAATTAATGTCCATTCCACTTGGGCAACATTCTATCACTGCAGATGAGGTCAGGTTAATGGAGATTGGAGAGTGAATAAACTTAATCAAGAGATAAATGTTGTACAATACGTAACTGCCCCCTCTAAGTGGGACCTGGTCGATAGACCAGCTAAGAGTGGAGGATAAAAAAAAATGGAAGCCGGATTAAACAATTGAGTTACATCACCGAGACAGGGATAAAGTCCATTAAATATTTTATATAAAAAAAGTCTTTTAAATATTATATCTTGATTAATTATTTTTTTGAATAAATATCTTGATTAATTATTAAAATTGAGGAGTATTGATATTTTAGTTTTTATTAATTACTTTAACCTAGCTCTTTTAATTCGTCTTTGCGCATTTTTCTTCTTTTCTTTGTTTTACTATAAATTTTTAGTGATGCTATGTATAAGTACAGTTATACTCTTCAACAGGTTGCATAAATTTTCTAACTACTTTTCTTTGTTTTACTATAAACTATTACAATACTCGTGCATTCGCACGGATCACGTGTTGTTTATTACGCTTAATGTTTTAAGACAGTGAATATTTATAGCGAATTATATTTTTGATTTAATGTATTAAAAATTAACTAATTTTCTAGTGAAAATGAAAGAAATATTAAATGGGTATCAAATATTACTACTTATGTAATTATGTGACCTTGTGTACCATATATGGCTAAGATGAAATAAACATGGTTAGGGTTTTCTTGATTAGATAGATAGATAATTATTTATAAATAACTTAAACATTTATAAAATTTATCTGTGTCAAAGGCGTTAAAATTATACCAACAACATTTAATGTTTATCACGTCAAGATTTAAAAGTGAAATAATCATTTAAAAATAATAAAAGCATTTATAAAAATTGATATGTGCTAAAAGATAACGAAATTATAGCGATAACATGTCATTTTCTCCCGTGGGACTCAAAAGCAAAATAATCATTTATAAAAAATAATAGCATTCATAAAAATAAAATATAAAAAGTAATTAAACTGACAACATACAATGTTTTTCTGTCTAGAATCAAAAGCAAAATAATAGGTGATAGTATGTCATGTTTCCTCCCGTTAAGAATCAAAATTAAAATAATCATATATAATAAATATATTTATAATCAAATATATAAATAGTAAATTATATAACAAAACTCTGTTAGGACTTAAAAGTTAGATAATCATTTATAAATAAGTTAAACATTTATAAAATTGATCTTTGTAAAAGACGATAAAATTATACGGGCAACATGTAATGTTTCCCCTGTCGAGACTTAAAAGTAAAATAGTCATTTAAAAATAATAAAAACATTTATAAAAATTGATATATGCTCAAAGATAATAAAATTATAGTGACAACATGTTATTGTCTCTCGTCGGGACTCAAAAACAAAATAATCATTTATAAAAAATAATAGTATTCATAAAAATAAAATATAAAAAGTAATTATACTGACAACATACATTATTTTTCTGTCTAGAATCAAAAGCAAAATAGTAGATGATAGTATATAATGTTTCCTCCCGTTAAAAATTAAAAGTAAAATAATCATATATAAATAACTTCAAAAAATATAAAAAAAATGTTAATAAAAAATGAAATTAAAAAATGTTAATAAAAAAAGAGAGATGCACTTAAAAAAAGAGAAAGAGAGAAAAAAAAAAGAATGAGAGAGAAGAGAAGGATGATCTGAAAGAAAAAAAGAAAAATAGAAAAAAAAGAGAAAAAAGAGAGAGGAAAGAGAAAGGTGAAGAGAAAGAGAGAGAGAGTGACAGAGAGAAGAAAAAGAGGGAACACGTGAGTGCGAGAGAAGAAAGAGAAGAGAGAGGTGAAAGAGAAAAAGTTAAAAGTGAAAAGAAAAATAAATTGTTTATGTGTATTTATTTTTTGTTTTGAATTATTTTTATTTAGATTGACATATTTACCCCTTGAAATGATATGTGTCAGTTAGATAAAGTGTTTAGTTTTGGTATTTTGGTAGGTATTAAGTTATTTGTGTATATATATATATATATATATAGTAGATTTTTAGTGATGCTCTGTATAAGTACAGTTATACTCTTCAACAGGTTGAATAAATTTTCTAACTTTTTACAATAATAAAATGAGTTGTTTTTGTCATTCAAATTTCTAATCATCTTATTTTAATTTATCAGACAACTTAAAGTTAATTACGTGGGAGATGACTGTCGTAACCATAAATTAAAAATTCAGTATGAACGAACTAATTTTACTTTAAGAATTGATGAATCAATTATGTAGTTCGTTGAGATCACAAGGAGAGCTAATACATGGTGAAAAGCTGGACGAACAAAGTAACATTGACAAAGTCAATAAAAATAGGTTATTATTGATTTGAATGTTTTTATTTTTAACTTCAGTAGAACTATTTTTTGAGCCGGATAAAATTCAACATCAAGTTACACTAATTTACATTAAATGTCACGTAACGTTATATATATATATATATATATATGAAATAAAATAAAACTTTTCCTCCCCGAATTACAATATACTACGTCGTATGCTTTAATATTTCTATATAGAACCTACAAGTCCCAAACATAATCTATCTAGCCCCAGTCACATGTGATGTCACCAATATCTGATCCTCCTTTAATCTAAAAAACAAACATCCATTATTACAAGACGTTAGACTGGTATTACCAATCCTAAATCATTGGTGCAAACTCAACTCTTTGAATTTGAGACTAAACCTTGATTAGTCATTGTTGCACTTACTTCTCCTCACTAGAAGGAGCTGCGATACAAGAATATGGTACTCTCATCCACAATCTTACTTGGACATTAGTTCCACTACCACTGGGTTGACATGCAATCAGTTACATAAATACAGTTAAATTAAGTATTGTATATTATAATAGGTATGCACTGCCTGCATTTTTTAAATGCAGTTTAAGGTAAATGCATACAAATTTAAATATTCAAAAAGAAATAAAAAAAAATTATTTCTTTTCTTTCTCTTTAAAATCTCTGAGACCCCACCTTCAAAGATACCCTGAAGAGATCTTTAAGGGGCCAAATGCTGCGTGGGCTAACAATTCGAATCAACTATTGAAAATATTAAATCAGTAAATCTCAACAGATCAGGGCATGCATTAAGTAATGATCTGATCCTTTCCATGTGGAAAAATGCATATTTACTAACACTACATGTTTGGTGTAACGCACTAAACCTTAGTTTGAGGCATGACATAGATTAAATTCTCAATTTGATCATTTAAAGATTAGTATCACACACAACATTAGTTCAGTTCTTCAATTGTTTTACTATTGAATTAATTCCTTAAAAATTAGCATATAACATTAGTCTTCAAATTTTTTATGGTCAAACTAGTCTCTTAAAAAATTAAGATATCACGCCACATGCATCTTGATGCAGAGCTAAAGTGACAACACGAGAACAAATTTGAAAGCATGATGAGGTGACATGTTGACCACCCCTCTCCTGCATAAATAGTTAAAAAGTGAGAGCTTAAATGAATTATAAAGCAGGCATCAAAAGCAAATAGAAATTCATCATCAACATTGCCAGAACTAGATCCCAAAAAAAAAAAACGCAAACAAATAAACAAAGGAAAGAAAACCAAAAAGCAAAACAAAATAAAAATGTCAATAGTGCTCCATTTGATCAACTACAAAACTGATGGCACGGGATCATACCGTTTTAGTACAGCAATATGATACCAACCGTCAAGTCTCTTACAACATTAACATACATTTCAATGGCAGAAAACTGTGATTAAGAGGAAACAATGGGTAGTCATTTATACAAAGAAAAAAAAAATAATACTCAACACCGATTGAAGCCATTTTCAAACTAAAGTTATAAGAGAGCGAAAATGCCAAGGACAGAAATACAAATTGGAAATATTCGAAATTCATTGCTCCTCCTGCCATGATCTCCAAATCACTACTATTGCCCGCAAAAAGCACAAAATTTGCTCTAAGCAAGAACAGAAGTCAAGTTGCTATGTATTTCCCCATCCTGGATTTTCACATCTCAGTTTCATTTCTTAGCCAAAACCTCCCCTTTGCACTCACTACCAGCAGTGACCACGAAACCTGCTCCAACCTGCCAATACAGGAAATGTCAGATTCCAATTTAAATTGTAATTATGAAAAATATCTAGAAAACTGAGAAAAGGAGAAATGAATTACTTGACAATCTTTTAGTACGGCACGTTCTTGGAGCTGTACATTGCTGCAGATGACAGAACCTTGGATTGAACAACAGTCTCCAATAGTAACATGATTCATAACTACTGAATTAACAACCTGCATACATAAAAAGCAAATGAAAGAAAGCTCGACACCAATACTGAAGACAACCAATCAGTAAACCAATCGTTGCGTGACAGATAAATCAAAAATAAAAGTGTATATATATATATATATTAACTTCTTATTAACTTGCAAGAATAGCATATAATTCTACCTTAACATTGGCACCTATCCTACAGTGACGGCCAATGACAGACCGCTTCACACTGCATTTGTCACCCATCTGTGAACCTTCCCCCAGCATACAATGTGGTCCTACCTGAAACAAATCACAAATATATGAACTTTAAAAAATGGGAAAAAACTAATTCAATGCTTCTGAAACTGTATGCCAGACAGCACGACTAAAGTACAAACACAGTAATTAGTTGTGAACTGTCTGCATTCTGCAGTGTGTTGAACTAACTCACAGTTGTTTTTGCCCCAAGCTCTGCAGAAGGATGGATAATATTGTTTTGGGCAGAGAAGGAATACCCCGACAAATGACTAGCTTCTCCTATCACCTGTCACATTAAAAAATGAATAAAGCCCAAGTAAGCAGAACTGTACCCTAAGAAAAATGTAAAACAATATCAAGTGCTTGATAAAAAGCCATAATATATAACAAACTTACATCCCGGTTTATGTCACTGTATGCTTGTATAGAATTTAGGCGAGCACAGTACTTGCTGCTTCCAGCAATATAAACACAGCATTTATGAGTTCTTCGAACAGAATCAGAACCATTCGGACACAGTGCATGCCGTAGATGAAAGGTCGGCTCAGATGCGTTAGCAAGTATTTGAGATAGCATTTGTTGATTGCTTTGAGAAATAACCTTCTCAGTTCCATTTTCTTCTGCTTGTGGTATATCATTTAATAATACTTCTGATTTCTAACCCACATTCAGAAAATTAGAACCAGGTTAGAATCCTTGAAAGTTTAGCGTCCCTTAATATATCCCTACAAAAACCTCAAACAACTAACCAGTTGGCTGCGGACAAGATATGGCAATACATCATGCTTTAGGCTATGAAATGCACCCTTCTGATCAAGAACTTCTTGTAGGACTGATCTGCAAGAAAATTATGTTTCAGGATATAATGATGATTCATGACTAATTTAAGATTTAGAATATATAAGGCAATCAAAAAGTAGACGAATATACCTTTTGAACGCGTATAAGTGTGCATCCATTAGATCAGCTCTTATTTCTATCTACATGAAGAACAAATAACAAAAAATAAATAAAATAAAGTAAAAACGAATCAAAGATAAGTAGAACACACAAAAAGTCTTTCATTTAATATTTTCTATTACTCAGATGGCAAATTCACATTTTCACAGAAAAATGTCACTTCTATAAGACAACATTTTTCTTACTCTGAACAGAAGCATAATAATAACTTTCTATCTCTAGACAGACAGAAAAGAACTCTATTAATAATGATGAATAATAGATGCAATAACTGTAAATAGCATAAAAATGTGCTTGAAAGAAATGTTTTAGAACTAACACTTAATTTTCACACTAGAAGAGTTATAGTTTTTTTTTTTTTTTAAAAAAAAACAAAGCGAAATTCTAGGCAGGAGAAACTAGGAAAGAAACAAAAACCTGGCCAACTGCACGGAGTATCCTCTTCTGAATTCGAAGATCTTTTTCAACTTCAGCTCCTGAAAAGGGTTGCAAGATTAAACTCGAGAACACATACAGTAAATGCCATATATAAGGAAAAGCTTGAGATATAACCAGTTGCTATGTGAAGCAAAAGCTGTTTTGTAGGGTCCAGCCCTATCAAATCATAGCGACCAGGTTTCTTGGTTTTGTCTTTCCCACCAGAGGACACTGACTCCGAAGGTCCACTTACAGGAGCAGAGCAAAGCATAGCGGTGACAACCGCATCATGTCGCCGATGAGTAGCCGCAACCGCGCCAATTGGCACATCAGAAACAAGGTCACCACTGACAACCTGCAGAAAAATAGAAACAACCATAAAGATCAATATCACTTAGATTTCAAGGTTAAGGGACAGGGTAAAGGAATATTCACCAAAATGTCTTTAGCAGTTAGGTGATGTGCAATGGCCCGAATTGCACCAGCTGTTCCTACATCCTCAGGAACTGCAGCAACCTGAGACATTTTTAAACACAAATCATCACACATTTGGATAAGAGTATCAATACTTTAAGCCTTAACGTTAAAATCAAATAAGTCTGTAAGAATATTCAATATAGTGACTACTACTGAGATATATGGAGACAATCAGCTTTTGCAATAACCAAAATGGCAAAAATTGATAGCAGAACAAAACAATTTAATTATAGCAGTGGCACCAAAAACAAAAAGAAGAAAACCTCAATATGGAGGCGATCAGCATAAGCCCCTGAAATCCAAGCCCCAACATGAAGAGCAGCATCTTCGCCTTCAACTACCTAATCAAAACCACGACAACACTCAAATTTCACTACCAATTCATTGAAAACACTATGTTCCCTCTCTAATATTCAAAAATAAATAAAAAAGAAAAGTAAATTAGAATTAAGCGTTATGAGAATGGTACCACAATGAGATCCTTAAGGTTGCTAAGCTCCAAGAGCTCGAGAACGTAGGAGAGAACCGGGCGGTTCGCCACTGGGAGTAAGGCTTTCGGAAGCTCCTGCGAACCGAAAGAAATGTATGAATAGAATTCCCATTCCCATTCCCATTCCCATTCCCATTCCCAACCAAACAGAAGATAATAAGAAGAAGAAAGAGGAATGGATGATATGACTTATGAGAGTACCTTTGAGACGAGGGGGAGGAGTTTCTTGGAGACGCCACCGCCGAGAACGACGACTTGAAAATCCATCATGTCCGTCGCAATGAAGGAAAAAAAACAGGGTTTTGGGTTTTCGGAGGATTTTCACCAAAATCAAATCTCAGATTGAAAATTAAAGCGCACAGCACTAGCTCGAACACTCAAACCCAAACACGACTCCCGGATCACTTTTCTTGATTTATATTGTCTAATGTCTAATATCAAATATCAAATGCACCTTCGTTAATTGTTACACTGTTCACAATTTTGTTAACAGTGTGGCTGCACCTGCCAACAGTTTTTTTATTCATGGAAAACGTATTTAATAATTAGAAGTTTTTTTTTAAATAGTGATTTTAAGATTGTAAAAAATAATTTTTTTAGAAATTTAATGAAAATTAGAAAATATTTATTGTTTGATTATAATTATAAAATTTACTTTTTTTTAAAGACAGATGTAACACTTTTCATCAAAAAAAAAAAGATAGCTATAAAACTTTACCCCAAAAAAAAAAGATAGCTATAATTATATTTTTTACAATTTGCCATTATAATAAAAAAGTAATTTTTAAAATTTTAAACAAGCATGCTGAAAACTTATAAAAATGATTTCTTTTAAAAATGTCTTTGCCGACCAAGCTCGGTATGTATTATGGTTGGTCGACCACAAGAGACAGTAAATACGCATACATACTAAGGAGACCCCATGAGATTAGCACCCGCTCATTATGTGTCCCATTCTGCTAAACCCCCAAAACAAAATGTCAAGCTATATTTCCTTTCAGGCTCAAAACTTGAGGGTTTATGTCCCTTTCGGTCGAGCCCAACAGGCGTTGTGGTCGGTCAGCCACATGTGGCTATAAATACGCATACATACTAGGAAGACTTTATAAGTTTAGTACCCCCCAATTAATGCTATCAAAACCCTAGCCATCAGGTTCTTTGATTCTTTTCTTGGAACTGACGAGGCAGACAATTTAAAAGGAATGTCACGAATCCATGAGAGGCATAACATAAACTAACTTGACTTGATCTCTAAAGCCTCACTTTGGCCATTGATCAATTTTAGCTAGAATACAAAATAAAAGTGTTAATACACGATCTGGTGAAAGCTCTCCTCCTCTGGGCGCAATGTCCGTCCTCCGTCAGTCCGGTGGGTGGGGTACTTACAAAAGACACTCTGATGCCTAAGGTAGATAGGGCTTTTAAGGAGGGAAAAAAGGGGACCGTGTAGAAATGAGATGAGTTAAGTGTTTAGGGTCTAGAGAGTATGAATAACCCGAGGGGCTAAGCCCCCTTTATATAGGCGAGTCTGGTCTGAGTTGCTCGCGTGGTTCTCTTCCTGAGCAAGTCACAATTTGAATGAAAGAGGTCTATTTCCTCCCCTTATCTCGCACCGGGTAGAGTTGGGGCTTTTATCCCTACTTCTTTCGTGTTCCTAAGTACTCGGATCTCCCAACGGTCTCAGATACCATCATTATCCCGTATCACGCCTTCTGGAAGATTCGGGGCCTCCGCTTATGGGTCGGTCATCGCCTTTAGGGCCCCTGCTCGGTTACCGGCCCATAACATAAGCCCCCTAGACCCTTTACCTGGAACAGGTATAAGGTCTACTCGGTTTTTCACCAAGGTCGGTACTCGAGCTGAATAGAAGGTTCGAGACCACGACCTGCCAGGTAGTTCCCCTCGGTTTCCGTGGCACACGCGTCAGTCATCGTCCCTTTTGCTTGTCTCCACGATGGGACGCGACCCATCAATTGTTCAACTGCCTTATTTCTATCCGTAAATCCCTTGATCAGTCCTTGATCGTCGGATTGACATCTTTTTGCCACCCGTACGCACTGGATCACTCCACTCCCTGGTCTTCCCATTCTGGGGACTTTAAATCTTGTTTCCCACTCTTCTTCACCCTTCTTCCATTTCTGAGCCCCCTCGCGACCACTTCTGCCTCTTGCCTCTGCTCCTTGCATCTGTTTCGGCATCCCTGTCGTTCACTCAAGCCTCAGTTTTCCGGTGAGTTTCCATTTTTTTCCTTACTCATGTCTTCTTCTACATCTTCAAACCGCCCCCATCTTCTATTCCTGTAAGTTCGAGTGATGAGGGTTCTTCAACGGACACCTCTTTCACCCTTACTCTTCCACCCCATCTGGTTGGTAACCAGGGCGGAGTTCCAGAGGAGCTGTCTCCTTCTGGCGGCCATGATGGCCCTGAGTTCGTTTCTCCACCGGAGGCCACGCCTGCTTCCGCTGCTTCTCCTTCCGGTGCTTCCATCCCAGCATTTTTTCTCCACAAGGAGAGTAAGTGCAGAGTAGGAGACGAAGGGTCTCCTTACTCATGGGTCCACCTGGATGTGACCAAAGTGTCCTCTGACTACTGTCCGAAGGCCTCCTTAGCCTCTTTTAGGTCTGGTATGACCTTTACTCCAGGTGGGGAATGGGACAAGGTGGTGATTTGCCTTCCTTGTTCCCCTAATGACCGAGTATGCTTTAGGAAGAGTGGTCATAACTCGCCCAATTTCTGTTTTTTCTATAAGACATTCTTTACCCGGGTAGGAATTAGGCTTCCTTTGAGCAACTTCCAGTGCGAGGTTCTCCAATGGCTAAACGCAGCCCCCTCACAGCTTCACGCCAATAGTTGGGCGTTTATCCGGGCTTTTGAGCTCGTATGCGAGTATTTTGGTGTCACTCCCTCTGCCGCCCTTTTCTTCAGCTTTTCCAATTGAATCTCGGTGGACAGCTTAAGTGGTGCTCCCTTAATAAGATCCCTGGCCAGTTCATACTTGAACTTTTTGACAACTCCTACAAGAGATGGAAGACCGACTTCTTTAAGGTCTGAGTGAAAGCCGGGGACCCTTTTTTCTTTTCAGGCTAAGGCGAGCCCTTATTTCCCTTCTACTGGACCTCTGATTCGCACCCAATAAAGGAGGCTGACTATGCTCGGTTATCTTTCTCCGAGTAGACCATAGTCAACTACCTTAGTCGATTGCCTATTTTAAGTTCAGGCATCCTCCCGACCCGAGCTCTAATGAGTCTGCCCAGATGGAGAGTACACATAAGTAAGTGTCATCTTTTTCTATCAAGTAGCATACGCATTTTACGTTTTGAGATTGATAGTTTTCTTTTTCTTGCAGGTGACATGGCTCCCAAGATGAGCAAGAAGGAGATGGTCGATCTGTTGGCAAAGGCCAAGAAACAGAAAGCCACCCAGCATCCTGGGGTGATCCCTTCCAATGCGCTGCAACAAGAGTCTCCTGTTCCGATCTCCGTTCAGCCCCCTGTGAAGATGCAAAAGGGACCCCATGGAGGGGTTCCTCTAAACATCCCAGATGGGGGTCAATGGCATCAACACCTTAAGGAATTTGTGGACCAAGGAGAAGGTACTGTGGATTCTTTGTGGAATGTGGGGATTGATCGATCTGACCAGATCGACCAGATCTTGTGTCGGGATGATGACCAAAACATGCTCAACGCAGGCGAGCTGGGCCTGTGCAAGGCACTGGGTCTTCATGGGCTCCGTGTTTCTTCTATGGTCCAGTTCTTGTCCGATCGAATCAAGACCTGGGAAGCAAGTATTGAACTTGCAAAGCAAGAGAAAGAGAAGTACAAGAAGAAGTTGGCGAAGCATAGCGAACTTGAAGAGAAACTGTCCGGGCTGAAGGAAGATCTTGCTCGGACAACTAAGGCTAGGGACTCCTTGGCCACGGATAATGCTCGGCTTTTGGAGAAGCAGAAAGAGCTCCAAGATGACAGAGATCTCTTGGCTTCCCAACTGAAGGTTAAGAAGGATAAGTACGCGGCTGAGACTGCTCGAGTCGAGGAGTATAGAAGCTTTAGTGCTCTCCAGTTTAAAAAGGGTTTTGACAGCGCCCTCGCCCAACTCCAGGTGATCGCCCCCGATCTCGAAACCTATGAGCTTGACTTCACTAAGGTTGTGAAGGATGGCAAGATTGTGGAGGAGGAGGAGGAAGATGAGAAGGCCGACCAGGTTGAGCCTGAGGAAGAAAGGGAGAAGTCGGCTACTGCGGAGGTGGAGAATTCTAGTGTTGTTGCCGATGGTGGCCTGGCGAGGGTTGGTGGCCCTACTGAGGTTCTAACCGAGGTCTAAGGGAATGCCCTTGAGTAGTTTGTATTTTTTATTTTTGAGTTTTGTAATTGCTTTATTGAGGGCCGCCTTTTATAACTTTGTTTAGATGAATGAAATTGACTAAGTTAAGTAGCATTTGGCGAGTTCTTTCTTGAGTTTTTGCTTTTCCATTTTGCATTGCTTTCCAGTCTCTGGGGTGGCTTCCCCCCAAAAAACTTATTTAAAACTGAGTTTGAAACAGTAATTATTGTGACTATGTTTAACAGAGCTTCTTTAGAGCTCGCCAGGTCTCTATGCTGACCTGGTTACTTAAACCACAAAGGTTTTGTTTAGGTCGATTTACGACCTTGATCGAGCTTCTTTAGAGCTCGCCAGGTCTCTTTATTGACCTAGTTAATTAAACCATAAAGGTTTTGTTTAGGTCGAGTTACGACCTTAGTCGAGCTGCAGTTGAGTTCGTTAGTATGTGTGTACAAATCATGTATTGAATACGATGGAGATGAATTTTATTAAATGTGGGGAAAAGGGAAATGAGGATGTGCCTCGTTAAAACCTCTACAAACTAAAAACCCAGTGGGGAAAAAAGTTTGCAGAGGAAAAAGAGTACGCCATCCTTTATAAATTGCATTTAACTAAAGTAGAGTTTGAGGTGCGTGGCATTCCACGTCCTCGATATTTCTTTTCCTGTTAACTCTTCAAGACGATAAGCTCCATGGCGGTGTTCCGATCTGATACCATATGGGCATTCCCAAGTTGGTCCAAGCTTTCCCTGCTTTGTGTCCTTCATAGCCAGCTCGACCTTGCGGAGGACTAGGTCGCCTTCCTTGAATCCCCTTGGTCGAACCTTAGAGTTGTAGTGTCTTGCAATGTGCTGTTTGATGGCAAATTCTTGTACTCGGGCTAGTTCCCGTGTTTCTTCTAGCAAGTCGAGCTCTACTCGGGCTACTTCATTTTGTTCCAATGAGCTCATTAACTCTCTCCTGGATGAGGGTGAGTCGGGTTCTATTGGTACCATAGCATCCATTCCGTAAGTTAAACGGAAAGGTGCCTCGTTTATTGCTGATTGAGGGGTGGTGTGATATGCCCATAACACCCCACAGAACTCCTCCGCCCAGCTGCCTTTAGCTTGGTCGAGTCGTTTGCGCAGGCCATTAGGATGACTTTTTTGGCTACCTCCACCTGGCCATTAGTTTGTGGGTGCTCGACCGAGGCGAAAGTAATTTGGATTCCCAGTTCTTTGTAGAAGTCCTTGAAGACTGAGCTGGTGAATTGTGTGCCATTGTTAGTGATAATGGTGTAGGGAAGACGATGGTGGAAGACTAGGTTCTTCCACATAAACTTCTTTATTCTTTTTGACGTGATGGTGGCGAGTGGCTCTGCTTCAATCCACTTGGAAAAGTAGTCGATGGCGACGACAATGAACTTCAGCTGTCCTGGAGCAAGGGGGAAAGGACTGAGTATGTCAAGCCCCTAAGTGTTAAAAGGCCAAGGGGCGATGACTTTGTGTAAAGCTTCCAGGGAAAGGTGCTCTCGCCTGGTATATCACTGGCAGTTGTCGCATTTTTTGACGAACTCTAGGCAGTTTGACCTAAGAGTCGGCCAGTAGTAACCAGCTCGCAGGACTTTGGCTGCTAAAGTCCGAGTTCCACCGTGGTTCCCACAAATTCCTTCGTGTAGTTCTTGCATTATGTACTTGGAGTCCGACTTGTCAATGCAAGTAAGTAAGGGCTGTGAGAAGCCTCTTCGATATAGTCGATCTTCGATGAGGGTGTAATGGATGGATTGCCTCTGAATTTTTCATGATTCTGTAGAATCTTCAGGCAGCCACCCGTGCCTTAATTATTGCATAATGTCTTCCATCCATGTGTCCGATGTGTTGATCGAGTTCATCTTTGTCGTGTCGATGCTCAGTGATCGCAAAGTTTGGACGACCACAGTCTTATGTTGTTCTTCGGTCTTTATACTCGCGAGTTTTGCGAGCACGTCGACTTTGCTGTTCTGATCTTGGGGGATGTGCTCAAGCTGAACTTCCTCAAAATTTTGAATCATGACAGTCACCTTCTGTGCATACCGTGCTAACATCTCGTCTCGGACTTGGTACTCGCCCTTAACTTAGTTAATGATGAGTTGGGAGTCGCTTTTTGACTCTGAGGGTTTGGGCCCCTAGTTCCCAGGCGAGCATGAGCCCGGTCAGCAGTGCTTCATACTCGGCCTGGTTGTTCCTGGCTTTGAATGTAAATCTGAGCGCTTGCTTTATGCAGACGCCAATAGGGCTTTCCACTATTACTCCTGCTCCGCTGCCTTTGTTATTGGAGTATCCATTGACGTAGAGCGTCCAATATACGACCTCAGAGGTCGGCGTGAGTTCTACAATAAAGTCAGCTAAAACTTGGGATTTAATGGGTCCTCTAGACTCATACATGATTTGGAACTCGAAGAGCCTGACCGACCATGCTACCATCCGATCGGAGAGCTCGAGTTTCTGCAGGATTCGCTTGATGGGGTAGTCGGTTTTGACTACCATTGGATGAGCCTAGAAGTAAGGCCTTAGTCTTCTGGCGGACACCACTGTGGAAAGGGCTAGTTTTTACACCTTCTGGTACCTGAGCTCTGCTCCGTAGAGGACTTTGCTCACGCAGTATACAGGCTGCTGCTCGATTCGCCTCCTCTTGCGAACCCACTTGCTATCAGGTCGAGTGAAGAGGTCGCCCCACGAGGTTCCCTTCTACGGGATCGACTAGGTGAATGTCGATCTCGCCTATCCCGAGCTGGGGATCTTTCTCGCTTGTGTGCTGGCGAGCGTGATTTTCTGCTCTTCCATTCACTTTCCCTAGGGGCGGTCTTCGCCCCATTATCGACGTATCTCGTCAGGTGCCCGACCTGGATGAGCTTCTCAATCTTTACCTTTAGTATCTGTCATTCGTTAGTGGTATGCCCGTAGACGCACTGATACTCACAGTACCTTTGGCGATTTGCATCAGGTGGGGAGTCTTTTTGCGGAGACAGAGTGATGAGGTTGGCCGCGTAGGCTTCCTTAAATATTCGCTCTCTTCCTAGTATTAGGGGAGTAAAGCCTTTGTAATCTCAACGCTCTCGGCGGTCATCCCGCCTGTCAGCTCGGTCTCGTGTTGATTTGTTTCCCTTGTCTTGCCGACCTCCGAATTCTTTTTTAGCAGCGGCCACTTCCACCATGTTGATGTATCCTACAGCTCGGCGACTTAGCGCGTCCAAGGATTCGGCGGGATGTCGGGCCAGGGAGTCAGAAAAAGGTTCAGGCTTGAGGGTCAATACCATTGCATGAAGCGCCACATCAGTGCTGAGGTTTCTGAATTGAGTTGTTTCTGTATTGAATCGGTCCATTAACGATTTGAGGGTCTCGTCTGACCTTTGCTTGAACCCGACCAAGCACATGGAGTTCTTTCGGAAAGCTCAGCTTATTGTAAATCGGGCCACGAACTGCTCAGCGAGTTTACCAAAAGAGTGTATTGACTGTTGTGGGAGGTTGGAGAACCACATCATCGCAGATCTTTTCAGGGTGCATGGGAAAGTTCTGCACTTTAAGCCCTCAGAGGCTCCGATCAGTAGCATCTGGGCATTGAAGGAAGTGAGGTGCTCTTTCAGGTCGATCTTGCCTTCATAAGCATCTATGGTGGGGATTTGGAAGTGCTTAGGGACTGGATCAGCCATGATCTTGTTGCTGAAAGAGAGTAAGGTCAATCCGATCTTTGGAGATCGGTCTCTACGGTGATGAGCGTGCCCTCGTTTAGGGCTTGTTGTTCGGCTTGACCGATCGGTTCTGGAGGAGTCTCCATCATTGTCTCTCTTGGTCTCCTGGTGAGTCCTGGAGGGCGTCTCATGGCCTGCCTTCTCCTCGTGGTCGAGGACTTCATTTATCCGGTGCTTCAGCTCCGCATTCTCAGCCCTAAGCTGCTCTAAGATCGGGTTTTTCGGTGGTTGACTCTGGCTGACGGCATTCTGGCGTGGTTCTTCCTGTGGCGATCGTTGGTTCGTCATGCTCCTGGATCGTACCATCTTGCTCGTGTGCTATCCTTGAGGCCCAAGCTAGTTTTACTAGGCCCTACGGTGGGCGCCAATGTTAATGCACGATCTGGTGAGAGCTGTCCTCCTCTGGGCACAGTGTTCGTCCTCCGTCAGTCCGGCAAGTGGGGTACCTGCAAAAGGTACTCTGATGCCTAAGTTAGATAGGGCTTTTTAGGAGGGAGAGAAGGGGAGCGTGTAGAAATGAGATGAGTTAAGTGTTTAGGGTCTAGAGAGTATGAATAACCTGAGGGGCTAAGCCCCCTTTAAATAGGTGAGTTTGGTCCGAGTTGCTCACATGGTTCTTTTCCTGAGCAAGTCACTATTTGAATGAGAGGGGGTCTATCTCCTCCCCTTATCTCGCACCGGGTAGAGCTGGGGCTTTCATCCCTACTGCTTTCGTGTTCCTAAGTACTCGGATCTTCCAACGATCTCTGATACCATCATTATCCCTTATCACGCCTTCTGGAAGATTCGGGGCCTCTCGCTTATGGGTTGGTCATCGCCTTTAGGCCCCTGCTCGGTTAATGGGCTCGGCTCGTTGTAACTCGGGCGCTGTAGAGCCCGGGCCGGTGCCGGTTACCGGCCCATAACAAAAAGTGATTTTTTCCAATAAAAATAGAAAGAAACATGTTGTTGTTTGTATATCGAGATATAATATAAATTAACTTTAAGCCCAAGTACTTTCCTAAGTATTTCCGAGGTTTTAAGGCGACCTTAGTCCGCCTTTCCGTTTTCGGGGTACATATGTAAGGGGTAGTTTTCTGTCACTATCATTCAATCCTGCTTTTTCATACTCGAGCATTTGTTTGGATCTCGGTTCACTACATAGCTCGTGAAGTGTCGTCTTTGGACAAGTTCCTCCATTGTGTCTTTAAAATGGAAACACTCATTCGTGTTGCGCCCTCCGTCACTGTGGAACTCGCACAACTATCCGGTATCCCCCTAATGTACCTTCCGCAACGTCTCGGGCTTGAGGAATTCTGAGAACTCAGTGCTAGGGGTGGTAATACGAGTTGGGCCTGTCGGACCGGCGGGTTGGGCTATGTCAGCCCACCACCCCGCATAACCTGCACCGCCTAGCCTGCCAACCCACTAAAACGGGGCGGGCTGGGTTTGGTGGTCAAGTGGTTTGTAAGCTAACCTGTATTTTGTAGGTATGATTTCGATCCCGATATTGGCAATTTTTATATCATTTTCTCATTTTCATCTCTAACATTTTAAAATGGTTTGTCATGTCAGTTCCATGTGTAGTATCCATGTCAGCACTCAATGGCCACATAACCACACCCGTTAAGAATTGGATGAAAAATTAATGGATTAACCAAATTTTAACCAAATTTGCTTAATTTTATAAATAGGGGATCAAAATCGTAAAATTCAGATTTAAAGGATTAAAATCACAAAATTGACTATAATGTAAGGACTAAAACTGTAATTAAGCATTTTCTTTTATCTCATTGTCGTTGAACTGAATGCCGTTGAATCGGTAGTTACGTGAAAAAGTAAACAATCTTCTTATTTGGCTGATTTTATTTTTATTCTCTTCTTATGAAGTGACCTTAATTCTTGGTATCCAATAATATAAATGTTATTTGAACACCCAAAAATCGACACCTAGGCAAAAGTTTGGTTAATGCAGTTCAGTAGATGGTTAACCAGTGGATAGTTAATAATGCAAATATTTGGTTAATTGATACAATTCATTGCTAACCATAAACTGAACTGTATTAACTAAACTTTTACACGTCATTAACTAGGTGTCGCCCAAGTGTCATCTTTGAGTGTTCAAATAACATTTCTGATCCAATAAACAGCTAGTAGTATCTGAAGCCAAAGAAAATTTATCCAACGCTGTTATAGAAACAACTAGACTACCAGTCACGATTTACTTTTTTTTTAAGTCGAGACTACCAGTCACGATTTACTTTTTTTTTTAAATGAGTCGTGGTTGCCAACCAAGATTTATGTTTTTTTTAATATGAGTCGTGAATGTCATTCACGATTTACTTTTTTTTTTATAAGTCGTGACTAAGGTTCACAACATTTATTTTTTATTTTTAAATTTTTTACATAACTAGTGAATAGCATTCACGACACACCCTTTTTATTTTTTCAGGAGATAGGGCGTCACTTTATCCTAACACATATGCTCAAAGCAATAACACACTTTATCAGAGTACACAAAGCATGACACGTAGACATATATCCCACACCCGCAAGGGGTAACTAAAGGACACTCGCTGGCCGTGATACAACTGTTACCATCAATGGTCACCTCCACTAGGTCCCGCTCCCCAAGCTCTGAGCACATAATGCTCCTGTCCATCTGTTATTCATCATAACATAGTATGGAAACACACAAGAAAACAAAGGGGTAAGATATCCATCAATCACCAACAGATAGGAAAATAGCATAGCAGAATAACTGTCATCATGCACATCACTGGCATAACAATCATCAGTATGGCTAAGACCACAGATATCACAGACAGACTCCTGAGTACACGGTTACAGACCAGACCACACTGGTACGACATACTGACCAACTTGAGCACACGGTCATAGACCACATCACACTTTGATACCACAGACTGACACGTACCACTGAGCTTTCGGGCTGATCACCGACCCTACTTACCCAGACCACAGATCGCTGAATATTGCGGGCTGATCACCGGCCCTACTCCTTAGACTGATCACCAGTCTCAGGGCACAGAGGAATGAGACATAAGTTGGTTGTCCCGGGAACACATCCTGATACGCTACCATCTCTGATCACCGGAGTAAGGTATTGTCCACGTGCACAATGGACGACATTCCCCATACGAGGAATGGCCAAAATTTTCCCATCGTCAGACGTGGAGTCCTGGAGTCTCGTCAAAATGACCGAGTCCACACCTTCGGTCCGATCACCAGTCCTCAGGTCCCTCAAGGTCACCAACTACCTCCAAACTACTCTATACCTTCGGTCTGATCACCAGTCCTCAGGTACACCAACCTCGGGTACACTGACCCGGCTGACAAACAGAGTATCGACGGTAATACTTGCTATCACTGTCTAGGGATTCGTAATCCTCTAACTAAAGGGCATCACTCTTGACTCTAAGACCATTCATCACACTCATAAGTATCATACCAAATCAACCAGCACATAAATATTCAGCATGTTAATCAGATTATCAACCATCACAAATAATTAGCATATAAACCATTCCTAGCGTTGCTAAGGAAACTGTTAATTAACCGTGTTATCAGGAAAACATGTAAGTCAATAAGCACACCAATTATACCTATGTTAGTTGATAGGTCTACGACAACTATCCTTAGCCATCGTACACCACAACCCCTCTCCTGAGGTGTTGCTGATATCAACCTCTAGTAGGGTTGAGGTTCCCTACGCATGCTAACAGTACTACTCTACTACCTATTTTCCCTAGTGATTAAGGTATCTTCCCCCTCACCTAGCACTCCTGACTAGGCTCCTAAGCTTTGACCCTCGACCACCATCTGTGCTCCTGCCTTGGGCTGCACCTCTGAGCCTTACCCTTCTCTCAGACCTAAGAATTTCCTACTAAGAGCTTTCTGATGCACAAGATCCTCATTCGAGGCGAGTGCAGAGCATAATTGCTCTATAGAGGAAATGGCTAGAGAGCAAAGGCTCTGAGGCAAGAAATGAGGGAAGGGTGAACGCCTATTTATAGGCTACTCCAGGACCATCGCGTCGCGACTAGCCTAGACACAAGATTCGTCGCGTCGTGAACTAGGCCACGTGTCACACATCCAACGAGCATGATCACCGACTTTCCCACTGACTTATGTCGCGTCGCAACCCGAGTTATACTAGCCTCATCGCGTTGCGACAGAGGCTGACCGGAAATATCTTGGTTTCGACTTTCTAGAAGGCTCTTGAGTGTTCCACGCCTCTCTAGGGTATTCTAGACCTTTCTTATGATTTTTATATCATTCCTAGAGTTTTTGGGTCTCACTTAAGCCCATTTTATCCCTAATTAAGGTTTTTAACACCCGTTTATCAACTAATTATTAATCTAATTATTCTTCTAATATTGTTTGAAAATCGGGATGTCACATATATCCTGATAAATCTTATGACTCTAGTGGAGATGCCTCGTGTTGTTCTACTCGTGGAGGAGTCTCAGTTGGGAATGTAAAATGCTGAGTTGGGGGAGCTTCCTTGTAGTGCGTTGTGTAAGCTGACGGATAGATCTCATCCTGAAAATTCAACATATCATGAACGACCCTATCAAAGGTGTTTATGTGCTGGTCTTTATTAGCTCTTATGCTGGGTGATTGAATAAGTCTCTTAAGGTAATGAAATATTGTATACTGCAGAAAAATGTTAATATTAGGTTATCGTAAAAGTAATATATGATGTGATGATGATGATGATGATGATGATGATGATGATAGACTCATCGAACGATTAGCAAAACAACCATCGCGAGACATATATCCCTGAGTATGACATATATACCACTCCATATAATCAGAGTTCTTCGGTAAAAGACCGGTGTAAGGATGCCATGATTAATTGATTGTTTTGATTGTTCCACATGGCAATCCATCTACGATGGCAACGCGACTAATCAACATTTATTTTGCCTCTCATATCGACTTTGTGCACTTCGTCAAAATTAAGAGGGTCATCTGAAATAGGCTGATTAAATCCAAACTATCGCATAACCCTATCAGTTGTATGCCACTCCACAATGGCAAAACATATCAAGGACACCACAACACGTGCAACCAGGGGGACCAGCAAAACATCGTCAGTAAACAACCGCGTTATTTCTGCATCGATGTAAGGCATCCATTTAAACTGTAAAACAATGACAATAATCATGATATTGCTACACAACTGTTATTAAGATGTTTAAATTATGTACAAAAATCATACGAAATATTAATAATACGGACCTCATTGATTCTTAATCGGGCAAACTGCCTCGAATAACGTGAGCTGCATGGCCAAGTGTGTTGGTTGTGACCATTGGACCATCCCACCTAGTAGATTAAAAAACGATGCAAGTTAGTCACGAAATTTATAAAGAATTTATAAACTTTTAAATTACAACACAAAAATTAATAAACATACCTACGCGCAAGAAGAAATCCATTTCCTTCTTGTGCCTCTTCGTCAGATAGACGATTTATTTGTGTTGTAAGATTCTTAAGGTTATGTGTTGAAAAAAAAAGTGAGTTAGATTGAACAAAGGTAACACGTGGTCGCATTGAAGTCTTGTCATTCAAGATTCTTCTTCTTATTATTATTTTTTAACTGTCAACTTGCATTATCGAGCACATGGTCACATTAAAGCTAAGAAAAAAACAAAGATATTGAAAAGAAAGGTCACTGGTGAACAATGTACATATACATACATATATATATACACACGATTAATTTTGTAATCCAGCCTATTTAAATATTTTATTTTTTATTTTCGTGGTCCCTTATATTTATTTTAGGTTTCGATTTGGTCATTTATATATTAAAAATTCTAGATTGGTCTCTTATGTGTAAAGTTTACACCAATGTTGTCTCTTTTTTTTTCTCGAAGTGGTCCCTTATGTTACAAATATTATATAATGTGGTTTTTTTTTTTAAAAAAGTAATGTATTTCTTTACTCATCTCCACATGCCTATGTGATTCTCCTGCATGCCCTATGTGATGGATTTATGAAGATTCTACAATTATGAGATTCCCATGACTTTAGTCTCTTCTTCACAATTAGATGTCCCTCACCCGTGAACATGAACACGTAAAAAAAACCAAATGCTATATAACACTCTCAGTAGTATAACACTTTCATTTTCATTCGTTTTAGTAGTAGTATAACACTTTTATTTTCATTTGTTGGAGACTCTCATTAGTAACGTCTACAAAGGTATTATTTTTTTAAAAGTAAATTAAATTATTAGTTATATACATATGAAATTAAATTATTAGTTATATATATATATGACTAATTATTTCATTTTAATTTGTCTGTAGATGTCTAATATTCCCACATCGTCTACAATTTTCAATGATCCAATTATTAGAGACAACGTGATTGATTTTAATGAAGATGAAGACTTGGAGATATTCAATGAAGGTTGTACAGGTATTACCGACGATGTTGGACTGTCCAATATAGGACTACATGTTACACCATCTCCATTTTTTTTTACCAATATCTACGGTCAGGAAACGAAAGATCCAGTGGGTGGTGTGGATTACAGACAAAGAGGCAGCAATGTATGGTTCGACAATGATCTTGCCATGGGAATGACGTTTGAATCAAAGCAAGAAATAGTCAACGACATTAAACAATACCATATTAAAAATTCATTTAACTATCTTGTAGAAGAATCACGCCTAGATAGGTAGTTGCTAAGTGTGTAATGTTTGGTGATGGATGCCATCGTACAACATGAGGTGCGGTAAATGGCAGATAAAGAAAATTGATGGCATCCATACTTGTACAACCTCATCGATATCACAATATCACACTAAATTAGACTCATTCGTTATTGCTGATAGCGTTCTTGGTTTAGTAAGTGCAAATCTTGGCATACCAGTCAAAGCCCTTATTGAAGAGATGCGTAGTCAATTTCACTACATAGTAACTTACCGAAAGGGGTGGATGGCAAAACAGAAAGCCATGGCAAAGGTATTTGGTGACTGGGAGGAGTCATACACCGTGTTACCTAGATGGATGAACGCTGTCCAGAATTACATACCAGGGACCATTGTCAAATACAAGTTGACCCCTTATATTGTCGATGCTGTAGAAGACCCTAAGAGTATGGTACTTAAACACGTGTTTTGGGCATTTAAGCCATGCATTGAAGGGTTTCCATACTGCAAACCAATTGTTCAAGTGGATGAGACATTTTTAACTAGAAAGTATCGTGGTACACTGTTGGTTGCTGTCGCACAAGATAAAAATCGTAACATCGTTCCAATTGCATATGCAATTGTTGAAGGAGAGACAAAAGAAGCTTGGTCATGGTTCTTATACAATTTGCGTATGTTTGTCACACCACAACCAAATTTATGCATAATATCAGACAGAGGAAAAGGTTTACTGACAGCTTTGAAATCCAAAGTTGGGTGGGTTGGGCCGAAAGTACAATCAGTTTATTGTATTCGGCATATTGCAAGCAATTTCAATAAGAAATTTCAAAATTCAGATCTAAAAAAAATATGTCATCAATATGGGTAAGGAGTTAAATGTTTAAGTTGTCATTATTTTTTTCACTTAATCTTGCCAATTGATTTACTTGTCATTCCCATATTTTTGTAGGATATGAGATACAGCAACCACGATTTGAGGTAAAACTTCTTGCCATGAGATCAGAATTTAGACAAGCTGCTGAGTGGCTAGATAATATCCCAAGAGATAAATGGACTCAGTCTTATGATGAAGGAAAAAGATATGGGCATATGGCTACCAATCTTGTAGAGTGCTTGAATTTAGTTTTAAAAGGAGCACGAGCATTGCCCATCACAGCCCTGGTGAATACTACATTTTATAGGCTGACTTCATTGTTTGTGAATGAAGGAGTGAAAGCACTTAGCATGATGAATGCAGGACATATTTACTGTGAGGAGCTATCCACAGCGTTGCTTTCAAATAGGCGCCTAGCAAACTCTCACCGTGTTCGTAGTTATACCAGGGCGTCATTAGAGTTCGAGGTAGAAGAGATGACAAATCCACATGTCGACTGACGTGCAATGATATGCAGGGTTAATTTAAACAATTGGTGGTGTGATTGTGGAGAATTTCAAGCATTGAGGTATTATTTTTCACATGTTATTGCGCCATGTGCCTATTGCAATGTGGATTGTCAGGTTTATATTGACCCAATATACAGACTGGAGAATATTTTCAAGGTTTATCAACATGAGTTCCATCATCTTGGAGATGAGTAATATTGGCCACCATATACAGGTTCTACGTTGAAGCCTAATCCTCTCTTGCGAAGAGATACCATGAGGAGACCAAGGACGTCTCAGATACATAATGAGATGGATGCAAAGGTTCCGAATCAGAAGAAAAAAATGCGGTTATTGTCGCACTGAGGGACATAATAGAAGTAATTGTCCTTATAAAGAGACAAATGTTTAAGCTATGAATTTTAATTTCATGGATGTAATATTTACTTTTGTTTTTAATGCATGTGTAATATCTACCTTTGTTTTTAATGCATTTGTAATATTTATCTCAATAAATTAGGGTTTTGTTATTAAAAAAATTAGGGTTTAACCTTGTTTCACACATCACTTTTCTATGTTACTAGCGCTTTGTTATTTAAAAAAATAGTGTTTTAGGGTTTCACCTGATTTATATAAAAAAATTAAAAAAAATTACAGTAAACCCTCAATTTAGTCCCTGAACTAATACTCTCTCTCCTATTTAGTCCCTAAAGTATATGAAAATAATAAGTAGTCCCTAAAGTTTGTAAAATCCGTCAAATTAGTCCCTAAAATTTTGTGAAATCCGTCTCATTAGTCCCTGTAAGGGATTACTTATAAAACTTTAGGGACTAATTTGACGGATTTTAAAAACTTTAGGGACTATTTATTATTTTCATATACTTTAGGGACTAAAAAGGAGAGAGAGTGTTAGTTTAGAGACTAAATTGAGGTTAACTCAAAAAATTAAAAAGGGTTTGTCGTGAATGCTATTCATGACTTATGTAAAAAATTTAAAAAAATAAAAAAATATATGTCGTGAACCATAGTCACGACTTATTAAAAAAAAAGTAAATCGTGAATGACATTCACGACTCATATTAAAAAAACAAAAAAAAGAAAAAACATAAATCGTGGTTGGCAATCACGACTCATTTAAAAAAAAAGTAAACCGTGAAGGGTTGTCTCGACTTACACCAGACACGTAAATAAAAACTGACTTATCCCAATTACGTAAATTTGTGGTAAAAATACCATGTGAGGTAAATTTTCCTACAATAGCCAAGAATCAACACATTTTCTATTTTTGTTTTTGACGATAATTACAAAAAATATTATCTTTACCATTTTAATGTTTTATCGATAAAAATAACAAATAAAGACAATAAAATTTTTACCCAGTTCAAATATTTTCAGCAAACAGATGAGGGGCACATATCACAACGATACTTCTTCGCAAGTGAATGGTCGCCTCTGCATAAACCCAGATTGCAATGCCAATCCTAAACTGTGAACTCAATTACACTACAATATTAGTCTCACCCTTTAAGAGTTGAGCGTGCCTCAGGTTTTGCCATTTTTTTTTTTTTTGCAAAGCAAAACATTTAACAGTATTTGTATTGTACCTTATAAATAGAAGGGGGAAAAAAAACAAATCAGGGTTATATATATCCTCTTCAGGAAAACAAAAAAGAAAAAAAAACAAATTTGCTTTCCTATCGTAGAAGGGGTGTCCCTGTAACATACATAACCACTCAAAATATTTACTCTTACTTCACTCACTGCTCACTAGATTTCAATACAGCACCCTGATTGAACAAACCCAGAAAAACCATCAGGCACACTTATCTTTCTCAATTTACGGTTCTGCCCTTCTTCCATTTCCACCAAATAGAACCCATACGGTGCTCCTTCGTATTCGGATCCAGTCACCAACGTCCTCGATCCAACCGTCACACTACAAACCCCAACTCGGAGCCCCGGATCCACCACTTTCCCATTTTTCCCAATCTCAACACACGACCTGGGGCACCGACCCGTCTCCCAAACCCCATCGACCTTACTCCACTGACCCGACCCGATATCCAACACCTCGGCCGACCCATCAAACACCCCTTGACTCTCTGTGGCGTAGCCGCTAAACACCCAAAACTCGCCGCCGACCACCACTCCCTCACACTCGTCTCGTTCCTGACTCATCGGAGCCAACACCGTCCATTCGTCGCTCCGCGGGTCGTATGCCCAGGCCGTGCTCAGCGCGTTCTTGCTCTCATCGTGCCCACCGGCAACATAAACCCGATCCTGACCCGACCCGGTAGCGAAGAACGAACGCTTCTCCGGCATGTCCTTCCCTCGCCGCCACGTGTTCGTTCGGAAATCGTAGACGAACACCGCTGTCAAGGGCTCGTAGCTCGCTGGGTCCCACCCACCCACTAAGACGAGCTTCCCTTCGCAGGTAGCTAATTGGGAGAACAGTGGCAATCCGTTGGAATATTCGGGAACCGGGTCGACCCGGTCCCATGACATATTATCAGGGTCGAACAGTGTAATCTCGTAACTCGGTGGTGTTGACCCGGTTGGTTTTTCCACTTCAGAGTGTTTTGGTGGTTGCTCGTGCCCCTGAATCAAACAAGCGACTTTTCGGGTGTGGCCGGTTTTCTTCCTGTGGCAGTAGAACTCGTCGCTGTGAAGTAAGCATCGCCACTGGTTGCAGACTCGGAGAGCGACTCGGTGTGCCGAGTGAGGCAAACGGGTGAGGCACTCGAGTCCGATGTCGCTCGGCAACCCGGGTATCAACTCAATGAACTCAGAGATGTCCATTGCCTTTTTGTTTTTCATTAGCAGCTTTGAAATTGAAACTGAGTGTGTTGTTGTGTCGTGTGATGAGAGTGAAAGATGCACTGGCGTTTTTTGAAGGGGGGGGGGGGTGTATTTATAACGATACGAACCGTTATGTAACTCACTCACTCATAATCCAGTAATCGCGTCCAATTCCAACTGGTTGGTAGTAATGAATCATGTAGATTTGGATATTTTCATGTTTTTTTTTCCTGAAGGAAGCTGTAGTCGACCCATTCAAGAAGTATTATTCATTTAATACTTTTTTCTTGTTATATAATATATTAGAAGAGCTTAATCGATATGCACTAACCGTCACTATTGTGGTCATTTTATTATCTTATTTCTTAAAATATCTCAATAAATATTTATATAGTGAGATATGATTGGATGATGATGTAAAATTTTTTTATAGTGTTGGTGATTATAAATTATACTCGTATTAGAATTCAATATTTCATTTTAGAAAAAAAAATAAGTTATTTGACATTTAAGAAATGTGTAAGTTTTTATTCCATTTATTACTAATATTATAATGTCATTTTATACATATATAAAATTAGTTTTGTATAATATATAATATAATACAATATAATTGTTTAAAAAAAACATATATAATATAATATTGCAATAGCAGCGAGAAGAGATTAGGATGATGACAATGATGCCGATATTGTTATATATATATATATATATATATATATATATAGGTACAAAAAGAGGGCTCAAGGCCCAAAAAAAAAAGCAACTAAGCTACCGATCTACAGAACCTGGGTATGGACACCCCATTCTTATCATCAATAAGCAAAGGCCCTTAGCTCGTCCGGACATTGATGCAACACCTGAATGTCACAAGACGGTGAAGATAAGCTATAGTTAGCAAGCCAATCAGCACTACGATTTCCCCCTCTCAAAGTGTGAACAAATTCTACTCTCCAATCCTTTTGAGCTAATTCCCGAATCCGGTTGATCAGAGAGTTAGCTGTCAGATGAACACTAGCCGTAACCAAGTCAATGAGCACTCTAAAGTCACTCTCCACTTGAATATTTCTAATTCCCTCTTGCCAAGCCAACTCCATTCCTAGCCACATACCCCACATTTCAGCTTGGATAGCAGCACAAGAACCAAGCTTGCGAGTGTCCCCCTTAATCCACGTACCCCCTGTATCCCGAAGCAGACCTCCACAACCAGCAGTCGCCTCATTGGACTTGTAAACCCCATCACAATTCAGCTTAAACCAACCAATAGGGGGAAATTTCCAACGTACCTGAAACCGACTCCGGAGACTAGTTAACCCCACGCAAATGAAGTTGTCCAGTACGGGAGACTTCCTGGGCAAATTTAAGTATGGTCATGGTGGGGTTATACCGTCTCTTAAATCCTTCTTCAAAGAGCGATTGATTGCGCCACTTCCAGAGAAACCAACAGGTAATCATAAACACCGACTTCCAGCACGTTCCATTGTAGTCAGCCATATGCATAGTAAGGCTCTTAAAGACCCACTCCCTGTCATTGAAAGATAAGAACAAATTCAAATATATGTACCATATGCATAATAAAATATATTTTATTGATACTAAAAATTGAATATATGTACCATTATATAATGACGATTACGTTTGATAACGTTTTTTTTATCCTATTTTACTCTTGGAAAGTTTACAAGAAAAATATCTACACAGAAAAATAAATTCTGCATCTTTTTCTTGCTCGAAGTATTGTACTTTCTATATATATTTTTTACAGGTATTCAACGTAACGCTATAGAAATGTTGTGTCCGTCTTGCCGCTAGTAAAAATAAAAAATATACACATTTGAAACTTTTATATGCATAATTTTAACTCCTCAAAAGAATATGCATAATATAAAAAAAATTAATTATTATTAAAATAAATAATAAATAATAGTTAAAAAAGAAAAACACGAGTAACAGGGACACGTGTAGCTATATAGAAGAAAGTGTGCATATAGAAATTGATTAAAAATAATTGAGATTCTAATAAAGTTGTAATTCATCACATAGAAGAAAGTATGCAGAATTATTGGCCCTTCACCTGGGCTTAATGCTTGCCTTTGAATTGGGATTCAAGAAAGTTGTGTGTGAGAGTGATTGCTTGGATGCTGTGAAGCTAATCCATAACCGGGATCACCACCCTTTCCATGAACATGCGGCCCTGTTTGGCTCTATCTCAACTTGGTTGGATAAGGATTGGGAGGTCACTGTTGTTCACATCTTCCGGGAACAAAACTGTTGTGCTGATGCCATGGCTCGTGATCGAGGGCTCTACTCTTCTAGCTTTAGGCGCTGGACTTCCCCTCCTATTGGAATGGAGTCCTTGTTGCTGATTGACTCTCTTGATAGCTCGCTTTAGAGTGTTTTTGTTTTGTTTTGCTTGTTACTTTTGTAACCCACCAAAAAAATTCATCACGTAAGTATGCATGACACAAGTATGCATGCATTTCATAATAATCTTAGCCACTGTTTTTCTAATTAATAGTAATCTCTTTATGTTAATGCTGAATTGCAACACTTTTTTTTTTTGAGTGGTAAATTGCAACACGTTAGCAAAACTGAATCTATAGAGGTTACCACACTAAGAGGTCGAATTTCTTATATAGGGTAAACTTTGTAGAGTAAACTATATTCCATTATTTCGAATGAAATTTTAGAATAAATTACATTTTATTATCTTGATATTTTTCAAAAGGATAAATAACTTTGTATTTGACTAAACTCATATATGATATATCATAGTTTTAATATGTAAATCATAGTAACTTAACATCGTTAAATATTTAAAAATATATTTGTACCAAAAATATATATATTAATTATTAAACATTTTTATATATTATGATAAAAAAAAATTAAAATGTAATCTCAGTAATATTTTTATATATAAATAAGATAGATTTCAACATAAAATAAAATGTCTAAATAATTTTGTTTAAAAAACATAAAATAAAAAGTGTATTTTGAGGAAGTATTTGCTGTTACTGTTACTTTAAATTGTATCTGTTACTTTTGAGGAAGTATTTTAAAACTAGTTAATAGTTAACTACCAATATAAACAAGTAGTATTTTACAAATATCCATTCAATGTGGTTGAACATCTCCGTATAGTTTACCTTTTCCGGATAATTACCGTGACCGCCGGGTGGGTACCGAACCGACAAGTGGATAAGGTTACATACGTGTGTGGGAGCGCACGAAGACTGCACTCATACTAGCAGTAGCAGATAACGTACATAAACAGCCTCAGCTCAAACGCTGAGCAACCTTCCGGAGTGGTCGTTGTCTTAACAGTAATATTATTAGGCCCGTGTACACCCAAAAACAAAAGGCCCATTTCTTAAAAATGTTGTATTATTACGCATATATACGTACATATATCTATATAATTCTCACTGAGTCCAGAGATTTTCTTTATTTAGGGTGTCATCCTCTTAACCTAAATTTTCCAGTATAAAAATTTATATATAATTTATAAATATTTATAATTCGTTTTCAATGTATTTTGATGTTTTTTAGAATAATTTAAAAAAAATATTTATTAAATTTTTTAATAATTCATTAAATAAATATTTAATTAAACTGTTTATTCATAGTCGAAAGACATTTTTAATAATCAGTGGTACTATATCAACCAGCATTGTATGAAAATTTAATCACTTAATTTTATCTATTTCATTTTTAGTATAAAGTTTTAATTTTTTTGACGGAAGTACAAAGTTTTAATATGATTTTTTAGTTTTAATATGATTTTTTATTTGCAATACGAATATTATTATTGAATACTCCCTTTAGTCCATATTATAAGAAACAAAACTGTTAATTAAATATAACAATTTTGAATAATATTAAGAAATAAAACAAATTAAAGAAAAAATGTATATTTTTACTTTTATCACCTAATCTAAATGTGTCTCAGAAAAGGCAACTCAGTTGTAAAGTACTGCGAGATATTGAGAGCGCGAGTTCGAACTCGCAACGCTCCACTTCTCCTCTCCCCATCTCCCCATCTCGTGACCAATTATACTAAGCACAAAAAAAAAACCTAATCTAAAGGGAAATCATTTTCTCAATTTTTTTTTTATCTTTACTCTTTATCGCACTAATTTTATCCTAAAAATTATAGTCAAGATAAATACAACTATTTAACCTGTGATTTTTATAATTTACTTTTGTTGTATTTGAGAAATTACCAAAATTAAATTTGTAAATTTAAATTCACAAATTATAATTTGTATCAGTGTAATTGAACTTAGTATTACTCATGTAAAGCCTGTAATTATTTGATATTAATAATTATTAATTAGGGACCTAATCAAATGTTCTGTTTTATTCTTTCTTCTATTTATCTTTAAAAAATGTGTAGTTAATGTTGTCATGTTGATAAAAAAATATTGTCAGCTAAAAAAATGTTGATCCTAATTAAGAGAGTTTTAGTCTTTTAGATATTTCATAAATTGATAACAGCATTAAAAGCAAGATTAAGAATGTACCGAACAAAAGTAAGATTAAGAAAAGAGTTCGTTATTTAAATGGCTAATAAGTGCACGGAAATCTAACGTGGAAAGATGTGACGTGCAAAAATAAGACAGTCTCAATCCCCTTATCCATTCACTCATTGTTTGCTAATAAATCGGTCTGAGGAAATTTGTACAAAATGTCCCTACAAATTACAATGATTGTATATTTTTTTTTTTCCTAATTATGAATGCAAGAGGGCCAAGAATATAAAGCCAGCAAAAACTGCACCAGAAAGGCAGATTCCCCGTGATGGATGGTTTAGAGTTCTTTGAACCACTTGATATCAATTGAATTTTATTAAATCGAACCAGGAAAAATCATTTATAAAACTATTCACTTAAAAAATATTTCAACCTCTAATTTTTAATTAAGAGATAACCAACTTACTTTTATACAAGTAATCGTTATCGTCATCCAATTTTCAAATGAGTCTATGGAAACTTGGATTTTCATGAAATCTTTCGGGTTCGTGTCCCATAAGCAGGAAATTAACTTAAAAAAACACACTAATAAAGTTGAGAGTATGTAAGGTACATAGAGATCTTTTTGGTACATAAGTTGGTATCCAATGTATAAATCCGTAGACTAATTCCTTGAGTCGGATAGATCACATGGGCAGTAAAGGTCTCCCTGAAAGCTTTATGAGACTCAAATTCGAATCTGAGACACTGATTAAGCTGAAAGAGATATGTGCAGAGGCAGACCTAGGTCTGCTCACCGTGAAATTTAAAATTTTTCACTTAGCTCCTTATATAATTTTTATTTTGACCTCTCTCAATTTAAAATTTTGCACCTAGATCCATACCCCTTTCATCTCAACTAGAGGTGGACCTACTTGTTGTCTAGGGTGTGCACTAGCACTATCTGAAAAATAAAAAATATTGTTTATCCCCTATAAAATTTATATTTTGACCATTCTCAGTATAATAATTTGTACTCACTACACTCACTAGTAACCTCTTTCATCTCATTCAGTCAAACACAATCATCTCTCTCTCGAAACTCAAAACACAACTCTCATTGTCTCACACTTTGACCCACTTTCCCACCTGTTGGTGAGTGTCATTTTCGGTCTCTGTTTCCTTCTTTAACTAGGTTCAGATTTTTCTTAATTTAGACTAAAACACTAATCTGATTCTTCTGTTAATTTTCTCTTGTAATTTTTATGTTGTAGTTGGGTATCTGTTTCTATGTTGTTTTGTTATTTTTTCTCATAATTTTTTTAGTTCCAAAACCTTTCTATTTTTATAAATCCGAAAATATGTTTTGTGTTATCAGAAAAATTATGCTCTTGTAAATTTGCAAGAAGAGTAAACATTTGCTCTTGTTACAATTTTGACAATTTTAAAATTTTATGCACCCGTAGAGCCAGTCGTCACCGGACATGTGACATCTTATCTCAACGCCATTGACTAATCTAGATAGAGATCTAATGCTATAACAATTAAAAGTGTAAATATGGTGACGAATTAACTGATTTAAATAACATAATTACATAAAAAAAAATTGGAAGATTGGTTAAAAAAAGTAATAGAAACGGAAAGAGGGAGGGGAGAAGGATTAGGATGGGAGTGTATTTGTGTGAACTGGAAACTTGAAATTCAAAGAACTCGAGACTGCTTGAGAGAAAAATGTGTGGGGAGGGTAGCGATTGTGTTGGGTGATCGTGATTGGAGTAGTGAGTCATAGTGATTATTCTATTTTTTGCTGGTTTCAAGAAAGCGACTACAAGACTATGATGTATGAAAGCCATTGCATTCTTCATTGTTCATTACATGCATTTGGCACATACTTTTTTTTTTTTTGATATTATTTTTGGCACATACTTTGCCTCTCCTATCTCAATATATTGCTTAATTAGCCCAGATAGTCAAAATGTCAGCAAAATTTAAAACTTTTCTTTTATGTCATGTTTGGATGGGAATTTGGAATAGAAAATGAGAGGAATAGAAAGCTTTTAGAAACCGCAATCTTATTTAGGATTTTTTTTGTTTTGTTTTTAATGGAAATAGAAATAATAAATCATTATATAAGCACTAAAAAATTTCTTATTTGTTTTTACAAAAAATTTAAAGTTCTTTTTACAACTTGAAGATTTTAGAGATTAGTCTGTCATTTTCATGAACGTAAATTATTTTTTTAAAGAATTTTTTTTTAATTTTGTTCCTCTAGTTTTGAGAATTAAGAAAAGGTAAAAGTTATTTGTTACGAATTTTTGATATACGAAAAGCGAGGAATGCATTACATCTATTGGATTTTGGTTTAGTTTTCATTTGTTTTTGACTTTTACTCATTTTAAAAATTAAAACAATGGCATGACACCCCTTTGTTCTGAAAGTTCGTGTGCTATATTTCTCGTAATAAATAACAACTCTCTTATGAAAATCCTATACTATATTGATTTATTATATTCACAATTAATGGAATACTACGCACACATGCACATTAAACTTATAAATATTTTTGTCTTCTATTTTTTTCATTACTCCATATTCTAGATATTATATCACACATTTGATAGCGTTTTCCAAACAACACGCTACGTCAAAAAATGCAAAGATTAAAGATAGTGCATTATCTAAAAAGACATTATCTATTATAAAAATATGTGGAAATTAATGATAACATATTGCAAAGGAAATACTATCGTATTTGTTAAAAGTAAATAGTATTTCTTTGAGAATGCTTTATCTAAGATTATGCATTAGGGAAAGTCTTTCATCCCATCTGTCAAACAAAACCCTAAATTAAATAAACCATATCCCCTCCCCTCGTTCTAGGAGAACTTTCCTCTCTCCTCCCTCCTCCCCCACCTCTGGTTCATCGTGGAGCTTTGCCACCATGGTTTTGTCACCAACTTCGTCACTGTGGTTTCATCATCGGCTTCGTCATCGTGGAGTTTGCCTTTTAGGTCTCTCTCTCTCTCTCTCTATATATATATATATATATATATATCTCTTATTTATGTTTTTTAAAATTTCCAATAGATGCCCTGTATTTATAGAAAAAACGTTTGTATAGTGATGGTTTGTTGTCATTTTTTCCTTCTCTATGTAGATACTTTGTATGTACAGATAAGTGTATGTTTGATGGTTTGTTCACAATAGATACTTCGTCGTCGTGGATGATGTTATTGGTGCTTTGTTTCATATTCATTGTGATGATTTGCTGCTGAAATGGTAAATGTGGCAATATAGGTATCTATGTTTCTGTGTGCGTACAGTTGCATTCCAAGTTCTGTAATCTGGTTATATTCTTTGTTTCCCTAGTTTGCAAGACTAGAAAAACCCCCCAAAATAGAGATGCCAATGGTTAGAACATAGATAAATTCGTTGAGAATTAATTAATAGCATTTATTTATTTCTTGCAACTAGTCACGAAAGCATTCCTTATTCATCAATTGTCAGGATGCAGCGAGTTACACAATGGAGCAATTGCGTGAGCATGACAGACCCAAGGTGGAAAAGTAGTTCATCAATGGTCGAGGATCATGCGACCAACACGATGGAGATCAAGGAATGATTTCATCAGCAAGTATCATAATAATATGTTGGTTGGAACGAGAGAGACCAACTAATTAAGCCCAAGGAAGAAGTCAATTGGATATCAGTTGAAACTAATAGCAATATTGATGTTGAGTATAATGATAATGACAAAGTCACTCAGTATCAGCAGTTTGCCTTGACTTAATCGAGGTACTAATTAATGTCAGGGTGTAGTTGAATTTGAGTGTCCAGTGAATTGCAATAGGAGAAGGAATACACATTGGTTGTCCCCATGGGGACGAGGAGAGCAAAATGGAGTTCAAAGCCTAGTACGATGTCTCGTGGTAGATGTTACCATGGAGAGAAAAACAGACCCTCGGAGTAAGGTTTGTTTTGAGTGAACTTGTTATCCCTCCATAATCATGCATATTGTGTACTACACATCGTCGTAGTAGGCTTTGCATTCCGTTATGTAACTCACCTCATCCTCATGTGAGACAACCAATGCAATTTTCTCTCTCAAGGCAATTACTCTCGAACACTCAATTTCAACTGGGATCTCAACCGGACATTCAATACCTCGATTAGGTCAAGACAGATAACTGATAAAGGGTGTCATCATCACTATGCGCAACATTATTGCTATTAGGTACCCTATCAAAACCTCCTCTGACTTAAGGATAGAAGTGTCTTTGCAGATCTTCATCATCCCCATTCATCATCACCAGAGGAGCCATCATCATAACCATTCATCAGGGATCCACCTGACGTCATTCTCTACACCTTGTAATTGTGAAGCCGACCTTAGCACGAACAGTTGTAACATGAACCATACAAATAACTAATTAATTAAATTTATTATTTTATCTTGCATTTGTCATAATAACTCAAAATTACAGGCTCTATGCCTGTGGGCAGGTGTTTGGATTCTATATTGCAATGCTGCTTCTGCAGCAGAAAATACAATTGCGAAAGGAGAGAGAAATTTGAGAGAACATGAAGAGGCGAGGACGAGAGAAAGAAGAATTAGGAGAGAGAGAAAAGAGCAAAAAAAGATGTAGAAAGTGTTGTAGAGGGTATTGCAGCAGAGGATCCAGATCTCGCTGGTAGAAAGTGATACGAATGCGAGTTTTGTGCAATGTGTAATCAACAAGTATAAGTAAGCAATAGTGGGAAAAAGTACAGAAGTCACAAAAAAAAAGGTTAAAGTAATGTTTTGGTCCCTATATGTGACATCGATTCTTAATTTGGTCCTTATACTTAAAAAATTATTAAAACAGTCCCTATACGTGTATAAATTCCTAATTTAGTCCCTGCTCTCTAACACTGTTTTTAACAGCGTTAGTTGTTTAAAAACTATTATTAACAGTCCCTATACGTGATATAAATTTGTAATTTGGTCCCTATACAAAAAACAAACTATTAAAACAGTCCCTATACGGAAAAAAAATATTAATATAGTCCCTATATGAAAATAACTATTAAAACAAATTCTCAGTAATAAAAAATGACTAAAATCTAGCCATGTTACAATCCAAATATGATCCCTAATGTGACACTTGCCATGTGTTAGATACTTATAAGACATATTTAATCCACAAACAAACATATAAGACATTTAATAGGGACTATTTTAATAGTTTATTTTTTCGTATAGGGACTGTTTTAATAGTTTATTTTTCGTACATGGACTGTTTTAATAGTTTATTTTTTGTATAGGTACTATATTAATAAGCTTTTAGTCGTTGTTTCTTATAAGGACTGTTTAAATAATTTTTTTCGTATAATGACCAAATTAAGAATTTATGTCACGTATAGGGACCAAATGGGTAACAGTTAGAAACATGGTTTGGACGGCAGGGACCTGTTGATGCTGAGAATGGTAGAGCTCTCCTCCTTCTTGGGATTGAGTACTCCCTCTTCCAGAGTCCAAAAAGGGGGTGGTACCTGCAAAGACACTCCGACGCCTAAGTTAGATAGGGCTTTGGAGGAGAAGGAGAACAGGGTGGATTAGGGTTTAGAGTCAGTAGTGAATATGCAAACCTGGGGGGTCGAGCCCCCTTTATATAATGGAGTCACGTCGAGGGAGGGTAACCACCGATCCGGAATCTGCGCGCGGTAACCTCTCCCTCGCGCTTCAAGGATCAGCTAATCTCTTCCTGATATCTCGCACCTGCCAAGTCCGTCACGTACTGGCTACGTGATCCCCAATCTTCGGCGTGGCAACGGTTCCAAGCATCGTCCCCCGGTGTATCCCTTTCTAGAAGGTTCGAGGGTCATGAGTCAGCTCGCCCCCGACCTGCTAGGCGTTATCACTGGGGCGATCGTACCGGGGGATCGGTTTGGCGCCTCCGGGGTCGGATGTAGCTCGTCGAGCTCGAAGAAGGTCGGTACCGAGCCGGGCCGGCTCGGTTTGGTGGACGCTGGGACTCGACTCGGGACCGGTCCGTAACACAAGCCCCCTAGACTCTTTGCACGAAAGGGCAGAGGGTCTACCTATTGTTCTTGGGTCGGTATCCGAGTTGAGTTATGGAGGTCGGGAGCGTATCCCAGAAGCTTGTTTGTCTGGGGCGTCACGCTCCACGTGTCGCACCTTTACTCGGTGTTCTGCCACGTGATGGGACTCAGACGGGACGTTTACTCAACCGTTCCTCTTCCCACCGTCGATCGTCTGATGCGGCCTGGACCGCTAGATCTACATCTGATTTCGTAAATGGAGGGCTCGGATTGGTTCGCCCCTTCATTTTTCTCCCGCGGGGGTTATAAAGCCAGCCCCTCTTCTTCCTTCTCTCTTTTCTTCGTTCCGCTCTCCCTGAACGCTTCGTCTGTCATCCTTCCCTGCATTTGTGTTCCGGGCGGCCGTTTCATCCCCGTTCCTTCGCGTTTCTTGGTAAGTCTTGTTACTGTTCTTCATTAATGACTTTTTCCTCTTCTTCTCGTCGTCCCCCTTCCCCCATACCTTTGAGTTCTGAGAGTGGCTCGTCGTCTGAAACGACGAGCACGTCTTTTGACCTTTCTACGCCACCCTACGTCGGAGGCTCTGGCCACAAGGGGCTCCCCTCCGACGGTGGTCGTGACCCAGTGCCTCTCCAGGTGGTTCCTCCCACCTCCTGGGTTTCACCTTCTCCCCCCATCGCGTCTGTTCCTTCATACTCACTTCATAAGGGGGCGAGCGCCGAGTGGGAGATGATAGGTCTCCTTACGCCTGGGTACACCCCGATGTACTCAGGGTGGCTTCCAACATTTTTTTCAGACACTGGCGTGGCCGCTCTTAGGTCTAGTGTGTCATTTACGCCGAACCGGGATCGAGACGAGGAGGTAGCTTGCCTCCCTTGCTCTCCCGATGACCGAGTATGCTTTAACAAGGGCGAGTCTAGTTCCCCAGACTTCTATTTCTTCTACAAAACTTTCTTTACGCGAATAGGCCTCCGCTTCCCCCTGGGTAGGTTTGAGTGCGAGGTCCTCCAATGGCTGGATGCGGCCCCTTCGCAACTACACCCCAATAGCTGGGCTTTTATCCGGGCTTTCAAGCTCGTGTCCGAGTACTTTGGGGTTACCCCCTCTGCTGCTCTCTTCTTCAGTTTTTTCCAGCTTAGGCTTGGCAAGCAGCTTAAGTGGTGCTCGCTCAATAAAATACCTGGCTTTTACATTCTCGAGCTCTTCGACCATTCTTATAAGAACTGAAAATCTGATTTCTTCAAGATCCGAGTACGGAGAGGGGATCCCTTTTTCTTTTCTGTTCAAAACGAGCCTATGTTTCCCTTTTACTGGAGCTCCAGTCCTCGCCCCATAAAAGAGGTGGATTTCAATTCATTGTCGGTCACCGACCAGACGATAGTGAACTTTCTCGCTCGTTTGCCCACATTGCATTGTGGTCCTCTCCTTGCCCGAGCTCTAAAGGACCCACCCCAGTGGAGGGATTACTTAAGTAAGTCTTGTTATCATCCTTTAGTGTGATTCTCAGCCCGAACATGGGTACTAACTTTCATTTTATTTTCAGGCACGATGGCTCCGAAGATGACCAAGAAAGAGATGGCCGAGCTCCTCAAGAGAGCACAAAGAGAGAAGGTCGCCCAAGTTCCTGGGCCGGTTCCCTCTGATGTTGCCGCTTCCCCTTCCTCCGCCAAGGCTATCAAAAAACGAGCGCGCGCTCCCCCGACTCCCGATTCCGATCAGCCCCCTGCAAAGGAGCCGAGGGGGCCTCATGGGGGGATTCCTCTGAATATCCCTGATGGCTCCGAGTGGTTCCTCCATCTTGGAGAATTTGCCGACCGAAGCGAGAACGCCGAGGATTCCCTTGGGAATGTCGGCTTCGACCGCTCCGACCAGATCGATCAGATCATGCGTAGGTCTGACGACAGGTGCATGGCCGAGGCGGGCGAGTTGGGTTTGTGCAAGGCACTGGGCCTCTATGGGCTCGTGACTCGCTATGGCCCGGTTCGCTTTCTCGATCGGATAAGGGCTCGCCACCAAGCCGAAATGGCGAGGAGGAAGTACCGGAGCAAGGCCACCGCACTTGGTGAGCTCGAGGGAAAAATGGGTAAGATGGAGGAGGACTATGCTCGCCTCTCGAAGCGAGGATGCTCGAACAAAGCAACACCTCCTTGGCTCGGCCGAGAGGAGCTCCAGGCCCAAACGACCTTCTGTTGCGTCAATCAGCGGGAAGAGAAGGAGAAGTCCTCGTCCGGCCGCTCGGGTCGAGGAGTACCGCGAGTATAGCACCGCCCGATTATAAGGAGGGGTTTGACAATGCGGTCGTGCGGTGCGGGTGGTTGCCCTGATCTGGACATCTCGAGCTCGATTTCACCAAGGTGGTGAAAGAGGGAGGATTGTGGAAGAGGAGGATGAGGAAGAGGGCCGTCTGATCCAGGAGTCTGCAGGTGCGAGGACGCCGGAGTTGGGCTGACTCGGAGGTCAGCCGTCCAAGTGTTGCGACTGAGGAGGTCGTTGGGGCCCAAGCTGAAGACCAAGGGGATGCCCTTGCGTAACTTGTTTTTTAGAATGCTTTGCTTTGTCTTGACAATGTACTCGCTCTTCTATGAGCTCTTTTGTATTTTTGCTTCGAGTTAATGAAATTGACTAAGTTTAAACATTGTCTTCTCTTTTTTCTGCTTTAGCAATTTGTTGGTTATTGTGCTTGGATGGGGTGGACCTCGGGTAGCTGCTACTCGGCTAGGGTAGTCCCCGGGTGGCTTCCCCCGAATAAAACTTGTGTCAACTGGAGTTGAGACAATTTTTCTGCGTACCGGTATAGGCCGAGTATCAGTTTTCTTACGAAACCTTTAGGTCGGATAGCGAGCTTCGGATCTTCTAACAAGGTTACCAAGTTTTTAGGCTAACTTGGGTTTGAGATCGAATGCATCGTTTAGGTCGAGCAAGATGTTCCGAGCCTCGAGCTGCGAGCGAGTTTGGGACCAAGCCTTTATGCTGACTTGGGTTTAGGACCACGGGGGTCGAGCTGCGAATGAGCCCACCAAGCCTTTATGCTGACTTGGGTTTAGGACCACGGGGGTCGAGCTGCGAATGAGCCCACCAAGCCTTTATGCTGACTTGGGTTTGGGACCACGGGGGTCGAGCTGCGAATGAGCCCACCAAGCTTTTATGCTGACTTGGGTTTGGGACCACAGGGGTCTGTTGGTCGGTTAAGACCTTCCGAGCTTGGGACTCGGTGATTTTTAGTTAAAACACTTTGAATGCAACGTGGGTTGACTTTTATTAAATGGGGAAGAAAGCGAAAGAAGGATGCGCCTCGTTAAAACCTTTCCAAACCAAAAACCCAGTGGGAAAAAGGGTTTGCAAAGGAAATAGTACGTCATCCGTCTACAAATGTTTAATTAAAGTAGGGCTTGAGGTGCGTGGCATTCCAGGTCCTCGGTATTGCCTTTCCGGATAGTTCTTCTAGTCCGTATGCGCCGTGTCGGTGCTCCGATCTGATGCGGTATGGCCCTTCCCATGTCGGCCCTAGCTTGCCCTGCCTTACGTCTTTTCGAGCCAGTTCAACTTTCCGGAGGACCAGGTCCCCTTCTTTGAACGCCCTGGCCTGACTCTGGAGTTGTAGTGCTTGGCGACGCGCTGTTTAGTTGCAAAGTTTTGTACTCGGGCAAGTTCCCGAGTTTCTTCTAGGAGATCGAGCTCAAATCTTGCCTCCTCTAGCGCCAATGCCTGAACGTGCTCTCTTCTTGCTGAGGTGGAACCGAGCTCTACTGGCACCATGGCCTCCATTCCATACGTTAGCCGGAAGGGTGTTTCATTTGTTGCCGACTGGGGGGTGGTGTGGTATGCCCACAGCACCCCGCAGAGTTCTTCCGCCCAGTCGACCTTGGCCCTCTCCAGCCGCTTGCGGAGGCCATTCAGGATAATTCTGTTCGCGGCCTTGACCTGACCATTGGTCTGTGGATGCTCGACGGAGGCGTAGACGAGTCGGATTCCTAGACCTTTGCAGAAGTCCTTGAACACCGTGCTGGTGAACTGTGTGCCGTTATCTGTGATGATAGTGTGGGGTAGGCCATGGCGGCAAACCAGGCTTTTCCAGACAAATTTTTTGATCCTCTCGGAAGTGATGGTCGCCAACGAACATGCCTCTATCCACTTGGAGAAGTAGTCTATGGCGACTGCGATGAACTTGAGTTGGCCCGGTGCAAGGGGAAAGGGGCCAAGTATGTCAAGCCCCCAGGTATTGAAAGGCCAAGGGGCGATGACTTCGTGCAGGACTTCCAGTGGAAGGTGGTCTCGTTTGGCGAACCTTTGGCACTTGTCGCATTTCCTTACGTATTCCAGGCAATCCGTCCTGAGCGTCGGCCAGTAGTAGCCTGCTCGTAGGATTTTAGCTGCCAGGGTCCGAGTTCCACAGTGGTTCCCGCAGATACCCTCATGCAGTTCCCTCATAACGTACTCGGAATCCGATTTCTCTATGCAGGTGAGTAGTGGCTGTGAGAAACCTCTTCAGAGTCCGTCTCCGATTAGAGTGTAATGTGCGGATCGTTGGACCCTGCGTGACTCTGCCGGGTCCTCGGGCAGTGTTCCCTGCTTCAAGTATTCAATGATGTCCTTCATCCAAGAATCCGAGCTGATCACTGCGTAGTTTCTGGTTGTCGCGATGCTTGGTGATTTTAAAGTTTGGACGACCACTGTATGGAGCTGTCCCTCGGTCTTCATACTAGCTAACTTTGCCAGCAGATCTGCCTTGTTATTTTGTTCTCGAGGGATATGCTCGAGTTGGACCTCTTGGAAGTTCTGAATCATGGCGTTGACTTTTTGAGCATACTGGGCGAGTATGTCGTCTCGACACTGGTATTCGCCCTTAACCTGGTTAATCATCAGCTGGGAGTCGCTCTTGACTCTGAGCGTTTGGGCGCCCAGCTCCCATGTGAGTTTGAGACCGAGTAGTAAAGCCTCGTACTCGGCTTGGTTGTTGCTAGCTTTGAATAGGAACCTAAGTGCATGTTCGACGCTGATTCCCGCAGGGCTTTCAACGATGATTCCTGCTCCGCTGCCTTTGGAATTGGAGGAGCCGTCCACGTAGAGCGTCCAGTACTCGACCTCAGGGGTCGGTGTTAGCTCTGCAATAAAGTCAGCCAAAACTTGTGATTTAATGGGTCCTCTGGGCTCATACCTGATCTGGAATTCGGAGAGTTCTACCGACCAGGCCACCATTCGCCCTGAGAGTTCGGGCTTCTGCAGGATCCTTTTGATCGGGTAGTCTGTTTTGACTACCACCGTGTGCGCTTGAAAGTAAGGTCTCAATCTCCTCGCGGAGGTTACTATCAGGAGCGCCAGTTTCTCTACCTTCTGGTACCTTATCTCCGCCCCGTGGAGGACTTTGCTCACGAAGTAAACTGGGCGCTGCTCGGTCTCTTTCTCTTCTATCATGGCCGAGCTAATCGAGGTATCGGTGGCCGCCAGGTAGAGGAGGAGAGGGGCTCCTTTGGTGGGCCGTGTAAGGACCGGTGGTGACGCCAGAAACTCCTTGAGCCTCTGGAAATCCGTTTCACACTCGTCGGTCCATTCGAACCGAGCCGGTTTCCGGAGTACCTGGTAGAAGGGAAGCGATTTGTCAGCGGAACGAATTACGAACCTGGAAAGGGCTGCGATGCGACCAGCGAGTCTTTGCACTTCCTTGATAGAGCTCGGGCCAGATCTCCATTCGCTCGGCACTTGCCGGGGTTGGCCTCGATGCCTCTGTGGGTGATCATGAACCCCAAGAACTTGCCTCCGAGCACCCGAACGAACACTTCGGGGTTAAGCCTCGATGTTATATTTTCTCATAATGTCAAATACCTCCTGGAGGTCTCGGTAGTGTCTTTGGCCGAGGTCTTGACCACCATGTCGCCCATATATACCTCGATCGTCTTCCCGATCTGCTTGACGAAGATCTCATCCATCATCCTCTGGTAAGTCGGCCCGTTCTTCAAACCAAAGGGCATAGTGACGTTGTAGAAGATGGAGGATTCCGCCATGAAAGCCGCCTTTGGCGCGTCGAGTGGGTGCATCTTGATCCGATTGTACCCGAGCACGCATCCATGAAATCGAGCACCTGGTACCCGACGCGTCGCCTACCGAGCATCGATGCTTGGAAGGGGGTATGGGTCTTTAGGGCAGACTTTGTTTAGGTCGGTGAAGTCAGTGCACATCCTCCACTTACCGTTGCTCTTCTTGACCAACACCACGTTGGAAAGCCAAGTGGGGTACTTGATCTCTTTGATAAATTCGGCTTTCAAGAGCTTCGAGGTCTCTTCTCGGGCTGCCTGCTTCTTTTCCCCTGCAAGTCTTCTATTGCGCTGAGCAACGGGGCGAGCGCCGTGCTCTATGGCTAGCTTGTGACAGGCCACTTTGAGGTCTATTCCGGGCATATCCTCAGGGCCCCACGCGAACAGATCTTCGTTATCGAGCAAGACCTTCGCCGTGGACTGCTCGCTCAAGGGCGCCAGTGTCCCGATTCGTATGCTCTTGCCCGATCCTCTTACTTCGACCTCCTTGATGTCATCGACCGGCACTGGCTGGAAATCACTCTCGCCCCTCGGGTCGAGCTCAATCATGCAGTTCGACTTGGGGCGATATCTTCTCCTGTCATCCCTTAGACTGTTGACATAACATTGTCTCGCCTCCTTCTGGTCGGCGTGTATCGTAGCAATCTGCCCATCGGATAGGGGGAACTTCATCGCCAAGTGGGGGGTAGAAACTATGGCCCTGATCCCATTGATGACAGTTCTGCCGATTATCATGTTGTAGGCGGTGTTCGCGGCCGACTCGGCTTCCACCACCAGGAGGTGGGCTTCGATTGTCTTGACCCCGACGTCCGCCTTGAAGGTGAGCAAGACGTCGAAGTACCCAGCCACCCGAGCTTTAGCACCTGAAAAACCGACTAACGTACCTCGGTAGGGTCTGATAATCGAGCTCGGTAACTTGAGTCGATCGAAGGCTTCTTTGTAGATTACGTCCGCCGAGCTTCCTTGATCGACGAGCACTCTCCTCACGTTAAATCCAGCGAGGTGTACTGTGATCACCATGGGGTCGTCTTGGTGGCGATCTATTCCCCGATAATCCCTCTCCGAGAAGGATATGGTCGGTAAGGCCGCGGGCGGGGCCGATAGCGACGTGGAGCTATTGACGGACCTCAGGTGTCTTTTCCGACCGTTGCTAGATTCGCCCCCTGCAAAACCACCTGCAATTAAATTGAGTGAGGGGGTACCTTCGTCTCGGCCCTTCCTGCGTTGACGGGCGGGTGAACGCCTTTCTCGCCCTCTCCGAGCCGGCGATCGGTTGCGCCTGCGCTCGGGTGAACGGGATCTTCTACGACTTGTTTCGTTTTCTCTAGGGGCCGCCCCATTCCCTTTGTCCACATACTTTGCTAAATGTCCTGCCTGTATGAGTTTTTCAATCTTTACCTTTAACGCCTGACAGTCATTTGTGGTGTGCCCGTAGATTCGGTGGTATTCGCAGTATCTCTGGTAATCCCCATCTGGTGGGGAGTCCTTCCGAGGGGGCAAGGTAATGAGGTTGCCCGTGTAGGCTTCCTTCAAGACCCGGTCCCTTCCCACCGTCAAGGGAGTGAACCGCCCTCCGTAGTCTTGCCGCCCTCGGCGCTCGTTTCTCATCTCTGCCCTCTCTCGGGGCAGATCTCTACTCCTGTCTTGCCGATTCTGTGTTTCCCTTTTGGCGGCGGCAACCTCCTCCATGTTGATATACCCCACTGCTCGGCGCCTCGGCCCGTTAGATCCTGCAGTCGGCGAGCGAGGGAGTCCGAGAAGGGGCCGGGCTTTAGTGCTGACACTATAGCGTGGAGCGCCACATCGGTGCTGAGATTTTTGATTTGAGCCGTTTCGTTGTTGAAACGCTCTATGAAGGACTTCAGTGTCTCGTCCGACCTCTGTTTGAGCCCGACCAGGCAAGTGGAGTTTCTCCGGAAGGCTCGGCTCGTGGTAAACCTGGCCACGAATTGCTCGGCGAGCTGCCTGAACGAGTGGATCGATCGCTGTGGGAGGTTAGAAAAACCACATCATGGCCGGTCCTTTCAGGGTGCAGGGAAAGGTCCTACATTTCAGCCCCTCGGATGCGTCGATCAGTAGCATCCGTGCATTGAAAGAGGTAATGTGTTCCTCGGGGTCGGTCTTACCCTCGTAAGCGTCCATGTTGGGGATTTGGAACCGCTTCGGGACCGGATCGGCCATAACCCTCTCGTCGAAGGGGAGCAAGGTTAGTCCGATTTCGAAGGGTCGGTTCTCACGCTGCGGCGTGTGCCGGGTGTGGCCCTCTCGCCTTGGGCTCTCCGTGGCGCTGGATGCGTCCGATCTGGACGAGTCCCGGTTGTCTCTTCTGGTCCGCGAGGGCGTCTCGCGGCCCCGTCTTTCCTCACGATCGCAGGCTTCCGCGATCCTGCGCCTTAACTCTTCGTTTTCTGCCCTGAGAAGCTCCAAGACAGGGTCGGGTGGTGGGCGTTCACCCTGACTGGCCGAGTGATGACTCAGCGGTGGCGATCTGTGATTCGCCGTGCTCCTGGTGCGCACCATCTTGCTAGGGGTATTCTTGAGGCCTGGGTTAGTTTTACCGGGCCCCACGGTGGGCGCCAATGTTGATGCTGAGAATGGTAGAGCTCTCCTCCTCCTTGGGATTCAGTACTCCCTCTTCCAGAGTCCAAAAAGGGGGTGGTACCTGCAAAGACACTCCGACGCCTAAGTTAGATAGGGCTTTGGAGGAGAAGGAGAACAGGGTGGATTAGGGTTTAGAGTCAGTAGTGAATATGCAAACCCGGGGGGTCGAGCCCCCTTTATATAGTGGAGTCACGTCGAGGGAGGGTAACCACCGATCCGGAATCTGCGCGCGGTAACCTCTCCCTCGCGCTTCAAGGATCAGCTAATCTCTTCCTGATATCTCGCACCTGCCAAGTCCGTCACATACTGGCTACGTGATCCCCAATCTTCGGGGTGGCAACGGCTCCAAGCATCGTCCCCCGGTGTATCCCTTTCTAGAAGGTTCGAGGGTCATGAGTCAGCTCGCCTTTGACACGCTGGCGTTATCAACTTTGAGGCGATAAATCTGGGGATTGGTTTGGCGCCTCCGGGGTCGGATGTAGCTCACCGAGCTCGAAGAAGGTCGGTACAGAGCCGGGCCGGCTCGATTTGGTGGACGCTGGGACTCGACTCGGGACCGGTCCGTAACAGGACCAAATGGGTAACGGTTGTCACGTGTAGGGATTATTTTAATAATTTTTTAAGTATAGGGACCAAATTAAGAATCAATGTCACGTATAGAGACCAAAACATTACTTTAACCAAAAAAAAACTAATGAAATTCATTCATCCCAATCTTTGAGCCAATAGGATCACAAATGCAAACACGCAAGATATTTTCATTTTTTGATGAAATAAGCATGCATTAAATGTCTCATTCTATTTGTTTTCAAGTGTTGTATAAGGTAATAATAACTCAATAAAAACATAATTAATATTTTCATTTATATTAATTTTTAATATGTCTTTTATTTCTTTGATATATTATTTAATTGCATTGCAATTTTGATTAATAAATTAGATGGAAGTAAGCATATAATCAATAAAATAATAATTAATATTCTAATAAATTTTTAAATTAACATGCAAATAAGAGGATTTTTTTACTTTTCAGTCCTTTTAAAAATTTAAGATAATATTAATTATTATTTTATTAATTAGTTCATTAGTTTTTCCTAATAAACCAAAAAAAGGTAACCATGGAGAGATATTAAGGATATTAAAAAAACATATTAGAGAATTAAAAAATAATACAAACAATGTCATTATTTATATTTTGTAATCTATGTACAATCAGTTTAACAGATATGTGAAAAGAAATTAAGAGAATAAATATATGCTTTATAACACTCTGGATTTAATAAAAAATATAAAAGAAATGTATCATTTATTTATTTTTTAATAATAATTTTTGGTAATCAAAATTTCTGTACAAGAATTTCAGAATGAAGGATGTAAAGAAAATTTTCACCTTTACACACACAGATACACACACATTGAAAGAAAATTCTTATACACTTTTAACCACTACTGTTGAGATTATGTGTGTAATTTTGATCTTTCAATTTTGCCGAATCTAATGAAGTTTTAGAAACGAATTATCGACCATGACATGCTTGTTTCAGTTTATTTAAAAAAAAAGTTTTATATTATGTACTTAGTAATTTTTTTTTTGGGTCAACATTCTGAACTTAGTATTTAAAATAAGAGGACTTGATTTGGGCCCTTTGGGCCTCCATCAAATAAAAAAAAAGAGTAATATGCATATAAATACCGTTTTTTGACCCCAAATAAAATTAGGATGAAAAGATGACATCACAGTCCAAGACAGATAAAATTTTCGAATTATTTGAGTACTTACAAAAGGAATTACGACATTTATCTCATCTAAAAAAGACTAATAAGAACTTAAACTCGCAACATATCGAACACAAGCTCCGTCATGCTCTAGTGTGCCAACACCTTAGAGTTAATGCATCTAAATTCTTGTAGTCAAAGAATAGAAACAATCGAATATTTATCTTCTAAAGTTCTAGAAGCATTTTTTTTCCTCCTTGGATTTGGATAGTTGAAACGTCATGTTTTGTTTTCGGTTTGAATATTTGATCCTTATCCTATCCTATCCGATAAATAAAAGGAAGAGCTTTTTCTTGCCATCAAATCGGTTGAATTGGAAGCATTGGTGATTAGTTAATATCCAAAAATGGCACATCATTTCCCTATTAGTCTCGTTATTGAGCATCACATCGATCTCATTGTTTGTCCCCTTGGCGTGAACTTTTCATTTTGCATTATGCAACCTGATTCTTTGGTCTGAACCGAAGGAAACGACATTTTATGTGCCTGTCCAGCATGGTCGCTGGCCAATCCAAATCCAATTCAATTTCATAATATTAATGTTGGATTATACTACTTAACAACTATGAGTTAGACGAAAATTTCCAATAATAAATTGTGATTTAATTACATAATAGTATAAATTACACAGGATGAAAGCAAATCAATTGTAAAGACAGGTTAATAAAATATAAACAAAAAAAAGTTAAAAAAAGTAGTGATAATATGAATTCAAAAGAATGTTTGAATAGTAACTACGCAATGCTACAGTGATCCTGAACCTTTACATGAACCTGTAGCAAATTCTGCCACCAATCCTGCCAATATCTCATCTCAACCATCGTTTAGAGAAAACCGATAATTTTCTCAAATCAAACTTGAAGAAGATCAGCTAGACCTCATCGACCCCAACCTGTGTCTAAGACTATCTATGCACTGTTTAATATTCAAGACACAATCATTTATCCTATGCCAAATTATCTAACACTTTCAAAGACTTTATCTTACAAGTCACGTCCTGTTGCGAACCCTAATTCTATCATCAAGCTAGCTATGAAATTTCATGAGTGGATAAAAGCTATGATAGATTATGGTGCCTCTCCCAATTGGCAAACAAAAAATGGTTGCAGATGGACCTTCAATATCAAATATAAAATTGATAGATGCATAGGTAATTAAAAGCTTGAGGTAATTTTAATTACTCCCTTTGTCAATACCTAATGATTACTACAACTATAAAATTAAATAAATCCGTACAACATACTAACATTGTCTCTAGCATATATAAAAGCCCACTTGCAATCACGTGCCAGTAGTTCATTCAATGAAATTGAAATATCATTCTCTCTTTCTCGATCTGTTGGTAGAGACATTGCAATACTTACAATAGTGAATATCAGAATATTTCCACATGAGATGACTGAATCTTGACGCATACCCTGGTCTGTTGCAAATTAATGATGTCACTAAAGTCTGCTACGAACCGATAGCTCATGTTTCATTTGATCTCTCAAAACTCTCCTTAGTATTTTGTTGGAAGCTGTTCGAGGAAACTCGGGCACAATTTTAACAAGGCTTACCTGTAAAGTAACAAAAAGAGTTCTGAACATCAAATCGATAAATCATCACAAGCCAGGTCTCATAATTTTATGAATCTATGTGTCATTTAAGTTATTGCTTTCCATAAAGTAATAATAAGGGTTAGACCTTGAATAATGGATTAAGGTTGCTTTGAATGGCTTTGGAGAATTTCTTCTTTAGAGCTTCCGCATTGGAATTGTATCCTTTCTTTAAAACTACAAATATAACCAGTTGTTCTGGGCCTCCATTTGCAGGAGCAACACTGATTGCAGCTGTTTCCAAAACGCATTCATCAGCCCTGTCACAGACACGCTCAATTTCTACAGAACTTGTCTGCATATTAGAACAGAAAATTTTGAATAAGAATAATAGCGAATCTAAGAAAGCCAAAGTAACAATTTAAGAATTTCTGATGAACCCATGATCAGTTACAACAAAGTACTTTCCGTTCTTATCAATTTATGCAGGAGCTACAAACATAAATATCGTGAGTGAAGTGGTACCTTTATTCCACCAAGATTCATGGTGTCATCGGCCCTCCCTTGTACAACCAAATAGCCTCCTGCAGTTCTCTTGATTATATCTCCATGTCTCCTAAGAACCTGATAATACATACCATGTTATGCATCACAAGATATATATTGAACTGAAAATCCTTGATGTGGATCTGACTAACCTAAAGTACACTAGAATATTGATAGCTTAGATATGCATTAACAGCATTCTATACCCAACTATTCAAAACATCCAAAGTTCAGAGTCAGAGAATTCCTATCCTCTAATTTCTGAATTTTCTATGTGCAATTTGGCAAGTGTGTACATGAAAGCAAGTACTTGTGCAGTAGGAGCTCAAAGCTTAGAATGTAATTAACCAATTTAATTAAGACGTTAAAAATTCCGTCAGAATGTAGGTAATCACAAAATATTTTCAGACAACTAATATTTCAAGATAGCTTCTAAATGTGAAAATCATTGGTCACATTGGCACTAAGAATATAAATTAAAATAGATACCTTTCCTTTGTAAATGGGCATTCCCTTAAAGTAAACCTCCTCATGATCAGCGTTAAGCAATCTATTAGTTGCTCCCATATATAGAGGGAACAAGCCCACTTCTCCAACACAAGGAACATCCTCTGGCTGTCACAATGGTCAAAGAGATCAAATAAATTAGAAAACATAAATTTGTCTATACCCAAAGATAAGATTGCTATTATATAAGATAAGGAACATTAATTGTCTACACCCAAGTATTGGACCTACACCCAAGTATTGGACTGATGGAATGCAGTGTCTAGTAGGTGGCGGCATAAGTAAATAAAATCATATGATAAAAAAGTAGAAACTATCCCGAAAATTTTCTTACATAAGGAATTCCATTTTCATCAAGGATGACAAAGCCAGTTGTCATTGATGCTGTGCTAAATGCTCCAAAAGCTTGAGGCTGAAGTGGACATCCCATGAGGTAACTAGACGCAAGCTCAGTGCCTCCACAACATTCAATTATTGGTTTGTAGTAAGACTTTGAAGAAAGCCAAAGGTCATCATCAACATTTGAAGTTTCTCCAGTCGAACAAAATGTTCTGTATATAACCACAGTTTAATCCATTTTTCATATAAGTTAATTGGTAATTTAAATTTACGAGTTATTACTTCATCTTTGTCCAATCCAAGCCCTCCATACACTGTGTACTCTTCCAAGCTTTTACTAAGCTTGGAACTGTTCCCAAAATGGTAACACCTGCATCCTGAACAATAGTAGTTAAATGAATAACGTGTGCTTTGGTGCAATGTATAGAAATCTATTGATGCAGTACACAACATCTAATATTGTAATTATTATGATGCTGTACTTATGTTTGACCTCCCCCATCCAGAGCTTATTCAACCCCTTTGTTGCTAAGTCAAGTGCTAGTAGTGATAGTCTTGCTCTTGCGTTCTTAAAAAAGGGTAATACGGCGCTACAAAGCCCCCGCTATGACAGGTACAGGGAAGGGTTGTACACGTTGTGGGTCTATTGCAGACAGCTTTACCTTGCATTTGCAAGAGACAAATTCCATGACGTAGAACCAGTGACCTTCTTGTCACACAGCAACAATTGTCACCGTTGCTCCAAAGCTCCCCTTCTCCTGCCTTCTAAAAGCATTTATATTTTCTTTCCTTTACGTTGTTAAGAATAGATTTGACCTAAGATCACGTGAATTATGTATAAACCATTCGTTAGTAGATTCAAGGGCTCCCACTTCCACTTTGACACATGTGTTGGGACCATATAAAGGATGACAAATTTACCAGTGTACCTGAATCTCTAGGTGAAACTATTTTTTTAGGATAATAATGCCTAACAATGCTTTCAACAAACAACACTTTAACATAGAAATTACTACATAGATGTAAGTGTATTCCATTCTACAGTCTCGGCACTCTTGATGGATGAACATTTTAAAACATGATAAAATGATGCAAATAATGAAAAAGAATGTTATACGTAGTAGTTTCATAGACAGTTTGAGTTCTGATTTGGAAGTCGAAAACAAAATGTAGCCTAGGCATTCTAGCATCCTAGTATTTTCAACCATTTAGCCAATACCTGCACATTAAATATTTGAAAAGTTTTTTTCCCCACAAAAAATGCACAAGGTAATATTGAACTTTTAACAACATAGCTTCCTAAGACAACCTCTTCTAGCTGCAACGCAAATTTCACCTTAATAATGCTATTTTATAAGACAAGAATTTTTGAAAGACTGAAAAAACCTCTTTGACCTTGTCATCACATTAGCAGCACACAGTTGCAATTTGTTTTCACAAAGGATAGGGAAAGTTCCCGTTTTGTGTTACTGGAGATAACACTAACTAACAATCATTTCCCTCTACATCCTGCTGTATCACAAAGGAGATAGGACCTACTGCATCATAAGTTCATTTCATTCATGGTTTCGGAGAACTACTAGTCTAGTTTTCACTCAGTTCTACTCTTATTACTAGTCAACACTTATTTGATTTGCTGTCCCAATTTCTTGGGTTATTAAAATAATAACGATCATTTCATAAATTTAGAAGAATCACCTGGACAAATTTTCCAAAACCATGACCTAGAGGAGATCCATGGTACAGAGCAAGAGTTGCACCAGACAAAAAGCATGAATATATAAGAGTTGGTCCCATCACCCATCCTAAATTTGTAGGCCAGCAATAGACATCTCCAGGTTGAACATCAACAAAAGCCCATCCATCTGCAGCACTTCGTATGGGTGAAAGTTGAGTCCAAGGAATTGCTTTTGGATCCCCTGAAATGTAAAAACGGAACCAGAAAATCATTATAATGGTAGTCCCTAATTGATGTGTTTAAGGGAGAATCTTTACCTGTGGTTCCAGATGAGAAAAGTATGTTAGTGACAGAATCGATTGATTGATAGAATGGAGAGTAATGATGTGACCTGCCAAGATTTAAATGTTAAGGTAAAAACAAATGAGAAACTGTGCAACTTCTCTCCTTTTCTGTTTTGAGAATCTTCAGCAGTGACTATCTTAGGAAAATTTATCATTTGTTTAGATGAAAATATGCCTTAATAGTATACACATTGTATAGCGTATTACCTGGGATGCTGTCTGCCAGAAGAAAGAAAACCCTTCCATGATAAGTCCTGATCTCTTAATTGTACTTCTAAATCGTCACCTATCACAGGGAGCACGATAACTTTACATGCAGCTGCCTCAATGACTCGACTGGAAGGAGAAACATACAGAATGAGGCCAGTGGTCTACTTGTAAAAAGAACAGCAAGTGGTCTACTTGTAAAAAGAACAGCATTAAATTCAAACATGACTACAAGCAAGCTCAAAATATTTAATCTTTTCAAGTTTTCCTTTTCATGGTAAAATAGTTTGAGAGCGGTATTCAGGCATCCAGAATACAAACTTCGGCAAATAAGACACAGTAGTGCATTTGTTTCTAACCAATATCTACTGAGGTGAGTATATACCCATCAAAATGCTAAGAAAATATCACACAAGAAATGAGACATTTCAGGTAAAAGAATCAAATCCAAGCAGGATAAGGCCCAAAAAACTGAAAGGATGAGCAAATATGTGATAAGAAGAGGTCGATGAATACTACACATCCATCTAGCATGGAAAAGAGTAAAGTGTTCATTTGATGTAATCCTCACTTGGAATCTGAATAGGTAAGATGACTTGCAGTGACTGGGATTAAGCCGTCATTTCTATTTTATAAGTGAGAAATATATGTTTCACTCTTTTGTGATCCTATCAAATAACTAGGTTATTGCCTATAAAAAATGCCATAAACTAAAGTGAAGCAGAAATGAGAAAAGGAGAACACGATTCTTAAAATACAACAAGGGTTTGATGATTTAACATTGTCTAATCCTATATTCTAACACAGACTTATCTATAATATATTATCATTTGTCCCTAAATAGGCCAACCGTGCATGTTCGTGCTCAAACACAGAGGCTTTTCATAAGCATGTGGATTGTGGTATTGAATTTGAACATAAACAACAGTAAGAGAAACATGTTATTGAAGCATCTATCCAATGATACCTTAACAGATGTTGAAATGGCAATTGTGATAGGAAGTTAAAAATCATAGGAAATATGCTTGACTTGTAAAACTGAAGATGCAATTATCATCTTCTGAACAGATAAATAGACACAAACATCATAGCAGTGGCACTGGTAAAGTATGATTTTCATCCGGTAACAAGTACAATGCTAACAAATTTTGACCTGTACAAAGGGAATTTCTTGCCTCCTCTTGATATGAAATCCTGAAAACAAATTCAAATAGAGGGAAATAGAGGGAATGATTGAATAGTCTCACTTTGATTAAACAAAATAGCTTTATATTAAAGTTGTACATAGTACCAAATTTAAAAGATCACCTGTGTGAAAATACCCTTTGCTTTAGAAACACGCAGGCGAGTTGCAATTTCTTTAGGTGCAAAGCTATCAGCAATTGACACCACGACGCATCCGGCTAAAACAATGGCTAGATAAATGATCACAGCATTGACAGTCATTTGCATGTCAATAGCAATAGCATCTCCCTTGGAGAACGTGGCATCTATTGCATTTGACACCAGCCTGGAAATGATATAGCAAAAACATTAAGAAAATAAACAATTTCATACAGAAAGTATACAAAGTATATACATATATACATACAAGTTACAGTTCAAAGAAAAAGGTCAAGAGATGAGAGTGTGTATACAAGTTTGGTCTCACATGATTTTTGTGGAAAACCAAAAGGTTGGGAGGTGAGAGCTTGCTTGCTTACATGACTTGTTGACGAAGTTGTTTGAGAGTGAGGCGATTAACCTCGGAATCATCAAAACCTTCTTCATCCCTCCAGACAATGGCTATACTGTCGTCGTGTTTGTTAGGGTGGGAGTTGGGTTGTAAACAGCAGTCAGCAATATTGAGGACAGAACCAGGAAGCCAGGTTCCTCCAGGCTTTGATGGATCGCAAGTATCTAAAATGCATTTTGGAGGTTCAACAAAGGAAACAGAAAGTTCCTTGAGAACGAGGGACCAGTAAACCTGCAATGCAATGCAATGCAATAGAGATTGAAATTATAGAAATAAAATGGAATAATTAAATTATAAAAAGAAAAGGAGGATAGCTAGTAGTGAGGCAATAGAGGTTTTGAGAAGAGAGGAGTGGGAGGCACTAGCACTTGCCTGAGGGTGTTGAACAGAAAACTTGTGAAAAAGAGGATAACTAGTAATAGGGTCCTTGTAGGAGGATGCTCCCAAAAGCCGAGAAGCATGAGTTTCCATTAGACGACCCAGGTTGGTGCGTCTCGCCTGCTCTCTTAAAAACCAAAATGTGGAAGGAAACTAACAATAAATACATGTACATGAATATGAAGAATGAATACACATACATACATACATACATACATACATACATACATACATACATACATACATACAAGCACAGATCAGAATACAAATAAGTAAGAGAGGGTGACTTACAGAGAAGGGAACCAATAAAGAGGGGGGCGTGCATCAGAATGGGGTGAAGAAGAAGAAGAGGAGGAGGAGGAGGAGTCATAGAGAGAGTAGTAAAGAAGCTGATGCAAGGGGTGAGGGTATGATGGTTTCAGGACTCTTCGACTAACGAGGTGGCGCCATGTGTCAGCGGAAGAGAGCGACGATAGCACAATATCCCTGAAAACGGCATTTAATTCATTGGCTTCTGCTTCCGATAAGCCAGCCTTCACAAAGTCCTCCACTCCCAACTCCCTTATGCTCTTTCCCATCTCTCTTCCTTCAAATTGCAAGCAACCTTCAATGCCGTTGTGGCGGCAAAGAAACGCCCCACTTTCGGTGGTAGTTGGGGAGAGTTGAGTTTGAGGACACCGAATTAAGCCCACCTAACACAACACTGTCAAGATGATGAGTGGTGGTAGGTGATATATATAGAGATACGAACCGGGAAAATTATAGTAACAGAAAACTATGGCTTGGTTAGTTGACCGTAGGGGTCAGCTCTGTCAGGCTGCAGTTTGGTCCATTTAAAATCTCACGGTTGGTCCCACTTGTCAAAAGGGCTGTTATTTCCCCCTCTCATTAATTTTAACACCTCCCCTATCACATGAAATTACAAAGATACCCCCCATCCCTAACATCCCTTCCTCCCTCACTCTCACATCCAGCACCTCCCTCATCTCTCTCTCTCTCTCTCTCTCTCTCACTCTCTCATTCGATCTCTCCTGTGTCCCTGTCCCTCGTCATTCCCTTCTTCCTTCCGGCGCACCACCAGACGTCATCGCCTTCTCTCCTCTCCACGCTGAGCTTCCTTCTCTGCTTCCTTTCTCTCTTTTCTCTCTTCTTCCTTTCTCTCTTTTCCCTTTTCTCTTCTTCCTTTCTCTCTTCTTCTATTTCTGCTTTTCTTTTTGTTTCGAGGAGCAGCACTCCCTCGCCGTCGCGATTTCCCTGCAAATTTATGCTTTCCGGCATTATGTTGCCGGAAGCCGTCGGAAACAAAAATCTGGTTCTCTATTTTCGCACACCCCATATTTTTTGGGACCAGAATCCTATTTCTGGAACCTAGTTTCCGGACGGCATCTTACCGGAATTGCCAAGGAAGCATATGCGATACAGTGGGAGGTGAGAAAACTACCGGAATCAAGATTCCGGACAATCCCGGAATCAAGATTCCGGACAATCCCGGAATCAAGATTCCGGACAATCCCGGAATCAAGGTTCCAGACAGTACCAGTTTCTAGTTTTCGAAATGGCGGGACGCAGAGACTGACGGAGAGAGGGTGTGACGGTGAGAGAGTGAGGTGAGGGAGGGAGTGAGGCGAGAGAAAGTGAGGGGAGGGAGGGAGGCGAGATTGAGAAAGGGAGGGAGGAAGGCAAGATTGAGAGAGTGACAGAGAGAGAGGTGAGACAAAGAGAGAGAGAGAGAGATGAGGGAGGTGAGAGCTGAGTGTGAGGGAGGGAGGGAGGGAGGGAGGTTATGGATGAGAGTATTAATGGTATTTTTGAGTGAGAGGAGGTGGGAAAATTAAAATGGAGAGGAGGGAAAATCATGGGCCTTGTCAAAATCAACAGCTACCACATGTCTCCAAACGTCGCCTACCGTTCCAGCTACCATTATAGGCGGAGGCAAGGGGGGACATGTTTAGGGCTTTGTTATTCCCACCTCCCCTTTAATTTTCCCACCTCTCCTCCCCATGAAAAGACAATTTTACCCCTACTTAATTTTCCTAACCCATCGTCCTCGTTTTTTTTTCCTGGAAATTTGAACTTCACGTCAACTTGTTGACGAAAAGGCTCGTCAACAAGTTGATGCATGTGTTAATGGTAGTAATATCGTATTTAACACGCTCGTCAACAAATTGACGAGGGTTTTCGTCAACAAATTGACGAGCGTGTTAAATGGCGTCAACAAATTGACGTGGGGACACGTCAATAAGTTGACGCCAGTAGTAATCTTTCCAATTGAGTCGTCACCTTGTTGACGCCAGTAGAGAGGAAAAAAAAGACACTGCCTCTCACTGTCTCCCTGTTACTCAGTATCTCTCTCTCTCTCTCTCGTTCGCTGCCTCTCTCTCGGCCTCGTCCTCTGTTCTCCTCCGGCGCGCCGCCGCGTGCAGGGCTAACGCTGCTCTCCCCCTCTCTTCTTCCTCCATCGCGTTCCCTCTTCTCTTCTCCCTTTCTTCCTTCCTTTTCTTCTTTCCCTTTCGTCCTCTGTTTCTTTCTCTTTTTTTTCTTCTGCTTCTGTCGCGTGGTTGGGGGAGGAGGAGGGAACCGGAACCTCCATGGTTCCGGTGTGGCCGCGAGCGACGGCGAGGAGGTGGTGGCGGCATGGGTCAGGACTGAGAGAGAGAGAGAGATCAAGCTGAGAGATCTGAGAGAGAGATGGATGGGAGGTGAGAGATCTAAGAGAGAGCCGAGAGATCTGAGAGAGAGATGGCAGGGGTAAAATTGAAAATTAAACGGGGAGGGGTGGTGAGAAAATTAATGGGGGGACAACAAATTGTTGACGAGCGTGTTAAATGGCGTCAACAAATTGACGCGAGGACGCATCAATAAGTTGACGCCAGTAGTAATTTTCTCAATTGAGTCATCACCTTGTTGACGCCAGTAGAGAGAAAAAAAGAAGACACTGCCTCTCTCTGTCTCCCTGTTTCTCAGTCTCTCTCTCTTGTTCGCTGCCTCTCTCTCGGCCTCGTCCTCTGTTCTCCTTCGGCGCGCCGCCGCGTGCAAGGCTGGTGCGGCTCGCCCCCCTTTCTTCTTCCTCCATCGCGTTCCCTCTTCTCTTCTCCTCTCCCTTTCTTCCTTCCTTTTCTTCTTTCCCTTTCGTCCTTTGTTTCTTTCTCTTTTTTTTCTCCATGGTTCCGGCGTGGCCGCGAGCGGCGGCGAGGAGGTGGTGGCGGCATGGGTCAGGACCGAAAGAGAGAGAGAGAGAGAGATCAAGCTGAGAGATCTGAGAGAGAGATGGGAGGTGAGAGATCTGAGAGAGAGCCGAGAGATCTGAGAGAGAGATGGCAGGGGTAAAATTGGAAATTAAATGGGGAGGGGAGGTGAGAAAATTAATGGGAGAGGGGTAATAACAAAGGCCCATGTTTATATCAAACCATTTTTGTGGCCCCACTCATTTACATTTTCTTGTGATGTGATTGGTCCATATGCTTTTAATTCTCATGTTTAATTAGTAGTACTTCTATTTTCAGAATTGGGCTTGTATTTGAATATTTGTTGGGTGGGCTAGGTGATTATAGGCTTGTATTGGGTGTTGACCCCCAAAAAAAAAAGAGGCTTGTATTGGGTGCATATATTATTCGGTGATGTTCTCTCCACTTTAATGATATTAAAAAAAAAAGTATTCTATTTTTTTATTCTAATTGATCTTTTCTTTACCAACTAAAAATATCATGTATTCTATTGTAATAATTGAAGTGCAACTCAGTTGGTAAGACGCTTCACCTACACCTAAAAGGACGTGGGTTCGAGTCATATAGGGGGAAAGTGAGGAACCACTATTGATCATCTTTATAAAATGAGAAAAGAGAAAAAAAAAATGAGTCAGGAGGATGAACCCTCTCATAACTCGGGTGGTTTTTTCCTTTATTTTAGCACCAATCCTTTCAAATTTTGGCACCACAAAAACTTTGATTTGTTTTTTACGCAACTTTGATTTGTTTTGCATTGCGTGATTTTTATTTTCATTTTTGGGAGTTGTAATCAAGCGGGCATGAAATTAAACCGCTTTTATGAAAGTGTGGTTGTTATTTAGATATAGCCTGTTTAGCTTTCACAAAATTGAGTTCACAGCAAGAGATTTTCTTTTGACCATGTTATTTCATATATGAATCAGTAATGCTTTTGGTCATAAGGGTCATATTTTTTTTTGGTGGGGTCTTTGTCTTGGTTCCCCTCAGATCAAATTCACGCCTCCCCCTGCCTGCCATAGGTCACCACAAACCCCATGTGAACTACGCCAAAATGCCGCCGTGGGAACTCTTGTACTGCGAGCAAGGGTCTCGATAACAACTGGTAGCGACGAACCAAGCGAAGAACTGCTTTGAAGGCAAGGCTCGTCAGCTTCATCACTCAAAGGGGAAGTTCTCCGGTGGTAGAGGGTGTGAGATATGATTCTAAGTAGGTGTGTGTGAACAAAAATGTAGGTGTGCTCGAGCTGTTGTTGGAGGGAGAGAGGGAGAGAGGGCAGTGGGACTAGGGGAGGAGCGAGGGAAAGGAGAGCGGGGTCATGGGAAGGGAGAAGAGAGGGGTATTTTGGTAAATTTGATTAAATAGGGAGGGTGTGGAAAGGAATTTTAAGGTGTAGGTAGCGACCCCAATTAACACATTGGTGGGAAGAGAGAAGGGTGAGGACAAGAGAAACGACCGAAAGTTAAAAAATGGGAGTAAAAATATGTTGGAACCATTAATATAATCTAGTCCCAATAATATAATTTTTTTCTATTTTTTTTTTGACTGGAAATTTTTTTAAAGGCTTAAATATGTTGGAACCATTGATATAATCTAGTCCCAATAATATAATTTTTTTCTACTTTTTTTTTATTGACTGGAAATTTTTTTCTACAGAAAAAAATTATGTATATTTTTGTGAAGTAGATAAACTAGAATGACATAACCTTGAGAATTAGATCCCCCAAGTTTCTGCCGCAGATATGCAGGAAATAATGAGCTTCGAGTCATTATAAAACCTAACAAACACGATTCAGCTGTCAGACAGAACAATAGCAGTTGAACTAGATTAGGATGGTAAAAAATTGTAAAATATCGCTTCAGTTCATGCTGCAGGTCATTTTGTAATTGATAGATAACATTATCAAAGCTTGTAGGGAGGAGATAAGCTTGTTGCAAGTGTATGAACTATGGACCATCATTCTTTACATAAATACTGGAACATCATATATATAAGATGTAGAAAAACGTTAACAACAAATTCTTTCCAACACAGTGAAATTCATCTAACAATGCGGCACGTATTGGAAAGAATGTGAAAGAGGATATTGCTAACATTCTTCTGTTAAGCCAATCAAACGGCTCCTGTATCATATTCACTTGGCAAATCGGACAGTCCACTCGGCAGCAATATCATCATGTTTTGCTCTGTCTCCCAAATATAAGTGAGCAATGCCAGGTACAACAGCATTATCTGCATCACCGATGACAACTTTACATTCATAGATCGTAAATGGCAACTCAGTGTATCGATTGATTGCAAGTGTTGGCATTACTAATTGTGCATGTTTGAAACAAGAAAATAAATTTACTGAATCAGCAGGGTCCAAAGACATAATCATTAGTTGCAGGGGCGGACCTAAATGGTAGTGATTGGGGCAAATGCCCTCACTAAAGTATCGATAAACTCGATATTACATGCATATTATTATATATTAGCTAGCACAACATATATTATATGAGTATTGCCCCAAAACTTTATATGCATGTGTATTGTCCCCACAACGTAAAATTTATGGGTCCATCACTGATTAGTTGGTGTCCGGTTGAAACATGCTTCTTCTCCTAGACAGGGCAGGTAACAAATACAAGATTGACCCCTTTATACATTTGAAAGCAAAACACACAAGTATAAAACTACCATGTAAACCATCATCAATCCCCGTTTTTTAGATAGTAACGAACTTCAGCAGTCGTACAGACAAATATTATTCAAGAAGTGACTGGAGAAACTTACAAGGGTCAGGATTTGACAAAATTGATCTAACTGCAAGCAACACCTTAGTAATTGTTAGCGCTGGACTCCAATCATCCTTCAATATTCCCATACTAACATGGCCATCAGGTTCTACATTGCAGTGGTAAATGCGAGTTTTGAATACTACCTGCAAGCTCAATTCAACAAGAAAGTAAAAAACAATTAAAACCTATACCAAGCTCTTCCAACAGGGAAGTTTCTGAAAAATCATGAAAATTTGAGAAAGGACATTTTGAACATATCGCATGTGGTTTGTATAGGCTTCAAGAATAGAGGGGAGGTACTTGAAAAGTTACAAAATAGAGGAAGTTAACATCGATTAATAACGAGCATTTTATACAAGTAACCATCCTAATAAACTAGACTTCAAAAACAGCCAAAAGTTCCCATTGATCCAGTCAGCTCCAAATGACAAATATAAGAAGAAGGAAAAAAAAACAGTTGAGCTGTAAAAATTTCCTATATCAAATCAGAAGCTAAAAAAAGTGCATCTGTGCTAATGAATAACCTTTTTCCGTTACCATTTGTTAAACACATATATTGCTTCAAAAGAGGAAGAGCAGACTCAAATAAGAGGATATAAGATTCAGTCAATTCAAAATTGTTAAACACAATAATAGACCATCTAGTGGCTATATATCTAGTAATCTCATCCATCATCCCTATACTGAGAAAGGGAAGGGTGAGAGCCAATTTTACGCACTTTCCAAGAAGTAATTATGCTTGATATCCTATATACATAGAAGGGGGTGATGCATAGCTGAAGATCGATCCGCATCATCAATTTGTGTTTCCCTGAGGGGACTCTACCCCAGTCTAGACTCAAGTGTTATGACTCTAGCCCATGAAGAAAACCCATCCCAAAAGACTAACCTATGAGGTGAGAAATAGAAGGGGGTGATGCATAGCTGAAGAATGGTCCACATCACCAATTTAGTTTCCCTGAGGAGACTCTACCCCAGTCTTGACTTTAAGAGTTATGACTCACGCCTATGGGGAAAACCATCCCAAAAGACTAACCTATGAGGTGTAATAGGATCAGAGTAACAGAAAATATGAAAAGAGACTGGAATTTGTATTAATAACAAGTGTGCATATACTGGAATGATAAAAGAAGAAAGAAATCTGATAGAACAGTGCTATCAGCCTAGCCACAATGGCTCCCTCTCTAGAGAATGATTCTCTGAGATCCCTCTCTCTCTACTAACAGAATTCTTGCATACCCTCTCTCTCTCACTTTATTCCATATATAACTAACTCACGCCTCATGTCATGCTCCACTCATGCTTTCCCTGCCAGCTCAACATTCTTACTCTTCCCTACCCTCTTCCTATAGTAAACATTCCACACCTTGGGCCTATTATCCTTGACTGTCACTACTGGGCCCGGCTCACCCCTCTTCATTCCTAACAAGGTGAGAGAGCACTCTAGCTAACCACTAGGAATTGTGTTCATTCTAACCCTTCTGGTACAGGTAGCCATTTTCCTGGTTGTTCCTTTTCAGGTTGCCCCTTCTGGGTAAGCTAACCCTTAATGAAAGCGTCAATTGTTATGACTCAAGCCCCGGAGGAGGGTCCATCCCAAAGGACTGGGCTATCAGGTGGGAGAGCTTTGTGGCTTAAGTACCACATACAGCCTCTATCTTTACTCAATGTGGTGCATAACGATAAGACAAAAACAAGCTCATCGCCTTACAGAACTGAGCAAATAAACCAATGGAGCAAGTCATGCATACCCCGGGGTCAATCTACTGGGATGACCTAAGAGTAAGTGCTTAACATGTACACATTGGCTAAGCCTGTCTTCGTCTACATCCAATCCATGTTAGCATAACCGCTGCTAATCAGTGGATATGGATGTACAACTTTATGCCGATCAGTAATAAGCATGAATTTCAAGGAATTTAATCCAATCAGTGTATAAAAATACAGTTTCATGCTAACATTCTTCCACATGCCAATGCAAACACCAAGTTGGGAAAAAGAAACATTAGCTTAAAAAAGATGTTACCCTTGGCTTACTAATAACTTGTAACCTTTAGTTTTTGTAAGTAAGGTAGTAGTTCAGTTCACAGAGACAACAAAACTAGTTCTCAGTGATATAACTCTTGCAAATATGTGCTCCTCAAATAAATAAACAACCATAATGGGATAAACAGAAGTGCAATGAGAGAGATGTTTAGGAAATGGAGGCTGAAATTGAAACTTTTTACACTTAAAAAATTGAAATGGGTTGCTTCATGGAACTGTATATTTAGTCACTCCTACCAAAGAACATTGCACAACAAGAGTGTAAATAATGTAGTAATATGCAGGAGGATGGTAGGTGTGAATACCTGGGGAGGCTTGAAGGGATAATCAGTTGGAAATATTATGTCAAGGAAGAATATGCCACCTTGGTAGGGTGTTCCTACAAAGAAAACAGAATTTTTTTTTTTTAATATACTAAACTCAATTTGAAGCCAACCTACAGTGACTAATATAATTGCTATCCATTGACGTTAGGATTTAGGGTTAAGTGTAGAGATAAGATAGTGGAGCTCACCTGGGGTACCAATAATGGTGGCGATCCAGTGATAGAGGTTATCACCCTTGGGACCGGCAGAGCAATGAGGAGGAGGGTCGTTGTTGAGTTCTACCATTTCCCTCTGAATCCTCTTTCCCGACGCCGATACCGAGGTCGTCGGTACCCATGACGATGTTGAACTTCTTCCTCCTCCACCTGATATCATCATCCCCTAAACCCCCAAATCAATTCTCTTTTCTTTTTCTTCTTCAAAATTCCTGCTACGTTTTTGTTTCCATTATTTCTTACTCCCTTTCAATTTGATCGATAATGGCTTAAGATTTACTATAAATTACGCAGTTGACTAATGTTATCTTCCCTGCCATATTTTCAATACTGGGTAATTCAGCACTAGAAAGTGCTATTACGAAATATTACAAAACTAAATAAAAATATTTTAAAAAACATATCCATTTCATTTAATTTAATAAAAAAATTATTTTATTGGTCATAAAAATAAATTAAAATATATAATACGTATGTTTGAAATTTTTAATTTAAAAAAATCTCATAAACTGGTCTAGGTTTAGAATTGAGGAATTACCGATAAAATTTTGTGGGTATGGGTACTGTAATGCTTGGACTACAAAATTATTGGATGAAAATTAGACGACTTGCATTCCAATTTTAGGAAATCGGATTCAAAACATAAATTTGGAGTATGAACTGTCTAATATTTATTCGATTGCTTTGATTTAGTGACTGCAGTGACTTTGAAATTCTTTAATTGCAATTGCAATGAACCTGAATTCCTTAATACCAGGGTTTGTATCTTGACATTGCCAAGACCAAAGTCAAAAGTATAAACTCTCAAATCTTTGATGCTGCTAAGCATTATACTTGGGCTCTGTTTATGATGCGAATTAACGGTCGTTATGCACCGGAGAAACTAAAATGTGTTGGCATCGGCAATAGCAATGGGCTAATATGAAGATCTACCTGTTACGGTCATGCCGTGGAATAGGTAAATCACGAATTTGAACTACATTCATAAAAATAGCAAATTTTTTAAAATGGAGTGAATCACTTTAGAGAAAATTCAATTTCCCTTCTAACTAACTCTGAGATAAAGATAACGACTTAAGCTTGAAATCATAATACAGACATGGGAAAAAAAAAATCATAAGAGGCGCAACTAAAGTTGCTCGTGACTAATAACAATTGCCACAACCCAAATGACATACAATTAACAAGAGTTATTAATTTGGCAAAGGCAAGAAGCGACTTGTGCAGTATGATCTAACTATACTATTCCTGATGTTCCAAATTCTTGTTCATGCAGCTGCGGATGCTAGCTTCCGCCTTTAACAAGCAAGCTTGGAAGGTATAATCCTGAACTGCAACATCTAATCAGAGCTAACCTTCTTCTCAATACTTGAGTTGCTAAGTATTACTACACCAATTATTATGAGTAGGGCACCTGCAAACCACTGTAGAGAATGCACAAATGAATAAGTTGAAGAATACATGAGGCAAATAACCAACAATGGGTTCTTTGGTGATTTAGTTATCTAGCATTGCTTAACATCATTAACAAACTAAGAAAAACCAATTTGTCGTCTATGTTGTTAGTGCTATAGATGTTAGAATAGCTAATATTTTTATTGTACAGCTCATTTATGCTTATTATTTGTAATTAGCTTAGCTGTTAGTTCTTAGTCCAGCTATATTTAGTTTTACTGCATTCTGTTAATTGCTAGTTAGTTACTCAATGTAACAGTACAGTGTATATAAAGGGTTTAACCCCTCATTGAATGAATGAGTTCATTTTTACACAGAAATAATCTCTCTAACATGGTATCAGTTTGTTACTCCATTTCTGTTATGAACTCTCTCTCTTGCATGCAATTGCTCGTTCCTTCGTTCTTGATCGATCTTTCTCACTGATCGATTTTTCCGATCCTTCATCATCTTTTCATTGATTCCTCTATTTCAATTCTGAAAATCGGCATTCTTCAATGACTTCCGCTCCTCTGATTCTTCAATTCCGGAGAATTCAATTCCGGTGAATTCAATTCCGATGAATTCCACTCCGGTGAACTCCAATGTTTCCTCTTCTGTTCAGGATTTCTCTAATCCTTATTTTGTGCATTCCAGTGAGAATCCTTCTACCAAGATCGTTACTGCTGTTCTTGATGGATCGAATTATCATGGCTGGGCTCAAGCCATGACAATGGTTTTCCAAATAACACTAGTAGCAATTTCCGGTGTCACAGAATGATAATGCTGCCTCTGTCTCAAGTTCCACTTCTGTTAGTAATGATTCTATTCCAGTTTCCAACCCTGCTGGTGATGTTTCTGTTTCTGTCCCAGCTCACAATTCTGCAGATACAGGATCTGCCTCAGCTTCAAATTCTGCTGATAAATCAATTTCAGTATCTGATTGTGTTAGTAATAATTCTGGTTCTGTATCATCTTCTACTACTGCACCTATTATCCCAGTTGTACCAACTCGGGTCTCTACTAGAACCAAGTCTGTTCCTAGATACCTCAGTGACTACAAGTGTAATGTTCTTAATTCTATATGCAGTACAGATCATGCTTCAGGTACAGCTCACCCTCTCACTAATTTTACATCCTTTAAACACTTATCTTCTCCACATATTGCCTATTTACTTTCTGTTTCCACTGTCCCTGAGCCACGGACTTATAACCAAGCTGTGAAGTATGCTTGTTGGAGAGATGCCATGGATAAAGAGATTTCGGCATTAGAAAGTAACAAGACATGGACTCTCACTGAGCTGCCTCTTGGAAAGAAACCTATTGGCTCAAAATGGGTTTACAAAATTAAAAGAAAATCTGATGGGAGCATAGAAAGGTATAAGGCTCGTTTGGTGGCCAAGGGTTACACACAACTTGAAGGTGTGGATTATAGTGAGACCTTTTCTCCCGTAGTTAAGCTTACTACCGTCAGATTAGTACTTGCTTTGGCGGCTGCAAAAAATTGGTTCTTACATCAACTTGATGTAAATAATGCATTTTTGCATCGTGATCTATTTGAAGATGTATACATGACGGTCCCTCCTGGTTTCAATACTCCAAAATCTGGTTTGGTTTGCAAACTTCAAAAATCCCTTTATGGATTAAAACAAGCAAGTAGGCAGTGGAATGCAAAGCTTACTACAGCTCTAATATCTTTGGGATTTCATCAATCATCTTCGGATTATTCAATGTTTGTTAAAAGGCAGCATAATCTGATCACCATCCTTCTGGTTTATGTGGACGACATTGTTCTAACTGGAAATAACTTGGCTGAAATTTCTGCAGTGAAGTCTTTTTTGGATCAGCAGTTCAAAATAAAGGATCTAGGGTCCCTCAAATTCTTCCTAGGCTTGGAAGTAGCAAGGTCAAAATCTGGTATAATCCTTTCTCAAAGGAAATATGCATTGGAACTACTTGATGATGCTGGATTACTGGGTTGCAAACCAGTTTCGGTTCCTATGATTCCTCATTGTAAAACTGTCAATTCTGCAGACCCCTTGTTGGCTGATCCTACCAGCTTTAGAAGACTTATTGGTAGGCTCATTTACCTCACCAACACTCGGCCAGATTTGTGCTTCTCTGTGCATAAACTCAATCAGTATATTGCTAATCCTCATCAATCCCATTATGATGCTGCATTGCACATCCTTAAGTATGTCAAAGGCTGTCCAGGAAAAGGTCTTTTCTTTTCCTCTGCATCTGATTTGAAGCTTACTGCCTTTAGTGACTCTGATTGGGCTGCATGCCCTGAAACAAGGAGATCTATCACAGGATTTTCTGTTTTTCTTGGTTCTTCCTTGATTTCTTGGAAATCCAAGAAACAACCAACCATTTCTAGAAGTTCTTCTGAGGCTGAATATAGAGCCCTCACAAATACAGCTTGTGAAATTCAGTGGCTTCTATACTTACTTGCTGATTTACACCATTCAGCCACTTTGCCAGTTTATTTATATTGTGACAATCACTCGGCCATCAAGATTGCCCAGAATCCTACATTCCATGAAAGAACAAAGCACATAGAGATTGATTGCCATCTTATTCGAGAGAAGGTTCAAAATGGCACCATTCACCTCATGCCAATTGCCTCTAAAGATCAATTGGCTGACATACACACCAAGGCCCTTCCTTCTTCTCTCTTTTCTACACTTCTTTCCAAGCTGAACATGATTGACATACATGATCCAGCTTGAGAGGGGCTGTTAGAATAGCTAATATTTTTATTGTACAGCTCATTTATGCTTATTATTTGTAATTAGCTTAGCTGTTAGTTCTTAGTCCAGCTGTATTTAGTTTTACTGCATTCTGTTAATTGCTAGTTAGTTACTCAATGTAACAGTAGTACAGTACAGTGTATATAAAGGGTTTAACCCCTCATTGAATGAATGAGTTCATTTTTACACAGAAATAATCTCTCTAACAATAGAAGCCAGACAACATTAAGGGTCATAAGTTTGGTGCCATTTAAAAATTGAAACCCGCAAACCAACTTTAAGTGAAAAAATTGCATCAAAAACTCAATCCTGAATTCTATGAATATGGTGAGGAACAAATGGGGTTAAGGTTGCATGTTTAGATACACGGTGGGAAGTGTTAAACATTAATTTCTTCTTGTCAAACATGATTTTGTTAAAAATCTAGCTTTGCATCAAAATTTATTTTGGCTCAAAATCTCGACTAACATTCAAACATAAACCACTTGACTTCAAACTGATATCAATTTAACAAACTCAAACTCATTAAAAGCCACATTCATCAAAAGCTCACCCAAACACAAATGATACAAAGGTTTGGGGTCATGAATTCGATCCCTAATCTTACATCTATAATCTATAACTATTAATAAAGGCGATACGAGCTTTTGGTGTCCACATTTTATTTTCTATTATTACCATTGATTCCCCTTAACTGCATAGCAATACCCACTACTTAGAGGATTCAGTGCCTGTATGTTCACTAGTTAATGGTAAAGAGAAGTTCTTCTTCAATTAGGGTTTGGCTATGGATAGGAGATTACAGGTTCGTTAAAATATGTAAGGATTGCAATTGCAATTGCAAACAGTATTTAGAAGATAAGGGCATAAATAAATAAATACAGTAGTTGTTTGTTACCTGCAAAGAGAGGTGTTCCTGAAAGAAGAAGAAACCAGCTAAACCAGAAGAGATAAAATTGGTAGCGAAATTGGTGACGGTTGCTTGAAGAGAGGAGAGAGCTTTAAGACTGTTGACATAACAAGCCCACATCGTGACATTGAACAATACCACCAGCCCATACCTAATAAACTACAAGGACCGAAGATTCATAAAATAATCTGAAGAATAGAAGAGAGAGAAGCATTGGTGATGAGTGAATGGGCAACGTAGTAGGTGATAAACAAACCTGGTGAAGGGAAAGCTTTACGGAAATGGCAGCAAGAGCGGCATTGAATCCAGCAGATACTGCCCAAGCGTACCCTTTTGAGTTGGGGGTTGAGGCTGATGAGCCTCCTCCCTCCATCTTCCCGATCCCAACGATTACGATTACAACCACAATTCACAACACACAAAACAAATCCTCTAAATCAAATCACACGGTATTGGAACTCGCTTTTGGCTCCTGCCCCTTGCGTTGTATGCTTGCAGAATACAATTACGGAGGCAGCAATTCTCTTCTCTTAAAACGGGAGAATCTTCGATGGCTCCTTGTTTTTCTTATGGATGGATACCCATGTTTTTTATCCCCGAACCGAACCTGCAGTTAAACCTTGAATTGAGCATGTTTACGATCCGGTTATTTTGATGGTTCATCCGCGGTTTCATCTCAATTTTAGCAGTTTAAAGCGATTAACCATGATCAAGAGGTTTCACCGATTCAACGTCTGGTTCGGTTTTTAAAACATTGGTTAGTCCTTACAAAAAATTTCTTGGAACTTTACTCCCCTAAATATTCTCCCTTGGCAATTTAAGTCCAAACCGTCTGAATTTTATTGATTCAGCTAAGGATTGTCTAGATTTCGATGTGAATACTTCGCTAGTAGTTAATATGTAAGTACCTCTGTAAGCGTTTTTTGAGTCTTGAGGTTTTTCCTAGCGAGTCTCTGGGATGCAACTCGCCTAAAATTTTCTTTCTAAAAAAAAAATCTAACGATTGTCTAGTCAACAACTGCCACGTGGACATTTTAATTTACGTAGTATCAACGTGACAGGTGAGTCAGCAGAAATAATATTTTTGTATTGTCTATGTGGCTGCCATGCCATTTTAAATATGTTTTTCATCCTTATAAAAATTAAGTTTTGATTTTAGTCTCTCAAAAATTCAAATTTTGATTTTAGTCCTTAATTAATTTTTTACCCAATTTTAGTGCTTACATTACTAACTAAAATTTTGGTACTTGACATTTTATAAGTATAAAATATGGTTATGTAATAATTTGTCTTAAATCGATGACATGAAAGTGTAAATATTTTTATACACTTGTTGGGGTGAAAGAAATTTTGAAGTAAACCAATGACATGTTTTTCAAATCACAATGACATATATAATCCTTTTTCTTATTGTTATTTTAATACCATCTTAAACTTTTCATTAACTGTAATTAAGAGTAAATACTATCTTTGTTTAAGGTTTATTTAATATTTAAATTTTACTTATTGCTAAGAAAGATTTAATTTCACCACAGCCGGCTTGGCTTGAGTTTAACTCTAATGGTGGTTTTTTTGTGGACTCTTACACATAACAACCGGTTCTTAAATTTTGCATCGTTTGAGTTGTTGACAAGACCAACACAATAAGAACAATTTTTATTCTTAAGACCAAAAAATTAATTTCTTAACAAAAGTAAGTTATTAATAGGATCTACTTAAGTTAAGATCGAATATTGGATTCTACTATGGAGTCAAAATTAGTAGGAGTTCTGCAATTTTATATAATATCTTAGATCCCACTAAAATAGAGTTAAGAACTCAAATTTAATCCTAGCAATGAAAATCCTCTTAGTCTCCCTGTAGTAAGGAGGAAGAAGAACGGAGGGGAAATAAAATCAACAAATCGAGTAATGTTACAAAAATTGAGCACGACAAATGCTGATGAATAAACGGCACAGAGAATATGGGAAATGAGAGAAAACAACTTTGCGTGATGTTTAATAGCTGTAAAACAACATATATTGGAATATAATTGTAAGTTTAATGAAAACAAAAAACAGGTAAGGAACCAAAATACTCTTTTTTCTAAAGAAAAAGACATTCTTGGTTAAAATATATATATATATATATATATATATATATATATATATATATATATATATATATATATATATATATATATATATTCAGGTCCTTGCTCCCATATTCTGATAACCATTCATAGCACAAAACATTTAGGAGTTTTTTAATTAAATTAGAATAGAAGTAAAAAATCAAATTTTAAACATGATAAAATTAATTTCTTACGTTTTATCTTGTTCCATTTTATTTTAAAAAATAATAAACAATAGAAGAATGGTATAATTTAATTCTTTCAATTCCAAACATAGCCTTAAGAAACCGATGGATAGGGATTTTTTTTTTTCCATCCCAAAAGGAGCTAAAAGAGATGGCTAGAGTGATATCGAGTGCACCACTTATTTGTTAAAGAACAATGGCAATCATTTCTTCGAGATCCAGTCTTTGGTTTTGTCTCCTCCGGCTAAATCACCAGATTTAAGCAACCATCTATCGTAAAAGATATAAATTACAATGACCCACAAATGCACAAGATGGGACACCATAGCTATGAAGAATAAATTGGACAAAAGAAGGTAAGGAACAAAATGGATGAAAACTACTACATTCCGCGAATAATTGAATTGCAATCTTAAGTGCATAAACCTTATGGTCATAGCATCACCAGAGCCAAAAATACACCAATAGCAGATATTAAATACTGATGACTACACACTTGCAGGTTCATACTTGCTCCAAACACGGGGCTTGAAGGTCCAAGTGCCATAGGAGGTAAACTCACTCCACCAGGGTTAGAACTGATATCAAAATAATACATGGTCAGATAAGAATTTAAGGAGAAACAATTACTTCTAAATCTAATTAATCATGGATGTATATAGATTAAGATTCTATACCTTCCGGAATATATACAGGACCCATAACCTGAAACAGATTACACAGCATTGATTGGTTAAATATTCGCAAGGAAACATTTTAAGTGATTAAAACCATTGAATGAATAAAAATTTAAAACATCATTACTTGTTCACACAAATTTATAAGATACGTCTTTGAAAAAGTCCCCTACCAAAGGAATGAATTTTTTGTTTATGTTGAAATTCCAAGTGATCTTGTCATGTTAAACTTTTTTTGTCTATTTCTCTCTTCATAAATACTTGCAAATTTGCAGGGCCCACCTATTCAATATCTTTAAAAGGAGAAATAGACACACAATTCTAACATGATAAAGTCATATGAAATTTCAAGATGAGAGAATCCACTCCCCACCACTAGTTTCACAAGAATGTAATCAGTTTCACGATGCGGCAAGAAGATATTTCTAGTAGCCTTGTTTTGCTCACGATATTTCAATAGGTTTAATGTCTAGGTCCCGGGGATCACAAATACTACTACACTTCCAAACCTAAAAAAAAAAGGCTCCTGAAACTCTTGAAAAATCAAATCAACAAGTGGACTGAATACTGATCTTTAGTAAGACATCACTAAGTCAGATTTTTTAGGAAACTAGACCCACAGAATCAAGAATGCAAAGAGATGTATCCAGACAACAGCAACACTAATACTGATACAACCAGATAGGCTCTAGGCCATTTCTACAAGTCAAGTTAATAGATAATTGAAGAGTGACGTACTTACATTATCATTCCAACTCAAAATTATCAATCAATGAAACTGGATCCAGCTATAATTTTGTATTTATGATTGAAGAAATAAGAAAACTACCATTTAGGCCTCTATGTATTAGAATATCCTGATACAACCAGATAGGCTCTAGGCCATTTCTACAAGTCAAGTTAATAGATAATTGAAGAGTGATGTACTTACATTATCATTCCAATTCAAAATTATCAATCAATGAAACTGGGTCCAGCTATAATTTTGTATTTATGATTGAAGAAATAAGAAAACTACCATCTAGGCCTATGTATTAGAATATCCTAAGGAGTAAGCTAACAGTAAACAAAATAGGACCCATACTTGAAGTAGGGTCATTAAAATTCAACAAGGTGGCAATGATGGTAACTAAATCCAATTTGAATGTCACAAACCTACAATTTTACATCATTTATGATTCAATGATTACTTTTTTGGTAATTAATATAGTAATTAATGGAAGACAAATAATAAAAGATCACTTTAAATTACAAATATTTTACAAAATACATGTAGATTCAATATAATGAATTAAACAAATTTATAGCTATGCCATTAACCTAATCAAACAACGAAAAAAACGAAAATATGTAAATAATAAATTTTAGATTAAGCTGAATCTTCAGGTTTGAATCAAAACAAACTGTGATAGCTTTCTTGACCTATTAATATGTCAAATAGAGAAATGGTCACAAACCAATGACTTTAGAATCCATAATTTTATCATCCTGACATGTTTTGAACGACGTAAGAGATTTTTTCCTATTTGGTCAACCTTCAGCAATGTGAACACATGTAATTTGAAAAGCACATTGCCATATATGCCTATAACTAGAATAGTTATTATAACTATAACCGCTTTCTTAGCCTATTGGTCATTTCAAAGGAGATGACAACCAATGACTTTCAAATCAATGGCTTAGCTCCCGAGGGCTGTTTTCAGCAAGCAAGAGGGGTCATTGAAGTCCTACAACTGTAAGCAAGTAGTAAGATATAAAAACCATTCATTTGTCTTCACCCGACAACGTAATATGGGATAGGTGGTTCATGAGATGGTATCAGAGTCTCTATGACCAAATGATCTAAAGTTCAATCCATGTTGTCCCCATTCTTCTAAGTAAAATGTTAAATATTAGCACAAAATTGGGTGGGTCTGTGCATTGTCCACGCTTCAAACCCAAAGGGCTTTCATGTGAGGGAGCGTGTTAGATATAAAAACCATTCAAGTGTCTTCAACTAACAGCTTAAGCTATTTGGATAGTTGGTTCATGATATGTTCAATTTAAAAAGGACACAGTTACACATATGTGACCGTCTAGAGAAACAACTTGAAGTATTACAACTTGCAATAGCACCATACCAGAAATATGAGTTAAAATAGAAATAATAGGACATAACAACTTACTTGGATCCCGGGTAGTAATTGCAGCAGTACCATCAAAGTCACACGTTCCACCAGTGGCATGCTTTTTCTGATAATAATCATTATAAGCATACGAGGCATGGCTTTTCAGATTATTGGGGAGATAGCATCGCTGCCCTGGTTGAATAGGAGCACAGTTTGCTCCGCCTTGTCCACAAGCCCAGCTCAGGCCAGCTTGCAGCTTATCAGTGTCTGCTCCATCGTTAGCCACACAAAAAATTGCTGAAGAATTTCCAGTGATCTGGCCAGAAGCACCATAACTCAAAGGATAAACAGAACTTCCATTAGTATAGAAAATGCCCCAATTTTTTTCTGATATAGGCCCATTCCTCTTGTCTTCATTAAACAGTTCATATATGTAAGTATTAATGGGTATGTTTGGCTGACTAGGTGGACCTGAATCATTCTTGACCCGCTGAATCATATTATTATTGTAGGTCTCAGCATTTTCTACGGTAGCATCCGGTTCATTTGCTCCACCAAACGATGGCCACCCAGTCTCTGTGACAACAATAGGTATATCTTTGAAATTTAAGGCTTCTATAGAGTAATAGGTAGCGTCCACCATAGCATCAAACATACTGTTATAATGGTATAGTGTGTTTGGATCAACAATTTGCTTCACCGAAGGAAGGGGTCGGAAAAGAGCATATTCAATAGGGAAAATGCCATCTCCTTTAGTGTATCCATAATAAGGGTAGGCATTTAACATGTAGGAGGAATTTGTGTTTTTCAAAAACTGGAGGAGTTGGTAGATTGTAGAGTTCCATGAAGAATTAAAGGTGGCAGCAGAAGGAGGAAAAGACTTGGGGATAATATCCATAGACTGAGGAGTTGAAACCTTGACACGGAAATTAAGGTTTGCAGCGACCAGGGCCTTGTGAATAGAATTCATGGCAGGAACCAGAACAGGGGCAACATTTGGGATTGTAGAAAGAACCTCACTGCCAACAGCTATTGCGGTGATATTGGTGGATGGTACATAAGCAATTACATTTTTATTAATCCAGGCTGCAGCTGCTGATGGAGATTCTCCAATCCTCAGTACCTCCTCATTGGTGACGCCAATAATTACTTCAATACTAGTGTTAGAAAGGGCTTGTAGTAAGTGTGCATTGGCATCATACAGACGCACATGAGTAATTTGATTGGCTTTTAGAATAGCAACCAAATTTGAAGCAGATGGCATATTAGAAACACCAGTTCCAATGTTTACCCCCACAAATGCACCTACAAAATTCAACAATTTGATCTAACATCAACTCACAGAGATAATAGATGCTGAACTACCCATCCTACATCCACGGCCCCTAATTGCTTCCCCTTTTGGCAATCTTAACCGGGTTATTAAAATAAATAAGCTGAAAAGTGTACTAGGCATATAATCATCATTACATGTAAGAAAAGCAGTACTTTTAACGGTGAAATCCTTGCTTACAACTATCAAGATAAATCAAATAATACAAGAAAACATCATTTGAATTATGATTAATAAATGTAGATGAGAATAAAAGGAAAGTATAAAAGACTATTTGAGATAGATTAAACAAAGAAGGAAAAAACAAAGAGATGTATATATTACCTAATGTAGTGGTTAGCATAGCCATGGCAACCAACAAAACAGTTGCAAACCATTTTTTAAGCTTCATCACATCCAATATCACCTAAGCCAGCAAGTTCAGCCCAATACAGCTGCCAGGCAAAGCCTAAAATATCAAAATTCAGCAATAAATACAAAATCACAATTTCAACAACCAAAATTATCAACATAAACAGAAAACAAAAAGATTAGTAAAGAGAGTCCGGCAGTTGAATGAAACAATAAGAATCAAAGCCTTTGAAGAACAGTGAAATTTGAGAAGAAACTAGTTTGCACTTTGCACACAAGCTGATTCTAGGGTATCCCTCTTCACCAGTATTCCCCTTATAAACAACCATCATATTATAATAATAAATCACGGATCGTTATAATTCAAAATCAGTATGGTAAATCATTATTCTTTATTTATTTTTAAATGATAAATCATCAATAAATAGAAATCACTGGTATACCTTTTCAATTGAGTACTCCTTAGACTATTCCTGCACAAGCATGTATGTACTCAGCTAAAATTGATGAACACACAATTAAATTTAGTGAGAACAAGCTTTCTCATGGTATTAAAAAAAAAAAAATTGGAATCACTAAGACACTAACTATGAGGAAGGATTGGCTTTAATCTAATAGGTAGTACATTACTGTAGATAATTCTTTTTTCTAACAAAAAAAAAGACCACATACCCACCAAGGGTTGGTTATAATGACAAACAAACAAACAAATCTCAGCTCTCACACCAAACAAAAGGTTTACATAGAAGGAGTGTTCAGAGGAACAAGAACCCAGTCATAGGGAGAAAGCAAGCTAAAAACACGGTAACAGAAACCCCCCTCGTTTGTCATGTCAGGAACAAACATAAACACGCACGATACGAATGATTCAATGAACAAGCAAAAAGTGTATGGTAGTAAAGACTAAAGAGAGCACATATATATACCTGATCTACAAACCCTGTAAGTGCTGGTGTTCACTCACTACTAGCTCCTCTTCTGGGTTCGAGACACAACACAACCCCAACGCAAACGAAAACCCAGCAACTATTCAATTCAAGGTTCAAACCCCAAACACGGATTTAGGTTGAAGCAATGTGAATGTGTTGATGCATCTAAACACTTTCTGTGCTTTGGAGACTTGAAAGAGAGCAAGTTGGGGCTTTACAAGGAGAGTGAACAGACAACAATGTAAAGTCTTGCTCGCTTTACTGAATCACTGGACACTAGTTATTGCTACAGGACAACAAAGCACCTAGATCGTTGCCCTTCTTTTAGCCTTATTATTTTTCAATTTTTTTTAAGAATTTAATTTTACAGATATACATAGTAAGTGATAACTATATACCCAATAATAATAATAACTTTTGGTCATGCTAAGAGTGAACTGTAACCCAATATATATTGTCAACATTAGAATTTTGAATCCTAAAGTGGTCGCCACTTCAACTAGAGGATTAATCTAAAAAAATACTTATATGTCTGCAACTTTTTTTTATCAAGGTATAATAATTTTATTAAGTAAAATATTGAAGTTTATTTTGGGCCAGCCTGTAATGGCCTTATACATACAATTTTTACTATTCATTCGTACATGTTGGAGTGTATTAATTTGGTGATTTGGCATATGAATCAAATTATGAGTCATTATTATTTTTTATTTAAATTTTTATTTTAAACAAAACAATATATCTCCACCCTGATCTCAAGTAGGTAGCTCGGTTTGTGAGTTAAAGGACGCTGAAGGAGTATAAGCTGGAGGTCCCGGGTTCAAACCCGGAAAACTAACATTTCTAACAATTACTAACAACTAACATTTGTCTATCAAAAAAAAAATATCCCCACCCCGCCTTCTTTCCTTTCCCCTCTCCATTGGCCACCCAGCCCACCCCTAACTGAATGTGGGGGCTAGGGATGGGGGTGTCTAGCGGAGAAAATGTGAGGATAGGGCAGTGGGGATCTGATAGGGAGAATGTGTGGATGGGGTAGAATGGGGGTGTTCGATAGGGAGCGATAGAGAATGTGGGAGATGGGGGTGGGGTGTCCAGTGGGAGATAATTGTGATGTGTTGAGCCCTTTTTAATTTTATTTTAATAGTTAAATTAAAGATAATCTAAGTTGGACTTTCATGTGTGCTAGATAGTCTGGGTCAATGCTGCCAAATAGACATTTGTTTGTCACCTCGGCATTTTTAACAGACAATTGGTGTCAGGGACCAAGAGAGAAAAATAGACCTACATTTGTAGGGATGAAAGACAAAAAACTTGCAGGGACTAAAAGCAAAAATCATTATATTTTCAGTGACTAAATGCATGTGTTAAGCCTTTAACGTGGGTTTGTAATTTTACGACCTATGTAGATATGGCATGCACTAGAGGGTGTACCGATGGGCGCCAATGACATACAACTCCAACACGTAGGCAACATGGTGCAAATCAAACATCTGAGGCCGAGGAACCTCACTTGTACTAGTGGAGGAAGTCCCAACACTGGCAAAGGAGTCTATGTACATCAAGCTGAGTCATTTTTTGGAGGGCCTAGGATATATTTGCACAAGGTTGTCCCGAGACTATGTTGCAGCCAAGCTATGGATTGGGAATGTAATTAAGCTTTTATTTTGTTAGATTTTGGTTTTATCTACTACGTAAATTATTGTAATTAACGTGGAACCGTGTTTATGATTGTAGGACAATGGCGAGCTGAAGGTGTGACCCATTATCGGGAAGTCAGAGAGGTTCTTATACATCATGACTACATACAGAGCATGATGAATACCTCTAGTTGGCACCCTTGCTAGACTATAACTACCACATGGTAGACAATGCTCTGTTATTTGCTTTTGTTGATAGGTGACACATAGACACAAATAATTTCCATTTATCGCATGAGGAGACGACGATCACATTGGACCGTGTGTCGTACGTACTGCTTTTATCGATCACTCGTGTCTTCATCTCACATCCTGTCATGTCCAGAGGCATTGCAAGCGCTTTATTGGTTTAGCTCCTAGGGGTGGTGTTCTTAGAGGCAACTATGGAGATCAACATCGTCAGAGGTGCACATGTTCACTTTAGTGCATATCACGTGGTCGATGACACCACCAAAGGGCCCTATGTGATACATTCAAGACAATGCATTCACATTAATTTCAATGGTTCCACGTGACTTCACATCCTTGCGCCATACTACCTACTGAAGGAGGCCCTCTTAGGGTGGTAGTGAGCAAGGCTGTTAGGATGTCGAAGTCCAGTTCCAACGACACATATCCTTTTGCAGTAAGTTTATACTAATTCATATGATATTATGTATTATCAATTTTTCACCGTGTTGCGGTACTTAATATGTTACATTGTTATTTGTAGGCAAAGTTCGAGATGATTTTCTAGCTACTTCAATTGATGATTAACAGAGAGATAATGGCAGGAGGCATTGAGGCGTGGGAAATCACACGTGAAGTGCTAGACATTTCCTGTTATGGGGCCGAGTTTGGTCTTATACTCCCTCCGATCTCGATTATAAGCAACAAAGTACCTTTCCACATTCATTAAAAACTGTGTGTATCTGGCCCAATTTTGGATCAGATACATACAGTTTTTAATGAATGTAGAAAGATACTTTATTGCTTATAATCGAGACTAGAGGAGTATATCACAAGAGAAATAAGATTATGGCTACTATCCAACTAGCCTTTGTAATTTTTTTTATACATTGTCTTGTGCCTACTTGTTTTTTTTTTTTAATGAAACTTCTTACTTTAATGACTCGTTTTTAAAGCGCCACTTTCATAATAATTTTAAAAAACTACAATTGCAAAAAGTTATAAGCACCATAAAAAATTATAAAATTATAACTTCCTTTAAAACTATAAAAATCAGACTTCTAAAATTCAAATTCAGAGTTATGCAAAAATTAAATTTCAAAATTTAGATTTTAGAATATAGTTCAAACTAGAACGTGGACCAGTGCGATGCACGGGTGAAATATGTGACAAAAGGGGTTAGAAACTTAACAATCTAAAAACCACCTAACAATCCTAATGATTGTTATTTACAGTAGCATCAAAAAATGAAGATTAAATGCACATCACAAAAGCTTTTGTTGTTGCCATGATGATGAGCACCAAATGAAACACTTGAGTTTTATTGCAGCAACTTGTAGTGCAGCTTCCATCATTTGAATCTTCATAACTACAAAGCAAAATAAAGTACCTCTAGGAAAATTCCCTGCAACTTTAACCTGCTAACATGGTCGTTCAAATGAATTACTAGAATAAAGAGATTAAAACACTAAATCACTAACAAATATGTCGTGTGAAAATATTTCACTCCTTTCCCTACCAATTTTAAATAATTGCTCATATGTACTAGAAGATTTTATTGTTTAATAAATATTATCGAGCATAAGGAAAAGAAAACTAAGGCCAAATGAATCATTCCTAAACCAAAACTGAGTCAAAACATTCAATCATCTACTATAAATATAAGCATCTAAAGGATAGGTAAAATTACAAAATTAGACTACTATATTTTTGTCAACTATCATTTTAAAGGGGCAAATATGTCAACCTGAATAAAAATAAATAAAAATTAAAATTAAACTCACATAAAAATTATTTTTTCTTCCTACTTTTAACTTTTTTCTCTCACATTTCACTTTTTTCCTCTCCCTTCTCTTTCTTCTCTATCTGTCATGTCTTTCTCTTTCTCTCTTTCTTCTCTTTCTTCTTTGTATTTCTTTTTTTTGTCAACTTCTTCTTTTTATTTCTCTTTCTACTTTAAATTTTCTCTTTCTTATTTGTAAATGATTATTCTGTTTTTTAGTTCTTACAGGAAAATATTACATGTCGTAGGTATAATTTTATCGTGTTTGAACACATATCAAATTTACAAATGTCTTTATCATTTATAAATAATTATTTTGCTTTTTAGTCCTTACAGGGAAACATTACATGTTGTCGGTGTAATTTTACTATAAATGATTATTTTACTTTTTAGTCTTACGGAGAAATATTACATATTCTGATGTAATTTTATCATCTTTAAACACGTATCAAATTTATAAATGTATTTATTATTTATAAATGATGTTTTTGCTTATTACTCCCTACGGGGAAACATTACATGTTATCGATGCAATTTTATTGTCTTCGAACACATATCAACTTTATAAATAATTTTATTATTTTTATTATTTATAAATGATAATTTTGCTTTTTAGCCCATACGGAGAAACATTACATGTTGTCAGTGTAAATTTATCGTCTTCAAAAACATATCAATTTTATAAATATCTTTATTATTTATAAATGACAATTTTGCTTTTTAGTCTCTACGGGGAAACATTACATGTTATTGGTGTAATTTTATCGTCTTTGAACACATATCAATGTTGCAAAACACATATCAATGTTACAATGTTACAATATTACAATATTATTGTCTTCTTAAATACATGTAATATTTAATAGCTATATATAGCTTTGATCTATTAATCAGTCATTTATCATGAATTTGTGTATATATTATGATTTATTCAAGTGTTTATATTGTGAATATGGTGTATGTTTCATGATATCTTTTATGTATTGTAAAAATATCATGTGGATATATTTATGCCATATTACTAAGGGATCAACTATTATCCTTTATGTTATATATGAAATATTTGTGATTTTGTGACATGATGCACATGTATGGGATATTTGTGCTTTTGACATATTTTGCAATCCTCAAATGTTTTATTTTAAATGAGTCTTGGTATCAAATGTGAAGGAAAATTACAACCATGCATTACAGATTAATAGTATAATTGTTCCATCTATCATATTAGAAGAAAATTTATATTTACAGTATAAGTATGAAATAAACCTGAAGTTAATCATAGTGAAGCTTTGATTTTTATATATCTGCATTTATGCTACAGCTTTGAAAAAAACAAATACAGAATTTCTTAGCAACCAATGTCGCGCACGGGTATGTTACTAGTTAAAAATGTATCAGTAACTCGGTATTTACCTTGTAATCATCACCGAGCTGAGCTATCAATGCCTGAGCTTTCACTTTTTGCTTGGTACCTGCGCCATTAGTTCATAACCACTGCTACCTCCTCCCAATCTCTTCCCCCTCACAGGTTCTCTCGATGCAACTGAGTGAACTTCTCAAAAGAGATCAATAGATTAGTAAGCAAATAAAGATTAAAATTCACATTAATAGGTAATAAAATTAAACAAAAAACTTCTAAATTTAATAGAAACAAATATACAACCTTTGATGAATGATATCTACATCTGGTTAATATTCTCGTTACTTAACTCTAGTTCCTTTATTTCTTTGCTTCCTTCAACTTCCTCTTCTACCATCAGCAACTGAAATTGCTTTTTGTGCAGTGGATATTTTTCTTCACATCTAAAACAAAGGTCCTTTTTCACCTATGATGCCATTCTTCATCTGAAAGCCTTCTGTATCCACCTGTTCTTGGTCAATTTCGTCATCCTTCCACTCCAGCTTTGTTGAAGCATTTAAAGATGATTCTACCATAACAGTCCTAGCCATGAGATAATTATTGGATCCTCCAACTTCTTTGTCCCCTCTAAAGGTCCTCAGTACAATTCCGTTTTCTGGCAAAAAACTGCAATAAAGTTTCACTTGCCCCCACCGCTACTGCGAGCGGCCAACTTCCGATGTGTGTGACTTTTATCGTTGTTGTGCAGATACTTGTTGCGGCTCAGACAAGTGCACCTGATAGTAACTCGTAATAAAAGTGGAGTATAATTAAGACTCTGAATGTTGAACCCACAGAGAATGAGCGAGTACCAGCGAATTAATGTGATTCTATTCTATTAGGCGAGCAAAGATTATGATTAAGAAAGTACTTAAAGTAATTGAAATTAAAGCAGTAAACAGATTAAATGCTAGAACAGTTTAACTATGTTACGGGGGACCTAGGGATAACCGGGTTCACCAATACTCTACCCTTGAGCTTATTAATCAATTGATATGAGTTATCTATCATGTAAGATGTAATACCCCGAATTTTCGAGGCATTAACTCGTCTATTATAAGAAAAATCGGCCCATATTTAAAAAAATTACGGTTAATAACTGATAAAGCGTTTGATAATCGCAGAACTGCTTTATTGTCAATTATAAAATTTTAATTAATAGTAAGGACCATACTTAATCACTAAACTAATTTTAGTCTAACTGAAAATTTAATTTAATTTTAAATCAGGTGAAACTAAATTAATAAATACTTTTAACTACTCTACAACACAACTAAAATATAATAAAATTCTGAAATTATAAATTATAGGGAAAATAATCAAAGTTTAAATTATCCCAATTACTTAGCGGGAAAAACACCATGTCCGCAATAAAAGAAAATACCAAGTTCAATTTGCGCAAAATAAAGTTAACGTTCAAAAGTAGCACAGAGCATCTAACACCCATGTACCCACAATTATTCGTCGACAACACCATCACACATAATGCAAACAAATTATACTTGAGCCTTCTCAAATCCACTTGTACCTAAAAAGTGGTGTAAGGGTCAGTTCATGTGACAAGTTGTGATAAGCTAAAACATGAAAAATTGCTCAAATACTATTTATAATTTCTCTTTTCACATTTAAATAAAAATAAGTAAGACAAGACTTATCATAACAAACAACCAATGAAAAAATGTATTTACATCCACATACGAACTTGAAATTAAAATTAATCACATTTAAGACAAAAGAGAATCTATTCTTTTTTTTTCTTTATACTAACTTGCAAATAAAATAATCAACTTATCAACACCACAAAAATCAGCATATTCAAGTTAGTATGCATGCCTTATGCAAGACTCTCATAAATCGCGATATAGTCATCCCATGCCAATGGGGAATTTAATTTAACACCGCCACGAAGGCCTTAACCACAAAGGTCGTCCAAAAATAATAGCTACATCTCATACCAATGGGGAATCAAAGCATATCACCGCCACGAAGGCCTTAAATACAAAGGTCCAAAACAATAGCTACCTCTCATACCACTGGGGAATTAAATCATATCACCGCCACGAAGGCCCTACACATGTCGTTCTACATGATGCATGTCATTTAGTCAAGTCAATTCATGCCATGAGAGGTAATTCACCAGAAAATCCAATACACGTCGTATCCAAATACCATATATCCAATTTTCTTTTATGAAATAGCCTAATCTTATCACGATCTTAACACAACACAATGCACATCACACATATCAAAATTTCTTTCCTGAACTAACCTCATCATCTCAAGGCCATAGCACCACCAATGCACATCCATAACAAATTAATTAAACAAGTTCAACAATCCACAAATAAACATATTATTTAAAATCACAATAAATAAATCACATAACCGGTTTGCACCAAATCAGATGACAAGAATTAGCAGCTATCCATGTTACTCTACATATATCAAAAATCGTTTTCCTTATCAAATGAAATATAATAAATCATCAAGAGTCAAAACATATTTATATCCATCCTTATCAAATTACGTAGCCACAATACATATTTTATGGACAATATAGAATAAATCTTTAGCACTAAAAATATAACTCTCACGATTTTCAACATCATATGAGTATAGAATCAATAAAATAGTAAGAAAATCATCAACATATTCATTTAGAGGGTTACACGAAAATAAAAATAAAATAGTGAAACATTATAGACTTTTATTTGATAAGGATATGAATTTTTCCTTTCAACAAGACACCACACAAAATTCTATCTATATTTAAACAACTACCAACGTTTAGCTCTAACTTGTAGGAGAAAAGCCCTTACCTTGGTCGAGAAAAATCGCAGTGTTTAAGAGAGCAAGGAGGATTTGCCTACAGCAACCGAATTAGGCACCAACGAGCACAGAGAAAATTAACAGTCACACAAGAACGAAATATGACCCCAAAAAAAATGACAATGAATGTCAAATAATATTTGGGAATTTTTAGAACTGGAACGAAGTCAAAAGGAAGCCAAAAGATTGACCGAAAAACGTCTTACCGAGACAATGGGGTTACAAAGGGTCCGACATCAACTTCACCGAAACGAGCAAATGAGTAGTGACTCTGAAAGCTTTCGACGCGTAGAATCCAAAAACGTCGTCCGTTTTATGAGAAGATGACTGGGGTGGCCGGAATCGACCCAAAACTAGTTCGGTTATGGAGGTTCATGGTGGCTTTAATGGCAGAGTTCATGGCTGTCTCTGGCAGATTAGACATGGAGGAGAAGTGGTGGTCTGAGGAGGCCAAAGTGTGGACAGAAATCGCGCTTGAGAGGCGACCGGAACTCAAGCTTGTAGCGGCCATGGCAGCCGCATGAAACAACATCGTGACGGATGAGAGGGAGGGGGACGCAAGGGAGGTGATCGGTGGTGACTGGTCGCGGCGCCTGAGAGGCAGCCTATGGTGGTGGTCATGGAGGCGAGGCGAGTTGGGAGAGGGATGGACGAAAATGATAGAGGGTTGGGGTTTTTGCTGTGAAACGGCGCTGGCAGAGGAAGAAGAAGGGGAACATAGGCTGGGGCCCTGCCATCTAGGGGGTGCGCGTAGAAGTTTCCAGGAGTGAGAATAGCAGGACTTTATAGGCTGTATCCGCAGAAAATGGGTGTGCACCCAACAAAAACCAAAACTCTAATTTACATATTTTTAAACCATTTTTCCCACAAACTCATTTTAACACTTCTTATACACAAAATAAAATCCCAAAAATACTAATATTTCGATTACTAATATTTTATAAAAGTAAAATAAATAAATAATATATTACCTTTATTTTCTAAAATTACAAATAAATACCAAATCAACATTTTTCAATAATTCAAACACACCTAAGGATTAGAATCACTAATTTTACAAATCACAACAATTAATGAAATAAACACATTTAAAAAAATATAAAGTGTACAAAAATGCAAGGTGTTACATAAGAGCACTAATCACCCACTCTAAATTACTAGAGGCTGTCATTGCGTACAATAGTCTTCCTCCCAACTAATTACCCCGTTTGGTCCAGGAAATAACTAAGGGAAAGAGCATTAAGTCCAGGTGGGTTTGCTAACTTAATAACGGGTTAGAAACAAGCCCTAACCTATCCGGCGTATAGCGCGAGTTCTTTTATCCTATGGTTCCATTAACTAATCATGATCCTGTTACCACAATTAAGCCAAATAAATAAAGGGTGATAAGGCCTTATTGGAATAAGCACAATAGGAATAAAATACTCAAACAATTAATAGAAACTCATATAATTAAAGAACAAAACATCAAGAGTATTGTAAAGGATCCTCCATCACCCCTAGTGATGGGTTTAGCTACTCATTACTAATGATAATAACATAAACAAATATATGAATTCAGAACAATCCATAACAAGAGAATAAATTCTAAACCGGGACACCCTTTCGGTGTAACGACAGTCCTTAAGCACGTTCTTCGCGTCCTCACAAGCTCCGGTAGCTATTCGAGAAGGCACCAGGCTTCAAGGAGACAGGAATTCTTTGGAATGGGCAACGATTTGTTATAAGATCTCAATTGGGAGCTCTTGACTCAGAAATTCGTCAAAAAGGTCCTTGTAACATGTTAAGAGCCCCTATTTATAGACTAGGTTGCGAATTAGGTTTGTTGGCTTCAAATCTGCACTGATCAGGGATGGGGTACGGTCGTACAGAGTATATACACGGCCGTACCGAGCTTCGTAGATGACGCTGACCCGTACCCATTTGTGTTGTTGCCCTGACATCACTTGTGTACAGCCGTACTGGACTATTTTATCGGCGTCAGGTGGTACAGGCGAGGGAATGCGCCCTTCGGGATTACGCTCTAAATGCGGTAGTGCAAGCTTGTCCAGTAGTGCTAAAACTCTCCAAAACTAGCCAGTTTTTTGTCCTTTTTTGCATCTTTTGCTCCAAGTGGTGTCTTCATGATATTTCTGCATAATAAGACATAAATGAGTACCTTTGTGCATTAATCAGTGCAAAATGGTGTAATTAAATACTAAAAATACCCTATAAATATAGACAAATTAGTGTGTTAACACATCCCCGCACTTGAACTTTGCTTGCCCTCAAGCAAACTACTTAGTTAATTATAGTAGGGGCAGAAAAAGAAGTGAGACAACAATATAATATCACAAAACATGTCAGTCAATAGAGTGCCCAATTAGAGGTGTAAGTTCAAGTAAGCTAACAATCTGTGATTTTTAAGTCACACTTTCACCAATCTTAAAGTGTTTATAGGCATAGTCATTAACACTCTGATTTTTCAAATGAAAAGACATTACCATAGGCTTGTACATTGACCAAAAACTCTACTATTAGAATCTATAAGACATGCAAAAGAGGAATAAGGGTCTTTTATTGGTTTTAATGGGGTCAAGGTAATAATGTTTGGTATGATAAAAGAAAGAAAATGTCATGCAAAGGGTTAGAAACAAATCAACCAAAACAAATAACCTAATTCTTTTTCACTTTCAAGAGCAGACAATAATCTCAATTTTTCAATCAAAATATTTTCTTTTTGCAACTTATGAAGGCATGAGGTTATCACAATTTTTTTTTCTTTTTCTTTTTCAATGCTATTTCTTTTTTCATTGTTTTTTTTCCTTTTTTCTTTCCTCCTTTCATGCAATTATGCAGCAATCAATCATTTTTAAGAATTAGGAGGGGAACAAATTCATAAGCCTTCTCTTTTTGTAAACAAATAAAAGGGACTTTGCAACATTATTCAATAAATTTTTGCCACTAATTGCTCTCAAATAAAATTTTTCCAAGGTTGACTTCACAGAAGATAATCAATAAAAACAAGAAGGGTACCAAAGAAATTAAATATAATACTTTTAGGCTCAAAAGTGGGCAACTAGTGGGATAATATATTCAAATGGTAGTGGCCTGAAGAATTCCTAAAAATTGCCCTTTCCAAATTCACATGCAAATAAATTCATATTCGCTTCGTAATGGTCTCGGCACAAGTTCTAGAATGCACATTCCATGAAAAATATCACTCAACAAAGAAGAGAGACAAAAGCATGATGTTGTCTCTTATTTCAGGCTCAAAACTCACATTTAATAGCTTACACAGAAAGTCAAACTCACAGAACTTCAATGCTAATTTTCAGCAAATTTCAAAACTAGCAACGAATTTATTCAATCAAAAGTTGTCATAAAAAAATTGTATAGCCCCTAAATCAGTAAAAATTTAAAGTTCTTCTATAATTGTAAGCAGTTATAAGCACAACCAAGTAATAAGTATAATGTAAAACTCTCTCCCCACACTTATTTCTAGCAGTGTCTCCACTGCGACTATTTTAAAGCAAGCACAACAATATAAGATAAAAATTTAAAAGTAAGTGCTATAAAAGAATGTGGAAAGAGACTCCCCTCTGAAAAATATCACGAGCAAATTGGATGGGGATATTGGCAAAATATTTCATTTCCTTGTCGCAATACCGACGGAGCTGGTAAGCGGCGGAAGAACTGTGTAACACAAAACTAAGAAGTTTATATCATAATAAAAGAAAAATATATTAATCAAATAAATAAAATAAAAACAATGCAATAAAATAAAATATGTACCCCGCGAGTGTGCCAAAATATATACATCTCTTTTTAATACAAATGCAAAGCCTAAGTACTAAAAGAGAAAATAAAGAAAGGTCCCGCATCATTAAGGAGGGAAAGAATTTGGATCTTGTGAAGGTGTTCCAAAATAAGTGCCAGCTGCTGGTCCACATGTGTCCTATGCTCCACAAAGCTGGAGTGCATCTGGTCAAGACGCATCATGACATCCTCATAGGAGTGGCCCTGTGCTGCTGGCTGAGGCAGTGGCGGCGGTGGTGGTGGATGCTCCTCTGCTAACGGGACAAAATATGCAGCCTCGTCCTACTGCTGCTCCTCCGGTCTAATGACTGCATAGTCCTCATGCCCCAATCTCCGCAGAACACCAATGTTGAGAAGGGTCTGAAGTCCAATGGGCTCCATCTCAATCATCCTCCAGCTTTGGCATGAACTCCGAGGTGCTGAGCTAGACGGGAGATGAAAGAACCCAAGACGATGTGCCCGGTGTTCTGGATCTGAAGATGAACGCCGAACTGGGTGCACGTCCGTAGGAAAAACATCCCGACATCGCAGGGGCGTCCTGTGGTCATAGCCCAAAGCAAAAACAAGTCTGGCCTCGTCACCGTGTCGTCGCTCAAGGCTCTCCTGTTAATGGAAAGGGCAATCCATCTGTGCATTGTATGCACAACTGGGTCTCTGATCTTGCTAGCCTTGGCGCGGCTGGGGATGTAGTGGCCATCCCTAGTGAGAGCTCTCTAACTCTCTGAATCCTGCCATCCTTCTGGGATCTCTAGAAGTGCCTCCATATACTCCGGCGTCTGAACTGACTGCGCCGTCTCGAATCCAAGTCCAATGTTGAACTTGGCCAACGTGATCTCGTGGTGAGCCCCACGGATCCAAAATGTAACCACGATCTCCTGCTCCAGCTCCTCCTCTCCATCTACACGCTGAGGCTCTCTGTCCCTCATATGATAGCCACAAGTGGCTAAGAAATCTATCACCGCCTCCACGTAGTGGGGCTATCTGACAGAGGCTGCCTGGAGCCATCCTATCCCTCGCAACAGGGTCTCCACCTCCTCCTGCGGGCCAACCTGCTGAAGGGCATCAAAATCTAGATATCTCTGAGTGTGAGTGTAAAAATCCAGTAGCTGCCTATATCTGTCTCTAAAATGCTCTGGTATATAATTAGGCACGGGCCTAGAGCCACGTGCTGCTACAGCAGAAGAAGAAGAACAGTAAGTCTTTTGGCGCTTAGGCATTTTCCTGCAAAAATAAAATAGAAAAAAATTAATTTTAAGTAAAACCTGTGTTAGGTACGGCCAGCCTTAGGTACTTGGCAGTCGTACTAATGCTCTAATGCATACTGGGTTAATGGGTAAGTACGGCCTGACTTAAGATTTTTGTACGACCGTACTCTACCATAGATACACCCGTACCTATGGTCGGTCTTCAACCCTAAGGCCGCCAGTACGACCTGTTCTTGATAGGTACGGCCGTACTGCGCTACGGTTTTTGTGAAAAATCTACTCTATGATCAGATTTTCTCATTTTTAAGCCTAGATTATAAGTCTCTAATCATTCCCAGGGTCTCTAAGCATGCAAAACCAAGCAAAAATTACTCCTAATCACCTAAAGTTAGAATTAAACAAAACCAAAAACCTAAATTAACTAAAAACTTAAAATAACCAATAAAACAACAATCAATCCACAAATTGAGTTTAGAATCAGTACCTGGATGATCTTGTGAGTGAAAATGCGAAGAGAATGAGAGAAGAGAGTGCTCGAATGGAGAGGTTTTGGGCGTACGATGTGGAGGTACGCTCTTGTCTCTCACTGTTTACCCTTTTATTCAGCCTCTGGACACGGGGTACGACCGTACCTGGTTTATGAGCGGCCGTACCTGTCTGTTCTCCGCGTTTTTTAAGATGGAGTCGTGTGGTACGGGCGTACACCGTGCAAGGTGCGCCCGTACCTACTGGTTTTCTGGAAAAAAAATTTTGATTTTTGAATTTTATAATTAATTTTTTTTAAATTCCTAAAATAAATAAAAATAGAGTAAAATAATAATAACCATAAAACAAACAGACAGAAAATAAAAAATGTTAGTAACCGAGGTTGCCTCCTGGTAAGCGCTTCTTTAACGTTCCGAGCCTGACAGGTCAGAGGACTTAGAAATTAGTCCTTAGCGGGCAATGACCCGTCCTTGACATTACCTTTGGTCTTCTCACCATTGGGGAACACAACAAAGTAGTCACCTTTTTTTTCTGAGTGGTCCATCCAAGCAGGTCCTGAGCACTTTTTTGGTGGGTTCATTGTGTATCCACAGTCTGCATAGATGTAAATTGGCTTTTCTAAGTTGGGTGCAAAGGTCTTAATGAATTTCTTCACCAAGTTGTTTCATGTTTTTACTTCCTCAACTGGTAGGAGATAAAGCCAAATCTTAACTTCCTCATCTAATGAGAATGGGAAAGTCATTAGTTTTGCTTCATCTGGAGATAAGTCTTTAAACTTTGCATTCATCATCTTCTTGCAAAACTGTCTCATGTGCTCAATAGGATCTTGTCCTGTGGTTCCCTTGAATTGCAGAATTGACACTTCCGAGATTAAAGATGGGTCTAATTTAAAACCTGTAAATTCCTCTTGAGCGTCTTTCTTGGATCCTCTGAAAAATTGGAATAGGTTCATTCTTTCTTCTGGTGTGGACTTGAAAACTCTTAAAAATTCTTCTTTTAATTCTTCCCAACTTGAAAAGTGGTGCTTGGGGTATATTGAGAACCATTCTTTTGCTATTCCTCCTAAAGAAAGAGGAAATAATTTGAGCTTTATTCTTTCAGCTTTGGCTTCTGCAAGATTGTTAGATTTTTCCAAGCCATAAAAGTTTAATAAATGACAATAAGGTTCATCAATATAAAGTCCTTTAAATTTAGGAATACATAGTGCATCCAAAATCAAAGAGGGGGTTATGTATTTATCCTGCTCTAAAGAATCACTATCTTGTTCTGCAACTTGCACTTCTTTACCTTTTTCAACTTTTATATCCTGCAAGAAACAAGAAGCACTAGAGGGAGAAATTTTGTTAGAATTATATATATTAAATACTTCTTCCTCATCCTCAATTCTTAGAGTCATGGTTCCTTTCTTCACTTGGTTGGTAGCATCTCCTGTTGCCAAAAATAGCCTTCCTAAAATAATAGGAACGTCTTTGTCTTCCTCCATATCCAAAACTACAAAATCCACACGGAAAATAAATTTTCCTACCTTAACTAGCATGTTTTCTATTATTCTTCTTGGGTAAACAAGAGTTTTATCAGCTAACTGCAAAGACATGTAAGTAGGTTGCGGTTCCTGCAAATTCAGTTTCTTCCAAACAGACAAAGGCATTAAATTTATACTTGATCCTAAATCACATCAAAAGTTCCTGCCCTAAATGTATTATTACCAATTGAACAAGAAACAACAAAAGTTCCTGGATCTTTAAGCTTATGTGGTAATTTCTTCAAAAGAATCGCAGAGCAATCCTCATTCAACCTAACAGTCTCATCTTCTATCCTATTTTTATTAGAAATTATTTCTTTCAAAAAATTAACATATTTAGGGACTTCAGAGACAATTTTAGTCAAAGAGATATTAACAGGCAATTTTCTAAGTTTTTCTAGTAACCTCTTATCATGCCTATCTTTACAAGAGTTTTTAGAACCTTTGGAAGAGTTACTTACCTGTTGAGACTATGGTTGAGTCTTTTCCTCTTTTGGTTCCTCTTTTTCCATGAAGATTGCATTGCATTTTGCATTGGGATTTGACTCCACTTGTCTTGGGAGTGCTCATTTTTCTCTTTGAGTCACTGCTTTCAACACAAGTGTCATTTGTTCACTCAGTGTTTTTTGGCATGTTGCTTGCTCAGTGACTATTTTCTCCAAGTTGCTACACCTCTCATTCATCTGTCCCATAACATGGCTAATATCATTCTCTCCGGGACTTTTATCATTCTGGCCACGATTTTGCATATGTGAGGGCTTATAAGTATTCTGATTTTGGCCCCGGGATCTCCGTTGATCTTTCCATGAAAAGTTTGGGTGATTCCTCCAACCGGGGTTGTAGGTGCTTGAGTATGGGTCGTTTTGCTTATGCCCAATAAAATTCACCTCTTCACTGCAATCCTTTGAATCATAAGTTGTAACTCCACAGAAATTGCAAGATGCCTTAGCTGTCTTATTTTCTATAGCCTTTAATCTTTCTTCAGTCTTCTCCATAAAATCGGCTAAAACTCCCATACACGGATGTCTGTGTCTTTGCATATATTTTAACATAGCCTCTTGCATCCCCAATTTAGGGTCAAAATCTTTTTGGCCTATAGCATTGACTTCTTCTATTTGTCATTCAATTGCCATACAACCCCAATCACTTTTAGGATTAGACTGGGTTTGCGCTGCCATCAAAATCTCTAACTTCTTAGTCATTGCCTCAAATTTTGCTTCTAGAGCTGTGTTGGCTTCAACTTTGTAGATACCTGCTTGCTTGTTCTTCTTTCCGGGCTGCCTATCATTAGCTGACCACTGAGCATTGTTATGAGCCATTTCGGTTATAATATCAAAAGCCTCAATGGGTGTTTTCTTTCCGAAAGATCCTCCACAAGCAGCGTCAATAGCTTCTCTAGTTTGCATATTGTACCCATTATATAAAATCTGAAGCTGTTGACACTTAATGAAACCATGATGAGGACAGCTTCTCAATAAATCTTGAAATCTTTCCCATGCCTCATGCATTGATTCTCCTTCATTCTGGGTGAATCCAGACATATCAGCTCTCAGCTTTGCAGATTTTGCGGGAGAAAAGTACTTGTTTAAAAACTTTATTTTTAGGTCCTCCCAAGTAGCAATAAAGTTAGGTGAGAATTAATCCAACCATAGTTGTACTTTCCCTTGCAGTGAGAAAGAGAACAGTCTTAACTTGATTGCCTCCGATGATACTCCTTCACATTTGACAGTATTATCAACTTTCTGAAATCTCTTAAGATGGGCATTTGGGTCTTCAGAAGATAAGCCATAGAATTGCACTGCAGATACCATAGAGATTAGTGTTGGCTTCAGTTCGAAATTGTTGGCCTCAATTACTGGATAGTTAACACTATCTGCCACATCTGTAGTTGGTGTGAAGTACTCGTTCAATGTTAGTTCTTCAACCATTACTAACTGCTGTTTTATCAACAATCTGAGTGTTCTTTCAATTTCAGGATCAAAAATCAATTCAGGATGTTGAGACCTTGTCTGCATACACCAAAGAAGACCAAATTAGAATGTATTGGAATTAAACAAAAATAACAGAAAATTAAATAATTAAATAAAATTATGCCTAATGCGAATAAAATCTAGAATTCGATTAATATCGCAATCATTCCCCGGCAACGACGCCAAAAACTTGTTGCGGCTCAGACAAGTGCACCTGATCGTAACTCGTAATAAAAGTGGAGTATAATTAGGACTCTGAATGTCGAACCCACAGAGAATAAGCGAGTACCAGTGAATTACTGTGATTCTATTCTATTAGGCGAGCAAAGATTATGATTAAGAAAGTACTGAAAGTAATTGGAATCAAAGCAGTAAATAGATTAAATGCTAGAACGGTTTAACTATGTTATGGGGGACCTAAGGATAACTGGGTTCACCAATACTCTACCCTTGAGTTTATTAATCAATTGATATGAGTTATCTATCATGTAAGAGCACTAACCACCCACTCTAAATTACTAGAGGCTGTCCTTGCGTACAATAGCCTTCCTCCCAACTAATTTCTCTGTTTGGTCCAGGAAATAACTAAGGGAAAGAGCATTAGGTTCAGGTGGGTTTGCTAACTTAATAATTGGTTAGAAACAAGCCCTAACCTATCAGGCGTATAGCGCGAGTTCTTTTATCCTATGGTTCCTTTAACTAATGATAATCCTCTAGATTTTCTAATTTTTCTATCCTTTTGAAGTGGAAATCACCTTGTATTCCTACCTTATGCATTGTCTTTACCTTAATTTATTGTTGACTAAGCATGAATTGTTTGTGAAGTTATTTTGAGGATTTGGTTGATTTGAATGGAAATCTTGAGCATAATAACCTCATTTGTGATGTTTTGATTGAAGGTGATGAAAGAGGCAAGAATGGTGCACAATTTGATAAGTTTGTGGTTTCAAACAATGACAAAGAAGATTCCAAAAGCTATATCTTGAGCCAAACTAATCCGAATGAGATGATCTTGGTCTTGTTGAAAAGATAAAAGAATTACCTATAACTTTTATGAAGAAGCCGAGACCTGATTCAATCTCTAAGTTGGTGGAATTTATGCTACAAGTTGACAAGGTGATGCTGTCCCTACTTGACCTTTACATGGTGTTTGGACCATATCTGGATCTACAGGCATCGTAATGAGATGAAACTAGTGCCATTTGAAAGCTAAGATCCATAGCTTCAACTTTCATGAAGACACTTTGAGCTAATTCGAACTTTAAAAGGGTATAAAATGCATCACAACTCGAAAAAGTTGGTGCAGGAGGGTGCCAGGCGCCTGTGAGGGCGCCCTATGCCCGCTGGAACTCGATTTTTGACAATTTTGGGCGCCCTGCTCCCTAGAACCCAGCGCCCTGCGCCTCGTCTCGGCCTGACACTTATTAAAGCACACTTTTAACTCATTTTTGTCGTTTCCTTTCATATGTTCTCACTCCCAAACCCTAGGGGAGCCAAGAGGCAAACCTAAATCCATCCCATCTCCATCTCCCTTGAAGATTCAAGCCACGGAAGAGACCTTGGAGCTTCAATGGATCATCCACCACCTCTCCATCTATCTAGTTCTATCTCTCCCCTCTCTTTTATGCATTTCTAGTTTTTCCATTTGGTTAGGAATGATGAACCTTTGTTGGATTCTTGTGTAATATGACTTCTAATGCTTAATACTTGTTGTATTTGTGTTGATTGAGCAATTTCTTCCATCCTTAATGCTTTTCATTGATTGGCCATCTTTGAATTGATTCTAAGTGTGATTTCACAATTGGAAAATTGGTTGTTATGCTAGATATGAAGTTGATTGCCATATTTGTGATGATCCTAGTGATAGGACTTCATGCTTATGTGTTCCTTTGAATTTTTACACTTAATGCTTAGTTGAATTAGGAAGGCCTAAGGAATTAGGGTTATTGGTTTAATTTAAAGGGGCTTTTGCTCAAGGAATTGAGACTAGTCTAACTAAGTGAATTTGAACTTCAATTGCATGAATTTGACTTGTATTGGGATTGAGTTTGATTTCATGAGAAGAGGAAAACAAGGGGGATTCAAATCCTAGCCGCTTTTATCTGTATTATTTGTGCACACCAAGTATTGTTGACGCACACCAAGTGTTTGATATTTGGTCAATACAAGAAAACCGAAAAATATTGTTTCTTACTTTCTTTAATTTCATTGTTAATCAATTCAAAACACCAAAATATATTGTTTCTTGTTCAAATAGTAATAAAAATAGTAAGTTGATATTTGACATGCAATCCTTGAGGACGATATCCGGTACTTAACCGATTTTATTACTTGCAACGATCCGGTACACTTGCCGTGATCCCATCAACTAATCATGATCCTGTTACCACAATTAAGCCAACTAAATAAAGGGTGATCAGGACTTATTGGAATAAGTACAATAGGAATAAAATACTCAAACAATCAATAGAAACTCAAATAATTAAAGAACAAAACATCAAGAGTATTGTAAAGAATCCTCCATCACCCCTTGTGATGGGTATAGCTACTCATTACTAATGATAATGACATAAACAAATATATGAATTTAGAACAATCCATAACAAGAGAATAAATTCTAAACCGGGACACCCTTTCGGTATGACGACGGTCCTTAAGTATGTTCTTCGCGTCCTCACAAGCTCCGGTAGCGATTCGAGATGGCACCAAGCTTCAAGGAGACATGAATTCTTTGGAATGGGCAAGGGTTTGCTATCAGATCCCAATTAGGGGCTCTTGACTCAGAAATTCGTCAAAAGGTCCTTGTAACATGTTAAGAGCCCTTATTTATAGACTAGGTTGCGAATTATGTTTTATGGCTTCAACCGTGACCGATCGTGACGGGGTATGGCCGTCTGAGCATATACACTACCGCATCGAGCTTCAGAGATGACGCCGACTGCACTGCTCGTGTTGTTGCCACGACATCACTTGTGTCTGGTATCTTTGCCTTTGGCACGGCCGTACTGGACTATTTTATCGGCGTCAGGTGGTACAGACTGAGGGAGTACGCCTTTACTGGGATTCTGCTCTAGGTACGGCCGTACTGTTAGTAGGTCAGGCCGTACCGCTTGTCCAATAGTGCTAAAACTCTCCAAAACTAGCCAGATGGCACCAAGCTTCAAGGAGACATGAATTCTTTGGAATGGACAAGGGTTTGCTATTAGATCTCAATTAGGGGCTCTTGACTCAGAAATTCGTCAAAAGGTCCTTGTAACATGTTAAGAGCCCTTATTTATAGACTAGGCTGCGAATTATGTTTTATGGCTTCAAATCTGCATTGATCAGGGACGGAGTATGGTCAGTCTGCAGTATATACACTACCGCATCGAGCCAGAGTTGACGCCGACTGCACTGCTCGTGTTGTTGCCCTAACATCACTTGTGTACGGCTGTACTGCCTTTGGCACGGCCGTACTAGACTATTTTATCGGCGTCAGGTGGTACAGATTGAGGGGGTACACCCTTACTGGGATTCTGCTCTAAGTACGGCCGTACCGCTTGTCCAGTAGTGCTAAAACTCTCCAAAACTAGCCAGTTTTTTGTCCTTTTTTGCATCTTTTGCTCCAAGTGGTGTCTTCATGATATTTCTGCATAATAAGACGTAAATGAGTACCTTTGTGCATTAATTAGTGCAAAATGGTGTAATTACATACTAAAAATACCCTATAAATATAGACAAATTAGTGTGTTAACACTACTCCAACACTTTGCCAACACCGGCACGCGAATAACCCCCTCCCTGTGCATCATGCCGGATCGAAACCATTATACACCAAAGAAAAACCCAATGGTCTCAGAGAAGATTATGAACACGAGGGAAAAAACAAAAAAAAAACCAAAACCCACAAATAAAAATCAAAATAACGGAATTTATTTGGAAAATAATAGATGAATATACACCAGAAACAAATTTACAAACACTAAATCCACATAGGAATCTATCATGCTCTTGGTCAAAACTGAAAAACCGACAGTAAACCCAGGGGTCACACAGTTGAATAGATGAAAATAACAACAATCAGCCTCAAAATATGGAAACAATTAATTCAGGAGGTTGCACAATATATTTACCATATTGACCCTAAAATGAGTGGAAAAAAGTTTCTTCAGTCACTTTTCAGCTTTTAGGGTGGATTCTACTGTGGTTAAGTAAGATAGGTATACCCACGGTGCACAAGGATTAATTACCACTAGATAAATCTATCCACACATTAATATGGTGGACCAAATGTACCATATCTTTTCCATTTCCTCTATCCTTCTTCACTCATCTATCTCTGTTGCCTTCTCTTGGAAACCACCACCGTCGTTGCTTTCAGGCACGATTTACAGCCACCGCTGGTGCCGTTTTGATGAACCAAGGGTGGTGTAACATCCTCATTTTTCTAATCTTGCTTAATGTATGTTTATGTGTGACTAAGTGTATTTGTGTGCCCTAGGTAGGGATTTGTGTGTTTTGACTGCATGCTTGACCTTTTGGCAGTATGCTCGCTTTTGGTGTTTGTGTGAAAGCATGTTTTGAGGTTTGGTATGTTATTTGAGATTGGAATAGTGTTTGGTAATGTTTTGGTATGAGTCTTGGAAGCCTGGTAACGTTTAAGAATGATCGGAGTTGAGTTTAGGGTTTTTGTGTGTTCGTATCTTTGAGTGAGTGAGAGCTTTCGGACGAGTATATGAGACTTAGAACCTTTGTTCTTATGTCCATTTGATGTCCTCTTGTGTTAAGAATCATGTTTAAGTGTTAGGGTATCAAGTTCTGGATTGCACGGAAGTCGAAATCGAAGAAATCGCGTGACAAACTGGCAAGTATATGCAGAAGCGCGTGGCGCGCGCCTGCTGAGCCTATGGATGCACGTGACGCGTGCTGGTGTATGGTGGACTAGCATCATGTGATCAGATTTGACACGTGGCATGTGAGCCAATGGAAACGTGACACATGGCGCGCATGCAGCAACAACTTCTGGACGAAGTTATCTCAGCAGAGCGGTGCGCGTGACGCACATGAGATAGAACTGGTGCGTAACAATGCGCGTGGCGTGCTCAGGGTCGCACATGATGCGCGTAGTTTATTATAGGGGTGCGCGTGGCGTGCGCCTGGTGCACTAAGGGCAGCGCGTGGCGCGCGCCCAGTGTTGGGATTTTTGCCTATTTAAGGCCATTAATCCCTCTGATTCATTTTTTTCACTTCTTCTTTAATTAAGACGACCAGAACACCCTTCTTATCAGATTTCCTCCATTTTTAACATTTCCAAGCCTTGTGATCTCATCCAAAGCTACTTTGATCATCCGTTCTTCAAACCGACGGTGTTAACTCGTTTGTTACCGTTCGAGCTTGTTAGGGCTTATCTCTGATCGCCATTTCGTCGAGGTAAATTCTAATCCCATCTAATGTTCATCTATGTTTCAGTTAGCAATTTCTTAATCTTGAATTGATTCTAGGTCTTAACCCTAATCAGACTGTGTTTTGGACCCCAGTTTGACCGTACGGGTACCGAACGAGCTAATGTTTTGCCAGAACTCTTAGAGGAGATTCCATGGGTCACAAAACTGAGATTAGAGTCTCTGTTCTTCATGTCCCAAATCTGATTTCGTGGATTCCTTGGTTGTTTGGATTGTTCCTCATTACCTGTTCTTCGTATTTTAGGGTTTTGGCGATAGTACGGGTACCGGTTGACTGTGAAAGCTTATCTGGTGTTATTTTTGGGTAAGTTAATGTTCTGGAATTGGAAGGCCAGCCCCTGGCCGTGGCCTCTTTTTGTGTTTTAGTTAGTTTATTAGTTGCCCTAACTCTAATCTGAGTGCGTTTGTGTGTTTCCGGTTAACTGTGGACTATTCTGGACTGTTCGGTGATACTGTTGGTAACTCTGGACTTATTCCTTATTGTTGGCTGAACCGAAACATAGTGCGGGAGTGTTGGTGTGATTGTTGGTGAGTTCGTGTTTACGTCTCGGTGTCCAGTTTGCTTCCGAGTACTTCTATTACCAGGTGGGAGAGAGAATGCACTTTCATTGGGTTTTGTATAGTAGATATGACTGTTTGGCATGTGTAGGGTACCTAAACCCTACTAGGGGTTGATGTCAGTAACACCTAAGGATAGGGGTTACGGTGTGCCACATCTAAGGATAGGCGTGGTAGACCCATCAACTAACATAAGATTATTTTATTATTAAATGTGATTGCCTGATAATATGCTTAACTGTGAGATGTAACATATGTGCTCTATGTGAGTAGTAACATACTTAGGGTAACATGATTAAATGTGTAATATGTGGAAATGTATTGCCTGTTGTCCTAGCATGCTTAAATGATTAAGTATAGCCTGTTGATATGCATGAACCTGATTGTGGGATATTTAGGGAATATGTGCATAATATGATGTGAGGCATATGATTATGAGGTATTAGATGCATGCATATGATATTGCATTAGTAACTACTCCGTTCTTGACAAGAATGTGATGTGGAGAGAATCCCTAACGGAAATAGGGGATATCTCGCCTAATAGGTTTGATCCACTCCGTTCCCTATCGAAAAACGGGGAAACGGACGTCCCTATCAGAAAAGGGGGAGGAGGATTCCTAACGGAAAAGGGAAATACCTCGTGGATTAGGCTAGTGTCGCCCCGTGCTTTATCAGAAAAGGGAGATGGGAGTCCATAACGGAAAATGGGGACGATAACCTAACGGAAAGAGGTTTCGCCAATAAGTATTCCTAACGGAAATGGGGAGTACAGTGACAATAGAAAGAAAATATGCTGAAGCGCACAACACATTGATTCATTGAGAGACATGGGATAAGTGGAAGAGGGTAACTAGGTCATATTTGTTTATATGTGCTGGTTTGTTCGGATTGTCAAATCATTCATTCTACTTATGCATTTCCCGCTTTTTGATGATTGTGTTATTCTTACCTCCCTGTGTTTGTATGCTTGTGTGTATATGTATTCTTGTATGTTAGACTTTGTTCCGCAACAACACCTGATGGAGCAGTTTATGCTGATGCACCCATCGATGCTCCTTCCCCCTCAGATCCCCGTGTGGGGTGATTTTGAGATTCGGTACCATGATTTCGACGGCATGGGGTGGGAGATTGACCATGTGCATCAGGTAGTGATCTATACGGGTACCATTTCCATCTATTTCAGGGTTTCAGGTCTTCCTATAGCTAGCTTTTTCGGAGACTTCAGGATATGTCAGAGACTACCTTTTTCAGCAGCTGTGGCAGGCGCCAGGGTTTCCACCAGGTTTTGGTTATGGAGGTTATCCACTAATGCCTCCTCAGCTGCCGGTGCGACCTGTTAGCCATCATAGCGAGTCTAGCCACCGTGGACGACAGAGACGTGGGAGATGAGCGACATCTAGTCCCTCTCACCACATGACAACTCACGATTACAAACAGTTGTTTCCCAGGCGTTCGGGATCTCAGAGTGGGAGCTCTCAGTTTCCCCCTCGCTGAGGCGTTTGGTTATATGTTGGCCAGGAGTCTTGATGCTTATGTTATGTTTGTGTTTTGCTGTTTTGTTTAGTTGAGGCAGCAGGTTAGCCTCACTGGTTTACTTCTTTTGGAATGACTGTATCATTACTATCTACACTACGCACTTTGCACTCTGATAGTATGTACTTATCTATATACATGCATGTGACATACTTAGTATTACTTCACTATAGCGCGTCGTAGTCTTATTCGTGTTGCAATTTTAATTCCTTCGTATTTTACACCCGTTGATTGCACGAGTTAGGCTAATTATTAAAATAAAGCATGAATAGGACTTCAGGGTGTTACATTTGTGGTATCAGAGTAGTTCGGCCCTAACCGGACTGTGAGGTCATTTAGGATGTTAATTCTGGATGAGTCTAGTCGTATTCCCACCGAATACGACTATCTTTAGAAATTGGGTAAAGTGTCCGCGTTATCTTTATTGCCTTAAATAAAGGTGACCAGTTATCAATTCATAAGATATACATCATATATTTCTATGATTCTTTATATCTTATGGACCTTAAGCTAATGATTTTTTTTTCACAACAGATCTTGCGGTTGAAAGATGGTGAGATGGGTTTGCTTCTCTCTGATTCTTCTTCTCTTGTTTTATCAAGTATAGTTGGTTTTCTGTTTTTTGCCACAATGGCAACAAAGTGATTTTTGTTTTGTGATGGGTTTTATGGTGATTGGGTTGAAAGAGAGATGGTGGTTGTGAAAGGTTGGGGTTGGGTGCAACTGATCTTGTCCGGGACTGGGAGGTTGTGCAAGAAGGGAACATGCACTACGGAGAGAGGGTGAGGGAGAAAAAAAAATAATACAGAGGGTGCATGATATTATTATGGAGATGAAATAAATCAACGATTAAAACTAGTGGTCCACCGTGGTACTACCCATCAAACTGGTTCACGGTAGAACTTGTCCAACTTTTTAGATATAAAGATGAGTTTTAGAAATTGAATCTTTTGAAATTGAATATAACTGTGTTTTAAAATTAAAATTACGAAACACAGAAAATCTATATTATGAAATTTAACTATTTAACTTTTAAATTTTAAACACAATTTGTATGTATTTCAGAATTAAGAAAAAAGCAGTGTTTTTTTGTCAAAGGAGTAGATCACATTGTAACGGGAAGAACCCAAGCCAACTGGCTAATACAAACCGGTCTATGTACGGGTCATCTAGCTTGGAGCAGTATTTCTACGACCCTACAGATAGACAAGCATGGACCATACGCACTCGATACAAGATCTCGGAGAGAGTGTATAACAACATAAATAGGTGCAAATAACAAACCCTAACATGGGCCAAGGTTTGCTTCGTTGGGCCTGGATTACTTTTTAGTCCCGCTGGACCCAGTCACACTGCTATCCGAAAAACCCTAACAACATAGGCGCAGCGCGTTCCTCCATTATAAACCCTAGACGCAGCGCTTATATATACTGTGATATTCCCAGCACTCAAACCAAGCCAGTCTAGCGAACATGGCTGTGCCTTTGCTCTCGAAGAAGATCGTGAAGAAGCGGGTCAAGAAGTTCAAGAGGCCGCAGAGCGATCGCAAGATCTCCGTTAAGGTATACATGTTCAGTTTTTTTATGCTGCTTCTTTAACATGTACTTTGATTTGTTTATCCATTAATCGGACTTTGATGCAAGTTTGAGATTTTTTTTTAATTCAATTGATTATGAACAAGTGATTGGAAAGGATGTGATGATAGTAATTGTCGCCCCAGTCTTAATTTGCACTCTAAGGTGTAAGATGGTGACTGACATTTTATCTGATCCTGCTATTTTAACTTCTATCTGGTATTGTCAATTTTATCATCCCGAAGTTGAAACTGATTTTAACCTGCTTTTTTTTTTCTTTATTTAAGTTTCACCTTGCTTAATTTTATTTTGCATTAATTCACATTTGTTACCTTTGTTACCTTAGGACAGATGGGATATGAGGATAAACTATTTAATTGTGACGTCCAGTCTTACTATGTATCACATACGTGGTGAAAGATCGACTATCTGATCCCATCTACCAGATTTGAATTGTGTTGTAATAAGTGGTGTAGTTATTTTTTTTTTCTAAAATAATATTACCGTCTTTTTTGTTTGCATTTGGTCATGGTTTTTGATGACAAGGTTTTGATTGAAAATTTTCTTTTGTTAGTTTTGCCACTTAGATAGCGGCATGTGAGTTTTGAACAAATGGGAAATGAGGATAAACATATAATTGTGACGTCCAGTCTTACTATTTTATACATGGTGATCCATCGACCATCTGATCCCAGCTACCAGATTTGAATTATAATTTGTGTGGTAACAAGTGGAGTAGCTCTCTTTTTTTATTTAAATTTATTGTTTTTTGTACATGGTATTTGGCAAGTTTTTGTTAACCTGGGTAAATGTGATCTGCAATGAGATATGAGGATATTTATCCATCAATTCTGCAAATAGAATGATGATTACTAACATGCACTACCATCTGATCTCTTGCATTTGCAACATTGTTTATATTGAATAATTTCTTCCGACTTTTTTTGACCATCATCATCGAGATTATTTATTACTTGTTTTGTCTTGCGATTTTCATCAGCATTTTTGAAAATCGTGTCTAAATTGCCTATGGTATCTGATGTCCAGATTTTAGGCTTTTGTCTTGTAGCTGGACATTTCGTTTTAACGGGCATACAGAGAACTCTTACAGGTCTTGCGACACAGAGGCTTTCTTACTGTATAAGCCATCTGTTACTATTTTCCTGTTTACATTTTTTTTAATACACTTAAGATCTTTTTACATTTTCATTGTAAAAGTAATGCATAAATTTAATGATCCTGATGTGTTTGTTTTTTTGGCTTTCTCAGATAATTTATGTTCTGCGATCTGTGATGTAATTTTGATAATATTATGATTAAGCTGTGATTATTTCCTAAAAATCACCATCTTTCGGCTGAGATTGCAGATCAAGTTTGTTACTTTTTATTAATGGATTATTTTTATGTTGGTGTATCACCATCACCTCTTTTAGCAAATTGTCTAGATTTTTTTTATTTGTTGTCTAATTTATTATTGGTTGCGCCATACATTTCTCTTGAAGTTGAAGGTCGTGTATTTTTCAGATAATCAATTATAGTTGGCTGACTCATTACCATGTATTTGATGTTCAAGTTCTTAGTTGTCCTTATTATATCAGGTTGTAGAATGGGTTGCAATTCGTTGTTTATGTTCTAACCTGATCAGATGTGGACTAATTTATTTTTATCAGGAAAACTGGCGCAGACCAAAGGGTATAGATTCTCGGGTTAGGAGAAAGTTCAAGGGATGCACTTTGATGCCAAATATCGGTTATGGTTCAGACAAGAAAACTCGTCACTATCTTCCTAATGGTTTCAAAAAATTTCTTGTTCATACTGTCAAGGATCTAGAACTCCTCATGATGCACAACAGGTGAATAATTTTAATCCCAAGTCTATTGTGAAGTTTACTGCTTCGAAACTAATGCCTTCTGACCACTTTATTTTTATCAATTATTTAGGACGTACTGTGCTGAGATTGCACACAATGTATCCACAAGGAAGAGAAAGGAAATAGTTGAAAGGGCGGCGCAGCTTGACGTTGTTGTGACAAACAAAACAGCCAGACTACGTAGCCAGGAAGATGAATAATCTTAAGGGACTTGTTTTTGTAGCGACTACTAGTATTAGGTCCCGTGCAATGCACGGGGGATAAACCTTATTTGTAAGTTATTATCGTTATGCTTTTTATTTTTTTTCCTATTCTACAAAGTTAAGTTAGAGACAAACTTATTGTCACTTTGTCTATTTCTATTACTTTGCGGTAGTAGATATTGGTAATTTGAGAAATATAATGTTCCCAACGTCAATTAAGCATTAAGCACATATTTTAGGATAGGGTATCAAATATATAACTGACTTGCCCGATTGGAGGCATCAGTAGAGTGCAATTCAGCAGCTACTTTTTGAAGCACGGTTCCTTCCATGTTTTCTAGTTAAAACAATTTTTCACATTCTGAATTCGTGATAGATCTTCACCATGCATTTTTTTCCCTAGCTTTTGTTAACTTTTACTTTCTTTAATTTCAATTGCATAAATTTAATATTTAATGCTCCGTTTAGTTATTAATGAAATGTGTTGTATAAGAATAAGAATTCCTGGTATTATAGATAGTCAATTTAAATAAATAGGCATCAATCTAATAATAAAGAAATTTTCTTAGTGTATTTTTAATTCATCATATTGACAAATAGTGATTCAGTCATGGGGTGTTAGTTCAGTGGTAGGAGCTTGATTTTTTAATCTCAAGAGACATGTTTAAATTTTCTCGATGACAGTTGTAATATTGCCATTAGTGTCACTGAAATAATATCTCTTTTTCGCACTCTTTTTAAAAAAAATCGTGATTCAGCCACTTAAAACTGTAGAAACAAAAACTTGTACAAAAAAAAAAAGAACTGTAGAAACAAAAATACGTATTCCTGACATCTTTTTTTTACACTTTTTATGATAAGTCTATTTCAAAAAGTCTAAGATTTTCATAGCTGATAATTGACATTCGGATTTAGGTTATATATTGTAGTGTTATTGAGCCACAGGATTTGAAGGCTAAAACTGGATACTCAGTGCATCTGATCTATCTTAAGGCATTGAATTCAAGAACAGAAGCAGAAGAAAAACAATAAGAGGAGCATGGGAAAAGCAATTAGAGGGAAGAGATAGAAAGACTCCAATTGTGAATGGCTAATTCCGTTTTTCTTTCTCACTTAGTCCTGGATAGATTTGAAGTACTACTTGTTGATGTGAAATCTAAAATTCATTTCAAGGCTCAAGTTTTTTTGTTATCTGAAGTGATGAATGGGTCATATCTGTGTTCTTAGATGACAATATTACAGTAAATATTGGTTGCATCATTTCTTTCATTTGCAATTCTTTATTATCTCTTCATTTGCTACATGGTTTTGATATCTTATATAAGGAAAAAAAATTAACACATGCTTTGGGTTTGGAATCTGTAATTAACACATTTTCAATTGGTAGATGTAATCTTCTAGTTGGATTTGTGCCTTATTTTTTAGTTGGAGGTGTTTGCTTATTTAGTTGGAGGTGTTTTCTCACTGTTTTGCAGATTTAGTCAGAAAATAAAACGAATTACAGTAAATGGAAATGTTAATTGCTATACAATAACAATAGGTATAGAAAAAGTGGGCCTTCAAATTCAAGTAACATTAAGACTGAAACTTGGAACTCCAAATTCAAATAACATTAAGACTGAAACTTTAATATAAAGAGTTGTCTACAAAGCAGAAAGCAACTCAATGACTCCAACTTGAATACCAATCTTGTCCACAAAATACAAAGCTAAGAAACAACAATAAGAACTACATAGAAAGCATCAATAACATAACATGGCAAACAACAACAGCAACAAAGAGACCCCAATCAGACAGCAGCACCCGTTGATAGATATAGCAACCAAAGTGGAGCCATCTACATTTTCTCAATCTTGATGTTCTTCTTCAATAACTTAATGGGTAGCTGCTTGTCAGTGTCAATTTTGCTTTGCTGGGTTTCACAGTCTCTCTTAAGTGGAGTTATGTCCTCTAAATCCTTGGATAATTCACCACTCTTTCTTTCATCACACAGGGAATCAACATCAACAACAGCACGAGAACTTGAGCATAAGGTCCTATCAAACAACAAATATAGACTGTCAAACAACATATGAAAACTGTCAAATAGCAAACAACATCAGGTTATGTGCAACACCTATAATATACACACTGAAATGTTACCTTAGCTAGAGCAGTTCATGAAGATGGACCCTCAATCATTGCCTCCTTTTCATTACCCAAATATACACACTCAGTATTCAAATCCTTATCCTTTATTGAAACAAAAGACATTGATTATCATTACATTTTGCACTACTACATTTTGCAAACTGAACTACAACTACTACATTTTGCACTTCTCCAGAGCAAGAAAAGTGTTTAGTTCATCAACATAGGGTCCAAACAGAGTACATTCTACATTATGACTTGCAAAAAATGATAATCAGAACCCAAGCATAAGGCACACTGAATCTAAAGACCAATATGAATATGAATGAAAAAATGTCCAATAAAGCAATAAAATAAGAGAAATTTGTGCTTACCCATCAGCCTCCAGACCAATAACATTAATTTTTGTCCTGATGCCATCCTTTTCGTACTCCCTCTCAGTTCCAACACAAGTAAGCATTCCAATAACATCTATGAAAATGAGTTGATGACAGTAAGTTTCAACATCAGTAAATGAAAAAAAAAAGGACTGATAAAGTTTACCAACTAAATAGTCAGTGTCAAAATAACCCCCAACAATATTAGATATAGGAACAAAATCATAGATACTTCCAGGCACAGAAGCACTATCCAGTAAGACAACCTTGTTGTAAACTGAAAATTTAATTTGTAACCATGGTGGGTAGTTTTGAAACTACCACCATTAGCAACAACACACAACGACTGAAGGGAATAAACACAGCCCTCACGTAACTCATTCTGAAACCTATATATGAGAGTCTTCCTTATGGAAGCATGAATCCTAGCTCCCTGCAACGAAAAGCAAGTGGTTAAAAAATGCAATATTGAAATAGCAGTAACGTATAAAAATCTGAAAAAAACGAAATGTTCAAAGAGCAACAATCTATAAAAAGCAAGTGGTTAAAAAACAAAATGTTTAAAAATCTGAAAAAAAAATGTAATCTATAAACACAACCTCATCATCCATTAGCACTAACTCCATAGAGAATGGTATTCTCTGCCTAGTGAAATCAGAAACTTGCCACAACCGAATGACCTTAGCCTTGATGGTCCAACTCGCCTTGGCAGGTGAAATCGCACAAATAGGATCGAATTTGGTAGCCATTTCAGTATCTCAGTATGGTTTGAACTGGTTTAGGTTGGGCTTTGGTGAGGAACCCTTGGTAACCTGAACCCCAATATATAGATCTTCGTGAAGAAATACTAAGAAGAATAAGAAAAATTAAGAAAAATTAAAACTACAATGTATGAGAGCATATTGCAGAAAATACCATTTACCTTTGGATCAAACATCTTCATCTGCGCATGTTGTTCCTGAGAAAGCATCATAGACTTGAAATAGTGTAATAATTTTTTGCTTTTCAGAAGCAGGGCTGTTGATTTCACCATTGTGGAAATAATGGGGAGAAGATTGGGTTATAGGTTTTGGGTAGATTCAGCTGAGATATGGCTTTAGGCTGTCACAGGTTTGTGTAGATTGTAGAGGTTGATTTAGCTTAGAGATGCATAAGGAAGGGCTGATTTGAGTGTTTCCATTGGTGTGTGTATGATGAGACCAATGGGGAAAAATTTGTAACCTCTAGTTAGACCAAACTAGCTTTGTGAAGAGATATGGTTTGTGAAGATTGAAGTGAGATGGCAGTGTCACGTGATTTTGTAGATGGTTGTGTCCTTGATTTGGCTTTGTGAAGAGAGAAGAATACCAACTTCTAGCTAATGTTCTGCTGTTGCTTTTGTGGTTCGGTGGTGACATAAACATTTGTGGTAAAATTTTTTGTGCTTGTGAAGTTTGTTGAGGAAGGAAATGGTTAAGTGAGTGACATCTGTAAAAATGTTACTCAAACAATGACTTATAGATAGATAGATGTATTATTTATAGATAGTTAAATGATAGATTGCGATATTTTTTGTTTGTTTTGCCATAAACAAACGGATTTGGATTCAGTGTTGTACAATTAAAAAGTTCTTGGTTTTTCAGTTGCGTCTCAAATGTTTACGGTTTAGGTTCTTCCGCTCATGAGCCTTGTTCCGGAAAATTCTTTTGGCAGTTATGTTACAAAATGATAAATCAGAATCATTTAATCGTGAATGTACATATGATTGACTGTTGGACATATTGTAGATTCTATTGTTGTTTTAAAAAAATTCAATTCAATTCGAGTACTGATATTTCTATAGTTTTAACTTGCAAAATCTTATAGATGAATAGATCAGTTTAATGATGGTTAATTCCAACCAATTCGCAAATTCTAAATTAAAAATTTGCTACCTCACATGTCTTGGAGTCAGCCTCAAGTCGCTGATTAAGATCCTTTCTTAGCAAGACTTCCCAACCATATCTCATATGAAGAAAATGTCTACATCCTTGGCTACGGTATTTTTATTAAAAAACCGATATTAAAGGGGCCATTAATCTTCTCTGACACAACTGTTTACTCTGGAGGACCCATTTCTTCAAAGAAGTTAAGTAAAATAAAATATAGTAGTATTAGACAGGCATAAAAAAGTTTAGAGTAGACGATATCATAATGTGCCTTTATGGTGGAAATAGAACTGCATCAATAAATAAGGTGTTTGGTGTAACTTAAGTGGTTCTGGCAGGCAAAAGACTCTGGAAGGACTTCAAAGGTTAAAGCATAGTTATGAAAGCTGGTGAAAATTGATCAAAAACAGTAATTTTAATTTGTCTAAACCAATAAGTTTTTAATTTTTAATTTTTTTGTATTTTTTAAATTGTATAAATATTTGAGGTACATCGCTGTATAAGAAACTCCAAAACACTCTAGGCATTTCTTGAAACCATTCTATAAATAACAATTTCAGTATACCATCTAACAAGCAACAAGTATTCAAGTTTTTTGATTTGCACTTATCATAATTTGAAACAATTTTATTTTATACATGAATTTAGTATGGACAGACTTGTTAGTATATATTGTTCATTAACAGCCCGTTTGTACACATGTAACGAGTCTCCTGTCTTCGCATGGGCAACTTACTGGTGAGTTATAAAAATTCATACATAGATTTTTATTATTTATCTTTTTATTATTATTTTATATTAAGTTAAAATTTAATTTAACTTAATTGGTGATTGAATTGGCGATAAAGACTTGTATATGTATAACTGCAATAAGCGTCTTTTCATTTTAAAAGCGTTTTTTAACTGAGAATTTAAAAGAAAGGAAAGATTGATCAGAACATCATTACTTGGCTGCCAACCTTTGTCCACTGAAAACAAATTTGCTCGTCCTTCTTCCCGAAAGGGTTATGTTGCACTTTATACAGGACAACATGCAGATTTTTTTTTTCACATCGCAAATCAAAAATGAAAAGAAAAAGGGGAATTGCAAACTGCAGTACAATTCAAAATGCAGTTAATTACCGGTAGATAATCAGAAAGATAGAAGTGATCTAATGAGCAGAACTCAAACTCAACAGATGAGGAAAGGTATCGTGAACCATTTTATCTTCTAACGAACATATGTGCCTCAATGTAAAAGTGAAACAATTTTACCTTAATACCAGATTAATAACAACTCTTGCTCAATGCTTAGGAAGGTCTCTGTTTCTGCAGAAACATAACCTAATGAACATGGTACACGTATGTAGCAATCTCTATTCTCAATGAAACTAATTCAGTTCAAATATGAAATCCATCCATGAAAGAATTCAAGGCAGCATAACAGTAATTCCTCTGATCTACAGAAATGGTTTAAATACAGAAAGACGGGTTAATTTTTTTCTTTTTGAAATGTAGAGCTTGTATGATTGAGGTCAAACAGTTTGGTCCAAAGATTAATCAGGGCGACAAATTGTTAGGACCCTAGCTTGGGGAAAAGAATATAATGCAGAGCTACCACCCAAATTTAAACGTCAAATAGAATCTTAAAGGGCTGCAGCAAAAGCCCTTCTTAATTTTCAATTTGGTTTGGTCATTCTGGGAAAAATATTTTAAGGTGAAAACAATGAGGAATGGAAAAAGCAGCTTCTAATGAATAAATGCAGAACTTGAGAACAAGAGGAGAGAATGGAATTCTATATGGTGTATACAAAATCATGATAATCAACACAAGTCATGAATCATCAATACAATAAAAGAACAAGCAAGCACAACAATGACCTTAAATTTAGCACCATGGTATGAATTTGAAACTGAATCAAAAAGGAAGGCCTGATTGTACTGTAAATTCTGAATAAACATCAAAATCAGGATTGCCAAGTGCCAGCCAACCTGATCAGCATGTATTTACTCCATCCTTGCAATCTTTAGTCAAATTATAGAATGTTTCAACACGCGTCTTCCCACGGTAAAAGACCTCAGTATCCACTGCAACTCTCATGTACCCATCAAACTCAACAGGCTTTCCATTGTTGAGAAACCTGGTTTCATTATACCACTCACTAGTATTTCCCCACAGTTCCTTATAATCATCAAGCAAATGGACCTTATAACTCGATCTCAATTTATCAAAGTAATTATAATACGGCTCATTGGTGGCAATATACAAGTTCCTCCAAGGCCGAATCATTCCTTTAAGCTTCTCAACAAGAGCATCCGGCGAGGTATCGAAATCCAAATGAGGCCACAGCTCCTTGTTTTGAGCTTTCTCCCCGCGAACCACATGGACGGAATCAAAATCCCAGTCCAATCTTCCACTGATCTCAGTAACAATGTTCATCAACCTCTTAGATTTCCACAAAGCATGCCAAGGCCTCTGAATATACTTTGCAGCCTGACCTTCACAAACCCTGTACCAATAATTCTCAGGCTCAGGTGCATCAAACTGCCTCCAAATGATGGTGCTCTTATCTTTCTTAAGCTGCATAGGAGTCACCTTGTAAGTAACAACCTTTTTAACAGGAACCTTCTTCTTCTTAAGATGGGTTTTATCCCATTTCTTCCAATCTCTCAAGAACTCACCCTCCTCCACAATGGAAGCCACTTCCTTTAAATGCTCAAAATCAAAGTAGTACCTAAAATCCTTCCCTTCTTCATCCTTATTACTAGGGTTATATGTTGAAGCTAAACAAAGACTCAAATCCATAACAAAAGTCCTATTCAAATACATAGCCTCACCCAAACCACACAAGAAACTCCACATATAATGATTCATCCCTTTGCAATAATCACCACCACGAGAGTAATACAAATACTTACCATTCCTGAAGTTAGTTTCCGATCCCAAACTTGGAATCGTGTCATTGATCTCATCATCGCGTGTCGAAATTCGCGGCGGTGTTTTACCCTTACTATTTCCGCCGCCGCCGCCGATCCGGGTTCGCAGCGCCGGGTTTCGGCGGGCGTTGGCGCCGGAATGCCAGCCGCCGGCATGGACAATCTTGTAGTGACAGTCGTCGGTGACGACGATCCTGAAGCGGCGGAAATCGCGGTACTTCCGCCAGGACTTCTCCCTCTTGTTGCGGAAGCGCCACCCGACGTCGCACTCGCCGGGAGCGGAGCCGTTCACCGGCGTCTGGTACTCGAAGAAGGAAATGGACTTGAAGGCACGGAGGTTGAACCTCTGGACGGCGACGAGGACGCGCGGGTCGGAGCAATTTAGGGTTCCGCGGAGGTCGTCACAGCCGGAGGGGGAGGGAGCGGGGGATGATGAATTGGCGAGTTGCTCCTCCGTTTTTTCAATTAGGGCTTCGGTGACGACGGGGGCGGAGGGAGGAAGGGGGAGGGGTGGGTCCTGAGGCGCGGGGGAAAGATCTTCGCCGGTTTTGATGACGGAGGTGTCGATGTGGAAGGTGGCGTTTTCGGATTGGGTGAAGAGGTTGGTGAGGGCTGGAGAGGATTCGAGCCATGGGTCGGGTGGTTGGTAAGTGATGGCTATGACGGTGAAGATGAGGACAGAGAAGACGAAGAGTGAGAAGCAGAGGTTGCTTATCAGTTTAATGAGGTTTTGGCCTATGGGTTCTGTTCTGCTGCTGCTGCTGCTGCTGGAGTTTGGGTTTGGGTTTGAGTTTGAGTTTGAGTCCTTCATTTTGGTTAGTTTTGGGAATGCGACGAAGGAGGAGGGGTAATGTGTGTGTGTGTGTGTGAATTAATTAAGAAAGTGTGTGGAGGCGGTGTTAGTTTGGAGTTTACTTACACTTGAAAGGGGTAAAGTGATGATGGCGATGGTGGATCTGAAATCTGAATCTGATGTCTGTCTTTACCCTCTTACTTACGATTTCTCATCTCATCTCACTTGTGTAGAAAAGAAGGAAGACTTTACTTTTACTGATGCATAAATTACAAAATTGGTCCTCTAAATTTATTTTAGGTTTTAATTTGGTCCTCTACGTTTTATTTGTTTCGTTTTGGTCTTTTACGTTTTATTTTAGTTTTCAATTTGGTCATTTCCGTCACTAAAAGTCAATTGTCCGTAGCTAGAATTTGGCTTTTAGCTACGGACAATTGGCTTTTAGTGACGAAAAGGACCAACCTGTTGTAACTTTTAAAACATAAGGGACCAAAACGAAACAAATAAAACACAGAGGACCAAATTGAAACCTAAAATAAACATAGAGGACCAATTTTGTAATTTAGCCTTTAATAATCTATATATCCCTCCCTCGTCCCTTTTTTTTACTCCCCCACCCCCCCCCCCCAAAACAAATTGACTGTAGTCCTTAGAGGCAACTAATTTGTTTGTTTTAAGTGTAGATAAAATCATCAGGTAACTCAATGGGAGAGAAGCGGATTTTAAAGAACTCAGAGCGAAGGCACGAATCAACAAAAAGGAGGAGAAACTAAAGGAGTAAAGTATAGAGTTAAAGTCAAAGAATCTTACACACCTGCTGACCCGTGGAGCTGAATACACATGGTCTAATGGTAGGGCAGCTAGATTCCATATTGAAAAAATGTTGGATCGTGCAATTGCTAATGATGAATGTTTCAACTTCTTGAATTCTATGTCTTGTTGTACTTTACCTAGGAGTATTCACTCTAGACATGTCTTGTTTCAACTTCCTCTTCTTTTAATCCTTAAGAGAGGTATTCACTCTAGACATGCTATGCTCCCTTTAAATTTTTCAAAATGTGGACTGAGCATGAAGATTTTTCTAGATTAATTCAAGATGTTTGGAGCAGATCTTACTTTGGTTGCCCAATGACTATTCTGTCTCATAAATTAAAAGCTTTAAAAAAAGAGTCGAAAGCTTAGAATAAGGAATTCTTCGGAGATGTTAACGAAAGAGTTGACAATGATTTATCTACTGTTGGAAAAATTCAAGAGGAAATAGATAAATCTGGTTTTTCAGATGATTTGCATGAGCACCAGAAGGTGTAGGCTGAAATAGATATTCAGCAGGTCCTTTCTTTCCCACGGAAGTTGTAGCCTTATGCCCAGTTCGGGGTGTTTTTTAGTTTTATGTTTTGAAAATTTCAAAAATCAAATCAAGTTTCAGTTTTGAGTTTTCAGTTTCAGTTTTTTTTTTTGTTTTTTTCGAGTCAAGCCATTATGACTTCACCCAATATACTTTTAATAAAAATGACAATAAAACAATTAAGTCCGAAAAAAATCCTTAAAAAAATAATATAAATTTTGACAACAAAAATAAATATTATAAAATTATAAAAATAAGTATTCATACCATTATAAAAATACAATTCCAACACTTAAACCTTGTTAGCTATTATTTTATTCTCAACTCTCAAGTTCAACCCAGATGATGGTATTTCATTTCATTTTTATTTTTATTGAACACATTTATTAATAATAAGCCCAGTGATTCCTTCGAAAAAAATAATAAGCGGCCCAATGCTACAATGCTTACAAGGACCGGTTGTGCTATATGCTACAGCTGTAGCATCGCATTTCCCAAAAATCATGGTGACAGCGCATCATCTTCCCTATACCAGTGTACGACAATTATCTTCTCTGTTCTAATATTCCTAACTACTACAGGATAAGCAGTTTCACAATTTGCTGGAAAATGCATGAGAAGAGACAAAAGCAAGATAGCCAGAGAAGAAAAGAGATGGAAGAAACCAACCAAATCGTGAGTCATTAACATCATTAGAAACGAACAAAATCAAAACGCAGACAAAAAAATAGAAGGAAAAAAAATAGCCAGAGAAGAGAAGAGATGGAAGAAGGAGAGAAAATACCTTCACAAAAGCAAGAGAGCCAAGAGCAAAAGAGCCACCAGCAGGAGAGAAATGGTGAAGGGATAGATAGGGATGGTGAAGGCAATGTTGAAGGGCACGAGAAAGAGAGAGACACGAAGGGGCACGAGAGAGAGAACGTGGTTCATTAAGATGAAAACCGAAACAGTAATTCCAAAACCTCTTTTTATGGTTTTGTGCCGTAGAAGAAAACTGTTTTAAAAATAAGTAAAAAACCAATTTGAACCCCATTTTACCCGAACCCGTTTCGTTGTCAAATTTAGCTTTTAAAACCAAAAACTAGAAACTCACAACCACCCCGAACGAGGCCTAAAATGAACTGGTTCTTTTAAGGGGACCGAAATACAACCTTCTTTCATAGGGTGGCGTTTTACGTGGGCAAACGGATAGATTTGCCCACCATAGGCAAATACACATTCAACCGTTGATATATTAGTTTTTAAAAGCAATGCACAAGATTTTTTAAGGGCAACCTGATTATAGGATGAGTAGTACATTGAACACTTATTTACGGAATGAGGCCTACTGCCTTTTGGATTTGGATGAAAAAGATGGAAAATATTTGTGGATTGGGATCTCATATATGAATTAATTAATTATCAAAAATGATTCTGAAATGAAAAATATCAAGGTACAATTTTGACAGGAAATTACTATAAATATTGGGGTCTGTTACATCCGTGGACAAATTTTTTTGTTATTAACTTTATCAAAAAAAAAATCGTTTTGTTATTTAGCCATTTGAAAATAATTGTTAATAGTGTATTAGTAGTAGCAGATAAAATGGAAAAAAAAGATTTTTATATAATTTCCTGGAAATTGCCTTTCTCGCTCATAAAAAAAAAAAGGAAATCGCCGCTCTTAGGTAGACAAAAAGTGAAAACTTAGATATTTTTATTTACCTAATTGTTTTTTAGCTCCTTAGGTTGTGTTTGGCCCGGCTTATTTTTAGCTTCTCTTCTTTTTTTAAGAAAAAGTTGGGCCAAACAAGATTTGGTAGAAGCTCTAAAAATTAAAAAGGGCTTATTTTACATGAAGAAAAACATAAAAAAAGTAGCTTTAAAATAAGCCACCAAGAGCAGCTTTCATATAGTTTTAACAAAGCTTTTTACCCGTAGTATCGTTCGAATGCCGCACAACATCTTTTTAATTATACATTTCTTTATTTTTTTCTTTGCTCACCCAGTAAGTTTGTCTGTTTCCCCACGTCATTCGTCATTTGCTAGTTTCCCTTTATATATTTTAGAGGCAATGGACTCTTTCAATTGCAAATCAATTTTTGGATTATATTGAATATACCTAATGAATAGTTTATTTTTAAAAAATCCATTTTTTACAGGATTTTTAGAAAATCCTTAACGACCATATTCTTTGTATATTTTTTGCATTGAATATTTAATGAATGGTTTAGTATATTTTATATTGAACAACTCAAAAAATAAGAACTTTATAAATAAATAATAAGAACTTTTACAAAATATTTTATCTCCTTGTTTAATATGATTATATGTGACCGAATGTGAAGAAAGAAATATTAGTGAAGATATGAGTTTATATAATCCAAGAAGAGTACAAGATGAGTTATATGGATAGAGTTTGAAATCAAATAGCCGTTGCGTTAATGGAAAATAGAAATCGTTGAGTTTTTTAATTTGTTGATTTTTTAGTCATGAGTTATTTATTAAACTATTTCCTCATTAATATAATTTATGCACTCTTTATATAATTTATCTTTTGTAAAATATTTTGCCAAACTCTTTGATACGATTTTTATGAATTTTTATTCATTCTATAAAAAAAATTGTCTTTTATTTTAAAATATTTGATTTATTTATTGTATTTATAATAAAATCAGAGCTTTTATAAACATATCTAACCAAATAACTTTTAGCTTAAAAATAGCTTTTAAGCTAAAATAAAACAATAGTTACCAAACGACTTTAACTTATTTTTAAAGCTTTTATTTTTAACTTTAACTTTAACTTTAAAGTAGTTTTAAAGTCTGAAAAAAACTGGGTCAAACGCAACCTAAAAGTACAATACACTTATATCAAAGGTGTAAATTAAAACTGACATTTTGTAACTGTTTAGTAAAAATAACAGTTATTTTGTGTTTAAAATAGTAAGAACAGTGCTTTAGGCACTGTATCTAAGTTTTATCATGTTCTTAATTCAAATGCATTGTTAATGTAAATTACATAGCAAAGTGATGGTCATTTAATTAACGCTTAAATATCATTTTAGTCCCTTAACTTATTTTTGAGATTCAATTTGGTCCTTTAACTATTTTTTGGGCTAAATAAGTCCTTTAAGCTTTTAAGTTGGGTCAAATAAGTCATTTCCGGCCAAATAAGTTCTTTAAGTTTTAAGTTGGGCCAAATAGGTCCTTTAAGTTTTTAAGTTGAGCCAAATGAGTCATTGCCACGTAGGACCTATTTGACCCAACTTAAAAACTTATAGGACTATTTGGCCCAACTTAAAAACTTAAAGGACTTATTTGGCCAAAAAAATAGTTAAAAGACTAAATTGATCCACAAAAATAAGTTAAAGGATCAAAATTGTATTTAATCCTTTAATTAATAACAAAACCATCGTGTCCGAGCCACACCATCACACAATTTTCGGTTCTTACGGAACTCAGAGGTTACAAATTCTAAAAAATGTCTCTTGTTTTCTTCTTTCCCAATATGTTTCCAGATCCCCTTGAGAAGATGGCAATAGAATAGATGTTAGCTGTTTGGAAGGCTTCATATCTCTTCCCCCCCTATCAATATCCACAATCTACTTCCAGCAGGCATATTTGAAATAGGAAAAAAAAAGAAAGTAAATACCCAAATTCATTCCAAACAAAAACCACTAAGACCAACTTAACTTTTAAGATATAAAAAATATCAATTTGATCCTTAAGCGCCTGATTGGCAGACGTGAAAAATCAAAAAAAGTGAAGCGAGAGAGAGAAAGCGAAGAGACGTCACGTCAAGGTTGATTGGCGAGCGTGGAAAATGGAACGAAAGAAAAAAAAAAGTGGGCCCCATGTAGAATTATTTTCTCGCCTCTTGTGCGAAGAAAATAGTGGAAATGCATATTTTTCCCTATTTTATCAATTATACCCCTAAAAAATAATATACAGTTGTGTCTAATTTTTTTAATTCAAAGATATTTTTGTCATTTCAAAAATTAAACACATTTTTCTCTCTTATATTTCTCTTCTCTTTCTCATAAACCAATCAATACCCCAAATCTACTATATTTCTCATCTCTTTCTCTCTTCACATTTCTCTCTTCACAATTTCTCCCTGGAACCAATCAGAGGATAAAAATATCAAATGTGAGACAAATTAGTCCTTGATTAGGACTAAAATGCTAAAAATGATTTATTTGACTCACATTTGAAATTTTTAATGACCAAATTAATATTTTTTATTTCTCAAAAACTAAGATAGTCTCCATATTTTTTGTCGGGGATTAATTTGAGTATTTACTTAAAAAAAATTGTCAATACGCTATTGAGATACCAAGGTTGTGATGCAATCCGGTGACAGCAAAGGGAAAGTTAACAAAGAAACGTAATGCCTAAATATATTACTTTGGGGAAGTGTATAATTAAAGTGGGAAGTGGGGCACAATGTCGTAATGTTGATTCTTTTGGGGCAAAACGTTCATTTATTGATTTACCGGTTGAAACTGGCTAATGAAGGTAAAATGTGCATTTGCCTATGTTGGGCAAATCTACCTGTTTGCCCACGTAAAACGCCACCTTTTCATAGAGATTAATTACTGTATCTGGAATGTCTAAAGTTCCTAAACTAAAAACTTTTGTAATCAGGTCCTTGAACTTGTCAATAATTTGTAATTGAGTCCCTGAATTTTAATCGAATCCCTAAACTTTTAAATAATTTATAATCGGATCGATGCATATAGTGATAGGAACCTTGTTTCTTGTTAGCCTTTCAGAACAAGAGCTCATGGATGAGATACTTTTATTCATATGAATGGGTTATAGAAAATGGTGGGATTGATACCGAAGCTGATTATCCTTATATAGCCAAAGATGGTGAATATGTGGCGCCTTCTCCTACTATCTTCTCTCTTTCTCTAAACTAAATGCAAGCACTCTTCTTTGACAAATTTGCTTGTGTATAACCGATTAATTATCTTTTCTCTTCATCTCTTTGTTTTGTGCATTTACATGGTAGTAGACACAAGGAAGGACTACAATTGACGCCTAAACAAATATAATAGTATCAAATGATAGAAGAGAAACATTTATCTAGACAGATTGATGTTCAAAAACTATATCAGACCAACCAAGAGATGCTGATTGGATCTCTAGTATTGACACATTAATCCTACGTAGGTATGTATGAACTTAATATGTATACATGCACAAATGTTCCAAAACTTCTCCGAAGTACCTTCAGTATATATACATATAGTTGGACATCATCAAATAACCATGGAAACACATTTCAGCGAAAGGCATGGTTGTAGTCATGATAACGGAAGTTTTTATATATGAAGTGAGCTAACCACCGAGACAACGCAAATGTCAGTACTGCCAACACAACCATTGAATTTCTTGTTGCAGCTGACACCATACCCTGCTTCATTGTGGCAACAATCCCAATTGAAGCAACAGATATTATCTGCAGCATCACTTCAACCACATTGAGGCTCTTATAACCAAAATTGCAACTCCGGCAATTCACCACATGGGTCCAGTACCTGTTCAAAATAAAAAAAATTGTAACGAAGAATGTCAAGGGAACAACTCCCCTGCCCATTATGACTGCTCAAATCCCTATTATTCCATCCGCATTAGTCCACGCTTCAGATGTCCGGTCCTGAGCGTGAGGGGGTGTGTTGAGAGTCCCAAATCGACTAGAGATATGGCCTAAATAGTGCTTATAAGACTTGGACAATCCTCAACATACAAGCCGGTTTTGTGGGGTTGAGTTAGGCCCTAAGCCCAAATTTAAGAATGACTATGACTAGAGGATCAGAATAAAATGTTATAAGAAACTGTTATATATAACTTGCAATTTTAACCTCAAATTTGGTATATGATGAAATCTGAAATAAAAAGTCCCATGTTCAAATGAAACTTCCGTGTTTAAATGCAATCTTTTGTGAGTTACCTATCCATAAGCTGTTCTCTCGGAGGTGTCGGAGGAAGCGCCCCGCTATATTTTCCTCTCCAATCAACTTGACCACCTGCATACTTCTTTAACCACTTTCTAAAACCAATCACAAGAGCATCTGCCTTCGTTGGCACAAAACATACCTTATGCCAATTGGCTTGACCAACATCCATTATTTTATGTTCCTATCAAAACAATGCAATAACATTATATGAGAAATCAGACTGCCAAATTGTTTTCAAGGGATCTGGTATTTTTTCTCTGCTGACACTTAAACCGGGGAATATAAAACAGGCAAGAAAAGATGAGATAGAAGAAGGACAAAGAAAGAAAGGTACCCCATTTTGGTCAGATGCAGAATATAATACCAGTTGGAACTGGCAATGACGTACCAAAACTTGGTTGTTAAAAAAAATTGAAGACTTTGCATCATTATTAAGTAAAATTTTCACCAATAAAAAATATATTCAATCATATATACTAGCTGAAGCATGGGTGGTTTATTCGTCAGCAAATTGTACTACTGACTTATTTCTTAGCTGCAATCAAGATAAAATCTTCCCCAGCAATTCCACCAAAAGTAAAATAACTTGGGTAGGAAATATGAATGTGCAGTTTACATCTAACCTAAAAAAGTCCAATTGTTCACCCCAGACTAAGAAACATTGGTTAGATTCTATAGCTAGTATGAAATCCACATAGCAACTACAATGCTTAGCAATACCAAGCATTTTAATGAAAATATGATCGAGTGATCTTTTAATCAGAAATTTCACTGCAACTGGCCTAATAAATGAATCAGGAAAAAAAAAGGGAATAACCTAATCTATTGAAAAAAATTGCCACAGTGATTGAGTTTGACATTGTTATTATGTAATAGTAACAACTAATATTTTTCTTTCATTGCTCTTTATGACAGCAGAATCTACCAAATCTGTTATTGTGATAGTTTAGTTTATTTGATCAGCAGAACAAGCAGTAACTTGAAGGGGGAAAAGCAGATTGATGGAACCAACTAGTCAACAGAATAAATAATTTGTAAATTATTAAAGGAAATTACCTCAACATGGAGAAGGTATAAATCTGAATCTAGAATCAAGTTTTGTCCCACATGAAACATCCATCGCGGTACAATTTTGTCAATCCACAATCCAAAGTTTCTTGGGAAGCACCATATCAATCTGCTTTTACCAGGACTAACTGGAATGCAAATAAAGACTAAAGCAAATTTCCTCTGAACTGATGATTTCTGCATTAAAATATATTACGCAACACCCTTATGAAACTGTCTTGGTATTATTTGCAATCTAAAGATCATATCTACTCAATTTGTTACCTTAGTTTCAGCAGGCGATGCAGGTTGATCTGGATCAGAATATGCATAAAAAATGCATGGTGGCATAAATTTGCTTTTGCTCCAGCCCTGATTCGCTCTGAAACCATTGATATCTAACTCTTCAATTGACAATTCAAGTGGCCTGCCTCCTTCTCTATCAGCTTTCACTGTTAAGTTATTTAAGCCCTACATATGTAAGTGTCATATAAAGTAAATAGTAATTTACTGGAGTTAGATTAATCTTATATCCTTGCCTTTTGGTTGTGGAGTACGCATTAATCCATAGTGTGCATATGGAACATGTGAAGGGTCCATAAGGTTTTCAATCAGTACCTCGTACCTGAAATCACATATTCATTTAATTAGAAAAAATGGAGTTTAACTTATATGCACCTACAGTTTAAAAAAGTTTTACATCATCATCCAATCATATCTCACCCTGTAGATGTTTGTTGAGATATTTTAGGAAATAATATAATAAAGTGGCACAATTGTGAGATATGATTGAATGACGGTGTAAAATCAGTACATATCAATTAAACTCAAAATATGGTTTTTATGGCCTAGCATGCAAATTATATTCTTTCTTCTTGAAGACATTTCATTACATCATGATGTCAAAGACCAAAGGGACAAAAACTCTGTAGAATATGCATAATGTAATGCTTGTGTTTTCATCTTCCAGAATCAGCTAGTAATTATATCAATTAGACAATTACCAATCACAGAAAACAATCACATTAGAGGAGCTTCCACTTTTTCTTTTCTTTCAGGTTAAAGAAAGTGAGTCATACACAGATGTGCTAGAGTTCTAAAAAATAGGAAATATCATACGTTTTAGTCTTAAAATCATACCCATAATTAATATCTCTGTTTCCCATTAAACTAGTATACGATGGATCGTCTATTTCTGGTATGTATGGGGGTTTTTTGTGTGCAATAATATCTTTGTATTGAGGGTCTGAATTTGGCCAAAACCACAAGATATCATTCTGCACAGTGCTTGGATAAGCAGCTACACATGCTCTTTTAGACGCGTGAACCTGCACATTGTTTAATGCAAAAGTAAGTTAGCATAGGATTGTCCCCCAACATGTGAAGTCAGCATATAGAGTATATTACTATTAGGCTGAGAGGATGACAAAATAACAAACAATGGAAGAATCAATCTACTGCAAGCAACCCATCTATATTCCATAGTTCTGGTTGATTGCACAAGAAACTTTGTTGGTGGAAGCTACAAAAACCCTAACTTTGGGTCATGTAAGTTTCAAAAAGGGACACACAATACAACCTGCTCATTGTTTAATAAATGTGCAAAAGACCCTCTTTGAGCAACTTACATTCATCTAGCTAATGGATAAAGTGCAAATTAGACGAGTCAAATTATGAGTTATGTGTGATTTACCAAAGTTTTATACTCATTTGATCTTTACTAAATCGGCAATACAAAAAACCTTGCCCAATAGACTTTCATCTGGGCAACTGAAATCATCATGTAGGAGTCATGTGCTCACTTGACACAAGTTGGATCATAAGTTGACTTACAAAGCACAGAAGCAGACTAATGGCCTATTTGATTACACTTTTTAAAAACAGTTTTCTGTTTTTAAAAATTTAACAAGAACAAAATTTGTTCTTTGTCTATTTTCAGAACACAAGAAGTTTTATAGAAGGTGTCAAAGACAAGTCTACTTAAGTAAGAGAAAATTGTTACATATTAATTAAAGAACAGAAGAATCTTTAGGTCCATTTTTAAATTCGGGGGTGTAAATCATACTTGAACTAGTGTTGGAGGATTTTTCCAAAGGAATCAAATCATTTATCTCTTTTTCTGTCTTTTTACCTCTAGACTAACAATGAAGAGAGAACATGTTACCATTTAAAATAGAGATTTTTTTTTTCTTCCTGAAATGTCGTTTTTCAATTAGAAGGACATGAAAGAGGTGGCCCTGAATGACATGTGTTGAGGCAAATATCATCCTACCTCCAATTAATGGTTATTGCAAATTAATGGTCAGGACATGGGTAAATGGTTCTTGCAAATTAGATCTTTTTTTTTTTTAAATCGGTATCCCCATGCGCAACTGGAGACTAATCCCTCGAGTCGGGTAGGGTCATGGTTAATTTTTTTATTTTTATTTTAAATTAGAATCTTTTGATTGTGGGAACTGCAGAAAATGTAATAAAAATAAGCATTTTCAAATGTGTACTGGCTACTTGCTACACAGGAAATGAGACACAAAATGTATTAAACTTCTAAGCAATATATTGACTACTAATCATGATGAAGAGCAATTACCTGAGGTCCTTCAGGAGGTGCCTGAGGAATAAGCTTGCATTCTCCAGATCCATTAAAACACCAACCATGATACACACACTGCAACCTGCCCCATTGATCAATCCTTCCTTCAGACAAAGGTGCCAATCTATGAGGACAAGCATCATCAAAAACCTTCCAAGCACCCTCATTCCTATCCCACCACACAACCACATCAAGCCCCATCACCTTCTTGCCATGAGGTGCCCTCTTATCAAGATCACAAATTGGCATCACAGGGTACCATTGTGAGTACCACTCAAATTTCTCTGCATGTGCTTCAACTTCTGGTTCATCCCCAGGTAATTTGCTGGATTCTGTCAATGGAGAGGGTGATAAGGCAGTGAAAAGCTTGAATTTTGAACTGTTCCCACGAATTAATGGAAGTGGTGCATTGACTTGTGAGCTCAAGAACATGGATTTTCTAAATGGGGTTGGTGTTTCATGTGCTACTATTGGAATGTGAAGTGAACCAACAGAAAAAGCTACCATAGCTTCCATGTTCCCTTCAAAGTGAAATGCTTCAACACAAGAAATGTTGAAACTATAGGCTCACGTTTATTTGTTTATTTTTATGTAGTGAAATGATGAAATGAAACTTGAGGCTCAGTTTTATCAACTCACCATGTGAATTTGGCTTTGTTTTACTAATTTACTTCAATTTTCAGTTGAAAGGAACAAAAAATAAAATAATGAGCACCTTATCACTTTGTGGCCTTTGATATGTGGTTACAAAGCCACGTGTGTGACTAAGAGCCTGGAGCTCTGAATGGACAAGAACCAAACTAAAGATGAGAATCAATCACCAATGCTAATTCTGGTTAATAGTCAGCTGATAGTTCATTAAGCACTAATCCTTATACGGATACCAGCGGTTCAGTATTCATAGTTTGCTTCGTTTGTCAAAATAAAGGGAACTGAATTGTTTAAGGCCGCGTATAAACTTTGATTTTTAAAATGATAAAAAAAATCATGTACAATAAAAGTTATTTTCTGTTTGGTTATAATTTTTGAAAATATTTTTACTTTAAAATAATTATAATTTTTATATTTTATATTTTAAAATTATTTTGTTAAAAGATTTTTTTTTTCATGTTCTGGTATTTTATTAAACTTAAATAAACATATTAAAATTTTTCAGAAGTGATTTTTCGAAAATAAAAAATCTTTTTTTCATAAAAAAATAGATTCTAAGTTTCTCTTTCTTAACTAAAATAGCTTCTTTAAAAAAAAATGTACGCTACTAAATTTTTAAAAGTAGAAAAAAAATTCATAAGTTAAGCCTATGTTTGGTTCTGAGGAGAAATTGTGAAGAGAGAAATAGGTAAGAGTAAGTGTGAGAAGAGAAAAAAAATGAGAAATAGAGTAGATTTAAGGTACTGATTGGTTTAAGAGAAAAAAGAGAGAAATAGAAGAGAGAGAAGTGTGTTTAATTTTTAAAAGGACAAAAATATCCTTGTGGTAAAAATTGATTTATTTTTTCATTTGAATTAATTAATTAAATTTCTTAATTTAGTTTTTTTTATAAAAATCATTTACATTACTCTACATAATTAAATTATTTCTTTTAATTAATTAACTTATTAATTTATTGTAAATCAATTAATTGATCAATAAGCTGCATTTCCGAAACGATGCGTGTTCGTTGACCGAAAAAAAAAAAAAGATCACCACATTCAACAGTGGGCAAAGCTGGAAAATGACAATTTCTTCGCTCAATCTTCGCTATAATGCGGAGAAATGAAAAGGCAGCGGGTCCCACGTATTTTTTTTTCTCTCCTCTCAACTTCTCTGTTTAACCAATCAGTGGAAGTTGTCTCTCTCTTCTCAACTTCTCCCCTACTCCTCTCTCTCTCCCCCCTATTTCACAGTGTAAGTGTCTTTTTAGATTAAATTTAAGCTTAAATACCGTTTTAGTCCCTTAACTTATTTTTTGAGATTCAAGTTGGTCCTTTAACTATTTGTTGGGTCAAATAAGTCCTTTATATTTTTAAGTTCAACTAAATAGGTTCTTTTCGGCCTTCAAGTTTTAAGTTTGGCCAAATAAGTCCTTTAAGTTTTTAAGTTGGGCCACATAGGTCCTTTAAGTTTTTAAGTTAGGCCAAATGAGTCTTTGCCACATAGTATTTAGCCTAACTTAAAAACTTAAAGAATCTATTTGGCCCAACTTAAAAACTTAAAAAGATTTATTTGACCTAACTTAAAACTTAAAGGCCGAAAAGGACCTATTTGGTCCAACTTAAAAATTTAAAGGATTTATTTGACCTAAAAAATAGTTAAAAGACCAAATTGAATCTCAAAAATAATGTAAAAGACTAAAATAGTATTTAAGCCTTAAATTTATTTTAAGTAAGAAGCTTTCATGAATCAGAAACTAATTCGAACTAGTGATTATCATGAAATGCCACTTCTCTGAAAGTATATGCTCCATCACATATTGTGAAAATGCTCTAGTTTCCCTTTCTCCCAAAAAAAAAAAAAGGCTCTGATCAAATGAGGTCATTTTTTTTCATTATTTATCCAATATTTTTTAACAACAATTCCAAACACACAGGACTTCATCTTGAGCCCAATAACTTCTTCCAAACCAAACAAGTCGATAACAACGCCCTCTTCTTTTTCCAACATCACCCTTCCCCATTTTTTTGAAGGGGTGGATCCTCTGTAGCCCCCTCTCTACAACTTTTTTATGAGTCTATTTCTCTCATACTTCCTATATTTCCTTCCACTGTGTGTCTATTCTGTCTCTACCGTCCATCCTCCCACACTTATTTTCTGTTGTTGCATGGTCGTATGCAACAGAGGATCCAAGTTCGTGGAGAAGATGGGGGGAAGTTACCATTTGGAGAGAAGTAAAAGGGACTAAATTGATTTTTAAACCCCAGTGCCAAGTCCCTGACTTTTGCATCAGATGTGTCATGTGATGTGGCATTCAAGGTGTACAGTGACGCGTGAACCAGCCAAACACTTAACAAATCATATTAACGCCTCAAACTTTGTTAATTAACAGACCAAGACAAAAGGACTAACCTGACAAGTATTTTGCAATTAACTTTTAGGTTAAATTACGGTTTTAGTCCCTTAAATTTATTTTAGGTTTTATTTTGGTCCCTTACATATTAAAAGTTTCATTTTGGTCCCTTACGTTTCGAAAGTTATAGCACGTTCGTCCTCTCCGTTACAGAACCACATAACGCCGTCCATTCTGTCTATGTGGCAACCACACACTGTTCATCATCTTCCCCAAGAAATTCGACTTATATTGACGGTCATAATCCGTCACTAAAAGCCAATTGTAGCTAAAAGTCTATTTTCCAAAATCAAACCAAAGTTGCAGCAGCAGTGAGAGCTTCATGATCACCATTAGAGCTTCATCATCATCTTCCTAAAGTTCCCTCCTTTGACCTTCCTCTTCAAGACCCAAAACCCAAATCCCCTCAATTTTTTAACCTTAACAGTACAGAAACGGAATTAAAAAATTGAAACCCAGAGACAAAAAAAAAACAGTGAATGGAGCCATGCCTCTGTCTTCTTCAACAATGCCCAAATCCTTCTTACCATTTCACCAATCCACCCTCTATGAACAAGCTGCTCAGAAGAACAAGCTGCTGTCCTTGTTTTATCTTTTTTTCCGTTCTTCTGCGTTTTTGTTTTGCAGAAGGGGGAAGATGATGAACAGTGGAGGAGAGAAATGGGTGCTCGAAATCATTTGCATGCAGAAAGCAAGGGAAAGAAGAACAAGATCAGTGTGGCAGCCTTGCTGCGCGCGACGGCAGAACTGGATCAGTGTCGAAAGTGGGATCTGGAAGGAGACGCAGTGGTGGCGGTGGTTTCGTACGCAGTGGTGGTGGTGGTTCTGCACGCAGCGGGTGACGAGTGGTGGCGGTGGTTCTGCACGCAGTGGGTGATGTAATGGTGGAGGTGGTTCATGGCGGTCGGTTTTGTTTTAGGATTTGGAAAAAACGCAGAAACAGTGGGTGAAGAAGATGTTTTTTTTTATCTTTGTCATCAGACACGTCACTTGCCACATCACACAAACACTTGCCACGTTGACAAAACATTAGCCATGTCAGATAGAATGGACGACGTTAGGTGAGTCTTTGACGGAAGGGACGAACGTGTTATAACTGTTGAAACATAAGAGACTAAATTGAAACTTTTTAAACGTAGGGGACCAAATTGAAACATAAAATAAGCTTAAGGGACCAAAACCGTAATTTAGCCTAATTTTTATGTATCTGTAACCGGGTATGACAGGTAAATTAGGCTGTGCACCAGTGAACTATAAGCAAAGTAGTCTGCCCTATAATAAAAGAAAGGCTCTCGCTATCCACACCCCCTAGTTTCCTAACCACACCCTTTGTCAGGTTTTTTTAAACAACCAAAATGACCAAATTACCCCTGGCCCTGTTTTTTATTTTCAAACTCAGCCAACCCCCCATTTCCCTCACGTTCAGCTCCTGCAACCCCCCATTTCTTCTTCTTCCTCACCTCATCTCTCCTTCACTCACTCACGTTCCAGGTTCTTCTTCTTCCTCACCTCATCTCTCACCTTAGTTCTTCTTCTTCCTCAAAGATCTTCTGCAAATAACAACAACAAAAATCAATTCAAGTGATTATCGGTTTAAAAAAAATTAGGGATTTTGAAGGATGAAAAAAGAGAGAATTGTTGATGATGTTGTTGTTGATTACCTTGTGCGAAGTGAACTCAATTGAAGCATACAGATTCTTCTTCTTCCTCTGCGGTATTTTTTCTTTTTTAGGGGGAAGGGGATATATGTGATCTCAAATCACGTACATTTACGTGATTTTAATTCACGTAGGTAAAAACTAATTTTACGTGATCTCAAATCACGTACCCTTACGTGATTTTAATTCACGTAGGTAAAAACTAATTTTTTTGGTGCTAATACGTGTACGTGATTTGAGATCACGTAGCACAAAAAAATTCTTTTTACTTACGTGAATTAAAATCACGTAAGGGTACGTGATTTGAGATCATGTATCATCCAAAAAATTGGTTTTTACTTACGTGATTTGAGATCACTTACAGGTTTGCAACAGCGTTTAGGAGCATACTTTCCCTGAAGGGTATTTTTGTATTTTGAAAAGTTATAATGTGTCAGGGGGTGTGGTTGGTAAACTAGAGGTTGTGGTTAGCGGCACTCTAACGGTTTATTTGGGAGAAAAGAGAGAAAATAGAGGGGAAAGAAAGTTTTTGGTAAAGTGTGAAAAAAATACATTGATAAATGTGACAGACCAATAATAATATAACACATCATCAATTTTACACTTTAACCAATAAACTTTCTTTCCCCCCACTTTCTTTCCTCCCACTTTCTTATATACCAAACATACCATAAAGGAAAACAGCGTCCGAAGATTCCACGATCTTATGATGGCCATGAATGAGGAGGAACAAGGAGATAACAAAAACAATAGAGAGATCTGTTTCACTGTGAAACTTCAATCCCTCTTGAGCTTTACCTCATTATTATATTCTTAGGACCATCAATTTGAGTTTTAGTTATCTCTTTTGTGTTGGATTGGAACCCAACACAACATTATACACATAAAACATAGATCGATCTGTTCCTTTTTGTCACAGTCAACAAAATCAACCCTTCATTCACCACCGCCAGGTAGGTACCAACTTCTTGTCAATTTCCATGCATTCATTTCTTCATTCACACTTAAACTTGATAATGATGCACCATCTCATTGCTTCTCTTCCACTATTTCGGGGGTTATGTGCATCTGCTCATACACCCCCCACCGACACCACACCACACCACACCACCCTCCCCACAGCACAAAGCTGCTGCTTCTGCCACTTAATATACCAATCTATTTGGGTCTTGCCCTCTTCTTTTTCTTCCTTTCTTTCCCTCTTTTTTATCTCAAAGTTTTGGTTTTTAATTAGTTCCGATTGAATTTTTTTCAAGGAATTAATGGGGTAATTAGTTGCTGTGTGGATCAGTTTCTTTTATTATTTTCGTTCTCAATTTAGCTGTTAATATAAATGTGTGTGCATCTTTTCTGACCCTGGGTCACACGAGTTATGCCAAAAGTGTCATTTTTTTTCTCCTTATATTTCTTGTTTTTGTTATACAATCGCAGTGATGACAACTTGAAGAAAGAATCAAATATGGAGGGTGATCTTCAAAAGTCTCTATCTTTGCGCCTAAATCGTAGAGGAGACCGAAGTAATCAAAACTCACAAGCTAAAGGTGAGGTTGGACTGTTATAAACTCTTTTGATTCTTTAATCTTTTAAGACAGCATTTGTGTTTTTTTAGTTCATGACATGACAGTGTAGTGAATAGTTAGTTTGTCATGCCAGATAATCTAAGTTTGTTTGTTGGTTATGCAGATTTTGAAGTGGGCTTCTTTTCTTCAGGGAGGGTACCCCAAGATTACCCCATGAAGATTGTTTGGAAGAAAGGGTTTGTTCGATTGGTTCTTGTGGCAGGGATCTTGTGGATGTTATTAATTCTTATTGCATTGTTGTTCCATATATGGTCTTGTCAATCTTCTGTCTCCTTTTTATCAGGTTAGTGAATTTGTTTATACATTTGGTTTCTTTTTGGGACTTGGGAGTTTTTTCAAGCTCATCTCTAGTCGTTAACCCTTCTTAATTGTCATAACATAGACTCTTCATCTAACTGTCCATTCATGATGTTATATTTTTGGAATTGGGTAGAAGAGAATAAATAACAATATATCATCATTTTATAATTTATCTTTGAACTTTGTAGCTGCACCATGCCTGTACATTTAGTCGTCCTGGTATTAGAAAACCAACAGTTAAAGGAAGTTTCGTTTAGTACATAGATGATGATCTTTGAAAAGAACAGTGGCTTCGACTAACCTGCCGCACCATGTTAGGTGCGGCACGGTGCCTCACTTTCTCATTTGCATTTAAACCATTAGATAGTGAATCCTATCCTATCTAATTATAGACTTCACCCACTAGATTGCAGCCCATAATCTCTATTCTCACCCTCTCTCCTCCTCCTCCTCTGTCGTCTCTCTTCACACATCTACTTTCTCTTCAATTTCAAAACCAAAATCCACCATCAATGTTGCGGTTGAGCAGCGTCGTGCAAGGTCTTCACAACCAAACATGGTCGCAGGTTGCTTGTGATAGTTCGCTCTTGCGGTGAGGGATGCCATTGAAGAACAAACATGGCCACCCCAACAAATGAGCCGCATATACATGCCCCAAAAAATCTTTTGGAGTGGTAAATGGATCAATATGATAACAACAACAGTCACAGACAAAATTAAACCACACCACACCACACCACCAACAACATTAAACAAAAAAAGAAAAGGGGGAAAAAAAAAACCTCTTCTGCAAACCACAAAATCTTTTTCCTGGGAAAACAATATGAAAGACAAGCTTATTTTGGCGGGTGGTTTCTTCAAGTTGGGATGAGGAACCACGAGGGATGGTGGTACCACCGGCAGGTGCTGGTTCCACCGGACGAGACATACATGGTGGAGCTCCGGCTAGGGGGAGAGAAGGAGGAGGTGGTGGGCGATGCCCAGTGACGCATGTAGGTGAGTGATTGGGACCAGAAGGGAGAGATCAAAGAAGCTTTGAGAGAGGGGGAGGGTTAGATCCAGTGTGATGCTCGAAAATCCGATTTGGTGAGATCACTTAATCTAATGATAAAATCGTGTGGTGCACGATGCCGCACCTATCAACTGCGGCACCTTAGAAGCCGCCAAGAACAGTTTGGAGATTCATTTCTATTTCTCTCCCTCTCTCTCTAATCTATAAGTTGTAAAAATAGCACATTTCTTTAGTAATAGTTACTGTGGAATAGGAAGGTAAGGAACTCTCTTATTAATAGTTGGAGAAAAGAATAGTAGAATATGTCTTGGTACTGAAAATTGAACTCAACTCAATTTGTTCTTGTTATTTTTCCTTTCACTCTTTGATGGTTGACAGGGGGTTTGTCTGCGTACTTGTCTCATATTTTATCTATATTTAGTTTTTTGAGACTAACTGTGGAAATACAAATATCTAGAATCTGATTGGTGGATTTAGATGTAAATTTTTTTTAAAAAAAAGAAAAAAGAAAAAAGATTTAGATGTAAATTTGCTATGCATAGGAATATAGGATAATCACTTGGTGGGAGGTTCTGTTAGATTATTAGAAGGCGTGCTTCAAGGAAAGGCTGTTCATAAAAAACATTCATATTTTCTTCTATTTTCTTTTCCTTCATCAAAACTACAGTATTATGCCATCATTTCTGAAAATATAGCAATTTTCTGCTTGACTTGCAGCCATGTGTAACAAAGATAGCAAGGTTTACACCATGTTAGACACTATGGGACTTGTATCAAAACCTCACAGTAAGATTGTGGCAGTTTTGTCTCCATCCATTCTTTTAGACTTATCAAGTAATAACTAGTGTTTGATACTGATGCTGCCTGTATTCTTTAGGATGTCCAATTCCTCTTTCCGATGACCCTGATAAAATAGTTATCCCTACTGGAAGAACCTCCGACAAAATTGTCAAAAATTTATTGTATGTTACCGAAGATGAGGTTCCAAATAATAGTTCCCAGTCATCTCCTTTGTTTGGAGGTCATATAAGTTGGAAACAGAGGGAGGAAAGTTTCAAACCGAAGTCCAATATGAAGGTAAATTAATAATCGTGATTTTATGAAGTTCATTCTAATTGCAAGTGCTTCACAATTTTGTAAGATTGTGCGGCGGTGATCACCTCCATTAATGCGCAATGTTTTCCATGTGCTCCCCCCCTTAGGTGCACTGTGGACTCATCCAAGGTGGCGGTGCTGAAATGGATCCCGTGGACATCAAATATGTTAAGAAATGCAAATTTGTTGTTGCATCTGGTATTTTTGATGGCTATGATATACCTCATCAACCATCAAATATAAGCCTTCGCTCAAAGAAACTTTTTTGCTTTCTTATGGTGGTGGATGAGGTTTCTCTGAAATTCATGAGGGAAAATGGTACTGTCAAAGAAGACAATACTGGTGGAAAATGGATTGGAATTTGGCGACTTTTTCTTCTTAAGAATCCACCTTATGATGAACCAAGAAGGAATGGGAAGGTTCCCAAAATTTTAACTCACCGGTTGTTTCCTCAAGCACAGTATAGTATTTGGATTGATGGTAAAATGGAGCTCATAGTTGATCCATTGCTTATTCTTGAGAGGTACTTATGACTGTTATCTTAGTTTATACCTAATCTATATGTTAATTTGAGCATTTTGAATCTGTTTCTCTAGATGGGTGTTCAAACTGCCATCCGATTGTCTCATAAGAGAGCTTAAAAGGGTAAAGGAAAAAAATGCATTTGATTTTGAAGTTGATATTTTTTATGTCCTTACCAGTTAATTACACAGTAAACATTCCTAGGCACATCGATTTGAAGGGTTCGATTTTATGGATATCTTTTGTGCTCCTATGTGTCTCTTACATAGGCCTAGATATTTATAATTATGAAGTTGATGCATTATAGAAGCAAAATATTGGTTTGGTAGGGATTTGCTTGTCACGTGTGTTTGTGGGTTTTCTTTTGGGAAAACTATTACTTGACTCTTGATAATGGGTTTTCTAAGTCACCCCTTGTGATTTAGTTTGACACTAACACTCACCCTCCCCCTTTCCAAACAAATTAAAAAATGTTATTTGAAACAGGTAAAACTAATGCTTTCCAGCTGAACGGAAAGCTGCTTATTTTTAATTCCTAGGGCTGTGTTTATCTGCATTTGACACTTATATCCCGTGTTTAGTATAGCGGCATATCTAATTCCTTTGGGAAAAACCAGTTCATTCGAATTGTACATACAGCAAGGGATCATAGTTTCCAAAATATCAAACGGGATAACTTTGAAAAGGCATTTATATTTCAACTTACGGGAGAAAACACTGAAGCTATTGGCATAATGTTGCCGTTTGATTTTTCATCTTCAGAGCTTAAAAACTGTATTTGCGTAGTTGTAAAAACTGCCAACCGTGTCTGTTCAAGCCTTTTTGTTTCTCATGTAGCGTGGTGTAGGTTTTTCATTTTAAAAACACTCAACACCACAAGGGGCCCAAATTATATACTTTTGTGTATTTTATTAATGTTAAGACTCTAAAATTTTTCATTTTGAAAACACTAAATACCACAAGGGGCCCAAGTTACATATTTTCTTATATTTTGTTAATGTTAAAATTCTTTATTGAGAGTAATACATGCTTGTTGGGATGAAAGACATGGCAGTTGGATATATAGCATAAATGCATAATAGATTTTAAAGCTCGAAACTAAGACACTAGATAGATATTGTGATGACTCACTTTGTAAGACTATCTTTACTGTGCAGATACCTGTGGCGAGGGAAGAATACATTTGCCATTGCTCAACATAAGCATCACCATAGTATTTACGAGGAGGCTGATGCAAACAAGAGGCGAAAGCGATATGCACGACCCCTTATTGATCTCCACATGAAAATCTACTATTATGAGGGAATGAAACCGTGGAGTTCAAGTAAAAAGACTATTAGTGGTAAGACAGGAAACAGGTTGTTTCGTATTTTTGTATTGTATTTTATTTTTACTGTCTGGTTTCAACAATTTAGGTATGTTATTCTGACTTCTGAGATGACAAATCCTTAGGGTTTTTGCACTTGAGCCATGGTAAATATCTTAAAATTACCATAAAAAAAATAAAGTAAGCCTGTGGTCTTAATTCTCATGAGAAATTATACCCGAGGTAGAGGAAGATAAATAGCCTTTTTTCAGAAACCAGGAAATTTCAGTGAGAACTGGGAGGAAATGGATAGATCACTCCCCTTTGTCTTCTACTAGTTATTAAGAACCGAAAAGTATGGGGTTACTTTTATCCCCCTCCTCGTTTAATTTTTATGCACCGACAGTATAAAAATATTTTACATATACCTCCAATGAGGTGTTGCCACATCATTTAATGAGTTTAAAAACACATGACTTGTCATACTCACTAAATGACGTGGCAACACATCATTGGATGCATAATTAAATCCTAAAAAAACAAAAACAAAGAGACGTGTTTTGCTTTTTAAATGTTGATATTGATGAGGTTTAAAGCCAATCAGGTTGAAAATAAAAAGCAAATTCAAATACACTTATTGCTCCAAAATTGGGACCAGATCCATTTTTGTTACATTCCCCCCTTGATAGCTTGAAAAGTTTTTAAATCCCTGCCTCGAAGCTCATTCGTTGAAATCAAATCTGTACCAGTTACTTTTCTATTCCAAAATAAAACAATAATTCTCTAAGTTGAAATCTTAATGATTCCGTCTGTTAATTTTTCTAATTTTGTTCAAATTTAGTTAGAAACATTGTGTCATTTTGGTTTTCATAATTTTTTGTAGTCTTGAACTAATAAACTGCATGTGAAGCACTTCTTTCTACACAGTAATGTTTGGTGACATCATGTTGTTAACAATAATTTATGATATTTCAGATGTCCCAGAGGGAGCCATTATCATTCGGGAACATACCGCCATCAATAACTTGTTTAGCTGTTTGTGGTTCAATGAGGTTCACCTCTTCACACCCAGAGATCAACTGAGTTTTGGCTATGTTGCTTATAGATTAGGGGAATCCTTCAAATTCTTCATGTTTCCAAACTGTGAATACAATTCACTGTTTGTGTTGCACCCTCATACGAGGGAGCACTCTTCTCCCATAGAATGGGTTAAACAGTTGGATCAACTCAAGAATAGCAATTTAAAAGAAAGTAGGGGAGGATTAGGATTGTTTACCCCTTATCCTGGGAATCTTGATTCAGTTGTTCTTCCAAACGTAACAAGAACATCAAAAGCAGGCTGACATTTTTATTTATTGTTTTTTAACATATTCATTTTTTTTTTTGTATTCCAAGGATGTATTGATGCTAATTAATGAAAGTAAAGATAAAGAAGTTTTTCAAGTTTGTTTTGAGAGTTTATAAACAGGGAGCTCTTTTTGCCTTTTTATCCTTCCTCTCAATTGTGATATTGGAAATGATTGAACTCACCAAAGTTGCATACTAATTCTTTTCCACGAGTCTGAGACATAGAGCTTCTTTGAGTAAATTTCTCTAGAAGTACTTATGAAAAATAAAATATTCAAGAATTTTGTAGTAAGTTTTTAAACAATAAATTCTTGTACAAGTTACAATTAGTTTCTGTGTCTCAATTTTTTTTTAGCTCTCACATTTATCATTTTGATAAACATCTATAAATTCAGAAGGATTTCTCGTAAGTGAAGGACTATTCCTTGTGCTGTAGGGATACATCTTATTTAAATCTTAGTTCTTAATACTATTTGAGGATATTTACTCTTCAATATTAGTCAAACTGACTTCTAAATATTTTCCCCGTTTTATCAATTTTTACTATTTTATATTAAGCCAAATCCTCGTTGCAACTTCTTTGTTAGGCCAAAAAAAAATTTAAATTAATATAAAATAAGCATTAAAATCTCAAAATAAAAGTTTGTAGTAAAATAATAAATAATAATGTAGTAATGCATACACAAACATTGATTACTTGTCATTAGCTTATTATTTAACTTAAATTTTTTAATTAAATTGACAGTTAAATAAAATTATAATAATCAGATTTAGACCAATTTTCATAACTTTTATTGGGTAAATTGTTTTTCTGCTTTATGTTTCTCAGTCGATAGTTTAGAATGCAATGGACCAGAACCAATTACTTGTTTTTCCAGCAGTAACCCAACTAGCAAATAAAAACATAAAAAAGCAGTTTTAAAAACACTCCTTTTATTTGATTTTTTCTTCTTGAAAAAAAAAAGCTATTTTTTCAAAGGGCTTTTTCAAAATACTGTTTGGCCAAGGTTCTCCTTTTAAGGAGAAGACGAGCCAAAAAAAGCCAGCTCAAACAGTCTCTTTTTGGAGCTTGTAACCTCTGATTAAATATTTAATCTGTTGTTTCTTCTCATCAAATTTAATGGTGATTTGATGCTAAAATATTACGAGAGCAGTAGGGACGAGTTTGTGAGGACATAAAAAGATTACTTAAAGAAGTCATTGATGGTAGATTAAAAAACAACTCATGATACCATATTCCAAGTTGAGCAAAAGATAAAATAGAAGAACATCATGAAAAAAGTGTAAGAAGTTTTGGAGTTTGACGAAAATATTTTTCAATTGAGTACAGAGTAAATGATCTATTTGTAGTCGTTTACTTTTCAGCAGTTAGACCTAAACTAATAGTTGATAATGTCAAAATCTATTCTAATAGAATTATATACCGCACATTAACAATAAATCTAATCTAATAGAATTATATACTGCACATTAACAATAACATTTTTACACGTGACTAACATAGCTAAACAAAACTGCACCCCATATTAATAATTTCACATTTAAAAACAATTTTTATCAACATTATCCAAATATTATTTTCTATATTAAAAACACTTTTGCATAAATGCATCCACACATAAATCAATCGAATACTAAAATTAATTTTATTCATCCAAAATAAAATTTACAAAGTCCAATCAAAACACACACGATGCACAATGCAAGAGTCAAAATCCTTGTGAAACTCCTAAAAATGGCAGAAACGACAACCTAAGTTGAAGTTGACAGGACATGGCATTATTATCAGTGGCTGAATGAATTCACATTTAACACTACTCAGTATAAACAAAATATAAGGCTAAAAATTATCAGTAGCAATACAATTTCACTGAATCAAATCATCCAATAAAACGAAGTTAAATGATAAGTATCTTGATTATACATAATACAGACTATTTCGTCTATCAGAACAAGAAATTGCCACTATGGTTGGTTATTGTATGTTGACCATCTTTGATCACGCCAACGCAATTGATGACCAGGAACCCTTCTAGATGAAGAAATGTTGCTCCGGGGATTGATCTGAGTAACTTGTGGAGCCCGAGGCATCCTCGTTGAAGAAGTTCTAACCCCCGGGCTCAACTCTCGATAATATTGATGAACATTGCGAGGAATTCTTGTAGATGGTAAATTTGTTCTCCATCTAGCCGTACGATTTGCCTCCAGATCACGGGATGATGATAAATTAGTTCTCCATCTACCTCTATGGATTCTCTCCGGTTGATGCGCAGAAGGTACATTGGATCTCCTCCATCTAGCAGATTGATTTGTTTGTGTATCATTTGATACCCTGTGAATTGTTCCAGACCTTCTGTCATGTAATGGCATTCTAGGTGTTGGATTAGACAATAAACTAGCCATCCTATTTGCGTCTTCAATAGAGGAAAAGATTTCATACAAGAACAACGACATCATGTCAGCAAAACTCCCAGGCCAAATGGTGTCTCTATGGTGTTCTGCACTAGTACTTGCATTGATCGAGCTCAAAAGATCTTCTATGTCCCTTTCCCGTTCCATCCTTGACCAATCACACTGTCGTGAGGGATCCACCTCAGATGGTCGAACAGAAGGATGCTCCAACCTAGCATGCTTCCTGAGTTCTGGATATGTTCCCTGGAATTCACACGTCTCAGAAGAACAACTCCTTGGTTTAGAATTCATATACCTTCGAGCAGGCTCCAAAACCATATAGCCATATATTTCTCCCCGGCAAAGAGGGCAGATAAGCTTTGGTCTCAACTGGCTCCCACATTGAGAGGGGTGCCCAGGCTCTGAATGAACTACCCTATCATGAGAGGCTGTGCTTGTGAGAGGAATTTCTTCCAGTATTGCGGATGAGAGATGAGAAGCAAATGACTTACAGAATTGGTCGAGGCAGTTGGAGTGCCTGTAACTTGTATTGCACATATAAGGACGGCAACCCATCTCATAGGAAGAACATTTCAGAAGAACACTGTTGTGAGGGGATTCCATGCAAATAGGACACCTAGTATCATCCCATTCTTTCATTTCATTAACTGATCCAGGCAAATTCATAGGTTTATGCCGCTCAACATTTTTGGAGCTGGAAGGATAAGGATATGATCTACTGCAATCAATAGACGGTGACCGCCCTCTTCTAACTTTCGGCATTTTTAAGACTTGATGTTACTACTTAAAAACAAAATCTGCCTCACATCAAACAACCAATAAAAAAAGAATTAAGTGAAGAAACACCGATCATAATTCAATAATAATTGAAGTGTAACAAGCCAGAAATATTGATAAGAAACTCACCCTAAACACCATTACATTTCCCTCCCTCTTTTGTCTTAGCAACACATAAAGAACAATAATATAAAGGAGGGGGAATAAATTTAATTAAAAAATGCAACGTAAAAGATTATCTATATCATGAATTTTGATGAGTATTACAAATATCTATTTAAACAGAAGCCTCAAAACTTAATTTCACAGGTACACAAAACACAAGGTATTTATCTGCAGACAATATTTAAGAGTGTCAAAGGAAGAAAACCAAAGCTTAAAACCTAGTGGCCTTGCAACAGAAGAAATCATGCGAAAAAACTATATAGACATAACTATCAACATTCACTGAATATAAGCAAACAACCAATAATATCTTTTTGCTTGTGAGAAAACATAATAAATGCAGAACCAAAAGGTGCAAATATAGGCAATTATTTATCAAACAAAAAATACATAAATAGTGCTCAACTTAAAAAATAGACTCTGCAAACCCCTGAATGAACCACTATTATAATTATTCGTACACGGTACACTAATAGCTGGACTAACCTAATTATCATAGAAAACACGGGAAAAGTCAGGAAGAAAAGCTACCAATGCCAACCAAAAGAAAATGGCGTGGAACTAAATATGCTGTAACAATTTTAGCTGGTTCCCTCTCTTAGAGGTTTTTCCCTGCCTTATCTCTCTACCTCACACGACTCACCTATAAAAAATATTTATATTCAGTCATATTTATCTTGAGAATTTCAATTTTGTAGAAACTTGAGTGACAGAGAAACTAGTGAAAAGGCCGTTACAGACGCAGGATGCTTTTAAGACATTAGGGGTTTTCAATTTCATACATTAGAAGAGAAGTGCAAAATATTTGGCTATTTAGTAGCCAAATATTTGTATTCTGGATTGGAAAGTTTGGAAAGTTTGTATTCTCACTTCTCAGTCAACTCAGATTGGAAAGTTATCCTGAATTCCTCAGCTGAGCTTTCAAGTATAATTGTTCTTTTAGCCTCTAACTCACCCTAGTCTCCTAACCACCAAAAGTTCATTCATAATGAATACGGTTAGAAATCCAAAGCTCTCTCTAATCTAAGGTCAAGCTCTTCGTTTGGAGAGTGGAGACAGCCACATTCAATGGGATCAATCAATAATACAAACGATTTGCGCGAAACCTGCAGGTCTCAATTGCTCTTTCCCCTATCATTTATGCTATGTGCTGAAAAGCCCTAAAAGTAAAACCATTTATCCTCCAGGAGCACTGGGTGGGTGCATCCTTATATATTAGAGGAGCTATCAAGACGTAAAACAAAGATAAGAAATTCATGTCAGTATTATGAGATTTATGGAATAGGATTTTGTTGATGACTTATCTTCTGAGCAAGACTTGTGTGAATAGGATTTTTACCAAAGAAGTCCCTAACCTATCCCTAACCCTAAGTCCTTCAAGAACAATCATAAGAAGGAATCAAGTAACATCCTTAAAAATCCAGTCTTTGACAACGCAGTGCACCCATCATTAACCAGAAACTGCAACAAAACACACGCGCACACACACACACACACACAAAAATCCTTTCGAAAGATGTTTCGAAATTCCAAACCTAGTTTTGAAGGCAATTTTACAAAAACACAACAATCAAAACTGCTCAACAATTTGTTCAGCAGAAAGCATCGAATCATGCGACAACGTTATTTGCTTACACAGTATCACCACTAGTTAACTAGAGTACGTTTGATCTTGAACGACACAAAAAGAAAAATAAAATAAAAAAACTAAATTGAGAGAGAGAGAGAGAAGGGGGGGGGGAGAGGGAGGAATGGGAAGTAGAAGAAGAAGAAGAAGAGAGGATGAATTAGGGTTAACCTGCAAGAAATCGGGGCCTGCAGATTGCAGGAATTGGGGATCAGCAACACAATGGAAAGGGTTTGGTTTTTTGGTTTTAAAATAAAAAGAAACACCCAACACTCAGAATCCAGAAGTTTCCGACTCCGGATTCGATTTAATTGAGTACTCCTGTATATCTTACAGCTTTCCTCTCTAGATTGTCATTATTTAACTTTTTATTTTTTATAGAGATAAATGCGATAGTATTTTTTTTGTGTGCTAATAGTAGTATTTTAATTAAATAATTTAAATATTAGCTTAATCATGAATTTTTTTTAAAAGATTAAGTAATTAAGTAATATGGTATTATAATAAAACTATATTATTCACCAAAAATAATTGATGAAACTATATGATAATTTTTATAAAAAAAAATTTACTGAACTTTTTTATGTCATTATTAAGCTATTTATTGAAAAAATTATAATGACATTTTAAATTTACAAAACAAAATTGACGATAATTTAAATTTATTATAATGAAGCTAAATCGGTTTCTTAAAACAATTTTGAAACTTATTTTTTATATATTTTTCCCTTAAGAAAAATACAATGACATTTTTTAAAAAACATAAAAAATATTACAATGAAACATCAGTTTTTAACTATAAAAAAATTACTTACTTGTATTAATTTACTTTAAAATAAAAAACAATTAATATTTCGTAAAACAATTTAAATCGTTTTTCAAATTGTTTTCTTTTCCGGTTAAAAAAAAATTTTGAAAAACGATTTAAATAAATGTAAAGATGCAATCATTTTAATTTGGCTTAAATATGAAATTTGTCCCAAAAAAATTCGCAAAGTTCGTTTTTAGTCTTCTAAAAAAAATTGAAGGTTTTTAATCCCCAAATTTTAAAATATTTTTTCGTTCGTCCCTCACTCTGACGCCGTTATGATTTTAGTCCCTAAAAAATTCTAAAAGTTCGTTTTTAGTCCCATAAAATTCTAAAAGTTTATTTTTAGCCCCTGCCACATAAGTGTCATGTACGCGCCACAAAATGGCGTTAGCGACAGGGACCAACGGAAAACTATTTTCAAATTTGGGGACTAAAAACCTTCGATTTTTTTGGGGAACTTTGTAAATTTTTGGGGACTAATTTCATATTTAAGCCTTTTAATTTTATATTTTTTTTGCTCTCTTTGTACTTCTAAGTTCTAGGCTGTTTTTCTAGGTTATTGGGCTTTTTGGGCTTGAATACTGCTCTTGGATTTCAGGTGAACTATTTTGGGCCTTGGTTCTCCAACAACACTTTCACCCCCTTCTCTTTCTAAAATACCCCTACCCTTTTCTCTCTCACCTCATCACCATCACCATCTCCACCCTCACCCACGACCCCCTTGCCCCTCACCCTACCCTCCCAGGCGACCCCACTCCACCTCCCATCGGTAACCCCACTCCCGGCTCCACCTCAGCCCCCACTCCCCTCTCCCCCTCCCCTAACCCCCTCCCAGATTTTTGAAAACTTTTTTAGAAAGCAAATTAGTTTGCCTTTTTTTTTCAAGCTCTCTTTTTTAGGGGGGGGGGACTCGTGAGAGGAACGAGTTCATGCACACAAAAATTGGTGTCAAAAAGAGCTTATGAGAGGAATGAATTCACAATCACATTAATCAATCGCAATAATCGGGTCAGAGTGACGGGGTTGTTTGGTGATTTGAGGGGAGAAACATAACATAAGGGTTGAACAAATAAAGAGATGTGGGCTCAACTCTCCCCACTAACATTTCTAACAACTAACCACCGGCATTTACCATGAAAAAAAATCACAATAATCAAGCCAAACAGATAATATTGAGTTTTTCTTCTTGATAAAATAATTTTTTTCAAAATAAAATTTCAGCCTATCTAGAAACCTTGGTTTTTGGTATCAGATTTTTTGACTTATCCAACCCTTTGTTTTTGTGATTGCTTACACTTGTTCATTTCACTTGGTCCAACCTGTTCTTCATTCCAATTTCTGTTTGATCTAGCCCAGTCTTTAATTTTTTATCCCCTAACATTGATTTATCCCCCACATCTCTTCTCTTCTTTTCCTTACCAAGGTTGACAAATATTTTGATTCTTAAGGACAGTGTTCTTGAGCCTCTCACCTATTTGCCCTTCTTGTTTACCATAAATTCATGGTGTCATTTAGCAAAAGAAAAAGCAGGATAAGATACTTGAAATCCAAACATGCCCCTCGGCCGTCTTTCAAGAAACGTGGATCAGACTTAAATTTCAGTGGAAGCAAGAAAATATAAACTTACCTTCAAAATATAAATGTAAATATACTTGACCTCAAAACTCAGAATAAGCAGTATCTTTTGAGTTCAGTAAAAACTTGTCCCATGTAGGAAGATTAAATGTTTCCTTTGAATTGGGAGTACAAAATAGACCCTAAAAATAATTTTACAATTTTCATCCTACATTATACATGAGTGAAAAAAAATAATGCCTATGTGAATTAATTGAAAGAATAACAAATTTTTTATATTTGTTACCTATTCACACAAAAGAATAAATCAATGTGGGGAATCAAATCCTATTCACTCATGACATATGAATAACTGGTATCACAGATGTTCCTCTAATCAATGGAGAGAATTCTGATCTTGAACTGAGCTCACCTCTTTGAAACATACTTTTATTTTCAAGTTGCTGTTCAGTTGTTGTGTCTCTAGTACTTAAACTTGAAAGACATGAAACAGTTGAGTGCAAACCAGTGGAGCTTTTATGAGCAGAGTATGATTTAGCGTGGGATACACTTCTTGGGGACAGATTAACTTGTTCCAATGCTCGAAACTGGAGCTCACAAGGGTAGTCCCTTACGCAGCCAATGCGCGGTCCAGCTCCGGTTGTCCATTTACAAGACAACTGCTTCCCCAGTTGATAAGATTTCATTCCTTTATGTGAGTTGATTCTTTTGAGTATCGACTCTTGTGGAATGATTTCTATGTCATTGTCATCATCTTTTTCTTCATTGGATTTTTTCTTTGCCACTGGATAATCTAGCTCTTCGGATACAAGTGTTTGTGGTGTTGCCTGATCACCTGTATGAAATTCCATTTGGAAACTCACACTACTTTGCTCAGCACCTTCTTTCTCATTTTCTAGCACTTCAAACACTTGACCCCTTATTGGTATTTTAAGATTGGTCAGTTCTCTTCCAAACATCTGGAATTGCCTTGTGCTAGGGGCTATCAATGCAGACTCCCTCTCGGTTTCTACCGAATCGGCCGAGTCTTGAACAATGGTCTCTTCAATTTCCAGGCCATTCATGTTCTCAGTGAAGTCCTCTTCAGATGAGTGGCTTCTAAGATGACTAGTGCTTTTCACTGAACGGAGTTCGTCAGCCTCATCAACCGGAGCCATCTGCATATATATAAAACGAATTTCCTCAGAATATACTCTTTCCACATGTTTTAATTACAGATCTAAATCGCAACAGAATAATTATAAAGCCTTTGTTTTATGTTTTCATACGTTGACATCTGAAAGGTTGACATTGTTCTCCTGAAGGAATGAAATGAATTCCTGAAAGTTTTGTTCTGTCGGGCGATAATGACCACTGTGAGGCCAAACTGCCTGTTGAAAAGAAACAATAAAATCACTCTTAACTAAGCACATAAAATAGAAAAATATAGCTACCTATGGTAACAGCAAAAGAGTAAAAAAATTATGAGCATTATGGCAGATTTATACCTTCAAGACACCATATTCAACCACCAATCTCCCAGCAGAAGATGTAGCTCCTCCAGCCAAGAAGCTAGAATGTTGAAATGAACCTTTTGTTTTCTTGCCAACATACAATGTCTTAGAGGTGCTAAGGACAAAAATCCACTTGGCATGTGCATCTTCTGCACCAGTGTGAAGGAGTTCTCCTGACTCCTTGTAAAAGAACTTTCCATCTTCCACAACAACTTCATAAGCCAACCTTTCCATCTGGAAGAGAGAAAAATGGAAAAGTTAATAAAAATTTAAATCAAAGATAGCTCAAGTAAATATGTCCAAGAAGTGAATGTTCATATCAATGGAAGAAAACCTTACCGGACCGAGATATTTAATACACTGCAGTTGAAGTTTGGAACGAGGACACTTCTCAAGATTTACTTCCCTTCCTTCTCCTATATCTAGCCTGCAATTTCAATGAAGAAGCTTAATTTCAAATTTGGTGATTTGAGATTTATATAAAACAGTAGCCTAAGTTTTAACCAAGAGATAGAATTTACAAAGAAAATTACCAGTAGAAGAAGGGCTCTCTGCTCTGACACTGAAGCCATTTATCATAATAGAAGTGTAGATTATGTCCATAGCGATGTCGTGGATCAATCTATTACACAGTAAAAACATTTCAGTGAGTAACAATTGATGAACGGCTAACAGATCAATTTATAAATAGATAAAGAACTAGTGAAATCGTATCTAACTAACCGCTTCAAGCCAATGCTGCAAAGCAAGTTTTTGAGCTTTCTCATCTTTTGATAAACCTTTTCCAACCTGCAATGACAAAGAGAAGTTTAATTCAGTTTCTTACATCTTGAAGGTATTAAGCAGTAATTAGCATCATCCTTTCAAATAAATAAATAAACAAAACTTCCTAAGAAAAATGACATAAAAAGTACCTTGGCAGCTCTTGTTCTAGCTCTAGACCAACGCGAAATCGCAGTTTCATGTTTCTCAATATCAAAGAAAGATATAGAGCTGCGCTTGAGTTCAGCGAAATCTAAGAGCTTCCACCTATTTAAAAATAAAATAAAAACAAGTTAGAAATGGATGATTTTGTTTAAAGAAGGAAAGACCAGAGAAGTTTTCAGGCTAATGAATATGTACCAGCTTTGTTCAACAAGAATTGCACAATCTGCTAGCTTTCTTCTCGTGCGAAAGCTCTTATACACTTTCTGCAATTTAAGTGCAGCAATGTGTTTAGGGCTGTTTGGATTCAAAAGTGCCGATTGAATCGTTTCCGCTTGATATTCTGACTTAAAAGACAGATCAATATCATTCATTTCTTTGCTCTTTTTGCTAATCAGCATGCTTTTATTCTCTTTGTCAAATGACAGTGTGTTTGTGTTTGTTGAGATAATGTCATCATCATCCACAGCTTTTCTTTTGAAGCTAACAGATGTTTCTATTGTCATCTTTCCAGAACCTAGAGATTTGAGGATGGTAGGTTCCAAATCTTCTTTTTTGAAACTGACTGATCTTACTGGAGTTTTGATTTCATCATTGCCAAAGTTGATGGATTTTACAACCATGGAGTCTAAGTCATCTTCCACATCATTGTACTTGGCAAATGGACATGAAAAGGAAATCCCCATATGACAAAAAAAAAAAAAAACCAATCTGCAGAAGAAACTTGTGGAATCCGTGGTCCTCAGAAACTGCAAGTGCATTTTTCATGTGTCAAATTGGATGCTATAAATATATCAATTCTATGAGCATTGATATGAAATGTGAACATTCCACAGCCACAAGAATTCAAAGCATACTCACATCACAACCACACAAACTCATAAATTTTTTTTGGATAAATTAGAAAATAAGATGAAAAAAATCTGAAGGCCCATCTTTTCAAAATGCATTATTTTATTTACTATTACTTTTTGGTGAGAATTGAGAACAGAAGGCATTCTCATCAAACTGATCAAGAACTCAAAATTACCACGGATCCAAAAAACCCATTAGCAAAAGCTTCCATTTTTAGCGAAACAAAGAAGAATCTAAAACATTGTACCAAGGGAACCCCATTTGTTTCTATTAAAACAAATATCAAATATCACAGATTAACCTGGTCAAAGAAAAGCAAGGATCTTATTTTAATTTTAAGAATAAAAAATAAAACATTTTTATCAAAAATCAAAAAGAAATTTAAAAATAAATCATATTTCTTTCCCAGTAGTAGTACATTTAAATTCAAACATTCAGTACAGTATGCAATATGCAAAAATGGATTATTTTTTTTTGAAGAAAAGGAAACAAAAAAAAAATGAAGAGCAACAAAGTGAATTGAGGGGTAATGGGTTACCTGAAGATTGAAGAACAAAAAACCAGGAAGGGATTAAAAATCTGTAGTGGGTTGCGTTGGGAGTATGATAATGAGGGAATGAGGATGTGATATGATAGTGCCTTTGAAATGGAGATGAGGAAAATGGAAGTAGCTTGCTAGCTTGTACTTGTAATTTGTAAAGGATGGCAAGCAATGGGATCCTTGGCTGCTAATAATTCACTTGATATATATACACACATAATAATATGAGAAGAAGAGAGAGAGAAAATGAAGGAGACAGTGTTGAAGAGGTAGGAGTAGGAGGTGGAGAGAGACAGAGTTTCCAACCACGTGGAGTCGACAATCACACTCTGATTTTTTTTTATTTTTTTATGTTTTTGTATTCTTTCTTCGTTAAATTCTTTTTTTATTTTCTAAAATAAAAATACTCTGATTTCTTCTTTACATTTCATGCAGATTGCAGACCCCTGAGGCTGAGACCATACCTGTACATACAGTAATTATCTATGAGGTAGATTCATCTGTCGCCAAAATTAACTACTATAAGATATCAAATCTCAACTCCAAAAAAAATAAATGACTATAGCACTGATTCTACTGTTTCTTTTGACAAGAGCACCATTTCTACGGTTATTCTCACAAACAACAGTTTTTTTTTTTTTAATTACTCAAATGCCAGTTTTCTTGACACCTCTTCAAACAGTTTGCCAGAGTTGTGATCAATCAGTTTGCGAGAGTTGTGATGTATTTTAGTGGGAAACTAGTAGTATACCTCGCGCCTTGTTGGTTGTTATGAATGTTTTTAAAACATATATATGTATTAACTAAAATTGAATATTAACTTCTATGTCTTTTGATCTAGCAAATATTTGAATATAATAATCTCTATACCAATATTAATAACATGTTTCTAAACTACATCTATGTATTAACAACCATATAACAATAGCAATTGATAAATTAAATACCAACACATGTTGGTCCAAGTGATAAAAAGTTGTGTCAAAAAAAGGTGATAAGAAGCTTGGTTCCTCTTAAGCAATGTATCGGGTTCGAGTCTAGTGAATAGAAAAAAAAAAGGTGTTGGGAGAGCTTTATCCCTTTATATGGGTCCACCCAACTCGACTCGGCTTAAACCGAGGATCTAAACAAACAAAAAATAAATCAAATACTTCCATAAATAACCTAATTTGATAAAAAGACAACAATTATTCAAAAAAATAAAATAGAAAGCCTTGTGAACTTTTTTCTCATATAGCACTTAAAAAGTTAAAATTGGATTCTTGAGTATATAAATTAATTAAAATTATTGGCCTCCTTATATGCCGAGGTGACTTTGAGCAAGTTTGGGATGAGCAACCGCACATAATCCCATTTTTTAAGACACTAAATAGCATTAAAATTTTAAATAGTATATGCATAAATATTAAAATAAAAATTTTATATAATTAAAAATTTATATGTTGAAGCATGAGAGGTGCAACGTATTTTTAAAATTCTAGGCCCAAAACATGTTGTTATGAGCACACAACGTGAAATCTATGTCTAGTACAGTAATTTTAGTTTGACCTCTAAGGCCAAATACTCAATGTTGCTATGAGCACACAACGTGAAGTCTATGTCTAGTACAGTAATTTTAGTTTGACCTCTAAGGCCAAATACTCAATCTAATTCAATCATATTTCTTATCTCATTCGTATGTGAGTACACACTGTGAACAACAGTAGTGAGCGACTGAACATGCACAATATATTAGCAATTTATCACATTATTTTTTAATATATTTTCATTCATCTTTATTATTTTCACTCTCATATTTGATTATAAAAATATTTATTTAATTGTTTGAAAATTAAAATGGTATAAATATAATAAATTAGTACTCTATTGTTGGTATTATTTGAAATAACAACAAAGTAACTAGAATTGATCTCGTAAATTAGTACTCTATTGTGGTTCACGATAATATGTTTGTTGGTTATATTGATTCGTTAGTTAGTACATATTTATAATTAGTATATCTACTTTCATTTTGGCCATTTATGAGTTTAGTTACATAAGAAAGCATTATAATGATTTGACTGCCTTTTTTCTTTTCTATTCTTTTCTCACGTATGACCCCCCAATGAAAATTGTTCATGTATAATATAATCTTCTAGGAAATAATCCTCCCTTTTTACTTCCTATCAAATATATGAGAGGTCATTTTCAGTACAAAGTCTTGAAGTAAACTCCAATCCAATCCAAGTGAAAATGAAATTGACTTTATCAAAATCAACCATTCCACATTTGCTTTGGTCACCTCATACAATTCTCGTAGCTACCTCCGTCAAAGCGGTAACGTCGCTTAACCATCAAGCTTTTTAATTAATCCCTAAGCTAACCAATAAACTAAAATATATCCAATTGAATTCGTGACACATGAACTTTCTGCCTGGCTGATTAGGTTGTAGCTAATTGCTGACGTAAAAGATTTCAATTTTTTATATATTCATTGATACTTTACTTCCGATAAGATAGTTTAATCTGATTATACATGGAAAATACTTTTGGAATGTGAAAGCTGAAAGTATTCGAAACTTCCGAGCAATTAATGTTCTCAGAATGTCCCACAGATACTACTAGACTCGAACTTGTAATACTGGCTAATAACAACAAAAAGTTGTTTGCTTTAAGTCTAGACTAGATAATGTCAAAAGCGATCAATCCTGCGGTGGCTCTTTAAATGAGCAGCATATTATCTGTACGTAAAAGAAAATTTTAAGTTAAATTATATATTTAGTCTTCTATATTTATTTTAATTTTTAATTTGGTCCTCTACGTTTTATTTGTTTTATTTTGGTCCCTTACGTTTCAAACGTTATAATATATTGGTCATTTTTGTCACTAAATACCAATTATCCGTAGGTAAAAGTCTATTTTGAAACGTATAAGAAGACCTATACTGACGGACAATTGACTTTTAGTGACAGAAATGACAAACTTGTTGTTACGTTTGAAACGTAAAGGACCAAAACGAAACAAATAAAATGTAGAGGATCAAATTAAAAACTAAAATAAACATAGAAGACTAATTGTATAATTTAGCCAAAATTTTAATTATGTGCATAAAACCATATGTGGGTTAATCTACGATGGACCAACCACTTTGATAATGGTGTACAGGTGTATTTGAAAATCGTTTTAAATTCGAAAGACAATGCTATTTGAAAGTAGATGTTCACGGTCTTCTTGGTCCACACGGCTGAGACATGGTGACATGATCGATATCAATTCGACAAAAATAGTTGAAAACGAATATAAATTGAGTTTTTAGACATTCATATTTGTTTTCACTTGTTTTTGTCGAATTAGCGTTGACCAGGTCAGTGTCTCGGTCGTGATGACGAGAAGAATCGTGAGCTTCTACTTCTAGGGGCAACGTCGGTCGTTGTTGGAATTCCAAACGATTTTCAAGTATCGGTCCACTATAAATCGTCTATCAAGGTGATCCACCGTAAAACTTGCCAAAAATATAGATGCAAAAATTAGTTTAGATCGCCGATGTGAAATTATGTAATTTGTCAGAACTACTAAATGGATCGCATATCAAAAGGTTAAGGACGAGTTATCCTTTTTTTTCCTTTTTTACTTTATTTAACTTTTGTAAAAGTTTGTATACTTTTTACATGGCATACACACACCTAGGGTTTTTAGTTTTCACACTCTCTCACCTGCCCTCAACTCGCCCCTCCCACCTCGGTCGCCACACGTGCCTTTCCCCTCAGGCGACCATCGCTGCCCCCCATGAACTGGCCACCATGAAGATTTGTCCACCATCTCAAATGCACGACATCACCACCCCACCCAGATCTGTCCACCATCAAACACGCACACATCTTACCAATAGTCGCGACTCACATGAATGCATTCTCACTGACATTCGCAACTTGCGCGATAGAGGCACGGTATCTCACGCGGACGTCAGAGATCCCTCGCACAGATGTACAAACTAGGGTTTTTACTGGTTCATGTTGTGATTTTGATCTGTTAATTGGTTTAATGAGATGTGTTCGTGCGAGTTTACTGGTTCATATTGCGATTTTGATATGTTCTATTGTATTTTTTTGAAATATCGTGGGAGTTCGAGTTTTTGGATTTTTTTTTTTTGGATTATCATGGGTGTTTATAAGTTTCTATCAGTTTTGAGTACTTTATTTTTTCTATGTTTGGCGAACCAACCCGCCAGTCCATTGCGAAGCGGGACAAAATACACAATCCACTTTCAAATTCAACATGTCCCACCCCGTTTTGGGGGAGGGAAGGCAAGTGGCCTGCTTTGTCATCCCTGGATTAAATCATATATTTACAAAGGTGCATATATGCATGATTATAAGTATATATAAAAATATAATATAATTAGCACATTTCGAGGTATCTATATATTTAAAAAAATTAATATTTTTTTAGAATATAGAATAAATATACAATTATTATTATTATTATTATTATTATTATCAACTTTAAGACCGAGTCACTAATAGCTCTTACACTTAATATGGTACTCCCTCTGTTTTCATATATAAACAAAATATAACTATAGCACACCCCTTAAGAAATGTAATTATTCTTATTTAATAGTCTTAAAATAAAATAAAAAAGAATTATAATTCTTAAATTGCCTTTATTGATATTTATTGCATAGAAAATTAAAATTGCAACTCTCTTGGCTTTCTCACCTTGTTTCACTTTGAACACTATGATGAGAAAATCTACTGGCCTTCCTCACATTACTCCTAACAGATGGTGTGCATTACTCCTGCATCTCGAATATGGGAAGGCTTATTGAAGACGTGGAAACCAAAGAGTAGCAAGGGAATAAAGATAGGTAAAAATTAATTAAGGGTAGTTTTGAGTTAACATCATTTAATAGAGTAAAAGTGTTTAACTATTGCTTATATTTTGCAATAACAATTATGGAGATTTTGTTGCTTAAATTTGAAAACGGGAGGAGTATGCATAAATGTATGTACGCACGGAGTTATATTTTAGAATTAATATATTAAACCATACTTGTATTCATTTACTTTTTTATATAACATAAAGTAATTAATCTTGCAATTAAAAGGGATAAGTTAATGGTAAGGTAATATTGACTCATTCAAATAAAAATTCCAATATCCAAAAACAAATTGTCTACTTAAAATGATTAACGCGCACCACCAAAAAACAGACACATAACTATATTGTATATGTAAGTGTACGGTGTCGGAAAGTGCTATACAGCATATGCATAAGTTGGTTAGACGATATACTAATCGTCTTTACTTCTTGTTTTTCATTATGAAAATTGGAAAGGACTACGTTTGGTGGTAATTAAGGAAACATTTGTAAGGAATCCGCGTGTGTTTTTCAACTTTCGGCCATTTGATTCATATTTTTATATTTTTCAAATTTAAAAAATTACTAGTATATTAATTTAACAAGCCAGTGGATCTTAACATTTCAAATTCTAGAAGGCTATATAATGAAAAATTTACAAGCCATGGTTTATTTTTTATAACCATAGGAAAGCAATCAATAATTCACCGCATCTTTCTGTCAAAAAAATAATAATTCACCGCAACTTGCTGTTATAATTTTACATACTAATATGATCATTTTTTTGGTAAAAAAAAAATTGTAGAAAAGGAGACACTATAACAAATTCGCGATTTAACATCGGTAACATAGTGGCGGTTGCTTTCATCCGACGCTATTCTTAAGGACACGCTCTTTCCCGTCGGTTAAAGCCCCAGATTCCCGTCGGTTCATAAACCGACGCCGTATTCGTTTTTGTTTCCCGCAAAGTCATCACTCAATTTCCGTCTTTCTTATTTGCCCCATTCGCGCTAAACTTAGGCTCCAGAATCGCCCTATTTTCCTATTCCCTCTTCCAATTTGCCAAAATGGAGTTCCACCGCCATATTGCGTGAAACTTAGGCTGCAGAATCGCGACCATCGTTGTGTTACGTCACAGTATTGCGCTGCCGTGTTGTGTCGCCATGCCAAAGTCCCGTCGCACAGGGCCATTGTTTGGTAAGCTCTCTCCTTTTCCTCGCCATAAAGTAGCGTCACACATCGTACTTTCCACCAAGACTCACGTTGTCATTCTTCACAGAGGAGTTATGTTCCATCGCTCGCACCTTCGACCAAGACTCACAAAGGAGTTTGGTTCTCTGCTGCTCGCACCTTCGTCTCTTCTTCTTTGATTTGTGAGTCTCGACCTATGAAGCACGGACACCTCTTCATAATGCCGTGTCTACGTGTCCATGTCGTGTCTGACACCGACACTCGTCAGACACCGACACGACACGTGTCCGTCATCCTTTTACGGTGTCACAATTAAAAAATATTTTTTTTTGACTTGGACACCTCTGGACACCACTTGGACACTTCTCAGACACTCTAATCATAACTTTTTTTTAAAAATAAATAAACTTCTTGGAATCTTTTAAATTATTATAGAAGGATTCAAGCTTATCAACTTTGTTTTTAGAAGGTGAATAGATAAATGATTTATCTAGGTGGATGGATCTAGGCGAAAGACTATTACTATATCTTGTTTTAGAATCTTTTTTTGTAATGAAACAAAGTGCTCAATTTAGATGATTTATAAATTTTGCTTCTCAATTTAGATCTTTTATATTTATTATAAATGACGCTTATATTTTATTTTATTTAATTAATTAATATATATATAGCAGTGTCCGTGTCCTGTGTTTTTTATATTAGCGGTGTCTGCGTGTCCGTGTCTGTGTCGTGTCGCGTCGCGGTGTCCGTGTCAGAGTCCGTACTTCATAGGTCTCGACTTCTCATTTCCCCCATTCTATTCTCTCATCCAATGTTTATTTTTCCTTATGTGAATATAATTGGATGGATTGATGTGGTGCTAGTCCTGTTGCGGGAAGCGAAATCAGCTTTTGCTGAGTGTTTTGAGGTGAAATTCATCAATGTCCCCTTTTTTGCCGTTGATTGTGAATTCAACTTGAAAGAAGCTTCTAGAAACATGTTTCGTTTGTGGCTGTAAATACTGAAATCAATCACCCATATTTTTTTTTTTTGAGAATGAGATATCACAAGCCCCATTCCAACTTGTTGATGGCAAACCTGTGGTACTTTTCGTTTTTGCTTGTGTTTTGATTAACCTACAATCGTTGAAAGATCTCATCTTGTGGAATTCTTAGTATTCAGAGATAAAGGTTTTGTGATGTTTTTCAAGTTTTTTTTTCCACCCATAAATATTTACACATGATGCTTCTCCTAGTTTACATTGCTTTAGTTTGGCAGCTGTATGTTTCCTACCTCCTCCAATATGTTTGAAATAGTGTATGTTTGTTCAGTGTTTTAAATTTAAGTATTGCTTGTTGTCACAAATCTGTTTGGTGCATTATCTTGATTGCTGGTCTCTTTCCAACTACTAGGGTACATTAATTTTGAAATGTTTGACTCAAGAAAATTACTGATGCTTTTTTTATCCTTTATTTGCCCAATAATTTACATGTTGACTCAACTTACACACTAGCTACAAATATCCTTAGGTTAAAGGCAATCTAATTAAAGTTTCTATTTTTTCCCTGACTGCTTAGCTAATCATTATTCAAGTTTTTTTTTTATCCTAGGAGTGTGGTTGCTTCAAATTAGATCGTATGTTTGAGTGATTTATTTTTATTGAAACCAGTTTTCAAATTGGAGCTTAAATATGTTAAAAGGAAACATGAAGGATTTGGTTTTTCTGCTGATCTCATATGTGTGTGAGATTATTGTGACAACAAAAAGTTATTTAGTTTATTTATTGGCTTGAAATGCATGATATCAATGTTTTCTTCTTCATTTCAATGCTGAGTTTGTATTCTCTCCCTTTTCCCTCTCTCACATTCTTCCTTATTTTGGAGCATAGACTAGATCTCTTTTGTACCCACTCACTCCCCTTTTTTTATTTTTGGGAATTACTGGGTTTAATTATGTATGTGGGTTTTGTCAAGCAATGGAAATAAAAGGGAATGTAGTCCGATGACAATATACTTGGTCCAATGACATAGATCCCCTGCTTCATTGAAGATCACTGTGTTTACTCAAGGCCTTAATTTATGGCCCTATTTAAACAGTCATTTTGCTATAATTACAAGACTTTATAATCATGATCAGTAGAATCTTACTTTTTTTTTTCTTTTTGCCGTTCGAGAAAGCAACATCAAATAATTTGGTATTCCCACGGTTTCAGTATCGATCATACAAGCATACACGACCTGCATTTTTTTTAATGAGTTGTGTTGTTGTTGTAGCGAAAGACGTGGTGTTGAAATTGAGGTTGCATTTGACGAAGAACAAGCTTTTGGTTTCAGTTGCTGCTGGAGTCAAGTTGAAAGATCTTCAGGTAACTGAACGCAATAATTTTTTTCCCTTCATTTCTGCATCTTGTTGAGTGTTATTAGGAGTATAATTTGAGTGGAAACAGAAGGAAATAAAAGTTTGGGTCAAAATGCTTTTGAGTTTTGAATCGTTCAACTCTGTCAACTGACCAAATCTTTAGCTTGATCTTCACCCCTGCTCTTTACTGATAAATCTAACTATACGCTCTTCCTTACTAATGCTATTTCAAATACGTTAGACTAACTATTTTGTTTTTACTATTGCAGCAACAACAAAGTGCTGGTGGTCAGTCCCCATCATCAGTTGACAATACTCAGCCATGACGAGATTGTTTTGTTATTATTATACTTGGCACCACTTTTGAAATTGTAATGTTCGAGCGCTACTTTTGAAATTGTTATGTTATTAACAAGAGCTACTTTATAGAGCTATTGTTATTATTCTGTTAGAACTACTTTTGAGAGCTACTTTAAAGATATATTGTTATTATTTTGTTGGAGCTATTTTAATTTTGAGAGCTATTATTACCTTCTACATCTACTTTTATGTTATCAACAAGATTGTTATATTATTATTTTGTAATTATATTATCCTTGATCAACACCCGTCATATCATATTATAAAGTTGTAGTTTCTTTGTTATGTAATTTCTTTGAGTTACAAAAAAAAATGTGTATTTGTGCAATCATAAACAAGTAGCTTAGAATACATTAACCAGAATTTAAAAATAAAAAAAATGAAAAGTCCATATAGCGGCGATTCACAACCGCCACCAAATGAAACTTTTAATAAAAAATAATTTAAATAAAAATTCTCGTTTTGTGGCGGTTAAAACTGCCATTAAATAAATATAACTAAAAATTCTCATTTTGCGGCGGTTACAACCGCCTTTAAATAAAAATAATTAAAAATTCTCATTTTGTGATTGATGGTGGTTATAACCGACGTCATTCCTATTTCTGGCAGTTAAAAAACACCAACGCGAAGTAGTTTAGCGTCGCCAGATTTACCGGCGGTTTAGGACCCGACAGAAATAGGAATAGCGGCGGTTGAAACCGATGCTAAACCACAGTTTTAACCGACGCGAAATCCCGATTTTCTTGTAATGAGACATGCACCGTCAGTGGAAATCAGTTTTACACTGACATCCAATGAGAGCTCACCATTGAACAGTTATTTTTAAGATATATTTATTACAATGGGGGACATGGCAAAATAATGGACTCTTATTGGTTGTTAGTATAAAACTGATTTACACTGACTGTGCATGTCCATTAAACTCATATCTAAATAGTTTTTTAAGCAGTAAATGCATCTTGAATAATAAAATGTGAAGTTACTAAAATTATAATAAGAGTTGTATTTTGGATTACCAACGTCATATTAGTTTTTCTCTTCTCTTGTATTGTTGTTCTTTCCCTCTCTTATTGATGAGAACAGAACAGAACCATGAACACAGAGTGTGGAAGCTTTTCTGTATATTGATATTATTCAATCAATTGAATACAAAACAGAGTACATAGAGTTTATATAATTGCAAACCCTAGAAACCGATCGAAGGCAAGGATTTGTGAACAAAGATCGCAATGTGCAAGAGTGTGAGAAAGAATTCAGAGAAAAAGATCCAGAAACTGAGAAACATACACTCGCATGGAGAAGATGAAGAACGCAGGTGAAGAAAGCGGAAGCAATTCGTGAATGATACCATGATGAGAACAAAACAGAACCATGAACACAGAGTGTGGAAGCTTTTTTGTATATTGATATTATTCAATCAACTGAATACAAAACAGAGTACATAGAGTTTATATACAAACCTCAACTAACTTAACTAACCTAGAGTTAATGTCAACTACAGTTAAATAATGTTAACTGTGGTTAATTAAAATTAAAAAATTTGAAACTAACTGACTGAAACCTAACAGTAGTTAGTTAATCTCTTTTTCAATTTGCTGATTTCAGTTTCGCCTGGTTTTCGTGCGAGAAGTGTCCGTACTATAAAGCATTGTTGTTTAGAGGAGTGCTATCAACACACTCTCTAACACTCTTTTCCCAACACTCACTCTCTTATTGGTTGAAATTCAAATAGATTCCACTAAATCCCACATAAATTGGTGGGACTCAAATGAATTTCAACTAATAAGAGAGAATGTATTGAAAAAAGAGTGTTAAAGAATGTGTCCCTAACATTTCTCTTGTTGTTTAATATAATACGAAATTGAATGAATGTGTGAAAGCAAAGAAAAAATAACATTGTTATTTAATACAAAATTGTTACTCCCTCTGCCTCATTATAAATGTCACATTAGGAAGTCTCACATATATTAAGGAAAAGCTATAAATGAATGAAAGAGTGTAACAATTTTAAAAAAAAAATCTTATCAACCATTGGGTATTAACAATTGTCATAAATGCATAATAGAGTATAATAATTTAGGAGTAATGTACTCATTATTAATTTAAGGGTAAAACTGGAAAAAAAAGTAATTAATAATATATTGAAAACCTAATATGATATTTATTTTGGGACTAATTTTTTTTTTTTTACAAATGTGACACTTATAATGGGACGGAGGGAGTAATGTAATGTCGATGCAGGTTTCCACAAAAACTTAGGTGTCGCGAGTATAGGGTATTATTTGATGGATGATGCTTGTAATTTTATTTGTGAAGGCACACACAACATGGTTCAGCCCAGTTTTATTTGTTTGTGTGGCAAAATCGATTAGTTTACCTTTTGTGCTTCAACGGGTTCGAGATGTAGGTATTCAAAATGTTATTTTTGAGCTTTATTCTCAAATTGTTGTTGATGCCTTAAAGCACTCTTTAGATGTCTCTGAGTTTGGGTCTATTATTAGTTGTTGTGGGTAGAGTCACAAAAGCAGTGCCGCCTACCAACTAGCAAATTACGAACCTGGGCCAGACGGCCACCACTTTCATACTGGGCTGCACATTATCAGGCCCAACCCAGCCCAGTATCGGGCCGACGGGCCAACGGGCCAAAATATCTTAAGTTTTTTTGAGTTAGCAATTAAAATAAATACCATATTTCATTGAGCTGGAATTCAACCATAATTTACATCCATAAACAGACTTGGTACCAACCAAAAAGACAATAGGTGTCTTCAGCAAAACAAACTTGGTCCTAACAAACTTGGAATTCAAAAAAAAAAAACCATAATGGTTGTCTTCATCCCTAAACAAACTTGGAATTCAACTAAAATAAACAAACTTAGAATTCGACTGTCTTCATCCGTAAACAGTCTTCATCCTAACAAAATAAATAACAAGTGCAACTTTAAATAACAAAATAAATAACTAAGTCCCTTGACTAGTTGGTTCTTCTGACAACTTTGTCCCCTCTACATCAGGCACATCTGAAATTCATAATACAAGAGAAGTCAATAATTAAAAAGTAAATGCAAATTGCAAGTAAAAAGAAGGATTATTAATTGCAACTTACCACAAGGTCCAACTTCTTTAAAACCATGCAACCAGTTGCGCGTACAGATGAGGGCTTGCACAATTTCAGGGAGTAAACAATTTCTATACTTATGCAAGATACGACCTCCAATGCTAAATGTAGATTTAGAGGCCACTGTTGTGATTGGAATGGAACGCTTAGAATGTCACAAGCCATAATTGCAAGTTGAGGGAATCAGTCCTTATTTAACTTCCAATATTGGAGCATATCTACATCATTTCCAACAAGGCATTCTTCACCCAAGTATATTTCAAGTTGAGACTTGCCATCATTTGAAGTCTTTGCTCTCCTTTCTTGATGGTATGCCTAGAATTAGACATGCAAAACTAGATTCAGAATTGAATAGAGAAATAAAATAATGTAATGAATATAAACTATGTTACTCAAACAAACTTACCTCAATAATGGATGACTTGCACAATGGATGAGCAAATGAGTGAGAATGAGTGTCTCTTGATGAACTAGCTAAAGATGAGCTTGATGCAACCATGTTGTTTGTATATTCATCAAAGAGATCATACAAACCATTCTTCACCCTCTCTACCTTCTCTTGATAATCATCTGGATAAAGTCTCCTAAAACAAAAACTAAAAAAAATCCAACTTTGATGTTGGGTCAAGAACACACCCAAGTGCAAGAGTGACTGAATATTGACCCCATTACTTATCAAATCTGTCCTTCATACTCTTAGCCATAGTTTTAATCACAAGATCTTTACAATTCAAATTTTCATTCAGTTCCATCTCTATAATTGCAACTTGCATGAAGTATAAGTTTGAGGTTGGGCAAGATGAACCAGCTGATATTAGGTTAGTAATATTATAAAATGGGGCCAAGAAAGCACATTTACAATGTAGATGCCCACAAGCCTTACATTTACAATGTAGCACTCCCTTAATTAACCCTACCTTTTCAAAATAATTCCAAACCTCAGAGGCATTATGTCTAACTTTCTTAACCTCTTTCTCTTTGTTATCATTTGTACTCTTATTCCTATTCTTGTTAGCAGTAGTACTAAGAGCACTGGGAATAGGATGAACAATAGAATCATCTAAAATCTCCAAATCACTATCAATATCCAATACCACATCCTCCAAAATTGGGTCCATATTTATGACTGCAAAAACATATAAAACAGTTTCTCAAAACAAAAATAAAAAACGGCATGCAAATGGCTATATTTTTAAATTAAAAAAAATGAAAGGTACAGAGAAGAAAGAGTTTAATAGAGAAGCAACAGACAAGCTCAACAGACAAAAACAACAGACAAGCACAAACACAAACAAGAAAGAGTTTGACAGAGAAGAAAGAAAAGAAAAATGAAGAGAGGTTGTCTTTATCAAAATGGAGCACGTAAAGAGAGGAGGGAAGGTACCTAAAGAGTGGCAGGGAAAACGGAGCACTGGTGGCGAGTCACGAGAGCGTGCGAGTGCGAGTTCGAGTCTGAGAGAGAGAGAGAGAGAGGAGTCCGAGTTCGAGTCACAAGATAGCTGCGTTCGTTCGAGAGCAGTCACGAGAGTGCTGCGCAGCTGCGCAGGAAGGAAGAATGAAAATTAGGATTGGGGAGAGAGCTGCGTTCGTTTTTCTCCTCTCTCATCGTCGAGCCTTTCTAATTTCTATTTTTGGTCAGAATGAAAATTAGGGTTGGGGGAAGAGAGTTTTTTCGTTCTTCTCCTCTCTCAAGTCATGGTTATGACTTTTTTTTTTTGGTCAGAAATTATGAGCCTTTCTATTTCCTATTGGGCTGCGCTGCGAGATAGACTAGGCCTTGGCCTCTGTGTTGGTTTTTCTTTTCTCTTTATCTATGTATTTCACCCCAAAAAAAATGTTATTCATTATTTTAATTAACCGGGCCAGCCCGAAAACCACCGAGCCAGCCCAGCCCGTATCTAGTTACTTGTTCGGGCTAAATGGGTCGGGCAAAAAATGCACCACTTTTTTGGGCCTCTATTTATGAAGTCCAGCCCAATCTAAAATGCGGGCCAAGCGGGCTGGCCCATTGGGCTGGGCCAAAATTGACAGCTCTAGTTGTGGGGACCTTCTTACTGGGAGTTTAAACTCTTCGAGGGAGTTTTCTCGGTGATAAGCAAATATGGTTGCTCACACGCTTGTAAGGGAGGCCATTAGTTTGGCTAGTTGTCATAGTTCTGATTCTATGTCTTTTTGTATTGTTAGGGATGGGTACCCTCTGGGTAGGGTATTATAGTACTCGTCCTCATATTCGCGTTCGAAAAAATTATCCTTATCTTTGTGGGTAGCAACTTTAGCACCCTTACTCATACCCTCTGGTTACCTAAGTACCCGTACACGCACTCGTTACATGCATTTTAACTGCGAAAAAGGTAATATATAACGAAAAGAACATTATGATAATTAAAAAATAATTCAAAGATCTTTTAAATCTACTCATCAAAATAAAACATTACAATTCAAAGCAAGTATTAACTAAATAAAAACATTCAAGACATAAAAAACGAGTAAATATCACAACAAAGAAAATATAGATTTTGTTAGGTTTAGAAAGTTTAGAATTTTTAGATTAATTTTGTTTTTGAAAATTTGTATCATAGTTGAAATTATATATATTAGTAATATAAATAAATAAATAATTATGTTATATATATAGGCGGGTACTATATATTACCCGCACCCATATCCATTTAAATTTGCAGGTAAATTACCTATACGGAACCACTTGTACCCATAATGCTGGTAATTACCCTATCTTTCGTGGATAATTTTTGCGGGTGTATTGTCATGTCTATGTATTGCAAACTTTATTTTTATGAAATTTTATGAGTTTGTTTCCGTAAAAAAAAAACAAAATTTTTAATATAAAAAAGTCACAAAAATTAAAAGAATTAATCGTGATTCTAGTAGGAAGAGGAAATGGAACCATCCTTGGCGGAAAATGGTGGCATTAGTTTTAAAACTTGGAGATCAGTGCCTATATCATATTTAATGATCATATTTTATCCTGATCTTTTGATTACATGTAACAACAAACAAAAAGCGTAATTGTTACTAAATTAAAACTGTAGAAACTATTTTGGTTTTCTTGAGAAAAAAAGAGAGTAATCCCACATAGTACTACTATAAGTTTACATGAATTAATTATATTCACATTATTTACAAAATCAATCATGATAAGGTTTATAAAAAAAATAACCATGATAAGAATAATATAAAACCAAAACAAATCTTTAACGGCTATTACATTTTGAAACGAATTCGTGGACGATTGTGAAGCCTTAAAATTTGATAGAAGTGCAACACGTCTCAACTTGAACCACAGGGGAAAAAATTATTAAAGTGACAATCCATATGATCAAAAAATATTGATTTAATATATAACACTCCTAAACACAACGAAAACCTAATCCTCTATCTCCTCAGTCCTCTCAAAGCTCTGTTCATACCAGTGACATCATGCACATTTTCAATTAGCACCTGTAAGTCAAACTAGGAAGAAAGAGAAGCCATTTTTGTGTTCTTAGCTGTGTTCTTAAAAAAATAAAAAGTACTGTAAATAATTTCAGAATGAATTTTACATATGTAAATCCATATTCAGAATTATTTTAAAAATGATTAAAATAATAAATAAAATTTAATGAAGGTATTATTAATGAGATACGGATGTTTCGAAATATTAAAAAAAATGATAGCAGATGGACAAGACATTGTCACTTCCAACTGTCATATTACAGATCTCCATGCATCGCGTGGGGGAGGAGTACATCAATGCGCACGTGTCACGCTTAAGGTGGACCACGAGACGCTGCTCAACATTTCTCGTACCACAGTACCGTTTCTCCAGACCAGCAAATCTCTTCGCCAGTTGCTAGTTGCTGGCCCTAATTTCTACGACTAACGAGTTTTCTTTTTCGTTTAACTATCGTTTAAATATGTGGATATCCACGTGTTTTCCTTTTACCCAGTATGATGAAGTGGGATTGTTATTATTATTTTTATAAAATACACACCGTTTTAAAATATAAACAAAAGTTAAAATATATTTAAACTAATAATATTTGAGAGTGTATGTATGTACTAGTATGAGAGAAAATGGGATATGTATGCAAGTGTAAACCAGTTTAATGAGAACTAAGTAGGGTAACGGGAGAATATAGTGAACTCTTATTAAAAGTCAGTATAAAAATATTTTACACTCATGATACATTTCCATTAAACTCTTAAATTTTTTTTTTATCATAATAATAACAGATAAATAGTTGATAATGGGTAAGCTAGCGGATAGCGGATAGACTTAAGTAGAAAGTTGATAGCCGATAAGCTAGCAGATTGAATTTAAAGTGTTTGATAAAATTAGCGGTTGAACTAACTGATAAACAATTTTTTATTTCATTCGGTAGAGGATAAACAGAGAATTTAATTAAAATAATAAGATAAAAAAAAAAGAGAAAATGATACACTTTAGACTATAAGCAGCTAGTGTTCGGAAAAATACGTATAAACTAGTGAAAAATAAATAAGGCAGTATTCTCTTCGGTCTAAATTATAAGAGATAAATGGGTCCAATTTTTTGGTCTAAAATATAAAAAATAAACATCAATTTTTACATATATTAAATACTAATTTCTAATTATGTCCTTATTTAAGTTAGTAAAATTTTTGTAGATTAAGTATAATTAATTATTATTTACTATTTATAAATGGGGTATATTTGGAAAAAAAAGTTAAATTTTTAAAAATATTAATTTTAAAGCAGTTTTTTAGTTAGTATAAATTAAAATTTTATTTCTTATAATATATATTAAAAGAAAGAAATGGTTACCAATCACCTACCGCGAGTTATTCGCTATAGGTAAGCTATTTTGAGAAGGTGAATAAGAAGAAGAAATGAACGAGTATGGTATCGGCCACCAAACCAAAACGGTGTGAATTAAATAATGCCAGCTGGTCTGTAAAGTGTGGGGGATTTTTCTTATTTTAATCTTGGTCTCTTCAATTCAGATTCAATGGTCACTCACTGGTTAGTGTCTACTGCCTAATGTGAACGCTGAAATGAAACGGAAAAGGACACACAAAAAAAAAAAGAGAGGGGGAAAGCGCAACGCGCAAACCAAAGAAGGGGAACCAAAAGGCTAAGAAGCACCGACTCAAACGCTGCTAAGGGAGTTTCTGTTTTGACCGTACGGGAAAGTGCTGTGGAACAAGTCGTAAGCCAACCCAAATTCCAAACACCATGACATAGTACGCAAAAGTCAAACTCTAGCCACCCCATTTATTAATTCATGTGTTGACGTTTGCTGGATTTGCTTTGCTTTTTCTTTCGATTCTCTTCTCTAAGTTATGGTATTTTTATCTTCGACCGCCAAACCATGCACTTCTGCTTTTATCTACTTATGTACCTTGAGTGGTGCGTATTTAGGGCTACTTTGGAATGATTTATGTTTGAACATATATACTGATTCACTCTTTATGGAATGAAATATTCTACTCGTCCCATTATAAGTGTCATATTAAGAAATTTACAAGTAAATAAAGAGAAGCTATAAATAAATAAAAGAGTACAATAATTTTATAAAATTTGGACCAAAACTTGTATTTTTTTTTCTTATAATTAAGTTTGGAGTAGTATTGGGTACTAACAATTCTCATAAATACATACTCCCCCCTTTTCAAAACTTTGGGTGTTTTACCTTTTTATTTTTGTCACAAAACATTTGTTGTTTTAGAAATTCAAAGCATAATTAAATATTTTTTTCCATTATACCCTTAAATTAATAGCATACATCAATTGTTATTTATTTTTACTATGTACCTTTAGTGAAATATTAGTAATTTTCAATAGATTTTGCATTAAAAAGTGATATATTTATTAAGGACATTTTAGTCAAATTTTGTCTAAATTAATTATTTCTTAGTCTGTGCGCCAAAACCTTAAACAACCAAAGTTTTGGGACCGAGTAGTGGAGTTTAATGACTTGAGAATGATGTATTCATTATTAATTTGAGGGTAAAACTGAAAAAAAAAATTAATATTATATTGAAAACCTAACAGAACACTTATTTTGAGACTATTTTTTTTTAAATGTGACACTTATAATGGGACGGATAGAATATAAGAAAAAAACATTCAATATTTTTTGGTCTAAAATATAAGCAAATCTAACTAATTTAATATCATTTAATGCTACCATTCATATTTTCCAATAACTCATTTTATTTCCGGTTGCCATAGAAAATTAAATAAAAGGAAAGTGCACTTTAGGAAATGCAAATAATTTTATGATTACATCAAAAAAATTAAATGAAATTAACTACTATTCTTAATTAACGTGAATTTGATTATTTTTTCTTATATTTCATTCCAAAATATTAAGTACTTGTCAAGTGTTTGAAATAGTTTAAGGAAATAGTGCTCATAACTTGTTTTTAGTTTATTTTAATAAGCTCTCCATGATAGTTAATAAAAATAGCTTACGACTTATATTGAAAACAATTTCACATAACCACTAATTATATGATAAGTATTTATCTAATAAGTATTTAATTAATTTATCTTTTATGGCAAAATTTAATGACGTCTATATAAAAATTTTGTATTTATTTTTTTATAACAAAATTACAAATTTTAATGGGTTTATGTTTATACAATGTCTAAGAAATTTAAAAATAGAAGTTTCACATAAATATGTATAAAATTTTATATGAAGAGATATATATAGTTTTTATGGGAGGTCATAAGACCAGATTATATATAGCACTACACTGGCCAGGGTACCAGAGCCCAAACAGTCATGCAATAACAGACGGGAACAACACACGGGGATGAGGGAGTACAAACAAACCCAAATCATAAGAGTGTCCATAAGAAGCCGGTCAGTCAGCTAGGAAATTCCCTTCACGCATCACATGAGTGACTTTCATCTCCCATTGCCAATTCAGTAATTTTCACAACCTCCGGTCCTGTATATAACGAACATAGGATAAAATTATAAGAACCAGAGGTATATTGGAATGGGTAAATCTCATATAGTGATATCATATTTTTAAAATTTTCCAAAATTACCCCTTATAATAAATGTGAGAGAGAGAGATAATTAATGACAAGTTGGCAAATATTGTAAATTGGTCTCATAGTAAATAAGGGCAAATATGAAAAGTGTAATTAATGTGCTTGAAAATGAGAGTTTGTTTCTTATATTTAGAACCAAGAAAAAGACTCTTTTTGTTTCCTATAAATAGGACCAGAGATAGTATTATTTTTATAACATTGTCTATAAATTATCAGAACTCATCGCACACTCTTTTCACCTAACTAGAGTAATGTTTAATTAAAAAATAAGGATATTTTGATAAAAAATAATAATTAATGCATGTGGGAATTTGAACGGAGTTTTGTAAAAGTTTGACATATAAAGAGACACAAGTAGTACTATGTAAACGATATTTATAACATGTGCAATCTTGCATATGAGATTGCACATGTTGTTCAATAAAAAAAATTGCACATGATAAGCCTTAAATATTAAATTTATCCCTTATTAATTATTCGTGTTTCTATTTTATGGGAAGAGAGAAATTATAGAGAGGTGGGTCCATAAAATAAATAAGAAAATGAGTATTTAATAAGGTTTAACATGTGTAAAGTTGCACATGTTAATAAAATCCTTATATATAATCATATTAAATAGTAGCTCTTTGCAAAAAGCAAACACGAGTAGAGCAGTGCATATGGGAAGAGGCTCGTGGGTCACCCATTTAACCCGTAGCTCGTGTGGGCCGGACCCTAAAATATGAGGTTCATTTGGTTGTAGACCTTTTTAGCCCGTACTGTTTAGCCCACAGTTTAGCTGAATTTTACCCACGAGCTTGTGGGCCAACACACAGGCTTTTTAATCTATGATTTTTTTTTTGTTGCATTTATCCCTTTTAATCATCATTTGGTTGTTGTTTTGAAATTCAAGGAGGTCTTCTTGAACTCATTTTGAAGTATTTTTTTTGTTACAACCGAAAAAAGAAAGAGAAAAAAGAGACACAAAGGAAAAACTACAGTCTCACAAAAGAAATGCCTAAAGCATCTGCTAAAAGCGAGCTATGCATCCCTGCAGGAGGATCCTGTAACACTATGAAGGGCTCACTACTTCTGGCTCCGAGTTTAGCAAGGAAGTCAGCACGTTGATTTCCTTTTCTTAAAGAATGATGAAGCTGGACATCCCAATCTCTTTGAAGCATAAGTCTAATGATAGCAATCTATTACCAAATTGATGGTAATTATAGTCAGCGTCCTGAACCAGCTTTAAAGTATTGAAAGAGCCTGTGTAACACATAATCTTCCTGAAACCCAGCTCCCAACACAAGGAGATGCCATAGAATAACGCCATCAACTCTGCATGCAGAATATTAGATAATCTCACAGAACCATAAAAACCTCTAATGAAAACTCCATCGTGATCCCGAATAAGACCATCAAAGCCCGCTAAACCAGGATTAATGAGAGCACTACCATCCCCATTAAGAGCAAACCACTCCATATCCGGCCTTCTCCAAGACACCTCCCTAGGAGCATGATGCTGCATAGGGGAATGGGTGGAAGCATGAAAGGCCATGGAAGTATCATGATGTAAAGCTGTGATCCGGGCAACAAGCATGAAGGGAGTAGAAGTATCATTATCAAAGACCAACCTGTTTGGTGTATAAAAAGTTGTGTTTTATCATTATTTTAAAAATATGTATATAATATTCTTTGAAATTATATATTTTCAGTTCATTTTTATTGTTTTTTCAGATTTTTAAATTTGTTTTGTATTTTATTTATGGGCCGCGAGCCGGCTCGTTAGCCTGTATGCTAAGCGATGCGGAAACAAACCTATAAAAACGAGACTATTCATGTTGTGGTTTGGGTCAGCCCGACCATTTTAGTTTCGAGCTATTGTGGGCCAGGCCTAAACAGACGGGCTGACACGTATGCCTAGTTCTAGACACAATATGAATAATGGACGGTTGTTTTTATGAAGAGATGAGACTTTTTTAGATTTTTTTTATAAATAAAAGTTTATGTGAGTTGAATTCCTCTTTTGAGTACCTTTAATGATAACAAGAGAAACATAGCGTCATTTCCATTTTTAAAATGCTTCGAGATTTGATGTAATATACGACAAAATAATTTTAGAATGGAATGTCGGACTGTCGGTAGTTGGTTTTTTTGGTCAGTTAATAGAAATAGTAAATAATAAACACACATACGTTTAAATGACAATATCTGGGTTTGAATCTCGATCCTAACGTCTCTATATCTATATCGCTGAAATTGTCAAAATAATCAACACTAGTGTACAGTGGCCGTAGTTGTTTGATCTCAACTCAAGTAAAACAAAACTAAAGAAGAATAGTAACGGCGGCAGGTAAAGGCAAGAAAAATTTATTAATTGATAATACGCAGATTACGTCTTTGCCAGTTGGCAATATAAGGTGTGTTTGTGCTGCGGTAACCACAAAATATTGAGTTTCTGCACGATATTTTTATTATTAATTATTAATTAAAACTATCATAATTTGTATCTATCATCTGTATGTACATAATAAACTTGCTTATTAGAAAACAAATAAACCAATTTATGATTTACAAATTTAATAACTTATCTTATTAAAAAACTACACCAAAAAATAGATAATAGTTACTTTTTTTTCATTCATCATCACTATAATATAGAGAATGGCAGTGATATTTGCCCGTTATACTAATTTGTTTTTCTAATTATATATGCCCAATACTTAATTTTAACATTAAAAATTATGGTTTATAGCTAGAGGCAAGTAACGTATTAAACACATAAATTGATGGGTGATGTAGCTATCGTTTTCGTCTAATGCATGCCGCCACGGCCACCCTCCCAATAATAACAAGAAAATTTTCTCGCAGATATGATGTTGATGGGAAGGACATGCAGGTGATCAATCAAATTCAAAACTCAAAAGTTAGAGACATATGATTAAAGGTCGTTCGGAAAAGACAGATTTCCCACTCGCCTGCTCTCTCAACCATCACCCACAAACGGATTGCATCTGAGGGGTCACTGTAAATAGCAACAACAAATACAAACCGTCGCTGCTATTCCTTTTATAAATACTCCATACGGACTTAATTATAAACAACAAATAATTTTCACACTTATTAGAAATAATAGTTAACTACATTTAGTTTTATTAATTTCATGTAAAAAAATAAATACACTTACTACTAAACTATCTTTAATCATAATAATTCTCTCACAACACTAATGAATTAAATTAAGGGTACTTTTGGAATAATAACATTAAATATGGGTAGATTAGTTGACATTTGCTTATATTTGAGTTCACCAAATTTAAACTTTTTCCCCTTATAATCGAGTCCAAAGGGAGCAATTATTAGATGATTAAGGCTTTGTTTAGTAAAAAGTAAATGATAGCAGATGAGCTAACGGATAGCAGAAGAGCTTATAGCGGATATAAGTTAGCAGACTGAATATAAAGAGTTTGATAAAAATTAGCGGTTAAACTAACTGATAAATAAAAAACCACATAAAAGAGCATTTTAATAAATGAAAGAAAGAACGTAAGAGTTAATAATTTTTTACTTCATTTAATAGAGGATAAACGACAAATTTAATTAAAATAATAAGAGTAAAAATGAGAGAAAAATGATACATTATAAGCTATAAGCTCAAACGCTACTTTAAGTAGCAATTGGAAAAATGCTATAAACTAGTGAAAAAAATACTATAAGCTAATAGTTACCAAAAACCTACTAAAAGCTTATCTGATATTAGCTATCCATCATAAGTTAGCGGTTTGGTCTTACCACTAATGATAAATTAGTGATTATAAAAGACCATTAATAGTATCTCTTTTTTATTGCTGACCTACAAACAATTTCAAGTGTTTTCCTGTCTCCGTTCATTTTAGAATTCATTACAACACCCGTTTCATTTTGTTTGACGTTTTAGCAAAATATTAGTGTATTATTTTGATTGTCATTTTACAATATTAATGAAGTATTAATTATTTTGTTCTTATTATAACCTTAACCATTTTTAATGTATTTTTTTATCATCGTGTTTTTCCTTTTTCAATTCTTGTAATTAATATAAGGACAAAACTTAGATCAAGTTTCAACTATCAAGTTCGTCATGTTTTTAACTGAGAAAAACAAAAAAACTGTTGCTAACTGCCATACCATGTTTCAAGAAGTAGACAAGGCCAAACTGTTTCATGAGTATCTGTGTGTATTTAATAAAGAACAAGACGAACTTGATAATTGGAACTTAATATAAGGTTTGTCCTTAATATAATAGATAAAGAGTATATTAGAAAATTCTATTATATTTTTTATGAAATCTAAACTATTAATTACATATTTTAATTATTGTGCAAAATCTTTAACGTCAATTAAAATTGGACAGATGGAGTATTTGCTAAAATTTCAGATAGCACAAAATATAATTCTATAATTATAATACTCAAATGAAATAACTTCTTTTGTAAAAGGCACCTAAACCATTTTAAGATAATTGCATATACTTTAATATTTAGTGAAAAAATATTACACAATATAAAGGATATTATGATAAAATTTATATTATTTTGGCTTATACTATGTATTGATCACAAATAATATATAAAATGGAAAATTGTACCGTGACTCAATATGCTTGAACAATGTGTTTGCAATATGCAAACTCCTTGACGTACAATTTCAATGTCCAAAAAAGTTGATGAGGTATTCTCTAATCACGAACAAATCGGTCCTGGTTATACATAGGGATGTATCTAACTCTACGATCATGTTTGGAAGAAAATGTTGCATAATGAGGAGTCATCTTGGTTTATTTTTGTCTGATTGCTCCCAATTGTCAAACACCCTTTCAATATCCTTTTGCTTTGACATCCATGCTTTCCAATACAAAGTGGTGTAGCCATAGTTACTTGTAATCAGCAAAGACATTGTGGTCTTAGCGTGAATTCTTTACTTCAAGGCATCAAATGTGATGTTTTCCTTAAACCTAAACAATTCATCAAGCTTGACCATTCGTTGTAATTTGACTATTGTAATAAATAAAAACAAATGTAGATGGAGCTCCTGTTCGTAAGGGATGATATGGATTGAGTGAAGGGTTTTGTGTGAAAACATTGAGGAATGTATACTTGTGAATGTTTCTGAAGTGGGGTGTTTGAGAACACTTCTATTTATAGACGAGATGAACGATTTTGATTGCACCGACGATTTGAATGGTTGCAATTGCACCGAGCAAATGAATGGCTACAATTAGTGCGTCAAGATTCCAACTATTCACGCGCTAGTGTGTCAGTGGCCACGAAATGCACTGACATTGTCCGGCTGACCCATGTGTCGGTAATTGCTTTGGTAGAAAGGTTGAGACTCGAAACACACATTTCATCTTCCACGCATTGAATACACAATAACTCTGGAAGATGTTATGCTCCAACTAGGATTTTCGATGAATGGCTTACTGGTTATTGAACCAAGTTTTTTTGACTGGGAATAATATTGTCACACACTTTAGGGTGTGGTTCCTTTTGAGGATTAGATGAAAGGTTCGACAAACAAAGACAAAATGGTTACAAGAAATTTTTGCCACTCTTCTGCCTGAAGTACAAAGTTCTAGATACCTATCTATTTTTTTAGCATACATTTTATACTTGATCGGGGGGTCTTGATGCTTGACAAATTAAGTAGCAGTCACTTGATGTATCTACCTTTATTGGTAGATTTTGAGCGTGTTGGACGTACAGTCGGGGTTTCGCATGTTTAACAACTTCATATAGAGAAATATGTCCTACAATGCTACCAAATGCACACGCTGTGGGTGGATGTGTACAACTATTACAATCTTGGGCATGTTATCACCCATTGTTCAAAGCACCACAGGTCTGAGGCCAACGTGTCCACTTGCACAACAGTAATCAAAAACTTCAGACTCGAGTGTATTTACATATCTTCTAGTTACATCTACGTAAAAATGTCTTTTACTAGATGGAGTGGCAGGGCCCTACAATATACTTAAACTCCTCATGATGATATTATCAGATACATATCATGTGTATATCAAATGCAAAAATGTCATCATTAAATATACTTACTGCTACTTTATGTATCGTGTATTGTCACTAACCATGCTTAGTTTTCCAGTTTGTATGGATGCCATATAGAGAACTTCTACCTACCACAAGATGCATTATGGGTTGCCAAAATATGGAGTCCCGTACCGTTTTGATCTGTTTCTCAATTATAAAATGACATCAAACATACAGGGTCAAGCTCCAACTTGGACTAGTGCAAGAACTACCAAAACCGCCACTAAATCTAGATAATGTCCACAAGGCTGAAATGAGAGGAAATCATTAAATCATTATAGTAAAAAAACATGATTAACGACTCCAATTTTGGAGGGCACGTTGAGATCACATTTTAACTAGTCAACCTATTCAGGGTAATGTTTTGCCAACCCAAGAATTAATATATGACATGGTTTCTTCAAAATTCAATACCTTACTTACCCATGAGGTGGACGTCACCCGAATGTTAGCCACACAACACGTGCAATACAACAATTGCCTACATAACAACATGCATTTTGTTCTGTACCTTGACAATCCAAACAATCCAGCCCCTAGTTGCTGAGACCATGCAACATGAAAACCTTGAACAGTCTTGTCATTCATTTGCTTACATTCCGTCACATGCAACAAGAGGGTTGTGAACATTTTGACCTTCATCGACACCCTTTTGCATCCATTGAAGATGTTTTTTTTAGGAATTTTATTTGCCATATTCGACTAATGCTTATTTGCAAAATATGTACTCATTTGGCACTCCATCATTTCCTTAGCTAGAGATTGCTAGTTCTTCAACACCATATATCTGCGAATTTAAAAATGATTAGTTGTTGCCTCACACAAATTCTAATTTAAATGAGACTATTAGCCACGAGTCAGTGATCAAGTGTAACAAAGACAACATGGACAAGATCATCAACTTTCTACATGTAACAGTCAACCTTCACGACGTTGGACTGGACACCATTAAAACATATTTTTATGTAATATCAATATTAGTATTGGTGTGTTATCTATATTTTTAAATTATAATATTATCTATTATTTTTTTTATTTTTTTTGGTCAATAGTATAATATTTCATTCAAAGGCAACGACTTTAAAACATTACACGAAGAGCAAACCCTCCACCCACTATCGGGGTACATTACAGGAGTTGACACTAGCTTACAAGACTATCAATGTTGACACAATACAGCAAATTGGACTGACAAGACTAATTTTACCATCTTCAACTCCACTAGTCCTACTTCACAACTTCTCTGAAGTGCCAGGCCATGTCAATTGAAACCCCCAAGGATGAGATATGAATACTAGCAGAGGAAGGAAACATTAAAAACTGTAGTCTGTTTATCTAGTTTAGCTTCTTTTTTCTCAATTAATTACAAAGGTATTTGTGACTAAACCAGAACAACAACCAGTTTTAAATTTATCTAGAAAATCCACTGGCCAAGAACATTTCCATATACCTACTGCATCAAGCGTGAAATAGTCTCGAAAGCATAGTGCAAAACTTGTCTTCATCAGCCTATGCAATATCTCCAACAAATGCATCAATAGAGATCAGGACAGCAGCTGAACAAACTAACTAGCCTAACTAGCCCATACAAAGCAACCAAACTAACTACCCTAAAGATGAAACTAATCACACAGACAGGAAGAAACAATATCAACAACGACAACAACAATAAACAACAACTAAAAAAGACAACAAACAGAAACAACAAACTATGATACCAAGAACAGCAACAAAAAACTGATGTTCTCCATAACCCAAGTTCCATAACTTCAGTGACCGTGTCCAGTGTTAGGTCAGGGGTTGGTCAAGGGGGTGAGGTTGAATACCGACACGGCAGAGCTCCAGCGAGTTGATCCGATCATGAATCTGATTTTTGGGATTTGTTACAGATCACACCAATTGAAATCACAGACCTCCACTGCAGCCATCGCGATTTACTTCAGCTTCACCTTCCCCTTCATCAAATACACTTCACAGACAAGGCCCTCTCCACCGTGATAATCGTCGTGGAAATCGGCAGGAGAAGATACGTCGCGTCACTGTTCGAAGGCGGCACCACCACGCCACACCAAAACCCTATATGTACAACAAACAGGAGGCGAGAGAAGAAGGAAAAGAACGGTGCTAGAACCACCGACCATACGCCACCATGATGCAGCAGCCAAAAACCCTAGCAGAGGGTACCAGCGAGAGAGTCTCTCTCTCTCTAATTCCCTGTCTCTAATAGCGTTCCAACTTTTTATTATCTATTATTTTTAAAAAATTAAACAAAATTAACAACAATTAATTAAAAAAGTCGCTCTCCCCAAAGCCCACTTCCCTAAGGCCTGAAGCAGATGACTAGTTGCGTAAATATTTTGAGAAGTGGGTATATTGGGAATGTGAGATTTATTTTTTTTGTGGTTTGTTAAGTCAAAAAAATTTACAATAGAAAGTAAACACTCACAGTAAAAACCATATAGAAATGAGAAATAAATGTTCAACAATACTAATCCCTCCGTCCTAATATATATATTATATTTAATTAAATCACACAATTTAAGAAAAAATAATAAATAAATAAAAAGAGTGATAATTTTATTAAATTAACTTTATTAACTAAATGTAAAGTAGAGTATTTGATTGTACAATTAACAGAAAACATTTAACATTACATTAAAAATAGAAAATGACATATATTTTGAGATAATTTTTTTGTAAACGTGACATATATATTAGAACGGGGAATAAATACTGTTCCATGCCCCGATCGTGCAAACAGCTTGTCAAGCAAGAACTTTTGAGTCATTTTTTCAACACGGACTCCACAGACGAACAAAACGTGCACTACAAACGCCACAGTAGTAACCTTTCTCTACACCCATGACCTCTTTTTTTTATTTTGACCAAACAGTGGTGTCGTCTTTATTGTCTGATTTTTTTAACACTTGTTGAGCATTAATTTTGAGTCACCAACCTATAACTTGCCATATTTTGGAACCCGTCAAATAATCGGAAAATTAGCTTACCACAACTCAACATGGATAATTAATGGGAAAACAAAAACAATAAAATTATAAAATTCAAAAAATAACTTTAGTCCTTAATAATGTTGACGTGTTTGTAGAATGAAGCTTCCGTGAAGTCTGAAATTTTGCACTCATATTATGTAATCTTTTTACTCATTCATCATTATGCATTGTATTTTTTTCAACCAAATCCATAAATTAAAAAAATTGTCATAATCACTGATTACTCCTTCTTCTCTTCTTTTTCCTCTCATTTTGTTAGATCCTTTTATATATATTCTGCCACTGCATATTCACCAAATCATATCCGTGTGGTCGGTCTCCATGATCCTTGCGAGACAAGTCGGTGACTTGGTCTTTTATGTGTTTTGCCACTTTTACAATAAATTCAATTAAATTTTAAGTAAATAAGGAAGTATCCCCGAAGTTACTTTGAGATGTATATGTGTTTGACTTGGTTTGTCTGATCTGTTTGTACCAGCAAGAATTAAGGATCTAGATCACTGGTATGCTGGTGTGGTGTTAGATATACACGTACCATATATATAACTTCTTGTACTTTTCCCCTTTTGTTTCAGTGTGGTTTTGACAAATGTTCAATTGCACAAATTTAAGGTCAACAACCACCAAACACTAACAAGTACTTAGCATTTCCCCATAACGCGTGCCTCTGTGTGTGTGTGTGAGAGAGGGAATATTAATACGATTGACATATATAGAAGTCAACCTATGATGCTACTACTTGCTATATACTACTCCCTCCGTCCCAATATATATGTCATATTTACAAAAAAGAATTGTCCCAAAATATATGTTATTTTCTAGTTTCAATGTAATATTAAATATTTTTTGTCAATTGTACCCTCAAATACTCAACTTTGCATTTATGACAATAGTTAATACACCAATGATTAATAAGGTTAATTTGGTAAAATTATCACTCCATTTCTTTCATTTATTGTTTTTTTCTTAAACTGTGTGATTTAGTCAAATATGACATATATATTGCGACAAAGGGAGTCGTATATTTGCCAATTGCAAATTGTAACTAACACTACTACAAGTCTATACTTAATTCTATGTATGGAACTTTTGTGTGTGTGAGAGAGGAATTACCATGAAAAGAAAATAAGAACAAAAGAATAACGGGTTAAGCATATCATCAAATCACGTACTTAAAATTTAATTAATTGGACTAAGGGTTACAAAGTGAGCATGATAAACAATAAATTAAGCAATTATATGAAGCATGCCATGCATGCTTGTTGATTATGTAAGACATGTATAATGCATGTAGATGTATGCAATCGTAAATTAAGGAGTAGTTTTTTATGATTTGGTGAACACCTACAGCTAAAACAAGCAGAAACATGTCACTTCTTTGTCAGTGGTTGAACTAAATAATTAATTATTAAATTAACCAATTATATGTTTCTTCAATAATTCTCCCATGATTTTTGTAACCAAAATTGATCATGAATGACTCAAAACTAATCTACGGCCTGCTTGTTAGTATTACGGTCACGATGAAAGAAAAATTTGCTAATGCTAATAATTATGTTTCTAATTATAATTCAACAATAATTCATGTTTGTCCTCGAATGATAGCCCAGTGATTTAGGTTGGAACACCGAAGGAGTATTAAGCAGGAGATGCAGAGTTCGAATCCTATCGCTAACAAAAATTTTCCTCCCCCTAACAAAAGCTAACCACTAACATTTGCCTATAAAAAAAACAATAATTCATGTTCATGAATCATGCATGTATTAATTGTGTCAAAAAAAAATCATGCATGTATTAATAAATTAAAGCTGAAAAAAGTTTAATAAGGTGATCAACTTTAATGAGCTGCGCATAATTGCCTCTATAACATTGCCGGGAGTATGTGAATATCTTCCACGGTTCTGTTTGAATCAATTTGTGCAACTAAAGATCTCTAAAACATGACCCAACTATAAACTCAATTTAGTCTAAGATCCAAAAACAAGTTGATTGTTTGACATTGTAGGTTTTAGTTCTCTCAAAATTGTTAGAAAAATTCATGTAGTTAGGAAGTGATTTCTTCCCAAAGCTCAAGAGTCACAAGATAGGTCAACTATATAAATATAAACCACACCAAATGAACAAGCTGGCATGTATGATTCATGCACAAAGCACCTACCTATTGTACCATATGCATCCCTAATTCGCTATCGGATAACAATAGGCATTAATTAAATTTTCATGATTGCATGGGTTGGATCAATACACAGCTTGATAATATAATGACGACCTAGTTGTTTCAATTAAAATAAAATAAAATAAATCATAAACTCCCTGCTCCCTCTAATGGATCCCCATGTGATCATTTTCACCCAAAAACATTGGTTGCTTTTGTTTTAAATGTTATTTTTTACCATTTATTAATTGTACCGATTTATATAAATAAAAAATGAAGCGAAAATAGGATAAACTTTTAATATATTTATTAGTGAAAACAAAATACGTTTCCTTAATTAGAACAAATTAAACATGTCCAAGGTAGCGTTTAGTTTGTTTTTTGTTGTTATTTTCGGTTTATGAGTTCTTATTAATGATTTAAAGACATCAATTATTTTTTTAATTCTCATTTTTATGAATTTATAAAGAAAATGATGAAAATAATCATAAAATCCTAAAAATATCTCAGTTGAAAAATGAAATATAAAATAAAACAAACACGTCTCTAAATTTTATTTTGAAAAGAATTTGGAAAAGATAAAGCTATATAAGAAAATTCCTAAGGATCTGCCTAAGTACTAGTATCTCACAAAACATTGTGCCATCTATATTAAATACTAGCGAATAGCAGGTGCTCATTTATTTTCTGTAATTATCGTATTTCATCATTAAGGAACCATTACTGCTGAGGAATCCTGAACACAAATACATTAAATAGGGAGTATGAATACAAGCTAAGCAACATGTAAAAGGTACAAAGCCAGCATATGGTAATGGTACTACGGAAAATCAGACCTGTCATTCTTTTTTTATTTATTTAACAAAAGGTCCCTTTGGTGCGTGGAGCACATGGTAATTTACTAAATCTATTGTTCAAACCAGTTTCTGAACTTTCCAGCATGATGGTCGGATTTCAGAACAGCTGGCCGCTATGAACGCGCTACTATCTTCTTATTCGGCCCATAACGTTATGCTGCATGATAAACAAAATAATGAAAATATGAAAGAAATGGAATCAATTCCAAGGTCGCAAAAATTTTAATCAAATTAAGCCTGACCTCATAAATCGTCAGCTTGTTAAATGTTAATGAGATTGAATATATTATTTATTTTGTATAACGACAAAGTCGATCAAAACTTAAGCCATATAATTTGTTATTTCAAATTTGAATTAGCTACGCCAAGCATCAAATCAAATGTAAAGATAAAACTCAAGTCCAAGGCAAAATGCTTAGGACTGAAAAGGCTCTCAAAAAGTCTAAATACAGAATATTCAGAGGAAATTAATTAATTAATACAATCAGTAAGTCAAGTAACGTGTGATGGTTTACCAAGTAACCAATCAACTTAAATAACATCGACCCAATTCTTTAGCGTTGAACTTAGAGGTTAAATCCTGTTCAAACAGTTTTTCTCCTTTCCTTGCCCAAGTATTTGCACCCACTATCTAACCTTTATCAAATTATCAAGTCATATAGCTAATGAACAGGAATTTTATTTTAATTTAACTTGTCAATTTACATTTTATAGTTGCTTCCAAGTTGAATATCTTAACTTTGCTTGTTTTAAGGAACTATCACTCTTTGTTCAATTGCATGTGGCATTTTTTTTATCCAGGAATAGACCCAAGGTTCCCCACAGCTGGTAGCCGTAGGACTAATCCCTCGAAAATGTAGAGTATCAATTAAGAAACTACTCTTTTTGCCCACAGTTGTAGCTCTATTCCCATCACCAAAATTCAAACCCTAAACATATGGATAAAGGGCCGGGCTACTAACCACTCGGACCAGGTATGATTCATGTCATACGGCGCATATACGACTACGATTAGCAATAACAATTTTCCCCGCTGGTCTTTCCATAACAGTTAGATGCCCCTTTTATCAATTCTACACAGTACTGACAGTAGACTGTAGACGCAGCTTACCAGTACTTTAATACGTGATAAGCCATCCCACCTGCTTGCGCTCAATGCATAACATATACCCTTACAAAGACAATAACCAAACTAAATTAGAAACAAGTCAAGATGTGAAAAAGTCGGTCAAAAACTACTTGAAAAGCTACATAATATACATAACTGAGGAATGTTTACAAAATTCAGCACATTTTATCGTTACGTTTTACACATCAATACATACTCAGGCAATCTATTGCAATCTAAAAAGCGAGGAACTAATCAAACTTATAATGCGACTTGCCATCATGGAATCCTATCAAACTGGCAATGTCTGCAGTCTTAAGTGCTTGTATTTCTGTTCTTTGTTGAACCTTTTTGCACTCTCTGCCAAACCTTTAGACAGAAGGAATTTCAAGGCATCAACCCCCTCTTGCAAAGCCTCATCAATCTGTCCAACAAAAAAGATAAGAGAAGAAGAAACACTGAAAAGATGAAGAAGATTTTTGTAACTTGGCTCGTTCTTCATATAGTGCATGTAGCCTGATGTAACAAACATGCAAATAGCACAAGCCACATGAAAGCTGCTATACTACAGAAGTGGCGTAGTGTGTGCTCATATTGCATGCTACTAATAACTATGGCTCCCATTTTCCCTAATGTTTTCCAATTTATTGCATTCATAGTCAATCATTAAAGAGCCACCCAAATGCAGACGATTACTTGAAACCTTCATTACACTGGAGGAACCAGTAGTGCATTCAACATTAAACCAAGAACTTACCCGTTGTCTAGCTGTCACATTAAATTTTTGAAGCAAAAATGCTTTAGGATCCATTTGCCCAGGAGGTTTCCCGATCCCTAACAATAAAACAAATTAAAATTAATAATCACTAATGATGCAAAAAGCAGGAAAAGAGTAAACAATTTGCAACAAAAAGTACCGACCAATTCTTAGACGAGGAAATTCTCTATTTCCTCTGAAGTGATAGATCACGCTCTTCAGCCTGGATCATTGAAAACCAAGAGCAGAGTACAAGATGAGGAGCAGTACTTGAGAGAAGCAATGGATTGGAAAAAAATATCAGAGATGACAAATTTTCATGAACTCATTTCCAGCACAACTCATCCCATAAACAATATTATTGAATCATAAACACCTGCTTCCTTACTTCAAGCTCAAAAAATTAATTTTCCTTTTCTCCTAAAACAGTGGAGCAATGCAGATATGACAATCTATGGGGCCCTTGAAAAGAAAAAAAGAATGTAACAAATACAAAGTTACAAAATGGCAGATTATGGCGGCCAGCCAAAAATCTGTCATATAAATATAGTGGATGGCATTGCGGCCTATATAGAAAGACACACTCTGGAAAATAATAAATAAAAAACAAAAAGCAACAACATATGTCAAGAACAATAAACTGAATTGATAAAAAATATCATAAGTCTCATAATAACATATCACAAACTACTAACAAGTCTCATGACCATCAAGTTCAAGACTTCAGGTAACAACAAAATGACAACAAAAAAAAAAAAAAACAACACAAACATAAAGTAAATGTCTAATCCTCCTCCTCAACCCCAACATAGTCATTTTCTTTGCCATCTAGTAAGGCACATCCTCTTCCTTTTCTCTTTTCACTTCCTCAAAATCAAATTCTTCTTCAAATTCCTCAAGTATTGTCCTCAAATTCTGTTGGGATACCAGAACAAGGTTTTATTAATATGAAGAAAAAAAGAATAACAACTCAGAGGATAGTCCCCTCTGCCATCGAGCCAACACTCTAGGTTTCCGAATCTCGAAAAAAACACTAAAAAGCTGCTGTGCATTATTAGAGCTTTCCTAATTATAGGTTTTCTAACTAACTACCGACTAATAATAAGTTTTGGGCCAACCCTAGTGGGTTGTTGTTGTTAACTACTCCTAGCATTACATAAAGAGCATTAGGATTTAAGCCCACAAGAGGTTTAACAATATTGGGCTGGGCCATAACAATACTTCCCTCCTCTAAAGGAACCTTGTCCTCGAGATTGAAGTCCATAAATTGACTTTGGATCATGGTAACCTCTCTCTAATATAGGGCTGGGCCCTAACAATACTTCCCTCCGTCATGGCCGCTGCCAGTGCCATGGGCCCCATGCGAATGGTGGTTGCCATGGCATGCCATAAAAAATCTACCAAGCTATGCACCTCCTATGGCGCCTGTCCCAAAATCTGCCATGCCATGGCAGCAATTCGATAACACTGAATGAATAATGGTGAAGCTATATTTTCAACAAGAATAGAGAAAGAAAACTACAAAGAAAAACTATCTGATTAGGTTTCCATGCTAAATCTTAATAGATTGTTCTTCTACTGAAAGATAGCCATCCACTATGTAGAGCATATACAAGTTTCTTTTCAAGTAATGGGGGTGTTGATACAAAATATTCTCTTAATGACATGCATTTTCCAACCATTTAGATTCCAAAGGAGTAAGTATCAATCAGAGTTAAGGATAACTCGTGTCCATGCACAGAAGCTTGCTTATTAGAAGTCAAATCAGGAATAGAATTTAAATAATTTAGCATAGTTTTTTCAATAAACAGACAAAGAGGACATTTTCCACAGTTCCAATAAGCAATTGGACAGCATCATGGTAACAACAATTATCAGGACAAACTATTGTTTCAACTCTAGAAGAACTCAAACACGCCTGAATTTAGGTATAGGCATACAACTGACAGCAGGCTGGGATGAATCATAAAGAAGGGAAGAGGAGAGACCAAATACCTAGCAGTAAATACCATGTCATTAACAACTCTAAACAATAGTACCAGAACTAAAACAAATTTCCAGCGTTAAACCGTTATTCCTACATCTAAATGCATGTTTCAAATAAACAACTTTCATGATTGACTTGTTAGTAACTAAATTTCTCTTCTTTCTAGTCTATCCCCCAGTGTAATGCAGATAGCATAGTAGAGGTTTTACAATAATTCTGTACAAAGGACGAGGATCTAAAAAAAGCAACAAGCTAAACTGGAAATATTTACGCAGAAAAAGGCCTGAAAATCTGAAGAGCAGAACAAAAAAAAAAAAAAAATGGAGAGTCAGATAACATGCTAAAGTTGTTGAAAAACAAGTAGATTAGAAGAGAACAAGGACAGCAAAATGCTTAGTAAGGCAACAAATAAATGGGAACACAAAATATATGATCAGCATGTTACAGCAGTACAAGCACGGGATGTCTTTCAGAGTAAAGAAAATTGCATGAAAGAATAAATGCAAAAAGATGAACTATTTCAAATGAGGCAAGAGAATTCTGAAACACAGTCTGGATCTGGAATATGCAAGATCAAAGAAAAAAACTCGAGTAATTAGATTTTATCCCACATACCTCAGACCATGGTGCAACACAAATCAGGATTCTAATAAATGCGCAAATAATTCTGAGATTGTGTTGCCAATTATACAAATGCAAAGGCTATCTGCCTCACAACATATATCCAATTTGACTTACTACACCTCCTAGATTGTCTTCCAGGTCATCATCATAACAAAAGGTAGAACTGACTTCAAAAGCGAAGGTATGGGTTATGACTCCAATAACATCAACATGACTTCATGTTAGAGTTAAACACATATTTACTGGTTTTGTAATTAGTGAATCGCATAATCTAATGTGCAATAAACACTGTAATATATCTAGAGGAGTATGTACTTGGATTAGGCAACAAGTTTATTATGGTCATTGTAAACTATAATTGTCAACAAAAAAAAAAATTATGCATGCACATAATTGTAAATGTGCTTCACAAATATCATATAGTGCTGTACCCTTTGTGGCTTCCATGACCCCCTTTGTCATAAAGACGAAGCACCCCACATGGCAAGTTCATGTCATCATGGAACTGCATCCATAAAAAAATTATTGAATAAAGAACACACAGTATGACCAACTAGACAATTGAAAGAGATGGTGCAGCAATATGGAATAACTTACCACAAGCACCTGATCAAGGGGTAACTTGTAATAAGCAGCCAGTGGTCCTGTCTGCAGTAAAATGAAGAGACATAGTATAACATAAATTGATAATCAGCACAAGGCATCATGCATAGCTAAACATAAAAAATACTAGCAAATGAAACCAGTTGGGTGCTACCTCAAAAATAGAAACCTTATACGGAATCGATACCAGTATACTGCCTTATCGAAGCAAAATGTTGGCACTTCAAATACAAATAAAACAGAGGAATGATGTAAGCAATCAGCCATGACGGCCATCTTTCAACCCTTAATTATTATCATCTATTTTCACCAAGGGTATTCACTATTTTTTCTTTTTCTTTTTCCACCTCCCCTTGGGTTTTTTTATGAAAAAGAGGATTAAGGGTATTGTTAGGTATGGGCCCTTAATTAGGATAGCAATAATAATGGGCCTTGTTAGTTAAGCATGCATGTAATATTAGTAGACAGTTGTTATTAATAATAACTGTCATATGTAACTGCTATGTGCAGTTAGAATAGGAGTTAGTTGATTAGGAGAATAAGGCATGTTGCCTATAAATAGAAGGGGTGATTGAGAGAGAGGGTAGGTTGGGATTTGACTGGAAAGGGGTCATTTTGGCATTAGGGAGGTGCAGGCCCTCGAAGTTCTGCGATATCATTCTGTAATCAAAGGGATTTTCCCCATTTCCTTCTTCTATACCAGTTGGTTTCTATCAACTGGTATCAGAGCAGTTCTGATCCGGGACAGCAAAAAAAAGATGGAGGCGCAAGTTTCTGGGAATCAATCAGTGCAGAGAACAATGCAACAGTCTAAGGATGAATTTCTTGCCCAGATCTCATCAAGAATGGAAGTAACGCTTGGTATTTTTTATGAATTGTTGAAAGAGCTTGCAGATTGAAGAAGAAAACTTAAAGAGTTATGACTAGCGATACCAATCTTTGAAGGAAAAGATGTTGCTGGTTGGCTGATCAAAGTCGAGGATTATTTTGATGCTGGAGGCGTATGTGAAGAAGAAGATCAGATACCAGAAGTTGTGCAGTGGATGAGTAGTGGAGCCCTCGCATGGTACCACCTATGGGTTTCAGCGAATCCAAATGCCACTTGGGGGGATTTTACGGAAGCAATTCTCAAGCAGTTTCAGCCAGAAACTAATTCAATTGAGAAACAGGAATCAAGATTGGTTGAGACAAGAACTGAACCAAGAACCGTTGCCAAAGAAGAAGAAACAGAGGGGAAGAAAAGGAGTCGTAATGACAAGGCGGTGAAGGCAAAGCATGGCAAATCACAAATTTGGTCCAAACAGAATATTGACCTAGTATTGAAGATGAGTGGTATCACGATAAAGCGAAGAAGAAAAAGATTGAAGAAGAGAATCAAAATAAAGGAGGAGAGGAAGAAAACCTGGATTTTGGGTCGCTCAATGGGGGACAGAGGGGGAAGGAATTGATGTCAGTCACCAAGATTGGGCTCTCAGCCAAGACATTTATTTTGTCACCGCCGAAACCACCAGACTCGGCGGAAGGTAAGGTGCAATCGATAATGGGTAATTTCTGGCCCACCCACAAGAAAACCCAAACTTCGCAAGCCACGGCAACCGAGATGGTCATGTTTCCACCGTCTAGCTCGCATGTTGCGGCGAAAAGGGAGGAAGGGTTATCAATCAGGACGAAGCGTCGGCATACGTGCATGCAGCCAAAACCACCGGAACGGGGAGGGGCTGTGGTGTGCATGGGAGTGACTGTAACAAAGAGTGAAATGAGAAGAGTTGCGGCACCAACGCCTCATTCTGTGTGGGTCGCGTGCGAGAAGAAGAAGATGAAGATTGGGTCAGCATCCAAGTTTCAGGTGTTGGGCCAAATTTTGGGCTTAGTGAGCCAGACCCATATTGGAGTGACATTGATTAAGTCCAACACAATTGTGTCTTTATTCCTATTCGATGTGGGATATTCCCAATTGCTGCCCAAAATCATTGTCAAGTTAACCAAGTCATACCAAGGTGGTAGCAAAGGCTATGGTAATGGTTCACAATTGGGGTCCTTCTCCTTCCAACAATGGGATCCGGGTGGCAATGATAAAGAGGAATTGTGCTGCAAGATAGTGAGAAGATTTCAGTTGTAATAATTAGCTTTTATCATTGTTTTAAATTTGTCCATACTATTATCACCTTGAGGACAAGGTGATAGTTTTTTTTTGGGGGGGGAGTATTGTTAGATATGGGCCCTTAATTAGGATAGCAATAGTAATGGGTCTTGTTAGTTAAGCATGCATGTAATATTAGCAGACAGTCGTTGTTAATAATAACTGTCATATGTAACTGCTATGTGCAGTTAGAATAGGACTTAGTTAATTAGGAGAATAAGGCATGTTGCCTATAAATAGAAGGGGTGATTGAGAGAGAGGGTAGGTTGGGATTTGACTGGAAAGGGGCCATTTTGGCATTAGGGAGGTGCAGACCCTCGAAGTTCTGCTATATCATTCTATAATCAAAGGGATTTCCCCTATTTCCTTCTTCTATACCAGTTGGTTTCTATCAGGGTATTCACTAAGGGCCTCTACTTGACAAAAGAATTACTAATCCACAGCAGATTTGTAGAAAGTTACCTTTCCCTGGCACTTTCTTATTCCCTTCAACTGTCTCCAATTCGAACTAAATAACTCATAGCATAAAAAACATGAATTCTTAGTTCATTATTTTCCACAATGACTATAACCTTCCTCTACCATGTATTAAAAAAAATAAAAAATAGTGAATCCACAGTTGTGAAGGAACACAAAAAGTAAAAGCCACCACAGGAAACCACAAAATAAGCACAACCTACGGAGAAAACAGAAAAGTAAACCACCATAGCTGCCTCAAAAATCTCCCAGGAAAAAGGATGATCTAACATTGAAATAAACACAAAGCAGTACTGAGACAACTTGAAGCCTTCAAAAGAATCTAATTGGGCCTTTTAATTCTTTTAGGCCCTCCATAATATACTGTTGTTACTAATATCGAAATTTCCTTTTCTACCTTCTTCATTCTCATACTATAGGTATTTGAGGAAAACACCACCGTCACCTCCCACCATACAGATCAACCAACTTTATTCCCATTGAAGTGATTGTGGTCATATTATTCACACTGCCCAAAGGCCCAACAGAAATAATTTCATCATTCAATGATTGGACAAAAGTTTTCAACTATTCAACATCCAGACAAAGCAGAATTCCCTTTTCAAAACCAGCATTAATAGATAATCTCCTAGAAGGACTATTCATGTGCTTTGTGGGATCTTGGCAACCTAAACATAATGGATCATTAAATCATCTATGCTCCCTCGTTTTATCTGAAACATTCTAACAGACTTAACTAATAGAGATGTAGTCACTGATTGAGTAAGAGATCTCCACAAATATCTCAAGGTAGGTAGATATATTTGATAAGGGTAAAGAGGAGGGAGTAAAAAACACATATCCCTTACATATAGATTAGAACCTTTCCCGTACATTTGCTATCCATGTCCCAGAAACATGACACTGACAGTGGCAATAAACCTATAGATTGATTTTCCAGAGAACAAACATAAACAAGGACTTGGACCAGAAAGCACAAATACGACATGGACACAGAGATACAACAGGTTTTAAAAATTATTGGACATAGCAAAGCTATTTTGAAGCATCTGTGAAGTGTCCGATGGGAATACATGTCCAACACAGGTACAACATGACACGACTACTATTTTGTGTCTGTGCTTCCTCGAGTTCCATGAGATACACAGAGTACAGAGGAAGATACAAATTACAAAGATCAATATGAAGATACAAATTACAAAGATCAACATGAAGAATAAGAACCAGATTTGATGGTATGAAGAACACGATTATTACACACCACCCCCAAAATAAGTATGTCAGAGTAGGACATTCAGATATGGGACTAGAGATGGCTAGATATCAGTACATAAAATCAGTAATTAGATGTGATATCCAATAAAAAAAAATTAAACACTGTGATGGATGAACACAAGTATAAATATTGCATACAGCACCGTTATGACACGAGGATACAACAATTCCTAAAATAACTAAGTGATGGGTAACGTGTACCACAAAATATAACATAAAATAAATATCAGAATTAGATGTAAATCCCATAAAACACATAAAACTATCAGAAGACATGAGACATCATCAAAGAAAAATAATATTTGCGCCTTTCCGTGATTGCGGGGGAAAGTGGAGAAAAGGGATTTTTTTTACTTTTCGGCATTAGTCCTTCTAGATACAATAGAATACTAACATTTATCAAAATGTTTCCATCATATTGGAGCACAAGTTCCGAAAAATAAAATAATTAAAGAATGCAGCCAACAATCTCCAATGATGTCAGGAGAAGTATCCAATATGGATACACATCCGACACTGATACAATAGGCATTTTGAAGTATTCACATTTCCTTCACTGTATATCATATATGATTCACACGATAAATACTCTCAGTTACTGGCAAACAAACAAACAAAAAAAACTAAAGCATATGAAGTCCTTGATATGTGCGAGGAAAGATCTAGATGACCAGGTCCTTTTATTTAGTTATGTATTCTTTTGAAAGAGTTATTAACTTATTATAGGCGCAAGCTTGCATAGACCCGTGGCTCACGGCTGTATTAACTGGGATTTACAGTGTTTAAATTTATAATCTTTCTTGATTGTAGATAATACGAGCGACAAAGAAACCCATCTTAAGCCCTAAATTGACAAATAAAGTCTCTCCTAATCTGTCATCGAATCATCATTGTCCATCTAGAAGACCATTTCATTGGAATTGAACATTGTCCACTCTATCTCTGCAGTGGAAATCGGCTGCAAACACCTCATTCTTTAGCAGCCACTTTTCAATTTCAATATTCTCTTATCATAGTTACCAATTACCACGACATTAATCTCACAAACTTTTAATTTTTAGATGCAGTCGCAATTATGCATGGTATGTTTTAACCTCACTACAATGCCAATCAGTCAGTAAATTTCAATATTGCAGCCGGAACAGCTACCCCTCAAAGTAGATAATGAATTTGAGCAACCAAATGTCCAAGTGTACAATCAAATGAATTCATGGGTTAAGACTTTTTGCGAGATGCAAGTGACAAGCACTTTAAATGACAAAACTCATATAAACTAAAGCAGAATATCTAGATGCATATGAGGGGAGGGAAGCGTAGACTATTTTAATTCCTTACTGATTCACCACTCAGATTCATGTAAGTTTGAGGCTTTGCAAGGAAAACGGGAACATCACCAACAAAACCTGTAACAGATCACCTATGAATTACAACAAATAATGAAAAAGAGACAGAAAAGAGGAATATCAAACGGAGCAGACAAACCTTTTCCAAAAATGGCTTTGGAATGGACCGTGTTCATGGGAATCCTCTGTGACTCAGCAAATGCATCAATCATCTCAAAGCCCACCTGATTTGGACGAAAACTTTTTCAAATTTCATCATCAAATTGCTAATTAAAATACCAACAGAGCCCCTCCAGTCCACAAAACACTTCTTTTACAATTTGATAGTCAGTGGTAACTAGAGAAAGAAACTACCTCCTAACAAACTCGTAACTGAACTGAACAAGTTGCTAACAGAAACCGTAACGATTAACATACAGAGACAGAAAGATAACAAGTGAAAGAAAGAAAGAAGTACATTGTGTCTAGTTCCTTTGTACTTGTCGCCAGGGTTGCCCAATCCCACGAAAAGCCATGGACGCGGAGCAACGGTGCAAAAGCAACGTCTGGTTAACCTATTGAGCATATCCTCCACCAAACTGCAACAATGAGAACAAATTTGAAGACACTTCGATCGATTCACCTGCTGGCTGTTGCTGTCGTGGAAAAGGAAAATTGACGAGAGGATTAAATTGAATGCATTGGTAATTACTTGTCTTTTCAACGTTGACGGCGGTGGAGTTGGTGAGTGGGCGAATCGCCCCCCACGCTGCAGCTTCTCAGTTTTCCGCTTGCCAGGAACCGGTAATCCAATCGGCAAAGTTTAAGCGGTTCAATACTGGTTTCAAGGTTGCTTATCAAACTCTAGACACATTACCTTCACTCGATTGACGGAAATCTGGAATTCAGTTACGTGCTTCCATCAGTTTTGTCTTTTAATATATTCTAGTTATTCAATTCGGTCACTTATTAACAAACAGGTCTCTGTGATTTATAACTTAATATCAATTTGATCCTGTGATTTATAACTTAATGTCAATTTGGTCTCTGCTAAATTGACGCAGGGACGTAACTGATACACGTTTTCAAAATACAGGAACTAATTTGGAATATTGACAAAATAAGAGACCAAACTGAATTTTTTCCCGATTTCAGGGACCAAATTGGTATTATCCCATTTTTTTTTGGGTACACTTTCATTCGATTTTTTATTAAAAGGATAAAACTTATATCAACTTATGTCAAGTTCCATATATCAATTTAACCATTTTTTCTCACAAAAAGTTGGTTATTTTTTATAAAAGGTATGTTATGTAATTGTTCTTGCATCTTTTCATAAAAAAATAACTAACTTTTTGTGAGAGGAAATGATTGAACTTGACTTATAAAACTTGATATAAGTTTTTTTTTTTGTACAAAAGAAGGCCTAAGCCCAAACAGAAAACAAAAGGAAAAACAAACTAACTAGCAAGACTAATATTCCGAGGCAAGGCTGCCCCAGAATAGTCTTCAAACAGCAGCTTTTGCAGCTCTTTTGGCGCATGATCCAAGATTTGAGTATCCCAACTAGTTGTAATGAAACTGTAATTAGCTAACTAGTCAGCACACTGATTACCCTCCCTCCAAGTATGAACAACCTACACTTGCTAATTTAGCTGCAGCAATTTGCGAATCCCCCTAAGTAAGGCAGGTTCGAGCACCCCATCATTGCCCGGAGATATGACTAAATCAACCAGTACCCTGGAATCACTCTCAACAATGAGCATCACATTTCGGCCTGTAGAGCATCACAGGTCCCAACCCTATGCGTGTATCCATTAATCCAATGACCAACCCCGTTCCACAAGAGCCCTCCACATCTCGCGTCCAACGATGGTTGCTTACAAGCACCATCACAATTCAATTTCATCCACCCTATTGGTGGTTGTCTCCAAGGCAACAAACACAGTTTCCATGCCATGACTACTCCCTTTTCCGCGCCCTTGGATGCACCAGGTGATATCCTGGGCGAATTTTAGGATAGGGATGGTAGGATTGATGTAAGTTTTATCATTTTTAAAATACCGCAAAAATGACCCATGTTAATGGAAGGGACTGAAATAAAGGAAGTTTCTACCGTGCACATGAGCATAGTACATCATCTTAAAAATAATTGCAACTTAATCCATGTATTTTATTGGTTTTTCTTTTTAATTTCATCTCTAAAAGTGGCGGTACTTGGTCTTCGATTCTCTTCTCCTTTCCTTCCTTCACCTAGGCACTACCCCCTCGTTAGGGATGGCAAAGCAGGCCAGCCCGACCCATCGCCTTGCCATAAGCTTGCCAAAAACGGGCCAGGGTGACCCGCCAAATGGTGGCGGGTTGAGAAAGTGAGCCCACCCCGCCCCACCGCGAGTTGGCCTGCCTTAAAAAAAATTAAAAAAAACCAATAAAAACAAATTTTGGTCTAGAAAAAGCGGCGGGTTGGCTGGTTGGCCTGCCCAAAGTGAAGTTTGAAATTTTGAAGAGTCTCAAACCTCGTCATGTCTAGCGAGGTTAAAACTCTCTAAGCAAGGTTAACCCTGCCGACTTGAAATTTTAAAGTCTCAAACCTCGTCATGTTTAACGAGGTTAATACTCTCTAAGCAAGGTTAACCTCGTCAACTAAGATAATCTCGTCCGGGAGGTCAAAATCTAATGCGTAGCCCCCTAAACATGTGCCTTGTGACGACTTGCCCTTTTTATTGGTCGATGTTGATTCAAAATAAATGGGCATCACACTCAATCCAATTTTGGAGAAAGAGAGAAACCAATATATATAAAAAGAGATATGAGAGAGAAGGGCTAGCGATAATGGTGGTTGGTTGGCTTCTTGTTGTAGAGAGATTGGAAGTAGTTGGTACATTGATTAAGCAGGTAACTGATGACATCATCACTACTGTCTAAACATCGCTCACTACAACAAATACACCCCCGATATAACGATGCAACGGTGAGCCCTAACGGGCTAGGGCGAGCTTGGGCAATGCGAGATTGGCAGGGGTGAAACTTTTGGTGACGGGCTTCACTAGGATTTTGGAAGAAGACAGAGATTGCAGTGGAGCAAGAAGAAGCACCAGCCGTCATTTCCCAAGTAGGGCCAAATGGGTGAAAGGGGGTAGCGGGGTGTATAAGAAAGGCAATGGGATGGACAAGATGGGATGGGGCCAAAAATGGGGAAATAATAGATGTTAAAATTTGAATATTGTAACTAGGGGATAAATTTGCAATTAAATTATTGGTTGTAGTCCTTAAATTTTGATTGCCCTGTCCGAATCAAGAAAATTGTGCACTTATAAGTATTTGAATATTATTCTCCTTGCATTTTTTATTGTAAAATCATTAATAATCCATCCATAATCAAGGTTATTTAAAAAGTAATTTTCAATAGAAATCAAAGCAAGACTATTTAATTTATAGTATGACATATTTTATCGCAAATAAGATTTTAACAATTTTAATTTAGAAAAACTTTTTTCACAGATGCAAAAGTAACAAACATAGTTAATATTATTCTATAAGTCGTGCATGCATTAGGAAACACAATTAAATATGAAAAACTTTTTTCACAGGTGCAAAAGTAACAAACATAGTTAATATTATTCTATAAGTCGTGCATACATTAGGAAACACAATTAAATATCTTCAAAGAATTCAATATCATATAGCTTGATTTTGATTTAACTATTAAAACCTCTCTAATGACTTTTGATTCTTCAAATAGAATTTTACCATCATGATCATAAGAATTATCATGTTTTAGGTAAGTTTCAAGATCTTCGCAACATGATTTCAAGTCCTTATTTCGAGAAAGATCTAAGACTTTCAATATTAAACAAAAATAAAAAAATGTCCTTATATATGATATATTGCTCAAACCTTTTAATAGTGATCCAATTGCTTAATCTACAATATATAAAAAATAATGAATCCTAAAATACTCCTCAGCAGACTAAAGTTTTGATTGTGTGCATTTAGAGGAATTTTTCATCATAGTGTTTTTTTACGAATTTGACGTTTTTAAACAAACACGCATTTAATCTCCATTTCATTCGCAAATTTTTTAGCGCTAACAATAACATTTGTGAATCTAATTCATTATATTTTTCCAAGTTGTTGATCAAACATTTTACTAATTATTTAGCCACATCAATATGTATGTCTTTTTTTTTGTTGCAAATTTTTGCTAACTTTGTAATAAATCTATCTATCTATCCATCTATCTATACATATGTAAACCAAGCTTGAGTTTTAGATTGATTGTATAATTGCCATGTGTAAAAGTTGAGCTACAACATTGAATACAAGTTTATTATAATATATGAGCTACAACCTTTCAATTACCCTTATTAATCAATTTTACCATTTTACTACTCTATTTAAATATTATTATTAAATATTAATTAATTTATTAATTTAATTTAATTCAAGGAGACTTCAGATTTAGTATTAAATATAAATTTATTTTAATTTATGAGTTACAATCTTTCAATTACTCTTATTAATCAATCTCTTCATTTTTTAATCTGTTGAAATATTATTATTAAGTATTATTTCATTTAACAATTTAATTTATTATTAGTTATATTAAAAATTAAACATAAAACTTCTTAGTCATTCGTTAAAATATTAAAACTAATTAATGATAATGTTTAACCATTAATTATAATTTGGAAAAACTACTTAACATATAACTCAATTAGAATATAATTTATTAAATATTTTTATGAATAATAAAATATAATTATATTTAATAAAATTAGTTAATGAGAAAACTTAGTTCTATGTACTGCTGAAAAAAATTATCTTACAAATAATTATATGATATTATAAATTATAAAATATTATCTTATATATATATAGAGAGAGAGAGACACACACACATTGTGTAATTGGGAATGATTCATTGTATTAATACCAGTTTTCTATATCTATCTTATATTATTAATTTATTATTTAATTTATATTGTATAGTTTCATATTTTTATTAATCGATACACTTCATATTCAATTTATTTAATTGGTTAGTTTTAATCTTTTATCACCCTATTTAATTTTTTAAAATCGGTTTCACCCTTTCATTTACTTTAAGCAAATAATGAATTATTGTAAGTATTATCCAGTTAATTAGTGATATTACATATGAGAAGATATATGACTTAAAAATTTTATGTATTTATATATTCCATTTAATCCAATTATTTTTTGATTAATCTATTATTTTTTTATAAATACATTGAATTGTATTATTCAATTATTCACAAAGACACTATTTAACAACTTAATTTTTTTTTAAAAAAAAACTTAAATTGAAAACTACTCTATTCACCTGTAACCTAATTTTTCACACAAGTATCGCAATTTAATTTGATATTTAAATCATGTATTTTTTTCTTTTTTTATAAAGTATTTATTTCTTTCTTTAATGTATATTTCATAAGTTTAAATGTAAAATGTTGTATTTATAACAATTATATTAGTGTAAAATTTAATCTAAGTTGAACAATTTTATATTTTATTTAATTGTTACCATCCCTACTCAATTTCTATATTTCATCCTTATTGTTTCACATTTAATCTAAGTTAATTTTGAAATATTAAATAATTAGTGAGCTTTTGAAATTCTTTTTGGTGTAACAGTTATGCATTGAAAGGGAATGGTTTCACATTAATAGGAATTATTCCTTTAATTTCCAATAAACTCATGGTTTAGTGGAGTATGAGTGGAAGAGGTAGAGTTTCAGTTGGTTATAATAAGAAATAACTATTTTAAGGAGACAAATTTTCACAGTGGGAGATGGATTTTGACGAAAAAATTCACAAAGAAAACCAAAATACACATGTGAGTAGAAGGAAGGAGTGAATTGCAGGAGAAGAAGCAGAGTGCACAAAGAGAGATACACGAGTAGTCAGAGAGGAAAATTAGAGTTTACATTGATAGAGAAAAATGCATAGCAAATGGAGTTCAAGTTCTTAAAAATTCTGAAAAGAAAAACAATATTTTCACAAAGAACTACCATTATATACTATAAATCAACCCCGTGCGTTGCACGGGTTTAGTTATATCTTATACAAATATTTTTTAGAAAATATGTAAAAGTTATATAATTTAAATATGTTCAAATATTTTTTGAAAACCCTTTTGTTGAAGGTCTTTGATGAGCTATCTTAATCTTGAAGGATTAAGTTATTTTTTTTCTTTGGGTCTTATGTCTTCTTTAGCGACAAAAAAATATGCAAAAATATATAAATAAATAAAATTTAATAATTATAGAACAATATGCAATAATAAAATAAAATTATATTGAATGACTCATTTATTTAGAAATTATTTTCCGTGTAATATATTTCTCATTGTGTTTAATAATAACAATTATCAATTTTTTAGTAAGGTTATTATTAAAACTTTAATATATCAAAATGTAACTCTATCAAATAATTTAATTAAACACGTTGTTGTACTGTATTGTTTTAGTATGAATACTTCTTATCATGCTTATTAACAAATGATTTCAATCCTTATGGTTATATTGTTATTGATAATGAGATATGTAATTATCCATAATAATATTTAAGTTTTGTTAGATGTAATTCAACATAATTCAATATTTTTTATTTTCGTTTGGTTATCGTAGTTGCATAGAATGTATTTATTGGAGATTATTTTATTCTCCAAACAAAATGCCATTCGGAATCACTTATAGTGAAAACTATTTATAAAATAAGTACTTTTATATCAGCGTTACCTTTCGTAATAATATTTCTTTGAGTTATTTAATCTCAAAAAATAAAAAGTTTATTCCATTATCATGGTAACCGAAGCACATCCCAGTTCAAGCACATCCATTATCATGGTAACCGAAGCATTAATGATAGTCATTGCAACAATGGAAGCTGTTTTTGGAGAAAGATAGATGTAGAGCTTATGTGAAGAGTTTGAGGTAGGCTTGTTGGTCTTATATAGAGCTAGGTGACAGTAGTGAAACTAAAAACAATCGTATACTGCTTGAAGAAAAGAAAAGTCATGCAAGTGAAAAGGCTAAAAAGTGAAACTGCTCATTAAATAATGACTAATTCATAACGTCTACTTATTAAATTGTTTTGTTTCTACCAATAAAATGAAAAATAATTATTTACACCAAATAATAGACTGTATTATCTATTAATAGCCCTGTAATATTTCCCTGACAAAACCTCTCGTTTTGAATGACAGGGAGTTATTGTCTTCATAATGTTATTTAAATAGCATAATATTTGAATAAAATATTGTTTTTAATCTTCCATTTACTTGAATAAGATTCAAGGCTTCCATTGTTTTAAAAGCATTGGCGAGTGGTTTTTGAACTCAATCAGCAAATATATATTGAAAGTTCAAAGGTCAGATGTATGTAAATACAAATTAGAACAAAACCACTATGAACACACTAAGAGGGAAGAATAAGTTAATTATATGAAACTATTATATTAAGAATACATGATAATTATTAACAGAGGGAAATTGATTGGTTAAAGTTTAATTTCAAGTTTAAAACTATATATATATATAATAGCCAATATTTGGTAATATATAATGTTATTTAACTATTTTTTAGATAATTTTTAAATAGTTAAATAGTACTTAGTGTTGTCACTAACTAATTTTAGTAGTATAATAGCCGATATTTGGTAAAATATAATGTTATTTAATTATTTTAAATAGTTTTTAAATAGTTAAATAGTACTTACTATTGTCACCAACAAATTTTAGTAAATAAACTTTAATTTATATTTGATAATAACGATTTAGTATTTTTTGACATAAATAATGATTATTTCAAGTTTGAGTTTTGATTGTTTTACCATTGGACATAAATAATGATAATACAAAAAATACTAAATCGTTTAGCGAAATTGGCGTTTAGTGAAATGTTGTAACTCATAAATAAAAATTATTTTATATTTAATACTAAAACTCAAGCTTCCTTTACATAGATATATAGATAGATTAGTAGTCAAAGCGGCAGACGGATAAATTTGGATCAATAGATTAGTAGTCAAAGCGGCAGACGGATAAATTTGGATCAATCGGTGAATCAAGCAATTGAGACAACAATTTTTTTATAAAGCTCGCCCAGGAATCATGTTTAATTTTAATATTACTCTTAAAAAATGTTTAATTTTAATAGCTTCGATGAAGTTGTATGATATGCTGGATGATTTGTTTATGTCCCTTGAATGTTCATCATTACCTGCATAATTTTTGTTATTGAATAATATAGTTTATACATGTCACGTTCAGTAACACTACTATTTTTTTGTGCCATGACTGCCATTTTATTTCTTAATATTACTTTATGTTTGTTTGTTCGTTTGTCTATCTTTTTTGTTTCCATGGGAACTAACGGTCCAACACAACACATTTTTATTTGTGTTATTTTTATTGTTATTATTTATTTCTTACTTTAATTGATGATTAAAATTAACTGTCATTGTTGTTTTGATATTTAGTTTTTACGAATTCCTTATTCATTTTAATAATAATAATAAATGAAAACGAACTGAATATAAATACTTTGATTGTTTTGTTTATAATATTTGAAATTAGGTCAATTACCATTTGAACGTATTTGTGTATTCTAATCATAGTATTGATTTTTTATTCTAATTTTCTTTGATATTAAAATAACACATTTATTTAACTTATATTTCACGAAGTTTGTTTTATATTTAGTATTGGTTGTCGTTAATAATAATTGCAATTATAATTTGACTATTAATTTTCAAAAATCAATGAATCAAATTCAATTTCATAAACTAATACACACACATATATAAAAGTAACTTGAGGTTATTAACTACAAATTTAATTCAACTTATAAGTTGCAACCTTTCAATTCTACTCATTAATCAATCAAATTCCACATTTTATTAATCTATTTAAATATTATTATTAAATATTATTTTATTAATTAATTTAAATTATTATTAGATTTATTAACTATTAAATATAAAACTTATTAGACATTCTATTAAATTTTTAAGTTGCTTAAATTTGAGAATTTTTATTAAAAACAAATTTAATTTAACTTATGAGTTAAAACCTTTCAACTACCCTCACTATTTGTATTCACTATTAAATATAAAACTTCTTTTAAAACTTAGTCTATTTAAATATTAATTTTTTATTAATTTAATTTATCATTATTTGTATTCACTATTAAATACAAAACTTCTTAAACATTCTATTAAATGTTTAAATTTTGTTAGTTATTAATTACAATTTTATAAAAATACTTAAACATTCTATTAAATATTTAAATTGTTTAAAGTTGAGGTTTTATATTAAATACAAATTTAATTTATTTTATGGTTTAAAACCTTTCAATTACCCTCACTAATCAATTTCATCATTTTATTACTCTTTTCATATATTAATATTAAATATTATATTATTTATTAATTTAGTTTAATATTAGTTGTATTCACTATTAAATATAAAACTTCTTACAATTTTTTTTAAATATTTAAGTTGCTTAATAATAATTCTAATTATTAATTACAATTAATGAAAATTACATAAAAAATAATTAAAATACACCATAAAGTTTTTTTTGGTTACAAAAATACACCATAAAGTAATAATATTGTTATGAAATATAAAATATCGTGCTATCTACTAAAGTTAGACAACAACAATACTAATTGTATTTAATATTTACAAATTATCTTATAAATAATTAAATGAAATTTTATATTATCAAATATTATCTATTATACAAATATATATACTTTAAGTTAAACTTTTAAGTATAAATTGTGACACTACATTCTATTAAATAAAAAATTCTATCACATTATAAAATTATAATGTATTACATATTAAATTAGCTTCAAATGAATTTTAAAGGATAAGTAAAAGGTTTTTATTTTTAATTTTTAATGTGGTCAGTATTTGAAAAAAATAATCTTAAAAAATGAATTTTAAAGTATGAGTAAAAGGTTTTCATTTTCAATGTGATTAGTATGTTCAAAAAAAATCTTAATTATTACTGAAGGTTATACGAGGTTAAGGTCTTTTATGATATAATATCGACTATAAAAATCAGATGTATTTTATATTAATAAGAAAAGCTCTATTATAAAATAATAAATTATGTCAGGTCATATTTTTAAACAATACTAAAATAATTTGATATAATCTTACTACGACATTTATATTAAGAGAATATTTATTATTATCTTATATCTATTGTTATTTTTAATTATTGAATTTAATAAAAATATTTTTCATTATAAGCTATGATCAAAACTTGTCATCATGTCTTTGTTTGCCGTATCTTTTACTTTTATTTGAATTTGTTACTATTAATCCAATGATTAATTAATTTTAAAAAATAATTATTATTTATTTTATAGTCATATATAGTGACTAAAAACTATAGTTTTATGTGACAATAAACACTTAAATTTTACTATATTTTTAAAGAAAAGAGTACCAAGTATGCTATTTAGAAATATTAATATTAATTTAGAAATGTATAATAGGATAAAACTCCTTATTATAAGAAATTAAATATTTCACATAAATATTATTACAAAAGATTGCACTAATGTAAAAAAAACTTATTTTATAAATAGTTTTTGATGATAAATGATATTTTATTTGAAGAAAAAAATAATCTTCAATAAATAGATTCTATGTAGTGATGATAACTAAAAGCCAATAACAACTGTTGAATTATGTGAGATTATATTTGAAAAAACTTATACTTTATCATGGACAATTACGTATTTTATTGTCAACAATAATTTAACCATAATAATTGAAATTATTTATTGATAAATAAGATAAGAAATATGTTATTAAATAAAAGAGTAAAGGGACATTTTAGTCCCTGAGGTTTTTTTGGGACCCATTTTGGTCCATGAGAAAAATAAAGTCCAACAATAGTCCCTGACAATTACAAACGTTGGACAAGTTAGTCTCTCCATCCATTTCCATCAAAAAACGTGATTAACGGTGCTGACGTGGCCAGTTAACTGCCCACATGGCCTTCCACCTGTCTGTGTGTCAAAACGTGGCATGGAAAAAGGACATTTTAGTCCCTCATGAAGAACATATTCTAAATAGGGTTTAGGGTTTGGTGGCTCCGGTTTTGGATGGTCAGTAACAATCCAATATTCTTGACTGTTAACAGGTTGAATGTAGAAATCATAAGTTGCATTCAAGGCATCCATTGTTAGCCATTGATGCACATAATCCTCGGGCCTCTCATTTTTATGTGCAATTGCTGCAATGGCATGAGCACAAGTCATGCCAGTCAACTGCCACACCTGACACGTGCAAGTATGGTGAGTTAAACTTACCCCAACCCTTGTCTTGTGTTTGCGAACCTCATATGTTTCATTTACAGGATCACCAGTATAGGTTGGTGTCCAGAAATTACTTTTTTTCTTAATCTTCTCAATCACTTTTTGTTGCACAAGAGGTAGTTTCCCTTTGTGAGAGCCTAAGACCCTTTTATGACCTACCATCCTTCTCATCAAATGACACCTTAGGTCTTCTAGCATTGTCAAAATTGGCTTCTCTCTGTATCTTACAATTTTGCCATTCCATATTTCACAATTGTTGTTGGTGAGGTTATCGCACTTAGGCCAATGACTGAAATATGCCTTCACCTATGCACTCGGGTCAATGTTGTTTAGGTAACTCCATGCATTTTCATTCATTTTCTTCAACCTAAGCATAGCTGCCTTAAATTCTGGTTCGGTTGTGCACCTTGAACATTCCCACACAATCCCATGCAACTCTTTATCCTTCCATTGCTTGATAAAGTTCTTCCAAAATATGTAATACACAGTTCCTGTGGTGGGCACCTGAACACACTTCTTTAATTGCAGGTATCAATCCCTGTATGCACAGCATAAAGTACTCTAAACTGATCAGTTAACTGTCACAACACATAGTCAGAATAAAGTATAAAAAACAAAATGTCACTTTAGTCCCTAACAAATATATAAACAGGCCACTTTAGTTCCTGACAAATATATTAACAGGTCACTTTAGTCCCTACTACGTAATATAAAGCCTCAATTTTCATCCACATAACTTAGCACCCGATTTTCATCTCTTACAAATTTACCCAAGGTGAGATAGAATAATGTGATATATGTTGTCATCTGCGAATGAAATTAGGTAAAGGAATAAGAAGGTGATTATCACATTTAATATGGTGATTATCAACAAATAAATAAGGAGGTGGTTGTGTTGTCCCACAAACACAAAACATACAGGGACCACTATAAGAATAAACAAAGGAATAAGAATAAACAAATGACCACTAGCAGGGACCACTAAATGGGTAGAAGAGACTAACATGTAGGACCACTCATCCACTTGAATGACCACAAATAGAAACAAAGACTACTTTCTCAAGGGAGGCGAAAATGGAAGGACCACTCACTGAAACCAAACAACAACTCCAAATCACAAACCCACTAATGCAAAATAACCTCAAAACCCAAACCCAAATCGCAAAACAATATCAAAACCGAAACCTAAAATCGCAAACCACAACATAATCCCACAACAGAATCGCAAACAAAACTAAAATAGAAACCCTAACACAAAATAATCACAATTAGAGACCCACCTTGTCCCCCTTCCCCTTCGTCGCAATGCGTTTAACAGAATGCAATCACCAATTTCTGCTCTTCATCAATTTGGTTCACGAATTCTTCTTCTTTTCCATTGCGATTAGGTTAATGGCGTTGGTATGATGATAGAGAATGAAGATATGAAACCCAGTTGGGTTGCATTTACAGGGCGTTGGTAAGAACATGGACTGATTTGAGTCTATGGGAGAAAGGGACTAAAACGTCCCTATTTAGAATCTGTTTTCACGAGGGACTAAAATTTCCCTTTTCCATGCGATGTTTTGACACACAGACAGGTGATAGGCCATGTGGGCAGTTAACTGGCCATGTCATCACCATCAGTCACGTTTTTGGATGGAAATGGATGGGGGGACTAACTTATCCAACGTTTGTAATTGTCAGGGACTATTGTTGGACTTTATTTTTCTCAAGGACTAAAATGGGTCGGAAAAAACCCCCAGGGACTAAAATGTCCCTTTACTCTAAATAAAATATAATACTTTCAATCAAAAAATATATATAATACCATAACATATTTAATAAACTTTTTTGATTAGTTTTCTTTCAGATATTAAAATTTCAATGATAATAATAAAAAATATTTTATAGAAAAATAATTAATAAATAAGTTTTATTTAATTTGATTTTTAATATAATTATGATTAATTATTACACATTATTCTATAATTAATAAAATTTTATTTTACATATTATTTGAAACTAACGAAGGCATAAGACCTAAAGGAAAAAAAAACTACAATCTAATCATATCAAGTCCTTCAACAAAAACTAATAAAATGCTAAAAGATGCCTATGTATTAGGTGAACAACAAATTATTGAGAGATTTGTATAAAATATTTTTTATATATTTAAACTATATAACTTTCACACATTTTTAAAAAAATATTTATATAAAATATAAACAAACCCGTGTAACGCACGGGGGTTATATCTAGTGTTCTGGTAATTTTATATATAATTTTAATAATATAAATTTTTTTATTTAAATAATTGTATATACTACTAAGTAAATGAAAATTTGGTGCAAAAAAAGGCCCCTGTACGGTCGCCCATGCCGCTCATGCTCAAAGCCACCACTGATTAGTTGTGTCGTGCACCACCTATCTTAGCGGTGCACAATAGATTAGCAGTGATAAATGGATAAAAGTGGAACCAAAAAGATATGAGTAAACCATCATTTTTAGGTTGGAACCACTCTCATAAGTTTTTTTACTTCGATCTTTACAATGCAAAATCACACCAAGAAAATTCCAGGTACGACTAATATGCACCCAAAAAAAGGATTCAAATTGGACCATTTCATTTTACCAGTGATAATGTAATACCCAATTTTCTTATTAATAAATATATATGTGTACATGCATGCATACATTAATAATTTTGTTATAATATTGTGTGTTTGTTTTAGTAATTACTGTATTTTAGTGATGTTTGATTATTTTATTATTTTTATTTTTATGAAATATCAATCATGAAATATTTTTAATATTTTGGGAATAATATTTTGTTTAACGGTGTGTTAAAAATGAGTTTATAAATTAAAAAGGCTTTTTTTTGTCAGAATTAAAAAAAAGGCTTTAAAAATGTAAAAATATTGATTTTTGGGCTTTCGCTGCCCACGCCCCTGTTTTTCTTGACACAGTCCCTTTCCTTTCTGCTAATCGCACTCCCATGTACTACTGCATACACCCCCTGCTAATCGCACGCCGTTGTAATTCTACCTACACCTCCATGTGCTAACTTAAAATTGGCCTAATCGTTGTTTTATTAGGGGTATTATACCCGGTCTTGGATTGCCTGCGTTCGGGGTGTCCAGACCGTTCGTAATAGATTGGACGATTGGAGGATTTTTATGTACCAAAAAAAAAAAAGATTGGAGGATTTAAATTTTGGCTCTGATAATAGGCTCATTATCTTGTCACATATTAAGTCTTGTCTCCTAGGATGAAGCCAACAGAAAAAATCAAATGCAAATTTCAAAATTGAGGAAAAAGAAAAATACATTGAAAAAATCAATTAGTTAAATCTCTAAACGGTGGACGAGGCACACAATTTACCACGTACAGGTGAATTTAATCCAAGGATTAAAATTTCGAAGAACAAAAGAGGAAGGAAAAAAAAATGAAGAAAATATAACCCTAATGATGATCCATGACCTACAAAACAAAATACAGCTAATAAAAATCGTCCATCGCGCAAGTTGTTCTGCCCTGAGGAGCCCCACTCCAGGATACCCTTAACCCTTTTTCCATTTTCCCTGACCCAAAACCACAACCCAAAAGGCATAGGGGGCGGCATCATTGACGATTGTATGCGCTTCTCGCTCGCACCAATAGTCCCAAAAGCCACGAGCGTATAAAAGGAGAGAATAGAGAAAAGAGGACTAGGGAGTGATCTAACCATCATATTCATACCTCATCATTGATCAAAAGAGGGAACCCTAGAAAGCCTACTCGCTCTTTTCCCTCCTCGCTCGCTCCCTCGCCGCCAATCGTGATGGATCCCGAGTCAACTCAGGTGCAGCAAGCGCAACTGGCGGCGATTCTAGGAGCGGATCCGTTGCCGTTCGAGAGGCTGATCTCGCAGCTGATGACGTCGTCGAACGAGGAACGGTCACAAGCGGAGGCTCTATTTAACCTCTGCAAGCAAACCGATCCCGATGGACTAACCCTAAAGCTCGGTCATCTCCTCCACTCCTCCCCTCACCAAGAGGCTCGCGCCATGTCCGCCATCCTCCTCCGCAAGCAACTCACCCGTGACGACTCCTTCCTCTGGCCGCGTCTCTCCCCTCACACCCACTCCTCCCTCAAATCCCTCCTTCTCTCCTCAATCCAAACCGAGAACTCCAAATCCATCTCCAAAAAGCTCTGCGATACCATCTCCGAACTCGCCTCCAGTATTCTCCCCGATAACGGCTGGCCTGAATTGCTCCCTTTCATGTTTCAGTGCGTTTCCTCTGATTCCCCTAAGCTTCAGGAATCGGCGTTCCTCATTTTCGCTCAATTGTCGCAGTACATCGGGGATTCTCTCACGCCGCATATCAAACACCTTCACGATATCTTCTTGCAGTGCCTAACTTCCACTGTTGTTAACCCAGATGTTCGAATTGCTGCTCTAAACGCTGTTATCAATTTCATTCAGTGTCTCTCCGGTTCCTCCGATCGCGACAGGTTCCAGGACCTGCTGCCGGCTATGATGAGAACGTTGACGGAGGCACTGAATTCCGGTCAGGAAGCGACCGCTCAAGAGGCGCTCGAGTTGCTCATTGAGCTTGCAGGGACTGAACCTAGGTTTCTGCGGAGGCAGATTGTGGATGTTGTTGGGGCAATGCTCCAAATTGCGGAGGCAGAGTCATTGGAGGAAGGGACGAGGCATTTGGCTATTGAGTTTGTGATTACTCTTGCGGAAGCCAGGGAGCGTGCTCCCGGTATGATGAGGAAGATGCCACAGTTTATTAGCAGGTTGTTTGCTATTCTCATGAAGATGCTTCTGGATATTGAGGACGATCCAGCTTGGCACACTGCGGAGACCGAGGATGAGGATGCTGGTGAAACCAGCAATTATAGTGTTGGACAAGAATGTTTAGATAGGCTTTCTATATCTTTGGGAGGAAATACAATTGTTCCTGTTGCCTCTGAACAATTACCTGCATATTTGGCTGCGCCCGAGTGGCAAAAACGACATGCTGCATTGATTGCACTTGCTCAAATAGCCGAGGGATGCTCAAAGGTAGTTAAGATGTTAAATGGGATTTCTTTTGTTATGTAAGAAACAGACAATTAAAGTTTACTGCTGTTGCTTTATCACTTTATGCTTTTAATTGTGTAGGTTGATTATAACTGCTGCTAATTGTTGTACATGTCTTATGTTGATAGGTTATGATAAAAAATTTGGAGCAAGTAGTGGCTATGGTATTGAACTCCTTTCCTGATCAACATCCCCGTGTAAGGTGGGCAGCTATTAATGCAATTGGGCAACTGTCTACTGATTTGGGCCCAGATTTGCAAGTTCAGTATCATCAGGGAGTGTTGCCAGCCCTAGCTGCTGCCATGGATGATTTTCAGAACCCTCGTGTGCAGGTTAGATGCCCTTCTTTTTAACTACTCAATTTTGTCTATGGATTATCTCACAATGATTAAATGGAATTTCGATATGAAAATATTGTGACTTTTTGAAAGGGTTTTATTAAACTTATGATTTAAAGTAAAATGCAAGCAATATTTGATATAAAATTTCAACAAATATGAACTATCGGAATATGCAGCTAGCTGCTTTGCTAATTTAATTCTGTTAACCATAAATAATGATATTGGGGATTAGTGTGTAATATGTTGTGGTTGGTTGAGGAGGAACTACAAAGTCCAGGAGTAAAGATTGGCAGAGTACCCGCACCACACTTAGGGTCTGTTTAGTTGGGGGTTTTTGGAGGGGAGGGGAGGGGAGGGATTATTTTAAAATATGTTTGTTTGGTTCAATTTTTTTAAGGGGAGGGGAGGGGAGGGGAGCAAAATCCCTCATAACCCAATTTTGGCTTTCCTCCCAAAATGGGGGGTTTTGGAGGGGAGATTAAATAATTTAAAATAAAATTACTTAAATATCCTTATATATAATATAATATAAAAAACTATAAGGATATACAAGTAAATTAATACCTCCCCTCCATTAAAATCCCTCCCCTCCCCTTCCCTCGTTTGAACCCAACAGACCCTTAGAGCATTGCCCTTTAGACTCTTATTTTGTAATATCACGATGTCAGTGTAACCTATGAATTGAGCATCTTTTATTTGGGTCTCCTTTGTTTCTTTTCTAGTCAATCTTATTTGTCAGTGTTCTATTTCTGAAGTCATCTTATTTTAATTGAATAAACCTTTTAGTATAAATGTTCTCTTAATGTTTTGTCTACACAGGCACATGCTGCTTCAGCAGTGCTCAACTTCAGTGAGAATTGCACACCTGATATTTTAACGCCATACTTGGATGGAATAGTCAGCAAACTGCTTGTGCTTCTTCAGGTTTGTTTATAGAATATTATTTCCTAGAGTAATGTTACTATGGTCATTTTGCTGAATCATCATATGATTATCATTTTTCCATTCACTTAATTTTGGATATTCTATGTGTTACAGAATGGTAAGCAAATGGTGCAAGAGGGTGCCTTAACTGCTTTGGCATCAGTTGCTGATTCATCTCAGGTATTCTACATAAACTGTGTTCTTCAACATTTTTAATTTCTTTTCTTTGGATTACTCATTTAATTAATACTATTGTCTTCCGTAGGAACACTTCCAAAAATACTATGATGCTGTCATGCCATACCTGAAGGCTATATTGGTCAATGCAACCGATAAATCTAACCGCATGCTTCGTGCTAAGTCTATGGAGTGTATTAGTTTGGTTGGAATGGCTGTTGGGAAGGAGAAGTTTAGGGCTGATGCTAAGCAGGTAGGTAGTTATTGTTTGTTTCTTTATATATTTCTGTTGAATTCCTTTGAAATTGATTTGTTGCATTGCAACTTTGTGGGTCAAGAATTGGTGGTTTGTTTTTATACATTCACTTCTTAAATCTTAAACCACTTTACCATCATTTGGAAGATAGATGGTCCATATTGAGAAAAAATGAAGTTAACTTCTAAATGAACTGTGCATCTTGTCTTTTTCTGAAGCACTTCTCTCTACCTCCCTCATCAGCTAAATCTCATATGATTTTAATGTTAATATACTACATATGCTGGTTCTTTACTAGGTCATGGAAGTTCTTATGTCCTTGCAAGTATCTCAAATGGAGACAGATGATCCAACAACAAGTTACATGCTACAAGTATGCTTTTTATATTATTTATATCATATACACAAAGTGCCATTCGGACTATGTTCAGTCACAACAACTTTAATTTGTTATAGGCATGGGCTAGACTCTGCAAGTGTCTGGGACAAGATTTTCTTCCTTACATGGAGTTTGTCATGCCGCCATTGCTTCAGTCTGCTTCACTTAAGCCTGATGTAACCATCACGTCAGCAGATTCAGATAATGATATAGAGGATTCTGATGATGAAAGGTCTCAATTTTAGTCCTTTTCATGGAAGTTTAAATTATTGATGTATCATGTATCTTTTTATTTTGGTCTTGTATGTTCATTAATGGTTTAGGCCTCAGGAGTCTTAATAAGACTTGTATCATTGTATGCTTACTAATTTTTTTAGGGATCCTTATCCAAAAGTTTATGCACCTCACATGCTTTTGCGCACATGGGCGTGCGTAAAATCCTAATGCACATTCTTTATAGTAATTGCTTCACATGAAATACTAATAATGATTTCATTTTACTGGAGAATCAGAAGTACACATTAACACGTTTTTGGTTAGGCAACATAAATCTGACTTTTATTTATCTGTTATAGTATGGAGACTATCACTCTGGGGGACAAAAGAATTGGAATCAAGACTAGTGTTCTAGAGGAAAAAGCTACAGCATGTAACATGCTTTGTTGCTATGCTGATGAGCTGAAGGAAGGATTCTTTCCGTGGATTGATCAGGTTAGACTTAAACCACTGTTGAATGGCTTTACATATTGAGATATGTTGAAGAATTACTATACATTTTTCTCATCAATTATTTGTTTGTGATGCAGGTTGCAGGAACATTGGTTCCACTCCTTAAATTTTATTTCCATGAGGAGGTTAGAAAAGCAGCTGTTTCAGGTATGAGAATGATTGTTTGTGTTTTGGAGTGATTTTCTCTTGCACTGCAAATGTGCTTTGTCTCATTAGCCCGACTGTTTCAATGTTTATCAATTCCAATATCACTATAGCAATGCCAGAGCTATTACGATCTGCAAAGTTAGCTATAGAAAAAGGGCAATCTCAAGGTCGGGATGTGACTTATTTGAAGTTTTTGACTGACAGTATCATCCCAGCTTTGGTGGAAGCATTGCATAAGGTAATTTTTATCCAAGTTTATCTCATTCTTAAAAGTTTATCCAATGTTTGTTGTGTTATTATGGCAGCCAAAAAGTTCTTTAAATATTCATATAAATCAAAGCAATTTTTTGGGTGTAGCATGTACTTTGTTTTAGTAGATCCAGTCCAGGCATACATTTAAGGATCATGATCAATCTAGGTGATATTTGGGGTGGACTTTGGCTGTCTTGATTGTGTCCCTCGGTGGCATTTCTTTTTAAAGTTCTCCTACTCGGTTTGCTTGCAGGAACCTGACACAGAGATTTGTGCAAGTATGCTGGATTCATTAAATGAATGCTTACAGGTTTGGATCTCAAGATAACTTAGTTGTATTCTTTATATTATTGTCTTTTTTTTAAAATGTATTTCCATTCTTTATATTTCATAATGAGGATTGTTGAATATACCTTAGCATAGTCAATGTTTAAGCCTCTGATGTAGAAGAGCAATCTACATTAGCCTCACTGGCACTGTTATTTGATGTTATAACTGATGCTGTCTGGGTAAGGTTTCATTGTCAGTTAGTGTATAAAGAGAAATTTTAAAGAGTTTGGTTTCTTCCTGTTTTATGGTTGGTTTCTTGGAGGATTTAAATGGTTTTTTACTTGAATTAGTTACAAACTTGGTTAATTGCACTGAAGTCTGAACAACTGCTTGTCTCGTCAATGTTTGATATTAGGTGCATGGTTATCAAATTGAGTTTCAAATTGTGAATCGGAATTCTTCAAAACATGAATCAAATCTTATTATGAATCGTAAGATACATGTGATCAATAAAAATGGCATTTTTAAGCAAAAATAAGTTACATATGCAAAAGACATAGTTGATATATCATATCTGAACTTCAAAATAATTCAAGATTCAAATCATAAATCAAAATGACAAAAAAGTGGCTTGCTACACGGTTTAGGGGCAAGTCTCGATTCAACCGAATGAATCGAGATTCATGCTACATTCATGTCCGAAATAGACATGCACAGCGATTCGTGTCGATTGGGTTCATTTTTGTTTCGAATTGAGATATGGCTCACATGTATAGTAGATATTGATAGCCATGATTGGGGGCACTTCACTTTGTGCTTATTGTGGATTGTGGATTTGTAGTCTTGTTTTATAAAGAATGAGATTTGTCATGCAAGGTTTCATTGTCAGTTAGTGTATAAAGAGAAATTTTAAAGAGTTTGGTTTCTTCCTGTTTTATGGTTGGTTTCTTGGAGGATTTAAATGGTTTTTTACTTGAATTAGTTACAAACTTGGTTAATTGCACTGAAGTCTGAACAACTGCTTGTCTCGTCAATGTTTGATATTAGGTGCATGGTTATCAAATTGAGTTTCAAATTGTGAATCGGAATTCTTCAAAACATGAATCAAATCTTATTATGAATCGTAAGATACATGTGATCAATAAAAATGGCATTTTTAAGCAAAAATAAGTTACATATGCAAAAGACATAGTTGATATATCATATCTGAACTTCAAAATAATTCAAGATTCAAATCATAAATCAAAATGACAAAAAAGTGGCTTGCTACACGGTTTAGGGGCAAGTCTCGATTCAACCGAATGAATCGAGATTCATGCTACATTCATGTCCGAAATAGACATGCACAGCGATTCGTGTCGATTGGGTTCATTTTTGTTTCGAATTGAGATATGGCTCACATGTATAGTAGATATTGATAGCCATGATTGGGGGCACTTCACTTTGTGCTTATTGTGGATTGTGGATTTGTAGTCTTGTTTTATAAAGAATGAGATTTGTCATGCAAGAATTTGATGTGCCTTAACTATCAAGGTCACTGCTTATTGTTTACATCATTTTGCACATCCGTTTTTTTATCACTATATTTTTTATCTTAATATTCAATTACTTATATTTATGAGGCAAGGTAATTCCTATGTAGTCTCCATCTCTTTTTGTTCACTGCAATATTGCTTTCATTTTCTTCAATTGCAAGTGCATTGTATGTTTTTGTTGATTGTTGTTCAAGAGTGGTTAAGTAGTTGTTTTTGGAAATGCTTTGTTACAATTAGCTCTTTTTTTTATTGGTCTCCCCCCCCTCCCCTGCCCCTCTAGATTATTTAGTATACTTTGGATGTGCTTTGATATTTTTGTTTTTTCTTTTAGATCTCTGGGATGCTTTTGGATGAAAGCCAGGTCAGATCAATTGTTGACGAGATAAAACATGTGATCACAGCTAGTTCAAGTAGAAAAAGAGAGCGAGCGGAAAGGGCCCAAGCTGAAGATTTTGATGCTGAAGAGGGGGAGCTGATTAAAGAAGAAAATGAACAAGAGGAAGAAGTTTTTGACCAAGTAAGTACCTCGTATAAAATATAATTCAAACCATCATAAGTGCTGGGCTACTATCTTTGTGTTTTAGGTTTGTGCAGATTGGTTTCTTGGTCCTCCTTTTAAAACATTTACACGTTGTCTCAGGTGGGTGAGATATTGGGTACGTTGATCAAAACCTTCAAAGGCTCCTTCTTGGTCTTCTTTGATGAACTGTCGTCATATTTGACACCTATGTGGGTATGTTCTTCCAAGAAGCTACCAAATCTTTATTTAGTTTTACTATTAATGTTTAATTCTGTTTATTCATTTGAATTGTCTTTCAGCCTTATTCTTTGTTCTTCACTTTGGTGTAATTATGTATATATTTTACTGTTTTTCAGTTTTAGCTGGTAAATTACACAGATGATTTTAAATGCAGAATCTGTGTGATGTTAATCTCTGAACTTAGAGATTTTTTGAAGTTCTGAAAATTGCCCTGTTGTAGTCATTGAGAACAGAAACTTGCTTTCAGAACATAAACTTCCTCTGATTCTCTCTCTCTCTCTCTGCTTTCTATTGTTTTGTCTCGATTTCTATCACTTTCTTGCTGTTCTTGCAGAATCTGTTCTTGATGTATACATCTTCATTCTCCTGTGCACCTTAGACTGCAGGAGTTTCTTTTCTATTAGCTCTTAAATTCATAATCTTTCATTGTGATACTAATAAACTTTGAGTGAATTTGCTGTTTTCATTTTGCAATTTAAATGGTCTAATCTCGTGTCAAGCAGATTTCCTACAGGATTTGTGCCTGAGAGGAATGAGGACTAATTTTTCTTGATGAACTAAGCCATTTATCTCATTGTTTTGACTTTTTGTCTATTATTTTGGATATAGGGAAGGGACAAGACTCCTGAAGAGAGGAGGATTGCAATTTGCATTTTTGATGACGTTGCGGAGCAGTGTCGTGAAGCAGCTATAAAGTAAGTTATTTTTGTTAGATTCCACCTTCAGTGTGAGGTGATAATTATCAAGTCGTCTTATCAATTTCATTGTACTATGATGCCAATTGAGCAGGTATTATGATACATATCTCCCATTCCTGTTGGAGGCATGTAATGATGAGACTCCTGATGTGAGACAGGTAAGCATTAGGCATGCTCTGTTGGTTAACATTTTGAAGCCATTTTTATTGTTTAAGCTGTTTGATTGTTATTGTTGGTATTTCTTCATCTTTCTGTAGGCTGCTGTGTATGGCCTCGGTGTTTGTGCAGAGTTTGGTGGTTCTGTGTTCAAACCTCTTGTTGGAGGTACTGTTTAATTAGCTAATGTGTTTGGAAAAAGCTTTGTAATATTGAGTAACACATTAGTGCATTTTGCAGAGGCTCTATCGAGGTTAAATGCTGTGATCCAACATCCTAATGCCCTTCATTCAGATAATGTAATGGCCTATGACAATGCAGTTTCTGCTCTGGGAAAAATTTGCCAATTTCATCGTGACAGTATTGATTCTGCCCAGGTCTTCAATACTAAGATCTATTCTGTGTTGGTTTGAGTTTTTTTTTTTTTTTTTTTTTGGGTTAGGAAAACATCTGTTTTGTTAATGTTTGTGCTAATCTCCTTTTGCATTTACAGGTAGTTCCTGCATGGTTGAACTGTTTGCCAATAAAAGGTGATTTGATTGAGGCCAAAGTCGTTCATGATCAACTTTGTTCAATGGCTGAGAGGTTAGGGGCTCAAGCTCTTATCTTTAAATTTTCTGCTGTGCGCCTGCATTTTTTCCCATTGTCCTAATTATGATTTTCCTTAATTAATCTGCAGGTCTGACAGAGAGCTGTTAGGCCCTAACAATCAACACCTTCCAAAAATAGTTGCAGTGTTTGCTGAGGTTAGATTTTCATCATGAATTCGCCACTTTGTTTTTTATGAAGAAATTTTAATTGAAGCCAATCTGTATACAAAGTGGAAGCAAGATTGCTTCCCAGGAAAGAACAGAAAGAGAACAGTAGTGTAAAAAAATTGTGGCATGTGCCCAACATCACAATCACCTAGTTAATTGTAAATTTGACCTGTCATGCATGACTTTTAGTCTCATGTACACCTTTGTGCGCACGTGTATCTATGCAGATTTTTTTAAAGTTATATTGGATTTGCTTAAAATTGTCTTCTATTTAATATAATCTATTTTATGTGAAATAGGTTTTATGTGCTGGTAAAGACCTTGCAACAGAACAAACAGCGGGCCGAATGGTTAATTTACTCAGACAGCTCCAGCAAACATTACCTCCTTCTACTCTTGCATCCACTTGGTCATCTTTGCAGCCTCAGCAACAGCTTGCTTTACAATCCATCCTTTCTTCATAGTTTTCGTAGCATTGCTGCATTTCAATCCATCATTTCTCCATAGCATCTGGGTTGGCAGTTGGTGTCTTGCACTTTTTGGGAACAAGGGTTTTCCGGTTTGGTGGTCTCTTATATTTGTTACCCATTCTTTTTGCCATAAGATGGTTTTCCATCATTCATTCTTGCATGGTGTTTTTATAGCAACATGGCTTCAGTTTTGAGAATGCAGAGTCAATTGTGATTGGAAAGGCAACTTTCTGTAGAATGTGTATATTATGATTGAGAGTGTTGATGATGCGATTGAGTCCAAAAGGAGGTTAGGCAGTTGTGGCGTGGGAGCTTCACGTTCTATTCCTCTTTTTATTCACTCTTACCATATTGCGTGAGAATATAGGGTTGTCTGTGGGGCAATTCGTGCAGTTTTGGCCTATTGTATTGTTTTCTTTTCTCCATATCAGATTATGAAATGTATCATATCAAATACTGATGCTATTTATTCATCAAGGTTGCAGACATTTGCTTGTCCAATTAATTTTGTGGACAATTTGGAGGAGAGGGTAGCGTTTGCCCGCTTACGTTTCTGAGGCTGTGACTTTGGTAGTTTATATGAACCGAATGTACTCAATCCTGGTGCTTGCAAAGTTATTTTTTATTTTTATTTTGCATTGGGAACATGAGATTGATACTCTTTTTTTTTTGGGTATAACATGAGATTGATATTCTAAGGGACATTTAATATGAAAATTCTGTATATATAATATTTTCCCTAGTTTTCAAGCTTGTTCTCTTTTTTTTTTTTTTTTTTTGGTAAATGTTTTCTAGCTTGTTCTGTTTTGTAAAGTAATGCCTTATTATTATTTTAAATAACGTTTCTGAGGCTGTGACTTTGGTAGTTTATATGAACCGAATGTACTCAATCCTGGTGCTTGCAAAGTTATTTTTTATTTTTATTTTGCATTGGGAACATGAGATTGATACTCTTTTCTTTTTGGGTATAACATGAGATTGATATTCTAAGGGACATTTAATATGAAAATTCTGTATATATAATATTTTCCCTAGTTTTCAAGCTTGTTCTTTTTTTTGATTTTTTTTTTGTAAATGTTTTCTAGCTTGTTCTGTTTTGTAAAGTAATGCCTTATTATTATTTTATATATTTTCATAAGTTATTAGTTGAAACTATATTAAAAAAGTGTATCAAACAGGCTTTTAATCATTGTTTCTTGAAAAATAAGTAAATTGCTCATTGACTTCTAAGTTTTAAGTTTGTCCTTAATTTAATAAAGTCCTTCAATTTTAATTGTGTAGTCTGAGTCCGAGATTATTTAAATACTTTTTATTTCCCGTTGAATAACCTTTTAAAGTTCCAAGTTCGAACAAAACTAGTGTCAACGCCCTTCTAATTCTCATGCTTGCTTTCGGTGCTCGCACACAGGTCAGAGCTAAATTAGATGGAACCTGTGATGAGACAACCGAGTATACGTTGCATCTGTGTGATGAGACGCATCTTAGGTTTGAGGTTCGACTAATGCGGATGCCTTATTAACTAGTTTTTATTTTTTACCCCCATCATGTGATAACATTATGCTTGAAGAAAACAGACGATTAAGGAGAATGCTATTGATGAAGTACGAACACTGATACATGCTTAGCGACAGACAATGTTATGCTATGAAATATTGTGTGTCACATTCTACAATAGAATATAGGCGAGGTCATTTTAAGGTGGAAATAATGTATAAGTATCACATGCACTGCGCTGTACAAAGTTATACTAAAATTTAGGCGTGAATGACAACATTCTATGTAAGTGGTCGTCACGAATCGGGCTTTGCTTCAATTTGGTTGACCAAACTATGCCACGGTGATGATAATTAAGGCATGATGTGAGGACAACCACTACACTACAGTTATAAGCTACTACTAACCCCACATTAGTTTAGATATTTGAGCTGAGAGTGGAGATTTTTAGAAAAAGGAGACAAGCAACAGAAAACGAGCTCTCCACTACTCTAAAGTCTAAACCAACTGAATTTTAACTTGTCATATTTTTTTCTAACGCACGCACGCAAGTGTATATATATGTTTGTGTTTTGGGAAACTTGATTGCATTTGTGTTAATGGGTATGGAATATCAAAACCAAAATGGCAAGGAAGAGAGACAGAGAGAGAAACCGATGATGAAGAGCAGATCCAAGTTTGTTGGGGTGAGACAAAGGGCTTCAGGGAAATGGGCAGCAGAGATAAAAGACACATCAAAGAAGATTAGAATGTGGCTTGGTACCTATAAAACTGCTGAGGAGGCTGCTCGTGCTTATGATGAGGCTGCTTTCCTCCTTAGAGGTTCTAACACTCGCACCAACTTCTCTACTCATCATCCCATTCCTTCCAATTCTCCTATATCTCTCAAACTCAGAAACCTCCTTCACCGTAAAGCTATCTCAACTCAAAGTCAAAGTCAAAACCAGTCCACTATGGCGAGTCCTACTTGCCAAGGTGCTTCAAATGTTAGTACCATTAATAACATCATGGTAATGGAAGACAACTCTGCATGTAGTAGTGAAGGAAAGTCTTTGTTTTGGGTTCAGAACCAAGTCTCTGATAATCCGTATGGGATAGATATGAATATGATCAATTGCTCAATACCAAATTCATTGCAGTTTGATTATTCTTGGCCATTACCCCAACAAAGGATTAGCGAGTTATCAACACCAGAAGATAGTATGAATGTAGAGATGCAATTATCAACCTCGGTATATGCCATGAATGAGTGCTATGTAGAGGATACATATGATGTTAATTATCCTCTCTCACACTTTTTCTGTTTCACTTGATATCTATCTTCGGATCCCTCCTTAATACACATGATGAGAATTATGATAAATCTTGCTTTGTAACATTTTTTTATTTTGTATACTATCTTGTGGATACTCCATAGTTTGTATACTATTTCCTTGGTTCCATCATCCATAACATTTTCCTTGCAAGGATAAACGAAAAGTACACAAATTTTAGGCTACCACCGTTTCACCTAGTGCTCGTAGGAGTCTCTATGAAGCTTTTCGATATCATAGTATAGAGTGGGACCCTACATTAGAGTGAGAGTGTGCAAATACGTACACCCCCTCATTTTAGAAATGACACACAAGGAGACGGCTTTTGTTAGTAAACAGATGTAGGAACAATACCTACCTTCGTACTATACCTAATTTTTGTCCTTTAAAAAAAAAATCACAACTAAAATATCTTTTTTTGACAGAAAATTACAATAATTTTTTTTTTATTTTACTCCTCTATTTTTATATATTTGAACCCACTAACCACAGTTTTTATATTCTGCCTCCACTGAGTCAGGGTTTTGCAGCCTTGTAGGTTATCATACTTTGCACACAAATGCATAATTTTGCTCAGCTTTTCAAAGTTAACCAATTGGATATAATGCAGCAAAGAACATATGATGATAAGGAAGATTAATATGTAGGATCAATTGCGTAAACAGTTAATACTCTTTCAACCTCGATTCTTCTACAAATGTAATCTCAGGGTGTACTCTTTATTCAATCTCACTTCTTATGGTTGGATAACTAGATGAAACACATGTTTGAGTCTTTGAGATGTACCTCGCTTTTTTGTTGTATATCACCTTCAATATAATTTTTCTGTACACACAGATTGGACAATATTATGTGTAATACAAGAATTGAAAATACTGTAAAAAATGACGTTCAAGTATGACTGTCCTTAAAATAAACAAATGACTATCATCATCAAAATAAAGAGATAAATAAGCAAATGTGGTGACGACCAAGGGATTGACCAGTGGTTGAGGAGTCATGCTACCTATCTTCACTATTCAAATCCACCTAGTTAAGGTGTGATAGATTTGTTAAAAAAACTGAGGACTAGGCAGTAAAAAATGCTTATTTTATATTTTAAAAACTTATTATATGTTCACCTAAAGTTATTTGATAAAGTGAGAAATAGTTTTGAAATTTTATGAAAATTTATAAAGTTGATCTAATCAATAAGAACTTTTAATTTGATGGTTGAATTAATGAAATTGTTTATAGTGAATTATTAAGTGAAGTAACTGTTTCAAGAGTTACCGGAGTAGTAACTTCTTTTAAAAATAGTCATGAACCATGATATGTAACAAAACAAAATACTATAGGCAGGACAACAGACAAATTTTTTTTTTCCTTTTACCTAATTAACTAGGAGACAACTTATTCAAGATACAATATCATCAAAAAGTCTAACTACATATCGATTTGGCCGAATCCCCATCAACATGAATGGAAAACAATCAGCATCCACTACCTACTTGTGTTGTGTACCGACTAAACTTCAGACAAAACAAAAAGATTGTATTGTGACTTACTTACCTACTTGTATTATCCTGCTTCGCTCGTGCATCATCAAAAACATCAAAAGCTTATTTTGGACTGTAACCGAAGTAATTCACAGCCTACACCAAGTTAATGGAGTATTTGCCACTTGGCAGATAGGTTTGAGATCAAGTCTTCCGTGGAGTCGAACATAGCCATGGTTTCTTCTGGAATGGGGCCTAGGACTTGCTGAACATCTAAGCATCGTCCTGCTTAAAATCAATTTTTGCCAAAATCAGTTTTTGGCACCGCAGAACCAAACACACGCTATGTCTGGTTTTGCGGTGATAAAAATTGATTCTAACATAATTGATTTTGTAGAATTGATTTTGGTTAAAAGTGAATTGAACTTAACGTGATTTCTGTTTGGATACATTCACAAAAAAATGATTTTTATCAATTCTTGTTGTTTGGATAGTTTAGATCAAAATTGCTTTTTTGTGTGGAGTTACCAAACTGGATCCTAACTTAAAATTATATCTAAATTAAAGTTACAAACAAAGAATATAATTTAAAGGGCAATACAATATCAAACATTACTACAATTCTAATTATTTTGCTTATACTCAATTGTTTGATCCGAATCGAGTCACGACCATGTTCCAATCTGTGTTTTATTTTCTTTTGAAAAAGTAATGTTTTAAAATTTGAATATATTTTTAATTAACAATTAACAAATACAAATATTTCTCCTAAAAAACAAAAACAAATATTTAAAGGTAACAAAAACATAACGTTCATTTAAAATATTTATCAGATAACGTTGGTGCGGCCCCACCATAAACAAAGACAAAGTTAAAAAAAATTAGTAAAAGTAAATTTTAAAAAAGTAACAAGGGTAAATAAGGCACTTGCAGAAGATATTAACATCTAATGGATAGAATCAATTAACCAACACCGTGAAAGCTACTGTTTCTAGCTTCACGTGGAATCGATTTTAAAGCAGCAAAATTGATTTTCATAAAAATCCCACATCTTTATAACATAGTTGAATTGAATTTGACCTTGACAACGTGTGTTCATCAGATATGAAAGCTACTGTTTCTAGCTTCACGTGGAATCGATTTTAGAGCAGCAAAATTGATTTTCATAAAAATCCCAAACATCTTTATAACATAGTTGAATCGAGTTTGACCTTGGCAACGTGTGTTTAACAGATATAGACGTGCAACCAAACGAACAGAACCTTGGAATGGGGTATTGGGCATGCCTGAGCTTGACAAGTTATAACACAAACTCTCAACTTTTAGTCTTTGACCGCCCGACCAGATGCTCATCCTATTCGCCCCATTCACACATTATTAGCTCCTATTCTCAACAGTGATTTAATAGTGTATCAACAATATTTCACTATCAAATCACTTGTAGGAAGTAATAAATGTCTTCTTACCAGTTCCTGATAAGGTTTCGACCTCCAAAGGACTCCGGACGAGCATGAAGGGCAAATCTTCCTGAATCAGTGACATGCCCCTTAGTTAAGGTAGGCATCCGTATTTGTTTTTAGTAACTGTTTTATCTTAGTCATTGTTTTTACAATAAGCCCCATTATAGTGGGGGAGCCGGTTACCAGTTCATGTGTTCATAGGAGTTACTCGGCCACAATGTTACACAACCCCAAGCATGAGGCCCATAAGGGCAAAATACTTGATGAAGTCCATTCCTAAACTGGGCTAAATGGGCACGTCCTGTATGACCTATCCGACCATAACAGTCTAAATATAATTTTAATCGTATATTGTGTCGAGTAAGTTTTTTGCTCAGATTTTGATGTTGAGCTTAGAAGCTGGTTCAAAAGGTTTAAGTAGATCACATCGAGTAATGACTAGCCAAGTAAAAAGTAAGTCATCGAGTAATAAACAGTAAGAAATGTTTAAATGAAGAAGCGGTCAAACAATAAGTCGTCAAACATTAAGTAATGTTCCCGTTAAGGTTCCGATCCCGAAGGACTCCGGACGAGCATCAAAAGCATAACTAATAGAGGGGGAAACATTTTGCACAGTTAATATTGTGATAATCAAAACGAAAATTTGGTAGAAATCACATGCGTGAATAAAAGATAATTGAACTTTCGACATGAACAATTCTTAAGTACATAATTGACGCTGCAAACAACATATCCTAAATCAAAATGTAGATGCATAATGTTGACCATTTCACAGTTTGAATGATGGAACTATATCACACAGAAATGAAAAGAACAATACGAGTACAGGGCATGTAACAAAGCATACCCTCTTTTACTTGAAAAACAATCAACTGCAAGAAAAACGCCTTGCATTATATATCATAACATCAATAATCCTCTCCTTCCTCATCATCTTCTGCTCCCTCAGCACCAACTTCCTCGTAATCTTTCTCGAGAGCAGCAAGATCTTCACGGGCTTCTGAGAACTCCCCTTCCTCCATGCCTTCACCAACGTACCAGTGGACAAAGGCCCTTTTGGCATACATGAGATCAAACTTGTGGTCAATGCGAGAGAACACCTCCGCAACAGCAGTGTTGTTACTGATCATGCAAACAGCCCTTTGCACCTTAGCAAGGTCACCTCCAGGCACAACCGAAGGAGGCTGATAGTTGATACCGCATTTGAATCCAGTTGGGCACCTGTTTCACACATTAACAAAAACAGCATTATAGTAATTATCTGTTTTATCACAATCAGAACACATTTGCAAACAACACAACCATAAAAACCTTTCGTAGAAAGTGTAATCAGTTTACTTGCACAAGCTCAAGTTAAGTCATAATAATATCCTGTTATGAATTATTGCTAATAAGAGACCATTTTAATCCAAATCATTTTTAATAGTTTGACTATAGTTTTCCTCTATCTATCTACCTCAGACTAATAGATTATCTTCCGTAGATGATCTACCCTTCTTAATTAATATGATATACTAATCTTCTAACACAATAAGCAAATCAACCATTGCAAGATTATACAATGTTTTTGCAATTAATTACTGAAAGAATGGTTACCAGTCAACAAACTGAACGGTCCTTTTTGTTTTGATGGTGCCAACAGCAGCATTGACATCCTTTGGAACAACATCACCACGGTACATCAAACAGCAAGCCATGTATTTCCCATGCCTGGGATCACACTTGGCCATCATGCTGGCAGGTTCGAACACAGCATTGGTGATTTCGGGCACCGAGAGCTGCTCATGGTAGGCCTTGGCAGCGGAGATAACAGGGGCGTATGAGGAAAGCATGAAATGGATACGGGGATAGGGCACAAGGTTGGTCTGGAACTCAGTAATATCCACATTGATGGCCCCATCAAACCTCAAGGAGGTTGTGAGGGAGGATATGATCTGAGATATCAACCTGTTCAGGTTTGTGTAAGTAGGCCTCTCAATATCAAGGGATCTCCTGCAAATGTCATAGATGGCTTCATTGTCCAAGAGCACAGCCACATCGGTGTGCTCAAGGAGAGAATGGGTGGAGAGAACACTGTTGTATGGCTCCACAACAGCCGTAGAAACCTGAAACCAGAAAGAAAAAAATAATAATTTAACAACAAAAAAAAGGAAACAACAGCATTTAGGGTTGCAACATTGATTTGAAATTGTTGTGTGATGTGAAGGTATGGTATACCTGAGGGGAAGGGTAGATGGTGAAGCCGAGTTTGGACTTCTTGCCGTAATCGACGGAGAGGCGTTCCAACAAGAGAGAACCCAAACCGGAACCGGTGCCGCCACCAACGGCGTTGAAGACCAAAAACCCTTGGAGACCGGTGCAGTTATCGGCCAACTTTCTGACGCGATCGAGACACAGATCTACGATTTCTTTGCCAACTGGATCACAAGGAAAGGGGAAATGATTGAGCACAAATAGAAATAGAGGAAAATAGGGTTAGGTTTAGGGTTGAAGGAAGATTGAGTGACTTACCAGTGTAGTGGCCTCTGGCGAAATTGTTGGCGGCGTCTTCCTTGCCGGAGATAAGTTGTTCAGGGTGGAAGAGTTGACGGTAGGTGCCGGACCTGACTTCGTCGATGACGGTGGGTTCCAGATCCACGAAGACGGCACGGGGAACGTGCTTGCCAGATCCGGTCTCGCTGAAGAACGTGTTGAATGCATCGTGCGCCACTCCGAACGTCGAATCACTGTGTTATCGTCGATTCGATTCATCCAAATTAGGTAAAAAAAAAAAAAACAAGAAGATTAGAAAGAGAGAGGGTTACAGATAGAAGATACCTAGGCATCATGCCGTCGGGCTGAATGCCATGTTCGAGGCAGTAAAGCTCCCAGCAGGAGTTACCGACTTGAATTCCGGCTTGACCTATGTGGATGCTTATGATCTCTCTCATCTTTCTTTTTTTCTTTCGATTTCGAATTTGAAAATGGAAAGGGACAAATGAAGAAGAAGAAAGAGGAAAGGGGGGAAGTTAATAGTCAGTCTCAGTGAGTAATGGGCCTTTGTGTTGTCAGAAATGGGTCTGGTCACTAACGAGTGTAGTATAGTACTAGTAGTAGTAGTAGTCTAGTCTAATCTATCTAATCATATCATATAATATAACGATCACATGCACAACACAAGCTGGCTGGCTCCTTATCAAAAGCGGGATTTGATAAGGGTTTAGAATCCGGCCATTTCGCGCCAGCCTAGCCCTTCTCTCTCTCTCCCCATCAATCGCCAACCCCACCATATGCTATCCACGCAATTCACTCCTTTCTTTTATTTTTATTTTTATTTTCTATTTTCACATTATAAATCTAATTTCTAAATTATTATATTTTAATATCCATTTATAAATATATTTGTTTATATCTAACATTGTTTAAAGAATTTTGAATATTTACTAAAAAAATTAAAAATATTTTTCACAAATCTTGACATTTAATTTCGACATTAACTAGTGTATTTGCCCGTGATGCACAAATCACGTGAATAAACCAATATTTAAATTGTCTCATTGGACAATGTCATGTGTTAGTTTTCTATTTAATCAATTTTTTTTATTTTTTAATTATTATTTTTATGATAATCATTACTACAATATCTTAATTAATAATTATTACATAAATCATAAATATATTTAAATAACATATATATATATATATATGAGTATTTTATTAGTTGTCTAAATTTTTGTAAGTATTAAATACATGATACATGATTTGTATCATGAAATTAATTATTGATAATAAAAAGTTTTTAATTAGAAGTTGCCAAATTTATATGGTAAAATAATAATGAATGATGAGCGATGATTAATTGAAAATACAAAGTCATTTAAAGAAATATAAATAATTAACATGATGTAATAATGACCATCTTAAATTTGAATTATGGATTATTGAATGATAGAATTGACAGGAAATTGGATGTGTGAGGATGTGGAATACCTACATGGACATTACGTGGCAAAATCTCGCTAAAATATATAAAATTTAAAGAAATATAAATAATTGAGATGATGTAATAACGATTGTCTTAAATTCGATTATAGAGCATTGAATGATAGAATTGGCGAGAAAATCAATGCATGTGGAGATGACATGTGGAATATCTACGTCAATATTACGTGGCAAAACTTTATTTTGATATATAAATAAATAATAGATAATGGATAGATAATAGAATAGAATTTCATAAAACATTTGTTAAAAAATGTGTACTTACATTACAGCGAGAGAATGAAGGGATTTAGGGTCAATTTGTTTTAGATTGAGATAAAACTAATTCCGAAGAATTGATGTTAAAAAAACTGATTTTAAAAAAAAATAAGTTTAAAAAACTGATTTGTGTTTGGTAATGATATTTTAAAAGTGAGTTTAAAAGAATTGATTTCGTTTGGATGATAAATGTAGAATCACTTTTGATGTGTAAATATAAAGAATTTTGTGGGTCCCAAACCCATAATTGATTTTATCCAACGTCAAAGCTATGAAGCCATCGTTTGATTGTGCGTTCGTCTCCCTCAAATGCGAGTCTCACCCGATCAGACGTGATTCGGCGATGTTTCGATCCGCGTTCACCTCTCCTCTCCCATCACGCATTAGCTCTTGCACTCGCGTTTCACTTGAAGCTGCTCTCCCTCCTAGCTTCTGCTTTGGGTCAGAATCGATTCTATTTTTGGCTGAAGGTAAGTTATCAATTTTTCCCTTCATAAATCCTTCATCCCCTTCCTTCTCACCTACCTGAAACATAATAATTGCTAATAACTTCACATTTCCATTTCAGTATAAGGAAGCAAAGAGTTGGTGTTTATACCTACCTTATTCCCTTTTTTTTGGCTAAACTTTCATCACCTAACTTGCAAAATTAATTATCAGATTGCTTTTAAATTCATGCCTGATGCTTGTATTTTCCAGATCCCTCTTCATTTTGCAACTCATCAATTGGAAGAGATAGTGCACCCAGCACGTTCAGTGTGTATTCTATCCAAGGTAAGCTCCAATTCGTATTACAAAAATCAATCTTTATACTGATATGTCTTCTATAGATGCATCCATGCTGGTATTTTAAAAAAATATATATGTTTGTGTTTATTGATTTTAAAAGAATGAGAATGAAAAGTTGTGTTTAAAGAATGTCTTTAATGTGTTTGTTAAAATGCCTGTGAATAGAGCTTTTAATCATTGGGTTGCATTATGTTTCTGTTTACTTCAGCATATAATAATGGACTATAAGAATGAGAATGAGGAGGTTAACGTTGCAATAGTATGTTTATAAAGTTGCTGCCTTATGTTTTGTTTTTGCTATGGGATGCCTTATGTTCTGTTTATACGGTTATTGTGTTTGATAACATAGTGTTGTTGTCTCATGGGCTGCCTTTGGTTATTAATAAAATGTTTAGTTTAGTTATGGCTGATTCTGTTTTTGCTATTAATTTTTTTTGTTATTGTTTTGATAGTTAGTTATGGTTGGGTTTAGGGGCTGCCTTGTGTTTTGTTTTTGCTATGAGATGTCTTATGTTCTATTTATGTTGTTACTATGTTTGATAACATAGTGTTGCTGTCTCATGGGTTGCCTTTGGTTATTAACAAAATGTTTAGTTTAGTTATGGTTAATTCTGTTTTTGCTATTAATTTTTTTGTTATTGTTTTCATAGTTAGTTATGGTTGGGTCAAATTTTTATTTTTCTTCTTACTTGGTCTATATAGAATGGTGACTCCTCAAACTAATGATGGAGATAAGAAATCAAAAGCTGTTTGGGATTACAAAGCAACTGAATATTTTGTCCAAACTTGTCTGGGTCAAGTTTCCAAGGGGGAACACACTGGTACTAGCTTTACCAAGAAAGGATGGAAAGAAATTGTTTCCCAACTTAATGACTTAACCGGAAGGAAGTATGGAAAAGGCTCAACTAAAGAATAGGTATGATAGTTTGAGAAAGGATTGGCGAGCATGGTATAACATTTGGGAAAGAAACTAGATTTAGGTGGGATTATGAGAAAAATATTGTTGACGCACCTGATGAGGGGTGAGAAAACAAGCAATTGGTATGTCAGAAACAAATTTGGTGCTTTATAAGACTTTTCACATCCTCCACCAGATATATTCTTTTGTATGACTACAAATAAATTGCTTTATTATTACTTTTCTTCTTTACATTTTTATAATTTTATTTTTTATTAGGCAAGAATTATTTAGTGGATGTTGGCTATCCAACACTAATGGGGTACCTTGGTCCTTACAAATGTTTACCACCTTCCTGATTTTAGGCGTTCTCATGAGTTCGCAAATCATAATGAAGTATTCAATTATTATCACTCAAGTTTAAGGTGTACAATAGAAAGGACCTTTGGTGCATGGAAGAACAGGTTTGCAATTCTACATGGCATGCCTAAGTTCAAAATGGAAACGCAAGTTAAAATAGTCGTTGCAACAATGGCTATACACAACTTTATCCGAATGAATGCTGAAACAAATATTGATTTCAGTCGTTATGAAGATGAAAACATAGATCTTCACACAGTGATGATTATCATAGACCAGTTAACTTGGATCCATCTCAAATCTTAAATACAGCTTCTTCATCAGAGATAGAACTTGCACTTTAAATTATATTCTCTATTTGTAATTTTAATTTAGATACTTTATATTTAGTACTGTTATGCTAATTTAGAACTTCTATTGTCTATTTTACCAAAATTTAGGTTTCTAATATCATCATAAAAAAATTAAGTTTCTCATATAATTTTAAGTTATGACCTACTTTGGTAATTGCACACCAACAACAATTTTAAACAAACCTATCCAAACAACATTGATTGATAAGAATCATTTTTTATGTGTACGCATCCAAACAGAAATCATGTTACGTTTAACTCATTTTTAACCAAAATCAATTTTTTCAAAATCAATTCTCGTCACCGCTGAATCAAACACACACGAATTCTTACTTCCAAAAGAATAAATTATACTCACCCAGAATCAATTTTATTCACCGCGATTTTGTAACCCAAATACGTAAATAGTAATTTTCAGTTATATTTGTTTTGTTTTTGTTTCCAAAATCGATTATAGCCTCCCTAAAATCTTAACCAAACATACTCTTAATCTTGTTATCGATTAACAATAGACAAAACTAACACATGTGATGTGACAATGGATCTCTCGTGAAATTTTCACGTAACATCATCATATAAAAATTTTACATCTATATCTTTTTTCGCAAACATTTGCCACTCAAATTTTTTTAATGTTTATAAAAATAGAGACCGCACAGTTTTAACTGCACATAAAATAATTCATTCTCAATGTGTGTTTATTAAAAGAGAATTAAACTATAAAATTTAGATAATATCAGGGGTGTTAGAAGTCTCACATAAAAGAATGAGATGACATGATTAGTGGTTATAAGTGGGGGGCAACCCTCACCTTATGAGCTAGCTTTTGGGGTTGAGTTAGGCTCAAACCCAAATTTTAAGATGGTATCAGAGCCTATCATAGATCCATTTGTTGGGCCACCCGTTATCGGGTCACTCGGGTCACACTCCGGTTGTCTAGTCCTGGATGTGAGGGGGTGTGTTAGAAGTCATACATGAAAGAATGAGATGACCTGATTAGTGGTTATAAGTGGGGGGCAACCCTCACCCTATGAGCTAGCTTTTGGGGTTGAGTTAGGCCCAAACCCAAATTCTAAAATGAGTAAACTATATATATGTAGCTAAAAAACCTATATATATATATATATGGATAGTTTTTTAAAAAATCATTCTTATATATTAAATAAAAAATTTTAATGATATTTTTTTAGTTACATTTTTTATAGTTTTAATTTTTAATAATAATTGTTATAGTTTTGAATTAGTTACATTTTATAGTTTTATTTTTTACCTTTAAATCAAATTGGTTATATTTTTATAACTACTTATAAATTTTTCAATGCATATTTTGTATACTTTTGATGTTCATAACATGTATAATTATACTGTTCATGTACTATAGGAGTAGGAGTATTTTATAAATTTGATTGTTACGAATTTGTCATTCCTTTTTTTTTTTTGAAAGCACGAATTTGTCATTCTATACACCCTTTTTACGATTTGAGAAAAGAAACATGGAATTGTCACCAAAAAAAGGATTCATATCAACAACAAAAAACAATGAACATGGATTGGTGGAGCAGGGCGGTCATGTGCTGCCACCCACCATCCATAACTGCGACTTTCAATTATTAGCAAACAACGAGACAAAGTAACACCACAGTATTTTATAGGGGTCAACATAGGTCGGTTTTGATAGATTTTAGCCAAATTCAATGTCTGATCTGATCAATTTGAATGGTTTGAGTTTCAAAAAAAATTCACAGTTTTTTTAAATGGCTCGAACCGAACCGAACCAGTGTTGAACGAGTTGAATTGGATGGGCTCACGGGTTGTGAAACAAAAAATTACATTCTGAATGAAAAATAATTAAAAATGACACAAAGAACAACACATGATATTCCATCATTCAGTTCTGCAAAACAAGTCTCCTTAGTCCTTCCTCCAATCAACATGATATCCAATGATGTCACTTGTTAAGCATGAGACTACAAACAGATTCATCAATATAGCAATGAACTTATAATTTAAACATTTTTTTAGGAAATATGGTTTATAAACTATATTATCAACATAAAATCAGGATTTACTTCTATCTTCGGTGCCTAAAATAGTTGAAAATCATCATCAAGCAACTTAGGAATTCTATTTTGGTAGCATGCTCTACTTGATTCTAAGCAGAGAACAAGATGCAAATCAAGAACATAGCGATGATAAATAGCCTCGTTGCTCAAACATCATATTTGTACACCTATCTATTAACCTTCAAAGATCCCCTTTTTCACATCAGTAAATAAATTTAATCAAACCATCAATGGAACTCTCACATGCGTTTAACTAATGGACAATTTCTGTAGTTATATCATTATTACCCAAAAAATTTTCTAAATTTAAAAAGAAAACCTAAACCAGATCAGAGAATCAAATAGTAACTACCAAAACATAGTTTGATGCCAAACAAACACACTATCAAACACTTGGTGTGCTGAACCCTAAATTGTCTAAGTCAGCATATCAAGTGCCAAATAAATATTGAAGATGCCTATTGTGTAACCAGTAATTGATCTAAAAATTAAAGCCACAAACCATAATTTTCATTGATCGAACCATGAAAGACAGATCTAAGACATTGTCGATCACAAAAGAAACAAAACTCACAAATTACTGATGTCTATATCAGTATAAAATTTGAATGAAAATCAAATCACAAAGCATGAAAAATTGCAAAATCAAACTCAGATGGAATCTAATCTCAATCCTCTTCCGAACATACCCAAAGTCTAACCCAAAGAAATCATGAATCGATTGAAAAGAAATTAGAACTTACCTCCATAATTGGAATTAATGGGAGCAAGAGAGAACGACGAAAGCGAGAGAGAACACACGGGAGGTAAATGATAATACAAGTAATTGCCGGCGGCGAGCTCTTCCAAGAGGTAGTCTGTAAGAGAAGCCTCGTCGAAGACCATGCCCAGTGTTACTTTCGACAACCAATCTCTTCCGTGGAGCACTACCACTCTGGCGACGTCTTCCACCACGACCTCAGCTCAACAACCTCTTGCTCGACGAGAATGATGAAAAAGGACGTTGCACAGGCAGCGGCCACACCATGCTGACGACGGGATGACTCTAACCTTTTTCCTTCTATCTCGCAGACGATGACGGGAAGACGCCGACCACGCCGCAGAGAACAGAGGTGGTGGTGACTCTGATCGGCGTCGTCCAAAAAGGAAGAGGGAGGACGATGGAGCTGAGTGCTGAGCACTAGAATGGAAGAGGGAGGGAGACGATTACGAACGTTATGTGAGACTGAGAGTGATAGTGACTTTCTATTTTTGAGACTGAGTATAAAAATTAAAAAATAATAATAATAACAACAACCGGGTCGGGTGACCGGGTCACCGGGTTATCGTTTTAAAATCCGTAATTCGAACCAATTGTCATCGGATTTTTTTGGCTCGGTTCGGGTTTGACCCGATTTTGATTGGGTTGGGCAAAAACTGGTTCAGATTCGGGTTGGGCCACCAGGCTGGCAGGTTGGCCCGAACCCGTGTGCACCCCTAGTATTTTGTTTTCTATTATGTACATCGTCGTCACTTGTGCCTCATAGATAAATAAGTAAAGTCTTAATTTCAATTTTAGTCCCCAAGTTTTGTAATTGTGTGATTTTGGTCTTACTTTTTAATTATGCAAATTGTGTCTCTAATGTTTTTTTACCATTTGCAACTTTGTGGTCCCCCAAATTTTCTCCAATTCGACATGTATGTGGATGTTTTATTCCTATCTAGCATTCCAACATGACTTTTGATAGAGGCCCAAGACAATTTTGTATAAATATTATTATGCCGAATTTGAGATGAGTATAACGGGAGAATTAAAATTCTTTTTTGAACTTCAAATCAAATAGAGAATTGATGAAGAAGTTCAAGATGAAGGACTACAAACCTATGAGCACACTCGTGCATCCTACCTGTGTATTAAGTAAGGATGGTGCCGGTAAGAAAATAGACCAAAAGGTATATAGGTATATAGAGGTATGATTGGATCATTGTTATATCTTATTGCCTTTAGAGCAGATATTATGGTTTTTGTCTGCTTATATGCCAGATTTCAGTTTAATCCATAAGAATCTCACTTATCTGTTATTAAGAGAATCTTTACATATCTATAAGGTACTATCAATCTTGGTTTACTGTATAAGAAATCTCAATATTACAAGTAAGTAGGATTTTGTGATGTTGATTAGGTTAGAGATTGCATTGAAAGAAAAAGCACTAGTGGAGGATGTCACTTCATTGGGAAAAATTTCGTCTCATGGCCAATTTTTCTCCAATTCGACATGTATGTGGATGTTTTATTCCTATTTAGCATTCCAACATTACTTTTGATAGAAGCCCAAGACAATTTTGTATAAATATTATTATGAAGAATATGAGATGAGTATGACGGGAGAATTAAAATTCTTTTTTGAACTTCAAATCAAACAGAGAATTGATGAAGAAGTTCAAGATGAAGGACTACAAACCTATGAGCACACTCGTGCATCCTACCTGTGTATTAAGTAAGGATGGTGCAGGTAAGAAAATAGACCAAAAGGTATATAGAGGTATGATTGGATCATTGTTATATCTTATTGCCTTTAGAGCAGATATTATGTTTTTTGTCTGCTTATATGCTAGATTTCATTTTAATCCATAAGAATCTCACTTATCTGTTATTAAGAGAATATTTAGATATCTATAAGGTACTATTAATCTTGGTTTACTGTATAAGAAATCGCAATATTACAAGTAAGTAGGATTTTGTGATGTTGATTAGGTTGGAGATTGCATTAAAAGAAAAAGCACTAGCGGAGGATGTCACTTCATTGGGAAAAATTTCGTCTCATGGTAAAGTAAAAGACAAAGCACTATTGCATTATCTAATGCAGAAGGATAATATATGTCAATTGCCAGTTGTTGTTCTCAATGACTATGGATGAAACATCAACTCGAAGACTACAGTGTCTTTGATAGTAATATTCATATCTTTTGTGATAATACATCTGCTATATGTTTGGCTAACAATTACATTTTACATTCTAGAGCAAAACAAAAGGATAAGGCGATAAGGCTTTATCCTTTAAAGGACTCGAGTGTACTTGAAACGTTATGTTAAAAGGAAAATAATCAGAGCTTAAAGGATAAAGCTTTGACATAATGTTATTTGAAACGTTGTAGAGAAAAAAATATGAGAAAAAGTATTTGAAACGTTATGAGAAAACATATTTGAAGAGTTATGTTAAAGCTTCATCTTCATCTCAATTTTTTCATAATAATATTTATACAAAATTGTCCTGGGCCTCTATCAAAAGCCATGTTGGAATGCTAGATGGGAATAAAACGTCCACAAATGTACATAATGAGATTATTTTCTACCCTAACGGATCTTTTACTATTATAATAGCTAGCAATTTCGGTTCGAGTTAACCCCCAACCCAACGGACTTGGATGGACAAAGAATTCAAACAAACATTGTACATAAAGAGGTTTAATTCAACTTTACATGGCGTTGCCTGTTCGTTTAGATGCCGGAGGAAGGCAGAGAAGATGGTTTGGCAGTTGAAAGCCTTGTAAAAACAGCATAGACAGAGAAGTAAGAGGATATTAATCATAAGCCATAGAATTTTGGGGGTGTATTTAATGTGAACAGGCGTTGACGTTGTTTTTACTTGTCAAAAGTTATGTACAGTCGTAGTAGGTGCATATTTCTCATCTTCACAAAATATCCATTAGATAACTCTCCTAAAAATGATTAAACCATATGCATAACAACATAAGGTTCTCTTATGTTCTTTTTGTTGATGTGATAACAACAATGTTGCTCGAGACTTATTTTTATACAGTTGACTTTCTTAACACACTAAGAAAAATCTTGAACTCTTCTTAGCCTTAAATTTCTGTTATCAATTACCTGCCCTTAGATGGATAAATCATCTAACTTCTAGACATACATATCAACTATACTTTGGATGGTGTTGCATGGATGTTATTGATTGACTTAGAATAGACGATGTGACACCATTTCCTCAAAAACGTTTGATAAGGAAAAAGTGTGGAATTACGAGTAACTCTGTTTTCAATATACGACAACAAGTTTTCAAAACACTTTTCACGAGTAAATAATATTACTTTATTCTGTTAAATTAAACAATCCAAGAAATCATTACTAATTGGTAAGTAAAAACCATTCTCCTAATAGATTACAAACGAATGAATACTTTTAAGAACTTTACAGTGATATTACAAAAGATAACCCTAATTCTTGATGTCACACGTTTAGAGCAATTACCACTTTTATAAAACATTATACAATCATAGTAGATGGCTTCACCAACAATCACACCTTATCCAACCATATAGGGGACATAAGACAGTACTCTACGATAACTGCTGATAACAACAATCACACCTTACCAGTAGAACATTTCGTACATACACATACAACCATAAGAGAGCATGCGAATGATTCATGACAATGCAAACACACATATTTATCTAACTCTGGCCACTTCGTATACCATGCGAAACCGTAACCCACTAACTTTGGGAAAACAAGAGGGAGCTTTGTATTCAATTGACCTGATGAAATCCCTAATGAGCAAGATTCCCCACCGATACTCTCACCAAACGTGATAACGCCTAGTGACATGTTAGGTGTGATCCTACTCAAAGGGTGTCCCAGTAGTGGTAGCTAGCATCCACTTTTTCCAACACATTACCACCCTCTATGTCAATATGACCCCCTACTATCGCGCTCTGTCATATGTTCCCCCTGAACCAAACAACGTCAATGCACAACCATGATAAACAAGCATCAATAGTTATACCCAATATCCCTATATAACAATATATCCCTTCCCCCATACTTGGAAAGAAGTTACAGATCCCAATCCTGATGAAAAGGCGCTGCCACACCACCTATAGGTCCCTCTTGCATCCCTAGCATGATCTTTTTAAGGAAAGGTGTCTAAGGTCATGTCTTTACTATGAAATCCACAAGGTAGGGTTTTGCTTCTCAGATGGAGATATATACCCCTGTTTACTAGTACATATGACTGAATTAGGCCAAGAGGATATGAAGGAATTTCAAAAATGTTTTTGATAATGGTTTGGGGATAAAATAAGATTAGTGATTATTTTTTGATAAGATTTTAAATATTAGAGGTAAGATCTCAAGGATAATAGGAAAGAATTTTCCTAACCTCATTATGACTTTTAGCAGAGTTTAGATCGTGTATGAAAGGTATGTTAAGGATTTGGCGAAGTGGGCTTTATTGCTAAAGCCCAACAAGGTTATGCGGATTCGACGTTCTTGTTAATCGGTTAAACAACTGAGTTTAATTGATTAACACATGTGGTCTATGCAATGTTTTGCATGCTTAATCGGTTAAGGAGGCATGGTTAACCGATTAAGAGCTTCTGAATTTTCCTAACAAGGTTTTACAAGGGTCAATTATACTCCTTAGGTTTCTAAAACGTTGGACTTATGTCCTAACAAGCAGGGCAACCTCTGGATCCTAAAATTCGGGGTGTTACAAACGACTCCTTTATATTTTTCTGTTTTCTTTGGTGGATGTCTCACCTTTTTCAGGTACAATCTGCACACTAAACACACATCAATACATTCATGCATTAATTTGTGGAGTGTTTGAATTCATTAAAATATAGTCTTAAGATATCAGACATCTTGAGATTCAAACATAAGTGAACAATCATTTTTAATCATTATCTATGAAAAATGTTGACAGTTTTATTAATTACAGGATGATAAGATAATGGAAAGATTTATAATTTTCATCTCTATATTCCACTTAAAAATGTGGATCATCTCATTTTGAAAAATGTAGAAGCTTTTTTCTCTAAACTTTTGGAGTTCTCTCTATCTTTCTCTCACTTTTTTTACACTTTCTCTCATTTTCTCATATATACTTCGAATGGTAATATATGAAATATATAATAATTTAAATTATTTTTATTATTTATTTCAATTTTCATAGTATATTTTAAAAATGAAAACAAAAAAATGAAAATAATAAGATGACAATATAAAAATGAAAAAAAAATATTAAATAAATTTTCACTTCAAAATCAATTTTTGGTTTGAATCACCATTCGGATGACTCCAGCGACAGATCTACTCCTAATTAGTTTGGGGGAAAATGCCCCACTAAGATTTCAACGTTAACTAAACTAAAAAAAAAATTCAATGTTTTTCAGTTTTATAATGGGCTTTGGTAATTTGTGCCATGCCATGCAGCCGGGGTTAGCTAAGGGCACCTTGCATTTAGGGGTTTTGACCAAAATATCCCAGTGTAAAAATATCAAAATATTTTTTTTCATTCGTCTCGCTCGCAAATATGCTATTTGCGCGTGTACGTGTCGCTCGCAATTTTCAAAAGTTGCACACTCACAAATAGCATATTTGCTAGGAAAAAAAATACTCGTAAATATACTATTTGTGCGTGTATTTTTTTTCCTTTATGTTAAAAAATATTAACGGGCGAGATGCTACGGACACACTTTTAACGGTTCAGATCGCATCAAACGTTCTATAAATAGAATTGTTTTCACACACCCAATTTCACATAAACCCTAAATCAATTTTATCATCCCTTAGCCCGCTCGGGAGCCATGTCACTCACTCAGTCAACCCAGTTCTTGATGGATTCAAGCCTTGCCATTGTCTATCACAGTGGCAGAATCACAACAAGTGCTGATGGCGTGGTTTTTAAATGCGATGTCTCAATAATATTTAGGATCAAGACATCCATCACCATTGAAGAACTGAAGCAAAAGATACGGCGAAAGCTTGGAGCTGGATTACGTATAGTGGCAGATCTCTACTATCGATGCCCTGTTCCAGTAGGTAGTGGGCGTGTTCAGTATATGAATATGACACTTCTAAACGACGACGACATACAACGCATGTGGGAAGCATTTAATGATCATTCTAGCCATAACCCAAATAGAGTTGTATGTTGTGCTTCGTAGATCGATCGACGAGATCATTGCAAAATGTCGTGCACCAAGAACAGTTGATGAGATCCTTGCAGCATGTCGTCAACCATAGCCAAGGATTAGAACTTGTGACTAGGTCATGTAATGTTTGTGTTTTGTTGTTATTGAACGAGTAGTTGCGTTTAATAAATCGTTGGGCTTGGTTTTTTTTAACGTTGTAGTTCGGTGTTGTAGTTGCATTCGGTGATCATGTAATGTTGTTTTGTTGTTGTTGAATGAGTAGTTGCATTTAATAAATAGTCACGTTTGAGTTTGCTTTTATTATTTTGTTTTGTATTTCTAAACTCACTAATAATAATAATAATAATAATAATAATAATAATAATAATAATAATAATAATTACATTCATAAAAAATAAGTGTTCGCATAAAAAAAATACATAAAAACACAACTACTCAGTGACCCTTCGCTATCCGAAACACGTCCCGAAGGAAGTCACACATCCTATCTCCCTTCTGTGCGTAATCAAGGACCTGATGCAGCATGGAGGCAACTCTATCCAACCTACCTATTGCATCAACATAATCGTCCCTGTTTGCTCGGGCCAGGCTGTCTACCGTCAACAAGTATCTGACAGTGTGACGCAGTCATGGCCTCCTGATGCTCTCGATGCTATCGCTGAGCCTCTCTCGTACGCTCAACCGCCTGAGCAGTAGCCTCCATCTCAGCCTCCTTACCAGCCGTCCAGCTTGCTCCCTTCATGCATGGCATAACCGAAACAAAACAAAAAAAATTAAAATCACAAATTAAAAAAAAACCCTCGCAAATATGGTATTTGCGAGTAAAGAAATTTCTGAAATTTTCTTCACTCGCAAATACCATATTTGCGAGTGGCAATGGGACTCGCAATTACCTTAATTGCGAGTGTGACTGATATTTGCGAAAATTTCCTCCAAATTTGCTAGTGGACAGAGAAAAAAATCAACTCTCTGAAATTAGAAAACTGTGAGGGAAAGAATGAAGGGGAAATTTTTTTTTGGCCATTTTTGATATTTTTACATGGGGGTATTTTTGTCAAAACCCCATTTTACAGGGTGCCCTCAGCAAAATGTAGGGTGCCTTTAGCAAACCCCAATGCGGCCATAGACCCAGACCAACAACCCCAACCCGCATAACATAGCTAGGTATGTGTGAGATTACAGACTCAAAAGACCAAAATATTAGTAGATGAAGTTGCAAAAACATAGAGTTCTTTCATCCACCACCGAGGAATGTCGGTTTAGTTAGTAAATATTCAACTCATCACATTTCCGATGTAAAGACTTTGTTAGTGGGTAATAAGTAAGTATTTTTTAAGCGCTTTTGAGACTTTCCCTTTTGAACCGTTAAAACTAAAACAAGTGGATTGTATTTATACATGGCTGACAAATAAATCAGAACAAAATAGTGTTTTCCTGCAAGACTCAAACTATCAAAATTCTCTCTGCTAAAATTCAACCACGGGTATTAATAAGTGGATAATATTAATTTATTTTAGGTGTTGAGTTTATTTTAGGTGTCAAGAGAAAAAATAATAATAATGATATTTACATAATATTTTTATGAGAAGAAAATAAAAAATATTAAAATGTTATTTCATTCACTTATTTACCTATCATTAGATTAGGGTTCTGGAAATAAACATTCTAAAGATTTGATTAACATAATTGTATCCGTAAAGCGTATTTGTTAATGTTTTCTAAAATTTAAGTGTACTTTCATAAATTACTATTCTTAAGTGTATTTGTCAATATTTTCTAAAATTTTAAAAAGAATTAACATAATTATTTTTTCCTTTTTTCCCTTTCTGGTTAAGACTTATTTAATACTTATTATATTATTTTAATCTTTGTTACTTAAAAAAGAATTAACATAATTAAAAAGAATTATTTTTCCTTTTAGTTACTTATTTATAAAGAAAGATAGAAATTTTTGTTAATATTAAAAATGAAAAAATTATTCATTTTTTTTTCCAAATATAAAAACTTATTATAGAGAAAAATTATGATATATATATTTATACTTGAAAAAATAACATGCTATATGTTTAATACTACAAATTTATATATGAATAGTGTCCCCGCCACTTAAAATTTCTAGATCCGTCACTTGATGACTCCAAAGTATCCCCGGGAAAAATGGTCCCTGGATTAATATGCAGTCGGCTAGAAAGTAAGTAAAGTTTGACCACATATTGTTCTAGTAGAAAGACAGATATAGGGAGGGCAAGCGTGGGCTCCATCTCCTTCCTCTTTCATATTCTAATATAAATAAATGCTATGCTAATGCATATACTAAAGTTAAATGTGATATAACGAAGTCGCTAAATAACTAGAGCATTTGGTTAAAAGAGATAATACGAGCGGCTGAATAACTAATGCATAAAACATTGTTGGGAATGTTATCAAAAAAAAAAAAAAACATTGTTGGGAAAACTAGACATATATCAAAGAAGAATTAGGCTTATTACAAATTTAAAATTTATAATCCTGGCCGGGAATATTTATCTAATCTTTGACTTTGAGTTTGATCACCCGTTGCATTACACTTTTAAAGTTTATGCTATGCTCAAACAAAAATCATGTTTTGATACAGCAGCATTAGCAATAGTTTATTGGTATATTATTTCACAAGTCGTTTTTTAATTTTCAAGGAAACAAAATAATCCCGATCTTAAAAATAAAATAGAATAAATGTATAAGATTTGGTGTAAATATAAAAGTATAAACTTTAAATAATTATGTGCACTATCAAGGAAAAGGTGTAACCGTGTTGACAAGCTAATTGGAAGATATTTATAACGTGCAAAAAGCCATTGGTATAGGGATGGAGATTCAATCACAAAATTCTTTCATGCTACTGCATCATCAAGGAAAAGGTGTGACCGTGTTGACAAGCTAATTAGAGATGATGGTATGGAGGTGGTTGACCAACCTGGTTTGTGTGATACGGCTAAGTCTTATTTTGAGTCTCTATTTTATGGTGGTAACAACGAATATGAGCCGATTCTAAACCATGTGACAAGATGTGTTTAAGATGTAGAGAATGAGAAGCTTGTTGCACCCTTCAACATTGAGGAGTTCAAGCAGGCGCTATTTCACTACAAGAAAAATCGCCATTACCGACGGCCATTTTTCGTCGGTAATACAATAAGGCCGTCGGTAAATAATGATTACCGACGGATTACCGACGGCCTCGGGGCCGTTGGACAATGCCTCGTTGGAAATGTATTACCGACGGCCAATTGAATCCGTCGATATTACCGACGGCTAAGCCGTCGGTAATATTTAAAAAAGCCGTCGGTAATCCGTCGGGAGTTTTATTAATCAGCGAGATTTTACCGACGGCTAAGCCGTCGGTAACACGCCACCGTGCACGGCGGCGTATTACCGACGGCTTAGCCGTCGGTAATATTCACGTGAATTACCGACGGCTAAGCCGTCGGTAATTTACAGACGGCTTAGCCGTCGGTAATTTACATCGGTAATTCACGCGAAATACCGACGGTTTAGCCGTCGGTAATGTCAAAAAAAAATTCAGCGTAAATTTTGTTTTTAAACAGCCCCAAAATTGTACAGTTCCTGTAATGCAGCGGATACATTAACAAAAAAAACAATCAACATACATTTTTAATAATCACAACAACAAATCCAAATCAAGTTACAACAAGTCCATAATGTAAAAGTCCATAATCAAGTTACAACAAATCCAAATCAAGTTATAAGCAAATCAATAACAATACTGTAAAAGACCACAAATCCATAATGTCATAACCCAGAAATCCATCAAAACAAGTCAATAAAAAAAAGTCAAATCCCTAGCCTAACGACAACACTAATCATCCTCCTCTGACTCGTCATAGTCCGGATGGCGACGACGGGATTTCTGGGCCTGAATGGCAGCAACACTGGCAGACAACTCCCTCAACTGCTGCTGAAATTGCTCTCGTGCCTCCTGAGCCTCCTCCTCTGCCTTTCTCCTTGCCTCCCGTGCTTCCTCTCGTGCCTCCCGAGCCTCTTCCTCTGCTTTTCTTGTGCGCTCCTCAAAAGCCGCAATCATGCGACCACCTCGTGAGTCTTGAGTCGGGGGATCTTGGTGCGGATGCATGAGACTCCTGGGTCAAAGAGGAGACACCAGGCCTAAAACGTCCAGACAAGCCTCCGACAAATGCAGTAGTCCCAGAGTCCTACCCCAGCCAGATTGGGCCCATAATCGCAATCGAGTCGAGGGTCAACACGCCAGATTGTCTCCCTCCATTAGAAGGTGAGAGGAGGCGCTACGCACCTTCTCTTGATAGGCTTCTGCTCAAAACAAAGCAGAGTAAAAGACACTCATTACTGATTGTTTATGAAACAAAATAAAATTAGTTAAATAAAAATGCAATGATCTGACTTACATATGTCTCTCTGGATCTGTTGTCCACCCAAGACTTGTCCTTTTTTTTGTGTGAGTCTTCAAGAAGATCTCATCCACCATGGGCTCTCTACCCAACTCATCAGACTGAAACATAATTAAAAACGTTAAGAATATATATATGTAAGTATGGTGAAACTCAGTTGCACCTTAGCAGTATCAACAGACAGATGTGTAATGTTAGCATTGAAAGAGCTTGATATTAAACTTCATAATATTTAACTTTCATTGATAAATAAAACCTACTTACCACCTGGCATTCAGCATAAAATACCATAATCAACAAGAGAATATATCATTAACTATAAGAATAAAGGTTCGATAACTCTATAGTTTCCAAGCGAGATCTAAGATGAGTGGAGAAAAATAAAACACAAGTGATAAATCCCTACAAAGCTATGCAAAGACATAGTAACACCATGTTTACTGAATGCATAATTGATAAGAAATGTGTCCTCCAACAAATTGGGAAGCAACTTTTGTCTTCATAAAATACAAATATTCAAGTCTTGTAAAATGAGCTACCTCACTAAACTAAACTGTTTCTTTCATAAACAAAATTATCGAACATAAAATTTTTAATAAAAATAGTAGGCAACAAAGAAGGTAATCACAGAGAGAGTGAGAGTCCTCTTGCCTAGCTCATCGAGATAGGCGAGCTTTTCTTGAACCAAACAATACAAACAAATGCACAAGATGCTTTAACAACAAAGAAGAACTCACAATTCCTAATCACAACTAGTTCTACTCCCACGGTCTTCATGAGAGAACAAGGTGGCATGCACAACAAAAAAGACAAGAGAATACCAACTATCGGAAGGATTAAAAATCTCAAACAACGACTAAGCACAACAAAAAGCCAAGAAAAACATAATAAAACAAAGTGTGCAAAGAAGGCTTCACAATCATTATTGAAATCCAAGATAGGAGTATTCTTGGGGCATTCATAGGCAAAATATTACAGAGAAAGCCAAAAACATAATCTCTGTTAGCAAACCATCTATTAGGAGGGTCTATGTAAGGGAAAGTTAGGCATATCACAACCCACATTGTCCAAATCTGCAGCATCCCTCACCAATGGTTAAGGCACCACAAAATGAGAAGCAATCGAGTAAGTCATCATAAAGTGTGCTTCCTTGAAGGGTTCTATGATGGGACAACAGACAAGATAAGGATTACTACCACAATGACGATAAGATCATGTCATTGTGTTGAAAGAGGAGCAGATCATTCAATTTACAACCATATAAATACCCCCAATACCAGTGTTAGTCCTTATTCTAGCCCCAACATCTTGGTATAAAAAAAATAAAGGTTGGAGATTTTGGGTAGATTATATGGATAAATTTCCAATTCTTGTAATTAATGATTTGCTTGATGAATTAGGAAGAGCTTCAATATTTTGAAAATTGGATCTTGGATCCAACTTCCACCAAATTAGGATGAGAGAATAAGATACTCAAAAATTGCATTTAGAAATCATGAAGGGCATTATTGAGTTTGATTATTCTGTTGGAATCATTGACAGTCCCACTACATTTTTACAGCGTATGCATATTTACAAAAATTGTAAAAAGTGACCAAAAAGTCAATTGGTTGAAATAATGCTATGTAATTAGCTAATCATATAATTGCATTTGCAGTGGAGACTTAAGTATGTGAGACTAAATGGAAATTTAATAGGATTAACGCCAGCGACCAAAGTCTCCAAGAAAGAATACATATAAGAACATTGACTAAACAGTCTTTAAACTCTTGACTCGGATTATCAATATGAAATGGTCACCAATTTTGACAACAAACCAAAGAGAACAATGGATAAAAAATTTCATTTGTCTCCAATACAAAATAACAGATTTGTAATTCTTCTCTGTGTAGGTATATCACAAGATAAAAAGAACTAATGATATAATCTAATGACATCATCGAGATTACCTGGACATTGGACTAATTTGAAAGAAAAACATCGGTGTGTAAATAAACATATAAAATAAACTCATCAAACAACAAGCATGAAGGTAACAACATAAAATTAACAAAATAAGCATCTAATAAAAGCAAAAATTCTACCATTTAGCACAAAATTAATCATAATTTTCTAAGCAAGACTCAAGAGAATAAATTTCAAAGATGACAAAGATAAGCACTTTGCTCAATATATTTGGAAAGTCAGTTTATATATATATATATATATATATATATATATATATATATATATATATATATATATATATATATTTATAGAAGAGATATATGTTTAATTTTTCCTATGATGTGGGAAGTCATGTATAAATAACCACTTCATTTAGCACACCATTTAACATCATTAGTAAATCATAATAACCACTTCTATACATTTGTTATATATTAATAGCTTTGTATAAAGTGTTTAAAAAACATACCAGGCGCAAGGCATGCTCAGTGATGGATATAGATCCACCAGTATGCATAGAACCACCCTTAGAAGAAGCGCGATTCTGCTTGGCCTTGGTGCATTTCTCCTTATAGTCTGGAGCCTTCCACTTGGCAGTAAGTTCTGCATAAGCCGCCTCGCCTATCCAGGTTGGGCATTTACCGTTCTTCCTCACCTCCATAAGCATCTCAGAAAGACGCTTTGAGCCTTTGCTTTTGAAGAGTTTCTCAACCAGATAATGGTCTTTAGGATCCCACGAAACATGCTCCTGCAATATTATATAACGTACAATTCCAAACATCCATTATTAATATCAACACACAATAACGAAAACTCTTAAATAAGAAAAGTAACATAATCTAACTTGAAATTTCTTAAGCCATTTCTCCACCGTCTTTTCTGGAATCTCTCCCCAAGTATGATATGGTTCCCTGAACTGTGATTGAATGATGCGGTGATGGCCTTAGAGGCTACTTTACCCGGATGAACACAGTAAATAAGTTATAAACACAATATCAAACCAGTTACATATTTTTAAGTATCACGTGTTTCAAATCCAAAAATGAGACTATAAAGTGACGCGTCTGGTCACAACAACCCTAATGATGGGTTTCCCATCATGGGTCACCTCAGTCCCGACCACATGGGAGTGTTGTGACCCCTGCACTGTCGGACCACTACGTGCAGTTTGCGAAGGTCCTGCACCTGCATCATGGTCTTGCGAAGGTCCTGCACCTGCATCATGGTCCTACAATACAAATCAATTTGTTACAACAAAGGGAAAGCAATAAAAAAAAATCCAACAACTAGTTAAATACATACCTGTATAGGAGGAGATACAAATCCCGGATTAGGGATCATCACTATAGGGGGCAGGGGAGGTGGTATCAGTCCAGCAGTCTGCTGAGCAATGGGGGTATGAATAGCCTAACGGAGTGGTATTGCTAGCGTCGTCCTCTAGTGGTGGCTGTGCCAATCATTTGTGGCAAAATCGTTTTAGCCTTCTTCGTAGGCAGCTTAGACCTACGATGCTCTTTCTCTTTAGGATGTATCTGTCAAAAAAAAAAAATTATTCACATATATGTTCACATATATGTTACCATAATAATTTCTATACTGGAACATTTGAAGGAATAAAAAACCATAAAATTCTGATATTCAAAAACAAGCAGAAATTTAGGAGGCCATTTGCACTATACAACGTGGATCGTGAGTTGTGCAAGAACAATAAACAAGGTAAATTTGAGAAATAAATAGGGCAACCGAGGCGGAAAAATAGTAAAACAAACGATCTGAAACCTAAACCTTTGATACCATGTAGAAAGAAAATTGGAATGTGTGTGTCTAATGTGACCACACAAAGTGTATATTTATAATTAAGTGAGATGTACAAATAAGGAAATGTAATGAATCCTAATAATTACAATATCGACAAGGATCCCTAATTAAACGTATTCTTAACGCTTTCTAATTGTCAAGAATGACCTCATTTGAGAGACCGGATCCTATTGAAATGCGGCATTCCTATATAATTGTATCAATTTAATTTCTGGATTAATGATTTAACTAAAACCTGCCCAAGTCATCCACATGTCTAGCTCTTGACCATGCTTAATCCGTTAAAAGACCAGAGTTGGCCGTGTCATGGTCACATATTTAGTCTTTCCGATAAATGACATGCAAATATTTAAGGATATTTGAAAAATATTTAACCTCCATTTTTCATGTAATATAGCATGTTCTATCTTCCACGATGCGAAATTCGACAAAGAGATGGGATATGATACCTCATGCAAGAAGACTTTTCAAATGGGTCGTGAATCTCCTGAATTATTGAAAAGTGGGGCCTACAAAATGGAAAGTTATGCTTTTGAAGATCTCCTTCCAACGAAATGGTATTTGCTATATTTGAGCATACCTTCCCCTGTTTCTTATAATTATATTTTTTTTAATTAAAAATGGTTTTTTTTTGGTATGGCTGTGTAGGTCTTCAGCAATGGAAGAGATCAACATGGGTGGTACAGCTTACCTAGACCATCATATAGAATCTTAATTCATTGTTTTCAAAAGTATTCTTGGAACACCAATGACACTAACAACAACTTAATTTAATCTCTACCCACTCTTGCTAGTTCCCAACTGAGTTTCTGTTCTGGTATGTCATGCATCTAAAATATCTGTAAGAAATTGCCTTGTCTTTTGACACTTCATTAACATGTCTTAAACCTTATGTCTTATTTTCTTAAGAACGATGTTACCTACACAATTGTTGGTTTTGCTCAGATGGGGCTAAAACTTTCCACATTTATGCTAATACCTATGGTTATTTTATACATCAATGTTGGTGATTTTTACTTCTTACCAATGCCAAGCTTGCAATTTTTAACTTCTCATTGGAGGTCTAAATTTCACCGACTAGATTAATATTCAATGTGATTCTCTCATTCCTGGATCTGATGTCATGTAATGATTGTGTACATGTATGACTTTCCTGATTTGTGAGCCCATAATATATTGACATAAGTAATTACTTATACACCATTCTATGCTGGTGTTTACTGTTATGATATTTTTCTTTATCTTCAGAGCCATTGGCTTCATTTCCCACAGATCAATTAGAGGATGAGTTCAATTTCTATGGTGCTAGTAGGGCAAGGTATGAACGTCATTCTAAGATGCTCTGTAGTGGGATGAGCATTTGCTTATGCTTTTTTCTGTTTCTTTATACTGTCACTTGTGTTTGACTATTATTTATGTACTTTCTGTCAGCGAAGAGTCCACCTCATCCACTGCCGGTATTATCTCTCTCTCTCTCTCTCTCTCTCACGCGTGCACACACACACACATACTATAATAAAGCATTGGTACCGATCTTAGTTGGAATGTCTACATTTTATGTCAGTGAGGAAGTAGAGCTTCAACTACAAAATGGACACAGTATAAAACAAAGAATAGCTGAAACCAGTAACCTAGACCAAAATATAAAGTCATAGTCATCAAATGGCGCACAATAATGAAATTTGAAATTGATAGCCTGCAATGTCAATTACGTAAAACGAGGCACAATATAATTGTCTCTCAAATTTTTCGTCAACCTAACAATCTTATAAGTAGTGCCATTTACATAGCAAATGCAGTAGACTAGTGTGAAATTAAATAGATACAATAGATATAGTAAACTAGTGGCTACAAATAAGTACCACCGAAAACTGAAACACAATGACTTCACTAACTTTTAAAATAAACAAGTACACTAACTTTAGTCAATGTCATCATCTTGATCATCCACATCCATATCAGCATCTCCCTCATTAGAGTCAAGCTCAGACTCACAATTATCATCATCATCGACATCCATGTCAACTTCATTATCAATATCAATGTTTGGAATTGACGTAACATCAACCTCTTCATCACTATGTGTTTGATCACGCAAGCAATCCATTTCTTCAATTTCAGTTATCTGCTCTATGTGTGTCATCTCTTCATCTTGATAAGGAATGTCATCGTCAATTTCATTCACCTCTATACGGCCTCTGGGCTTTGTTTTTATCACTGCACACCAACCGCGTTTGTCTCTCCTCATATCTGGGTAAGGTACATAATACACTTGTCTAACCTTTTGTGCAATTATGAATGGATCGTAACGATCATAATGCCTGTTCATCTTGATATCTACAATGCCATATTGCGGATGAACTTTGGTTCCTCTATTCCGTCTTGGATCAAACCATTGACAATAAAACATGGCAACCCTGTGAGACAACATGTGATATGTTAACTCGTAGATATGTTGTATGATACCATAGAAATCATCTTCTCCTCCTTCTGTAACCCCTTTGACATAAACCTCATTGTTTATGGTCTTTTTACCCTGAGCCCATGCTTGTGTGTGGTATTTGTACCCATTAATGAAGTATTTGTGCCAACTTATGGCCTTTGACTCTGGACCCCAAGCTAATGATATCAAGTTTGTGTCAGTCACACCATTTGCTTCATTAGTAACCTATACAAACAAGACATCCACAATGAGGATAGGAAGACAATTTATTTGCAATAGGCTTTTGGTCAAATGCTTACATAGGACCGAAACCATTCTGGGAATTCAAAGAAAATACGAGTTTGGTAGAAGGATCACCTTCATTGATGGAGTTATATTGCAAAAAGTTACTGCCAAGAAAGACAGAATTGTTGTAAGTATATACTAGTAAATACATTGAGTGTGGGTTTCATGGTGTATTACTTACTCAATATATGGCTTAACCTCGATGCGATTGATGAGGATATGTACATGTGCAGACCTCCATTCAGCATCAGTCAACCAGTGAGCTTTGGATTGCCCACTAGGACGTCCTAGTCCATTGCTAATTGACAGTGTTGATGTGACATCGTCATTCAATCTTGCTGCTTCATTACGTTGACTTTTAGCATACAAGTCAATCGTTTTGAAATAATGTGAACAAAAATATGTTGTCTCCCGTTATAAGTAAGACATACATATTGAGCCTTCTACTCTAGCCTTGTTTTTCACTGTCCGCTTAAAATCACCCATCATTCTACAAAGAAATGAGAATAAAATGGCTTATAATAAAGATATGACAATATAGACGGAGATAATTGCAGATATCAACGAATACCTTTCAAATGGATACATCCATCGGTATTGAACTGGACCACCAAGCATTGCCTCCTGTGGGAGGTGAATTGGAAGATGCTCCATTGAATCAAAGAATCCTGGTGGGAAGATTCTTTCAAGTTTGCATAAGATTAATGGAATGTTTTCATTCAATTTGATCAAATCATTTTGGCTCAAATTATTACTGCACAATCCCTTAAAGAATTGACTTAACTCGTAAGTGGTCTCCACACAAGGTCGAGCAATGAACTAAATGCAAATGGGAGCAAACACTCCATAAATACGTGATACCATGACTCTTCATCCCGTACATTTGCCCTCTATTAACATCTGCACATCTTGCCAAATTTGAAGCATACCCATCCGCATCTTAACCTCCTTCACCCACTTCATCACATTCTTTGCCTCATTTGAAGAAAGACAATAATTTGCCTTTGGTTTTGTCATTTTTCCATTGGCTTTTGGAATCAACTCCAAGTCACTATGTTGGCATATGAGGCCCAAGTCCATTCTTGCTTTTTCATTGTCCTTTGTTACGCCTCTTAACATTCATGATCAGTATTAAACACATTATCAAATACATTTTTCTCTATGTGCATGACATCTAGATTGTGCCTTAGTAAATTGTCTTTCCAAAGATGGAAGATCCCAGAATATGCTTCGCTTTGTCCAATTGTGACTACGTCCATACTCAGGTAACTTATCAACTTTTCCATCTTCTACCACACTTGGAACCCCACTGACCCAATTCCATATGATATCACCTGTCAGTATTACAGGAGGCCCATGTTTCTCAACCCTGTTTTTTGTAAACCTCTTTTTACTTCTTCTGAATTTGTGTTCACGTGGTAAAAATCGACGGTGGCAATCGAACCAAGAGTTTTTTCCCCCATATTTTAGTCTAAACGACTTTGTATCATCCATACATACGGGACAAGCCAATTTACCTTGTGTACCCCACCCAGACAGCATACCATATGCGGGAAAATCATTAATTGTCCACATCAAGGATGCTCTCATTTGAAAGTTTTGCTTTTTAGAGATATCATAAGTCAAAACACCGTCACTCCACAACTGTTGCAGCTCGTCTATTAAAGGTTGTAAGAACACATCTATTTTTTCTTTCGGATTTGATGGTCCGGGTACAAGGCAAGTCAAAAACATAAATGGTTTAGTCATACACATTTCAGGGGGGAGATTATATGGGGTCACAACAACCGGCCAACATGAATATGGGGTTGTAGATGCCTGAATGTAAGGTGTGAACCCATCGGAACATAAACCGAGCCTTACATTTCTTGGTTCATTTGCGAAGTCTGGATACACCGCATCAAAATGCTTCCAAGCTTCACCATCAGATGGATGACGTAAAATGTCTGACCCAGATCTATTGTGAGAATGCCATCTCATTTCAGCTGCAGTCTCCGTTGATGCATACAGTCTTTTCAACCTAGGAGTGATTGGCAAATAGAACATCCTCTTTGCTGGAACATCGTTGTACTTACCCATCCCAGTCTTACGGGGAACATACCGTGGTTCTTGACAAAACTTACATTGTCGTTCTGCACTGTAATCCTTGTAGTACAACATACACCCATTAACACAACAATCAATTTTTTGAGATTCCAAACCTAGCATCGACACCAATCTTTTTGCTTGGTAAAATTTTTTTGGCAATTTCTCCTTTGAAGGACACACGTCTCCCAACATACTTGCAATGAAATCAAGACACTTTTGAGGAATGTTCCAATTTGTCTTGCATGCCAACAATTTCACGCATATTGAAAGCTTTGACTCAGAAGCACCCTCATATATGGGCTCGTTTGCAGCAGTTAGCAAATCATAAAAGTCTTGAGCATCAGCATTTGGGGGCTCTTCATGAATATCTTCCTCGTCTTCATGAATATCTTCCCCGTCTTCCTCATTACCCACATCACCCATACTTTGGAAGTCATACGTAGGCCTAAACGCATCGTCGACCATATGTTGCATTAGCGTGAACGGATCATCATTATCCATTTGTCCACTACTACTAGGCACATTTACTGGGTGAACATGTGGCGCTTCTTCACCGTGCTCACCCAATACCAATAATTTGGTTTGAACCCAACACGATACAGATGGACCTTGACTTATCTTTCGCATAATATGCTCCTAAACTTGCAAATGTCACAAGGACATCCGATTCCACCATTACTTGCAACTTCAGGTTGTACTCTAGCTTCAAGATAAACTCTTCAACACCTTTTGCAAAGCCTGGTTTCACCCTCCTCTACCAGGATAAAGCCTATCATATACCCAACTTCGATCCGAGGGTAACCATCCATTTCGAAATGTGTCACTTTTAGTAATCCATTTCAAATGTGTCACTATTAGGATGTTAGAATGCATGTTAAGATGTTAGGATGTTATATACGCCAAGTGAAAACCAAAGAATATATTTTACTTTCCACTTTCACAAAGAATGTAAGTCCCTTTCAAGTCAAGAAGCTATCTATTTATAATATATAAACAAAGAAAGCAATTTATCAAAAGATTTGCTAAAGCCGAGAAAACCAAAGACTCACAATTAAAGATCCGATCAAAATGAGAAAGAAGACTAGTAAATAAAGATGCTAAATAACATATACTAACTCCAGTAAGGATTTGCTAACTCCTGCTTTGAATTTAAATTCTAAAGTCTATCTACATTCCAGGAAAACTCTAAACATAATTAAACTCTAAGAAGGCCAGATAGAGTACAAGATAGGTTAAAGAATCATTTTCATGGATCACACAGTTCTGCACATTAAGTTTTCATTTTTCATCATGCTTGATGAATATATATTTATAAAATGGTGAAAATGATTGGAGAACATTACATAATCTAGTTCCTGCATTTTCAAAAGTATAGAAGAATAGATTGACCAATGCCACTTAGAAAAACAGCTTCACTAACTTTCTGGAAAAGAATAAGAGATCATTCAAAAAGGAAGCAAGTAAAATTGCCTTAATTAACAGCTATGTATGTCACTGTTTGTAACCGAGTCTTATATATATATATATATATATATATATATATATATATATATATATATATATATATATATATATATATATATATATATATATACTTGTGTTTGTAACTACTTTTCAATCTTTGCTTGCAGGAAGATGTCTGTCTCTGGCACCAGCTAATGCGGCTAGGGAGACTCACCTCCACTACAGCTCGTGATATTATCTTTGATATTATAAGGTGGCACCTTCAAAGATATTATAAGGTACAACCAAATTTAAATCGATTTTTTGCATGTATAAGCGCATGCATAACAAATGATATTAAAGGGGAAGAAACTTCAACAAATCAATACGAAAACTAACTAACAATTACAATAACAGTGCAGGGGAGCATACTTTTCTGGATGTGATATAGTATAAGCAAAGAGAAGGGGATCTCACCGTGTGAGAGGTGTTGCACCGTAACTACGTGAGTGAATGTGAGAAGTCTTTGTAAGTTAATGTGAGACAAGGCAACTTCGCTGTATTTTTGCAGGATTCCCACTTAACAATGGCGCAATCACCAAGAGCTTTGCAAATTAAAAGTATAAAAAGAATAAGAAAGAGAAACAAAAAAATAGTCGAACCACTTCAATTTCTTTTATTACTATTAGAAAATTCTTCTAGCAATGTACCAAAAAAGTCAAATTCTTCCGCAATTGTTTTTTTCATCGTTTAATTAAGAGTTTAAATAAATATATTCATTTCAAATTTATAGACTTAAAAAAGGCATTGAGAAATTGGACACTCAAAGTGGTTTGCCACACGTAAGCCTTTGCCTGGTTCAAAGCAAAGGAGAGGTTGGTTGCTACAACAATTAGTACTTGCATAACTGCATTGCACTCCTGGGAGTATTAGTAGGGAGACAATTTATAAGGTGAGATCGGATGATAAACATTGAATTAACATTGTTATTCTTTTAATCAATAGGTTTCATACACACACACACACACACATATATATATGTATATATATATGTGTGTGTGTGTGTGTATATGTATATATATGTGTATATACACACATATATATGTATATATAAGTGTGTGTGTGTTTCCGAACTCTAAAACAGAATGGTACATATATAAGTTAACATGAAGGATATTGGCATTGATTATCGAGGATATATCTAGGAGTTTTGAAGAGGGTGGAGTGGAGCGGTATGGAATGTGATGGAGTGGAAAGGTAATTAATATACTGATGGAGTTTTGAAGAGAATTGATTGATTCATAAAACATTACCACCCTATTATTTGTAAGTTTCAGAGTTGAGCCCTTCTTTGTTCGATAGCGATAATGGCGATTAATAGTGAAGTGGATTACAAGTTTAATCGCCAATACAACCCTTGTAAAGTAACCATTATGAGTTCATAAATAACTTAACAAAGACCAAAACTTACAATTTAAATAAAAATAAAAATGATAATTCATTATTAAAAAAATGCCCGACAAGAAGATAATTTAGATCAAATGCAGACTATACTTTTCAACTTTCATATTTAACTTCATGCAAGCACGGTATATACAGACAAAGTAGTGCAGTATATTTAGCATGCTTTAATATGGGGCTCGTGTCGAGTTAGTTGGGGGAGGTTCGTAAGGGATGGGGTGGCATTCTGTTGTATCAATCTGCTAGTATAGGGGAATATTAACATAAATGCGTAGATATAGGGAAAAAGGAGGGGAATGTGTGTATGTGTGTCCCACTTCTTGAGGGGATTATTGACCACTTTGGGTTTTCCTCTTTCTCATTTCTGTGAGCTTACATTTCCCAGTTCCAGAACCATTGTGGGTCCTTCAGATCAATGGGTAATAACTACTATATAATAAGCTCCATTTTTGCGTTGGGCCTCGCTCTTCTACTTCTACTTAGCAGTGTCTCATGAGCTGCACCACCACCACCATTACCACCCACAATTTCACTCACTCCAACTTAGAGCTAACAGAATAATGGAAACACAAAAAAAAAACAGATCAATAATGGAAACAGAATAAAAATGATACCTTTGACAGCTGAAAACCCAAAGGAACAAAGAGAGCGAGAGAGAGATGAAGAGACCCTGAAAATAAACACACAAAAAAATGAACTTTGAACTAATACCAGAGAGAAAGGTTTTTTGCAAAAAAAAAAAAAATACCAGAGAGAAAGGCGAGAACCAGAGAGCAGAGAGAAATGTGTTCAGTTAAAAAAAAAAGTGGAACATTAAGCACTCTTAAAGCAAATTTGAGCACCGAGCAAACGAGTACAGGGAAACCAAAACGGTGCAACGACAGAATACGCATGGCATGGGAAACATAAAATTACATTATTGTCCTTTTAACTTTATAGTATAACAATTAAAATTAAGCTATAATATACCTACAATCCTATAAAAAGCTAGACAGAGCAAAATCAAAATATTTGGATCAAATGAAAAAAAAGGCAAGAACTGCAGCGTACTGCTGTTGCTGTACTGGGTTGTTACACTCCGAATATTGTTTCAATTATAAATATTTTTTTTACCTTATTACAATAGAAGATATCAAATTATCACCAAGATAAGCCCAGCCTTAATGTCAAGGCAAAGTCATCAACAAATCTAGACAAAAATGAAAATGGCTCTGATGGAGTTGGAATGCAAAAGTTGAGCAATTTAAAGGGGGAATATTAAAGCATTACCATAAGATGCTCAGGTTCGTAAGTTTTTGTATCATCATCATCATCATCATCATCATCATCATAGATACATTTCAGGTTTGAATTTTGTTTTATAAAATGAACATCTTGATTGCATATGATCTGGCAGGTTTTGGAGAAGTCGTTCTCACGTCTACAGAATTGTAATGAACGATTTGAGGTGGATACTCTAATTAAAATCAAAGCAGCATGCCTATATTGTTGTAAATGAAGATTTGTAGCTCCTTTTCATGTCTTCTCATGGTTATTCAAGATAACATATTTACTGGTTTGTACAATTACTGTCTGTAAATTTTAGATCAAGATGATGTTGTTGAAATTGATTGCTCGAACAGTTGGGCTTCACCGGTTAATTTTGTTAAATTTTTACCCTTATCTTCATAAATTTATGTGTTATGGGTTTGATCTAGGATGCCATTTTTCCTTCAGACCAATCAAGGGGTTACACCAAAACAATCACAAACAAATCTAAGTAAATAATACTAACATTTAATAATAGTTAAATAGAATACCTGCAAGCTATACTTTTCAATCTCACATGCCCCAGTTAAATCATAGTCAAAACGCTTAGCAGGATCGGTCAATACTACAAAATAACAAAGAAAGACCGATCAACAAATATCCACCACAATTATCATTAACAAGTATCTGCTTTCTGTTTTCTAAACCATAACCATATGCAAAGAAACACACTGGCTAGTTCAAATTATGCGGTTCTACAGAGACTCTGTAGCGCAACAGATTAAATTTAATCCATTAAGTATCATTTAAAGACCTATTTATTAAGTTTAAAGTAATTTCCATTACAAGACCGATCACCAATGTTAGGTTTGCCAGTAATGCCCAGCTTGGCAATCCTATAAATTTCGATATTCATGTAAATGTCTTTTTCCCAAATTCAAATAGTTCTTAGCTCGATTTATATCTATGAATTAAATATACTCTCATTATCATATTTATGTTAAACAGATAGGAAATATATACTCTGTTAAGTTATTTGGGTTTTCCTCAATTTTGTTTTGGGTTTGAGTTTTGATAAATTTCCATATGTTGTTCTTCTAAACTTTCCCATTACAAGGAGAAAAATTAAGTTCCATTACAAGGAGAAAAATTAAGTTTGCATGTGTGTGAAATTATGTTAGCATCTGGACACGAAAGGAACTAATCAAATAGTTAAACAAAGATAGAAAAATATGGGAACTGGAAGGCGGAAAGTCGGGCGACAAAGTTTAAACTTCACATCCAAACAAATGAAGGACCCAAAATCCGCACATGATGTAAGAAGTACAGATAAGCAACAATCGGTTGAAGACGTTTTGCCACGCAGAAACCCAACACAATAGATTGCAACCCAAATGCTCCAAGTCAGAAATTTCAAAATTTTCACCCAAATTTTGTCTAAAAAGGATTTTCAAAAAACCCAAAAAGCGAGAAGCGGCGAAATAAGCAAAGAAGCGAGAGTGTACCTTGTAACCTCCGTGAGTACCGGTCGGCGACCTTGATGTCTTGCGCGACGGCGAGAGAGGTAGCGAGGCGACCTTGGCGTGGCGCGGGTCGATCTGTGGTGGGTTTCTCAGATCTGTGGTGGGCAAGGATCGCTCCTTAGATTCGTGCAATTTTGGTCCGTAGAGAAGTTGGGCGAGATCTTGATTTGGTCCGCAGAGAAGGAAGAAGAAGCCTAGGCGAGGAAGAAGCAGCGATGGGGAAAGAAGGAGAGGGGCAATTTACGTTTCTATTACCGCGCGAAAGAAGACGCAGCGATGAGGAAGAAGACGCAATGAGGAAGAAGACGCATGAGGAAGAAGACGCAATGATGGGGAAAGAAGACGTAGCGTAGAGAAGGAAGACTGAACGGAGGAAGGGTTGTGAGGATGCAGATCTGTGTGAACGGGAGGCAAGGAGTTAGTAAAAATCAAAAAAACTGTGTGAAGATTACCGACGGCTTAGCCGTCGGTAAGGATAAACATAAATAAAAAAAAAATTTGGCGCCCAACCTGACTACTTACCGACGGCTTAGCCGTCGGTAATTATAGACGGCTGATAACCCGTCTGTAATTACCGACGGCTAAGCCGTCGGTAATTTGGCAAAAAACATTTCGCTTTCAGTTTTTTTCCCGACGGCTTACCGACGGTTTAGCCGTCGGTAATTAAAAATTTACCGATGGAGTCGAGGCCGTCGGTAATTTTCCGTCGGTAATTCACCCTTTTCTTGTGGTGTTTCATATGAATTCTGATAAAGCCCCAGGTCCAGATGGGCTAAATCCAGCTTTCTACAAGCGCTTCTAGGATTTATGTGGACTTGAGATCTTTCAGGCTAGTGTGACATGGTTGGATAGAGGATTCTTCCCATCAAATTTAAATGACACAAATATAGTTCTAATCCCCAATAAAGACAACCCCACTTCTATGAGAGATTTGAGGCCAATTTCACTTTGTAATGAGATTTACAAAATTCTCTCAAAGGTGTTGGCAAACAAATTAAAGCCTATTCTTCCTGGGTGTATTTCTCAGGAACAATCCTCATTTGTGGAAAAAAGGTCCATTCTAGATAATGTTCTAGTAGCTGTAGAAACCATTCATCATATGAAATGTAAGGTGAATGGAAAGGTGGGTGAGGTGACTCTTAAAATCAACATCAGTAAAGCATATGATAGAGTGGATTGGGGGTACGTGAGGGGCATTCTTCTAAAGATGGGCTTCTGTGAGAAGTGGGTGAAATGGATGTCTATGTACATAGAATCTGTCCAGTACTCTATTTTGATGAATGGGGAGAGTGTGGGCCTGTTGTTCCAGGAAGAGGTTTAAGACAGGGTGATCCTCTTTCGCTGTATCTTTATATTCTATGTGTAGAAGGCCTTAATTCTCTAATTAAAATAGCTGAAGCGCGGGGAGATATTCGTGGCATTTGGATGTGTAGGGGGCCATCCTTCACACACATTTTTTTACTGACGATTGTTTTCTATTTTGCAGGGCTAATGACAATAAAGCTAGATGTTTAAAGGAGATACTCCAAACTTATGAGAGGGCTTCAGGCCAAGCAGTCAATTTGACCTGGTCTAAAATTTTGTATAGCAAGAATACAAATTCAGACATGAAGGCAAGAATTAGAGCTAACCTAGGCGTGACAAAATGCTTGAGTACACAAAAATATTTGGGGTTGCCTTCCATGGTGGGCAGAAAGAAGAAAGCTTTGTTTGATTATCTAAAGGATCGAATCTGGAGGAAAATTCAACATTGGTCGGGTAAACATCTTTCCAAAGTAGGGAGAGACGTGTTGGTTAAGGCAGTTGCTCAAGCTATTCCTACTTACTGTATGAGCACCTTCCTTCTACCAACCTCTTTAGCAGAGGAAATGCAAAGGATGACAAATTCTTTTTAGTGGGGATCCAACAGAAGGTTTAGAAAAGGTATTAACTGGTTGAGTTGGGATCGTTTGACAATGAGAAAAGAATATAGAGGCATGGGATTCAGGCATTTTTATGGCTTCAACTTAGCCATGCTAGGGAAGCAGGGTTGGAAATTAGCAACTGACCAAGATGCTATAGTATCAAGAGTCTTCAAAGCTAGATATTACCCAAATGGGAGGTTTTTGGAAGCCAACTTGGGGCATAATCCAAGTTATGTATGGTGTAGCATCCACTCTTCCCAAGCAGTGGTTAAAGAAGGCATGAGATGGAGGATTGGTGATGGGAGTAGTGTCAACATTTGGAAAGACCCCTGGCGTAGGATTAATGGTAATGCCTTTGTTACTACTTTTCCTAGTCCTGGATCGGAACATTTGTGTGTCAATCATATTCTAGATCATGAAAATAGGTGTTGGAAATATGATATTGTAACACCCCTTCTTCCCATGTCAATTGATGGTTCTGGGTATGTTACTCATAGGACTTATCCACCCCACATGTGGAGTTTTTGCCTTCTGCAAGGTTTGAACCAGGGACCTAGGGCTTAAGTGACCCGAAAGCATCTTGTCATCACAAACTGAGCTAGTAGCCCAATTGGTAATGGCAAGGTGCTTCTGGGTTACTTAACCCCCGGGATCCCGGGTTCGAACTTTGCCGAAGGCAAAAACTTCACATGAGGGTGGAGAAGATCGTGAGTGGCAGATTGGTAGCACGAGAGGGTAGTCAGTCTGTTACAGATATGCTGCAACATTTTTTCAATCAACGAGACATCCAAACGATTCAACAAATTCCTCTCCTTCAAGATTATGAAGAAGACCGTATCATGTAGAAGCTAACTAGAAATGGTATGTTTTCGGTAAAATCTGCATATTACCATATCATGGAAAATATTTATGATAATAATCATCTTCGTGTCCCTGGAAATTGGTCATCTATATGGCGTCTCAAGGTACCGAACATAATTCTTGTATTTATGTAGCGTTTGGCATGTGGATGTTTACCTACTAGGATGAGGCTTCGTAGTAAAGGTGTTATATGCCAAGTCCGATGTGTGTATGTGATAATATTTTTGAAAATGACTGACATTGCATGGTGGCATATGTAATAGGGCAGTCCAATGTTGGCGAGAGTCTGGCTTGTGGGGCATCATTGATCCTCTTGTTGACACTGTTGCTGATATATCAGATTTGATTTTTAATGTATTGGATACATGCTCTCAACAATAGCAAGCTATTCTAGCAATGACCATGTGGTCATTATGGGGTAGCAGGAATAAGAAACTTTGGGAGAACATTTCCAACACACCAAGGGATGTATTCCTTCGAGCAAAAGCAGAATTAGAAGGCTGGAATAATAGCAAGGATGCGTGTAACACCCCGTTTTCAGAGGGCTACAGTATAATAATTGTTAAACCCTAAACAAGTAATTAGACGATATAGATATACAGAAAATAATAGTTTATTCAAACTAAATGTATTGAAACATATATACATAAGATTATATACTCACGGAACCCGTGTTTAGGGCCTACGACCTATACAACACATATACAGACTCTGACTCACTGACTATGACACGTAACTGAAGAGAGAGTTACTCTTACTGAGTACTCTCTACACATTCCACGATGTTGTCGATCCTTCTATCAAGTCCATGTTATCTATTTTATATGAAAGAAGAAATACAACACAAGAAAAGAGAAGGAGCTAAGAAACACATTACACACTATAAAATCGGGAAAGCAGGAATAAAAAGTATATACAAATGGCACACACACAAGCAAGCACAACAAACTCTCGAGTCTACCTAGATCACACTCATTATCTCTTAGGTCTGCACCACTACATCTAAGCCTAGCTCCACCTACTTCTTTCTCACACCTTATAACCCTCTTTGTATCCTACTCCAAACTATTCTATACATTTACTAGCTAAACTGTCAGTTCTAACAACGTTTTCGTTCTTTCACCACTCCTAGTCAACTAATTCGGTTGTCCCTATAGTTTATCAACGTCTAACCTATCAGCTAAGGTCTAACAGTACTCACCCGATACTCCTATCATAATAATTTATCTCAATCACAGACAGAGTCAACAATCAAAGTCAAAGTATATCTCAAGCAACAGACATCACAAAAAAGCACATCATCTAACATATTGTTCAGCAACATAGTCACACAGATACCAACAATATAATCAGCAGCGCAGTCACACAATCATCAACAATCATACTTAATCAACATCACATCAATCAACATCAGTCATCTATACTGACATACACAACACCGCATCAATCATTGACCATATGGATTAACCCTAGCGCCGCTCAGGCGACTTGCTACTGACATATTATCAAATCATAAAGCAATCATAAGTTGTCTATCCTAGGGTTTTCACATATCAAACAAGTTACACTTATGGTTGATAGACCTCTGACAACTGTTCTCAGCTATCACAGGTCACAATCCCTCTCCTGAGGTGCTGCTGTTATCAACTGTTAGTAGGGCTTGGGTCACCCTACACACATTTATATACACTACTATATCCTATAATCCCTCGAGTGTAAGGTTTCTTGCTCCCACCTGGTTAGAAGATCGCTGAAGCCTCTGCCACTATCTGCACTCTTGCTGCACTTGCTACTCGCACTTCTACCTCTGAACCTGCTACTCACGCTTCTACCTCTAATCGGCTACTCACACTCCGCCCTTTGCTATTTTCCTCTTACCTCCGAGGGTTCCCTACTAAGAGCTTTCTGATGCACAAGATCCTCACTTGAGGCAAGTGCAGAGCATACTTGCTCCTTAGTGGCCCTCTAAGTCTCACTCCCTTCTCAATCTCAAGGATTGCCTACTAAGGGTTTTATGATGCACAAGATCCTCATCTGAGGCAAGTGCAGAGCATTCTTACTCCTTAGAAGAAGTTCTGAGAGAGAGAAAGCTAGAGAGAGAAGAGGTTTTGGCGCGAATGGAAATGAAGGGGTGAACACCTATTTATAGGCGAGCAACGACTCCATCGCGTCGCGATGGACTCCTCTCACAGGGTCCGTCATGTCGCGACAATACCTTCCAGATTCTTCTGGATGTACACGTGGCGAAGATCCAACGGTGATCCCATCGCATCGCGATGGTCACCTCACACAACTCCATCACGTAGCTGTACATGCTTTTCTAAAATATCTAGATTTTCGCTTTCTAAAGTTTTATAGGGTCTTCCACACCCTTTCGGGATATTTTCGTCCTATTTAGGGTTTTTTAGAACTTTCCTAAGTTTTATGGGTCCCACTTAAGCCCATTTTATCCCCTAATTAAGATTTTTAACACTAGTTTATTACCTAATCACCGATCTAATTATACTTCTAATATTATTCAAGATTATTTGAAAAATGGGATGTTACAATGCGCAACAAATTTGGAATAATAGCAGCGGCGAGTCCAATGTCAGGTTAGAAAATTGGAAGAAACCAAACTTGGGAGAGATTAAATGTAATTTGACGCAACACTTTTTGTTGATCAAAACTCTTATGGCATCGGAATGTGCTTACGAAATTCTACATGTGAGTTTATGAAAGCAAAAATAGTGAGGTATAGTGGGGTTCCTTGTGTGCATGAAGCAGAAGCAGTGGGTCTCTATGAGGCAATTATTTGGATGATGGATTTAGGTGTGCAAAAGGTGACAATTGAAATGGATTGTAAATGAGTTGTGGATGGATTAAGGAGTCCTAGCAAAAAACCATACTGAATTTGGAGTCATTTTGGCTAAGTGCAAGGAGTTGTTGAGACTCAAACAAAACTTTGTGGTGAGTTTTATTCAGAGACAAACTAATATTGTTGCTCATTTCCTAGTAAGGGCGGCAATTTTGTATGCTAGTCCCCGTTCTTTTGAGTTTGTTCCTATATGTATTGAGAACTTTATTTTGAATGAAATGCAATGAGTTTCTTTTTGTCAAAATAAAATAAAAAATATTTGCACCATATATACAATATAAAGATTATGTAAATTTTAAAATACAACATGAATAAATTATTAAGATTATTCTGTCAAAAGAAAAATTATTAAGATTATTTCTATATGACATGACCAATTAGTAACTGCTTAACCGAAAATCATAACAAAGTTGATTATTAGAAATTATATTAAATTTATCCATCCCTTTCCATAGGGATAGGGATTGAACTAATTCAAAATCAATTTAATGCAACCCTACAAACATCCTGTTCAAGAAAAAGAAAAAAAAAAGGAAAATCAGGTTAGAAGCACGATCAAATATAATGGATGGATAGAAATAGGGCTACGTAGCGAGCGTTACGGTGGCAGCGACAATAGAGGCTGAGGTGAATCACTTTCTTTACCAAACCAAACGAATAGAGTTGCAGGTTGGTACCACCATGCCTTAGTGCCTGCCAAATATTTTCGGTACACGTGATACACATTAGTGGAGGGAGAGGAAACTTACCAATTTGTCTGTGCCCGAATGAATGAATGAAAATAACAACGAAAAACAAATAAGTTCTCAATGCGTGACCCAAATCGTGATGGTTAAAGTTAACGTGGACAAAAGAAAGACAATACAAAACTTTTAGATTCATAGTTCCCATTTCGCAAAGGTCACAATACCCATAACGAAATGTGTCGTTTTTCGCATTCTCTTGCGGGTAAAGCAAAGTAAACCCACCCAATAATACTACTACCAAATAGCCAAATCACAGTGCCGTGTGGGTTGGAGTCGTCGTCGTGACTCGTGACTCATGTGAATCATGAAACATGTTAAATTGTTAATGCGCCATTTCACTTTCCAATTTCTCACTTTCTTCAATTCTTCTCTCCCGTTACCCTAATAATAAACCCTCCTTTTATTCTTATTCTTATTCTTATTTTATTCTATGCCCTAGGTAAGGATAATTGTAAGGATATTTTTGATTTTTTATGTATACGTTACGGTATCTGTTTTTTTTTTTTTATTAATCTTGATCTCGATAGAATTGAGACAATTTATTGTTATTTACTACATGATAAGATTTAAGATGATACGAAACCCACTTATTGAATCCAATCCATTCTGTAGATGATTGATTGAACTGTGCAAAGTTGGTTCTGGCAGAGCGTTTTATTGAAGCTGGATCAGTTGAGGGATCCTTGGCCTTTGGATTTGCTTTTGGTGTCTTACGGTAACAGGGAGAATGGAGATGCTGTGATGAAAGCTGAATTTTGTGGTATGAACGCTTTTCTGACTTTTTTTTTTTTTTTTGGAATCAATCTGATTTGGTTTGTTGGGGTGAGTTGAAGGCTGAGATCAGGGAGATAGGAAAGATAAAAATTGAACCTTTTTTTATATTTTAAGAAAAAAGATTAACCAAAAGGATGGGCTTGGAGAGAATAAGTTGAATAAAGAAACAAGTGGTGACATCAAAAGATCAAAACCTAGATGTAGAAATAACAAGTAAGGATTGATTCGAACCTTCTCTTATATGGCATATAAATTATCTATAATTCACCCTTTGTCTTTCAACACTACCTTGTCGTGTTCACAAGTGAAGTTAAGTTATATATATGCATTCAGTTTTCTGATGATTGTTTACAGCCAGCTTTAATAAACTGTTGATTGCGTGTCACAGTTAGAGTAATACATAATTCATGCTCCTATTAATAAATTTACTGTTGTGAATTTATTAAGAGTTTCCTATGTGTGTTTAGTTTACTCATTGAGAATATATTGCTAATTTGCAGGAAAATGGCAACTTTAGTTGAGCCCCCCAACAGAATTAAGCCAAAGGGAAAGCATTATTATACGATATGGCAAACATTGTTCGAGATTGATACGAAGTATGTTCCAATCAAGCCTATTGGCCGAGGAGCATATGGCGTGGTGTGCTCATCCATCAACAGGGAGACCAATGAGAAAGTTGCAATTAAGAAGATTGGTAATATATTTGATAATTGTATTGATGCATTGAGAACTTTAAGGGAGCTGAAGCTGCTTAGACATATTCGGCACGAGAATGTGATTGCTTTGAAAGATGTTATGATGCCAACCCATAGAACAAGTTTTAAGGATGTCTACTTGGTCTATGAACTCATGGATACAGATCTTCATCAGATTATTAAGTCCTCTCAGCCACTTTCCAATGATCATTGCAAATATTTCTTGTTTCAGGTACTAACCAATCTGTTATGGCATTTTCCATTCTGTTAACTCTTCCTTAATCTTTATAAACCTTTGTGTTTTTTTTTTTTTTTTTGCATTTTGCATTTTGCAGAAATGCACAAAATATTCATTTGAAGGAGCCTTGTGAGGAGTTTGATGTATAATTGCAATGCAGTCTTATAGTGTTTAATTAGCATTGCCATGTTTCAAAGTGAATTCACCATTTTCAATCATCAATATACAACTTAAGTGAATCAAGTGTTAACCATAGACTGTCCTCTTTCATGCATTCTTGTAGAATAGCATTAGGTGGGCAAACAGCGGAAAGTTTGAGTTACGGCTTTATGTTCTGTAGTTTGTATGCATGATGCTTGGGGTCAAAATAATTTTGTGTTTACCCTTTCCTTTAGTTTGTCTTTGATTGTTGAAAATCATGGTTATTATTCCATTTACTTATTATTCTTTCTCCATCCACATCTTTGGATAATGTCCTATATTGTTTGTGTAGTCCTACTTTGGCTTATGAAACTAAAATACATATATCATAGACATCGTTAATGACTGTGTTCAAGTCCATTTTAGAGAAGAGGACAAGAACGTGCCTGTTTGTGACAGTAAAGACAGTAGTCTTTGATTTATTTGATCTATGAGCTTATTTCTAATTAATTATTATCTTTCTGCATAGCAGAACAAGTATGTGACTAGGAAGAAAATAAGAGAGTGCAAAACAGTGGACAAAATTTCATGCTATAATACGAAGACTAGGGAAAATGTAAAATGACCATTTTTTCTTTTGTAGTATGAATCTTTAATCCTGTTCAATAACTGAGAAAGAAACCACTTAACATGACTGTTGGCTGAATACCATGTGACATTAAAATAAAGAAAACAGAAAAACTGTGAAATATTAATATGTAGTGCAGCTCTTTAAACATGTTAAAATACCTATAAATCCTTTAAAAGCTTGATTAACTAAATTTCATATCACATTCTAATTATCTTTTTCCTATTTTCATCTTTCTGGCATCCTTCAAGTTGGAAAGAGTTGGACTCCCTGTATCATGCATGGACTAGACAACAGAACCATTGGCCCAAGTTAGGAAATTGATGTGATCTTAACATTGATTAAATAATCCAGTTCTTATGAAAAGATTCAAAAGAACCTATTATGAACTATAGCTGCTGTCATGCATCTTGTCTGCATCTTTTACTAGATTTTTGTAGAATGTTGATCAGCATTGATATTAGTAATCTACTAGTATAAAACGGTAGATAGATTCTTTATGAATTTCTAACCTTTGCTTATTTTAAGTATTCTTCTGATTTATACTAATCATAACCTCTTCAGCTACTGCGAGGTCTTAAGTATCTTCATTCTGCAAATATTCTTCATCGGGACCTGAAGCCTGGGAATCTCCTCATCAATGCCAATTGTGATTTGAAGATATGTGACTTTGGACTTGCCCGAACCAATGGAGTCGATGGCCAGTTTATGACAGAGTATGTTGTCACGCGCTGGTATCGTGCTCCAGAGCTTCTATTGTGCTGTGACAATTACGGAACCTCCATTGATGTTTGGTCCGTAGGATGCATTTTTGCTGAGATTCTTGGTAGAAAGCCAATCTTCCCTGGAACTGAGTGCCTCAACCAACTGAAACTAATTATAAGTGTTCTTGGAAGCCAGAATGAATCTGATCTTGAGTTTATTGATAATACAAAAGCCAGGAGGTTTATCAAATCACTGCCCTATACAAGGGGGAGACATTTCTCTCAGCTATACCCTCAAGCAGATCCATTAGCCATAGATTTGTTGCAAAAAATGCTTGTATTTGATCCAACCAAAAGAATTACCGTCTTGGAAGCACTCCAGCACCCATATATGGCTGGCCTATATGATCCAAGGTGTAACCCTCCTGCACATGTTCCTATCAATCTTGACATAGACGAAAACTGGGGCGAACAGATGATTAGGGAAATGATGTGGAATGAGATGCTTAATTATCATCCTGAAGCTGCTTCTGTCAATGCATAGGTGATTCTTCCAAAACTTTCCACTTGTGTTGCTTCACATAGTTTGTCTCTAGTAGTAGTTCTGTTTTACCCTTGAGGAACTGTAACCTTAAGGACTTAGCTACCGAATTTTGTGCTTGCATGAGATTGTTTTAATACCTACTTTTTTTAATGGCATGTTGTAACTTACTTGTATATAGCCATGCCTACTGTTTTGGTCTTTGGCTAAATTTGAAATATTTGTTGCTCATCAGTTGTTTCCTTAATATTTAACAGGAAAGAATAAGGTACATGATTAGTGCTTTCAAATATATCTATGGTTATTAAATGAAACTTTCCCTGATTAACAAAAGCAATTCTCTGTAACATCAAAGTGGATAATCATATTCACCATGAGCTTTAATCACATTTTACTTGTAAAATTTTGTGCTGATTTCGTTGATAAGAAACGTTCTGTAAAGGAAGTGAACTAAGCTGGGTGGAGACTTTCCCCGCTGGAATCTGTATCTATCTTGCTGCTAATACAGTTAGCCATTGTCAAGTTCAGTATGCTCTGGCCTTATGTTTTCTTTCTTCTATTCCAGAAAATAAACTCATATCAGCATTAGCATAAATCCAGATAGGAATGAAATTAACCGTCCTTTTTTAAATAAATAAATAAATAAAATAAAATGTTAATAAATACGGTAAGTCCTACTAAGAGCTTATGGTACTTGTGTAATTCCAAGATGGATTCATTTTAGCCCTTAGGCTATGTTTGGTTATTTATTAGTAAGTGAAGATGAAACATAATGGACTGGAATGAAATGCAATAGAATGAAATTAGGGGAAATTACACTCGCATCTCCTCAGGTATACTTTAATAGCACGCAAACTTCTATTTTTAAACTGAACTCAACACTCTTGTTTATTTATTGGGGAAATTGCACACACCTCTCCTCTGACATATGCACCCCTCTATTTTTACATAATAGAAGGGAGGTGCGTGTAATTGAGGAGGGGGTCTGTGTCTTTTACAAAATAGAGGGAGTATATTTTCATTTAAGCATACTTCAAGAAAGGTGAATGTAATTTTCCCATAAAATTATTTTATTACTCAGATATTTTTATAATAGAATAGAGAAAAAGATTGATTTTCTCCCATATCCCCCGAATTAAATAGAAAGGAAAAATAGAATATCGAGTCGAATGGGATGGAACACATTTCATTATTACACTCCATTCTCTCTTATGTTAAACAATCTAAACAAATAAAATTGATTATAATTCCATTACATTCTAACGGTTTGGGTACCATGGCAAGTTAGAATTGAGAATACACCTACTAGTTTACCACACTTAACAGTTTAATTTGATTTATCATGATCAACAGTTTAATCAAATGAGTCAATTCAACAATCGCATGAAAATCTACCCTGTTAAATCTCTAATATTCTAATTCGATTGCTTAAAAGTATGAGCTGGAAGTGAGCCATTGCCCAAGAATATGGCAGTGATGCTTCGTACTATACCATGTTGTGAGATGTTTTTAATTTACCCCATGCGATATCAACGTAGTCTCTGTTGAGAGAAACGTAGTAGCTGCGTTATGAGACCGGAAAGCAGGATGAGAAAATTAATGGGGCCAGTCACAGGGAGTGGCTGACAATACGAAGACATAAAAATGGTAACTAAAAAAATTCAGCAAATCAACTTCTTTGTATTTAAATTGAATCCTTGCTACCCAATGGGTGTGGCTCAGTTGGTAAGCAGCGCTGAGTTCGGTTCGATTCCCGCAGAACCCATTTTCGGGGAGGGAGAAAACTTAAGCTGTGACTAAACCCCGAAACCGGAGATTAGTCCCATCGGAGGTCCAAATGACCGAACCGTGTGAGGATACTCTGGTGAGACCACTCGGGCTAAAGGCCTAATTAGGGTGGACCCCCGAACCAAAAAATAAATAAATTGAATCCTTGCTTTTGTTATCAAAAAAAAGAATTTGAATCCTTGCTTTTGTGAGTGAATATTTAATTAATTTAGTTTTTGCTTTAGAAGAGGTATAATCTGAGATTGAACAGAAAACTCAATTCTAGGTTTACTTGATTCTAGATTATTTTGTATGGGTTTTGGTTTATGCCCCCATGTTTTTGTTTTCTTTTTCTCTTTTTTAATAAATTTACGATGGCTAGCCACCTTGCTTAAAAAAAATTAGTTTTTACTTTCAATGTGTTATGAGATTTCTTTTATATCTCATATTTTATTATTTTTAATATTTTTTTAAGTTTAATTAGTTATATATATTTTTTATTTCAGTTTTAAAATTTTCCACGACTACAAAATTTAATTCATAACTTTTAATTTTAATATATCATATCAAATTAATAAATATAAATGGTAATATATTTTAATTCATGTAACTTATTTTTATATTTTTATGCCTTAAATATTTTATCTCAATAATTTCTTCTTGTTTCTTTAATATTTTTAATATTATTTTTAAATTTAAAAAAATAAAATACAATACACGACATAATTATTAGGCTTAATTGCACTTTTGGTTCCAAGCTTTCTCAATTTGGCGATTTTGGTCATCCTATTTTGTTTTTTGCGATTTTTGTCCCCCAACTTTCTCAATTTGGCGATTTTGGTCCCTATTTTTTTTAGTTGCACTTTTTATCCCCACTTTCTCAAAATCCTAGATTTTGAGGACTAAAAGTGCAAAAAAATAATGATTTAGAGGGACCAAAAGTGTAATTAAAAAATACGGCACTAAAATCGCTAAAAATAAAATAGAGGGAACAAAATCATCAAATTAAAAAAATTGGGAGACAAAATATGCAATTAAACCTAATTATTACTACTACTATCCATGTAAAAGAAACTAACCAACAATGTGCTTTATTCACGAGCTTAACAGACATACATGAGGCAATTTTGTTTTTGATGAGAACAAGAAAATCACATGGGGCCAAAATTTGGTCTAGCATGTTGTGTCAGGAGTACGCCATTAATAATTTTAGTGAATTTTATTGATCCAACTCCTGAATAATAATTATTTATGTCAAACTCATAAATCTAAACAATAATAAATTTATAATCAAATATTTTTTTGTTTTCATATATTTCAAGAGTATATAACAATGACATATTAAATAATCTTGAATTAATATAAAATTTTATAGATAAGATTTATATAATATGAAATTTTAACTCGATGATCTATATAATATTAACACTCAAATATAGTTTGCAACCTAATATGTTATAATTATTTGCAAGATCTTATTTGACATATGAATTATATATGGGGCTGAAGTTTCTTTTATCGTGTATATAACTATCCTTTTGAATAAAATGTAAAAGTTTGATTTTAGGTGGCTGTGTTAGTGGACAATACGTAAATTTCACCGTAAATCTTGGTTCAGGTTGGTGGTTCTCCCTGGCCCTGTACGGAGTGAGCCTCCCCTAATCTAAACTTTTTTTCCATAAAAAAAATGTTTGATTAGTTCATACAATAGTGGCAGGTATAGAAATTTTCTTTGGTGGGGTAAGAAAGTAGTCTATAATATTTTTACAAAAAAATATTATAAACTTTTTTTCAAAATACATAATCTCATGAAACCCAAAATACCCAAGCTTCTACAAATTACAATTGTTCTCTACATGTTTTTATATTTTGAAAATGTTATATAATTTTTTCATTATCAATACTATTAAAACTATTTCTCATTACGTATGCAACTAAACAATTATTTAACTATTCATCTCTCTCATACTCCTCATTGCACGGCCTGACATTTTTGCCTCTTGGTCTTGATCGAAAATCACCCAGAAAACCATATGTGCTTTCTAAGTCTCTTAATCTATTTCTTTCTCTATATTTGGTAAAATGTTTCCTTTTTGAAATTTGATGTTTTTTGTGTCACTATTTGTGTTTAGTGTTAGAAGAGCAGTAAAAGTTAGAAAGATAAAAGGGCAAAATTAGTACCAATTTGTTTTCTCTCTTGTCTCTTATAGCTTTCTACATTCATTTAAAAAAAATTATCTTCTGGGGGCAATGCCTATTTTTTTATGGGGATAAAAAACAATTATCAAAGATGTTTAAGTACCAAAAATTTTGCTTTGTGAGGTCAATTGCCCCCAATCCATTGTGAGTGGATCCGCCACTGAGTACATAGCAACTCAGAAATTGCCATATAATACTGATTGTATTAATTGATGCTTTATATAGTTTTGTAATATAAAAAACGATTTTTCTAATATGTGCAACCTTACACACGATAAAAATTATTAATTACTCATTTTTTCCTTATTAATTATTTATTTTCCTAATTTTTTTATAGTTTCACATTTATGTAATTTCTCTCTACCCACAAAATAGGAAACTAGGTACTACCTCCGGTCCCTATTATAAGAGAATTTTTGAAGTATTTTTTTGTCCTAATTATAAGAAAAATTGACTTATTTCAAGATGTATTAATTGCCAAAATACTCTTTATACTCATATTTTATTGAGACATGTATATTTACTAGGAGTTCACTTTTTTTCTATGCACCCAATTATTAAGGGTATATTTGGAATGAAAGTTCAATTTTATAACATTAAACAGACTTCCTTGATTTTGATAATTTTTGTAATTTCTTTTTATATAAGGGACCAAAAGTAGTAGTTAATAAGAAAAAATCTAAGCAATTAATGATTTTTATCTTGTGTAAGGTTACACACGTCAGAAGAACTCATAAAAATTGTAATATACGAGTATGTATAGTCTGTTTTTTTAAATTAAATTGACCATAAAATAAGTTTGTAGATAATTGACACAATGGAGATTATTAATCAGTCAAAGTAAAGATGAACTTAAGCAGCCATGCATCTAGCTTTGCCTAGTACTAGTATAAAAATATAACTCATTCTACCACGTGAAAAGTATTGGTAGCTTGGTACATTTCCCCGAAGCAGCAGAAGGAGTCAATAAGTCTTTTAACAACTGAAACAAAATTTGGCTGGCGCTTGCGGTGCCGATGACTTAAGCGAGAAGGTTTATGCGCACTTGTTTGTAACATGAATGAATGTATTTAATTTAACCACGAATTTGATGCTTCTGAGAAGACACATAAAGATGTGAAAAGAGTGATCCCCAACTCAAGTTGGTTTTAAAAAAAGGTTGTTTGCAGATGGCTTGTACTTTTTCGTCACATAAAAATGATAATATTATAATAATTCCGCTACAAATAATATCAGGCTGGCATGACCACCGCACTGGATTTTGGTCGGGAACCTTTTTCTTTCTTTGTCAGCAACCCACAACTGGAACCATGTGCTTATTGCATACTACTAGTATATCATTCATTCATCTACTACAATTAATCTATAATATTGACGAATATTTCTGTGGTCAAATGCCGGCTGTATTGATTGAAAAAGCATTCACCTTCCTTAAATACTACTAGATACATTTTGGTTTAGAACTATTTATGTAATAGACCTTAGAAGAAAGATGCACAAAATTAATCCCTTTGTTCTACTCAAAGTAACTTATTTTAATTATAAAAATATTTGTTTCACCTTTTATGGTAAAAAAATGAAATTTTTTCTCATACTTTCTATCCAAAAAAGAGAGATGTAAACCCCAAGGATTGGTCCGGTAGAGCATCACAGGATTTGTATATGACATGTCGCGGGTTTGAGTCCTCATTAAGACCCTTTGGAGTTAGGTAAATATAAGGCTAAATTATAAAATTGGTCCTCTATGTTTATTTTAGGTTTCAATTTGGTCCTCTATGTTTTATTTGTTTCGTTTTGGTCCCTTACGTTTTAAAAGTTACAACATGTTGGTCCTTTCCGTCACTAAAAGTCAATTGTCCGTAGCTAAAAGCCAAATAACATTTTAGAAAATGGACTTCTAGTTACGGACAATTGACTTTTAGTGACGGAAAGGACCAAATTGAAAACTAAAATAAAACGTATAGGACCAAAACGAAACAAATAAAACGTAGAGGACGAAATTGAAACCTAAAATAAACTTAGAGGACCAATTTTGTAATTTAGCCTAAATATAATTACTCTCGTAAGTGTTGAAAGAGGCTAGAGGTCTTCTCTGTTTTCAACTGAGCCACTATCCTCTACCAAAAAAGAAAGATGTAGGGATAATTAAGCGTAAGAAATAAGGTGTGGAGAAAATAAGAACTCTATCAATTATTATGACTTTTTTTCCAACTAAAAATTTTTCGTACATGGAAAAAACAATAATCACAAGTTTAAATTGATGTATAATAATTTGAATTTACAGTGAGAGACTGAGAGGTCAAAGGTTTCTACAGCTCACCCAATCACAATTGGTGTATAACAAATAAAAGAAACTCAGAAGTCTAGGAGTAACAAATAAAAAAAGAAATGAAAAATGATTCTCTTAATAAAAAACTGCAACCACCATTCTTTACCTAACGCAGTGTTTGGAAGCAAGGAAGAGAATAGAAAACTTCAACGACGGAATGAAAACACAGACTTTGAAAAGTTTTCTATCGTTTGTTCTCGTAAGGAAAAATAACCCATGGGACCCACAAAATTGTAATCGTTCCAATTCGGGAAGAAAACTGAAAAAGGGAGTTGAACAATGCAAAACGGCAAAAATGTTTTTCTTTTTTTCCAAATTTATCCTTTTTTTTGTTATATTAAAGGGTATTTATTAAGGCTGGACAACGAGCGGGTTCAGACAGATTTGGGCCTGCGTACCCAATCCATCGACCGAAACCACCCAATTCAATCGTGGGCCGCACAGTTTGTTCGGTTTCAGGCCGGGTCGAATTTTTTGTCCAGCCCTAGTATTTATGTCAATCTATTTTTATGTTTTTTTTCCTCTTATTTTCTACCCAATCAAACAAGAGAAGAGAAACATTATCACTTTCTTTCCTTTCATATTAACCTCCACCAAACACCCTAAAAATCAACTCACTTTCTATTCTTTTTCTTTTCTTCTGCTTTCTTTTCTTTTATCTTTCGTTCCTCTTACTTTCTTTCGTGAACCAAACAAACCATAAAAGATTCCAAGAGCATATTCTATGATAAAATCAAATTACAAAGAGGTGGTCCAACCTAAAGCAGAAGAAGATCACCATCGTATTACGTTACCATTTGGTAAATGGCAATATATAAATATTAAATTAAATTAAATATATAAATAAAATATAACTAGGCGTGCACATGAATAGGAGCAGTGACCAATCGTACTCTGTCCGATGCTTTCCAAGTCCTTTCCTTGCTTTCCCGCTCACGGGTTTAGGTTATCAGCAGTTATTTAGCGTGTGTGTTTGGTTTGGCGGTGACAAAAATTAATTTTAATAAAATTAATTTTATTTTAAAACAATTTTAATTTAATATAATTTATATTTAGATACATTCATACAAAAAATTTATTTTATCGATTTATGTTGTTGAGATAGTTTACGGTCAATTACCACAATCTTATGGTAAATATAATTATAAAATATAAAAATAAAAATAAAAAACATTGGATGCAGATCCTTTTGCCCCACATTCACTGTCTTTTCTCTGTATTGTATTTAATTTTCTTTTCAAATCTGCAGTACAGATCCTTAGCAAAGACCAAACCCACCCACCCAAGTTTCAGGGTTTATTTTATTTTAATAATAATTCCATAGTAAACAATGGGAATTATTTTCTATAAATTCCACCCCTGAATCCCTTCAAAACCTCTTTCCCTTCTCTTCTTATCCTCCTCCTCAAAATTGGTCAAAATCCATTCTTCTATTCTTTCTTATCATCAAATCAGAGTTTATCCTGCTCGCTGCCCATAGTCTTTGACACCCTTTTTCCAACCTCTAGAATTTTCTTCTGCTTATAATTATAGATCTATTCTTGCACACAATCTTCCATTAAACACATCCCTGAACAATCCATCACCATACCCATCTATCTATCTCCCTTAAACCCTTTCTGCCTTTTAAAGTTTGATTTGTTGCTCTTACATTACATCTGCACAAAGCAATTTGGATTAATTTCTTTGTTCATATGCAGTAATGAATGATTGAGAGACAACAAGACAAATGATAAACTCTACTCTCAAACGCAGGACACACTTGGTGCAATCATTCTCTGTGGTTTTCCTCTACTGGTTCTACGTTTTCTCATGGGGAACTAAACCCTAATTTGGTTCTCTACTTGCGTTATATCCTTTCAAATACGCATTTGTCATTCTATCTGATCAATTTAACTACCTAGGAATTAATTAGTAGTATTACATTAGCGAGAGATAAGTGGTTATTTTTATTAGCATAATAATATAGTATGGCTTCTCCTGGTGGAGCCTATTCATCTGGTAATTCAATTTCAAGCTCTCTTCAAAACTCTGCATCTGGTTCAGAGGGAAACCCGCAGGTGCAGCTGATGGATCAAAAGAAGAGGAAGAGAATGCTGTCCAATAGGGAATCGGCACGTAGATCGAGGATGAGGAAACAGCAACACGTGGAGGGTTTAAGTGCCCAAGTGGAACAGATCAAAAAGGAGAACAACCAAATCAGCACAAACATAGGGGTAACTACCCAGATGTACATGAACGTGGAGGCTGAGAATGCAATTCTTAGGGTTCGGATGGCTGAACTCAGCAACAGATTGCAATCCCTCAATGAAATCATACATTACATTGAATCAAGCAACTACTCCCTCTTTCATGAGACGGATCAGTTTTTCAATGATTGTGGGTTTGTGGACACGTGGAACTCTTTCCCTGTTAATCAACCAATCATCGCCTCTGCTGATATGTTGATGTATTGAAAATTCATGAATTTTGGTTTGGAAGTTTAGGAATGGTTGCTTCTTTTCGGTGCTCTAATTGATTGTAATTTGTAACAACCTCCCTTGTTTGTTGTTTCTTGTATTTGGTTTTGTTTTTCTTGTAATTTTGTTTTTCCTGTAATAATAATAATAATGTCAATTATTACTTTCGTTTATGTTATAACTAGCAAAATACCCGTGCTACGCACGAGACGGGACGCGTTGTGTTATGTTATGTTGAAGTAGTTCTAGCTGTCAATTATAAGCATCCTCTTTCAAAGAATGAGTGTGAAACATGTAAATGAATTTTTTGTCTTTGAAATACAATTTTTTCCTCATAATGGCAATAAGCGGAATAGCCAATAGTTATAAAGCGAAAGAGATAATGTGCAAAGTTGAAGTCTTGAATAACTAATTTAAGTGGTTGAGTTCGCATTTATGTTCAAATCTGCGTCTTTCATCAAAGTGCACTTGAAACAAACCAATCACATGCATTTGAAGGTACACTTCAGGAATGCGTATGAACAAAAAATGCGCAGAAGAAGGACATCCATATGTTAGTAACTTTGGTTGGTGACAAGTGAGTTATCAAAGTGTATTAGAAATACGAAATTGCTACTAAGTTTGAATTGTATCAAATTATGCGATTGATAATTATATGAGAGAGTTCAATGAATATAGTTTGATACCTATTGCTGAAAGTACTTACATATTTATGTTGAAGTCCTTTTTAAAGCAAATGTGTGGTTTTTCACAAAAGCAATAGTTCGCGATCGAGTTCTTATTTACCAAATGAAATACAATTTAGTAAGATAAAAAAATCGTGCGGTCATAGTTATAGAGTAGAAGAGTCAAATATGATTGGGTATTATAAGTATATAAAATACTTACTTGCTAGAGAGTTTTGGAAAACCTCTTTAAAGAAACAACATTAGTAGTTGTTTTTAATGGTCTTCCTTCATTATCATGTATTAATATCTTTAAACCTTGCACACTCTGAACTCTTGAGATTGCAACATACAATTGGCCATGGTGGCGAGTGAGGCAAATATAGTCAACAGTTGATAGAGATTGCCACTTGAGATTTTGTTTATAGTCATGGCATATGAGACAATAATAGGAAAGCCCATTTCCTAATAAGCTTAAAAGGCCACGGTGGTAGAGCGGAGACATAGACATTCGAGGAATGTAAATTGTGTTTCAGTGTTCTTCCACGACATTATTTTGCTCCAATAACATGATCGGTAATCTTGTCTGTCAATCTAGTCCCGTTGCACAAACCCTCAGATTGATCTAAAATTTCTTAATAGCATTATTAGTGCCAACCCTTAAGTTTGATTCTATGATTTGGAAGACACTGAGTTACAGTGATGATAGAAATGCAGTGTTAGGACTTCATATGGTTGGTGCCATTAACTTGACTTATCGAGAGAATGCGAGCTAGAAATTCCTTTTCATCACCTAAGTTATGAAAAAACATTATAATTATGTGTAAAATTATAGACTTATCTTTGCATGATGATAAGAAAGCATAAAACCAAATAGTAGTTACGGAATTAAAGTCAAAACATATTCATTGATTTGATCTCTGAGTTTCAATTGTAGAAGCTAGAATAGCTCTTGCTTGCAAAAATTCCTCTCATTTTTGTATTCTTTCATCCCAAATTTGGTATGTGCTTTGGACTATAGCATGAATTGGATCATTGAAATCTGTAATTAAAAATCTTACGGAATTTCAATTTACGCATATCCATCATTTAGCTCAGGACAATTTACCATCTCCTATTTTCCAAAATCCACTTTGAGAAATCCTCTAGTTGGTAGTACTTGAATTATTCAAACCATGTTGCAAGCATGTTTTGGTGAGAGTTAATATGACAATTATCCCAAATATATGAAGCATTGATTGTTGCATGTACAATGTCGTCGACTCCTCTTGGAACTCTTGGTAGAATTTGTCTAAGTCTCCCCCAAAATACAACTACTTTACCTCAAGCATTGTCATTACCCATGATGTCACTTTAAACTTTTATCAATGCCTCAAAACAAAATTTATGTGCCATTGGAGCTTCATCCCATATTATTAATGTTGCTATCTTTACTTACTCATTAGTTACATTGTTGGAATATATTGCAAGTAGAGTTCTCTAAAGTAGGAACATGAATTTTGAATTTTGAGTGTCTTTGTCCTTCCACAGTGGTAACAAAGAGATGCAATACCCTTGGATGCCCTCGATACAATATGACCTTGAGAGCGCATAATGCGAAGCTAATGTCTTCCACATGAAAGTTTTTTCTGTACCACCATAACCATATAGGAAAAAATGCCACCTTGTTGGTGGTTATTGCTTGCATTATTGTGTCAAATATAGATCTTTGTTCATCTGTACAAATAATTAACAATATATGTCCATCAAAACAATTAATTTAAGAAGGTAAATTAATAATTTTTTGAATGACCAATAGATAGTTTTCTGTGATGGGTCTTGATGCTCCAATAGAAGTCTTTATCGCCGAGATCAAGCTCGACTGCGAGATCAGAGCTCAACTGTGAGATCGATTGACCGATAACAGGACCAACCTGAGTTTGATCTTGGCCAGGTTGAGCTTGATCTCGGTTGAGCTTGATCTCGGCGGCTATTGTTGGTCCTCAATTTGCCGAAGTCAATCGTGATCTCGGCAGGTTGAAGCTTGATCTCGTCAGGTTGAGCTTAGGTTGAGCTTGATCTCGGTTAAACGATCTGGTGACTATTAGGATGATTTATTTTAATGACTTGATTGTGATGGGTCTTGATGCTCCAATAGATAGTTGTCTTCAGATCGAGTTTAAGCTCAGCCGCGAGATCAGCTCAAGCGCCTGTCGAGATCGAGGATTGACTGTGGCTTGAGGATAGCGACTTGAGTTTGATGTTGACAGGCTGAGTTTGATCTCGGTTGTCAAGCTCAAAAGAAATATCATCAAAAGGCAAAATGAGAGAAAATGAAGAAGAAGGCAAAAAAACAGACAGAGGGTTAAAAAAACGAAATGAAAAAAAAAACTTACATTGGCCAGGATGAGTCAAACGAATTAGAAAGCGAAAATGAAGAATGTTGAAGAGCCGTAAAAATAAAAAGCGTGCAACCAAAATCAGAAACAAAGAAACAAAAAAAAAAAAAAGCTGAGAGGAGAAGAAGAGAGAGAGGTTGTCGCTTGTGAGTGAGGAGAAGAGAAGAAGATGCTGCCATGGGAGAGGAAAATCAGTGTGTCAAACTGAAATGGAGAAAGAGAGAGAGAAAGAGAGGGGGAGGGGGAAGAAAACGAAAAAGGAAAAAGAAAGGATGGTGGGTGAGAAAGTTTTGAAATTGAAATGAAATTGTAAGGAGGGAGCATGTCTCAAATAGACTAATTTATCCTAAAATTGGACACATGTCAGATTTTTAAGAGTGGTATTTTAGGTTTTTTCACAGCCCTTTGTTCTCTAAAATTAAAATTGATATCATATTTATTATTAAGGTCTGTGTGTGTATGTTTTGAGAAAACGGAAAAAAAATAAAGCTTTTAATTTCTATGTATTTGTAATTTTCATTAACTTTCACTCCAGTCTCAAGTCCCAGCTAAGTAGTTCGATTGGTGAGCTAAGAGACACTGAAGAAGTATAAGCTGGAGGTCCAGGTTCAAATTTATAACGATTACTAATAACTAATATTTGCTTATAAAAAAAACTCTTATATGATGAAATTTGGATATTTTAAAAAGTGTTAAATATGTTTTTTGTGGTTGTAAAATTTGTAAATTATAATATTAATTCCTGTAAAATTAACGATTTTTTTTTTACGCTAATACAAATACTAGGTTGAATTGTCTGAAAAATACAGCCTTTTGATTACCGCCATTTGAACGTCTCTCGCCATTAGTCGCTAACTAGACAGGTATAACCAGGGTTGTCAACAGGAAAAAAAAAAAAAACAAAGCTAAATTATGTTTTTGATCATTTGAGTTTATTTTGGGTTTTAGTTTCGTCTTTTATATATTAAAAGTTTTTTCATGGTCCTTTATATATAAAATGTGACCCCTCTTATTTTTTGTTTGAATTGGTTTCTTATATTGTAAATATTATACCAATATAATCTTTTTTTATGCGAAAAAAGACCACATTAGTATAATATTCGTAATATAAGAGACTAATTTAAAACTTTTAATATATAAGAGACTAAACTAAAACCTAAAATAAAAATAAGGGATTAATTTAAAATTTAAAGATACGAAACAAAAACATAGTTTAAAAAAAATAAAAAAAACAGGTATAACCATGTCTCACGTCTCTTCTGATTCTGACGATTGACGTACGATTTATTGTCACATAGTACACAATTTATCAACAATGGACCTCACGCCCGTTACAGTACTAAATTCGAGGTAACAAAAGCATTTAAAAATGTTGATAGGAAACCCCAAACGATTTGCATAATGGAGCATGACCATGGCATTGGGTGTCACATGTAGCAAGTTTGAATTCACACTAATTTTTTTGGGAAAGAGGTAAATATAAATTTTTTCCTGAGTGTTTTTAGAGCATCCACAGCGCTAGCAGCTTGTGGAGTATCTAGTCTATGTGGAAGAGCAACTTATTTTCTTTGGCGTTGGAGACGGTCTAAGTAGGAAGCTCAGCGTTTAAAATTTTCGATCCAACATCTATGTATACATACCGTGTCTTATTCTTAAAAAAGTATTGTTTCTCTCTCCTCAACAACACAAAACAACAATCAACAACACCTATTCAACAAGATTCAACAAGAAAGAGGTGGGGAAAAAACGAAAATACCAAAACATCCATGAAATTACATTGCAGAAAATTACAACAAAAATTGAAATTACAGAACAACCATGAAATTACATTGTAGAAAATTAAAATAGCAGAACCTCGAGAAATAGCGCGGATTAATCGTGGCGTAGAACTTGCCGCCTTCTTGGAAACTTCGCCATAGCGTCGCGTCGAACTTCGTAAATGTCGTGGCTCGGTGGCCGTCTTAGGAGAAGAAGAAGCGAAGAAACGAGACACGCGCGGAAGCGAGCAGGAAGAGAAGAACGGAGAGGAACAGCAGAAGAACGGAGGTAAGGCGAGGGAGATGAGAGGATCACGCGATGGAGTGTGGTGAGGGAGATGTGAGGGTCACTGTCGAGGGAGAGGAGATGATGGTGCTAGTCTGGAGAGGGCGAGGGAGATGAGATGATGAGATGCGAGAGTCTGGTCGAAGATTCTGGAGAAAGCGAGAAACTGAGAGAATGAGAAAGGGTTTGTGTGTTGTGTGTTGGGCACGTTTGGGCTTGACCCAAATGGAAATTATGTTACCCTTCATAAATAAATAAAAAGAATAACAAGAGCCGTAGCACTAAAGGCATCGTTAATTTTTTTTTTTTTGAAAAATAAATATGACCGTTTGAAACAGAAAAGGAAAAAATGTTACCGTTTTTCTCACTTTCACTGATGTTACTGTTGGCAACAGTCACATATTTGGCTTATAAATATTGCTCTCCTAATTCAATTTAGATTGCACAAAATTTCTCTACTCACAATTCTACTCTTCTTGTTACCAAACCATCTCCTTCTGTGTTTTTCTTTGTCAAATGGATCCCAATCTATGGGGTTATGAGTCTTATATAAATCTTTTACAAAACAAACCACCCCCACCCAATGTCCCTACCGGTGATAGTTCTCAAAATCCTAATTACATGATGTATCCACCACATCCATCCATGGCCATAGTGGTACTAGTTCTCAAAATCCTAATTATTTTATGCATCCAACCAATCCCACTATGTGGTTTAGGCCTCCTCCAATAGGTACCACCAACCATGTAGAGTCCCCTAACGATGTGTCTCAAGTGCCACAATTTTCAACTCAAGGTGGCCTAGAGACAATTGTCCTCGATGAAGAAGGAGGCCTTCCCACTCCCACTGTGGAAAAAAATCGCATTGCATTCACAATGGAAGAAAATATACTTCTTATTCAGTCATGGCTAAACGTCTCAAAGGATGCAATCATTGAAGTTGACCAAAGTGCAGAAGGCTTTTGGTCTAGAATCAAAGAGAACTACAACAACTATCGCGGGAAATATCCTGAGAGGATATTTAATGCACTTAAATCTCGATGGTTTCGGATGAATGGTGCGGTTCAGAAATTTGTTGGATGCTACAAAGATGTTGCTCGTGATAAGAGAAGCGGTCACTCTGAGAACGGCATCATGATTGAGGCGCTTGCCATGTATGCTCAAGATAATAAGAATAAAAAATTCAAATTTGAGCATGCATGGGGGTTGTTGAAAGATGAACCAAAGTGGAAGGGGGAAGCAATGCCAAGCTATTCAAGGAGATCAGGGGGTTCTACTACTGAAGCGCACACACCATCGTCTAACCCGGGGACGCCAATTGATTGTTCAGAGTATGATTCAGCACAACCCTCTGCCCGCCCAATGGGACAAAAGGCGGCTAAAAGAAAGGCCAGATCAAAAGAAGGTGAATCGTCTTCTAACAACATCTATCTGTCTGCCATGGAAACTTATCTGAAGGAAAAAAAAATGCTATAATAGCACAAGTAGCCGAGGCAAAGAAGAGGGAAACCAATGCCCAGTTTTATGAAATCCTTATGAAGGACACATCTGATATGTCTGAGGAACAAAAAGCAAATCATTACTTCTATTGTGATTATATTAAGCGCCAATTGTACTAATTTCCATTATGTAATAGCTCAGTATTTTAATATTATCATTATGTACCAGCTCAATCTTGCAATATTATTATAATATGTCATTATGTACTAGTTGTGAAAAAACTAGCTGTTGTAAAAAAAGAGCCGTTGTAAAAAGAGCCGTTGTAAAAGTAGCCGTTATAAAAAAGTCGTTATAAAAAACTAGCCGTTGTAAAAAGAGCCGTTGTAAAAAACTAGCTGTTGTAAAAAGAGTCGTTGTAAAAGGAGTCGTTGTAATCTTCTATATATACTTCACTCCTCCCAATCTCTCATTGTGCAATCGTCTTTCATTCTCTCATCTTACTTCTAATTGTGCTATCTTCTCTCATTCTCTCACTTTGAATCATCCCTATAATGGGATCCAAACAATTTACTCGACTTTGATACAGTTTGGACCGAAATCGTAGATGAACTACATAATGACCCCATTGAAGAAGAATACATGAGGTTAGTAATTGAGGGGCAACAACAAGCTGACAACACCACTGGCGCAGACGAATAAGAACAGTGATAGATCGATATCGTGAAGAAGGGCATAACCGATTGCTTGGTGACTACTTCTCTGAAAACCCTGTATACACAGAAACTCAATTTCGACGAAGGTTCCGAATGAGAAAGCATGTGTTCCATCGAATTATAGAAGCTCTTGGCAATCATGATGAGTACTTCCAGATGAGGGTTGACGCAGTTCGTAGAAGGGGCCTTTCACCATTACAGAAGTGCACTGCCGCTATTCGTATATTGGCATACGGATCACCTGCTGATAGTGTGGATGACTATGTTCGAATTGGAGAAAGCACTGCATTAGAGTGCTTAGAGAGATTTGTAACAGGCGTGTGCGCAATATTTGGTGCTGAATACTTGAGAAGGCCAAACAACGAAGACATTGCACGCCTACTGCAAATAGGGGAGACACGCGGTTTTCCAGGTATGTTGGGTTCCATTGATTGTATGCATTGGGAATGGAAAAATTGTCCAGTTGCGTGGAAAGGCCAATTTTCTCGAGGTAATCATGTCAAACCTACAATCATGCTCGAAGCAGTGGCGTCATAAGACTTGTGGATTTGGCATGCATTTTTCTGTATTGCAGGTTCTAACAATGACATTAATGTGTTAAACCAATCTGATGTGTTTACCGACGTTTTGAACGGAGAAGCTCCCACAGTGCAATACACGGTGAATAGAACCCCATATCATATAGGGTACTATCTAGCAGATGATATTTATCCCGAGTGGGCTATATTTGTCAAGACCATCTCGATGCCTCAAGGAGAAAAGAGAAAATTATTTGCCAAACGACAAGAATCAGCAAGAAAGGATGTGGAATGAGCGTTTGGAGTGCTCCAATCTCGATTCGCGATTGTACGTGGCCCGACACGCGCTTGGCATGTGAACACAATGAAGCATATAATGTATGCATGCATCATTTTGCATAACATGATTGTTGAAGATGAGCGAGACACATACAAAGGTAATTTTGATTATGATCAGGTAGATAATGATGTCTCCACAGCTGAAGTACATAACGATGCTCTTTCCAATTTTACAAATTTCTTTGAAAGAAGAGCACATGTTCGTCAAAGACCAATCCATCGCCAACTTCAAGCAGACTTGGTGGAGCACATTTGGGAGCGTTTCGGGCATGAGAATAATGAAAATTAATTATGAGTCTTACATTGTGTATTTCAGTTAAAATGTATTGTTATTTACTTTTCTATCGTTATGTAGTTCCTATCGTTTTTAATTATATAATATAATGTTATGTTTTTTTTTATTATTCTATTTAATTTATTATGTTAAATATTATTTAAAAAAATTCTACATTTTTTAAATATTTAATAATTTTATGTATATTAATTAAAATAATTGATTTAATATTTAAATTTAAATCAAAATTGGGTTCAAATAAAATAATATAAATATGTGGGGTCTATTGTGGGACCCAAAAAAAATAAGATACCACCATTGGAGCAAAAATTAGAAGAATGTCTTATGGGTGTCTTAAATCCTACGTGGCATTTTGGGCCCACAGAATAGTGATAAGATACTCACTTTTAGCTCCCCCATTGTGGATGCTCTTAGAACACAGAGATATTCTCTTTTTTAGATTGAGCATCTCCTGACCCTAAATTTTCATTAACCAAAAAAAATAAAATTTTGATAGTAATATATGAACTTGCGCGATGTGCAGAAAATAGGTGAAATTAATGTTTTGGATTTTGTTTGGTTATTTTTTTTATCGCTTCATGTATTGATTTTAAGTGTGACATCTATGGACTATCTAATACTATTGACTTACAAGTTACAATAAATTTCTTATAGACTTCATATCAGAACAGTACTAGTAACTATAATGAAAACTAAATTTATTTCACATCTATCATTATTTCGTATATATGGATTTTCTCTTTGTCAAAACTTCCTTAAATATTTTCTCTCTGCCTTCCAACGCGGACAGCACTGCGCATTCAAGAGGTTTCCAAGAATTATTTTTTAGGTGCCAAATGTGCTCTCTAGTGACAAATGTGATATTTTTGCAGCTGGTCTTTGGAGTATTTGGAAGTGTAGAAATGAGAAATTATGGGAAGGAAATTCTCTAAATCCCTGCAGAGTCTCAAATATGGCTTATAATACTCTTAGAAGTTGGAAGTGGGCACAAAATTATTCTGTAAAAAGTGATCTTGTTGATATGATTGATACGTGTTGGTCTAAGCCGGATGCGGGTTCCCTCAAGTGTAACACTGACTATGCTACTTTCCCAAATGACTTCCGCACAGATTATGGTATTTGCTTTCGTGACTCCACGGGTGCTTTTGTTATTGCCCAAATGTCATGGACCACATCCTTTGCTACTGTTACTGAAGGGGAAGCCATTGCACTCTTACAATCAATCCAGCTAGCTATCACTCTTGGTTTTGAGAAGGTCTCTTTTGAATCTGACTGCAAGGTTTTAGTTGATGCTGTCCTCCCATTTTGCAAATGAATTAGGAACCTTAATAGATCAAGTCAAATCTTTGCTTTCATCCCATGCAAATTTTAAGTTAGCATTTGTAGGAAAGCAAGTCAATAAGGTTGCACATGCACTAGCAAAGACATCCTTATTAAATGCTAGCCCCAATTATTATTATCATGTTCCTTTTTGTATTGAATGTTTGATTAAAAATGAAATGAAATAAGCGTATTTTTCCTCAAAAAAAAATCCTAAAATATGCTATTTTCTATTAACAGATTTAGGTTTAATTGTATTTTTGGTCCCCCAACTTTCTCAATTTGGCGATTTTGATCCCTCTATTTTATCCTTGGCGATTTTGGTCCCCAACTTTCTCAATTTAGCGATTTTAGTCCCCATACTTTTTAATTACACTTTTGGTCCCTCAAAATCATTTTTTTGCACTTTTGGTCCTAACAAATATTCGATTTTGAGAAAGTGGGGACCAAAAGTACAAAATCCACAATTTTTGGAGACTAAAAGTGCAATTAAAAAAAATATAGGGATCAAAATCGCCAAATTGAGCAAGCCGAGAGACCAAAAGTACAATAAAGCCTAAGATTTAATAACTGAATTGATAAACCTTTCTAACGTGCGAGGAAATTGTATTCTTAATATTTTTTTTGAAATTTATTTGATTTATTTAGCCTTAGTCATTAGACCATGTATAGCAATCCTTCGTGGTTTAAAATTGTGTTGGGAGCAAGGAATTTGGTCCTTGATGTGTTGTTACACGTGGATTTTTTAGTGGCAGTGCGGTTCCTTTTGGAAGGAGTCGACGAGTTTCACCAACACGATAATGAGTTGGCTATGTTGAAATATTTCTTACATGGCAATTTCTACGGTGCACAAGTTACATGGGTAACACCACCGTGAACAAGTAATAGTCACCATTAGATTTATTTGTTCCCATCATAATCAGATACACCCTCATACAGCTTATCACACCTTATTTGTTCACCTCTTCTTCTCAGTTCCTCCGGCCAAAATGTCAACGCGCGTTGTCGATTTAAAAACACCGACAACCGCAAATCACTAGCACCACTTGCCCAGTCGTCATTGCTCGGCGTTTTCCCCTGAAGCTGCCTTGTCCAGCCAAGAACCTCCTCCTTATCTGCCATTTCCGGCCAAATTGTGGCTTGTCACGACAACACCAACACCTCCAGTTCTTCTTATGCGCGTTCCTTCTTTGCCTCGTCAAGAAATCACAATCGAACCTCCTCCCCCTACACTTCCGCTGCCATCTGGACCGAATGGAAGGTTAGGATGAAGAACTCATCATCGTTTCACCCTTTCTCGCCTCCAACGTGCCACTATTGTCGCGCTCCAGCAAGCCTGCCGCCATTGTGCTCGCCTAGCTGCTTCCTTAAAGTGAGGTTCGATCAACTTCCCTTTTCTTTTCCCAGTATTGAGTTTAGATCTACTTTCCTTACGGCGTATGTTGCTAATCCCCCCTGCATTTTGTGGTTTTCATCTCAGTCTGCTCGGCCCTTATTCATGACCAGATCCATCTCCGTCAACGTTGTGCTCGGCCCTTGTTCATGACCAGATCCATCTCCGTCAACGTCGTCATTGTTCTCAGCTTCACTTGTTTACAGCATCAAAATTTGATCTTTCTCTCGGAATCCAACAGAAATTCAGCAACAAAAAAAAGGGGTTCATTAAGAAGATATGGTAAACTCTTCCTTTCTCCCCAAGACCCAACCTTTCTCAACTGTTTCGATCTCACATCGACCCAAAATCTTGTCCTGTACAGTTCCACCGTCACAGAGGAGCTGAGTTCCCTTTGTTCTCTGGGGAACTTGAACGGTGAAACGAGAACGGTGAACGAGCAGGAGAGAGGGTGAGGGTGAGGGGGATAGAGAAGAAAAGAGAAAATATTTGGTGGAGAGGGTGCATGATATTATTGTGGGATGTGATTAATCCAACGGCAACTGATACTTGTGCACGGTGGTGTTACCCATGAAATTTGTGCACCGTAGAACTTGCCTTTCTTACATATATATTGGTCTTTGAACATTCATCATATTCTTACGAAGGTTAATCAATGCACTGATTATTTGGCAAAGTTAAGAGCGAAGAATGATGATTCTCTAGTGGTTTTGAGGAGTGCTCCTTCTGGCTTAAGCCCTTATTGGTGACGGATGCCATGAGAGTCTCCTTTAGGCGTGAGTATATGTTTATTTTTTTCTTTTCTTTTCTCCCTTTTTGTACCAAAAAAAGACTCTGTATAGGATTTAATCATTTGTGAAATTAAAGTCCACACAATGTACTTCAAGCTTGATATATTATAAATAAGGTAAATTCTTCCATACCCAGGAAGAAAAGTGGGTATCGATACCCATCCGTTAAACAAATAAAAATAATCTCAATAAAAATAAAAAAAACTATAATTCAAACATAAATTATAAATAACAAAACAAATAAAACCTACAAAACAAACTCAAAATAAAAAAATAAATTGAAATATCAAAAGAAATTGAAATCGTATATGAAATAAGTAAAACAATAGAAGAAATTAACAAAAATATAATTTTATTATTAGGAATGAAATAAGAAAAGAAGAATAAGCTAGGAATGAAATTAAATAGCTTACACAAATATTAGAATATTATTTAAGCAGTGATCCAAATAAACAAAATAGAGAAAGAATTTTTATAAAAAATGAAATAGAAAAAGAATAAAAAGACTCCTTAGAGAAAGTCAAAATTTATTAATAAATATAGAAATTTTTCAGGAAATTTCTCCTATACTCTTACACTAACAGCAGGTATGAAAACTAAACATTTAATTTCACTTTAAAAAAGTTAAAAAATGATATGGCGTCACATAATTGATCATTGGGTATTCATACCCAATAAAACTCCTGGGTTTGGGAGTTCTCACCAATAAATAAATTTTAAAGAAAGCTAATTATGTTATGGGAATTGGTCACCAAGCCCAATTTGCATGCTCTCCATCATAAATTGGATTGGAGAAAGTCCATCCAAAGACATGAGTAATGACAAAGTATGAATTCTTGGGAGGAGTCAAATCCCCACGCCAGTTCGAGATTATTTCTCTATTAGGATTCCTTGATGCTAACAAACTACTGAGTATTCTTAAGATAACATGACTATGATACAAGCAAGCATACACAAACACACATACACGCCTTATAGATGCACACATATACACAACTTACAACTTATAAATACCCACACATCAAACATAAGTAGGTGCATCTAATATTTCTGTCATACCATTAGCATGCTAAAATAACTTCTCACTTCTTGCATGTACCATACATTTATCACACAAAAAAGTCTCTTTCGTTCTCATCCATAGGAGCACTACGCTACCATCAACTAGTATAAGGGTATTAGATATCAGACTAGGATGTCAGTGGGACGTGGAGGGGGAGCGGGGGATAGGGATGTCAATGGGGCAGGGCGGGGGTAGGGAGTACTCCCCCGCTCTCCATCCCCATCCCCCAGATCGCCACCCGTCCCCATCCCCGATCCCTGTCATTGGGAGTTTTTCTCCCCCATCTCAGTCCCCACAGGGACCCCAAAAATAAAAAATAAACAACAAAAAAAACCAAACAGCGGAGGAGGACAAATCCAGAGCAGCAAAAACACAGGGTTTAGACCACACTTTCACACACATTCATCACCGCCTCCAACCCATAAACCTGTAATGCATGACCATCCCCCACAAGTTCACCACAGAATCACCCATCATAGGTTTCTTTAACAACAACAAAAAATCATAAGGCATAAAGAGAAGAAGGAAGAGATATATATAAAAAAATGAGATCTGAAATGGGGTGAAGCTCCACGACTGCCCCTTTCCCATTGCAGCTAGCCTCTCCTAGTCGGACAACCTTCCCCCTCCCTGTGGCTTCTCTCTTCGACAAAGTTGTCTCATTCTCTCCCCCAAATATTTTTTCTTCTTCTCTTCCTCTTCCCTCTCATGCGATTTAGTCCCCCACAGTCTTCTTGTCCGCCAGCGACCCCTATCTTGAGCTTCTGTCCTCTTCCCTTTTGGTCCTCCTTTCTTCTTGCCTCCCACTCTCTCAATCCCTCTCATTCACTCTCCTTTTCTCATCCCTAAACCCCCCTCAATAACCCTTGTTAAAAGACCAAATGTTGTTGGCGACAATATTTTTAATCCTTGTTATAACGCTCATACTCCTATAATAATTGAAAGTAAGACAATAAATATTAAAGCACAGGAGTTACTACAAATTTAAAACTTGATAAATAAGTTACAAGTCCAAATTTCGTCTAAGTCATAAATCTAAAAGTTAGATTACAACTTTCCAAATTGTAAACGAAATTGGAGTTCAAAATACAACTAGGTTTTTCCAAAATCACAAGATAGAGGAATGGCTACAAGTCCAATGACACCCTAAATAGGAATATTAGGCCTTCAACTTTTCCTAATCATCCTTTGGTACCTGCTTATCTGAAAAACAATAAGAAAGGGGTGAGATAAAATCTCAATGAGTCCTTCACGGACACCTCACCAACACTAATCACAATTACAATTTAATATACTTATATCAACCATAATAACACATACAACTATTCCTATCCTAAGAACTAACCCTATCCTAGTCCTAATTCTAATCATACACAAACACAAAATGCAATCCTAGATGTAGCCTTTTAGGGACCAATGCTAATTGGGTTGGATCCACGCCGCCGTATCTTATCGATCACCGGACCGACGCACCTGTCGCCGGATCTTATCGTTCACCGGACCGACAAACATCAAATCATTCTAGTCTATATGATCTAGCTACAAATGATGAATTCCATTAAAGTATAAAATTGACTTTCTTAGGAATCCACGCCGCCGGGTCTTATCGATCACCGGACCAACGTATCTGCCGCGGGGTCTTATCGATCACCAGACCGACAACTATCATACCGTAAACAATCAGACAACCTTTCAAGTGATTATAACATTACACAAGGTTGAATTAAGGAGGGCATCATAGAAACTGAGTAAAATTTGGAAAACATGCTGTCATAATCGATTATTTGGTGTGTCATAATCGATTATGACATCGATTATTGCAAAAATTCAAATCGCATAAGAGAAACAAAATAGCCATAATCGATTATGGTTATGCAGAATGCAGAATTTCCTGCATTTTTCTACAGATTCAACCTTTTAACTCAATTTTTACCACAATCAATCCATGTCAAACTCTCCCAAACACTTGAAATCAAGCATCCAACATGACACATTGAAAAATCAACTCATTGCACATATTAAAATCATGAGCAAAAACAGATTTCAAATGTCATAAATTCATCAAAATCATGAATACCTCATTCCAAACCCATTCCCATCACATAAATTTCATAAATCCCGAAAATCAAGTCATGAAATCAAACAACACAAAGGGAAAGAAAAACCCTAATGGGGGTCTTATGGGTGCCCACCACCTAAGGAAAGAAGGAACTCACAAATACTCCCAAGTACTTGAGCTATGAAGTGTGAGCTTTGATCTCCTCCTCTCTTCTTCTTCAAATTCGATTTCCCCCAATTTTCTTCAACTAGGGCAACTTCGAATCATCACCCAAATGTCAAAGATTTAGCTACAATCCTTCTTCTTCAAGCTAGAAATGAAGGATCTTACAAATTTCACTCTAATCTCTCTCAAGATCCCTAAACCCTAACCCCCCCCCTTTTCTCTTTTCATTCTTCCTTCTTCTTCCTTTCCTTTTTTTTTCTGCAGCAACAATTTGAGAGAGAGGGAGAAAATGAGAAAGAGAGAGAGCGTGGGATTGAGAGAGAAAGCAAAAGAGAAAAATTGGTTTTACCCATTTGGACCATAATGTCCCTATTTTAGCTTAGGTAAAATACCAATAAGCCCTTTCTTTTGCTCAAATTTCCATAATACCATTTCTATTACACCCCTTATATTTATTCATAACACTTAATTTAATTACTCAACCATCAAATTAGAACATAATAAGGCCTAAATTAATTAAGCTAAATAATTAAATTAGGCGGGGTGTTACATTTGTGACCTTGCTTTTCTATTTTATTTGCTTAAAAAACTATAACAATCGTATATTCACATAGAATTATTGCACAGTTGATGCAGCCTAGTGGTTAGTAGTTGCGCCCAAGACCTCATTGATCGTGTCTCGAATCTTGCTGGTGCCTATTTCATAAATTTTGATACAATTAATCTCAAAAACAAAAAAATATGTATTCTTCTCAGGGCTGGGGGTATGCTCCCCCGTCTCCATAGGGAATAAGTCCCTGTAGAGATCCCCCACATGGGTGGAAATTGCCGTCCCTTAGACATCAACAAATACCCTAACTCAAGGGATTCCCTTGATTTTTTTTTTTTTTGATAGGTGGATTCTCTTGGATGTTGAGCATGGCAAAAAGAAAAAAGCTCAATACCCAAACAAATCCGATCCATCATCCATGAGTGTTAAGTGTGATGGGCTGGACGGCGAAGAATGAATATCTGTTTTATACTTGTATAGTTACTTATTGAAAAAATGTGTACATCAAAATCTGCTATTGGCATTATATATAGTTATAAATTATATTTTCTTTTAATCTGAGATAAGATAAAATTTATATTATGTTATTATTTTAAATAATCTTTTAGTATATGAATATATAATGATTAATTTTAAAAAAATATTATTCAGGTAATAATTAGTCAATGTGAATTGATTATTACAAAAATATATTAATAACTTTAGCATGTTATTGAAATATTCTTTTTAATTTTGTAAAGATTTTAAACTATTGAACAAAGTTATAAAATATGATGTAAAGGTTTACTTTTTTGAGTGAGTTTTTTTTTTAATTATAAAACATGTGAATAACTGAATTTTAGTGAATACACGCCTAATATGTGTATACATACAGACATTGACACCATGTGCCCGAATGACGTTTGCCATATTAACAAAGCAACAAGTACTGATCATAACCAGCTAGTACTTGTAATACGCAAGCGTCTAAAGAGGAATTGTAAATGCGGAAACTAATTAAATATCTGGTGGATACTTTGGTCTTTTTAGAGGGAAAAAAAAGACAATTATTACATATAATATAATGATAGAATCTGGACCATTATGACAATAATATTCGCATTATTGCTTATGCATGCCTATTGTAGTAATATTCAAAAGGATAATTAGTTCATTATAAAAAAAAGGATAATTAGTTAATTAATTAGTTAGCTTTTTTTTGGTGAAGAAATTAATTAGTTACCCTGTAAAGTAGGGATGACAAAATGGGCCGTCCGGCCCAACCACGTCCCGTCCGTCGTGAGCCCGCGTAAAAACGGGCTAGCCCAACCCGGCCCACCAAGGGATTATGGGTTGAGATATTGAGCCTGACCCGATCTATGACGGGTTGGGCGGGCTTGGGCTGACCCGTCAAAAAATAAAAATAACAAAAATAAATTAAAAAATAAATAAAAATCTAAAATTTAGACTAAAATCGGCCAAAATCGGCCAACTTGTCAAGCCGACCCTCAAGAGTCCGCCCAAAATGGACCACAATAGTGGGTTGGTTGGCTGGCCCGCCCGAAAATGTAAAAAAGAAACGAAAAAATTGTTCAAAAATAAGGAAAACATATAAAATTATATATATATATTGGCCCGATGGGTTGACCCAACCCGACCCGCTCGTGGCCCGTAGGGTTGACGAGCTTGATGGGTTGGGCTAAATGGGCTTGTGGGTTGATGAACCACAACCCAACTCGGCCCATTTTATGCGTCCGGTGGGCCGACCCAATGGGTCAAACCCGTTTTGCCACTCCTACTGTAAAGAAATGAAAATGCGAAGGCGATTTAAGCATGCAGTCCAGACAAATTATAAGGAAAATGAACAAAAATCTATGTTTTTCTTTGAGAACTGAAATATATTATGCCATAACAAGGCCTAATTGTTTGAAAGTTGAAATAAATAGTAATTTGTAAAAAGCATCCTAAAAAATGCATCATATATATTTTTTTCACTTCTAAATGATCACACGTCAAGATTTTTTTTTTTAATCTCAAAGAAGTTTCATTGATTTTTTTTTAGAATTCTAGCATAGTCTAATCATTTGTATAATACATCGACATATATAAGACAACTAGACAAGCTATCACGCTTCAATGATACAAAATGACAAAAGAATTTGACGAGGATGATGAATCATGTTTTAATGATTGAAAAAATGGCTGTTCTAAAACTAATAATTTATTTTAGATAGCAAAATAAATAATCTTAACTATTGATTGATAAATCAATATCAATAGTTAATATATATTATAAACATGTGCATCATAAATCATGAATGTATTATAATATCAACTATTGATTAAGTTTTTCATCAATAATCGAGACATGTTATTTTATCCTCGAAAATGAGTGTTCACTTTATAGAAGACATATACTTGTAGAAAGATCGAGTTAACTATCAGATTAAAAAAATAGAAAAGCCTGTTTAAATTTTGTTATTAACTTTAATTTTTTCTTGTTTCTGTAACTATACTTCAACTTAGCCATTGGACTGAAAATTAAAAATAATTCACTTTATTCGTTCCTAACTAAAATTTTCCCGAGGTGATATATAGGCCAATTGCCAATGTTCCCTTTGGGGAAGGGGAAGGGATATTTTTCCTTTTGGAACGGGTGAAGGGGTATATCTGCATAAGATAGATAAAATATGAGTTCATAATGAAAAAATATGGGTTGATTCTTATATGGGTAAGAAATAAAAAGAGTTAAATTTAAAATAAAAATGAGATTGTAAAACTCCCATCTGTCACAATTTTTGAGATTTGCATGTGATGGTGATTAATCCTCCACTAGCTAGTTATAAACTAGCTAGTTTTAATTACCCCATCGGTCTCATTTTACTTGTACTCGTTGAAATATTTTATTGTCTCAAATTACTTGTCTTTTTAGGAAATCAATGAGTATTAATTACCTTTTTTTTTCCTTCCAAATATACCATTTATCTCAACAAATCTCTATTATGGTGAGTAATTACAGTTGTCCAATTTAAATAAGGGTATTTTAGTCCAACAATGTCATTTTATTATAGAAATCAGTAAATTTAATCATTTCCTTAAAAATCGTGAAAAAGCAAAAAAGACTATTAAAATGAGACGGAGGGAGTATAAACTATGCATCGCAAGAAAATAACTGATAAAGGGAAAAATAGTGTTCCTTTATCTATGTCCGCACAATTTTCTTTTGATTATAATAATGTTTGCACAATTTTTAACAATAACCTAAGTAAGGTTAAATTGTCTGCTAAATTTTATTTATGCACTATTTTGAAGATTGGAATTTGCACTAGTCTGAGATGGACTTCCTGGGTGTTTGTCTTCTCTCTGCTTGGAGCCGGGGTTGCTGAACATTGGACCGAGAGGGGGATGTACCTGTAAGGACACTCCAATGCCTAAGTCAGTATTTGGCGGAGAGGGTGAGAAGGTGAACAATGTGCGTACCTGGTGCATAAGTGTCTTGGCGTATTTATACTAAGAGCGTACTACTTAGATATAGTGTGACACTACATTCACCTAAGGGATGCAATAGATCAAGTGATCCATGAGGGACATCTGAGAAATCACGTTGAGATCCCAGGGTTTGATAAAGAGGCTCCTCCTCAAGGAAGGCACTCGATTTGTCAGGTTTGAATACGAGGAAATACAAAAAAGGGGCTCGCCTCGTCGCAAGGGAGAAGCCAACCCCAAACATTCTAGTAACCCCCTTTAATGCGACAATTCAACGTCGACTAGGTAAAGCCAACGAAAGCTGACGAGTGAAAGAACTCGTAGGAGGGCGACTAGAGACTGGAAACCCATAAAGACTTGAAGAAAGTTGTCTAGTCAATCTCTATTTGTGCTTATTTGCAATCCTTAACTACAATACAACGATTACTTTGACAGAGCCCCCGTGTGTGAGCAAGAATAGGCCCAAGATTACGCATAAAAAGGATGAAAGCGATCGTCCTCCAACTTGAAAAGAGTTTGAGAAAGAGAAGGATGAAAGAAATCATCCCCCGTCTCGAAAAGAGTTTGCGAGAGAGAAAGATGAAAGCGATTCCCCCATAGCTCGAAAAGAGTTTGAGAGAGAGAACGATGAAAGAACTCCCCCTAGCTCAGAAAGAGTTTACGAGAGAGAAAGCGATCCTCCACCAACTTGAAAAGAGCTTGAGAGAGAGAAGGATGAAATTAAATTCTCCCCCGTCTTAGAAAGAGTTTGAGAGAGAATGATGAAAGCGATCTTCTCCTAGCTTGAAAAGAGTTTGAGAAAGAGGATTAAGAAATGGAACAAGCAATTTATTGTCACATATACGGGGTTATTCATTTTGGACCAAAAATTTCCACTTGCATGGAAACCCTGTCATACAAAATTACAAAATACTAACCCAATTTCATCTTAGTAATCAACAAATTAAAGAAATATCATGAGGTTCAGGGAGGACTCTCCTTAAAGCAAAGCTTGAGGTTGAAAGGCGATAGGATATTAAAGAAATGGTATAGTGGCATATATGATCCCATACTCATCCCTAATTTCTACTTTGTCCCTGCTCGAACTCAAAATTGTAAATTGTAAGCCATTTTTAGTAGGGGTGCTCATGGTTTGGATAATCATGTAACTAAAACCAAATCCAATTAAAACCACATATTAGGATGGGTTTTCAAATCCAAATTTCTAAAACCGGATCTCAAATATGGTTATGGATATAAAACTAGTTGTTTCCTCATATCAGGTTATGAAACTGATTGCGACTCAAAAACCGGTTATCAATTGGTTTCTGCCCTAAAACCGGTTACACAACCGGTTATGGATCCCAAATCCGGTTATAAAACCGTTTTCGCCTATAAAATTTGGTTTTCGCCCTCCAAAACCGGTTTTCACCCGTAAAATCCGGTTTTCGCCTTCTAAAACTGGTTTTTTTCCTATCAGAGATGCTTTATCCAATAATATATAAAATTTGACCCACAATACTCTTTCGATTATATGTCACAAAAGGTCTGGCCCGGCTAAATACTAGTTAGTAGTTTTGAAGCTTTAGCATTGCTGTGTATATGAGCTACAAATTGAACTCTCATTATGAGTTATGACTTATGACAATGAAACATTGCAGACAGTAAAGAAGGAGGCCAACCAGAATAAAACAGCAACATCAAATACAATCAACACACGATGAAGATTCTGAAGGAACAAGTATCTCCATCACAATAATCTGGAAATGATTACAAATATCCGACAAAATACTGCTTCAATATAACTTGGAAATCAAATTCATAGTCCAAAGCATTGAACGACAAATTCATATCTAATAAAAATAGATAACTAAAATTCATTATGCTACAATTCTAAATCTCAGAATCCTGGCCCGGCTTACCAATAATAAACCAATAAAAAAAGCCCTTAGTTTCAAGTATAATGGCAACAAAAAATTTAGACTACACCTAGAAATTACTACTTCCTTACAACCAGGGAAATTCTCAATTTCTCATAGTACTATTTCTTCAACAATGGTTGTCCACGATTCCCCTCTTCCATCTTTGCAACACAACCCAACAACTTGTTGCTTCCACAAAAAGATGTCTGTGCTGTGACCCTTCTCCCCAAATCCTTTTTTATTTGCTACACAAAAAAGGACTAATCAGAAAAAGACATCAAAGACAAAACATTTTGGCACTTATTCTTCAGTCCAAAGTGAGATATTCAGTAGTTTTAAAAATAATGCCATGCTTACTAATGCTTTGGATAAACTTCTCACAGAAGCAGCAAGAAGATTAAGCAAAAAGTAATGAGCTATTCTTGCTATTTGCTGCTAAGATTCATATGAAGAAGCACAATGTATGTACTCAGAAAATGAAACATAAAAAAGTACATATAATGAAACATTGATTGTATAGAGAAAGTTAATGCATGTGAAATATCAAGTTAATTTCAAAGAGTTGAATTCTAACAATACCATTAATCTTCATGAAGAGTGATATGGGTTGAACTAGCACCACCATCTAAGTTTAGATGAACTACTTACATACATTGAAGTAATACATAAATAGATATCATATATAGATTGCTCTAATTGTCTCTAACTAATTTTAGAATCAACTAACTTCAGAATTCTGCCTTACAGTAAGTGGAGCAAATCATGCAACAAGCAAGCTAAAATTCAAAAAGGGAAACAGCCCCAATTAAAGAGAGCTAAAGCAACGTATTTTCTTAATTTGAACTCTAAACTATACTCCACATCTTATCAAAATTTAGATACATCATTAACTAAGAATCTTTCACTTCAATTAATGCAAAGAATACTAGAGTTTAACTTCTTTTTCATTTAAAATTATTACCAAAAACAGGTTCAACATACACAAGTGCACCTAATACATCCGAAAGGAGAACAATTAGAGCCTATACAACGTCAAATTCTGCCATCAATCTATATTATATTTGTCACACTGAGATGACGTAAATTATGCACATCCAGAAAGTGGCATATGCTTTTATGCAATATGATAAAGTGGGCTTTACACATAATAAGCACACAAAACCCCTCACACAAAAGTTGTAGAATCCTCATCAAATGCCAAAGGCACAAAACCAGCATCTAGTCATTAACTCAAATAAACCCACTTCCATAGGCACGATACTATCATGATCATTTTCACACATTGCTGACAATGTATATAGAGAGTAATAGCTGATAGGACCCAAAATATGAATAAGAAAACTGAATTGGATTGTTGATATTAAAATGACTCAACCAGAGAGATAAATCTCTATTACAGTGGGGCATATTAAGGGAATTGAAATGGAAATATGGCAAGGAATTGGAGCTCTTACAATTAGGTAATTGAAATGAAAGAGAAAACTGAAACAACAGGGAATGATAAACCTGCTAGAGAAGGAACCAACATGCAGCAGAACAAGGTTTCATGGTACAAATAATTCTACCAAAAGCGTTGAGGGTAATACAAAACAAGGTTTCATCACCACCATCAGAATCAATCAAAGTTTAACCATCATGTAGCAGAGGAACAATTTGAAGAAACCCGTGGTCAAGCCAAAGGGTAGGGGAGAATCATATAAAAAACAAAGAAAACAAAGAAATGATTGGTGCAGTCCAAAAACCATGGAGAACCCAAAATAAAAAACAGAGAGTGTGCAAAAGCGAGTTGGTAATTTTACCTAATGAGATTCTTGGAAGCTGGAAGTGATTCTGGGAGCCTTGATTGCAGCACCGATCAAGCTACTACCGGTTATGTAAATTCGAATGTGAGAAGAACGAAGAAGTGGGAGAATCGGAAACGGAAAAGTGGGAGAATCGGAAAAGGAATCGGTAGCGCCGAGGACGGAGACGCCGATAGCGGGATGCCGATGGCGGAGGTCGGGGTACTCTCCAGCAATGGAAACTGTGCAGGAGATGTTGGCGCGGGCGAGTGTGGGATACAGAAAGAAAGTACTTCGGCGATGTTGGAAGCTTTGATTTGGGAATTAGGGTTCAAAGGACAGAGGTTCACAACACAATTTTTTGTTTAGGTTTTTTTTTATACATGGATATCTAATGATAACCGGTTAAGAAAACAAGACAATCCAAATTATGAAGATATGGACTGGATATAGATCCAAATAAATTTATCCAGATATTTTTTAACCGGATTTGGATCTGGTTATGGATTGGCTCATAACCAGTTATTTTGAACACCCCTAATTTTTAGGGACAGCAGAGACAAGGTCCTAAGGAGCAGGAGTCAAGAACAAAACCAGGAATACTTCTAATGTGATGTTGATGAATTAGCAGCGTGTGACTGAATTCCCGTATGCATTCTGACCCCTTGAACTTGGTGCCAGCCAAAATGCGAGTACCCAGAGAAAGCAAAAGATCAAGCAAGCTCTAAATACAGAAGCAACAACATCTATGAGTCCATCAAGTGATATATCCTAAGAATTGTAACTTCAGTGTAACACTAAAAAGGGCAACATCTTTAAGAAATAAAGTGATTCATAAAGAAAAAATGAACCAATTTTCCCAAGAGCTACCCATGATCATAGCTCATGATGTAGAACCATTTTTCCAAACTATTCTCTAGCAGCCTGCTATATCTCTTCCAGACTTATTGGACATAGCTCTCCAAGAGACCAGACCAAATTGAAGACCAAAAAAAATAGGGCTTCCTTAGCTGGTTCCTTTTTATAACTGAACATTGCTTTATTCGTCACTGCCTATATGAAGTTTCACTATTGCACCAGAATCAATATAGTACGGTTCCTTTCATTCCCATTACGGGCCTTGTTTCTTATCTCCATGTAACATCACTTGATTTTACTACCACATTTTGAGCTTTTCATTGGTTGCGCCAATAGACACCAGTGCTCACACAAGTATTGCTCCACAGTCCAAACTTGCCTTTGCCATCTATAACTCTTCTGTGACAAATTGAACAACCCTGTAAAGGGAACAAGTGTGCAGTTGATTTAAAATTTAAATACCCTTCACTTCTCCGATAGTTGATCTGTAGGTGACCACAAAACAATTCTTTACATTTGTTAATCACAACAAATGGTCACTCCCGCTTCGAAGTTATTCCTCCAACACCAATATGTTAGTTTTTCACCCCCAACATGGGCTAGTCTCAGTCACCAAAAGTTACTACAAGAGCAAGCCCCATTAAGGAAGTGGTGGAATCTCATGTTATCCCTAACAACAATTTTTCTTCCTGTAACTTTGGACGCGCCGCACATTACAATATGACAATCCTCACATATCCTAAGGTTCTTCATAATCTTTATAGTGGAACCAGCATCAGTACTTAACAGTCCAAATGCCAAAGCCAGTTTTTCACTATGAGCCATTAGTAAATTCCTCTTTCCTTCATCATCAATATCATATGGCACCGAACTTAGTTTTGGTTGATATCCAATCGTCTTTAGTCGTTCCAAAAGATCATCTAATGCCTTCTTTATCTCATTAATTTCAGGATGTTTCAAATCACCAGCAATGAACTCGTGAACCATACCATTTTTAGCTTCAACCCAGCTACACCCTGGATATTTTTTCAGTTGTTTCTCTCTCATCAATTTCCTGACCCTGGACACATCATCCCATCTTCCAGCTGATGCATATGTGTTAGAAAGCAATAAATAATTCCCTAGGTTATCAGGTTCAAGCTCAAACAAATGGCTAGAAGCAATTTCAGCAACCTCGGGGTTCCCATGGATGTGTGATGCTCCAAGAAGTGCTCCCCATACAACTTCATCCGGCTCCATGGGCATTGTCTCAACAAGCCGAAGCGCTTTTTCCAAGTGTCCGGCTCGTCCCAAAAGATCAGCCATGCAAGCATAATGAGGTGCAATTGGAGCAACACCATAACATTCTTCCATGGTACCAAATAGCTGCTGCCCCTGGTCTACCATGCCGGCATGACTACACGCCGTAAGCACCCCTACAAAAGTAACATGATTTGGTTTTATCCCAGTCTCCAACATCTCATAAAACAATTTGATTGCTAAACGAGCACAGCCATGTATTGCAAACCCCACAATCATGGAACTGTAAGAAAAAACATTCCTTTCCCTCATTCCTTTAAACACATTGTATGCCTCCTCCACATTACCACATTTGCAGTACATGTCAATCAATGCGGATCCCACAAGAACATTGCTTGAAGGCCCAAATCCAGATCTCTCAGCAATGTTCCTTATCCAGTTAGCATACCCAGATACGCCCAATTGAGCACAAGCAGAAATTACACCAATCAATGTAATTTCATCAGTCTCTACACCCGCATCTCGCAACTGCAGGAAAATCTCCAACGCTTTCTTGGGCATGGCATTCTGGGAATACCCAGTAACCATGGCAGTCCAAGCCACCATATCCTTAAAGGGCAACCCATCAAACAAGTCCTGCGCAGAATCCATATGGCCAATCTTAGCGTACGCAACAATCAACTGGGTCCAAGAAACCACGTCCCGTTCTGGCATTTCATCGAACACCTTGCGCGCAGAGTGTAAAAACCCGCACTTAACATACATGTCTATGATGGTGTTGCTGACGTATAAATCAGAGGCAAAACCGAGCAAGAGCGCGTGGACGTGAAGCTGGGCGCCGAGGGTGGGGTTTCGGAGGGAGGAAAAAAGAGCGGAGAAGGTGAAGGATATGGGAGAAAGGCTTTGGTTCCGCATGGAGGAGTATAAATGAAGGGCTTCGAGAAAGGGTCCTTTTTGAGCGTAGGCGCGAATGAAAGCGGAGTAGAGGAAGGGGTTTGGCGAATGAACCTGTGAGAAGAGAAGACGAGGGTAGGAGTCGACGGGAACGTGGGGGAGGGTGGTGAGAACGCGGAGAAGCTTGGTGATGACGTAGGAACATTGGTGGAGGTTGTTGCGGTAGATGTGGGCGTGGACTTGTTTTGCATGGTTGAGAGTGGTGCAACCCTCTAGAAGACGCACCGCTTGCCATTCCAAAACCCTTCGCCCAGCCATGTACCTTCTGCCTGCTCCGGTGAACCTCTTCAGTTACTCATTGCTGTGAGTCTCACGTCGGGTGGTTAACGAGCCTGACTGTTGCTTATATAATTGGGTAGACCACCCCTCACAAGCCGGTTTTGAGGGGACCATTCGGATGTCTGAATTCTCATATGGTATCAGAGTCACGCTCTGCCCGGTGGTGTGTTTTGCCCGGTGTCGTTGCTTATATAGCTGAGTAGACCACCCTCTCACATGCCAGTTTTGAGGGGACTATTCGGATGACTGAATTCTGACACTCATCCACTCCATTACGACGCTGCAAGCTGGGTCTGTTTGTTGATCAGGTAGTTAAGCAACAATTTATGTTATACGGTTAAGAGAAATGCTAATCACAACCTCTCTGACACTCTCTCTTAAACACTCTCTCAATGATTGGGCCATGTCACATTTTTTTTCTCCAAAATCAACCATTGGATTGAAAGTTACTATCATATAGATCATATCTGTAAATTTTAACATTAATTTATAATCATTTGCTATGTCATCAAGATGCGTCAAGATTAACGTCAACGGTGTAATTACAAATAACGTTAATCTGGACGCATCTTGATGACATAGCAAATGATTACAGATTAATGTTAAAATTTACGATATGATCTATATGATAAGAACTTTCAATCCAATGGTTGATTTTGAAAAAATTGTCACGCCCAATCATCGGTAAAGTGTTTAAGAGAGAAAGGTCGTAGATCGTCTGCAAAGATTCCTCTACTAAGTAAAGGAGTTGTTGATGAGGTTGGTTGGGTCCACTTTATTGTGTGAAAAAAAAAGCTAAATTATCCTTTTAGTCCATTATCTTTATTTTAGGTTTCAGTTTCATCCTTTATCTATTAAAAGTTCCGAACTAATCCCTTATCTTTATTCTAAGTTTCAGTTTGGTCCCTTATGTATTAAAAGTTCCAAATTAGTCCCTTATGTTACCAATATTATACAAATGTGGTCCTTTTTTTTACATAAAAAAGGTACCACATTGGTATAATATTTATAACATAAGGGACCAATTCGAACAAAAAAAGAGTGACCACATTTTACACATAAATGACCATATCGAAACTTTTAATACATAAGGAATCAACTAAATAAAAGCATAATTTAGAAAAAAAAAATGAAAAAATGAAAAAACCACCGTTTCTTTTTGCATGGAAAGTGTAAACTGTTTAGTGTTCGTCCTTTTGGAGATGTTTTTAATTAATTCGTTTTGATAACTAAATTAATTTAATTCAATCATCAATTTTCTTCTACTGAAACTTTTAATTTCTTGTTTTTATTTTAATATTTAGAGTTGGCAATAGATTTAAGGAGTAAAATAAATTTTGCCTAAAAAATAGAAATAAAATAAATTTTAAAAAAATGAAAAGAAAAGAAAATAATTTTATAGGATATGAAACATTAAAATATAATTTGTAGCGAGCAAATTTAATTCATTTTATATAGATTGAAATTTAAGTTTTGAGCGAATGAAAGTTTAAATGGACTTAAAATTTTGATTAAAAATAAGAATTTAAGAGTTTTAGCCTTTTCTTTTCTCTCTAAAATGTTTTATCAAATGGTGGTTCTATTTTTGCAATAGAATTCATAGAGAGGGAGAAAGCGAACAAGAGTTGGTGGGGTTAATACCCAATTTAGTCCATGTGATTTGACACTTGTATCAACTTGGTCCTCCATTTTTAGAATATTCCAAAATAGTCCCTGACATATCACAAAGTTGCTCAAACTGGTCATTCGGTTAGTTGACCGTGAGTTGACTCTGTTAACACGATGATGTGTCACGTTTACTGCTGACTGGATTCACACCTCATTATCCACGTATGCGCCACATCATGTGTCTCATTTAACGCAAATTACAGGGGCTAAATTGATACTAACGGGGTTTAAATTTGGGCACTTTTTCCTCTCTTCCACCCCTAAACCCTAGCCACCATCTCTTGATTTCAGGCCACCACAGTCACATATTGAAGCCATTTTCAGCCAACGAAGAGCAGAGGAAGAGGGAGAGGGAGAGGGAGAGGAAGAGCAGAGGGGAGATAGGAAACCCACAACACAAAACAAACACTTTGCAACATTATGGGAACTGTTTCGAATCTGCTGTAGATTTGAATGGAATTTGGTGAAAGTGGTAACTATGGTTGCTGAGGCTTGGATTTTTAAGATGGGTACCCAGGTAAGTGCCAATCTCCAGCAAGCCCTTCTTTTTTAACCTTCTTCTGCTAGGAGAAAGCATGGTTCCAAAAGAGAACATAACAAGAATGTAACCATGGGGATTCTTTCTTTTGTGGTAGCTAATGTAATGTCCAAAACTGTTCACCTTCACAAATCTTTGTCTGAGTCTGAGATCACAAAGCTCAAAAATGAGATCTTGAACTCAGAGGGTGTTAGAAACTTGGTTTCCTCTGAAGAGGCTTATCTACTTGAGCTGGCTCGAGTAGAGAAGCTTGAGGAGCTGAACCGTGTTGCTGGTGTGGTTTCAAGGTTAGCGAACAAGTGTTTTGTCCCTGCCTTGCAAGGTTTTGAGCATGTGTATGGGGATATTGTTAGTGGGGTTATAGATGTGAAGAAATTGAGGTTCTTAGTTAAGCATATGGAAGGAATGGTGAGGAAAATGGATAGGTATGTTAGTGCCACTAGAAACTTATACAGTCAAATGGGGGTCTTGAATGAATTGGAGCAGGCATTCAAGAAGTTTCAGCACAACCAGAATGAGGAAAATAGAAGGGTGTTTGAGCAGAAACTCACATGGCAAAAGCAAGATGTGAGGCATTTAAAGATTGCACGAAATGGAAATTGAGGCGTGGCTCCTCTTTACTCAATTGAATACATTCGAAAAAGCATAGTAGCATTTAATTGCAATTCAACTTAATAACCATATTTGCAGAAAAATCAGATTTGGTTCTTCTTAATGCTAATAGTATGCTAATAGCAGCATTATGCATATGTGACATTATGCACCACCTTGTATGGTTTGTGTAATAGCAGCAAGTGCAAGTTTAAGTTTAAGGCTTGTTTTTCTTCTTCATTCAGTTCATTCAAGATACCTTTCCTTCAATCAATTGGTACATTTGTTCTGTAACACTTTAGATTCATATTTGTTGCCATAATACAGTACTGTTTGTGGTTCTACCTAATTTCTATGCCCTGTTGTGTTTTTCACTTTCTTGGGGAAGTGCTAAGGCTGTAATGAACAATTTTCCTTCATTGTGTCAATTTAGTCCCTGACATTTGCGTGGGATGAGTTAGCTGAGGTGGCATTGTGTTTTTATCAATTTGGTCCCTGTAATTTACCCACGTGTGAGTCCAATCAGCAGCAAACGTGACACATCATCGTGTTAACAGAGTCAACTCACGGTCAACTAACGAGGGACCAGTTTGAGCAACTTTGTGATATGTCAGGGACTATTTTGAAATATTCTAAAAGTGGAGGACCAAGTTGATACTAGTGTCAAATCACAGGGATTAAATTGGGTATTAACCCGGAGTTGGTGGAGAAGTGAGACTTTTTGTGAGTAAATGACGTCAAGGTGGTTCCCGTAAAAAATCTAAGGTTGAATTATGCTTTTGATCTCTTATATTTATTTAAGGTTTTAACTAGGTTTCTTATCTATTAAAAGTTTCGAATTAGTCCCTTAGTTTTATTCTAGGTTTCAGTTTGGTCCCTTATTTATTAAAAGTTTTAAATTGGTCTTTTATATTACGAATATTACACCAATGTGATCCTTTTTTTACATTAAAAAAGGGACCACATTAGTATAATATTTGTAACATAAGAGACTAATTCGAACAAAAAAAAGAGACCATGTCGAAACTTTTAATACATAAGGGGCCAAACCGAAACCTAAAATAAACATAAGGGACCAAAAACATAATTTAGCAAAAATCTAACCTGTGAGTGAGTGGTTCCGATGGTGGTGAGATTGCCACGGTGACTCTGGATCTGTTATAAAAAATTTGGTAAATCAGTGAAATTTTTTCAAGACATAGAGAACTGAAAGATATAGAGACAGAAAAAAAACTTACTATAACAATAACTTGGTAAGAAGAGAAAAGAAGAGAGGTATATTAAGAGTGGCCGCAACAGTTATAAAAAAAAGTGCGTTAAAACTGAGGGCCATGCCTCTCGGTGTGTGTAAATATATTAAAAAAAATAGCTGTTGACCAGACCCGAGGGCTCAGCCCCTCGGTTTTTTGTAAATTTTTTTGGGTCAGCTGTTTTCGAGAGGTTTGGCCCTAGGAACAGCCCAAAATTTTTTTTAAAAAATGCAGCTCACCGTCTTTTTCAGTTCAATTTTCTGAGGGTTTTCTTTAAAAGCCCTAAGAATTTTTGGTATGGGTTTTTTCCCACTATTTTGTCCTTGGATAATTTTCTGGGTTCATAGGCCCAAAGTATTTTTAATAAAAAATGACAAATATTCTTGTAGTGCAGAGTTTGATAGTTCTCATTAAACTTACATGTAGTGCGCATCCTTGCTCCCAACACTCTTTTGGAGTTGGTGGATGTTAGACAAGCCTTACGAAGTCTAACAAAGACTAAGATAGACTCTAATACTTCCTCCCGTCTTCCTTTTAGAAGGAATAAAACAGTCATATTTCACTGTACTAATTATAAAAAATAATATTAATTTTTAAAAATATTAAATATTTAATTTCTATTTATACTCTTATTTATAGTAAAAAATATTAATAAGATACATATATTTCCTATGCATGTGAGTTGATTCATAAAACTGATAATTTTGGAAAAAAACACAATTTTTAAGAGAATTAATTAGAAATGTGTTCCGTATATTTAGGACCGAAAAGCGTACTATATTAGGATTTTAGGCACAACTCGTTCTTACAAAACCAGCGTAAGGTACGGGGTGACTATTGTTTATAAACTCTCTTTTGTTACCTTCTCTAGTACTCCCCCTGACTCTCTTATATAGGCAACACAATTTTAAATTATTTTTTACCCTTGAATTAAATTTAAATTGACTTTTCCAATAAATTTATAACAATAGTTTCTTTTATAACTTTAGTATCAAAGAAATGATAGAAACACATACTCTAACACTCTCTTTTCAATACACTTTCTCCTATTTATTGAAATTCATATGAGAACCACCAAATTTATCTGGGACTCACGTTATTTAAGGGGATTCACTTAAATTTAAACCAATAAAAAAATAACTATTGAAAAGAGAGTATTAAAAAATATTTCGGTATCACTCCTCCTGACATTATTAAATACTCATTTTGGTCTGAAATATAAGCAAAAAAAATTATTTCACATTTATTAAGAAAATTTGTTATTCTCATTTAATATTCTTAAAGTTATAAAAAAAATAATTCTATTTCCTAAAGTATACAATCTTAATAAATTTAAACGTATTTTTTAGAACAATATCATTAAACATAATAAAAATAATTAATATTTATTTATAATTTAGATCATAAATAATAAATTTTTTTGTTTATATTTTAAACAATTTTTTTTTATTTATATTTCAAACGAGTGGAAATAATTTACTCGCAGTAGTATAATACAGGAAAGCGGAGGGGGGAAGGTGGGACTTAGGATTTTTTCGCCGCCACAACAACATTGAAGTTGAAGAATCATTGAAGCATGCTTGCAAGTTGAAGTCATAAGGAAGAGAAAGAAAGAGATGGGAAAGAACATGAGGGAGTTGGGAGTGGAGGACTTTGTGAGTGCAGGCTTATCAGTGGCAGAAGCCAATGAATTGAATATCGTTTTAAGGGATGTGCTGCTGTCACCGTCACTCTCCTCCGCCGATATGGATCCCGCTGACATATGGCGCCACCTCGTCAGTCGAAGAGTGCTGAAACCATCGTACCCTCATCCCTTGCATCAGCTTCTCTACTACTCTCTCTATGACTACTACTCTTCTTCTTCTTCACCCCATTCTGATGCACGCCCCCCTCTTTATTGGTTCCCTTCTCTGTAAGTGATTCCTACTTATTGTGATTCTGTGCTTTTATGTATGTATGCGTATTCGTTGTTATCTGTATTTATTCATTGTTGGTTTCCTTCCACATTTTGGTTTTTAAGAGAGCAGGCGAGACGCACCAACCTGGGTCGTCTCATGGAAACTCATGCTTCTCGGCTTTTGGGAGCATCCTCCTACAAGGACCCTATTACTAGTTATCCTCTTTTTCACAAGTTTTCTGTTCAACACCCTCAGGCAAGTGCTAGTGCCTCCTACTCCTCTCTTCTCAAAACCTCTATTAGTATTGCCTCACTACTAGCTATCCTCCTTTTCTTTTTTATAATTTAATTATTCCATTTTATTTCTATAATTTCAATCTCTATTGCATTGCATTGCAGGTTTACTGGTCCCTCGTTCTCAAGGAACTTTCTGTTTCCTTTGTTGAACCTCCAAAATGCATTTTAGATACTTGCGATCCATCAAAGCCTGGAGGAACCTGGCTTCCTGGTTCTCTCCTCAATATTGCTGACTGCTGTTTACAACCCAACTCCCACCCTAACAAACACGACGACAGTATAGCCATTGTCTGGAGGGATGAAGAAGGTTTTGATGATTCCGAGGTTAATCGCCTCACTCTCAAACAACTTCGTCAACAAGTCATGTAAGCAAGCAAGCTCTCACCTCCCAACCTTTTGGTTTTCCACAAAAATCATGTGAGACCAAACTTGTATACACACTCTCATCTCTTGACCTTTTTCTTTGAACTGTAACTTGTATGTATATATGTATATACTCTGTATACTTTCTGTATGAAATTGTTTATTTTCTTAATGTTTTTGCTATATCATTTCTAGGCTGGTGGCAAATGCAATAGATGACACTTTCTCGAAGGGAGATGCAATTGCAATTGACATGCAAATGACAGTCAATGCTGTGATTATATATCTAGCCATTGTTTTAGCAGGATGCGTCGTGGTGTCAATTGCTGATAGCTTTGCACCCAAAGAAATTGCAACTCGCCTGCATGTTTCCAATGCAAAGGGTATTTTCACACAGGTGATCTTCTAAATTCAGTACTATGTGTATGACTTTAATATAAAGCATTTTTTTTAATCAAAGTAAGACTATTCAATGTTTGGCATTGTCTTTGTTCTTTTTCAGTTACCAATTTATGTGTATAATATCATTCCCTCTGTTTGAATTTGTTTTCAGGATTTCATATCAAGAGGAGGAATGAAATTCCCTTTGTACAGGTAAAATTTTGTTCCCATTATACTTGTCAGTTGTCACAGTATGAAAATCGTATTTTACCAGCGCAACTGCTATGGTGTTTGTGTCTATTTATCCATTCAGAAGACGATAATTGCATCTTCAGTTTTAAAAGTTACAATTGGCAATTTAACATTTGTTAAGGTATCTCTGGATAGATGTTTCAGTAATATGTTTCTCTTATTTTTTGTTTTTGTTTATGTTCAAATTCAATGCCACAATCCACTTGCTGATGAAACATCTGTGTTTAGGCATGAATGTACATGCTTGGCCTATTTAGGGACAAATGATAATCTATTATGGAACATATAAGTCTTTTGTTATAGAATACAGGAGTCGAGCTAAATGTAGATAATGTAAAATCATCAAACCCCTGTATCCTGTTTTCTTTTTCTCATTTCTGCTTTGCTTTGTTTTATGGCATTTTTTTATTGGCAAGAATCTAGTTATCTGATAGGATCACAAAAGAATGAAATATATATTTTTCACTTATATAATAGAAACAACATCTTTATCCCGTTTGTTTTACCTAGTCAGATTCCTAGTGAGTATTATATCAAATGAAAGCTCTACTCTTTTCCATGCTAGATGGATGTGTCGTATTCATCAACCTCTTCCTATCACATATTTCCTCATCCTTTTACTTACTCGAATACCTCTCTCAGACTACCTTACTGTCCATAACTTGAGCTTGCTATTACTCATGTTTGAATGCTTGTCATACGGGTTTATGGCTGTTCTTTAAGCATGTAGACCACTAGAAACCTCATTCTGCTATTTATCCTTGCAGTCGAGTCATTGAGGCAGCTGGATGTAAAGTTATCGTTCTCCCTGTCATAGGTGACGATGTAGCAGTACCATTAAGGGAACAAGACTCTTCATGGAAAGATTTTCTCTCTTCTGCCAGTCAGAACTCCAGGTAGTGCATATTACAATGTGTTCATTAGACAATACCTTAATCTAAATAAGTGGTCATTTGGTAATTTTTGCCAACTAAAATACTCACTGCAAATGATCCCAAAAACCGGGGGGAGGGGAGGAATTTCACTGTTTATCTTGTGTTTAGTCTCACCTTAACAGTTAACTCTTGGCAGATCAGATCATTACTCTCCAATCTATCAATCCGTCGATTCTGTCACTAATATACTATTCTCATCTGGAACCACAGGTAAAGATTCTACCTTAGAACATATCAGGTTGAGACTATCATTATAATGATTTTCTGTTTATATTTTGGCTTTCATCAGGAGATCCAAAAGCTATTCCCTGGACTCAACTTGCCCCAATACGAAGTGCTGCTGATGGCTGGGCTGCTATCAATGTTCAAGTTGGAGATGTCTATTGCTGGCCTACAAATTTAGGATGGGTGATAGGACCTACTGTATTATATCATTGCTTTCTAACTGGTGCAACTCTTGCTTTGTACCATGGATCACCTCTAGGCCATGGCTTTGGAAAATTTGTTCAGGTAGTCCTCCAAGTTAAATCTTTCTTTACTTGTATATTTTTTGCTAAATATAAACAAATCTTATTTTATTTAGTATTTTCTTCTATCAAATGGTGTTTATCGATTATTATTGTTTTCAACTAAAATGTTGGAACAGCAAACCAAATTGTAAATCCTGATTAGTAATGGGAACCAAATGGAAATCAAACTGGTAAATGAACTAGTTAGCTACGGCTAGTCCTATCTTCTTTGTCATACTGTGGTATACTGGTATGTAGTGTGAAATGCTTATAAGCTGGTGAAAACAGGGGAACTTTCCTTAAAACAAATTGCAATGGAGTGCCATTGATGTATAAAACAAGGAAAAAAATTATTTTCGATTCTTTCAGAAATGCTTTGTCTCAAAAAATTTACTAAAGTGAAGTTTTTCAGTGTCATGCTGAATAGATTGCCTTGGTAAAGCTATTTCTGTAACGTTTTGCGTATCACTTCATGCAATTTATTTTTTCCAGCGAAAAGGAATTTTGAAAATATTTAACATGCAGTTGGCTAAGTGGGTAAAAAGACTTGGATGCTAGCCAACTGCCAACCTAATATTTTTGTTTTCCAACATTTTGTTCAGAACTCTCAAACTGTCCATGAAACTACTACGTACAACATGTTTACCGTTCACCAAGAGTGTCTGGATCTAGTATGGAATATGTTTATATCTTTACATATGTAGGCTATATAGTGTTGGCCTGGAGGTCCAATGGTTATGTCGTGGTGCAGTATATACGGATGATGAAACTGAGGGCTAGCATTGTTGTCCACGCAATCAACCCAATAGTGCTTTCTATTGTAACTTTTTGTTTGTTGAAAGTAGGGCCGGAAATGAGTCGAGCTGATTCGAACTTGATTCGGCTTAGCTCAGCTCAACTCATTTATTTAACGAGCTCAATTTTCAGCTCAAGTTCGGCTCATTTGGTTCATGAACCAAGTTTAACGAGCTAATTATCGAGTCGAGTATTATCGAGTTTAGCTCATTTATTTAACGAACTAATACGGGCAGGTGAGATTCTTTAACACACGAGCAATCATTTACCACGTTTGCAAGGAAAAATTTCACAACACTCTGTACAGTGTGTTTCATTAAATTTCACAATCATTTATCGAACTGGCTCATGAACCAAACGAGTCGAACTATGCATAGCTCAAATTCGGCTCATTTATTTAACGGGCTCAATTTTCAGCTCAAATTCGGCTCATTTAGTTCGTGAACCAAGTTTAACGAGCTAATTATCGAGTCAAGTCTTGAACTATGTTCGGGCGGCTCGACTCATTTCCAGCCCTAGTTAAAAGCATAGTTAGGCCCCCTGGAAAATTAGTTTCTCCTAGAAGCCGGGATACACTGATAAAGTTGTCACCCTTCCTCATGGTCCCACGTTGTGTGTCCATGTCCCTTGAGTCAACTAATGAATGTCTTCCTGTAATATCTTAGCCCTGGAATCAACTAGTATCTCAACCCAAGAGTACTTTCTATTGTAACTTTTTGTTTGTTGAAAGCATAGTTAGGCATTGCCCTGGAAAATAGTTTCACCTAGAAGTCGGGATGGGGTTGGATAAGGCCTGAATAGGGCTTAGGTCTGTTAAAATCTCTTTTATTGGGTTAGACCTAACTCAACCTCAAAAGCTAGCTTAAGAAGTGGGGATTGCCCAACGCTTAAAAGGACTATTTTGATCATATCTCTAGTCGATGTGTGATCTCAACACACTTTCACACCCAAGATTGGACATCTAGTCTAGAGCATGGACTAATGTGTGTGGTCCAATAACAAATCTATGATAGACTTGGATACTATCTTAGAATTTGGACTAGGCCTAACTCAACAAAGCATCGAAAAAAGTGGGCTGCCCAATAACAGATCTAGAATAGCCTCTGATACTATCTTAGTATTTGGGATGGACCTAACTCAACTCCAAAAGTTAGCTTAAGAAGTGAGGATTGCCCAAACCCTATAAGGACTACTTGGCCATTTTTTTAGTTGACGTGGTTTCTCATTAAAGTCAAACATTAAGAGATTGAGATAGATTGTCATTTCATTAGAGGGAAGATCTTATTTGTAGACTTTACCACTAGCTTTTAAATCCATATAATCAACTGGAAGAGGTCTTCACTAAATTATTAAGAGGTCTTTAAATTAGTTATATATGTAACAAGTTTGGTGCATATGATTTATATGCTCCAACTTGAGAGAGTGTTAGAAATAATAATAACAGGGTAATTATGGGCTGATTATATGTATTTCCTTTTTTAATAAATTAAGGCAGGGGTACTATTTTTCCTTCTTGATGTTTTTTCTCTAAGGAGGGTTTTGCATCAGAAGGTTTTAACGAGGCTCCTTCACCTTTTTTGCCATAAAAAAAAATGGGCTGATTATATGTAATTACAGTAATAAGGATCTCTTTGTATATATAACATTCTCCGGTGTCTGATTTAAAAATGCAGATTCTGTCACATGTCTTTCATCTTTTTCCCTTCTCAATAGATACATTGCACCAAGGCACAAACCTTATTCATTGTATTACAATTGTTCAGGATGCAGGTGTGACCATTTTGGGAACAGTTCCGAGCTTAGTAAAATCTTGGAAGAGTACACAATGTATGGAGGGCTTGGATTGGACAAAAATAAAGTAACATCTCTCAGAAGTGTAAAAAATAAAATAAATGCTAAGAAAAATAAACTAAACTATCCTTAATATGCAGATCATTTTGTTCCAGTGGAGAAACATCAAATGTGGATGATGATCTATGGCTTTCTTCAAAATCTTATTACAATCCAATCATTGAATTATGCGGAGGCACTGAACTTGCATCTAGCTACATAGCGGGAAGCCCCCTGCAGCCTCAAGCTTTTGGAGCATGCAGCACAGCATCAATGACAACTGGCTTTGTCATTCTTGACGAAAATGGAGTTCCTTATGTAAGAAATTTTCTGGATAATTTATATTCTTTGATGTATAACTTTATTTACTTATGCTGCCACTTCTCACTGCATTACATCATGCCAATACATTGGTATAATTTTGTTGTTGCAATGGTGATGGACAACCTGTGCTTATTGCTTCTTGCGGACTAGGGAACAGAATTTACAGAAAGGATTTGTTTGTGCGATTATGGCTAATCAGATGCCCTGGTCTCAAAATCTAGGATCTACCTGAATTCCTAATGGTCATCGATTTGAAATTCTCCACATGGATCTCTTTTAATATTTTTTTTCCTGTTTAGGTCTAGTTTTTATAATAACCCTTGGGTTACCAATTTTTCCTGTGACTTCCTGTCACAGGATTTATGCATTTATATAGTTACTGGTTAATACTTCAATCCATAGTTCTTAAATTCCTTTTTTCAGTCTTATTAAAGTTACATAGGGACACTTTAGTCTTTTATTTCACATGCTGAGTTGGAAGTTTGTTGGTACCCTCCACCATGTAACCAGCTCGTGCTACTATATGTAAGGCATGACTAGTGAATGAAAAGTATCATCATCATATTATAACAGAATCAAATTCTCTCTATCTCTTATACTCTCTTTACTATCGTTTGAATTTAGAGCTTCAGTCCCTATTCCTCCATTAGAGACTTGGCCTAGGTTCAGGGTGTTCTCGGATTAACCTCCCTGAGTATCCAAACCGTCACACTTCCAGTCCCTATTGCAATTTTCAATTCTTCGGAAATTTCATACTCTTCCAAATTGTGTTGTTTGCTTCATCTTCAAATTATATTCAATAAGTTTTCATCATATTTTCTTCATTATAACAGATTATCTCTGGGTTTAGACAAATTATGTTCTAGGTTTTCTAATTTATTTTATCTCTTTAACCAATACAACAGCCAGAAAATGTTCCTTGTGTTGGTGAAGTGGGCTTATTCCCTCTCTCTCTGGGAGCATCTGATAGATTGCTGAATGCCGACCATGAGGAGGTTTACTTTAAGGGAATGCCCATTTATAAAGGAAAGGTATATACTTCGATTAATATGCTTAGAATGATTTTCACAGTTAGATACAGCTATTTTGAAATATCAGTTCTTTCATGCGTAAAGGGCAACATATTCTCAACCGATCTGGAAGTATTTTGTGGTTATTTGTATCCTAAAGGCTTCTGCATGTTTTCACGCGCAATTACCAAATTACACATCAAACATCCAAACTAGTTAGAGTGAAAAGATAAGAAAATCTCCAATTCTGAACTTTGGATGTTTTGATCGATGGTTATCAAATGTTGTTAATTCCTATGCAAACTATCAATTTCCAAAAGTACTGTAGATCAGTTAAGGTCTACATTAAGGATTTTCCAACAATCCCTTTGTTGTAACTTACATAGACTAAATTTGTAATTTTAACTACTCTCATTCTGCTTTTATTGTTATAACTTGACATGTTTATCTTGATATGTGTATAAGCAGGTTCTTAGGATACATGGAGATATAATCAAGAGAACGGTTGGTGGTTACATCATTGTACAAGGGAGGGCTGATGACACCATGAATCTTGGTGGAATAAAGGTATCAATCTTACAGGGAGAATGCAGAATAAAAAACTAACAGGAATTTCAATGAATCTGAGAGTAGTCAAAGTTATCAAGGGGGATGTCAGAAAAAATAGAAGAAAAGAGGAAAAGGAAATTATAACTTTTGTTTATTTCATTCCTTCATTCATTGATTCATGATATCTGATCAACTTCCTGCATTTAAATGGTGCAACAGAAATAAAAAGAAAAAAGAAAAGACAGAAATGATAAACCATAACGATTCTGTTACACTTGACTCAAATGCTACAGTTGTTCTGGCTAAAAATCCATTCCAGCTCAGCAACTATAATTGGAAGCACCGAAAACAACTGCAATAACTTTCTGTAAAGAAAAGAAAATTTAATTAACCATTCTTAGTAATTAGCCACCTTGTAACCATCACATCGCCCACTATATTCGTGTTTTCTGCACCTTCTCCCAGTTCTACGATGACTGGAGATGATGCTGTAAGCATGCTATATTTTTCTTGACCATGGTCTACAAGAACTTAGTAAGAATGAATATACTGTGTAAGGGATCACGGATTCTTCATGAATTCTTAAACTTAACATGAACATTGCTATTTGGCATTAAGTGGACTGGCTGTTTTTTCTTACTTGGAATTTTTGTTGTTGATATGCAGACAAGTTCAGTAGAAATTGAGCGCGTCTGTGACAGGGCTGATGAATGCATTTTGGAGACAGCTGCAGTCGGTGTTACACCTGAAAATGGGGGGCCAGAACAACTGGTTATATTTGTAGTTCTAAAGGAAGGATACAATTCAAATGCAGATACTCTAAGGATGAAATTTTCTAAAGCTATTCAAAGCAACCTTAACCCTTTGTTTAAGGTCTGACCCTTAGTCAAATTTAAACAATTATGCATTGATCGTAGCTTATTTAAAATACGTTGCATATTTACTTTGAAAACTGTCCTGACTTGAGATTAACTGATGTGACACTCACAACTCTTTCCATTACATTACAGGCAAGCCTTGTTAAAATTGTGCCCGAGTTTCCTCGAACATCTTCCAACAAAATTTTGAGGAGGGTATTGAGGGATCAAATGAAGAGTGAGCTATCAATTCAGAGCAGACTATAGTGACCACTAACTCTCAGGCAGACCAGGACAGGTCAGGCACCAACGTTCAGTCCTCTTCGTGTGCATAACTAAGTGAAGAAATTTTGAGTAAGGGAAGAACAAGAAAGTCAATCCTTCGAATTGGAAGCATGCAGATTTTAAAAAATATAACATAGAATATACTTTTGCCGGGTGAAGTCCTAGGGTGGGTAAGCAAAGCTATGGAAATAGGGTATTGCATTATGCACCCCCATTTTTTCTAATACACCTCTTTGCTCCTTATATTTTTTTCAAAAAACTCCTATCCGGAAGTTTACTTTTGGTACGTACAATTTTTTTGGGGCTTAAATTACCTTTGAGAAGTTCCAAACTATTTATACATTCCCGGAAGTGTGACTCGGAAATGTATAAGATATATGTTTCGGAAATTAACATCCGGAAGACATGAATATGTTTAACATTCCATATTCCATATGCTACCTTTTGTAACATGTATGTTATACATCCTGGACTCCGAAATGTATAGAGTCTGGAACTTAACTTTCAAAAGGCGAATAAGAAATGACTTTTGGAATCTAAAATGTGGGGAAAAAAACAAGTATGTGCACTATATCTTCTATCAAGGAGTAGTTGGTATTTTATCTAAACATCAATCAATTACCACAAGTCCAAAGCCAATAAAAACAATTGTATTACGTGAAGGATAACAATATTATTTAAACAAGCAATTGAACAAGTATAATCAATCTATGATAATATTAACATGTTGGTTCTTTATCGTACATAAAATATGACATGCAACTAACATACGAAAATTCTCATGTACGAGCTTTGACTTTATGGTATGTGTGCCATTGCAAAGCGATAGGAGGTATCAGACATTTATCCTTCAAAGAAGTCTGTAAAAAAGTCATATTTTAACAAATTTAATCAACCATGACATTTAACATAAAGAATTCATTTAAAATATATTGCAACATATCTTACATGTACAAAGTGACAATTTTATACAAACATGATGCAAGGCATCTGTGATTGACCTCTGAGAAGAAAAAACATCATGCATTCGTGCATGGATAAACAAACCGAGAGCACGATATGTTTCAAAGCAATTACATAACTCATGCCTAGTAAAGTCGTCCACTTATCTAGAGGTGTCATCCCTTGGTTGGGTGCCCACAGATAATCCCTAAGATCACCCGTTTGTTGTTTAGTCTCAAAGAGTTTGACAATAATGCACTCAAAAAATGATGGATCACATTTAGTTGATCTTTCCAACATAGCTTCATGACCCTTTTTGGTGCACAACCATTTAACATTTGGCTCTCATATTCTTGGCGATATGAAACTGACATAATAAAATAGTTGAATTCGAAAAAATGATTTCAACTGTGAGGCCTATTTAAGTAAAGCCTTATTAGGCTCAACCCACTTCCATCCCTCGTGAAATGGGTAGACAAAGTAAGAGGTGGAAGAGGTCTCTAAAGAGAAACAATGGATCTGAATGGGAAAGTGAGAAACAAATGAAAAGAGATGGTGTATATAAATTCAGATATCGTCCATAAGTGAACTTCCAGATACAATTGTATACATTATGGAATCAAACTTTTGAAATATAGAAATAGTCCTAAAGTTAACTTTTGGAATGCAATATAAGTGTGGAAAAAAAATATACATTCTGAGAGTTGACTTTCAAATAGGAGTATTTTTGGGGGAAATATTAGGAGCGGAGATGATGCATTAAAAAGCTACCCCTTCCCCAAGATCTTATGATACGAGTAGGCCCAAGTGAGGTTGGCCCAAATAAATAGCTATACGAGGCTGACATGAAGCGGCGAACATGAAGCTGAGTAACATGGTTACCAAAAGAAGTAACGAGTGACGAGGAGGAAAAAGAAAAGTACGTGCACACAGACACAGCTACTGTCGTCTCAGTATCTATATCGGTCCCTTCTCAGGAGCTTCTGTTGACTTATTTTCAGCGTTCAAAACCCGAAATATATTAAGGGTTGGTTTAGGGCGAATTTGGTTGCCCGCGTGTTTTGAGCACCAACTGTTCGATAAAATAACCCAACCGTGGGTTTCAGTTTCTTTGAATTTTATTTATGATTTTCTAAGTTCTCCGTTTATCATGACCGTAACACTCTTTCTTTACTGCCTACTGTGAAGTGTGAAGCCACGAAAATGCTGACTCTCCAAAGTGCTGTTGTGCCTATACGCTTCTCACATTTCAGTACAACAAAACTTGATGCAAGTCTCGAAGGCTTTTCTCATTTGGGATTCGTGTCTTATTCCCCTTTATCTAGCCGTCACATTGTAAAGCCTATATCATGCTCTGTTTCAACAAAGTCTCCTTCAGAACCCGAACCCGAACCTAGCTCCAAACAAAGAGCAAGGACTAAAGGAAACAATAGCAAACCTAAAGATGTGGTATCCGGCAATGATGATATAAATTCTGCGGATATCTTCCCGACAACGATTCCGAGGAAGCCGAGACGCGGTCGTAAAAGTGAGGCCATGAAAGTGGAAGATTTTGTACGCGACAGACTTGAGAGCACATTTGCTACAATTCGGCAGCAAAATGCAGATGCTTTGGAGAATCATAAAGATATATTGAAGGACAATGTTCGTGACGATTTGAAATCTAGAAGCAGTGATGACGACGGTGATGATGAAGAAGAAGAGGAGGAGGAAGATGGTGGTGAAGAGAGTAGCAAGAAGGTTGTAATTGAGGAAGAAAGTAATAGCTGGCCATCGGATGCGGATGTTGGGTGGGGAATAAGAGCTTCAGAGTATTTTGAGAAGCATCCAATAAAGAATGTGGTGGGAGAAGATGGTGTTGAAATTGACTGGGAAGGGGAGATTGATGATAGCTGGGTGCAGGAGATCAATTGTTTGGAGTGGGAAAGTTTTGCTTTCCACCCAAGCCCTTTAATTGTCCTTGTCTTTGAACGCTATAACAGGTAATTTCTTCTCTTATATGGTTTGTTTTGTTCATTAAAGTGAAAACAAAAAGCAAAATTGGTTTGGGAGAGGTGGTAACTCGGAGGTCCCCGGGAGGAGAACCCGTTTTTGAATCCTGGGGAGGCAGTCCAGTTGGGAGACTGTTGTACCTCCCACCGTTGACTCGGAGATTAGTCTCACAATCCGCTCAAAGAGTCGAAACTTGTGGGATACCTTGGGAGTCCATTGGGGAGCCAAAAACCCTAATTATGGTGGTAACAAAAAAAAATGGTGGGTTGTGCATGGGATTTGCTCGAGCAGAGAAGGATAGAATTACTTATGTGTGTGTGTGTGTCTACATCTACTTGTCTGCTCACTTTTCAAAGAAAACATGCATATGTTAGTTTAAACAATGTCTTGGGTTCGGGTCTTAAATGGGTCCACCCCACGGGGTCCAGTGTCCTTGAAAACAGTTTTCTGCTGTGATATCATGTCCTGAAAACAGTTTTCGCATTGTGATTTTGATTTTGTTTTTTGGTTTGAAGGATTTCTGTGTCAACTGTGAAAGTAAAAGTGAACTTTCTTTCATAGAACTGAGAAACTGGATGTCTCCATTTCAGATTTTATGCTGATAGCAATTTTAAATAATTTTTAGTTACTTATAGCTAAATGCAGCCTTTGGTGTTTGATTTTGTTGTTCCTCAGGGCAACTGATAACTGGAAAAATTTGAAGGAGCTGGAGAAAGCAATAAAGGTATTCTGGAGTGCCAAAGATCGGTTACCTCCTCGGGTATGATCAATTTTTTTCCATGCACTTTCTTCTATTACATGCTGAAATGAAAATAAAAATGATGTTTGCTTTTCATCACTACAATGTACAAAACCTCCTTCTGGTCACCTACTAATTAGATTTATATTTTCTTTTATTTATCAGTACACAAATGTTACAAGTTAGAACTTGGAGTCTCTTGTGTTTCCCATTATCATATTAGTAATACTTTGAATTTCTTATTTATAGGCGGTTAAGATAGACATTAACATCGAGAGGGACTTGGCTTATGCCCTGAAAGTTCGAGAATGTCCTCAAATTTTATTTCTACGGGGGAATAGGATCGTATACAGGGAGAAAGGTGAGATTGTTGATCATTCTCTTCAGTTTTTATGTTTGGTTTTGGCTTCAAAATATACACATTCTCTTACTGTAGTTTCTACTCTTATAATGATGCATTGTTGATTATACCTTTGCAGAACTCAGAACTGCGGATGAGTTGGTTCAGATGATTGCGTTTTTCTATTACAATGCTAAGAAGCCTGCATGGATAGATGATGAGGCCTTATATTTACGTTAATAATCAATTTTCAAGAATGTAACATGGCCCTTGTCAACGCCAACGTTGTTGTATCTTTGTAGTGAAACATTCAAAATACACAGTAATATTAATTTTTTAATAATGATGAAGTATAAAACAATTCCGTCAACCTCTGTCAAATTTAGAAATTTAGTAGAAAAAATAGCATACATTTTCATTTTTTTTATCTTCTACGCATTGGCAAAGGAGCTCAAAGTATCTTATGTTCCATATTTTTGTTGATAAATAACTAATTGACAGAAATTAGTTTGATAGGATAGCCATTGTCAATGATATAAACCTTTTAATGATTGTATGATTAAAAATAATAGAAAAGTGACATATAATATATATATATATATATATATATATATATATATATATATATATATATATACATAAACCGTCCTTAATAATACCAGAAGATAGATTAGTCAAGATACGGCCAAGATGGTTTCAACTTTCAATATTACTACTTGACTACAATATTTTAAAAATACAAAGAAAAAAAAAGTTAAACTAAAATAATTTATAAATTGATGTGACTTGATTTATTTTTTTTTCTTTTTGATGTTAGAGTAAATGCTTATTTGGTTCTTGAAAGATACCTCTTAATTACATTATAGAAAAGTGTTGTTTATATTTCATATTAAAGAGTATTTCTGTTTTAATAATTTGTTTGTATCTTTTGAATTATTTAATACAAATTAATATGAGTAAATATGTAATATCTTAAAATATTTAAATAATAGATGAAAATGATTGAAAATGTCATTAAGATTGTACATTAAAAATATTAAAATTATTCAAACCTAGAAAAATGTTGTTGAGCCGCCTTCCTCACCAACAGGTCTAAAATGAGCGTGGTATTGATTTGCAAGTTGCCATACCTGTCTTCTGGATCTAAATTTGGATTACAATAATTGAATATAAAACGTTTTCCTTCTCATCTGGCAGTAAATAAAATAACACAGCTTTCATTATCTTAAACCTTTTCAGTAAAAAAATATCGTAACAATTAAGTTTTAAAACATTTTGTTTTTCGTCGCTGTTTAATTTAAAAATCAAAGCAAGCCATTCTTCACATTTAGATATACACAAACGAGTGCAAAAGCATAGAAGGAGACATAATTTTGATGTGATGATCGCCATTCAGAGGGGAATCCGAAAGGAGAGTTTAGTAGTTTTAGACTTTTATGGTATGTTTGACATGTAAGAAAGTGAGAGGAAAGAAAGTGGGGTGAAAGAAAGTTTATTGGTTAAAGTGTAAAATTGATGATGTGTTATATTATTATTGGTCTGTCACATTTATTAATTCATTTTTTTCACACTTTACCAAAAAAATTTAGAAAGTGGGAGGAAAGAAAGTGGGGTGAAAGAAAGTTTATTGGTTAAAGTGTAAAATTGATGATGTGTTATATTATTATTGGTCTATCACATTTATTAATTCATTTTTTTCACACTTTACCAAAAAAATTTCTTCTCCTTTATTTTCTTTCCCCTCTCTCAAATAGACCATTAGAATTTGGGGTTGTGGAGCAGTGCTAGGCTAGCTTAGCTTCCACAGGATTTATATCCTATGCGACAACCACAAGTTGCAATTGGCACCTGACCTCACATGATGGAATCTTACTCCTCGTGTGGTGCACCAACATTAAACGCGCCAAACCTCAATCGTCAATGCTCTAAAATGCCCTTCATGTCTTCCTTATTTTACTCTTGTGAAATCCATGACCATACGTGATATACATCCACCTTAATTCATAATTGTAAATTTGTAATCGATTTTCATAGGTTAATTAACTAATTTGACCATCATAATCGATTTTGACTTTCTTTGAAGATGAGATAAGAGTAAAGCTAAATAGAGGTTAACACTTAGTAGCACATTTTGTTTGAAGCTTTTTTTTATGGAAAATACTAACAAATACCCTTAGAGCACTGGTTAAGGAAATAAACATGGACAAATCTACGTGTAGTTCAGGGTGTGCACCTGCACCCTCTGAACTTTAAAATTTTACACTTATCATCCCATAAAATTTTAATTTTGACCCCTCTGAAATTTAGTTTTTGCACCCAACGCCCCAGACCCTGACTCCAGAAAAATGCTATTTTTTCTTCTTTGCGAGTAAGATTTGATCTGTTGCGGTGCTGCCATGGGCAAGATTGTCTCCCAGAAACTTTGTTACATCTGCAACATCCATTGCCCAGAGTGAAAGAGGAAGAAGAAAGAGCTACAGTCAGATAATATGAGAGAGAGAGAGAGAGAAACTCAAGGGTTACAATTCGTTGAAGAAGAAATGAGCTGAGACAGAGAAATAATGAGTTCTACGGGAAGAAGAAAAGTGGGAAAAAAGTAAAGGGACAACTCACACTACTTGGGGATACAATAATGAGCCCCACTGTAATTTTTTTTTTACACATACTAGATCAATGGTTCAAATCATGAGATTGGGGTGGGTGAACTGTGATTTTGTCGGGGCATAGTAATAGGTAGGTGAGAATTCCCATCCCATTTTATCTACTAAAAAAACTGAAACAATTTTTTTGAAATATTGGTTTTTTATGAGTTTGAAATATTGATTTAACATCTGCACTTTTTTATTTTTATCAATTTTCATAAGCCAATTCACGTTGTTGTTACTTTTACGTTCTTGTTACTTTTATTATTTTTTAAAAAAACTAATATATATTTATGTCTAATACTAATAAAAAAAACTAATATATTTTTATTGGTATTTCTCCCATTTTTTATTTTTGGCACTTGAGCCAATGAACTTGTTGGTACCATTATTCTCAACACAAGAGTATTGGTTTTTAGCACTAGATGGACGAGACCAAAAAAGGTCATTACTTTTGAATTGATGTATTTATGTATTTATATGCTAAATATTTATTCTAATATATTTTAATATTAATATATACTTAATATAGTATATATTAAAAATAAAAATTATTATTATTTAATTGTTTTTGGTTCTACCATACTTACATCATTGAATCTTTGAATTTTTTTCACCCCCGCCCAGGGTCCAAGATATGCCACTGGAAACAAATCTAGAAATTTTGTGTTGGGAAGTGGTGTATTCAATTCTTTGAAAGTTTAAAAATTATTCTTTTCAATACAAAACTTCTGTTTTTAGCTTTTTTAACTAGTGCTCTTAGGACACACGTTAGCAAGACTCTTTTTTATTAGAGGCAGGATATAATGTGAATCACCCTTCTTTTGTAATGAGAAGATTCATTCCTTATTTAACAAGATCAATATAAATTTCATTTTTTTATCAAAATATAAATTTCATTAAATAATACTATTAAAAAGTTATTAATTATTAAAAGATACTCCCTTCGCTCCTTTTTACTTGTCGTTTAAGATTAATTTACAATAACCAAAGAAATTAATAAATTTTGTTGTTTTTGATAAAATTATTAGTATTTTTTCTATGATACCCTTGACTATTTATTACTCTATAGAATATATTTATCTCTCTGCAATAAATAGTTAAGGGTATAATTGACAAACAAATAATTAATATAACTTTAAATTTTGAGAATGAAATTAAAAATAAAATTTTATTTACCAAAAAAAACAATTTTTTTTTTTAAAACCGACAGAAGGAGTAAGGAACTCGCGCTTCTATACGGAGTATATGGGGTATATTACCCACTATCACCATGATGGGCCTTGCTCACTTTTTACTCAAGTATAATTACGTACACTTTTTAGCTAAAGCTCATTCCTTCCAAGGTAGGAAAGCACCCAATTCCAAACAGCAGTGGACACCTATCAGCAGCCAGGCCCAACATATGCATAGGCCTAAATCAAAATTTGAAATAAGATCTTTTTAAAACTAAAACTAATAACAAAAAAATTAAAAGTTTTTTTAGGCCTAATTAATTTCTATAATATTAAACAATACAAAAATAAATATTAAATACATTCACATGATTGATTATTTTTTTGCTGAATTAATTAGTAACAAAAGTAGTAAGCAAAATTAATACTATAAAGCCTAAAAAAATAAATACTAATGAAATTAATAATATTAATTAAATTAAAAAATAAATTTGGGACCTAAAAAAATTTGAGGCCTTAGCAGTTGCTTCACTTGCAACTCCGTTGGCCCGGCACTGTTTATCAGACGCCAGGATTCTTTCTTTTTCTTCCACGTTAAAACATGTTTTTTTTTTGGCAAATTAAAATGTTCTTTTTTCTCCATAAAATTAGTAAATTCTAATCCTGGTTTTTATTTAACTTTTTATATTTAAAAAAAATATAAAATGGTATACTTTTGGTCTTTAATGAGAAATTAAAAAAACAAATTTTTTATCAAAATAGATACTACAAAAACAAATAAAAATTAAAAAACACCACAGTCAAAATTTATCAATAGTAGTAGCAATTTAGTACCTTTGCATGCACAACAATGGCAACAAAGGCGTGCAACGATGCATTTAGTATGTCTTTAACCATGGCAATTAATTGGAGGATTTCGTGAGATGCCAGTCTTCATGGGCAACCATTTTGGCGACATCTAGCTTTGTTCTGTGCTTAATAAGTACACCTCTTTTATTCAACACTTACCCTTCTTAAGAAATGAAGGATCTATATGTTCCATGTTCTTTCTCTTGCTCCCTCCTTCTTTTCAATGTGTGAGTAATGAAGATCAAATTAATTGATGGAAACCATGTTCACAAGAAACACCCAACAAGTTTTCTTTCTTCCATTCTTCAATTAACAACATAACCGCTAGAAATTCTTGTATTCTTTACTTTGGTATATTTCAAATATAACGTTTTTTTTTAATACTGACACACCTCAATTGCATATCAAATAATTTTATATTAATGAAAAAAATTATAGATATATGATTTATATAGTAATAAATTTCAATCCAACAATGAATTTTAAAATATAATTATCTCGTAAAAAGTTATTAAATAGTGTAACAACACTCACTATTACACAAGACAACATCATTCAATAACATCCTACCGGATGAATATTTCAAAATCAACTGTTAGATTGAAAGTTACTATCATATAGATCATATCCTATAAATTTTTATATTAAGCTATAATCATTTGTCATGTCATCAAGATGTGTCAAGATTAACGTAAAATGTAATTACACTGTTGACGTTAATCTAGACGCACCCTGATGACATGGAAAATTATTATAGCTTAGTGTAAACAAATATAGATATGATATATATGATTGTAACTTTAAATCCAACGGTTGGTTTTGAAAAATATTTATCTAATAGGATGTCACACACGCAACTCAAAATTTCTGGATCCATCACTATTTATATTACATCACAAAGAATAATGATCAAGTAAGCAATACTTTAGAAAATTATAAACAACAAAATTTATATCAAGTTCTAATGGTCAAGTTCATAATGTGCTAGACAAAAAACCAGTTTTTTTTCAAAGATGCAATTGCTCAGTATTTTAATGCATTTATTGAGGCAGTTTTGATAGTTGTATTATATTTTTAAAGAGGAACATGACCAACTTGACATAAGGCAATGGACCTAAGTTTTGTCCAATTATAAATCATCTCACTTTCATTAATAAGAATTTAAAATTATTATAAGGCAATGAATCATTAGAGTGTAAACTTCATATATAAATCTAGAGGATTAAATATGGGTAAAGAAATTGTCTAGACGATTAAGGCTCTCCTTGGAAAGGTCAAACCGCTTGTTTATAGCGGATAAACTCGAAGCAAGTGTTTGGTAACCACTAATATATAGCGTTTTTCACTAGTTTATAATTTTTTCAGACACTACTTGAAGTAGCGTGTAAGCTTATAGTTATAGCTTATAATGTATTATTTTCTCTCTCGTTTTTGCTTATAGTTATAGCTTATAATGTATTATTTTCTCTCTCGTTTTTACTCTTATTATTTTACTTAAATTCCTCGTTTATCCTCATTCAAATTTAAAAAATTATTAATCTTTGCAGTCTCTCTCTCATTATATACATTTATATTGTTGCGTATATTTTCATAGCACACATTTTTTTATAAATAAAAAAATAAGTAAAAAATATTTAAGATAATATTTTTGACTAGCAAAAACCATTTTAATGATAATAAATGAATAAATAAGTAAATAAATTATATTATTAATTTCAAAATTTTAATTTATAAATATCTTAAAATTTAGTTTAGTTAATATACATTTATTTTTAAAATAACTTACACATATGTGATTAAATTTAATATTTTTTTTAAAGAAATTTAAGCATGGATTAAAAATGTCTGTTTATGTTATTTTATATTTACGAGTTAGTTTATTTGCTAATTTTTATTAATCACTTTAAATTCAATTTGTTAATTTATTCGCTACCCGCTATCCACTATAACCTCATCTATTTTTTCGAGGGTGTATTCACTGTCACTTAGCTTATCCTCTTTACGCTGCTTTTTATCTATCAGAGTCTAACTGACTCATTTCTTTAAGGTTCAATAACCAACTCATTTTAACGGAGTGGAATTCATATTCCATTGGCTGAAAACCAGTTTCGTAAATTATGGAAAAGCTAAGGTCAATAAATAAATCTAACAATTAAAAAAAAAACCCCACATTAATTATATCAACGTGATTCCTTTTCCTTGTTTGTTGGGCGAGGAATAGCTCGGGAAGGGAGGGTTTGTTTGTGCAAGCAAAGCAAACATCAAAGGCTTGGAATATATATATCCTCGTAAAGCGTTGCAGCCTTACTCTTCTTTCTCGTTCTCCCTCGTTTTCTTCGCTAAACTCTTTTCAATCTCACTCACAAACAACAATGGGAGACGAGAAGAAGCCCAAGCCTGCTGCTTCTTCCGGGGTCTGGTCCACCGTCAAGCCTTTCGTCAATGGCGGAGCCTCCGGCATGCTCGCCACCTGCGTCATCCAACCCATCGACATGATCAAGGTCTCTTAAAAGTTTTCACCTTTGTGCCATTTTCCCCTCGATTCCCCAAAATTGATATCTGGGTCTCTCCGATTTCTCTCACCAGACTCAGATCTGTGGTTTGCTTTTTTGTTGCAGGTGAGGATTCAACTGGGTCAAGGATCGGCTGTACAAGTCACATCCACCATGCTCAAGAATGAGGGTGTTGCTGCCTTCTACAATGTATTTGTCTTTTCTTCCCATGTTGTTTCATTTTCTCCAATTATAGATCTTTGTTTGTTATGGGTTTTGTTTGGTCTGTCGATATTTGTGGAAGATTTATGTTGATAATTCCACTGTGGGATGGTTGTGTTATTGATTCCAATACGGCCTAATGTTGTGTGTTGTGCATCTTTCTCCTCATCCTGTTTTATTTACCTGGCTTGGCTATAGATCTGTTAGTGGAAGGGGGTTTTATACGTTGTTGCTTTGGCTTATGAATGAGATTCGGTTTTGGTTCTGTCATTTATCCGTTACTGAGGTATAAATAAATCTAATGGTGTCTAAACTGAATCACTTCATGCAGGGTCTATCTGCTGGACTACTCAGGCAGGCTACATACACCACTGCTCGACTTGGATCATTTAGGTGAGTTGTTATGATCATGTTCATCACTATTGGGGCCACTTTTAAAACAGTGATTTTATGATGCAGTTTATTTTAGAGCTTTCTTCAGAAGCTGTTATTTTAGCTTCTGAGAAGGGGCTTTTGTTTTTCATCAAAACTTGCATAATTATAAATTTTTGGAAGATATCTTACAATTCAAATGGTTTTTTCTTAAAAAAAAAACACGAACAAATGGGCCGTTAATCCATTAAAAAGGATAAGTTTAATGCTTTTATCGCTATAAGGCACACCATCTTTTATGGTTTTAACTTTGAAGGGTTTTTGTCTTATTTAATGATTTTGATGCTTTATTAGAATGTTGACAAATAAAGCAATTGAGGCTAATGATGGCAAGCCCCTGCCGCTTTACCAAAAAGCTCTATGTGGGCTGACTGCTGGTGCTATTGGAGCAACTGTTGGTAGTCCAGCAGATTTGGCACTCATTCGTATGCAGGCTGATGCAACTTTACCTTTGGCTCAGCGCCGGAATTACACAAACGCCTTCCATGCGCTTTATCGTATTGTTTCTGATGAAGGGGTTTTGGCACTTTGGAAAGGTGCTGGCCCTACTGTAGTAAGAGCCATGGCATTGAACATGGGGATGCTTGCATCTTATGATCAAAGTGTTGAGTTCTTCAGGGATTCCGTTGGTCTAGGCGAAGCTGCTACTGTGGTTGGTAAGTAACCATTTTGCTATTGTTGAGTAATCTTAGTTGAGCTTATTGACTACATTTTATTCCCTTGATGTTTCAAAAGTATGCACTTTATTTCCATAGACGGCCATTTATGACAATAATTTAGTCAAACTTTTCAATAGGAGTGTCATCTTCATCTACAATCATTTTATTTGGCAAAATTTACCAACTGATATATAGTCTTTATGATTTTTTTACTGTTTAGGACCATATTTTATTGTCTGATGTGTGGTGGGCTGGTGGCTCTCCTCTTCAGTGTTATTAAATAGTGTTCATGGCGGATTGTGGTGGCGGAATTTTTGCCAACCGCTATGACCAATTTGTGAAGGATGGCGGTGCCATGGCGTTTTATGCGGAAATAATAGCGGAATTTTGGCCTTCCACTATGGTCCGCCATTTGCCATTAATAACACTGCTAGTCCTCTTTTATCAACTATCCGTTACTCCTAGTATGCCTTGGAAGACAAATATCACTGCATTTTTGTGAAGTTTGTGTTGTGCTCTGTAGGCAAATAAAAAAGAGATCACTCACAGCATTTCTCACTATCATTGAGAATTTAGTTTATCCTTTTGAAACTAACAAGTGTAAATACTGGGATTTTAAAGTTAATGCACTAATGTTGATTTAAGCAAAGTCTTCGAGGAGGTGACTATAATTTACTTAAATATTAAAAATTGACCCTAAAGTTGTGGGAGTGAGAGTACTGATTTCCTTTATAATTTTTGAGTGCAATAAACTGAAATATTTCATCCTAGTTCATGTTTGGTTATAATTATTTGCACTTTGAAAAATGCTTTTAAGCCAAAATCTCTTGAACATTTTGATTACATGCTTTTTGATAAAAAAAAAAAATATACCAAGTCCAAATAGATACCCTCTTGAGTAGGGTAGGAATGATTTGAGCTAGCCAAGCCAGGCCTAGTTCAAGCTCAAGTGCTGAACTGAATAAAAAATAAAGCCTGATTTCATGGCTCAATTTGGATTACCTTAAGCTCTCTTAGCTGCTGGAGCTCAATGAGTTTGGATCTGTATTAATTGAGTCTTTTGGGCTCAATGGGTCAATTCCAATTTTGTAACTTGATAAAATAGTAAAAACATATATTTAGTTGGAGAAATAGTTCATCAAACCAATAGTTAAATTAAATGTTAATATATATTCAATTAAGATATCATCAACATTAGAGGCTGTTCACAAGCTAATAAGTTGAATGTATGGAATCTCAAGTTTGGCTCATTTAATAAGTCAAAATTCTCATCTCTCTCCCTCTCCCTCTCTCTGAATTGAGCTGCAAGTGGGCACATAAGCTGGCTCAGCTTATTTACTGCCCTACATTCAATTTTGCCTTGCTAAAGTCATCCTCCCTGTAGTTTTGTAATTTTTTTAATGAATCCCTTCGATTCATTTTGTTTGTTTGTTCGAATCGACAATACAAATAATGCCATTTAAATGATACATGAAGATGAAGGTTTTCTCTGTTATTCAATCCGAATAATTCTATTATAGAAGAAATTTTATAAATTCATGAACAATCAGTAGTAGTGCCCAAAATACTTGTAGATTATAAATTCAGTTTTTTTAACTATGCATTTTTAGTTGGATTGGATTGCCCTTAACAAATTGCTTATGTATCATAGTTTTTGGCTAATTAAATTACTACAACTCTACAAGGTGTGTGATTGCTACAATTTAAAGATTTGGGGAGTGCCTTTGAGTCATTGATTCATTGAAATTTGAAGAGGTTGTTTATTTATCTTGGCTTATCTTATTTTTGCTCAAACATTAGTTTAGATAATTGTGCCTACATCAAAAAACATTTAATTTTAGACCCTTCAAAGGGCAGCAGGAAAGTTTAACCTTGTTTAAACTTTTTTCGTTGCTTATCAAATTATATGACTGTTTCTTCTAGTTGGGTCCTAAAGTATAATTTTGTTTATGAAGCTGGGAAAAAGTTCATTTTTAAAGTTTGCAAACTCACCTCAGTATAAATAAACACGTTAAAGTTGTATCTTACTGTTTCGACTTCTTAACTTGGATTGCTTCCTTTTCAAATGCAAGTGATTGTTTTAAAATTCTTATCTGTCAAGAAAAGGGTATTATTGTTGGGTAAAGACCAAGGAATGATGTTAATGACATTGATTGATTGATCCTGTCTTGTTGCATTGAGTTGGTTATTGTTATTTAGTTATTTACCTTTTGCTGTTTGTTTACGTTTCAATTAGTGCTCTTGCACTTTGTCTGATCAGATTTGGTTCTTTTTATTTCAATTATTTGCAGTCTTTGATATTGAACAAGTGCTTTTTAGTTATAGGCAGTCTTTGATATTTCAGAAGCTTATATGATACTACACTTGTATGTAATGATTCCTAGTCTGAGTTAAGGTTCTGTGAGGGAATTATCTTTTATTGAATACTAATTTTCTTCTAAATGGAAATGTGACATTCCAGGTGGAATAAGCTACATAGTCAAAATCCCTTTTCTCACTGTTTGTTGCTAACATCTCTTCTGTTCTCTAGGTGCAAGTTCCGTATCTGGATTTTTCGCAGCAGCTTGCAGTTTGCCATTTGACTATGTGAAGACCCAGATTCAGAAGATGCAACCTGATGCTGAAGGAAAATATCCATACACTGGCTCTCTTGACTGTGCTGCCAAAACCCTCAAAGCAGGAGGACCCTTCAAATTTTACACTGGATTCCCTGTTTATTGTGTCAGGATTGCTCCTCATGTCATGGTACAGTGATTCTTTTCCCTTTGTTTCTTTTTGTTTTTCTAATTATTATTATTATTTATTATTATTTTACATTTGAGGGTTTTCTCAAGTTTATATATTGCTTATGCCAGATGACGTGGATTTTCCTCAACCAGATTCAGAAATTGGAAAAGAAATATGGGTTGTAGTTTTCTGCGGTGACGGGCATTTTCTGTTGAATTCAAGCTTTGAGCATTGAATAATTTGTTGGCTGTGTTGTAGCCTTTTTTTTGCAATTATAAACACCAATGGAGCTGATCATTTTTTAAGATTTAATTAGTCATGCGACTGAAGCGGGAATTTAGCATACATTACATTGTATCGGTAATATATAGAATTGGATGCTACTGGACCATAGTAGTAGTAGTATAAATTCCATTTTTGAATGGAGAAATTTCTGGAGACTAGAATAAGTACTCTATCTCAGACACCTTTTCGACATCAGGTTTTGTAATTTTTTTTTCCCCCATATCTGGAAGTATTTCTTGCAGCTGAGGATTCAAGTTCATCTTACTTTTTAACGCTTTGTTGTTAATCTGTTTTGTTATTGTCCTGCTTTTTCACCTCAAGAGGTGCTTGGCATATATGACAATTAGGACAAGAAAAATGTCGTGAATTTGATTGATCTGTATGTCACGCTACCGATAAATGATATGCTGACCAAACTAAATAGATTGGTCAATTAATGACACATGAATAAATTATATGCTGACCAATCTAAATAAATTGGTCATGACATTGTTCAATTAATGACACATGCTATTTGTGGGGACTATAATGACCATTTAGTTGGTAATATCAGTTGTGCATTTACTAATTGTTCCATATAGAATGACAAACCTAATTAATATTTTACAATGTGAAGGATTAGGTTGATACGATTTTATAATTTCAGAGACTAAATTGAGTATATTTTTTGATAAAAAAGTCGATAGATATTGGAAGCAGCTTCCCACTAAATGATCTGAAGGTGGAATTAGATTATGAAGAAGAGATTGCATGATGAGAGTGCCGTGCATAATCCTTCAAGCTTGTTCATGAAGCAGCTTATAATAGTTGACACTTTAAATGCAGCTTATAATAGTTCTCCAAATCAAACGAAGATCACAACAGGTGACTATAGTCTACATTTCCCCTCTCTCAACAATATATTAGTGTTCACAGGTTTTATATCTTATTATGTTAGGGGTGGCAGATGCCACGGATGAGTTCTATCAAAATTCAGAAACTACGTATGTACCAAGAAAAAACAAATATTCAGAAACTACGTAACCAATGGGAGAGGCAAGATGAAGAGTACCGCCAGAGCATGAAAGCAGAGCATTTCCATATTACACATTATTTTTGAACCAGAAGTAATCGCTGCCAAAATTTATTAACGGATTTTCTAAACACAATAAACCAATCCAAATGTAGTAACAGGAGAAACGGAACCACATTCTAGACCAGTTAGCATGTTTACCAGTCGAAGAGAAACACTTACAAAAAATATTGCAACAATTATAAGTTTCTTATATAATAGTTCATCGTATATGTTTTTTTTTTTTTTTTACTCAAGTTTATCGTATATGTTGAAATTAGCTTCTACATCTCAATTTTTGCAGAAACATTCTCATTTTACTTCTCCACAAACATTTATAAACATTTTTGTACGTGAAGAATATAAACTCATTTTAATTGAGAAACTCCCATAAGTCAGAAGCTAATCCAAACTAGACCTTCTGGGTATCCGAAAACTTCAATAATACATTATGATATTCCATTCTTACTTACCTGTATGAATTTTGGTGGCAAAAAATAGAAACAACCGTATAAATTTCAAAATACAACTAATGAACTTTCCCCTACCATGCCAACATGGACTAAATTTTGGCGCTCTCTCTAAACTCCTCAGCAGTAGCAAACTCAAGTAGCTCTTCCATATATACCTAATGAACTACCTAACTGCCTGTTTCCGCTGGCACTTGCTGTTTACGTGACCTCTTCCTTTTCCTGCTTCTCTTCACTGTATTGTCGCCTTTAGTTTCCTACATAAGAAGGAATATCTAAGAGATTTGTAGAACGCAAAAAATAACTTCAGGCAGTAAAAACTCACTTAAAATATAATCACCATAGCTGAAGCATTCTAAACATACTGGACTAAGCAATTTGGAATTTGCTCAATGTCCATGCCAAAACAAAACCAGAACAGATAAATAAGAACTAGCGTTGATATCTAATATATTAAAAAAAAAAAAAACTAGCATTTCAGAATTAAGTTTTCTATATATAAAAACTAAAAAAGGCAACCTGGTGCTACAAAACTCCTGCCATGGCAGGATCTAGGGAAGGGTTGGAACCATTGTAGGCCTATTATTGTAGCCTGTAGGTAGTCTTACATTGCATTGCCAGAGAATGATTATACGACTTGAACCCATGACTTTCTAGTCACACAACATCAACTACAGTTGCACCAGGATTCCCATTCAGACAGTAGCAAAACTATCAGAGATACAAAAACAACCAAAAGTCTTCACCTTGCAACTTCAACTTTTAGGATTCAGTCCTTAATATGATATCAGAGAAACAAGGTAGAGTAGAACTCGTGTATTATCCACACTTTCTGTGACATTTTTTACACTATCATTTAATCATTTTTCAGCACATCATATAAAGAGTTGGACACTCTAGGTAGTTTTAAAAGTCAAAACCATTTAATAATTTGGCATATTGAAGGTTTACTCTGATGGTGAATCAAAATTATATCCAAAGTTAATAGAGTGTTTTCATGTTCGAATTGAAGAAACATTTTGATTTTGCCGCCACCCTACCTTCAAAGGATTATTTTGGTTTTCACGACTTTTCTTCTTCTTGCACGAAAGTGGGTTGGGACCCTGCAAAGTTTAAAGTAATATCATAAAAATGTGACACAATACCATAAACTGATATAAACAATAAATTAATGAAACCAACTTTCTATGCAAACTACATCAATTTGCAGGAGAGAGAAAGAAGGGGGGGGGGAGAGAATTTAATTAATGGCAAAAATATATAAAGTCCATATGAACAATTAACAGTCAATTGGTTGACAATATTCAAAGAGTGGTTAACCAGTTGAGTTGTTAATAATTCCTAAATTGAGTAATTTTACCCATAATTATCTTCTTTTCATTTCACCAAAAAAAGTAAGATAATATACAGAATTACAAGATGTCAACATTTGCTCATTTTATATGTACAACATTTCCTTGCAGTTTAAAATATGACCTGCCATTTTTTCCCCCCAATCAGTACCTTTACCTTCAAAGTTCCTATAAGGTATAAACAGTTTCAACACTTGGGGAAGGTATGTTTTCCATTGAACTATAAGGTATAAACAGTTTCAACACTTGGGGAAGGTATGTTTTCCATTGAACTATAAATTTGGCATGATAGATGACATGTCTGATATACATGACAAAGCCATATAATTGAACGCAATGGCTATAAGAAATGAAGTCATCATGACTATATGTTTCCTTAGGACTGTGGGACTAGGATTTTATTTTATTTGGAAAATACAAAAATGCAGATTGCCATCATGAACATGGATGAATCTAATTCGATGCTTCAAAACATGCATAATGTTTTAGAGCAATTTGATTTCCTACTACAATTATATAAGTTAGCCACCATTAGAGTATACTGTCTCAATCTGCATAATTCGCACAATCACTGCTATGTGGCAGTGCCAGCTGGAGTCTGTTAGCATTCTGTTAGTCCTTTATAGTTGTCAATAGCGGGAAATAGCAGCGCTACAGCAGCATAGCAGAGCGGAGCCGCTGGTTATCACTATTAGAAGTCTGTAGCGGAGCAGTTTGCTATAGCGGCCGCTACTATAGCGGCCAAAATCGCGGCGGATTGCGGCTGCTAAATACTTCAAGGGAAAAGAACCTTGTTTTATTAGCCTTTTTTAATTTGAAATTTATTGTTTAGTTACTTTAAGCCTCAGATGCATAAACTTATTTGTTTTCTTGATTTTCTTTGGTATTTACTTCCATGTTTTTTTTAAGACCTATGACTTTATATTGTTATTCGTGAATATTTCATGAATTTTGAGTAGTATTTTAATTTTTCAGCATTTTTATATATAGTATAGATTATTTAATATGTATTAAAAAATTCAGAACAGTGGTCATCCCGCTACACGCTATACCGCTATCCCAATTTTGGGGTCGGCCGCTCCGCGCCGCTCTCCGAGATTGACAACTATGCTTTTAATATTCAGCTAGATGTCTACTGTTATAATCAGCTATAAATATCTCAGAATAATAGAGCATCTCTCTCTCTCAGTTTATATCATTTCCTTCAGTTTCTGTCTGTTTCTCTTATTACCACTATCAGCCACGACTACAAAATAGTAAGCTATATTGCTATAAGCCTAGATATGATAATCGAAACTCAAACAAGCAAAATATATACAGCATAAGTATAAATTATAACCTTTGCTCTTTTTCTCTTGAACTGAGGTTTATCCTTGATGCCCATATGATTCCTCGAAGCAATACTTCTTTTTACTGCCAGCGCACTTGCGGTTTGATCTCCTGAATCCTTGTTTTCGATTATTTCAGTATTGGAATCATCAGCTCCCTCACCAGCCAATCTATTCATTGCCCTATCCCTAAATATCTGGTATTCTTTCTCGGTCATATGCAATCGTCCTTCTTCAGAAGTTTTGACATATTCCCGCTGGAATGGAGATGGAGATTCAAGGAAAAGAGCATTTCTGAGACCAAATATGAGAGGAACACCAGGTATCTACAACAAGCAGATAAAGAATAATAAACTCATGTAAAATGGTACAGTTCTACACATCTTCAACATATTTTAGACCTAAATAACCAGAAGTTCACTGGCACAGGCCAGGATAGGCTAGACCATTTATGCAAATAACAATTTATCATGTTTACAGTAAAAATATTAAAAATAAAACAATATATATAATTGTTGGAATTAACATTAAAAAAATATATCAACCTCTTGCAACTTCTTCCGCAGGTCAGAGTCCTGACTTGCGATAAAGAAGTGTTCGGAATTATTTTCTCCAACAACCTCCATGATACAGGCATCTGCCCTCACACATTTATCATGCTCACATCTGCAAATTGGATTTTAGATCAAAGTAAATCTCCACAGCAACACTTGTGCTCGAATAGTTCAAAACCCAAATAAATAAACAAACAACAATGACCATTTCCAGTCAAGTGCACTAACAGAGTATCAGATACTGATGATTAAGACTAAAAAATACTGTTTCAATTCATCAAATAGGGAGTCTTTTAATGTGACATTTCAGTCAGTCAATAAAGTTAGTCAACTTAAGGATCTCCAAGTCAGTCCTATATGTATTTGGGTCTATAAATATTAATTCTGTATGCAATTATAACAGAATTCATTTGTGTGAGGGTAATGACACTTCAATTTTATACTGCCAAGGGACAAGAATAGTCTTCTAAGAGGTCATTCTATTAATGTTGGTTCCGAAAGGAATCCTGCCTTGTCCAGTTTTCGAAAAGCCAAAACAATAGGCCAAAGTGAGAAGGCAATGGATGAGGAAGTTATTCTCTTTTGCCTTTTGGCAATGCAAGTGATTTGGGTGATCACAATAACTTCTTGACTGGTTGGAGAAGTTGATTAATCTACAGGGAGAGGAGCTAAAGGTGGCTTTCTTACCAAATAACTACAGTAAGGGGAGAAAAAAAGTAGAAAAGAGACTTCAAATATTAGAAACCAACAACAGTAAATGAAAAACCTAAAGGATTTAGACGGCTTAGTTAAATTCTTTTGAAGCTTCGAAGCTGTTTCTTTGTTGAGGTAAAATGAGGTGCTGCTTTGTGTTGTATAATATAAAAAATTCTTGGGCCAAATTAGTCAGGCCTATTTTCTTCAATTTAACTGTTCTATCGACCTGGCCTGGACTGACAAAACTACATGGCCCAAACAGGCTAGCCTAAATGTTCTGAGCCAACCCATTTGACAACTCTATTAATGACTCCTTAAAGAAAAATGGTATGAGTTCAAATTTAAAGGGTTTCTGGCTACCCAATATGGTATCTTGCGTTATGCACAGTATATTTTAATGAGACCAAAAAGGTTTAGAAAAGAATTTGTATGACAACATATAGCTGCAGCAGTGTGTATACCTTGCAATTATAAGTTTATGAGCTGCCTCAAGAGCTTCAGAATATGAGCCACCAAGTCGTTTCAACTCAGCCAGAACACATCTGCATCAGCTCCATCCAAAACCCAAATTAACAGAGAAAAATAAAGAAACTGAAAGCATAAGGATCCAAAATGAAACAAATTACGTTTTATACCAATGAGAATGAGCATAGAAAGAGATGTTACTAAGGAAATCTACTTTTTTTATTTAATTAAAAAAAAAAAAGACCTTGTTGTGTAGAGCTTCACAGTAGAACTGAGAATATTGCCAAGGGCCTTGTCAGCAGGGGTAACACGGTTCACAAGAAGGTGATGAACAAATGTCCCATCACAAAGAACTTTGAAAGGCTTCCGGAAACCAAAGCAAGCAGTGTAAAACGTCAAAATCTTCCTATGCCTCTTCTGTTTCTTAACCTTCATCTACAAAAACCAATAGAGGTATCACTTCATAGGAACCTAGGGAAGAAACACACCACCCAAACTAGTGTTTACAACATAGTTCCAGACTCACAAATTACAACATAGTTATGATGCATCTCCTAAACAAACAAATAAATCAATGCTGCAAATTTAATACCTCACTTGCAGGACAACAGCAGGAGTTCACCGACAGGAGTGGGGCGTGCGAGACAGCGAGAGGTGTGGTGTGGCTTGGCTCGAAGTCGAAATGGCAGGAGTTCAACGATCCGTGGCTGAGACAGCGTCACGAACGGCTGAAAGAGCGAGCGAGATGCGAACGGATGAAACGGCGTCTGCAAGCGAGATGCGAACGGAGGGGGAGACGACGTCGCGGCGAGATGCAAACGGAGACAGCGGCGGCGCAGTAAAGGCGGACGGTCAGAGCGAGACACGACGCGCGGACGCTAGGAACTCGGTATTCAGTAAAGTCTAACACTCCAGCGGGAGGAATGGGTAGACGTGAGAGAGAAAAACCCCAAGTAGTCTCGGTGTCTCGCACTGGGGTCGTGGGTTGGTTCGCCCCGCCCGAACCCTTCTCTTAATCGGGGCGGGCGGGCTAGGCGGGTTAATGGCTTTTTTTTTCACTATAATTTAATTTAATATAAATTTAAATAAGGGAAATACTGTTTATTAGGAATAAATAGATACGAAAGCGCACGAGCGTGTTTTGCTTTCATGTTTTGATAGCTTTGCTTGTAACTCTTGATCGTATGAATTCAGTTAAATGCCTATTTCTTGCTATTCGTTTCGTAACAAATAGCAAAGCTCTTTAAATAATTATCTAGAATGGAAAAGAAATTTAGTGTTATATATACACATGTTAAAACCTATTTTAGTAATTAGAGACTCGGAGAAATTTTGATCTAAACAACATGAATTGATAAAAAAATTATTTTTTTCATTAATGTAACTAAACATAAATTACTCTGCGTTAAACTCACTTTTAACTGAACACACACTAATTTTATAACCAAACACACAATGGTCCGGTGGTTCTCCCTCCCCAAAGCTTATCACTCCTATCAAGATTAATTTGAAGCAGCTTTCGCGATCGTAAGTGTTTGGGTTTCAAACGAAACACGAAGAGACACAGACAATAATATAATAAAGATGACAAAACACACGAAACTAATAGGCATAATCAAAGACAAATCTGAGAAAGACCCCAAGCAAAGGCTTTACTTGCTTGGCCCTAGGGCCTCCCTGTCTTGGTACGAGTTTTGCTAACATGCACACTACAATGACAACATCGTCAACTTTCTTCAATACTTTTCTCTTTACTTTCTCTTCCCTCTTGTTCTTTTCTCTACTTTTCAGCAACTAACGAATAGGACGGAGACTAGCATGCACCTGAAAAATTTGTGGCACCAATACCACATTCAACTTTTAAATGTTGGAGGTCAAGATTTAGCCAAGTCAATAAAGGATAATATGGGTAAGTGATTTTATTCTCTCTCTTTCTTTCTCCGTCTTCTTCGTCCTCTCTTTTCTAATATCTTCTCTACCTCTGATCGGTTCATTCTGGCGGCGTTGGGAATACTCCCTGCAAAAGCTTGTCGTGGAAGGAATTTTTTGTACAATAAGGCTTGGATGTCCAAGTAGTGGAAGGACCCTTTCACTGAATAACAATTTGATAGCACCACACTACCCAACCAAACAGAACCGGAACAAATGCGTTGGGGGCCATGCAGTATGCGGAGTTCAACACCCATTTCTTCTTCGCTATCTTGCCATAGAGGATGCAAGACCCGAAACAACTTGCAGATCCCTCACATAAAGAACACATAGATTTCTAGATCTTGAGCTATAGTATAGTGTCAGTGGCTGAGGCGATTGTTGGTGTGGTGGATGACAGTGCTTGGTAATATCTCTCCGAGAGATATTACGTGGGAGAGAAATTCCTCTTCCTTTTTTTTTTTTTTAAATTTTCGGTTTCTTATTCTTTATTATCATTCTCATTTTTGTCGCTAGTGGTACCAGTGCCACAATTTTGTTTTGTGCACGGTAGACTCCATCAACTATGTTTTTTATTTATTTTTAACAGAAACCAACAAACAATGTTAATTCCCAATGAGTTGGCTCAAGGAAAGTTGACTTAAGGCGGAGTTACAAACTTACAATGATCTTTATATTTAATAATCTGCAATTTGTTATGCCTGAATTACGGAGAAACCTATCCACTAGTATATTTTAATCAACTTTTCTAACATCTTAAACTTTGCAATTGTATTTAATAAGATGAACGAGTAATTAATAAGAAAAAAAATTATATTTTTTTTAAATCAAAAAGTATGAAAAAGCATCACTGTATTGATTACGATTCCAACTAAGTTATCACCTTAACCAACACCAATCATTTGCAGCACACCTAATTATATTAAAAATAAATAAAAAATACAAAAACCATGGGGGACATCAACCAAAACCTATGGAAAAATTATTTCAATCTATAACTTGGAAGGTCATACTTATTTCGGAAAAAATCTTTTCTAATAAAACTAGGAAATAAATCCTGCCAATGAAAACCAAAATTGCTAGCACCGTGAGAGACAAGTTTATCTGCACAATTGTTCCCCTCATGGTAAATATGAGAGAATCTAAAATTTATTTTTTTAACAATATTTAAATAATTATTCCGTCTATTTCTAAGCTTCTAAGGGACCACCATGGGAGAAGAAAAAGCGTGAATAACAAGTGGTGAATCACACTCAAGCCACCGATTATTCCAGCTTTTTTCAATGGCTAATTCAATAGCAATCATAGCCCCAAATAACTCAGCCTGAAGCACAAAGAATACCAATGTGGAAAAAAAAAACAACCAAGAGTGGCTGCTCGATAATTTCTAAAAATGCCTTCACAACTTACCAGGCCTGGAGTACCCTTTGCTGCCCCGTCAGTGTTGCATTTGATCCGGTAGCATTTAGGAGGAACCAGTTGACTTGTTTAATATTAGGAGCCTTAATAGGGCGCCCCTCCCCAGCAAAGGTTCTCAGAATTCGGAGTTTAATGATGTCAGAAACAGTATGACCCACACTCAATCTCCCAGAGAGAGATACGTTGGCGATGATCATATTTTTGGCAGCTGAAAAAGGAACGGACTTATTTTCAAATCTTGCTTTGGTTGCGACAAAACCAAATGATAGAAATGATATTAATAACACCTGCAAGAACAATGTCTCTAAGCTGGGGACTCCATCTCTGAGAACAAAAGTTAATAGCTTCTAGCATGTTGGCCGGCTTCATGGGGTGCTGCAGAATGGAACTAAACCAACCCCAGAGATTAGAGGCGAATTTACAGGAAAAAAATTGTATTTAACAAGGTTAACATATACAAGATTACATGTTATAAAAACTGTATTTAATATACCAAGGAGAAAATGATCCTACGCTCAGCGCTCCTAGAAGATGTTGGGAAAAGACGAATACTTTGATATTAAATTTTCTTAATCTCCAAACTAATTAGTACGTACTTACTCTAATTAATCAGAAGTTTTTAACGTATGATAATTTTTTTTTTGAGTATTTAACATATGATAAATTAAAATATAAATATCAAGGTTTTAAATTGCGGTCCACAACCGCAATTGTATCCGCAACATAACTGTTTTTTGGGTCTCCGCAACTGCATCGCATCCGCAATTGCGGCCGCATCGGCTGCATTTGACCGTAATTTTCCGCAACGTAACGGTTTTTGAGGTATCCGCAACCGTGACCGCAACCGCAATTTAAAACCTTGATAAATATGCTTTAACTTTAAATCAATACAAAGGGTATATATATATTTGCAAGAATCATGTCTGACTTATATCCTTTTTTTTTTTTGTATGAATACCACCAAGTATATACTTGCATTGAACTTGCCTTTATTAGGAAAATAAACCATATACACATATATAATTATTATTTCTAACAGAGAGACTTTGTCAACTATATACCAACTAGTGATTTCACACAAATACTTTCAATCCATTATATTGTCAGCAGATTTCTTTTCATAATATATTAATATATCAATGCAAGGAAGTTCCCAACACATATTTTCAATCCATTTATTTATTAATAGTTACCTTCTAAACTTCAATTTTGGAGCTTATCCCTTGAGAATATTTCATGCCAACAGCTTCGTATGCAGCTTCTGCAATAACACCTGTGACTCATAGTATAAAAAACCACACGCCGTGCAGGTTCGTCAAATATGTCTATTTAACAAGATATCCTAATATAAGGCGCATTAACCTGTTAAATTGCTTCCGCGTCGTAATCATTCTATCGTAATAATTATTAAGTGATGGATGAGGATGACATAATGTTTTAATCTATATATAGCTGTCCTCGTCTACGGTACATAAACTATGTAAAGCGTCCATCGTTCACCCAAAAAATGTAAAGGGTTCATTTCTTTCAAATGCTCCTCCCAATTTCTAAGCACGTACCATGCAATTTCCAGTTAGTCTACCCTTGCAAGTTAATTTTTTTTTTATTTTTTTTTTCACGAGGAAGCAAGTTAAGAAAATAGAAAGAAATTTCGTGGGGACTACGCGTTAAATAAATATTCTTTCTTAATTATGCCACATTTCTTAATGCTAGCTATTGCTGGTTCTCATTGGCACAATATAAAAGGTACATCGATCTCTAGTCTTACCCCCTACAAGCAGGACATAATCTTGTTGTCTTTCATCCTTACAGAATTAAAAGCTCATCATTGCATTTCGGAAAGAACACTAGAGGTTTCTCTTAACTTCTAAAAATGACGGTTAGAAGCACTTAATTTCTCTTAATCTCTAATTTGAAGTTCCTAGCTATTTTTTATGACAAGAAGTTCCTAGCTATATTATACTCACTCTGATCCTTTTTATAAGGAACAAAATAATCCATTTTTTTGTTCTTAATTATAAGAAACAACAATTTTTAAAGCATTAAATGTCTAATTTCTATTTATGTTCTTTTATTTATAGTGAGACTTATATTAATGAAATACAATTGTTTTCTATGCAAGTGAATTGGTTTATAAAAGGGGTATTTTTGGAGAAAAAATTAAACCTTTAGAAGTATTAATTAAAAAAACCATTTTTAATATTTTTTTTATCCATGTAAAATAGGGTTTTATTCGTTATAATAAAGATTTGAGGAAGTAGTTTCTTTTATCATCTTGCACATTTTCATACATAAAAGTTCAATAACCATAAATTTCTTCTTTTGTATGTAAATTGATTATATAAATTTAACTTGAAAATAATAAAAGTAATTTTAAAGGCCCGATGCTTTTGCATGTAAAATTATTTTAATATTGGATGTGTGAGACTCCTAAATAGTAGATCTTGATAATATCAATAGTAGTGATGGCAAATTAAGTTCAAAAAAGATCTGCATTACTATATAGCATATATTCAGTTGCGGTGTTCTCATCTTGGTTATAATGTTTTTTATTTATTTATTTATTTAAGAGTACTTTTCTTTCTTTTGATAATTATTTCTTGTGTTTTCCAGATAGTAGAAATGTGTGTGCACATGGACTGTGAAGGTTGCGAGACCAAGATAAGGAAAGCTCTTAAAAAATTACGTGGTACATAAAACCTCAACTTTGTGTTGTGTATATATACGTGTTTTGTTATATATAGTTGGTATAGTTCAACATTATTTGTGTGAAGTTCGAATATTGTACATTATGTTGATCCTAATTAATTACCTATTGATTAAACGAATTGTATCAGGAGTTGATAATGTTGACATAAACATGGCGATGCAAAAAGTGACTGTGATGGGTTGGGCAGACCAAAAGAAGGTATTGAAAAGAGTAAGGAAGACAGGAAGAAGGGCAGAGTTATGGCCATATCCGTACAACCCAGAATACCATGACTTCACACGCCATTACGGCAATAATTATGACAACAACAATTCCTACTTTGCGGCTCCTAAGCCTTCTTCTTCTTACAATTACTACAAGCATGGATATAGTAATGGTGAAGACTTTGGCTATGACCGGAAGCCAATTGGTGCAACAATGATTAATGAGAAGACCATGTCTATGTTCAGTGATGACAACCCTCATGCTTGTTCTATAATGTGAAGCATGCATATTGCTTTAATTTAAGACATGAAAATCTGGTTACCAGATGGTATCATTAGGAGCTAGTTGCATTTGGTTTTGCAGCCTTTAATAATGGACACTGCTTGTTCTTGCTGATTTTCAATCTGTTATATGGCTTCTGGCGCAGCTTGGGCTTTGCTATCTATGGTATATATATGAACGCATGATATATTGCTTATGCTAATGCAGTTTCGGAGTCCTTTTATTGGGTTTTGTTGGGGTCCATTATATACGTTTTGTTTGGTGCGCTAGCGATAGGTAGGATAGGTGTTGCGAGGGGCGGAGCCAGGATTGGAAAGCTGTAGGGGTGAACTATAAAACATGAAATTCATCCGACAAATATATATGTATATACATATCAAATTTTATAGATAATATTTATACTTAGGTGTTCCAAAATATTAATGTACAGCTATGATATTGCCATTCTTTCTCCACCGATGAACCTGGAAAAAATAAATAACAAATTCACCAATAAAACTTACTTTTTAATGTGGGATGACCACCGATTGAGAAAAGGAATGGTCACGAGCCACCGATTGAGAAAATAACTTGTACTTTCTTTCTCCACCAACACGCAGATAACGCAAATAGAGCACAGAGAGGGTTTTTCCTTTTTGTTTTTTATGGTTTTCTTCACTTTTGAAGAAGTTTTAGTTTATTTTAATAATAGATAAAGGTAAATGGGCTAGCAAAAGTAACATGATGCACGTTTGTGGTAGTATAAATAAAACTCTTGAAATTTTCGTAAGGACTCACAAAAGTCTAATCAAATATCAAAAATAATTTTTACAGAGTATAAACAAAAAATTCAAAAATTTCGTAGGGGCTTGAGCCCTTGGAGGCAATAACGTGCCTCCGCCCCTGGGTGTTGCTCAATGTTTGGATTTATTGTGCTGATTTTTGGTGGAGAGGGCCTTGTACACATGAGAATACAGGTCCTCTATCTTGTAATTAACTACACTTTTTTCGGTGATATAATTGACTTGAGTTGAGTTTTTAATAAAATATTTTTGATTTTCGTACACCCTATAATTTCCAACACTCTCTTTCTATGTATCTTTTTCTTTCTATCACATCACTCTCACTTATCACATCTATCACTTCTCTCTCTATTTCTTTCTCTTTGGGTGTTGGAGGGGTGGATGGGTGTCCACCCATCATTTTTCTTAATAAAAATTTATTCGGCTTAATAGAAAATAAACAAGACCATTTTGGCTTCTGTCTACGTACCCATATCTTGTAATTAACTATACTTTTTCTGGTGATATTGACTTGAGTTGAGTTTTTGATAAAAGATTTTTTATTTTCGTACACCCTATAATTTTCAACACTCTCTTTCTCTCTATCTCTCTCTTTCTATTACATTACTCACCTATCGCATCTATCACTTCTCTCTCTGTTTCTTTCTCTCTAGGTGTTGGAGAGGTGGATGGGTGTCCACCCATCATTTTTCTTAATAAAAATTTATTCGGCTTAATAAAAAATAAACAAGACCATTTTGGCTTCTGTCTACGTACCCATAGTTAGAGTTATTCTGCTTAAAAACTCTTAGCAGACATTAAATTTTATCAATCAAACTGTTGAATATTGTCATATTATTTTAACAATCATGCACACCAAATTTTAGATAAATCAGACGTTCATTACTGCACAATCTTATAGTCGATATTGTGCATAAGGGATTTTGCTCTAACCATGCGCTTCGGCCTCTTTTTATGGAGGTTATTCATCTCCTTCGTGCATTCGATTGGAGGGTCTTTGTCTCACACATCTACAGGAAAACAAATTGTTGCATAGATATGCTTGCTAACTTAAATCGCCAAAGAGGTTTTTCTTGGACTATCTTAGATATTTCCCCTCCTCGGCTTAGCCTTAGGCTTCGCTTTGATGTAATGGGGAGTAGCACCCCTGTTTGGTTTATTAGCCTTGTGTGCTACCAACGTTGATTATAAAATAAAAAGTATAACATACGTTAAATTGAAGTTACTTGATTAATTAAATATCAATCATTTTTTAGATTTTATAAAATTTGCATACTTGATCTACTCAATAAGAACTTGTAATTTAACGGCTGAATTGATGAAATTAAATATTTGTAAATAGTTATTAAGTTGATAAACTCTTACAATAGTTGCTTATGGAGTAAAGTTGATCCCCATTCATAATACTCCCTCTGTCCCATTATAAGTGTCACATTTGTAAAAATAAATAGTCTCAAAATAAGTGTCATGTTAGGTTTTCAATGTAATATTAATTACTTTTTTCAATTTTACCCTCAAATTAATAAAGAGTACATTCAGGGACGGATCCAGAAAATTCGATAAGTAGGGGCAAAATCAGATATTATAAATATTTATATAAAAAATACATCAATGCATAAGTGCTAAAATAATATCATTATCATTGAACAAAAAATTAGAGATTATAAAAACTATAGCATTATATACCCAAAAAGTTGAAGACACGTTAGTATCTACGAATTATAATTGCTTTTTACGTGTCTTTATTTTTTGAAATTGTTGTATGATTTTTTCGTTTTCAACACTATCAAAAATATATTTTTCTATGTATGTGACCAAACAATTATTCAACATTTCATCTCCCATAAGGTTGCACATTTGATTCTTCACAAAATTCATTGCAGAGAAATTTCTTTCAACTATTGCGGTTGCCATAGGCAAAATCAAGGCTAACTTCAGCGAGTAACCCTCTGTTAACCCACTTAAGCAAATGACCAAACACATGGTGCACATAGATGAAACATGGTGCAAAAGAAACATACTCAAGCAACGAATGAGTTGTAAATAGAACAAAAAAAAACAAAAGATTAAAAATGAAATGAAGAACATATGAAAGGAAAGGTACCGCTAACAAAATATGAAGTTGAGTATAGAGAGAGAATGTTGAATAAGGAGAGAGAAGACACAAATCGAGAGACAATGAGAGAAGGGAGTAAAAGGGTTGAGTTAGAGCTCTTGCAAAGTATTTGAGTTGATGGATTTTGAGAATGAAACAAAGTAGAAACCAAAGAATATTTTGAGAAGCAGAAATAGAGAGACAAAGATAAAAGGGAGTAAAAAAGATTTATACTTTCTCTTAAAAAGAGAGTAGACGTGGGACAATACTTAAAAAAGAGTAGCTCAATTTTTATTTTTTTGCTCTTTAGTGGGGTCAACACTTAATTTTTAGTGGGGTCAAAAATAAAATTATTCAATAATTAGTAACAAAATAAATAAGTTAGTGGGGTCGGGTCAAATGCCCCCAATTTGCTTCACTTGAATCCGTCCCTGAGTACATTACTCCCAAGTCATTATACTCTACTATACATTTATGACAATTGTTAATACTCAATGGTTAATAAAGATAATTTTGTAAAATTGTTACACTATTTCATTCATTTATAGTTTTTCCTTAATATGTGTGAAACTTCTTAATGTGACACTTATAATGGGACGAAGAGAGTACTATAAAGAAAAGGCAGGCACTAACCACACCCCCTTTATCCTATTAACACACCCTAACACACTTAAATTTTTTAAAATACCCAAAATACCGTTAACTTAAATTTAAACTTATTTCTCACAACCACCACACCAACCCAACTCGTGACTGCAGGTCAACAGTGGTGCCAATTCAGACCTGAACACTCTCTCTCTGACCTCGTCATGTCGAATGACGAGGTCATTCACCTTCTTGCTGTGGCTGAAAAGCCTCAACTCCCCACGATCCTGCATAAATAAATGTAGCAGAAAAGACTTAGATACATTACCACTCCAGTCCACAATCTAGTGGCCACGTGGTCCCCATAAATCCACAGGACAGAGGTGTCAGCAGGATCACCAGGGAATCCCTCCGTCACTGCATCATCGGCAGTTGCGATATCCTGCTCTAAAGGATGCGGTTGCGGCTCCTGCTGGGGCAGCTCATCCTCCGGCTGGAGCACATGCTCCTCCTCCTGCTAGGCCTCCGATTCACCAAGTAGTCTACTATATCTGACCGCTCGGTTGGAAGCTGTCAGTTGAACACGACGATCGTCTTGATCAGTGAACATAGTTTTGGCCATGGCTGCACACAATTCAACAATTAATGACATTGCTGAAGCACAAAAAAAAGTCATTTCATCATACGTGATTTCAAATCACGTAACGTACACATGCGTGAACTTAAATCACGTGTGTTTACGTGATCTCAATTCACGTATGCATGCATGATTTCAGATCACGTAAGCGTACGTGATTTCAAATCACGTATGATGAAATGAATTCTAGGTGATGTACGTGAACCTAATTCAAGTACGAATATGTTATCTCAGTTCACGTAGCACAGAAATTTGTGCTTTTATCATACGTGAATTACGTGAATTGAATTCACGTAAACATACGTGAATTAAGTTCGCGTACATCACCTTCACGCAGAAAAAAATATGAAACACAAGAGGCAAAAAATGAGACAATCTCACTCAAATATAACCGAAAGCATTCAAGGGGACTAAACCTAAAACCAAATTACCCTAAAACGAAATCACACAAACCTAAAAACAAAATAATTCAAAACCTAAAATTGAAACAACAATCAACATAAAAACCGAGAGGGAATGAAGAAGAAATGAGGAAAGATTAACATACCTCAACGATTTGGTGGTGAAAACTGAGAGGGAATGGAAGAGAAACACGATTTTTTGGTCCTGGAGAAGTCACAGTTGAGGGGGGGTGCAGGAGCTGGAGCGTGAGTGAAGAATAAGGGTTGGGTGGGTTTTGAAAATTTAAAATGGGGCCAGGGGTAATTTGGTCAATGTGTTTGTTTTAATTCTGACAAAGGTGTGAACAGCAAAATGGGGGGTGTGGTTAGGGAGAGCCTACAGAAAACTATTTAAGGTTATTAGAAACAAATCTGGATCTGAAAAAAAAAATCTAAATCTAGACAAAGTAAGTTAACGCTATCATTGTTTTGAGTGAGAATCGCGAGAGAGAGATTGTCGAGGGAGAGAATGAGTGGAGAATGACATTTTAGCTTGATTGGCATGACGAGAAAAAGGCGAGAAAGAAAAAAAAAAAAAGGTGGGTCCCACGCCAAAAAAATTTCTTCTCATAACTGGTGAGAAAACGGAACGGCTCACTCTTTTTCTTTCTTTTTCCAACTTCTACCCCTATTCTTTCCTTATACCTCAAATTATTTAAATTTTTAGTCAATGACATTAATGTCTTTTAAAAAATAATCAACACTTATCTATTCTATTTTTCTCTTCTCTTTCACTTATTCCAATCAATACCCAAAATCTACCAAATTTCTCACTTTTTCTCTCTTTTCATACCCTTTCTTCACAATTTCTCTCTTCACATTTTCTCTCGTGAACCAATCACACTCTAACGGTGTGATTGGCAGAGGTGAGAACGCAGCAAAAGAAAATGTTGAGGCAAGAGAATTTAGAGAAAATACTGTTCAAGCGTGATTGGAAGCTGTGAAAATGATAAGAAAGAAAAAAAAGAGGTGGGTCCCATATCCTTCAATTTCTTCGCAGGAGGGGCGTGAAAATGGGGAGAAAATGGCACAACCGCGTTTTCTTTTTTACTTTTTCCAAATTCTACCCTTATTCTCTCCTTATAACTCTAATTATTTAAGTTTTTAGTCAATGATGTTGATGTCTTTTAAAAAATAATCAACACTTCTCTCTTCTCTTTCTCTTATTTCAATCAATACCCAAAATCTACCTAATTTTTCATATTTTTCTCTCTTTTCATACTCTCTCTTCACATTTTCTCTCTTTACAATTTCTCTCGTGAACCAATCACACTCGGGTGATAAGAAACCAATTGAACGTTGATGGAACCAGTAAGTAAGAGCATCTTTAGTGCAAAGCAACTAAATGAGTTGCTTAAATTGCTTTTTGTGGGCCCATGTTGCCACATAAGATTTAAGTAATCCATAAGCAACCCAACCACAATTTGCTCCAATGGTGGTTTCTTGGAAACAACTCATCTTGACCCCACATATTTATATTATTTTATTTACACTTAATTTTTTATCCAAATTTAAATATTAATTCAATTATTCTAATTAATACATACAAAAATATTAAATATTAAAAAAATAGAAATTTCAGTTTAATTAATTTTTAGCATAATAAATTTAAAACAATAAGAAATACATAATATTAAATAATTAAAAACGATAGATAAGGATACAATGACTAGTTTTACAACGGCTATTTTTTGGATAAATAAGGATATATTTTCATGTAGGCCATATATTGAAGATGATTGGGAGCTATTTGATAAAAAATAAACAAAATTGAGACTTGATAACAAAAGAAGTGGAATTAAAAGATGAGAAGTTATGTGCAAAATAACGAGAATTGAGCTATTATTTATAGATTGATCAAATTTGTATCTGTTGGAATGACAATGGTAATAATTTTGTGTCAAACGGATATATTTTTTTTTTGAAAAAATGTGTCAAACACTTATTTTTTTTTAATCACACTGGGTTTCTAGATTTTTCCACCCCATCCCCTTTTGATATTTTTTTCCCCTTCACGTTTCCAGATGCTTCATTTGCATCATATCTCCTCACCTCCCTGCGTCTGCTTCCGTTGCTCATATCTTCATCTCCTTCACGCCTCCGTTTCTGCTTCATCTCCCTCTCATCTCCAGATCTTCCATTTCTGCTTCATCTCCCTCTCCGCTCGCTCTTCAGCTTCCTCCTTCGCTTCCTCTTCACTCCCTAGCCGTCACTCCCTCGCTCTTCACTCCCTCGCTTCAGCTTCCTCTTCTCCGCTCGCCTTCCCTCGCGTCCTCTTCTCTGCTCAGCCTCCCTTCTTCTTCCCTCTCGGCCTCGCGTCCTCTTCTCTGCTCAGCCTCCCCTCTCGGCATCGCTTCAGCTTCCTCTTCTCTGCTCGCTCTCCCTCTCTGCTCAGCCTCGCTTCAGCTGTTCTGTAATTTTTTTTCTTCGTTTTGTAATTTTTTTTGTTTCACATATGTAATTTTTTCTTTTGATTTGTATGTTTGTTTTGTAATTTTTAATTTCAGATCTGTAATTTTTTCTGTTTCTGGTTTCATCTTGAGAATCTGTTGGTTCTGTTTGTAATTTGCAATTTTGTAGTTTGAGATTTGTAATTTTTTGCTTCTGATTTTGCTGTGTTTTGTTTTGCATCTGGTGCTTCTGTTCGTCCTTTTCCCTTCTTCATAAATTCTGTTTTGTTTCCCTCTTATTTTAACAACAATTTGGGTGAGATTGAGAGAGAAACAATACTTATTTTAAGCAAAATCACAGTGCACTGCAGAGTTGCCGTCAACAAAATTTTTGATTCCCTTCCATCCACGTCAGCTTGCTGCAACGCTGATTTCTTATACTTGACTGAAACAAAAACAAGACACGGCTTTAACTTACTGCGTTGAAGTTGCTCTAAGGATTGTTGCGCACAAAAAAAAAAAAAAAAAGTAAGGATTAGCTGCCAAACCAATTTTTTGTCGATTTGCCTTGTGTCTACGTCATGTCACACTGCGTGTCGTCTATCGCCAACTCGTTTATATCATAGTAGTATAGTAGCAATCAATAACAATTGCTTTCTTCCGAGAAACGGGAAATACAAATCGCTTTGTTTTTTATCTTCGGGACTTCTGAAACTGTGCAGTGCAGAGTTGGACGGGTGAGAAAGTATGGTATGGGCAGTGTTGTGATTTGGTAAAGAAGATAACAACGGTTGTGGCGTGTTGTTGTGTCACCTTACCTTGCAAGGCGAGAAATAAGGATTTGCCGCTATCTATTTCCATCTATAACAATAACATTACATGGCAACGGCTCCGTTCCTTCACGCGCGCTGTTATGCTTGTTCGCCCCGAATTAACAAGAGTGGCTCTCAACAAAGCCCTGTACCCTCCTCTTCTTCGCCCTCTTGTTCTTCTTCGTCCTCCGCCTCCAACTCCGGTTTCAATTTCCCTTCTGGTAACTTTTTCCTTTCTCTTAATTTTTCAAACCCTTTACTTCTTAATTTCCCTACCTTGAAGGTTTTTTGTTTGTTTGTTTGTTGTGATCACGAATTTGATTGCGGTCTTGCAAGTGATTGAACATTAGTTTCTGATAATTAAGAGCGTTTTGTGTTATAGGCCAATTAAAATTCGAATACTGATCATTTTTTCTTCTTTACCATCTTATTATCTGCCTTTTGTAATGTTATTGTCCGTACATGAAGAGTGGGGGGAGGGGGGTTGGTCTTGTGACGGTTTGATCATGTCGAGAGCCATGGGGTCCACCTGTTTGTTTGGATATGTGAGATCACTCCCAATCTCAGGTTAGTTAGTTAGTTACTAAGGGTCTGTTTGGTTCAAACGAGGGGAGGGGAGGGGAGGGATTTTAATGAAGGGGATGGGAGGGAAGGGGAAGGGAGGGGAGAGATTTAATTTGATTTTGTGTTTGGTTGAGAGGAGGGGAGGGGAGGGATTTTAATGAAGGGAATGGATTAATTTACTAGTATATCCTTATAGTCTTTTATATTATATTATATATAAGGATATTTAAGTAATTTTATTTTACTTGAATTAAAACTAGAAAGCCTTTTGTTGCATTTTTGTGTTTGGCAAGTGAATGGATCAGAAATTATTGATGTACTTTGTTCTCTTTAGTTCCAACCTCCTAGTAGAACCAAAATGATGAAAATATACTAGTGCTTTTTTAATCTTATGTCAGGTTTTGTTTAATTTTTAAAATGCACTAAATGCAAAATATAAATAGAATACATATGGTATGTTTTGCTCTGTTTTAACTTGTCTACTCAAAACTATCTTAAGGTCATATAAGGGTGAAGATCCCAAGCAACTAAGATTGTGTGTCATGTTCATACCAATGAGTTTGGTTGTAGTAGCATCCTCAGTCGTTTCAAAGCTTAGATTATAAGGTGGAATAGGGGATGAGAGACTTGATCATGGGCTTGGTTGCATTAACTTGTCTACTAAACACTACTATCGCTGGGTTGGCATTTTGCAAATTCTAATATTCTATGAACCCAAAGGGCTCAGTATTTTGTGCTGCTTTTAGGCCAGTGATTAGTGGCAAATGTGGAACTAGAAAAGTGAATTCAAGACCAATGGATTTTCACTTTTGTGTTTTGGTACTCGGTAGCTCATAAGTAGTTTTGCTGCAAATAACTGCTTCTTTGGAAGGTTTCATTTCTTCTAGAAATTTAATTTATGCTATAAATAGGACTCTCGTTGATTGAAAGAAGTAAACACATGAAAGGATACACACACCAATACGAAATTTTAGAAATTTTGACCAAAACTAAAAAAAATTAAGTATATGAAGATCTTAGCAAAATACAATTTTGACTAAAACTATAAAGAAGTAAGTATATGGCGATCTTAGCAAAATACCTCTTAAGACTAAGCTTATCGTCAAACTTATCTAAATGTTAACCCTACTATAAGAAAGCTCAGCAATTAACCTATCAGACCTTTAAACCCCACTGGAATGGAGCTTACTACTTATTAGCAATAAAAACTATCAAACAGTCTTGGCCTTTTGTTGGGTCTAGATGTCTCATTTTTAACATGCAATTGGCAATTACATCTCTAATGCATTGCCTTGTATTTAGACAAATTGAATTTTGGTGGTTTAACATTAGTCGGTGTGAAATCATTAATGTTCCCATGGGAGTTATTGTAAAGTTAAGCACCATCTATAGCGGGCAATCTGGTGTTATAGAGAACATGCTATAGCATGGTTTAGGGAAGGGTCAGACCCATTACAGATATATTGTAGGCAGTCTTACCTTGCATTTGCAAGAGGCTAAATCCACGACTCTAACTCAAGACCTCGGGTCACATGGCAGTAACTCTAACTGTTGTGCCAAGAGAAAGTTATGCACCATGTAAGATGAGACATTAATTTATATGTCACTTGATCGCGTGTATACATTTATAATGCATTAAAAAAATGAAGATGATCATATACATGCTTATGCCTTTCACCAAAAAATGAAGATGGAAAAAGTTTCTATCTATTTGGATATGCCTTGATGGTAATCCTTGGCGCAACAGTAGGATTGTTAGTCATGATGGGTTCTAGTCATGGAAATAGCCTATCCGATCAATAGCGTAGGATTTCGTACATATAGTGCTCCATCCCTACAGTGGTGGGAACCTTATGCATTGGACAACACTTTTTACAGTTATGTGCCCCTTGGCTTGCTATCGCCACCCTGTCTCTTTTTGTGCTAGCACTAGCCCAAGTCTAGTTACAATTAGTGCAATAACCCAAGTATTCTAACAATCGTATTTCAGTGCAAGTGTGAATAACTCATGACTTTCATTAAGGCTGGTAGATGAAATTTTTGCAGGTACAAACAGTGGACAAAGACACCAGGGCCTTAGAGCTCAAGCTATGAGTACTATTACTAATGGAAAGTCTATTGCTAGCATGGGAAATTCAAAGAACGACCCTGATCATCTTCTTGTTCTTGTTCATGGTATCTTGGCTAGGTATATTTATATTGAGAGAATAAGAAGTTGCTTAAATTATTTTGTGTTAAAATTTGAGTGAGGCTTATTATGGGTTGTGGGTGAAAACTGAAAGTTTAGATCAATGTGCATAATGTTTTTACATATTTAGGTACTTTATTGAAGTTTAACTGAAAAGAATTTTGGTTTTCATCCTGTTTATGAATTGTTGGTTGGTACACTTTCTTGTCAATCATAAATCTGATCCATTTTACAAAATAATTTATAATCTCAAAATATAGTAAGTGAATGCAAGAAAAATAAACAATGTAGTAAATGAATGCGAGGAAAAAAAAAATGCCTTTCAGTCATATGCATTTTTATCAGCTGTTTCCACTGCAAAATTTGGAGCAGTGGATGTGTATCATATATCCACTTATTTCTGCTGGTCATTTGGTGGTTGTTCTGTAGTTTAGTCTTGTACAAAGCTGTACTGATGCTTTTACTGATACAGCACAGGGGACTGGACTTATGCAGAAGCAGAGTTGAAAAGACGCCTAGGAAAGAACTTTCTAATTTATGGTTAGTACATATTTTTTACTTGTGGTTCTATAGTTATGTTCGATAAGGCTCCTCTAAAGTGAGATTTTCTGTAAAGTGCATATATCAGGGTGTATAGCCCTTGATTTAATTTAAATTCATCACGACCTTAACCCACTACAGTTCAAGGGTGGATGCACCCTTACTTGTACACCTTATAGGCCTATGTTTGAACTTTGAAGTAGATTAAGGTGAGAAAATGAAAGAAAATCAGGAAAGTGTGAGAAATTAGTAGAGAGAATTTTAGAGAAACGAACTGAAATTTTTGTATTGTGATTTTCGTTATGTCAGTAATAGTACAGAGAGTATATTTATACTGTGAGATGCACAATTGCTAGAATTCAGTTACAACTTACAGCTCAGAAAACTAACTAAACTCACACACCCTTGGAGATAGTACAAACTGCACAAAAACTAAACTAAATACACTAAACACAATAAGCAAAACTATTCTAACATTCCCCATCAAACTTGGTAGATGACTAAGAGTGAATTTTCGAACACCCTGAGTTTGTCTGTGAGGGTAGTAAAGTGCAAGGGAAAGGGAGCCTTGGTGAGAGTATCAGCATATCAATCAGTTATAGGGATGTGATTGACAATAAGATTCTTTTTAAGAACCTTCTCTCGAACAAAAAGGATGTCAAGTTCGATGTGTTTAATTTTGGCATGAAGCACTGAATTATGAGATAGCATTACTGTGCTTAAGTTGTTTCTCACACGCAAAATCTGAGAATGCGAGCAAGGATTGTTTCCAGAGGAGTTCAGCAGCAGTATTAGCTAGGCTTCTACATTCTGCCTCTGTGATGAATCGAGCCATAGAGTTTGCTTTTTGGACCACCAAGAGAAAAGATTTGGTCCAAAATACATGCAAGATCTTGAGGTAGATTTGCAGTCATCTGGATCAGATGTGCAGTCCACATCATAGAATGCCAAAAGAGATACAGACTCATTGCTAGGAGCTTTCTGCAGCAGCAGACCATGATTGATGGTACCGTTGAGAAACCCAAGCATTCTTTTGACAGCCTTCCAATGATCTTCAAGTGGCTGTTCTGTAAACTGGCAGGCTTGTTGACAGCAAAGCTTATTTCAAGACTCGTAATTGTAGAATGCTGTAGGGCTCAACCAATAGACCTGTAAAGAGTAGGATTACCCATATAGTTAGCTCCATATCTTGAAAGTTTGCAGCTAGTGACCATGGGAGTGGAAATCCCTTTGACCTCTGTCATGTGAGCCTTGACTAACGGATCTTGAATGTATTTGGATTGAGAGAGAAGGGAGCCATCTTTAAGATGCTGAACTTGAATTCAAAGAAAGTAGTCAAGAGTACCCAATTGCTTTAGTGCAAATTCGGAATTGAGTTTTGAAACCATGTGCCTGCATTTTCTTTCAACAGTTCCATTTTGGTGATGAGTTTAAGGACAAATTATCCTATGTATGATGCCTAAGTCAGAAAAGAATTTAGACAAAGACCTAAACTCACCACCCCAAATTGTTTGAACAGTCCTTAGACGTGTATTAAGTTGTAATTCAGCCATAGACCTGAATTATATAAAGGTCTTGAATGTATCAGGTTTTTGTTTGAGTGGGTAAATCCATGTATATTTTGAAAAGGCATCTATCTACACAGTTAAGGAAATGGTGAAAACCACAACAGGATTCAATGGGAGCTGGTCCCCATAAGCCACTGAACACAAACTCAGGGTGTGCATGATGGGTAGTAGATAAGCAATGATGGTCTGCGAAGAGCCTTTCCCTAAAAACAAGTAGTACAAAAATCAAATGATGTTTTATTAGGCAAAGGGATGTTACAGTGATTAAGGTGGAATCGATGGATTGGCTACATAATTCTAAAGCTTATAACTGCATATACCGCATTCAATTTGCTTCTTCCATGGAAATAAGTTTTTGTCCTCAAGTTTGATTGTGATTTGGTGCGTAAAGGTGATGCGAGCAGAGGAGGGTGGGTGACTCTCAGAGGAAGAGAAAGAATTGTGTGGAGAACTCATTGGCACCGGATTGAGAAGTTCTGATACCATGCTTGAAGTATATTAAGGTGAGAAAATGAAAATCAATGGATTGGCTACATAATTCTAAAGCTTGTAACCGCCGTATACCGCATTCAGTTTGCTTCTTCCGTGGAAGGAAGTTTTTGTCATCAAGTTTGACTGTGATATGGTGCATAAAGGTGATGGGAGCAGAGGAGGGTGGGTGATTTTCAAAGGAAGAGAAAGATTTGTGTGGAGAACTCATTGGCACTGGATTGAGAAGCTCTGATACCATGCTTGAAGTAGATTAAGGTGAGAAAATGAAAATCAGATAAAGTGTGCGAAAATTGCAGAGGATTTCAAAGACGAACTGAAACTTCTGTATTGTGATTTTTCATTATGGCAGTAATAGTACATAGAGTATATTTTTACAGTGAGATGCACAGTTGTTGTAATTGAATTCAGTTCAGCTTACAGCTCAGCATGCTAACGAAACTAACACACACTTGGAGATTGTACAAATATAAAGGTGCTGCACACAGCACAGCATACACATACTTTAGAAGAGTTTGACCTGTTATATAATGTTTGATCTTTGAACCATAATTTTCTTGGTTTCTATAGATGAAATTGTTATTTTATAGATATGTTTGATTAAGATATCACGTAAGTTTCTCAGTTTTTATGTAAATATAATGGACAGTGTGTGTTTGTGTTATGCACTAAAAATGGTCAAAGATGATACCTGCTTTATATGGGGAACTGTTTGAGATACCTTAGCCAACTCAAATTCGATCTACTTTGTTATTGTTGGGTGCTGCCAGGTATGATTTGGCTTGAAAAATCAAACTCCCACTCTTGTGCTGAACGTTTCTTTTTTAAAAACAACTCCAAGTTAATGTGTCAGAAAGTCTGTTCGTATTTTTTGGAAAGTAGTGAGCCTAAGCTGTTTAAAATAATAATATCTGTTTTAATGTTTGTGAAAATTTTCTCTTGTATCACTTGAGTGCCTTTTCCGTGAAAGTAAAATTATTTGTCTGGCAGAAGTACTTAAGAATTATTTTGATCTCTGCAGTAAGTTCATCAAATACTTATACTAAGACGTTTACTGGGATTGATGGAGCCGGAAAGCGATTAGCTGATGAAGTGAGTCCCGAGATAGGCAGATTTGTGTGCCCAAAGTTTGGATACCCAATTTCAGTTTTGATAGCTTTGAGTTTCTTCTGAATTGTTTCATGTTGTATGTTTATATCCTTTCAATCAAAACAGGTCTTGGAAGTTGTCAAAAAGACAGAGAGTCTGAAAAGAATTTCCTTTCTGGCCCATTCTTTAGGAGGCTTGTTTGCTAGATATGCAATTGGGGTCCTTTATTCACCTGATACCTATAATAGGGACCAACCTGGTGATCTTGCACACAGCATGGCAGAAAATTCCCAATGTACAAGCTTTTCCAAAGGAGGGATGATTGCTGGGTTGGAGCCAATCAATTTTATTACTTTAGCAACTCCACATCTTGGTGTAAGGGGCAAAAGGCAGGTCTGTTTTGGACAATATAAATTATTGTGCCAGTGTTTTTTGCTTTATATAAACTTTTATAAAATTGTCTTGGTGCTGTGGGTTGATAATTCACTACTTGGAGCTTACGTAATACTATGTTTTATTTATAATATTTTACTGCTTATGTATTGCCAGCTTGGTTTTGGCTCTCTCTACTCGAAGAGTACTTTTTAGCTTGCTATCCCCTTTGACCCAACTATTCTCTTTCTTAATTAGTGGATCTACAGAAAATCAGTTTTTCTTACTTAGTTTTTAGTTTCATTTATGCGTGCATGAAAAGGAAGAGTCAGAAGAGGAGAGAATGCTAATAGCTCTTCTTTAACAGCAGTTCCATTAAAAAAAGGACAACCTGGCACTATAAAGTTCCTACTTCCCGCCATGGTAGGGTCCGAGGAAGGGTTGGACTTGTGGGCCTATTATTGGCAGCTTTATCTTGCATTTGTAGAGCATTTGCTAGAGACTGTTTTCACGTCTTGAACTCGTGACCTTCTAGTCACATGACAGCAACTTCAACCATTGTGCCGAGGCTCCTCATAGCAGTTGCAATAACGAGAGAACATTAAAATAGGATTTTCATTATCCACAAACAGACCCCAACAAAATTTAAATTTTACTATATAAGTCTTATATTGTCTTGAAAATGGTAAATCGAAAATAATGTTAATAAATGACACGTTGAGTCAAATAAAACCATGAATGAATTAAATATCCAAATCATCCTTCTGCCAACCCTTCATTTAGATGTCTCGATGATACCCTTCACGTTTCCCAATTTATACAGTAAATTTACAGGCCATCAGAATTTTGACTGTTTATTATTCATATTTTCAGCTTCCATTTCTGCTGGGTGTCCCAATACTAGAAAAGCTTGCTGCACCTATAGCTCCTTTTTTTGTTGGTCGGACTGGTAGTCAGTTGTTCCTTACTGATGGTAAACCCAACAAACCACCTCTTCTTTTGAGAATGGCTTCTGATTCTGAAGATGGAAAGTTTCTGTAAGTAAAGAAATTTTATATGTGCTTACTTTATATTCCTCTTTTCCGATTAAGTAATCTGTTACTTACATGATTTACTGTTTTTGTAGATCTGCACTAGGAGCATTTAAATGTCGCATTGTTTATGCTAATGTTTCGTATGATCGTATCCTCTCAGTATGTTTTCTTTGTTTTACAATCTGCTAGGTATATCAATGATTAATTTTGATTCTCTCTTCCTCAATTTTGGTAATTTCTTTAACTTAATATAGATATGGTTGGGTGGCGCACATCCTCTATAAGGAGGGAAATGGAGCTCAGTAAGGTGAATATCATGATTTCTCCTTTTGGACTGTCTTACTTGTTCACTTGTTGTTATTGATCTCCAATATTTACCATATGTAAGTTCAGTTAATACTTAGATTACGACATAATTGACATCTAGTAAGACGCTTAGAATTATGTACTTGACATCCTGACTCTGTTAATGCCTTGCGTTTGTAATCTGTTTACTTGTCTTAAATTTAGCTCTAACATTCTAAGTTGTTATTATTCTATATTTACCAGTAAGATAAATTTTATAGGTTTGAAATATAAGAAGGATTGAGTTTCAATGTAAATTTTGTTTGTCACTGAGAAAAATCACACGTAATGAAAATAATTTAAGAAATAAAAGCGATCATTATTAGTTGACTACTTTGTGTACATACTAGTTCTGTTACAAATTATCGAGTTCCCTTCTACTGCCTCTTCTCTCCCCAGAAAGAAATAATAAAACACTCTGGGCATTGCCATTGTATTATGTTTCAACAAAAAAAATGAAAATCAAAAGGAATCACGTGATGTGTGCAAATAAATAAGAAAGTCCCTACCTCAGAAAGTAACAAATCAAAAATCCAAGTATTCCAGGATCTTTATGCAATCAGAGAAACAATTATATATAAAGCTACCACAACTAAGTTTAAGTGGGACATTGTGGGAAAAATAAATATATATAAAACTTGACAGAACTGAGAGAATTAAGTGTCCCATCCAAACGTGACTATAATTCATTGTTTGATTGTTTAATTCTTCTAAAAATGCTTATGTACTCTCACTAAAATAACTTCACCAGTTCAACGGTTGATTTGGAATGAAATTAGCATTTTCAATTATGAGGATGGTTTTATAATTTGCACTCTCTTACCTCAGTTCATTAGTAGCCCAATCTCTAGTGTCCCTTCATGTTAACACATAGAAATTCCGTGTGGAAATTGCTATCACTGAAGAGTCCCAGCCTGTCGGCATAAGATGAAAAAGCCTGTGTCCAAGAATGCGTGTGGTAGTGTTTGTAAATTGTATCTGTATCAGTTTATCCATCCAATACTAGTGTTCTTGAATGTCTACAGAAATCCTTTTAAAATAAATAATAAATAAATGATGGATCAAAGCAATTGATACCGGTTCGCCGAAAAAAAAAAATTGATACTGCTGCTAAAATATTGCGAGTGCCAGTGGTGTCAATTCTGGCATCCTAGTTGGTTAGTGTCAGGTTCTGTGTTGCAAAGTTGGAAGAGAAATTATTAAATTTTGGGGAAAGGAGCTAATGCTGACATCCTTGTTGCTAACTTTTTCCATTGTATGGGCAGCCTTCTCGCCAATCTTTAGATGGATACAAGCACGTGGTTGACGTTGAATACTGCCCCCCAGTCCCTTCTGATGGCCCTCAGTTTACTCCCAAAGCAGTGAAAGCTAAGGAAGCAGCGCAAAATGCGCCTGATACCCAAAAAACTGTGGAATATCATGAAATCATCGAAGGTGATATATTTTTTTTGCCTAGAGTAGCTGAAGATTTATCTATTATTCAATGTTGTTCCACTAAAGCCACTATGCATCTTCTTAACAGAGGAGATGATACAGGGATTACAGCAGTTGGGATGGAGAAAAGTTGATGTCAGCTTTCACTCGGCATTCTGGCCTTTCTTTGCTCATAACAACATTCATGTACTGCATCCACTTAATCTGTCTGATGATGATGGTATCCTTAATAGAGTTTTTAACATGAGTACATCTCTGATTTCAGGTGAAAAATGAATGGCTTCACAATGCTGGTGTAGGAGTAATTGCTCATGTGGCTGACAGCTTAAGACAGCAAGAAGCATCATCAATTTTGGCTGCTAGCTTGTAACTAGTGTATGTAATTTCGCTTTGCCTGGGACAAGACTAACTGCACAGTACAAGATGAAAAATTCGGTCTTTTATTTTAGTAGTCACCAATATCTTTACAACATTTTATTATGATCATATGTTCATGCAAGCATATAGTAATTCTTACTTAGTTGTGAATTGTGATTATCATACAACTTAGTAGAAATATTCATTATCATACCAATGAAAACAAAATATGTTATTTGTGTATTGAGACGACTGGTATACAAAGGATTCTCATTGGCATCTGTAAGTAGGAGTATACATTTGAGCTTCTACATTCTTGGAGATGATCTACATGAATTGTTTTGTCCTTGTTATGTTACAATTGGCATCGACATAATTAACTTAGGCTGGGTTTTGAGTTTTGAGCTGCATGTCCAGCACTTGCTTGGGGTGTATTATTTAATTGTCTTTAATTTCGTCTTTGAGCTGTGACCTCTACTTTTTTATTACAAGAAAAGGGAAAAAAGGGTATAAATTTACCTCTTTGTTCTAATGTTGGATCTAATCCAGGACATATGCAATTGCCTTGTTTTGTTATTTACACATGCCCCTTCAAATGTTGGGTGTGATTTTTGTAACTTAAACTGACATAAATGAGTAGGATTATGCGTTATCTTCTTATTTACTAGTGTACTTGTCTGAAGCTAATACTCGGTTTTGTCTCAACTTTCAGAACCCAACTGTTTGAATTAGAGGTAAAAATGAAGGCTATTTTGTTTGATCAGATGGCTTCCTATAAGTAATAGCGAGCTGTAGTCTATCTTTTGGTGCTTGCGATGTTGTGAATCGCATTCAGTTAGAGAGGTGTTTCCACGTGGAAAGTGATAATATCAATCAGAATGCTTAAAATTAGACTGTTTCATTCTTGAAAGGAATTTTCAAATTTGGATGTTATCTAACATTTTCTAAAACTTCAATTTTATTTTCAACTTCCAAACATTTTCATTTACTTCTCACTTTGGTCTTTGAAATTCCCTTCTTGACTAGAATTCAACAATCATCTTGTATTGAAATTGTCTTTCAAAAAATTGTTTCCATCCATTAATGAGATGATTCTGTCTTGGTACCTGAAAAAATGATTAATTAGAAAAGTGTGTTGATTCTTTACGTGTAGTTAAACCAACAATTTATTTTATATTTTTTTTACAAGAGCTATTTATTTTATAAAGAGGAGAGAAAGGGGGAGCCACCACCACCATTGCCGACTGTCGTGGGACTCCTCGGAGTCTTTGAGTGCATGAGCTCTGTTCCCATCCCCTATTGTTGCACGTGCGGTGTCTCTCAGACTACATTGTGCGACTCCGTGGAGCCTAATATTGTCACTTACAATGCCTTGATTAACACACATGTTTGTCGAGGGGATGTGGAAGGAGCTGAGAGGGTGTTGAGTTTGATGTCCGAGGGAGGGGTTTCATGGATTTCATGGAGTAACCGAGAAACCCTTTGCTCAAGGCAGGGCGTTCAATTTGAGAATGAGCACCGGTGCAAATGAACAATCAAGGATAAAAGGGAATATCAGAGTGTGTGTGTGTGTGTGTGTATAGAGAGAGAGAGAGAGAGAGAGAGAGAGAGAGAGAGAGAGAGAGAGAGAGAGAGAGAGAGAGAGAGAGAGAGAGAGAGAGAGAGAGTTTCTATGAATTGAGTGATATCATTTCATTCCTTCTGCTCATGCTTTATGCATGCATTTGGTTACAATCATTGCCCACCATTTGCAAATGGAATATTCTAACCAACTCACCCAATAAACTAGTGCCAGCTCATCAAAGGAAAACTGACTTGGTAAAATGAAAAAGGTAATGACACCATCACACTAACATACTTGTGTGAGACTGACTCTGCAGAAATAAAAGAAAAAGGACTTTATAATATGCATATATGACTCCTAGTAACATATACTGACCCAAAATAAACTATATACTATCTTATTTAGTCGCAGCATATTTTTTTTTGATAGACAAATGTTAGTAATTGTTAGTAATTGTTAGATTAGTGGCTTGGGATGGGTTTGAACCCACACACCTTATGTCTCCCAACTCCTACACCCTTTCTTCCAAACCAAGCCAACCACCTTATGACTCCCGAGCAGCATATAATTACTGTCACATATTTGCACCTTGTTGATGAGGGGTTACTGCAAGCAGTGGAAGATGGATGAGGCAGATAAGTTGCTTTGAGAAGTAGAGGAGGATGAAATGTTTGTTGTTGATGAGCGTGTTTATGGTGTGTTGGTGGACGGCTATTGTCAAATGGAGAAAATGGTAATGATGTTAGGATTCGAGATGAGATGTTGAGGTTGAAAATGAATATGGTTATTTGTAACACGATGGTTAATGTAAGCACGATCAAGTTTGTAAAAACCCTGGTAGTAAACGGACGCTTAATGAAGTTAAGCTTGAGAATAAATAGATTTCATCAAATTAAAACAAACGCTCAATGAAACAAACACTTCAGTAGAAACATGAGAAGGAAAAACAAATGCCCAATGAAGTTAAAAATTAGTTGGAAATCGGTCACATGGAAGGGTCCATGATTGAATTAGGTCCATGTTAGAGGAATCCTCAATTTGAATGGAGAATAATTCTGGAACTTTTTTCTTGGTCAAACATTTTTATAGCAAGACTATTGACAAATAAAAAATTAAAAAGAACTAATACATACATAGCCTAATAATAAAATACTTGATCTACCTTAAAAACTATCAGAATTATTGTTATGTAAATTTAAACTAGGGATAAATATGTTTTTAGTCCTATAAAATACTTGTCTATCAAGTTTAGTCCCTACAATTTTTTTTACCAATGTTTAGTCCCTAAAATCACCAAATTATGTTCACACGGAAAGATTAAAAAAATAATTTTAACATGTTTTCAGATATATAAAAGCTCACAAAAAAATTCTATAAAATTTGAAATTCGTGAAATTTAGTCTCGGTTCAATTTTAATTTTTTTTTTGGGTTAATTTTTCTCCTCGTCTGTTTTAGATCCCTCCTTTTAAAAAGTGAAGTGTTTTTTGTTTTGGTATTAAAAGTGAAGTGTTTTAATCCCATTTTTTAAAACATATCAATTTTAGTCCCTTAACCCAACTTCGTTTACGGGGGAGAGGGGGTGGTGTTGGTTTTGCCTTTAGTGGGGACATGGGAGGGTTAAAGGATGGGGAAGACGAGTCAAAGGCTACGACTGATATGGAAAAAATGCCAACCTAATATGCCACATGGGTTAAGTTTGCACGGATTGAATCTTTTAAAGTGAGCAAGGGTAAATGTTACATGTACATGAATAATAAATCAATAATTTATTTTTTTCATTAATGGTTAAGATTACCCACTTTACACTTTACTCACTTTAGAAGATCCAAATCCAGTTTACACACAGTTGCATATGTCAATATCTGTTTGCCACCTATACATCTGTCTTCCAAATTTCAAATTTTATAGAATTTTTTTTGTGAGCTTTTCTTTTGTTGACAAAATAACAGTTATATAATTTCTCTAGTAATAATATTGTCAATACAAGGCGGAGTAACATGAAAAACTTGAGGATAAGCCATATATGTAGCCGCCTTTGCTAAACTATGAGCAGCTTCATTTGCTTGCCTCCTATAAAACTCTAACATAGAGTTTGGCAAATAGGAATTCATAAGCAATCTACATTCACTTATTATAGCTCCAAGTTCAGAAAGATCCTCCTGTTGATGTAAGTAATGATCCACCACTGTTTTACAATTGAGTTCAAACACAATATTATCAAGACCTAGACCAATAACCCAATTAACAGCTTGAAGTAAACCAAAAGCTTCTCCTTCATTCACTTGAAGCAAGGGTTTATGGCACATGATTTTTGCCAAAACAATCTGTCCATGATGATTATGAAGACAAATACCAATACCAACTATACCTTGTTGCGTGGAGAAATAGGCATCTATGTTACACTTCAAAAAACCAACAGCTGGCTTCCTCCATTTAACAGTATTTCGGTCAATTGATGTTACGTGATTTACTTCAATAATGCCCTTTGCATCTTGCCACTGTTGAAGATTTTGTTTTTTTGCACGTTGTATAACTTGAAAAGAAGTCTCAGTTTTTCCTTCCCAAATAATGGTATTCCTTTTTTGCCATTGGCTCCATAACAACACAGCCCACATACATGTATCACTGTTATGCAATTTATTTTAAACGTGAAATAAAAGATCTTCAAAGCCTCCCACCTGATAAATTGTTGGCTCAATGAATTGCCAAAGTCCAACCATGTGCCACAAATCAGTAGTTACGAGATAGTCAACAAATAAGTGCCATGTAGTTTCACTAGTAGACCCACACAATGGACATACCGGATTGCAATCTACTCCTTTTAGTCTAAGCCGCTGCCTTGTTGGTAAACAATTCCTCGCAAGTTTCCACAAAAAATTCTTAACTTTTGGTGGATCACCCATTTTCCAAATAATTGACCAATCACCTTGTTTCCTCAAATGATAGTATCTATAAGATTATTCATGCAAAGTTTATAAGCTTTTTTAACAGAAAATGTACCTCTTTTTTCAGGCCACCACAATAGCTTCTCTTCATAAAGGAACATTCAAAACAGTGTTAACATCTTCAGGAACCATCAAGCTTCTTACTAGATCTTCATTCCATTGCTTACTACATGTCATGAATAAGTCTTTCACAAAAATATTATTCGAAACAGGTTGTTGAATAGCTTGTGGTATACGATTGTTGCCTTCTATAAGCCATTGATCAAACCAAATTCGAATTTTATCACCTTTCCCAATGTTCCAACGAGATCCTTTTCGCAGCAAAGCTCTAGAATGCCAAATATTTCTCCAAGTATTACTCGGATTATGGCCAACTTGCGCACTCATAAAATCCCCTCTTGGGTAATATTTAGCTTTGAATATTTTTGAAATGAGCGCTTATGGTCTAGTTAAAAATCTCCAACCTTGTTTACTCAACATTGATAAATAAAAAGCGTATAAGTTACGAAAACCCATACCTCCATGATCTTTGCTAAGAGACAGCTTATCCTAAGAAAGTCAATTAATACCTTTCCTGCACCTCGTGAAGAACCCAGCCAAAAAGAATTCATCATCTTCTGAATATCATCTCCAAGAGATTGAGGAATGAGGAAGATACTCATAATATATGAAGGGATGGCTTGAAGCACTGATTTAATAAGCACCTCTTTTCCTGCACGAGAAAAAGATTTACCGCTCCAAGAATTTATTTTCTCCCAAACTCTAATCCTTGATGAACTTGAAAGTCGCCTTTTTGCTTCTCCCTATCATTGATGGAAGTCCCAGGTATTTGCTCGTACCTAGACAAACATTGACACCTAGAGTAGATGCCAATGAATCCCTAGAATCTTGACAAACATTTCTGCTGAAAAATACCTTTAATTTATGAAAATTAATCATCTGGCCCGATGCTTCCTCATAGCATGATAGGATCTCTTTCATCACCAAAACTTCATTTTCATTGGCCCTGAAAAATAAGAAGCAATCATTTGCAAACAATAAATGAGAAACAATAGGAGCGCCTTTACAAATTTTCGTGCCATGAAGAGCCCCTTGACTTTCTGCTTGATGGATAAGAGCAGAAAGACCTTCCACACATAGAATAAACAAATAAGGAGAAAGAGGGCCTCCTTGACGCAATCCTCTACTAGGAGTAATAGGTCCATCTGAGTCATTATTCACCAATACATTGTAACTGACTGATTTTACACACATCATGACCCAGTTAATCCACTTCTCTTCAAAACCCATTTTCCTCATCATACCACGGAGATAACCCCAATCAAGCCTATCATAGGCCTTACTAATATCAATTTTTAGTGCTACGTCCCTAATCTTACCTTTGGTCTTGCCTTTCATATAATGGCTGATCTCAAAAGCAACTAGAGCATTATCCAAAATAGAATGACCTTCAATGAAAGCTAATTGAGCTTCAGATATACATTTATGCAACACCTTTTTTAGCTCGTTGGCCAAAACTTCAGACAAAATTTTATAAGCCACGTTGCACAGAGATATAGGTCTCCAATCTTGCATTGAATTTTGGGCATCTCCTTTTGGAAGCAAGACTATATTAGTCTCATTCAAAGTTGGTGGAAAAACACCACAATCCAACCACACACAACAAGCATTATAAACATCTGGGCCACAAGAATCCCAAAACATGTGATAGAATCCCAGATTAAGACCATCCGGACCTGGAGACTTATTGGGATGCATTTGTCTTATTGCTGTGCTGAACTCCTCATAAGAACATCATTATCCTCCCTCGATAAACACAGATAAATAATACTCCATCCGGTCCCATATATAAGAGACAAATGCACTTTCTAGGTTCATTGAATAACTGATGTATCTGGTCTACTAGATACATCCGTTATTCAATAAACCTAAAAAGTGCATTTGTCTCTTATATATGGGACCGGAGGCAGTATTGATTCATATTGAACACCCTCCGTATAAGCCCTTTTTTACCAAAGCACACAAATTAAGAAAAGTAGTTAACTCATTTAATTTGTCTATAATATGTACTATTTTTCTAAAATTACCCTTCAATTATTGACTTAAGAGAGAGAAATAGTCACCCCATTTACTATTAACTATAAAAAACAATATAAACTATTACGAGTATTCTTGTAAAAAATAATTAATATACTTAATAATTTGTAAAGGGCTTATAAAAAGAGACAAATCTTTTTTAAAAAGGGCTTATATTTAGGGACGAATAGAGTATTTTACCTCTCAAATAGATCAGAAAAATAATTGTCCCTCATTGCTGGTTGCTTTGGCAATTTTAGCGACATGGGAACGCCAGGACTGGAGTTCAAACCCGGGTATTGTCATTTGCGTGTGTGTGCGTGCTTATTGTTTACCATTTCTCCTAACTGACAAAAAAAAAAAAAAATAATTATGAGCTTTTATAGAACTGAAAATTAATCTTTCCGTGTGAATTAAATTAATCCCTGGTCAATTCAAAAGGCCAAAAAAAGGGATTTTGAAATTTCAATGCTTACCAAACGGCAATTAATCTGCCTCCAATCTAATCCCACTAACCACACTCTGCCGTGACAACCACTTCCCAGCCACTTATTACCAAAGGCAAAATCATGAGAACCACTCTCTGAACAGCGCGTGACAAGAGCCACTCCCCAACGGCCAACCTGTTCCGCCGTGGCATGTCTCACTGTCCCTCCCAACCGACCAAACCTTTGAAATGTCCGAATCCAAAATGCAATGCAATGCCATGCAATAAAAAGAGAGAAACAATTTTATCAAAAAAAAAAAAAGAGAGAGAAACAAGAAGAGAGAGAGAGAGAGCGCGAGAAAGTGAGAGAGGAGAGAGAAAGATAGCAGATCGTCCATGGCGTCCACCAAGGAACGTGAAAACTTCGTCTACGTCGCCAAGCTTGCTGAACAAGCCGAGCGCTATGAAGGTCCCTTCCCTCCCTTCTCTCTCTCTCTCTCTCTCTCAACCATTTTCTTAACTTCCAGTTTCTAATGAAATTTACTTTTTAACCCTTTCATCCATCTCCAGTGTGCTGACCTTGATGTTTAATTTGAACATTTTTTTTAAAAAAAAAGTGTTTCTGAGTTACACTGTTGGATGTTCTTCTGTGCCGATTCCTTTTAAAACTTATTGGTTTTTTGGGGAACTGAGAGTGAAATTGGAGTTGGGGTTTTTGAATTTTCTCAATTATATTGGAAAAAATTATAAATTTTCGATATTTTGATGTGTTAGAAATGGTGGAAACAATGAAGAATGTGGCGAAGTTAAACGTTGAGTTGACAGTGGAGGAGAGAAACCTTCTGTCAGTTGGATACAAGAACATAGTGGGTGCTCGTAGGGCTTCATGGGGGATTCTGTCCTCAATTGAGCAGAAGGAAGAAGCTAAGGGGAACGATGTGAGTGTGAAGCGGATAAAGGAGTATAGGCAGAAGGTGGAAGCTGAGTTGTCTGATATATGCAGTGATATCATGACTATTATTGATGATCACCTTATTCCTTCATCTTCTGCTGGTGAACCTAGTGTCTTCTTCTATAAGATGAAAGGGGACTATTATCGGTATATGGCGGAATTCAAGTCTGGTGATGACAGAAAAGAGGCTGCTGATCAGTCCATGAAAGCATATCAGGTCTGTTTGTATTTTATCTGTGTGGTTTCATGATGTGTGTTGTGGATATTTGGTTGCTTGGCATGTTTCTGTTAACTGAGGATGGAGAAGTAAAAACGTTTTTGTTTCGCTTTCCTTTTTTTAATTCACAAGTCTTACTTATTGGTCTTGTTTTGTTGCTAGCTAAACTGATATTGTAAAATTAATTGTTTGATTGGAGTAACTTCAACTACAATATTATTATGTTTATTATGTTGATGATGTTATCTCCACCTGTAGATGATTTGTGAGCCAGAACTCGTCAGTGGTTATATGAACTTTGAGGACTGGTTTTAATGGTTCTTTATTTATCACCAAGTCATTTTAATGTGTTTCATGGGGGGAGGGGGAGGGGGGGAGAATAGATTGAATGGGGAGACAAGAGAGTTGTGCTTATTCTACAGATGTGAGATCCATTATACGTTATAGTTGTCCTATGGCTAGTTGGCTACCTATGATCACTAATCAGCTTTTCTGGTGTTACACCGTGACATTCATTTGGATGAAGACATCACTAATGTGAAGTTGGCTGTTGAGTGTTGAGTTATCAAAGTATTTTTTCCTCCAGTTTATGTTAATCTGACAATTCATAAATATTGCAGGCGGCTTCCACTACAGCAGAGGCTGAGTTACCTCCCACACATCCCATTCGATTGGGTTTGGCTTTGAACTTCTCTGTCTTTTATTATGAAATTTTGAACTCTCCCGAAAGGTATACCTATTATTATTATTATTTTCTTTTCCTGACAGTATTATTATTTAACATCCCACCTCTTATTTTTTCATGTGCTAAGTGTCTTAGCCTGTCTGTTTATCAGATTTAACACGGCACTCCTCATATTTCAGGGCATGTCACCTTGCTAAGCAGGCATTTGATGAAGCAATCTCTGAGTTGGATACTCTGAACGAGGAGTCTTACAAAGACAGCACACTGATTATGCAGCTTCTAAGGGACAACCTCACCTTGTGGACTTCTGACATCCCTGAAGATGGAGGTAATCATTAATGGAAATTAGTGTTCTTTGTCTGCATGTTAGTTGGACTCGGTCTGCAATGTAAATGAAATATGTGAAATTATTTATTTTTATTTGATAGAATGTCCACTTAAGATATAGTCTACATTATCATGATTTATGGTTGGGAATTGGGAGGGTTGTTTGCTATGGCTGTTATTACTTCCCTTTTTTGATGTTTGGTTTATTTAGAAAGGCGTTTATGTTGATGACATGATAGTTTCAGGTGGGCCTCTGTGGCCGTGTTATTGTTAACACAATACATTGTCTTACTGACTAGATAGATATTCTTTCTCTATCATGTCTCAAAACAACAGTCAAAAGAAGAGATGGTAATAACTCTAGAGAACTACATGTTTATTTTTTCCCATGTTGGTCAAAATTCTAGAACATTGAAGAAAAGTCTGTATCTAGAAGTTTCAGTTGAAAGAAAAAAAATAGTAAAGAGCTAAGAAATCAGATCAAGCTATTACTGTTAATTGCTTTATGGAAACAACGCAATTAGAAATTCGATCTCAAAGAGCTTTTGCAAATGTTGATTTTTTATTTATTTATTTATTTATTTGTCTTTATTGTGATCTTAGCCAACCAAATCCTTGCAACCAAGAGTGAATTTTATTATATATGAATATCTGATTGCTTCATGTTTTATGATTTGCCTTTTTCTCTAACTCCATCTATTAAAAATTATTTGATTCTGATGTCCTAATGAGAAATACTACTGGTTGCTATGACTCTAAGTTTGCTAGGACTAGACGGCTGAATTCTCAAGTTAATCACCGGGTTTACATATGAGCTTGACTTTGTTTCAATTAGAATTTTGGAATTCCGGAGATTGATGGTATTCATGAACTTGTGCACTGGGTCAATTAAAGTGATCTAATTTGTTGTTTATGTAGAATTATTGCAGAATTAGAATTGTTATTGTTTCTAATATAGGAAGCATGGATAATGGTAGGGCTATTGGGATACAACAATGATAATGATGGGGATTCAGCATTTTCTTGAATATTGGGATATGCCCACAGCAGGATATGAAAGAACTTTTATTATAAAAAAATCTATATATCATTCTCATAAAAGATAAAAGGTTTAATGGTAGTATTGGTCCTTGTTTGGTAGATGGGTGATTTTGGCCCCTGTTGTTTCAATTAACTAAATCAAGTCTCCATACTTTTCGAATCAGTGAACTCCAATCCAATTGTTAATGCTTCATCCAATTACTTACAAAGATCGATTCTGAGGTGAATATTGGTGTTGCTGTGTTCTCATTGCTTTGCAAACGCCTGCAAGAACCTGAAATTTGGCTGCCTTATTTTGGAAAAGAAAAAAGGTTTCCAGAAGGAAAAATTGAAAAACAGACATATCTCCCCATTCTAATGGGAGCCTGGAGTTGTTGTCTTGTGACTAAAAGATAACGCGTTTAAAATGTGGAACCGGTCTCTTGTAAAGGTAAGATTGCCTTCAATAGCAATGGATTTGACTCTTCTCACTCAGGATCCCGCATGGCGGGAGCTTTGTAGCATCAGGTTACCCTTTATACATATCCTACCACTGAGCATGGATTCCAGCATTGGACATTGTTTCAGCAGCCCAAGAGCCATACTACTGCTTCATGGTTTGGGTGTGTTGTTTGGGTTATGCGATTTTTCCGAGGATGGTGTTATTATGTACTTGGCTTTGGTATCTTACTAGGCGGTGTTTTCCCTACTTGTTCACTTTATTTTCCAGCTGTACATTTTCGCTCGAAATTTATTCCTGCTAGTTCTATTTTAAGTTGGTGTCAAAGGCTGATAACCATGCAATTTGTTTATGCAACTGGTGTGTCATTCATTGTATACCTATTCTTTTTTAGCAGCTGAGGATCAAAAGGTGGAGTCCGCGCGAGCTGGTGAAGGTGAAAATGCATAGGTAGGTTATGTACCAACTTAACAGATGGTATTTTAGTTTTACTTTTACCTTAACTAAGTTGTGTTTTGCAGTGAAGAGGAACAAATATTGGCTAGGAAATTGTGGTGTGCATACGAGAATCCCTATTGCAACCTTTAATAGTTTACCATTAGGCTGTTGTAATAGAGCATGAAGTTGGTCTCTAGAAAATTAGATAGGGATTTGTGATCCTTTCATTTTATGCATGTCTTTACCGCAACTGGAGAGTGGAGTTGAGATTGCATGGTGTTTGGCTGTAATTTAATGTTTGCTTCGTTTTGACTTACATCTTAGCAAAAAGGATAATGGCTTGCATTCATTCAGCAGTTTACATCGATAATCTTGGTTTAAAGTGTGCTAATCATTGTTCCAAAATAAACCCTTGTTAATCATGGATTGTGAGTTCCATATATCGTTGGACACTGAAAAGATAATAAGAAATAATAAAATTTTATTATTTATGTAGACATGATTAGTGGCGGATCCTCCTTATGATAGGTGGGAACCATGGCTCCCCCAACGATTTCTATATATACTACTAGCCATTAAAATTTTGTGGGTCATACGGTGGTGCAGTGGCAAAGCCTTGATTTGTTACCAGCGAGACCTTGGTTCGATTTTTGGATGAGTATTTTTTTGCATCTGTATGCATCAATATTGTGTTTTCTTGTGTGACTAAGAAAACAAGGTTTAAAATTGCCTCAGATACAAGTCAAACCACTTACACTTGGGTAAAACGTGGGACCAAACCACTGGGCCAACAAATAAGTGATGACATATTGCTTTATGTTGGTAAGTTGAGAAAGTAGTTATTAAGGATTAAGAGTTTCTTTGAATACACTTTTTAAAAACAGTTTTCTGTTTCAAAAAATTTAACAAGAATAAAATTTATTTTTTGTCTATTTTTAAAAACAAAAAAACCGTTTTTGAAAAGTATATCAAAAGATTTTCAATAGACATAGATTTTTTTGGTTTATCCACTCTTCATTTTAACATTTGTACCTCTTTAGGCTATATCGTTTTGGTCAATCATACTTCACTATATTCAGATTTGTCAAATTGACTATAAATCTTAAATTTGGCCAACAACAATGATCGCTCTCAGGTTTTGAAGACATTGTCCGTCTCACTGTCAGTACCTCTTGAACTCAATATAGTTATATACTTTTTTTTTTACTTATAAAAAATGTTAGTTATATGTTAAATTTTCGTGCATAGGGAAAATTTAATTTTTTTCCTTTTCTAAGTCATGCTTGTTAAAACAAGTAAACAAAATTAAAAGAATTCTCTAATTTTTGTAAAAAAATAATAATATAATGAATGTACATCTTGATTTGAATTAATTGGGACTTTTCACGGCAAAGGAATAACAGGATGAATTGACAAGAATAATAGGATTAGGGGTGACACGAATAATAGGATTAGGGGTGGTAATAGGCCAGGCCACTCGACAGGGGCCTATGGCCTGACCTGCTTAAGGCCTGGCCTTGCCTGGCCCGTTTAATAAAAATGCCAGGTTTGGGCTTCTATAAAAGCCTTTTTACATAAGTAGGCCAGGCTTAGGCCTATAAAAAAAGCCTACTAGGTCTGTTAGACTGACTTGTTATATATAAAATATATAAATACTGTTTTTCATAATACGTAATGTTCTAACCGAAATTATACTGATATTAAAATAAAATAAATGTTAAAATTTTACATCCGACTCTTGGACTCCTATTTTCCCACTATCAAGACGTTTTAAAGTCACAGATTCAGAAGCCCTATTTGTATAACGTGAACGTGATACCTTAGTACGACTCTTACTCTCCTGACTCCTACTCTCCTTACTCCCCAGTCTCCCTATTTTTTTGTCCTTCTCAGTAGGCTCTACTGGCCTCTATCATTACAGGCCTACAAGCCTATATACAAGTGAAGGCCGAACTAAGACTTATTTATAGGTTGAGGCCTATTTAAAGGCCTTATTGTAAAGTAGGCATCTAAATAGGATTTTAGGCCAGGCTAGGCTTTGAAGTAGGCCAGGTCGAGCCTTAAAAATCGGCTTATATCAGGCTAATAGACCAGACTCAGGCTTTAAAATTGGAACGCAGGAAAGACCTGGTCATGTCAGGGCCTGGCCTATTTCCACCCCTAAATAGGATCAATTGATCCATATCAATTTTTTATATGAATATCATTTAATATTTTTTTTGGAATGTAAAATTAACCAATTTAACCGTTAAAACATCACGAGATATACTGATATTATAAATTCAACTTGTATAATAATTTTATAAATAAATTAAAAGAAAATATATAAATAGTTGAGAGATCAAATTACACCCAAAGAGTTACACCAACAGTTACACTCATTCAATAACATCCTATCGGATAAATATTTTTTAAAATCAACCGTTGGATTGAAAGTTACAATCATATAGATCATATCTGTAAAATTTAACATTAGTCTGTAATCATTTGTTATGTCATCAAGATGCGTCAAGATTTACGTCAACAGTGTAATTGCCAATAACGTTAATCTTGACGCATCTTGATGACATAACAAATGATTACAGATTAATGTTAAAATTTACAGATATGATCTATATGATTGTAATTTTCAATCCAACGGTTGATTTTAAAAAATATTTATCCGATAGGATGTTATTGAATGAGTGTAACTGTTGGTGTAACTCTTTGGGTGTAATTTGATCCCTCCTCATATAAATATAAGTAGCATGATATATTAACAAGTAAAATTATAAGTAAAACTAAATATATGTACGTAAGTTTAGTTTGAGTTAAGTTAAGTATGTTTTTACTCCATTTTTTATTAACATGTCTTGACTAAAAATTAAATAATTTAGTTCCTTTGAAATAATAATTTGACTCCTTTACAATAATAATAATTCAGGTGCATTCTCATACTAGCTTCACAATAACAAAGGCATTTGAGGCCCCAATATAAAAAAAGCGGTTAATTAGGTGAGAGAATGAAAGAGGAAAAAGCGGGTCAAAACAAAATTTTCGATCACCAGAAAAACAAGGGACTAATGAGAACCTCAGAATAAACAAACAATGCTAAAATAAGGTGAACCCTCTACGTTATAAAATGCAGTCTTTTCTACCTTGAAAACATTCCTCCTCTGAATCAAGTCTTCATCCAAACCAATAATCATATATCAGGATCGGTTCACAATGGCCAAGTACACCATCATTGCTGTCTCAGCCCTTTGCTTCTTGACCTTCTTTGGTTCTGCTTATTGCGATGACCGCTTCTTCATTGAAGGCACAGTTTATTGTGACACATGCCGCACCCAATTCCTCACCAGGGTCAGCGAGTTCATGTCAGGTACGTGTTGCATATCCTAGCACATCGTAATTCAGAAATTAATATATACTTTTGACATGGATAACATGATATAAGTAAAGCATAAAGGTTAGATTCAATCTTACATTCACAAAACTGCCACTATATATATATACCGGTTGAACCATGAACCAGCCCTAATTACGGTTCGGTTATTTTGGCGGTTCGACTGCGGTTTCATCCCGATTTGAACGGTTTAAAGCAGTTGAACCATGACCTGGAGGTCTCATCGGTTCGATGTTCGGTTCAGTTTTTAAAACACACATGAATACACACATGCATGCATAGTATATATGATTGATTATGAATCTGACATGGGAAAATGGGATGGTGAAGGTGCAACGGTGCGCGTGGAGTGCAAAGAAGAAAATGGGACATTGACATTCAGCAAAGAGGCAGTGACAGATGCTTCAGGGTCTTACAAAGTTGAGGTTGACGGAGATCATGAAGAGGAGGTTTGCGAGGTTAAGTTGATAAAGAGCAGTAGGGATGACTGTGCTGAGGTTGACAGTGCATCTCACCTTGAACAGGCTGCAAGGATCAGCATCACTAATAACAATGGCATTGTCTCCCCTGTCCGTAGTGCTAACCCTCTTGGTTTCTTGAAGAAGGACCGTCTTCCAGTCTGCAATGAGGTGTTCCAAGAGCTTGGACTTGATGATCTTGATGCAGGAACCTTCTTCCTTGCATAAACAACAACAACAGCATTAATGAAGTGATGATTAGGAATCCCTTTTAATTAACCATCAAAAGAATAAAGGAGGGATCAATCTTTTTTAATTAACCTTTTTTGTGTGATCATGATATGTGATGAGAATATATAATATATAAGCTTGTATACATATGGAGGAGAGGAGTTCTTCTCCTCTTGTTGGTACGTAGGGTTTGGATGACTTGAGATCTCTAGCTGTTACATGTAATCAGCTCATAATTTCAGCTTTTAAAAAAAGATATTAAGGGATTCCAGTATTCAAATATCGTATTGGATCATGCGGCGTGCATGTGTACTCTCAACTTTCTCTGGTGCATGTCATTCAATTCAGAGCATTTAAATTCACTTCCCCACATCTCATTACCCTAAATTCACTTTTCCAACACACCCCACACCACTTTATTAAAATATATAAGAAAACGACAAAAATATATATTTTAAAAAATATATACCGTACATTACAATATGGTTTAAGGAAAATGTTTACGAGATAGCATTAAATTTACGGTAAAAATAAGTGAGAAGTGATAGGGATATTTTTGTCAAACCAGCCTTATGCGGGGGTGTGATTAATGAGATGTAGGGTGTGAATAACAACTGTCTAATTAAATTTTTTGAGGGACGTAAAATAAGGATTTTACTTGCTTTACTCTTGGGCTGGCACTATACAATAATAACTACATAAACAAGTGAAAAATAAAATACTAATGAGGCTATACTTTTACAAACTCATCTATTCGCATTACAAATCACTATTATTATAATAAAATAAAAATTTCACCTCAATTATTGTTATAAAACATAAAATCAGAATCTTTTGTTTTATTTTAATGACTGAATTTCAAATTCTTTCTTATATTGAATATGTAGTACAGAGTGATTGGCCGGCCCTCTAGAGCCAAGTTGTTGTGAACAAGAGAACACGGATAGAGATTCCTCAATTTTCAAGGCAGATAGAAAAAATAATAATTAAACTACAATTTGCTCTCATTTTTCGTATTAGGTGTTTATTTATTTATATTTTGTCTCTTTCTTTCTCACTTGACCATTTCTTCTGTTTACATTTACATCAAACATTGCTTTCGTGGATGTCAAGTCAAAGCAAATGAATCAATTCACTTGAATTAATTCTATAAATTATCTACCAACTAGAGATTTGTATTTGAACCGTTCACGTCTCTACATTAGCCATAACATGATTGATTTAATGTGCTGCGCCATTTTATCTCGTCGCTATAACATCACATCTTCATATATCAGATAAGCTTCAGCCTTTCAAGCCTCCTTTGTTTGTATATGATTTGATTTCTTGGGTGATAACAAGCTTTTGTCGACCTCAATGCTGATCAGCCGTAACGAAGAGTTCTTTTAGTATAATCTTGTAGTTTGGATTATTAATTTTATGCCAACTTAAAATATACATAAATTAAGAGATACGTAATGCCCAAACGTTAACTACACATGTAAAGCTTATTATTTTCCTACCACAAAATCAAATAACAGCGATGCTATACATCGCGAGAGAAATCCATCGCGATATTCGCGAATACCGACGTGTCTACTTAAAGAAAAAAGAAAAGCAAGTAAGTTTTTTTTTTCCCCGGAATTCATGGATCGCTTAGCTAATCATGTTTGTTCGTGATATTCACGAAGTCCATATTTTGCGACGTTAAGCATTTCTCATCAAATAATTGGAGCATGAGCAGTTTAGGTCATATATAGAAAATTGTTTTATTTTTTTTTTTCCATATTTAATATATAATACAATTTCCTCTTTATATGTATAGATAAGTATATCAAATAAACCATTTAATTAGATCATCACTTGATATATGAGAAGGTGCGGTTTACTTATTTACGCTCTTTAGTTATTACTGAGAACACATTAGCTATAGCGATGATAAGAAGAGGCTAATAATTTTTTTCTTTCAGGAAAAAGAGAAGCAAAATCAAACTAAAAAGAAAATTCCACAATTTTCCATATACAAAATTGAAATCAAGAAGAGAGAGAGAGGGTTAACAAGGTTGACCATTATGTGAACTCGTCCTTCTTCTTTTGGATTAAAAAAGCTGATGGAAATCACCGTGAACCACGGTGGTGGCAACATGCCATTCATCAAAACCTAATTGCTTAACGGTGGATGCTTCATTGAAGCCACCGTCCAGGAATCCAGCTGGCGGTTTCGCCTTTCGGCGACCGGCCCCTACAGGCACGTTGCGAAGGGCACCACCGGCCGTCCAGTACCTTTGACAGCCCTTACAGAAATGCCTAGGCTGATTAACGTTGTAGTTATTGAAGTAACAAAACTTGGTTTCCATGCTCTTGCATCTTGGGCACGGTATTATCTTATTATTAGGCCTTTTCTCCTTATCTTCACTTCCCTTTTCATCTTCGCTTTTTTCTCTTCCATGCAACGTAATTGTTTTGCCAAAGAGCTTAATCCCTTCGCTGTCTTCGCCCCTTTGTACTTGAACCATTTTGATTTTGATTTTGAGAGAAAGGGGTATAGAGTTAGAGGGTATTCTTGATGTAGAAGGATTTGATTTCAGTTGAGAAGGAAATATTGTGGAAGTGCTTTTATATACACAAAGGGAAATAGTTAAAGCTAAAAGTGCTTAAAAGTTATTATAAAAAAAAGTGCTTAAAGGCTAGTACAATTAACCATAAACGCCAAAGCGTAGGTGGAATATAAAGTGCGTTTGCCAAATTAAACAAATTAAAAAAGAGGAAAAGAAGAAAAGTGTTTAGGGGAGTAGAAAAAGATATGATGAGCTTTTTGTACAGATCAGTAGCGTACGTCAGTCATGATCATGCAGTGTGCTAAATAAAATGTGTGTACAAAGCTGGCCCAATCCGGGTAGATCGCTTAAAAGTGTGAAAACACAAAATGATTTTTTTTTTGATTGAACATAATGATATTTTTTTATATATATGTTGATATATTAATATAATGATATTTTGGTATCTCATTCTCTTACATTTTTTATATCTTTAATTTTTAATTTCCATCTCCATTTATGTATCACTCTTCTCTCCCTAAAATGGTGCCAAAAATTATATTTTTTTGGGGCCGAATGTTTATAACTGAAGCAGCTTGTTGTATTTAAATTCCTTGTTATATTCACTTTCTCTGTCTCTAAATATAAGCTCATTTTGACCAAAACACACAAATTAAGAAAATTAGTTAACTCGTTTAATTTTTCTATAATATGTACTATTTTTCCAAAACTATCATTTAATTATTGACTTAAGAGAGAGAAATAGTCACTTCATTTATTATTGACTACAAAAAATAATGTAAATTAATTAGAGGTATTCTTGTAAAAAATAAATAATGCATTTAGTAATTTAGAATAAGGCTTATAAAAATGGATATTTTTTTCTTCCAAAAAAGACTTATATTTAGAGACAGAGATAGTAATCGCCAAAAAGGATAGCTCCTTCTCTGCGGTTAATTTAATTTTTTTTTAGCAGTTAAATTATTATTCTTATTACGTTAAAGTTTCAACAACTAGAAATGAATTTAAAAAAAAAAAATTAACAAGTAGAAATGAAAGAGTACTTTATATTAATTTTTCTATGAGACGTCTAATGTATTTTTTTTTTTGTTGACAAGAGACGTCTAATTAATGTATTGATGCGTTCTCTTCCGCGTGGATATTTGTCATTGAAGCTTTGAAAATAAGGGTACATTTCTGCTGAACATAACACATAATTAAGCAAAACTTAAGAGCTCTATCTAGAGAATCACTGGTTTTTACTTGTTTAGATAATAAGTTATTGATGCCATCCTCATCAGCTGTCCTGTGAGCGATACGTCATACGCACACGTATTGGCCGTTAATGCTAAATTATGTTATGCGTAATTAATTTACTTTTAAAAATGTAACAAGCAAAGATTAAGATCCTCTCTATTTAGGGAATTTAATTACTATACTTATGGGTGTATAAAGATATATAAAAGCCTAATATATGTCACTCATTCTACAAGTATGTGTCTTTATACACTATCTACAAGTATGTGTCTTTATACACTACAAACTATAGTAATGGACATTGGCGGATCTACTCACATTGGATAGGGGGCAATTGACCCCACAAAGTAAAAAAAATTATACTTAAAACATCTTTGATAATTGTTTATTGCCCCCATAAGATAACTTTTTAAAAATGAATATAGAAAGTTATAAGAGACAAAAGATAAAACAAATTGGCATTAATTTTACCCTTTTATCTTTCTAACTTGTACCGCTCCACTAACACTAAACACAAACAGTGATACAAAAAATATTAAATTTTAAAAAGGAAACATTGTACCAAATAGAGAAAGAAAGAGATTAAGAGACTCAAAAATCAATAATTTTCTTGGTGATTTTCGATCAAGACCAATGAGGAGCGTATGAGAGATGAATAATTAAATGATTGTTTGTTACATACGTAGTGAGAAATATTTTTAATAGTATTGATAATGAAAAAATTATATAACATTTTCAAAATATGAAAATATTTAGATGAAAATTGTAATTTGTAGAAACTTAAGTAGTTAGAGTTTCATGAGATTATGTATTTTGAAAAAGTTTATAATATTCTTTTCGCGAAAATATTATAGACTACTTTCTTGTCTCTATTAAGAAATGTTACCAATTTACTTTTTTAACACTTTAACATACCATTAGTAACATTTAGTAACTGTCGCCGATTTATATTTTTGTAACATGTAAAAAACTTTACTAATTTGCATAAACTTAAAAAAGTAAATATACAAATTACATGCTAAATAATTCTCCCTCTGTTGGGATCATGAATGAGTGCGCATTAGACATAGGTGTGTGTGAGTGGAGTAAAGATCCTCTCAATTTCTCAAAAGAAATGGAGATCTCCATTACTAAAGTTTTGGGTGTATAAATGCACATATTTTTAAAATGGTGACATAAATTATGCATTTATGTGCATTTATACACTCAAAGCTTTAGTAATGGAGATCCCCACACTACAAAAAAAAGGTGAATTGCGGCGGTTTTAATAGGGCGGTTTAGTGTGACCGCCGTTTTTTACTGTGAATTATGGCAGTTTTTTGAGCCTTAATGAACCTTCATGTTACGGCAGTTTCAATAGCCAAAATGTTCTTTTTCTTATTTCTAAATGCGCGGTCTAGTTTTCATTGTCCCGCGTATTCAATCTTCCTCGGATATACCCTAGTTAACACCCATCCCTAATACCCATATACCCTAATTAACAGTGCTCTCAGCTCTTGGTTCCCCTTCGCACGCCTCTCCCTCCCCACTGTCGTCTTCGCAGCTCTCTCACCGGTCGCCGACGCCGTAACAGAACACCTCTCCTTCGTCCTTTCTCACCGGTCGCCGACGCTGTAGCAGAGCGCCTCTCCCTCTGGTGAGTCCTTCCTTTTAGTCTTCCTATTTCCGTAACAGCACACCGTCTCCTCAAGTGTTATTCTCACAGAGCCACCATCCCAAATCGCTTCGTTCTTCCCAGCTAGTGCGAGCGCCCAGGACACCATTGCGAGTCACCGTAATGTTCTCTCGTTTGCAAGCAACCCCCGGTATCTCTTCAATCTTCCTCTTGAACATAATTTCTTTTTTCTCATTTCTTAAACCCTATGTTTTGAGTATAGTGAAGACAGACCTTCAATCCCTCTTTTGTATGTTCTGAACCATTCTTGACTGAACTAGTTACTTTGGCTATAACTTGGAAGGAACTGAGCAAGGAAGGACTCAACCTTAGTACTGGATAGTGAAGAGAGACCAAAGAATTCCAGGTTGTAACAAATGATGGAACTCCTTGAGAGCATCCATAGCATTAGACAAAGGCACATCATTTCAATCTATCCATGCATGATGCGTCTCAGTTAAAGATTTAGATATGAAAATCAATTTTGACTTGGTGCTTTCCAGTGGTTTTAATTTTAATTTTAATTTATTGTTAAGAATATTCATATAAAGAGGGGGGGAAAGTAATGCAAGACTTATCTAAAATTTCCAAACTCACAGAATCAGAAGTAACAAGGAAGCAAAAGTGAGGACCTGATCAACTTTGTTTTGTTCAACTGATCTTCTTTCGCCAGGTGAGAACTAACATAGATTATATGTTCTGGGTTAAAGTTATCAGAATTTGGCTGAAGGTTTCAGTCAAAATTCTTTGTGATTATATTTCGTGTCTGCCATGTGTTTGTTTATTGTCCCAAACCAGCTTGTGAAATTAATTCGAATAAAAATGAGAATGACAGTCTAACATTTTGTTAAACATTTTTATAGTTTATTTTCTTCATTTGTATTCTTAGTATTCATCATTGGTATTCATGATTGTTTGAAAAACCTAACATGAAATCTATGTTTTTTAAGGTGATATGATTTGGTGGTGTTCTACTTGTTTTGATGGCCTTTCTGATGTGGAAAAAAATCTGATTAAAAGTGGCTGACATCCCTTTACTATCATTGAAATAATATAGCAATAATTTGTTGTTAATTGAATGACCTTTTTTATTTCCTTTTTAATTTTTCTCATCCCTTTATTCACAGGCAAATTTTTCTTTATCAGTATCTTAACAGAATAATAGCTCTTTCATTCCTTAGTTCCTTGCATGAAATTTGAAAATTGTAGATTGCACATTACTTAAGTATTATAGTACTTCTCTGAAACTATGTTTGGGGAGTTGCACTGCACAAAGAATGGATGCATTTAAGAAGATAAAGAAGATAGAAAATGGTAGAATGGTTGAGAGATGTATGTACCAAATTTGCCAACTGCACAATGTCTTTTTATATTGTCAAATTACAAGTTTACGGCTACTGGTACAATCATTTTTGCCACTGGTTGCATGGATTTTTGCTACTGCATTTTGACACTGATTTGTGGCTACTGGTTTAGGTAAAACATGTAATATCAAGTCATTTGCATAGGTCCATGCTAAGACTCACCTATATAAATGTATTTTGATTTCTTGTAATTGGAGTATGCATATAAATAATGCAGGGGGATTCCAGAATTGATGTTTTGTGCATGTAAATAATGTAGGAGAATTTGATTTCTTGCATTTAGTGTTGTTTTGTGATAAATTTTATTGCTGCTGATATTTGGTGCATTTGAATGATAAATTCGAAGCGTTATTGTGATTGTTTCTTAGAACTCTTTTTGCTTTTGTTACGTTATTGTAATTTGTAGCGACCGAAAAATTCGGAGGGATTTATTCGAGTTTAATGGAGCTGCCACCAATAATTTATTTCATAGGGAAAATATTGGAAAAACCTTTTGTTTTGAAGAAAAATGGTCCTTGAGACCAGATTTGGGTTCGGGAGTCGATTATGTGTAGGGAAGGTATTAGCACCCTACAACATCATTTCGAAAAAGGTTACCTCTAATTAATTGTGCAAAATTTATTAACTTCTAAAAAAATATTTATTTCCCTTTTATTAAAAAAAGACAAGAATTAACAAAGATAAAAAAGATGACTTAATAAAAGCTGTTTATTTTTGCGCTTGACAGGAGTGGGCTCCTGTTCCTACGTATCTCCGGGTGTAGTGGAGAAATCAAAGGCTACGTAGTTCTTGGGTAGAAAATGGTTGTGTGTTAGTTGATTTTAATTGTATATTTTTTTATAAAAAGGTAGGTTTTGTAGGGACCAAACAAGAAGCAATCAAGAGTGGTCCTTACTAACAACCTATTTTGTTTATAAAATTAACGATGTTCGTAATGATCAAACGGGAAGTAATCTCGAGTGATTATTACTAGTAAAAAAAAGATTAATTTTATTTTTATAAAGAAGATAGGTTTTCATGGGGACCAAACAAGAAGCAATCAAGAGTGATCCTCACTAATAACCCATTTTTATTTAGAAAATTAAGATATTTGTAATGACTAAACGGGAAACAATCTCGAGTGATCATTACTAGTAAATTAATTTTTACGATTTTTATCAAGTGATTTTCAAGAAAAATAGGGTTTCAAAACTTGTATGTGAAGTTTAGTTGAATGAAATTGTACTAGTTTGATTAGTAAAAAAAAAGTGTTCACGTTTATTAAATAAATGATAGAGAAAAAAAGGGTTTGGCAAATAAAAAAGGGAGAAGAGTTAAGTGGGCTAAAGCCCAAAGTGTAAAAAAGGGAATGGGCTGAGCCCACTAAAAAAAAATAACAAAAGAAACAAAACAAAAAACAAAAAAAATAAAAATAATAATAGTAATAAACACACCAACATATGCACACTAAAACACACTCATCCACACACACTTACACACTCACCCACGCCAATCAACACACACACACTAACAGCAAATAAAACTAAAAATATAACACACACACCCACACAAAACCTAAAAACAATAACACACACACTAACACAAAGTCGAGGAAAGCAAAAGCGGTACCTTTGAGAAGAAGGGGAGGGGGGAGAGAGAGAGAAAGGGGGAGAAGAAGGGTAGCGAGAAGGAGAAGGGGAAGTGGGGGGCGCGGCCGCCGCGCGCCAGTCCTTGGTTGCGTGCAGCCGCGAGCAGGGAGGAAGGGATGACGAGAGAGGGAGAAGAAAAGGGGGGAGGGGAGATCGTGAAGGGGGAGAAGGAGGAAGGAGGGAGATGCGCCGTGAGGGGGATGGAGGAGAGAGAGAGAAATCGTGGGAGAGGGTACCTTCTTTTCTCCCCCTTCTTCTTCTTCTTTCTTCTTCTTTTTTTCTTTTTTTCCTGTTTCTTCTTTCTTCCCTGCTTTTTCTGCGTTTTTTTGCTTTTGTTTTTTTTTTGGTTCTTCTCTTTTTTCTTGTTTTTTTTTTCTTCTGTTTGTTGTTTTTTACTTGGTGAATTAGGGCTTCTGTGTGGAGCCTCTAATTCTTTGATTGGTGGTAAAAACGCTCTCGTAATTCTCCCCAAAAATTCTCCTCCTCTTTCTTTGTTACATTGTTGTATTTATAGAGCAAATGGGCTCCAATAGGATAATGGTTGCTGACCCTTGTATTGGCTGTTTGCTGCAGGTATGGTTGGTGATGTAGAGCTAGGTGGTGCCTGCAAAGCTGCTTGGTTGGAGAAGAAATGGAAAAAAACAAAGGAACAAGAAGAAAGCATATTGGACCCATTCTCCAAATGCTTTTGCCCCTACCTCTGTTGATGTTGGTTGTTGTGGTCAGGGATGCGTGCAACGTTTCTGTTGCTTTTGCTATTTTGTTTTTTTGCTTTTTTTCCTTTTTTTTGTTCTGTTCTATTTTCTTTTGTTTTGCCTTTTTTATTTTTTGATTTTGTGATTTTTAGGCTTGGTTTGGACTGTAATGGACTATATTGGACTGTTGGTATTTTAGGCTTGTGTTTGTATTTTGGACTGTATTGGAATGGACATGGTTATTATTATTGGACTTATGCTAAAATTTCTTTTGTATGAACTATTGGTTTATATTTCAGCCATTGGGCCTAAACTAGTCCCAAAGGATTAAGACCAAAACTTAGCAAAAAAAATGGCCCAAGCAACAAATTATTTTATCATTTCAATCTAACAGTAAAATAATAGATAAAAACAAATCAAGATGTGTGGACAAAATTGGGGTATAACAGTTGCCCCTCTTTAGTTATATTTTATTAGAAAATGTGAATAACAAAGGTTTTCATATTTTTGTCGTAAAATAGAAGTAAAGATAAAGACACTAATTTTGTCCCAAACCAGGATAGACAAAGGATGGGGTGAGGAATGACAGGGAAGGATTAATGCTTTGTGCGTTTATCGGAAAGCAATAAAGAAGGGCCATCGCCAGGTCGGGTACTGATGCGGTGATAGGAAAGCAAAAATGAGGGATTAACGCTTGGCGCGTTTATTGGAAAGCAATAAAGAAGGGTCACCGTCAGGTCGGGTATTGACGCGGTGATCGAAAAAACGGTAATGAGTGATTAACGCTTGGCGCGTTTATCAGAAAGCTATAAAGAAGGGTCACCGCCAGGTCGGGTACTGACGCGGTGATCGGAAAGCAATAATGAGGGTTCGACACCAAATAAGGTATTGACGCGTCGATGGGAAGCAATAAAGAAGGATCACCGCCAGGTCGGGTACTGATACGGTGATCGGAAGGTTTGACGCCAAGAAGGGTATTGACGCGTCGATGGGAAGCAATAAAGAAGGATCAACATCAAGTCCGGAACTGATATGTTGGTCAAAAAGCAATAATGAGGAACTACCGCCATGTCGGGTACTGACGCGGTAATCTTAAAGCAATAAAAAAGGGTGATGCTTGGCGCGTTTATCAGAAAACTATAAAGAAGGATCTCCGCCAGGTCGGGTACTGACGCGGTGATCGGAAAGCAATAAAGAGTGAGCGATACTTGGCATGTCGCTCAGAAAGCAAAAATAAAAGACCAATGCTCGGCACATTGTTTTGAAAACAATACTGAAGGATCGATACTTGATGCATGGACCAAGCATAACAAAGCGGCTGGAAAGGTTGTGATATGAAGATGATGCATGAATAGATGACATGTGGTGCGTGTATGCCATGTGATTATTATTTTTACTGATTCCTCGTCCCGTATGATCTCTAGTGCTTAAAGATATGGGATGGACTGAGATTCATCGGATTTAGTCATGCTATGCTTCGATTGGGAGAGAGCGCGAGTTATCAATGCAGTGCTAGTTACTTTTTAAAGGTAATCCCTTTGCCCTTTTGAAATTTATTTGTTGAGATTTGGCATTTCCTCGTGATTCTTAAGATGTACATAATAACCATAATGCGTTCCCATATCATCACATGCTTCACAATTCAGTGCCTATTATCATAAAACAACATTTTGAAATACAAGAACGGAGGTGTTTGGTATTCAAAAGAAGAGTTATGTGTACAAGGACTAAAGTTACACAGACTTGAAAATACATCAAGAAAAATGCAGGAAGAAGAAAAAACAAAGAAAGACAATAACTAAGCAGCTATTTTATAGCTTGTGTCTTCGTAGGAACAAATGCCAGCTTCTCATATCCATAACTTTGATTACTCATTACTCTACTACAGAATTGCCCCAGTTGGGTAAGAGCCCCTTGATGCACCAGCCTTCTTCAATATCCGATTTTAGACCCTAACTTCTGCTTGGATTGCTCTTTCAAGTCTTCAATCCAACGAGTCGCTCTAATTTTTGCCTAGGTCGCCCTTTCAGGTTTTCAACCTAGATAGCCCACTTTTGCTTGGTTTTTATATGATTTTCTTTTTTACGCATTATATTTTTTGACTGCATCAGAGTTTACTGGGAGCGGGAGATCTTCACCGTCCATCCTTGTGAGGATTAAGGCTCCTCCAGAAAAACTTTTTTCACAACATACGGGCCTTCGTAATTCGGAGTCCATTTTCCACGAGAATCCTTTTGGATGGGCAAAATCTTCTTGAGCACTAGGTCTCCTTCTTGAAATTCCCGAGGGCGAACTTTCTTTTCGTAAGCCCTCTTCATCCTGTGCTGATATAGCTGTCCATGACATAAGGCCATCACTCTCTTTTCTTCAATGAGATTCAATTGATCCAGCCGAGCCTGAACCCATTCTGCCTCTTCTAGTTTGGTCTCCATCAATACCCTTAACGAGGGAATCTCGACTTCAATGGGAAGCACTGCTTCCATTCCATACACCAGTTAGAAAGGGGTTGCCCCTGTTGAGGTGCGAACCGAAGTTCGATAACCATGCAAGGCAAAAGGGAGCATTTCGTGCCAGTCTCTAAATATTATAACCATCTTCTGGACAATCTTCTTGATGTTCTTATTTGCAGCTTCAACTGCCCCATTCATCTTTGGGCGGTACGGTGAGGAATTATGATGTTGGATCTTGAAGTCATTACACAGCTCCTTCATCATCCTGTTGTTCAAATTGGTCCCATTATCAGTGATGATCTTATTTGGCAAACCATAGCGGTAGATCAAATCTCTCTTGATGAATTTGACAACCACATTTTTTGTCACACTCACATATGAAGCCGCTTCAACCCACTTAGTGAAATAGTCGATTGCGACGAGAATGAAGCGATGTCCATTTGATGCCTTAGGTTCAATGGGTCCAATGACATCCAATCCCCACATTGAGAAAGGCCATGGTGCTGTTAAGATGTTCAAAGAGACTGGTGGCACATGGATGTTATCGGCGTAAATCTGACATTTGTGGCATTTCTTCACATAACCGAAACAATCAGTCTCCATAGACAACCAATAGTAGCCAGCCCTCAAGATTTTTCTTGCCATTGCATGCCCATTTGCGTGAGTCCCAAAGGAACCTTCGTGAACCTCTCGCATAATCTTTTCCGCCTCAGTCTTATCAACACACCTGAGAAGTACCATGTCATGGTTTCTCTTATAAAGCACTTCGCCATTTAGAAAGAATCCCATTGCCAACCGCCTTAATGCCCTTTTATCATTCTCTGAGACATTAGGAGGATATTCTCTACTTGTGATGTATCGTTTGATGTCGTAATACCAGGGTTTGCCATCAGGCTCTTCTTCTATTGCTAGGCAGTGTGCTGGCCGGTCATGATTCTGTATTTTTATGAGCGGTAGGTTCTCCCTGTTACTGATTTTGAACATTGATGATAGAGTAGCTAAGGCGTCAGCTAGCTGATTATCTTCACGGGGAATGTGATGGAAGGTGACTTCATCAAACTGCTCCGTCAATTCTTTGATGTGAGCATGGTAAGGAACTAATTTGGAATCCATCGTTTCCCATTCGCCTTTTAACTGATGGATAACCAAAGCCGAGTCTCCATATACTTCGAGAATTTTGACCTTCGATTCAATGGCCGCCTGAATGCCCATGGCACATGCCTCGTACTCTGCCATATTGTTTGTACAATCGAAACACAATCTCGCAGTAAATGGAATGAAATGACCTTACGGGAAATCAAGCCAGCTCAATCCCATGTCCCAATGCATTAGAAGCACCATCAAACAACAAGATCCATTTTTCAGCATCAGGGGTTTCTTTTCCTTCAAATAGAGCCATTATGTCTTCGTCTGGGAAATCACACTACATTGACTGATAGTCTTCCACAGGTTGATGAGCCAAGTATTCAGCTAAGGTACTGCCTTTAATTGCCTTTTGGGTGACATACACAATATCATACTCAGATAACAACATTTGCCAACGAGCAATTCTTTCTGTGAGAGCAGGCTTCTCAAAAATATACTTGATCGGATCCATTTTGGACACCAAACAAGTTGTATGGGATAGCATATATTGTCTTAAGCGATGTGCGGCCCAGGCTAACGCGCAACATGTTCGTTCTAACAATGAATACCTCGTCTCGCAGCTGGTGAATTTCTTGCTCAAATAGTAAATGGCATGTTCCTTCTTACCAGATTCATCATGTTGTCCTAGCACACAACCCATTGATTCGTCCAATACTGTTAAGTACATGATGAGGGGTCTTCCTGCCACAGGGGGCACCAAAACCGGTGGATCTTGTAAGTACTGTTTGATTTTCTCAAATGCTTTCTGGGAATTGTCGTTCCATTTGGTTTCCTGATTCTTACACAGCAGCTTGAAAATTGGCTCACAAGTAGTAGTTAGCTGAGATATAAATCTAGCGATGTAGTTCAATCTTCCTTGGAATCCACGAACTTCCTTTTCGGTGCGAGGAGTCGGCATTTCCAGGATTGCTTTTACTTTGGCCGGATCAACTTCTATTCCCTTCTGGCTGACTATAAACCCTAGTAGCTTGCCTGACCTTACACCAAAACTACACTTAGCCGGGTTTAACCGGAGTTTATATTTCCTCAGTCGCTCAAAAATCTTTTGTAGGTTAGTGACATGATCTTCCTCTGTTTTGGACTTTACAATCATGTCATCCACTTAGACCTCTATTTCTTTGTGCATCATGTCATGGAATAAAGCCACCATTGCTCTTTGGTATGTTGCCCTAACATTTCTTAATCCAAACGACATTACTTTGTAACAGAAAGTCCCCCATAAGGTGATAAATGTGGTTTTCTCCATATCCTCGGGAGCCATTTTAATTTGATTATAGCCAGAATATCCATCCATGAAAGAGAAGACAGAGTGTTGAGCAGTGCTATCTACGAAGACATCAATATGTGGCAAAGGGAAGTCATCCTTAGGGCTGGCCCTGTTTAGATCTCTATAGTCAACGCACATTCGGACCTTTTCATCTTTCTTTGGGACTGGGATAATATTAGCCACCCATTGAGGGTATTTTGCTACAGCCAGAAAACCGGCGTCGAACTGTTTTTTTACCTCATCTCTAATCTTGAGTGACATCTCTGGTTTCATTCTTTTCAACTTCTGCTTGACCGGTGGGCACTCAGGTTTTAATGGCAATTTGTGCTCGACTATGCTATTATCTAATCCAGGCATATCTCGGTATGTCCACGCGAAAACATCAACGTATTCAAATAGGAGTTTAACCAATTTTTCTTGCTCACTGCTTTTCATTGTGGTGCCGATCTTAACTTCTTTCTTGTCTTTTTCAGTGCCCAGATTGATTGTTTCAGTTTCTTCCTCGTGGGGTTGAATCACTTTAGCTTCTTGTTCCATCAACCTCATTAATTTAGGAGGGGTATCCCAATTGTCCTCATTATCTTCCTCAGTATGATTAATGGGGTGTTCAAAATTATAGTATGAGTTACTGGCATCGTTATTTTCAAAGACAGTGTTTTTGGATCTGCATTAGTTAAAAAATGACGAAATGAAAAGCGAAAAAAGATGAAGAGAGATGGAAAAGATGGAAAAGGAAAGAAAAGAGAAATGATTGGAAAATTCAAAGTGCATTTTATTGATAATGGTACTGAAATAAAACATGTGCGCCCTTTTGACAATAAATTATTCTAAAGCCTTGGGCAGAGCAATAGAATTTGCATAACATAATTACTTTGAATCAAAGATCACGGGAAACTCAACGATCTCCCAATTTCCAAGTTCTTCATTTGGTGAGCAAGGGTGGACAAGGTTGACATCATCGTTTTCTGCACTGCGATCGTCCTTGATAGTTGCTATCTGATCCGGATTCAACATTCCTGCACTCCGAAAGCTTTGGTTGATGTCACAGATGGGGATACTCTCATCTCTTGGCTCCCTGCCTTCCAGTCTAGCTATCCTCTTTTCTTTTCTTTCTTTGGCAATTCTCTTTTTGTCAAACCTGTTAGGTTCGTATCCCAACCCATATCTGTTTCTGTTATCTGGAAGTTCTACCAGCATCACGATCCCTTGTTCATATCTTCCCAATCCACATCCGGCCTGATACCCTCCTTTCATCATAACTTTAGCGATCATCATGGAGGTTTTAGACAGCTTTGGTTTCTTCATTAGGACTCTTTCTCCTGCGAAGGTGGCATTCGCAATCTCCAACGTTTGGAAAGACGTCTCAAGAGCTTCTTCTGTAACCTCGATATAGCGCGTGGAGGATGGCTTGCTTACTAGCATCTCTTCTTCACCAGAGACAGTCACCAACTTATTATCCATTGAAAATTACAGCTTTTGGTGTAAGGTTGAAGGCACAACTCCAGCTGAATGGATTCATGGTCTTCCAAGGAGGCAGCTGTATGCTGGTACAATTTCCATCACCTGAAAGACTACCTCGAATGTACGAGGGCCGACTTGTATAGGTAGCTCGATTTCTCCAACAACCTCTCTTCTAGACCCATCGAAGGCTCTTACCACCATGGTACTGGGCTTCATATACGATCCATCAACAGACAACTTTGCCAAGGTAGATTTTGGCATAACATTTAGAGATAACCCATTATCGATTTAGCAATTTAGCAAGGATATAGTCCCCACACTTCACAGAGATGTGCAATGCTTTGTTATGCCTCATTCCTTCAACTGGAATTTCTTCATCGGTGAAGGTAAGGTAATTACTAGCAACAATATTACCCACAATCCCATCGAATTGATTCACGGTGATGTCATGGGTGACATGAGCTTCATTTAGCACTTTCATCAATGATTCCCTATGGCGCTCAGAATTCAGTAACAGTGATAACACATATATTTTTGCAGGAGTATGGTTCAACTGATCCACCACCTTGTATTCACTCTGCTTCATAAATTTCAGGAATTCACAAACCTCTTCTTCGGACACTACTTTCTTGTTTTCTTCTTCTTTCTTTGCCTTATTACCCATATCTTTATCAATGGATTCTTCTTCTTTATCTTTTCCCTTGCGAGCTTTGTCCATGGGTCCGATAGGGGTATAAATTCGTCCACTTCGGGTCATCCCACCAATTCCCGAGATGTTAGTGATAGCAGGATTGCCAGATCCAGACGCCGCTTTTAACTGGTCATCCCCTAAATTATCCACAAAGACCTTCATATTGTAATCCCATGGCACTGCATTAACGTTCTTGAAAGGGAAAGGAGTTGGTACATGAATAGTTATCGGTTTAGGCACGCCTCGGACTGGCTTTAGATTTCCCTTGTTGTAGCAAATCTCCAATGGTTTTGGGAAAGTCATGTTTTTATCCTCACTTGACTGAAGGGTCAATATGCTTTCATCTTTCTTCACACAACCTACCTGTATCAAGTGTCTGTCTAACAATTCTTGGAGAGTTTGCCTGAATTCCTCGCATTCCTCTATGCAATGATTGTCATCAGGATGCAAGCTACACAAGTCCCTCTCATTGTATTTCATCCCAATTATACCGAACTTGCAGAGTTTGGCATAAATGACCCTTAAGGGAGTACGAATATCCTCCACTTTCATTGTCAGGGGCTGATTCCTAAACTCTTCAATAATGGCGTTGACTGCTGAACCTCCGTGACCTGGAAGGGGATTATTATCCACATTAGGGCCATCCTCCTTAAAACTCAACCATTTGGCATTGATCAGATCTTGAACCACGTACTTCAAAGCCTTGCAATTTTCAGTTGTGTGACCTACTGCCCCTGCGTGAAACTCACACTTGGCATTTGGGTCATACCCTCTTGGGAAGGGAGGTTGGAGTGGTTTCATTGAGCGTGGAGAGACTAAGGAGTTGCTGATGAGGTGCTGGAACAAATCCGTATAGGTCATGGGAATAGGATCAAATTGATCGCTTTTCTTGGTCATTTGGTTGTTTCTGGTTTTGGTTCGGTTGGGTGGGAGCAACTGGATGTGCTTGTGTTTGGATGGGAGAAGGTGGTCGAAATGGCATCATTGGTTGGTTTGGCCGGGGGGTTGGATTATGAGAGATGGCGGCAATGTATGGAGGTGGGAAGTAGGGGTATGGAAAAGGATGTGGGAAGTTGGTAAAGAATTGGGGTGGTTTTCCTTGTGTTTGTCCTCCCGGGCTTGTCATCACAGCATTAGTTTCCCTTTCTTTCTTCTTTACGAAGTTTGTTGGCGGTCTCTTGATGTTACTAGTTCCAGCAAAACTTTGGGCAATCTTTCCATTCCTCATTCCTTCTTCAACTCTTTCCCCTACGATGACCATATCTGAAAAGTTTGATGATACACTTCCGATCATTTTGTCATAGAAGGGTGATTGAAGAGTATCCATGAACATGGCCACCATTTCTTTTTCAATCAGAGGCGGTTCCACTTGGCCGCCACCCTCTCCATCGTTGGGCATATTCCTTGAAGGTCTCTTTGTCTCTCTTTGCCATATTTTGCAATTGCATTCTGTCAGGAGCCATATCAATGTTATACTTATATTGCTTCAAGAAGGCATCCGCCAAATCTTTCCAACAGCGAATGTGAGATCGCTCAAGGTGTGTATACCAACTCGACGCTGCCCCTGTTAAACTATCCTGGAAGAAGTGAATCAGAAGTTTGTCATCATGTGCATAGGACGCCATCTTCCTACAGTACATGGTCAAGTGGCTTTTTGGACAAGTTGTCCCTTTATACTTGTCAAAGTCTGGCACCTTGAACTTAGGCGGTACAACCACATCCGGTACGAGACAAAGATCTGAAGCGATACTTGAACCGAGATAGCTTACTCCTTCTACAGCTCTTAGCCTATCTTCGAGGATTTGCAACTTCGTATCAGACCACTGATTCCCAATTGGGATGCTCAGATCGGGTCCCCCTATAGTTGGAGACCAGGCAATGCGGTTAGTCTGGGGATTCAATGGATTTCCTTGAATATAATAGGGGTAACCAAATGGTCGGGGATTCGCCACGGGGGGTACTACGGGCGTACTGACTCCTTGAGTATTCCCGAGATGGGATGGTGCATAACCAGGTGGAAAGGTGTATGTCATGAAGCCAGGAGTTGAGCTTTGAACTGGTATGGTTTCAGTATCGGAGCCGGATCCTTGAGCTACATCTTGCACAACAAGTGCTTGGGAATCGCCGCAGAAAGTTATTGTTAGCACCTGGCGGTGTGTAACCGGGCGGGAGACCAAATAGTGGGAACTGTTGTGCATGTGGGCCTTGAGGGTTATGGTTTGTTGTGTCATCATTGGCCATAGGTGGCGTGTAACTAGGCGGGAGTCCGTAAAGTGGGAACTGTGGTACTTGATTCTGAGGGTTGCTAACTGGTGACTGTGTAGGACCCTGCGGGTAAATTGCAAAGGGTACCATCATCCCTTGAGTATTGAGACCATATTGCAACTGCATAGGACCGAAGCCAGTTGGGTGGGAAGGTGTAGCTTGACTTTCATCATTCACTGCTGGAGATACCCCATCTGCAGCCTTGTCTTTGTTTAGAGACTACAGAAGCTCCAAAACTTTGCTCATCTGTTCCTTCAGCTGGTTGACGTCCTCTTTCATCTCTTGGTCATCCATGATCCTTGATTGAGAGCGAGTTCGATAAGGGTGTCGAGGAACCAGTTTGTTTGATTATTTTCTGAGTGATTAAAAAAATGATATGAGTATGTAAGAAAAAAAAAGATGAATGAATGGATGTGGATGTATGAGTCTATTCATTTTGTACCAGGGAACCATAGGCCTCATTGCTTTGTTGTAATTATCCATTTATTTATTATTTTTTTAAAAAAAAAGCGTTAAGTAATTTGGAGAATAAAATGGGATCAATAAGCAAAATGACAAATCCTTTGTTGATGAGAAAGACAAATAGTACAATTCACTCAAACTAAAACCTCATCAATTAGCCGCCCTTTTTTTCTTCTTCATAGGACAACCGGCCTTTTCTCTCAATTCTTCTATCAAACTTTTACAAAATTCAATAAACTTGTAAACATTGACTGGAGTATTCAGTGGGTGCATCGCCGCATCAGCCTCCTCTAGACGCCTTGGGATATCTATGATTGCTTGATTGGCCAAACTTGCCAACTTTGAAAAACAGTCCCTCCAATGCATGCCTTCATTCCTCAGTTCATTAAAGAGCGCTTGATTTTCTATCTGACTGACCAGTTTTGTAAAACGATTCTCCCAATACGTGCTTTCATTTTTTAGGTCGTCATAGATCTTCTCTTGATATTCAATATAGTTCCGCAACTCATTTGCATCCTCTTGTTCTTTTTTCAGCGCATCTTGATATTTCACAAGCATCTCTTCTATTTCTTCCTTGTATTGCTTCTCCTTTTGGGCTCGGTTCTCATACCCAGCTACCACCTTCTCAAGATGTTGCTTTAAACCTTCAAGCTCCTCTTGCAAATTCTTTTCGGCAACCGAGGATTTTTTTCACAATCCTTTCCATATATAGGCGTTTTCTATAGCCTTATCCCTCTCTTTATTAAGCAGCTCTAGCTCTTCATTTGCCCCTCTCAGACAAAGTTGCACATCATGCTTACTCTTTTCCTCTACTTTTGCCCTATTGTTGCTTCTCTCGATGAACTTCCCTTTTAGGATATTTTCCGATTGTAAGTACTTGTTCTCTTGAAGTGCCTTTTCTAACCTTGCTTGTAATTCTTCCTTTTCCTCATTAGATTTTGACAATGCCACTTTAAGCTCTTCCATCTCTTTACTCGTAATAGGGATAGATTCCGGTGCTTCTGGTTCCGATGGGGGTGTACCATGGAACGTAAATTTGATTTCTCGAACCCTACTTTCGATCCATTGGTGGTAACTATCCGTAGCGCCAATGCTTCTTTTTCCGAGAACTTTCCCTTTCCGAGTGACTTGGTCCCAAGCATGTCGGACCTTTCTAAGCATTTCGCCATTTCCTTGATCGAACTCATATACCACAAAGGGGGTCGTCATCTGATCTGACGGTGGATTCATCATAGAATAACCAAGTTGTCTTAGCAGTAGAGAAGGATTATAGTTAATACATCCTCTTGTTCCTATGAGTGGAACATTAGGAAAATTCCCGCACTGATAGATCATTTCATGTATATCCAACCACCCTGGGTACCATCGGACCGTCTTTTCATCAAGATCTGCCAGAGTTACAGCCCACCGATCTCCATCTCTGACCCCTACATCACATGTGTTGAAGTCTGCAAAGGGACATGATATTTTCCTATTTCCGAATACGTGGGTGACAAGCCACACATAGAGAGTGGATAAGCAGCATGATAGTTTCTTCCCTTTTTTTTCATGACAATGAGTGAGGGCACAATAAGTATCCGCAAGAATGGCTGACACTGGGCTCTCTTTCCCTTTTTTAAAGGCTAGAAACACATCAATCGAGGCCAAGTCTATATAGCCATCAATGCGTGGAAATAACATAATGCCAAAAATTGTAAGAGCCAACACTTCCATGAAAGACGCCCAATCCTGAACACTAGCCAAATGCCTCTTCTTTTCTTCAAAATACTCTAGCGGAAACCCCTCGACACCATTTCGGTTTAACTTTCTTTTCTTTAATTCATCCTCCTTGTCTTTCAGAATTATAGCAACCTCTTGCAGGAGATCAAAATCTCGGGTGCGTTGGTAGGGTTTCATGTTTTCGGTCGAGTATCCTAAAATCTGAGCAAATTCCTCCAGTGTGGGAGCCATTTGGAAATTCTTGAAAGTGAAGCACCTCATGGGAGAATCATAGAATTGGATAAGTGCAGAAATAGCATTTACTTGCACATCCACCTCTAGCAATTTGAGAATATTCCCATACTTCCCAATGAAGGTTATACGCTGAATGCTTGTCGTCATTAAATTGGCACACTTCTTCAGGCTTTCTATTTCAGGCTTTTTTATCCTCGGATGTATGTGCTTCTTTAAGGGGACAGTTTCGCCGCTTGATCCCATATTATCTCACAAAATACTTGCAGTAAAATAAATGGCCCAAGCAACAAATTATTTTATCATTTCAATCTAACAGTAAAATAATAGATAAAAACAAATCAAGATGTGTGGACAAAATTGGGGTATAACATAATTTTTTTATTCATGTCGTTAAGTTGTTGTTATACCCCAATTTTGTCCGCTCATATTTTCATTTTTTATTTTTATTGTGTTTTTTTATGAAGCAGACTAATTTTAATAATACTTGGGCTCAATTATTTTTATTATTATTATTTTGTGTTAATCATTTTGGGCCAATTTTAGCCCAATTGCAAAAATTGTCCATTGACAAGAGTCCATTACAAGCGTTCTAGAAAAAAAAATCCAAAACTGAAAATCAAAGTCAGATTTCCACACTCGTATCTTCACCCTTCACAAAAGTCCTCTGCATATCTTCACCAAAGTCCTCTGCATATCTCCTCAGCCACTCTACAAACTCGGTCTTACAGCTACATGTCCCCCATAGCCTTTTGCTTTTCTTCATCTGCCAACCAGGTTCGATAAATGCTCATGAGTCTATAAAAAAGAACGAATGCAATTTAATCAGAAAAGAAAAAAGGGGGGAGCACTCATCCAAGGATGCTTCACCATCCATTAGAGCCACCACTTTCACCCTCCTAAACTCCGTAAGCCATTCCCACTGCTCCCTTATATCGCACAACACCGAATAGTCACCATAACCATCCACAGCCCCCATCAAAAATAACTGAACCATCCCCAATGATCTGTTAACAAAGAGGAAGTAGCTTCAAAGAACAAAATCACAAAAAAAGGAAGAAGCATAGAAGAAAAACGCAGCAGAGGCGAAGAAGAAGAAGCACAACAGAAGAAAGAAGAAGCAGAAGGAAGAAAAAAGCAGGTTTCTCTTCTTCCTCCCTCTCCCACCACTCTCTCTCACTTTCCTTTCTCCCTCCTTCTTCCCTGCCGCGGCCGTACCTCCCTTCTCTTCTCTTTACGCGGCCGTACCCCCTCCTCTTCACGCCGCAACCCCTCCCTTCTTCTTCTCGCCCTCTCTCTCTCTTCTCTCTCTCTCTCTCTCCACCACGATCTCCCTCCCTTTCCCTCGATTTCTCTCACCTCCTCCTCCCCTCTCCTTCTCGATCATGCATGTCGATCATACAAGGCGCCGCGCCTCCCTTTCCCCTTTTTCTTCTCGCCTCCCTTCTCTCTTTCTCTCTCATCAACTCTCTTTCTCCCCCTGCGCCTCATCTTTCTCTTTCCCTGTTTTTTTCTTTCATTTCAACTTGGCGTGTTTCTAGACCTGCTCCTTGCCATTTGCTTTGTGGGCTCGTGAGCCCATTTGTTTTTATTGACCCATTTTGTTTTTTTTCTTTTTTTTGTTTTCTTTGCCTTGCTTTCTTTTTAACTCAGCTGCTCACCTCCCCTAACTCTTTTCCCACCTAATGGACATTTCTAGGTCTCTTTTTTGTTTTCATTTGGTGTGATATTGTGTTGTTGGGCTTATAGCCTATTTGCCATTTGCCAAGCTGAACGTGTTTATTTTGTCTTTTCTTTTGTCCTGTTCTTCTAGATCAATTTATATGTCTATTTGTCAATTTTAATTTTTTTTTATCTATTTAATAAACATGAACACATTTTTTACTAGCCAGACAAGTACATTTTCACTCAACTAAATTTCACATACAAATTTTGAGACCCTATTTTTCTTGAAAATCACATGATAAAAATCATGAAAATTAATTTACTAGTAATGATTACTCGAGATTGCTTCCCGTTTAGTCATTACAAGTATCTTAATGTTCTAAATAAAAATGGGTTATTAGTGATGACCATTCTTGATTGCTTCTTGTTTGGTCCCTATGAAAACCTATCCTCTTCATAAAAAATAAAATTAAGTTTTTTTTGACTAGTAATGATTACTCGAGAGTGCTTCACGTTTGATCATTACGAACACTGTTAATTTTCTAAACAAAATAGGTTGTTAATGAGGACCACTCTTGATTGCTTCTTGTTTGGTCCCTACAAAACCTACCTTTTTTTTCCATCAAAAAATATACAATTAAAATCAACCAATACGCAACCATTTTCTACCCAAGAACTACGTAGTCTTTGATTTCTCCACTGCACCCGGAGATACGTAGGAGCAGGAGCCCACTCCTGTCAAGCGCAAAAATAAACAACTTTTATTAAACTTCTTTTTATTTATTTCATCATTGTAAATCATTGTCTTTTTTTTAGGGAAACGAATATTTTTAGAAGTTAATAAATTTTGCACAATTAGTTAGAGGTAACCTTTTTCGAAAGGATGTCGTGGGGTGCTAATACCTTCCCTACGCATAATCGACTCCCGAACCCAAATCCGGTCTCAAGGACCATTTTTCTTCAAAAAAAGGTTTTTCCAATATTTTTCCTTCGAAAATAAATTATTGGTGGCGGCTCCATTAAACTCGAATAAATCCCTCCGGATTTTTCGGTCGCTACAGCTGGCGACTCCACTGAGGATATTTTTTTAGAGAGTCAAGCCTAACTAACTGATTGTGCTAAATAGTTAACTCTTATGTTTAATTTCCCTTGTTTTTATTTATTTATTTATTTACTTATTCATTTGTTTATTTATTTATTTATTTATTTATTCATTCATTTATTTATTTATTTATTGTTCTTTTGTGAATATTTGTTGTGAATATTATGCATATATTGAACCTTAGGTTAGAAGACCATATTTTGTATATTTCATTTGTTTTGCAGCTTGGGTAGTGTTAGGGTGTTGCCCCTCTCACACACCGCACCTACACGTTCGCACATACATGTGAGTAAGACCCTATACCCGGGTCAGAGCAAAGCTTAAGTTGAGTGAAGGTTCGATGATGGTCAATTGGAATTTGCTTTCCTTCTGGCTATTGCGAGAACTTCATCTAGAGTGTGCTCCCTCTGAGTATTCCGCACTGGATAGTTGTCTATCGTTGTGGTTAATATTCAGGAGGAGACTTTAGCTCTAGAGGCCTTTGGTGAGAATGTGAGTAGAGCCACCATGAGATCTATCACTCAATACAAGACTATAGACCCCTTAGGCTAGAATATCTAATTTTAGGTTTAACCCATTTAAGACACAAGGGGCATCATATCATTTTTGTTCTTCCACCAAAAATATGTTATATCACGTCCATGCATAAAAAAGGGTCTACTAAATCACATATTTTTTGTGCACGCTACATGAATAGTCATCATCATCACTCAACATTATATCTTCATGCATTCATACTTCCAAAAAAACATGTTGAATTTTTTTTTAAAAAAGAATGTCATTCATTCTCATTTCATTTTAGGTGCTAGGGAAGCATAGGAACTCAAAGTTTGGCTGCAAGTATTTTGTGAGATAATATGGGATCAAGCGTTAAACTGTCCCTTTGAAGAAGCACATACATCCGAGAATAAAAAGTCTCAAATAGAAAGCTCAAGAAGTGTGCCAATTTAATGACGACGAGTATTCAGCGTGTAACCTTCATTGGAAAATATGGGAATATTCTCAAGTTGCTAGAGGTGGATGTGCAAGTAAATGCCATTTCTGCACTTATCCAATTCTATGATTCTCCCATGAGGTGCTTCACTTTTAAGAATTTCCAAATGGCTCCCACTGATCAATGCATTTTAATGCATATTTTATAGCAGTGCACTTAGTGTTCTTAAATATTTATTTTACCCAACAACTACTTTTTAGCATGGTTTTATATCTTTGGGTCATGATTGGGCTTTAGTGGAATTATTTGCTAATTTTCGGATTTTGTTATATCCTGACCCATGTTTCTTCTGCAGGCCATAACTTGGGCTATACTTGTCCGATTTCAGTGTTCTTTGTGGCGTTGGAAAGCTAAGAAGCAGATCTACAATTCTTATGTTGGGACCGAAGCCTAGTTCTGCCATTTTGAAGGCCGAAATTCCACTTTACTGAAGCTGACGAGCTGCACTACGAGTTTTGGGCATATTTTAGGTTGTTATCGGGCTTTTATCTTATAACCCGTTTAGGGAATTAGGTTTTCGTTAAGCTGAGACTTTTAGATAGAGGATCAGCCGTTTTCTTTCATTATCTTACGTTTTATTATTCACTTACGTACCCTAGCCTCCATGGAAGCCTAAGTTCCTAAGTTGATTCATCGGTGAAAGGTTGTCGTTACAGATTTTGAGGTTCGGTGCTTAATGTTTAATACAATTTCGTTTTAATTTCTTAAATTCCATCTCTATCAATTTCGAATTTGGTTTAAATGTTTGCAATCTATCCAGTTCGTTTTCTGCTTAGTTAATTGTTCTGTCTTCATTGCAAAAACGCGATTCAGTTGTGTATGAATGCTTGATTGTATGCATCTGGTTCCGAATCGCAATATTTCGAATTGCTTGACTGCTTAAGATTAATTGATTCGAGTAGAAATTGATAGAGGGTTGATTAGAATTCTGTTATGATATTGGTTGCGTTTTAACGGCGCTTGTCCGCTCCCGTGACCGATTGAACCCGCTGTTTCGGCGCTTGCTCGGAACGGTGTGAATTCATATAAACTGATTAACGCTTGTTTAGTTTGTTTATGTCAACTGTGAATTCGGAATTAATTGAATTGTTGTTATTTAGAACCTATGATAAATCCAAGACGTGCACCCGGAAACCGGTGAATCAATTGTCTCTATAATCTGATAATTCTCTCAACAGAAACTGTTTTCACAAAACCCCCTTTTTCGTTATTGTCAATTTTCTTATTTCCTGAATTTGGTAATTTTGGTGTTAGAGGTCTTCGTGAGACGACCAAGGTCTCTTGCCTTGTTACTATATTTACTGTTTAATTATTTTGACCCGCGTACGACCGCTGATCACCCACACTGGAAGAATTTGCCCGGATTTTAGGATACTCAACCGAAAACATGAAGCCTTACCAACGCACCCGAGATTTTAATCTCCTACAAGAGGTTGCTATAATTCTGAAAGACAAGGAGGATGAATTAAAGAAAAGAAAGTTAAACCGAAATGGTGTTGAGGGTTTCCGCTAGAGTATTTTGAAGAAAAGATGAGGCATTTGGCTAGTGTTCAAGATTGGGCGTCTTTCATGGAAGTGTTGGCTCTTACAATTTTTGGCATTATGTTATTTCCACGCATTGATGGCTATATAGACTTGGCCTCGATTGATGTGTTCCTAGCCTTTAAAAAGGAAAGAGAGCCCAAGTGTCGGCCATTCTTGCGGATACTTATTGTGCCCTCACCACCGTCATGAAAAAAGGGAAAATGCTATCATGTCGCTTATCCACTCTCTATGTGTGGCTTGTCACCCACGTATTCGAAAATAGGAAAATGTCATGTCCTTTGCGGACTTCAACACATGTGATGTAGGGTCGAGATGGAGATCGGTGGGTCAGGCCTCTGGCAGATCTTGATGAAAAGACTGGTCCGATGGTACCCGGGGTGGTTGGATATACATGAAGTGATCTATCGCTATGAATTTCCTAATGTTCCACTTATAGGAACAAGAGGATGTATTAACTATAATCCTTCTCTGCTGCTAAGACAACTTGGTTATTCTATGATGAATCCACCGTCGATCGATGACGACCCCTTTGTGGTATTTGAGTTCGATCAAGGAAATAGCGGAATGCTTAGAAAGGTTCGACATGCTTGGGACCAAGTCACTCGAAAAGGGAAAGTTCTCGGAAAAAGAAGCATTGGTGCTACGGATAGTTACCACCAATGGATCGAAAGTAGGGTTCGAGAAATCAAATTGCTGCTCCATGGTACACCCCCACCTAACTAGAAGTACCAAAATCTATCCCTATTACGAGTAAAGAGATGGAAGAGCTTAAAATAGCTTTGTCAAAAGCTAATGAGGAAAAGGAAGAATTACAAGCAAGGTTAGAAAAGGCACTTCAAGAGAACAAGTACTTGCAATCGGAAAATATCCTAAAAGGGAAGTTCATTGAGAGAAGCAACAAAAGTGGCAAAAGTAGAGGAAAAGAGTAAGCATGATGTGCAACTTTGTCTCGAGAGGAGCAAATGAAGAGCTAGAGTCTGCGTAATCAAGAAAGGGACAAGGCTATAGAAAATGCCTATATATGGAAAGGATTGTGGAAAAAGTCCTCGGTTCGAAAAGAACTTGCAAGAGGAGCTTGAAGGTTTAAAGCGACATCTTGAGAATGTAGTAGCCGGGTATGAGAACCGAGCCCAAAAGGAGCAAAGAATACAAGGAAGAAATAGAAGAAATGCTTGTGAAATATCAAGATGCGCTGAAAAAGAACAAGAGGATGCAAATGAGTTGTGGGACTATATTGAATATCAAGAGAAGATCTATGACGACCTAAAAATGAAAGCACGTATTGGGAGAATCGCTTACAAACTGGTCACCGATAGAAAATCAAGCACTCTTTAATGAACTGAGGAACGAAGGCATGCATTGGAGGGACTGCTTTTCAAAGTTAGCAAGTTTGGCCAATCAAGCAATCATAGATATCCTAAGGCGCCTAGAGGAGGCTGATACGGCGATGCACCCACCGAATACTCCACCAATGTTTACAAGTTTATTGAATTTTGTAAAAGTTTGATAGAAGAATTGAGAGAAAAGGCTGGTTGTCCTATTAAGAAGAAAAAAGGACAATAATTCTTTGAGGCTTTAGTTTGAGTGAATTGTACTATTTGTGTTTCTCATCAACAAAGGATTTGTCATTTTGCTTATTGATCCCATTTTATTCTCCAAATTACTTAACGCTTTTAATAAAATAAAATAAATAAATGGATAATTACAACAAAGCAATGAGGCCTACGGTTCCCTGGTACAAAATGAATAGACTCATACATCCACATCCATTCATTCATTTTTTTTTCTTTTTTCTTTCTTACATACTCATATCATTTTTAATCACTCGTAAAATAATCAAACAAACCGTTCCTCGACACCCTTATCGAACTCGCTCTCAATCAAAGATCATGGATGACCAAGAGGTGAAAGAGGACGCCAACCACCAAGGAATGATGAGCAAAGTTTTGGAGCTTCGCAATCCCTAAACAAAGACAAGGTCATAGATGGGGCTTCTCCAAAGCAGTTGAATGATGAAAGTCAAGCTACACCTTCCCACCCACCTGGCTTTGGTCCTATAAGTTGCAATATGGTCTCAATACTCGAGGGATGATGGTACCTTTGCAATTTACCCACAGGTCCTACACCTCACCGATTAGCAACCCTCGAATCAAGTACCACGGTTCCCACTTTACGGACTCCCGCCTGGTTACACGCCACCTATGGCCAATGATGATACTGCAAACCATAACCCCCAAGGCCCACAGGCACAACAGTTCCCACTATTTGGTCTCCCGCCCGGTTACACACCGCCAGGTGCTAACAATAACTCTACAGAAACTGATTCCCAAGCACTTGTTGTGCAAGATGTGGCTCAAGGATCCGGCTCCGGTACTGAAACCACACCAGTTCAAAGCTCAACTCCTGGCTTCATGACATACACCTTTCCACCTGGTTATGCACCATCTCATGTCGGGAATACTCAAGGAGTCAGTATGCCCGTAGTGGCCCCCGTGGTGAATCCCCGACCATTTGGTTACCCCTATTATATTCAAGGAAATCCGCTGAATCCCCAGACTAACCGCATTTCCTGGTCTCCAGCTATAGGAGGACCCAATCTGAGCATCCCAGTTGGGAATCAGTGGTCTGATACGAAGTTGCAAATCCTCGAAGATAGGCTAAGAGCTGTAGAAGGAGTAAGCTATCTCGGTTCAAGTATCGCTTCAGATCTTTGTCTCGTACCGGATGTGGTTGTACCACCGGTTCAAGGTGCCGATTTCGACAAGTATAAAGGGACAACTTGCCCGAAAAGCCACTGACCATGTATCAGAGGAAGATGGCGTCCTATGCACATGATGACAAACTTCTGATTCATTTCTTCCAGGATAGTTTAACAGGGGCAGCGTCGAATTGGTATACACACCTTAAGCGATCTCACATTCACTGTTGGAAAGATTTGGCGGATGCCTTCTTGAAGCAGTATAAGTATAACATTGATATGGCTCCTGATAAAATGCAATTGCAAAACATGGCAAAAAGAGACAATGAGACCTTCAAGAAATATGCCCAACGATGGAGAGGACTGGCAGCCCAAGTGGAACCGCCTCTGATTGAAAAAGAAATGGTGGCCATGTTCATGGATACTCTTCAATCACCCTTCTATGACAAAATGATCGGAAGTGTATCCTCAAACTTTTCAGATATGGTCATCGTAGGGGAACGAATTGAAGGAGGAATGAGAAATGGAAAGATTGCCCAAAGTTTTGCTGGAACTAGTAATATCAAGAGACCCCCAACAAACTTCGTAAAGAAGAAAGAAGGGGAAACCAATCTTTGTGATGACGAGCCCGGGAGGACAAGCACAAGGAAAACCACCCCAATTCTTTACCAATTTCCCACATCCTTTTCCATCCCCCTCCTTCCCACCTCCATACATTGCCGCCGCCTCATAATCCTACCCCTGGCCAAACCAACCAATGATGCCCTTCGACCACCTTCTCCCATTCAAACACAAGCACACCCGCCACTCCCACCCAACCTAACCAAAACCGAAACAACCAAATGACCAAGAAAAGAAAGCGATCAATTTGATCCTATTCCCATGACCTATCACGGATTTGTTCCAACACCTAATCAAGAACTCCTTGATCTCTCCACGCTCAATGAAACCACTCCAACCTCCCTTCCCAAGAGGATATGACCCAAATGCCAAGTGTGAGTTGCATGCAAAGGTGAGGTCACACAACCGAAAATTGCAAAGCTTTGAAGTACGTGGTTCAAGATCCGATCAATGCCAAATGGTTGAGTTTTAAGGAGGATGGACCTAATGTGGGTAATAATCCCTTCCAGGTCATGGAGGTTCAAGCATCAACGCCATTATTGAAGAGTTTAGGGATCACCGATAATGAAAGTAGAGGATGTTCGCACTCTCAAGATCATTTATGCCAAACTCTGCGAGTTCCAGATAATTGAGATGAAATACGATGAGAGGGACTTATGTAGCTTGCATCCTGATGACAGTCATTGCATAGAGGAATGCGAGGAATTCAGGCAAATTCTCCAAGAATTGTTAAACAGACACTTGATACAGGTAGGTTGTATGAAGAAAGATGAAAACATATTAACCCTTCAGTCGAGTGAAGATAAAAACACGACCTTCCCAAAACCATTGGAGATTTGTTACAACAAGCCAGTCCGAGGCGTGCCTAAACCGATAACTATTCATGTACCAACTCCTTTCCCTTTCAAGAACGCTAATGCAGTGCCATGGGATTACAAAGATAAAGGTCTTTGTGGACAATTTAGGGGATGACCGCTAAAGGCGTATCTGGATCCGCAATCCTGCTATCACTAACATCTCGGGAATCGGTGGGATGACCCGAAGTGGACGAATTTATACCCCTATCAGACCCATGGACAAAGCTCGCAAGGGAAAAGATAAAGAAGAAGAATCCATTGATAAAGATATGAGTAATAAGGCAAAGAAAGCAGAAGAAAACAAGAAAGCAGTATCTGAAGAAGAGGTTTGTGAATTCCTGAAATTTATGAAGCAGAGTGAATACAAGGTGGTGAATCAGTTGAATCATACTCCTGCAAAAATATCCGTGTTATCGCTACTGCTAGATTCTGAGCGCCATAGGGAATCGTTGATGAAAGTGCTAAATGAAGCTCATGTCACCCATGACATCACGGTGAACCAATTCGACGGGATTGTGGGTAATATTGTTGCTAGTAATTACCTTACCTTCACTGATGAAGAAATTCCAGTTGAAGGAACAGGGCATAACAAAGCATTGCACATATCTGTGAAGTGTGGAGACTATATCCTTGCTAGGGTACTCGTCGATAATGGGTCATCTCTAAATGTTATGCCAAAATCTACCTTGGCAAAGTTGTCTGTTGACGGATCATATATGAAGCCCAGCACCATGGTGGTAAGAGCCTTCGATGGGTCTAGAAGAGAGGTTATTGGAGAAATCGAGCTACCTATACAAGTCGGCCCTCGCACATTTGAGGTAGTCTTTCAGGTGATGGAAATCGTACCAGCATACAGTTGCCTCGTTGGAAGACCATGGATCCATTCAGCTGGAGTTGTGCCTTCAACTTTACACCAAAAGCTGAAATTTTCAATGGATAATAAGTTGGTGACTGTCTCTGGTGAAGAAGAGATGCTAGTAAGCAAGCCGTCCTCCACGCGCTATATTGAGGCTGCAGAAGAATGTCTTGAGACGTCTTTTCAAACGTTGGAGATTGCGAATGCCACTTTCGCAGGAGAAGGAGTCCTAATGAAGAAACCAAAATTGTCTGAAACCTCCACGATGATCGCTAAAGTTATGATGAAAGGAGGGTATCAGCCTGATGTGGATCGGGAAGATATGAACAAGGGATCGTGATCTTTGTTAGAACTTCCGGATAATGTAAATAGATATGGGTTGGGATACGAACCTAACAGATTTGACAAAAAGAGAATTGCCAAAGAAAGAAAAGAAAAGAGGATAGCTAGATCGGAAGGCGAGGAGCCAAAAGATGAGAGTATTCCCATCCGTGACATCGCACAAAGCTTTGAGTGCAGAATATTGGATCCGCATCAAATAGCACTATCAAGGATGATCACAAAGATGCAAACGACAATGTCAACCTTGTCCGCCTTGCTCGCCGAATGAAGAACTTGGAAATTGGGAGATCGTTGAGTTTCCGTGATCTTTGATTTAAAGTAATTATGTAATGCAAATTCATTTGCTCGCCCAAGGCCTTAGAATAATTTATTGTCAAAAGGGCGCACATGTTTCATTTCAGTACCATTATCAATAAAATGCACTTTGAATTTTCCAATCATTTCTCTTTTCTTTCCTTTTCCATCTTTTCCATCTCTCTTCATCTTTTTCCGCTATTTCATTTCATTATTTTTAACTAATGCAGATCCAAAAACATTGTCTTTGAAAATAACGATGCCAGTAACTCATACTATAATTTTGAATACCCCATTAATCATACTGAGGAAGATAATGAGGACAATTGGGATACCCCTCCTGAATTAATGAAGTTGGTGGAACAAGAAGCTAAAGTGATTCAACCCCACGAGGAAGAAACTGAAACAATCAATCTGGGCAATCGAAACGACAAGAAAGAAGTTAAGATTGGAACCACAATGAAAAGCAAATGAGCGAGAAAAATTGGTTAAACTCCTATTTGAATATGCGGATGTTTTCTGTGGACATACCGAGATATGTCCTGATTAGATAATAGCATAGTCGAGCACAAATTACCATTAAAACCCGAGTGCCCACCGGCCAAGCGGTCGAGAAGGATGAAGCCGGAGATGTCACTCAAGATTAGAGATGAGGTAAAAACAGCGACGCTGGTTTTAGTCAGAGCAAAATACCCTCAATGGGTGGCTAATATTGTTCCAGTCCCAAAGAAAGACGGAAAGGTCCGAATGTGTGTTGACTATAGAGATCTAAACAGGGCCAGCCCTAAGGATGACTTCCCTTTGCCACATATTGATGTCTTGGTAGATAGTACAGCTCAACGCTCTGTCTTCTCTTTCATGGATGGATATTCTGGCTATAATCAAATCAAGATGGCCCCCGAAGATATGGAAAAAACCACATTTATCACTTTATGGGGAACTTTCTGTTACAAAGTAATGTCGTTTGGATTAAGAAATGATGGGGCAACATACCAAAGAGCAATGGTAGCTTTGTTCCATGACATGATGCACAAAGAGATAGAGGTCTATGTGGATGACATGATTGTAAAATCCAAAACAGAGGAAGGTCATGCCATTAACCTACAAAAACTTTTTGAGCGACTGAGGAAGTATAAACTCCGTTAAACCCAATAAGTGTAGTTTTGGTGTAAGGTCGCAAGCTGCTAGGGTTTATAGTTAGCCGTAGGGAATAGAAGTTGATCCGCCAAAGTAAAAGCAATCCTCGAAATGCCGACTCACCCGAAAAAGAAGTTCGTGGATTCTTGGGAAGACCGAACTACATCGCCAGGTTTATATCCCACTAATCGCTACTTGTGAGCCAATTTTCAAGTCATTGTAAGAATCAGAAACCAAATGGAATGACAATTGCCGTAAAGCTTTTGAGAAAATCAAACAAGATTTACAAGATCCACCGGTTTGGTACTCGCGTGCCAGGGAGACCCCACATCATGTACTTAACAGTATTGGACGAATCAATGGGTTGTGTGCTAGGACAACATGATGAATCTGGTAAGAAGGAGCATGCCATTTATTACTTGAGCAAGAAATTCACTAGCTGCGAGACGAGGTATTCATTGTTAGAACGAACGTGGTGCACGTTAACCTGGGCCTCACATCGTTTGAGACAATATATGCTATCCCATACAACCTGTTTGGTGTCCAAAATGGATCCGATCAAGTATATTTTTTAAAAGCCTGCTCTCACAGGAAGAATTGCTCGTTGACAAATGTTGTTATCTGAGTATGATATTGTGTATGTCACCCAAAAGGCAATTAAAGGCAGTACCTTAGCTGAATACTTGGCTCATCAACCTGTGGAAGACTATCAGTCAATGCAGTGTGATTTCCCAGACGAAGACATAATGGCTCTATTTGAAGGAAAAGAGACCCCTAATGGTGAAAAATGGATCTTGTTGTTTGACGGTGCCTCTAATGCATTGGGACATGAGATTGAGCAGTCGATTTCCCGTAAAATCATTTCATTCCATTTACCGCAAGATTGTGTTTTGATTGTACAAACAATATGGCGTAGTATGAGGCATGTGCCATGGGCATTCAGGCGGCCATTGAATCAAAGGTCAAGATTCTCGAAGTATATGGAGACTCGGCTTTGGTTATCCATCAGTTAAAAGGCGAATGGGAAACGAGGGATTCCAAATTAGTTCCTTACCACGATTACATCAAAGAATTGATGGAACAGTTTGATGAAGTCACCTTCCATCACATTCCGCATGAAGATAATCAGCTAGCGGACGCCTTAGCTACTCTATCATCAATGTTTAAAATCAGTAACAGGGAGAGACTACCGCTCATAAAAATACAGAATCACGACCGGCCAGCACACTGCCTAGCAATAGAAGGAGAGCCTGATGGCAAACCCTGGTATTACGACATCAAACGATACATCACGAATAGAGAATATCCTCCTAATGTCTCAGAGAATGATAAAAGAGCATTAAGGCGTTTGGCAATGGGATTCTTTCTAAACGGCGGCGTTTCTATAAGAGAAACCATGACATGGTACTTCTTAGGTGTGTTGATAAGACCGAGGCGGAAAAGATTATGCGAGAGGTTCATGAAGGTTCCTTTGGGACTCACGCAAACGGGCACGCAATGGCAAGAAAAATCTTGAGGGCTGGCTATTATTGGTTGTCTATGGAGACTGATTGTTTCGGTTATGTGAAGAAATGCCACAAATGTCAGATTTACGCCGAAAATATCCATGTGCCACCAGTCTCTTTGAACATCTTGATAGCACCATGGCCTTTCTCAATGTGGGGATTGGATGTCATTGGACCCATTGAACCCAAGGCATCCAATGGACACCGTTTCATTCTTGTCGCAATCGACTATTTCACTAAATGGGTTGAAGCGGCTTCATATGTGAGTGTGACAAAAAATGTGGTTGTCAAATTCATCAAGAGAGATTTGATCTGTCGCTATGGTTTGCCAAATAAGATTATCACTGATAATGGGACTAATTTGAACAACAAGATGATGAAGGAGCTGTGTAATGACTTCAAGATCCAACATCATAATTCCTCACCATACCGCCAAAGATGAATGTGGCAGCTGAAACTGCGAATAAGAACATCAAGAAGATTGTCCAGAAGATGGTTGTAACATTTAGAGACTGGCACGAAATGCTCCCTTTTGCCTTGCACGGTTATCGAACTTCGGTTCGCACCTCAACAGGGGCAACCCCTTTCTCACTGGTGTATGGAATGGAAACAGTGTTTCCCATTGAAGTCGAGATCCCTTCGTTAAGGGTATTGATGGAGACAAAACTAGAAGAAGCAGAATGGGTTTAGGATCGGATGGATCAATTGAACCTCATTGAAGAAAAGAGGGTGATGGCCTTATGTCATGGACAGCTATATCAGCACAGGATTAAGAGGGCTTACGAAAAGAAAGTTCACCCTCGGGAATTTCAAGAAGGGGACCTAGTACTCAAGAAGATTTTGCCCATCCAAAAGGATTCTCGCGGAAAATGGACTCCGAATTATGAAGGCCCGTATGTTGTGAAAAAAAGCTTTTTCTGGAGGAGCCTTAATCCTCACAAGGATGGACGGTGAAGATCTCCCACTCCCAGTGAACTCGATCTTTGTCAAAAATATTATGCCTAAAAACGTATAAAAACCAAGCAAAGGTGAGCTCGCTAGGTTGAAAACCTGAAAGAGCGACCTAGGCAAAATCGAGCGACCGTTGGATTGAAAACTTGAAAGAGCAATCCAAGCAGAAGTTAGGGTCTGAAATCGGTCATTGAAGAAGGCTGATGCATTAAGGGGCTCTTACCCAACTGGAGCAGGTTTATATATTTTCAGAAGTAGAGTAATGAGTAATCAAAGTTATGGATATGGGAAGCTGGCATTTATTCCTACAAAGACACAAACTATAAAATATCTGCTTAGTTATTGTCTTTCTTTGTTTTTTCTTCTTCCAGCATTTTTCTTGATGTATTTTCAAGTCTGTGTAACTTCAGTCCTTGTACACATAACTCTTCTTTTGAATACCAAACACCTCCGTTCTTGTATTTCAAAATGTTGTTTTATGATAATAGGCACTGAATTGTGAAGCATGTGATGATATGGGAAAGCATTACGGTTATTATATACATCTTAAGAACCACGAGGAAACACCAAATCTCAACAAATAAGTTTCAAAAAGGGCAAAGGGATTACCTTTAAAAAAGTAACTAGTGCTGCATTGATAACTCGCGCTCTCTCCCAATCGATGCATAGCATGACTAAATCCGATGAATCTCAGTCCGTCCGATATCTTTAAGCACTAGAGATCATACGGGACAAGGAATCAGTAAAAATAATAATCACATTGCATACATGCACCACATATCATCTATTCATGCATCATCTTCATATCACCACCTTTTAGCCGTTTTGTTACACCTGGTCCGTGCACCAAATTTTGATCCTTCATTCTCGGTTACAAACAATGCGCCTAGCATTGGTCCTTTATTTTGCTTTCTAAGCGACACGCCAAGTATCGCTCACTCTTTATTGCTTTCCGATCACCGCGTCAGTACCCGACCTGGCGGAGATCCTTCTTTATAGTTTTCTGATAAATGCGCCGAGCATCACCCCTTTTTATTGCTTTAAGATTACCGCGTCAGTACACGACCTGGCGGTAGTCCCTCATTATTGCTTTTTGACCAACATATCAGTTCCGGACCTGATGTTGATCCTTCTTTATTGCTTTCCATTGACACGTCAATACCCTACTTGGCGTCGAACCTTCCGATCAGCGTGTCGCAGGACCGCGGCGATCGTTCTTTATTGCTTCCCATCGACGCCATTAATACCTTATTTGACGTCGAACCTCGTTATTGCTTTCCAATCACCGCCAAGACTGACCTGGCGGTGACCCTTCTTTATAGTTTTCGATAAACGCGCTGCCGTTAATCACTCATTATCGCTTTTTCGATCACCACAAGACTGACCTGGCGGAGATCCTTCTTTATAAGTTTTCTGATGAACGCACTGAGCGTTAATCCCTCTTTATTGCTTTTAGATTACCTCGTCAGTACCCGACCTGGCGGAGATCCTTCTTTATAAGTTTTCTGATGAACGCACTGAGCGTTAATCCCTCTTTATTGCTTTTAGATTACCTCGTCAGTACCCGACCTGGCCGTAATTCTTCCTTATCACTTTCTGATTAAACGCATCAAGCGTTGATCCCTCATTGTCATTCCTCACGTCAAGTTCAAGACAAAATTAGTGTATTTATCTTTAGCTCTATTTTATGACAAAAATATAACAACCATTGTTGTTTGCATTTTCTAATAAAATATAACTAAAGAGGGGCAGCTGTTATACCCCAATTTTGTCCGCTCATATTTTCATATTTTATTTTTATTGTGTTTTTTTTATGAAGCAGACTAATTTTAATAATACTTGGGCTCAATTATTATTATTATTATTTTGTGTTAATCATTTTGGGCCAATTTTAGCCCAATTGCAAAAATTGTCCATTGACAAGAGTCCATTACAAGCGTTCTAGAAAAAAAAAATCCAAAACTGAAAATCAAAATCAGACTTCCACAGTCGTATCTTCACCCTTCACAAAAGTCCTCTGCATATCTTCACCAAAGTCCTCTGCATATCTCCTCAGCCACTCTACAAACTCGGTCTTACAGCTACATGTCCCCCATAGCCTTTTGCTTTTCTTCATCTGCCAACCAGGTTCGATAAATGCTCATGAGTCTATAAAAAAAGAACGAATGCAATTTAATCAGAAAAGAAAAAAGGGGGGAGCACTCATCCAAGGATGCTTCACCATCCATTAGAGCCACCACTTTCACCCTCCTAAACTCCGTAAGCCATTCCCACTGCTCCCTTATATCGCACAACACCGAATAGTCACCATAACCATCCACAGCCCCCATCAAAAATAACTGAACCATCCCCAATGATCTGTTAACAAAGAGGAAATAGCTTCAGCAACAAAATCACAAAAAAAGGAAGAAGCATAGAAGAAAAACGCAGCAGAGGCGTAGAAGAAGAAGCAAAACAGAAGAAAGAAGAAGCAGAAGGAAGAAAAAAGAAGGTTTCTCTTCTTCCTCCCTCTCCCACCACTCTCTCTCACTTTCCTTTCTCCCTCCTTCTTCCCTGTACCGCCGCGGTCGCACCTCCCTTCTCTTCTCTTTACGCGGCCGTACCCCCTCCTCTTCACGCCGCAACCCCTCCCTTCTTCTTCTCGCCCTCTCTCTCTTCTCTCTCTCTCTCTCTCTCTCCACCACGATCTCCCTCCCTTTCCCTCGATTTCTCTCACCTCCTCCTCCCCTCTCCTTCTCGATCATGCACATGGCCGATATGCACATGGCGCGCCTCCCCTTTCCCCTTTTTCTTCTCGCCTCCCTTCTCTCTTTCTCTCTCATCAACTCTCTTTCTCCCCCTGCGCCTCATCTTTCTCTTTCCTGTTTTTTTTCTTTCATTTCAACTTGGCGTAAGTTTCTAGACCTCGCTCCTTGCCATTTGCTTTGTGGGCTCGTAGCCCATTTGTTTTTATTGACCCATTTTGTTTTTTTCTTTTTTTTGTTTTCTTTGCCTTGCTTTCTTTTTAACTCAGCTGCTCGCCTCCCCTAACTCTTTTCCCACCTAACGGAAATTTCTAGGTCTCTCTTTTGTTTTCATTTGGTGTGATATTGTGTTGTTGGGCTTATAGCCTATTTGCCATTTGCCAAGCTGAACGTGTTTATTTTGTCTTTTCTTTTGTCCTGTTCTTCTAGATCAATTTATATGTCTATTTGTCAATTTTAATTTTTTTTTATCTATTTAATAAACATGAACACATTTTTTACTAGCCAGACAAGTACATTTTCACTCAACTAAATTTCACATACAAATTTTGAGACCCTATTTTTCTTGAAAATCACATGATAAAAATCATGAAAATTAATTTACTAGTAATGATTACTCGAGATTGCTTCCCGTTTAGTCATTACAAGTATCTTAATGTTCTAAATAAAAATGGGTTATTAGTGATGACCATTCTTGATTGCTTCTTGTTTGGTCCCTATGAAAACCTATCCTCTTCATAAAAAATAAAATTAAGTTTTTTTTGACTAGTAATGATTACTCGAGAGTGCTTCACGTTTGATCATTACGAACACTGTTAATTTTCTAAACAAAATAGGTTGTTAATGAGGACCACTCTTGATTGCTTCTTGTTTGGTCCCTACAAAACCTACCTTTTTTTTCCATCAAAAAATATACAATTAAAATCAACCAATACGCAACCATTTTCTACCCAAGAACTACGTAGTCTTTGATTTCTCCACTGCACCCGGAGATACGTAGGAGCAGGAGCCCACTCCTGTCAAGCGCAAAAATAAACAACTTTTATTAAACTTCTTTTTATTTATTTCATCATTGTAAATCATTGTCTTTTTTTTAGGGAAACGAATATTTTTAGAAGTTAATAAATTTTGCACAATTAGTTAGAGGTAACCTTTTTCGAAAGGATGTCGTGGGGTGCTAATACCTTCCCTACGCATAATCGACTCCCGAACCCAAATCCGGTCTCAAGGACCATTTTTCTTCAAGAAAAGGTTTTTCCAATATTTTTCCTTCGAAAATAAATTATTGGTGGCGGCTCCATTAAACTCGAATAAATCCCTCCGGATTTTTCGGTCGCTACAGCTGTTCACTTTTTGCAGAATTCGGAAAAGGGTCATCTAAATTTAACCAAAACGCTATTTTATTGTCCAAGAACTACTAAAGTACGTATTTATACTAATTTCTTTTTTCTTATATGATATATTGTTATCTTCTCATATATGAATATTTAAATTTCGGTACTCGTTAATTATAAGATGCAATGCTATTTTTTTCGGTTTGTAGTCATGCCAATTGATAAATCATGGATTAGCAAGCCACAGAATACACCTGAATATGAAGATGGGTTAATTAAATTTTTGGATTTTGCATTTCAAAATTCTGTTGATGGTGGTTGTACAATTAGGTGTCCATGTTCAAAATGTAGTTTCAAGAAGTCGAAAACAATGGATGAAGTTGAATATCACCTAAAACGTTTGCCTTTCCCAAAAAATTACAAAGTTTGGAATTGGCATGGGGAAAAATCAAATGTAATCAGGTCTGAGTCTTTTGAAAGCACATATGTCGTAGAAAATACCTTAGAACCTCAAAATTCAATGGAAACCATGATCAACAATGCATTTGGATTTGCGAGGAACAATATTAATGATCTTAGTCCATCTTCTGAGCATTCTTATGAATGGAATAATACGACACACGATGAAGATAATGCAGAGGTTTATGAATTGTTGAAAGACGGTAATCAACAATTATATGAAGGGTGTACAAAGTATTCGAAATTTTCATTTATAGTTAAACTGTATCATATAAAGTGTTTGTGTAGAATGAGTGACAAAACAATGACTATGATTTTAGAATTGTTAAAAGATGCGTTTGAAGATGCTAAGATTCCTGTTTCTTTCTATGAGGCCAAGAAAATGATCAACAAACTTAGTCTTAATTATACCAAGATACCTGCATGTCGAAATGATTGTATGTTATATTGGGGTGAAGAGAATCAAGACTTAGAAGAATGCAAAAGATGCAAAGAATCTAAGTGGAAGGATAATAAGAAAAAGCAACCTGCAAAGATATTGCGTTATTTTCCACTAAAACCGAGATTGTAAAGACTATTTATGTGTTCTAAGACTGCCGAGTCTATGAGATGGCATGCATTGGAGGGTAACCACGATGGATTGATGAGACATCCTAGGGATTCAGAGGCTTGGAAAACATTTGACTTACTTCATCCAGAATTTGCAGCAGATCCTCGAAATGTACGGCTTGGCCTAGCTAGTGATGGTTTCAACCCTTTTGGAGCAATGAGTACAAACTACAGCATTTGGCCAGTGGTTTTTATCCCGTACAATCGCCCTCCTTGGGAGTGCATGAAGCAAACATCAATGATCCTCTTCATGATCATTCCTAGAAAACATATGTCGGGAAATAACATAGATGTGTACTTACAACCTCTTATCAAAGAGTTGAAGGATTTGTGGCATGATGGAGTGCATAGATTCATCCAAAAATGAAATTTTCAGAATGCATGCAGCTTTAATGTGGACAATTAGTGACTTTCCTGGTCTTAGTACTTTATCTGGGTGGAACACACACACTATTCTTGCTTGCCCCACTTGTAACTTTGACACGGACGGTTTTCGACTAAAGCATGGCGGAAAATGGTGTTTTATGGGTCACTGTCAGTTTTTAGAAAAAGGTCACAACTTTAGATTGAATCGATCTCGTTTTAACGGGAGAATCGAGCAAAGGGATCCCCCAGTAACTTTGTCAGGGTCAGACATCTTGAATCAGCTCAAGGACATTAATGTTACCTTTGGAAAAGTGCTAGAATCTAATGATAAAGGCAAAAGAACTCGAGGAAAGAAACCTATTGATGATGGATCAGGACAATGGAGGAAGAAAAGCATATTTTTTGATCTTCTTTATTGGGAGTCCAACTTATTGCGCCATAATTTAGATGTTATGCACATTGAAAAAAATGTATGTGATAATGTTGTATTCACTTTGCTTAATGAAACTGGAAGATCGAAAGACAGTCTTAAAGCGCAGAAAGATCTCAAAGAAATGGGTATAAGGAAGGATCTTTGGCCAGATGACAATGGAAGATATCGCCCATCTTTGTTTACACTGTCAAATGCAAAGAAAGATGTCTTCTTATGGACTTTGAAGAATGTTTTAGTTCCAGATGGGTATTCAAGCAATATTTCAAGGTGTATTGACTTAAAAAACTGAAAGCTTTTTGGAATGAAAAGTCATGATTGTCATATTCTCATGGAGCAACTATTACCTCTTGCCATACGTAATGCTTTACCAGATAACGTGACTGCAGTGTTAATAGAGTTTTGTTCATTCTTTCGACAGTTATGTACCAAAAGTTTAAGTCCCTTAGACCTTGATAGGCTCCAATCTCGAATCGTTCTCACTCTTTATCACGTAGAGATGTTATTCCCTCCTTCTTTTTTTACAATCATGGTTCATTTGACTTGTCATCTTGTTGGTGAAGCAAAACTTGGAGGTCCAGTACAATATCACTGGATGTATCCTATTGAAAGGTGAATGTCTAATTTCTTTGAGTTTATTATTTTAGGAAAAAGTGTTAGTTATTCAAATTCACTGATTTTCAATACTCTTTTTAGGTATTTGGGACACTTAAAATCCTATCTACGAAATAAGGCACAACCAGAAGGTTCTATTGCTGAAGGATACCTAGCTGAAGAAGTTCTTACTTTTTGCTCTCAATATATAGAAGGGACTGAGACACGAATCAATAGGCCCGCACGTGTTGATGATTATCCTAATAATAGAGATTCTTCACATTTGTCTACAATTTTTCCATCAATTGGAAAAGCAATAGGAGCTTTCTCAACCTTTGAGCTATCAACCATGGAGAAAATTCAAGCACATCGATATGTGTTATTAAATTGTCCACAAGTCAAGCCATACATTGAGTGAGTACATTGACAAACTCTAAATGACATCAATCATAAGCATGCTCTAAATGTCATTACAATTGTTACATTGATATCAAATGTTTCTATAGTGAATTTAAGGACCATATGCGAAGGCGATCTAAGGGGCGAAGACATACAACAACAGAGATAGAGAAAATGATAAATAAAGATTTCATTGATTGGTTTCCTCGAAGGGTAGGTTAAGTATGTAACAAAATTGTTTGATAATTTTTTCATATAGTTTTATAAATTTATCTAAATAACCAAGACATTCTTTCTTTATTGTTTTAGATTATGAACCCAGATATTTCAAGTACAGTGTCAGATGATTTAAAGTATCTAGCTAAAGTTCCAGCATCACATGCTAGAAGATATTCTGCATTTAATATTAATGGGTTCAAATTTCGAACAGTAGCACAAGAACATGGGTTCAAAACCCAAAATAGTGGAGTTTTTCTAACTTCTTCAACAGCTTGTGTTGCTAGTAGTGTTCACAGAAACCATAGAGAAGCAGATTTGTCATATTATGGCAAATTAGAAGACATCATTGAGCTTAACTACTATGGTCAGTTTAAGGTTACTCTATTCAAATGTAAGTGGGCTGACACCACTAGGGATAGATGGTTTAAAAAGGATGCATGGGGTTTTAATTCCATAATTTTTCACGATTGATTCACATGGGTGATCGTGAAGAACATGATCCATACATTGAGGCTTCACAAGCTCAAATGGTTTAGAACATCATCTAATTTTATATAAATAGGGTATCATGCTAACTATAAGCTTAGATAAGTTATAGAGGATAGCACAACAATGCCTAAGGCCAATGCCACACTTACTATAGGACTCTTCAACCTTTTGAACAATGCATTAGTTCCTCCCTTTTTACTGGTGATTAATTCTGAACCTGGCAATCCATCCACATATGTCTGCAACAAAAGCAGATACAAAAAGCCAGTTAAAAAATATATTCTATATTTTGAATTGGTGTTTGGTTTCGCTTGTTTTTGTTGCTTAGTTTTGGCCAAATTCCATGTGAGTTTTATGTGGATTTCGTCATCAGACTACACAAAACTCATTATGTGAAGCAACCTTCTCAACACGAGAAGGTTCAGAAAATTGTGCCCTTGCTTATCTATTTTCTGCATAATATATATTCTGTTAAGAAGCATCTGTTCATACGCAAAAGCTTCTGTTCATACTGCATTCATCCTTAGAAGCTTCTGACATACTTCAGAGTATGTTCTGTATAAACTGGATTTTACTTATAACAGACTATGTACTTGTTGAGAAGCTTTTGTTCATCAGTGGAAGTTCTTGAACCTGCATACTTACTCTTAGTTTTAGAATTTACTGATTATGGGTTGTGTTTATGTTTGTAGGCATCAAATATAGGAAGTGGACCTTCATCGCCCAACGACGTAAGAGTATCATCAGGTGGAAGCAACACACATGCACCAGATCATCAAAGTCCTAATCCTAATGATAGCACATGAGTTGTTTAGGATATTTATATCTTTAAGACTTATTGTTTACTTTTAAAGTTGTTTAGCATATTTCTATCAAACTTTTAAACTTACTATGTAATTTTGGAGATACTGGAAACTGCACTGTGCACTAGCTTATGCTTACATTAGTTTTTATAAGTTCAATTATAAAATGGATTTGTTCTTCTTAAATTACTTGTTCATTTATTATACTTATTCTTGAAATTTTGCCAAGTATAAAATCAACAAATGATAGGAAACAATAAAATTATAAATCTAATATTTAAAAAAATGAAAATTAATAAAATTATGGCGGTTTTTGCGCGTATATTATGAAGGATATGGCAGTCAAATTTGCTAATAACATTGAACATTATGGCAGTTTGGAACCTTTATTTTATTAGCATATTGTGGCGGTTAAAACTGCCCTTTTAATGAGAAATTATGGCATTTTGAATAGTATATTGCGGTGGTGACAACTGCCAGTTTTAACAGTGCCAACTGGTTTTTTTACAGAAAATTGTGGGGGTTTCAACCGCCACTTTATACGAGGCCCAAACCGCCGTTTTATCCATTGTAAATTGTGGCAGGTAACTCTTGACCGCCGTTTTTTACTAGTGGCAGTCATAATTACGGTGGGATCTGTTGCCGCCACTCGTGCGAATTACGGCGGTTGTAACCGCCGTTTTGCGCAAAAATACCCGCCGCAATTTACAAGTTTTTTTGTAGTGCATTTATCAAAAGAAATGGAGAGAAACTCTACTCATGTCGAAGAGATGCTTGCTATAATTGTTAACTTGTATAAAATCAATTTTTACAAAAACCACAAGTGCAATTTCAATTTATACAAGTACTTTTTAGTTTCCAAACAGATAACAAATTCTACAGACAATCAGATTTCAAAACAAACTTAGCTAGATCATCATAATGTGTGAATACAGAGATTATTGTTATTATTATTATTATTATTATTATTATTATATACTACCTCCGGAATGAATTATAAGCACATGGAGCATAATTTGGTTTATTGAATAACCAATGTATTTGGTCTATGTGCTTATAATTCATTCCAGAGGGAGTATTTAACCGTTCAATTGTCATTCACTAAAGAAAAGTAAGTGGTCTTTTTCAGTTTGTTGGATTTCCATCCAGCAATCTCAGTTGTGCATTACAATTTCAAATGAAGCATAGGAGTTTGTAGCATTCAAAGCTCTCTCAGACATATCTTTCGTCTTTTTCTTGACCCCTATTATACAATACAAATGTCTATTTAACGACCAAGGATAATTGAATAGTATTACTAGAGTCTCAATGAAAGGAAATATGTACATAGTTATGTACTCGTTGACTAACCTATGCTATCTCCAAATCATCCGACTTTAGTAACTTAATCCAAAATCAAGATATAGGTAATACTACCTTTGGTCTTATATATAAGAGATAAATACACTTTTTAGGTTTATTGAATAACTGATGTATCTGGTCTATATTATAGACCAAATACATCAGTTATTCAATAAATCTATAAAGTGTATTTATCTCTTATACATGAAACCGAAAGTAATACTTTTTTGCCATGAGTTTATCATATTTTGCCTCGAGTTTAGTTGCTTTATCCCAATAAAGTTTCTTATCACGATACAATGAGGAATACAACAAAAACTTTGGTTTAAATGTTAATAAAAAAACGTTATAAAAAATAAAATCCATTTTATGAGCTGGTCTTGGCTCTGAATTAGGCAGTAGCAGTATCTTTTCATAACACAAGTATACAAATCATGGTTATAGGTGTCACATCGAACCGATGTTGCCCCACAGTTCCTTCTTCCGGGTAGATAATTTGGGTCGCGCTATTTGGACACCAATAGCCCACACCATATACGCGACACCATGTACGGAATGTATATTTGTATATGTACTGATTTTTTTTTCAAAAAAATATTTTTTGTATTTTTTTTCAAAAAAATATCATATACGCAACACCATGTACGGAATGTATATTTGTATATGTACTGATTTTTTTTTCAAAAAAATATTTTTTGTATTTTTTTTCAAAAAAATACCATATACGCGACACCATGTACGGAATGTATGTTTGTATATGTACTGATTTTTGGTTAATCAAGTTCACATATCTGGTTAATGCTATTCATTATCTGGTTAATGTCAAATCTTGAAACTTTTGGACATCTCATTTTCTTATCTGGTTAATCACGTTCACATATCTGGTTAATGCTATTCATTATTTGGTTAATGATCCCATTTTTTATCAGGTTAATAAAGTTCAAATATCTGGTTAATGCTATTTATTATCTGGTTAATGTCAAATCTGTGTTAACCAGCTAAAAAAATCTAAAAAAAGCAATATATATATATATATATATATACAGGGTCGGCCAGTGGGGTGTACAAGCAGTGCTATTGCACAGGGCCGCAAATTTTGGCCCAAATTTGAGGGCCCCAAATTTTGCTCCAAACGCACAATGAGAGTCACATAGAAGAAGCAGTGTAGAAGAAGCTGGGAAGAATAATCCGAATCAGGAACAAAGAAATAGCTGGGAAGAGGATCCCTTGCTTTTACCGGATCTTGAAAAAGTGTTAAGGAGAAAGAAAATGCGGGAGGAGGAAGACAGAGCATTAAAAGAAGAAACTGGAACTCGAAAAATGGAATCAGAAGAAGTAGAAGAGATGAAGCGCCTCTGTACACAAATGCTTGTATTCTTTTTTTTTTGGTACAAAAATGATTGTATTTCAAATCTGAAAGCATTGATATTTTGTCGAAAAAGAGAGAAAGAGGAATCAACTAGTAGCTTCCTTGGTCACGGGAGTAGGCTGTTTCCACTTACTTTTTCCGTTCCCCAACTTGTTATTACTTTGACAATTAAAGTATTGTTTTTGGTACAATCTTTTTTTTTTCGATATACTGTTTCTGGTGCAATCTTTAAACTATTTTAATAGTTAAATTATAAAAAACTTTTTATAATTTAACTATTTTTTACTACTGTTTTTATATTTCTAATTTATGATCTTTTTATAATTTTTTTGAAGCATAAAATTTATATATGGTATAATTTTTTGTTTTTTTTAATAGTGACGGGTCATGTGGGCCAATTAGTGACCCTCCGATTCGACTATTAACCTACTGACCCAGTGTCCTGACCGGGTTGATCACCGGGCCGCATTTAATAGCGCTGGTTTTACTGTTTTACAAAAAAAATTGCTTCACGGGCCCCAAATTACGTTTTACGCACGGAAAATCAAACGTTTTAGGGCCTCTAAACGTTTTTGGTGCTTCATTTAGTAAAACTATAATATTTTGAAATAATATTTAATTATTAAAATTGTCATTTTTTATTATGGGCCCAATTTTTAAGATTAGAACAGGGCCTACAAAATGTTTAAGACGACCCTATATATATATATATATATATATATATATATATATACGTACGGATTCCGTAAGGTCCATACATGTCTGTACCGTACGTCCATACGGTGTCCATACATTTTTGTGTTCAAATATCATTTTTCTACTAATTTTCACAAGACAATCATATGTATAACTATGGCAAATTCTATGGTGAACAAGTGTGGTAGGTAACACCACGACGCACAAGTGATGGTTGTTGTTAGATCAATCTCATTCATAGAGTTTATCATGCCCCCTCCTGATGAAGTCCAGGGAAATTCAAATGGAGACCATCCAATAGATGCAAGGCCCAATGATGCTCTACAAGGACTTGGAGGCCCAATGACGAGGTCAAGGACTAAAAAGGCTAAAGAGGCTTTGGACAAAGAAGTCAACTATTTCCTATCTCTCAAACCAACTCCCGAAGGCCCAACTCTCAAGATAGTCCAAATAATCCAAGTTGATGAAGAACCCAATATGGGGGGCATGATATCACCCTAGTCGTTCCTTTTAATTTATTTAGATTAAGTATTTGAACTTTTTTAAATTCAGTTTGGTTTTATTGTGTACTGTTCTTATTGCTTTCTAGCACCAAGCACAGTTGCTTGAGTGCCATATTTGTACACATTTGGATCATCTTGATCAGCGCCATTTCCAAGGATTGGCGAAATTCTTTACATTCTGCTCTTTAAGTCATTTACTTTCTTAGCCTTTAAATTCGTGCCTTTAATTACGCTTCTTTTAATTCCAGTTCTTTGTTTCTTGTTTTTATTCTAGTCATTTATTCTTTTGATTTACACTTTAATCCTTTATTTCCATATTGGTTGTCGTTGATGTTTATAGCACTTGAATTGAAAAGGAAACTTTTAATCACACAGTTGGCACAACAATTCAATTTGATATTGCAATAACCAATTTTTAAGTGCAAAAAAAAAAAAAAAGCAGTGATCTACAAAAAAAATCCTTTTATTCCAAAAAAAACAAAAACAAAAAAGGAAAAGAAAAGAGCCCTTGCACTTAACAAGATTAAATTGTTGCCATTGTGGACTTCATTAGGAGTGTTCTTTGTAATTCATAACTTTTTGCGCAATTGTCTTCTCATTGTTCCAGTTCCTTTTGTCTTCTTTGCATTCCTTTTGAGTTGTACTTTTCCTTGTTAGCTTTTCTTGTTTGTCTCTTTAAATTCTTTTAAGTTTTGTCTAGAGTTTCTTTCCTTTCTTCAAATTCGGGGTGATTAACTCTTGTGAAGTTTGTCATTTGTGAAACGAACCCTTGGTAATTGAAACACGAGAGGTTTATTTAAGAACTCAAAGAGACTTGAGAGGTAAAAGGCAAGAGTGGACATTATAGAAAAAGCCTACTAAGAGTGAAACACGAGTGATAAATTCAAGAGTGTAAACACGTGAGAAGAGTGGAAAGTGGCCTTTTGTTTGTTATTTTTTTAACCCTATAAAAAAATCCAAAGATGAGTGAAGGAAACACACCCCATCCCCAGGACCGCCTGATTGATGCAATTCCTAGCCCAAGAGTTAGACAAAGGGTTAAACCAAGTTCGGGCTGAATTTAACACAAGGTTGGATGAAAGGAGTAGGGGTTCTCAACATGAGGCCTCGCATGAGGATGAATATGATTATGATTCTGTAAGGAAAGGAGACCAGGAGGGACCATGATCGGAGAAGGAGACATGGGGGGCATGATAATAGGAGACATAGGAGGTATAGGAGTAATGAGAGGGAAGGAGAACTAGGAAGAGTTAAGATCCAAGTACCCTCTTTCAAAGGAAAGAATGACCTCAAGCCTACCTAGAATGGGAGACCAAAATAGAACAAATCTTTTCCTATCACTGCAAGCAATGAAGAGAGGAAGGTGAAGGTGGCAGCCCTTGAGTTTTCTGATTATGCTCTAATCTTGTGGGACCAAGTACAAAAGGAGAGGGAAAGAAATAGGGATTACCCAGTAGATACTTGGGAGGAGATGAAAGCTTTGATGAGAAAAAGGTTTGGATCTTCGTGGTACCACCTAGAGTTACATAATAAACTCCAAAGACTTACCCAAGGGAGTAAGAGTGTGGATGAGTACCATAAGGAGATGGAGGTGGCCTTGGTAAGGGCAAACATCAATGAAGATAGGAGGCTACCATGTCCTGCTTCCTTCACTACCTAAACCGTGAGATAGGAGACATTGTGGAGTTGCATCATTATGAAGAGCTTGAAGAGTTGGTCCACCAAGCCATAAAGGTGGAACAACAACTCAAGAGGAAGGCATGGAGGAAATCTCCCTCCACCTTTAAAACCCCTGCTTGGAAGGATAAGCAACCCAAGGAGGTTTCCTCTACACAACCTAAGGAAGGTATGAACTCTAAAAACTCTAAAACTTTTCCTTCCACTAACGCTTCTTCTTCTTCTGTTTCTAAGCACAGGGACATTAAGTGTTTCAAATGTTTGGGAAAAGGCCATATGGCCTATGAGTGCCCAAACAAAAGGAAAATGACCATGAAAGGGGGGTATATTTCTAGTGAGTCATGTAAGGGCTCCTGTAAGTGAGAAGGAAGAAGAGTGCGAAACCTTAGCTCATGATGGTCACTTGCTAATGATAAGCAGACTCTTAGGGAGTCAAATTGTGCCAAATGAGCTAGACCAAAGGGAAAACATTTTCCATACAAGATGCATCATACAAGGAAAGGTCTGTTCCTTAATCATTGATGGGGGAAGTTGCACAAATGTGGCCAGCACTCGTTTTGTAAGAAAACTTGAACTTCAAACTATTCCCCATCCCAGGCCATACAAACTTCAATGGTTGAGTGAGAATGGTGAGTTACTAGTCAATCAGCAAGTGTTGGTAAGCTTGTCCATTGGTAAGTATCAAGATGATGTCTTATGTGATGTTGTTCCCATGGAGGCCGCCATGTTTTACTTGGTAGGCCTTGGCGCTTGATAAATGTGCTACTCATGATGGTTTTACTAATAAATACTCTTTTGTGCATAATTCTTTGAAAATTACCCTTGTGCCTTTGACTCCTAAACAGGTTTGTGAAGACCAAGTGGCCGAGACTTAGGAGAGAAGAAGAGAAGAAGGCCACAAAGGAAAGTCAAATGGGGAAAAAAAGTGGGGATCAAAAAGATATTGAATGTTTAATTGCCAGGAAGAGTGAAATAAAGAGGGCTTGCTTTATGAGGCAAGAGATGTACATTTGCGTGTACAAGGATTTATATTTGAATCATAACTCTAACCCTCTACCTAGTGAGGTAGAGTCTCTTTGCAGGATTTTGAAGATGTCTTCCCAAAGAGTGTTCCTCCTGACTACCTCCTTTAAGGGGTATTGAGCATCAAATGGACTTCATTCCGGAGCCTCTTTGCCTAATAGGCCCGCCTATAGGACCAATCCGAGGAAACAAAGGAAATTCAGAAGCAAGTGGAGGAATTGCTCCAAAAGGTTGGGTAAGAGAAAGCTTGAGCCCTTGTGCCGCTCCTGCTATTCTTGTCCCTAAAAAGGACGGCACTTGGCGCATGTAATCGACCGTAGGTCAGAATAATATCACTGTGAAATATAGATACCCCATCCCTAGACTAGATGATATGCTTGATGAATTGCATGGTGCTTGTTATTTTTCTAAAGTTGATTTGAAGAGTGGGTACCATCAAATTAGGATAAGGGAAGGGGATGAGTGGAAAACAGCCTTTAAAACTAAGCATGGATTGTATGAATGGTTGGTAATGCCTTTTGCACTTACAAATGCGCCTAGCACCTTCATGAGGTTGATGAACCATGTATTAAGAGAGTTTTTAGGCAAGTTTGTAGTGGTGTACTTTGATGACATTCTGATCTATAGCATAACCTTAGATGAGCACCTAGAACACCTTAGGGTTGTGATGAGTGTGCTAAGGAAAGAAAAGTTGTATGCTAATTTAGAAAAGTGTGTCTTTTGTACCGACCATGTGGTGTTTTTAGGTTTTGTTGTAAGTGCTAAGGGAGTACAAGTGGATGAAGAAAAGATTAAAGCCATTAGGGAGTGGCCTACCCCTAAGTCAGTGAGTGAGGTGAGAAGCTTCCATGGGCTAGCTAGTTTCTATAGAAGGTTCAGAAGGACTTTAGCACCATAGCTGCCCCTTTGAATGAGGTTGTGAAGAAGAATGTGAGCTTTAAGTGGGGAGAAGCACAAGAGAGAAGCTTTAACACCCTTAAAGAAAAACTTACTCATGCGCCCATACTTGCATTGCCTAATTTTTCTATGTCATTTGAACTTGAATGTGATGCATCTAATGTGGGTATTGGGGCTGTTTTACTCCAGGGGGGCATCCAATTGCGTACTTTAGTGAGAAATTGCATGGTGCTGTTTTGAACTATTCCACTTATGATAAAGAGTTGTATGCACTTATAAGGGCTTTGTACACTTGGCAAAGACTATATTTTGCCAAAGGAATTGTAATTCATAGTGATCATGAGTCACTAAAATATTTGAAAGTGGCAAGGTAAGCTTAACAAAAGGCATGCTAAGTGGGTAGAATTTCTTGAACAATTCCCTATGTGATCAAGCACAAGCAAGGTAAGGTGAATGTAGTGGCGGATGCACTCTCTAGAAGGTATACCTTACTTTCCACTCTTGAAACAAAAATTCTTGGTTTTGAACACATAAAAGAGTTGTATGTGCATGATGATGATTTCTCCAAAGTATATCTTGTTTGTGAAAAAGGGGCATAATGGGTTCTTTAGGCATGATGGGTTTTTATTCAAGGAAAAATATTTATGTGTGCCTAAATGTTCGCTATGAACTCTTACTTAGGGAAGCACATGAGGGGGACTAATGGGACATTTTGGGATCCAAAAGACTTTGGACATTTTGCATGAGCATTTTTATTGGCCTGGCATGAAGCATGATGTGCATAGAATTTGTGATAGATGCATTGTTTGTAAAAGGCCAAGTCAAAGGTAATGCCCCATGGACTTTATACCCTTACCTATCCCAGATTCTCCTTGGATTGACTTGTCTATGGACTTTGTGCTAGGTCTTCCCGCTCCAAGAGGAGAGACTCAATTTTTGTGGTTGTTGACAGGTTTTCCAAGATGGCCCACTTTATTCCTTGTCATAAGGTGGATGATGCTACTCATGTGGCACTTGTTCTTCAAGGAAATTGTAAGACTACATGGGATGCCCAAGAGCATAGTCTCTCGATAGGGACTCTAAGTTCCTCACCACTTTTGGAGAACCCTTTGGAACAAATTAGGGACCAAGCTGTTATTTTCTACCACTTGTCACCCACAAACTGATGGGCAAACTGAAGTGGTGAATAGGACCCTTTCGACCTTGCTGCGGTCAATCATCAAGAGGAACGTCAAAACATGGGAAGAATGCTTACCTCTTGTTGAATTTTCTTATAATAGAGCGGTTCATTCTACCACTAGCTTTTCTCCTTTTGAAATTGTGTACGGATTTAATCCCATCACACCCCTTGATTTGCTGCCTCTACCTAATATTTTTTCTTTGAATCATAGGGACGGGAAGGCGAAGGCAGAATATGTGAGGAAGCTCCATGAGAAAGTCAAGTCCCAAATTGAAAAAAAGATGGAGCAATATGCTAGGCAAGCCAACAAAGGAAGAAAAAGCGTTGTCTTTAAGCCTGGAGATTAGGTCTGGGTGCATATGAGGAAGGAAAGGTTTCCGTCACAGAGGAAATCAAAGCTCTCACCTAGAGGAGATGGTCCCTTCCAAATCATTAAAAAGATCAATGATAATGCCTACAAAGTTGACCTACCAGGTGAGTATGGAGTTAGTGCAACATTTAATGTGGCTGACTTAAGTCCTTTTGATGTAGGTGATGAAGGATCAAATTCGAGGACGAATTCTTTCGAAGGGGGAGAGCATGATGAAGTCCAGGGAAATTCAAATGGAGACCATCCAATAGATGCAAGGCCCAATGATGCTCTACAAGGACTTGGAGGCCCAATGACGAGGTCAAGGACTAAAAAGGCTAAAGAGGCTTTGGACAAAGAAGTCAACTATTTCCTATCTCTCAAACCAACTCCCGAAGGCCCAACTCTCAAGATAGTCCAAATAATCCAAGTTGATGAAGAACCCAATATGGGGGGGCATGATATCACCCTAGTCGTTCCTTTTAATTTATTTAGATTAAGTATTTGAACTTTTTTAAATTCAGTTTGGTTGTATTTTCCATTTGGGATAATTTTTGTAATAAGGTCCTACTTGTTTTGGGCTAACTAAGCACATAGGATCTTAGAATGTATTGCAGCTTTGCTAATTGGGCTTGGCCCATATCCATGAGCCAGGTTCAGACTTGGGAGCGCCAACTTGCTGGCTCCACCAAGTAGGGTTGGCCGCCACACTCTATTAGGAAAGGAGGGAGGGAATTGATTACCATTATGGCTATAAATAGCCTTTGTACACTCCTAATTCAGCACCTTTGAATCAGAATTTATTTTGCACTCCATTGTGAGTTTGTGAGAGCTAAGCCTCTTAGGTTCTTGGATGAACCATTTCTGATTCTTATCAAGAGCCTCCATTCTCTTGTGGCGAATCTTCACCGGACTTATCACTCTCTTGAGAGTGTGGCGTCTTCTTTCATTTCTGTCTCAATTCCATCTTTTTATTTTAATTTCGCTTGCTTAGTTCTTTGTTTATGCGCCACTTTCCTTAAAGCTTGCACCTTTAGCACTTCATTCTTCTTGCACTACTGTTTGTATGCGCCATCTTAATTCAAGAGCAAAGTATTTGTTCTTCCTTCTTCAAATAGAAGTGGGCGCCAATTTGAGGATTAAGGATTCTAATTCCTAAAGTTCTCATTTTTATACTGTTTTAACCCTTATAACAAGATTCAATTCGAGGACGATCCGTTAAAAACTATATGCATCCGTTTTGGATCATATCACCTCCCCCACCGGATCAAACTCTCCTTTCCCATTTCTTTCTCTCACATACCCCACGCACGACCTCTTCCTCCTCTCCCTCTGGTCACCCCTTCCTTCCCTATCCGTGACCGGAACCGCATTCCCTAACCTGGCAAGCGCCGAGGTCCTTTCCTCCAACAACAACAAAAGCTCCGACCAGAACAACAACAATAACAACAACCCGGATACCCACCCGAATAGGAAAAAAAGGAACAACCACCGCGACAATTTCACAATAAGCCGTGATTCCCTTACCGCAAAATGTGGTCACCGTGTGGGTCATACCCTCAAGCACTGTCGTTCCAACCACAAGTGCGTTCTTCGTGGTCCGTTCCATGGCACAACAACACCATCTTCGATTTCGAACCAGCTCCAGTTCTTCACCTTAGCTCGACCAGTCTCCACTTTTGTCTCCTCTATGGTCACTCCGATTCAACACCAAATATCCTCCTCATCAACCAAGACATGTTCCACAGCTCCGTCGTCAAAATCGCTGGCTAGAGCCACCGTCATGGCGCCGAGCGTCACCGCAACAACCACCACACAAATGCTTAGGGATTTCTCCTCAGAGATTTACAACAAGCAAGAGCTTCAGAGCACTGAGAGAGGATGAGAGAGAACAACATCAACCTTGAATCTTGTTGTGGTTCTTTTTCCACCATTGACGAAATCGCTCAGGGAAGGAAGAAGAGCACGGGTCTATTGCTGATACGGTCTAGATCTTTGAACAACCTGCCGCCGGCGCTCCATTACAAGGCCACTGGAACGTTAGGGACTTTTGGGGGAGAGATAATATGTGGAAGGTCTATGGTATTATTATGAGGATAAGATAATCTGACGGTTATAAAACATTGTTCATCGTGGTACTACCTATGACACTAGTCCATAGTAGAACTTGCCGATAACTATTTGTTGTTCAAAAGAAAGTCACATGTGTATAACTTAACAAGATATTTCAGGCACGTATCAAGTAAATATGATGATCAACAAGTTCATGAATTGAAACCTAGATTCAGGGGAATGTTAGAACAACATGATTTTTAAACATGTTAAGTAATGTCATGCCACCACAAATGTTGTTGAACAGGTATTGTAGTAAACATTGTTAATGAACCTCTTATTAGTTATTCTATTTCATGAAGTAGAAGCGCATGCCTAAGTCATTATAAATGTAAATGGCTAAATTATGCTTTTGGTCCCTTATCTTTATTTTAGGTTTCAGTTTTGTCCTTTATCTATTAAAAGTCCCGAATTAGTTCTTTATTTTTATTTAAGGTTTCAGTTTGGTCCCTTATGTATTAAAAGTTTCAAATTGGTCCCTTATATTACGAATATTATACCAATGTTTTTTACATAAAAAAGGGACCACATTGGTATAATATTTGTAACATAAGGGACCAATTCAAAACCAAAAAAAAGAGGGACCACATTTTACACATAAGGGACCATATCGAAACTTTTAATATATAAAGGACTAAACTGAAACCCAAAATAAACATAAGGGACCAAAAGCATAATTTAGCCTAATAATTATTAATTATAAAAACTTGAGAAATGTAAAATCGCTTTTTGACGAAAATCACCTGTTCGTGTGTTTTGACGAAAAACAGTTTCGTACCGATTAGCGTTTTTGTTTCCATATTTTGTTCTTTATGTTAACTCTTTTAAGGGAAATGCTGAATAGTATGAAACGAAATCATACGAAAATCTCCTCTCCATGTATTATAATACCACCCACACCCCTGAATAGTTACAAATCAGTAATCACATCCGTTCGTTTTTTTCGTCTCGTACCAAATAGCACCGCTCTTCTTTTAAATTTTTAATGAATATTTTAGATTGAGATTTATATTTCTTAACTTGAGCTCAAATACCAAAAGTTGTATTAACCTTTGCTTTATCGTTTAACTTATCATTAGAGGATACAACTTACAAAACTGCAATCCAAAGATTAGGAAATTACTGTGTATTTATTTCTATTGTCATTTTGAATTCTTAAGTTGGCTGTTGCAATTCTGTTTGTTCTAGTTCTATTTGGAAGTGTTTTTTTGGGTTAAATTATACTTTTGGTCCCTTATGTTTATTTTAACTTTTGTTTTGGTCCCTTATGTATTAAAAGTTTCAAATTGGTCCCCTATGTGTAAGAGTTATATCAATGTGGTCCCTCTTATTTTTTTTGTTCCAAAATGGTCTCTTATGTTACAAAAATTATACTAATGTGGTCCCTTTTTTTTTTGAAAATATGGAGCAAAAAAAGGACCATATTGGTATAATTTTTGCAACATAAGGGACCATTTTGGAATAAAAAAAATAAGAGGGACCACATTGATATAACTCTTACACATAAGGGACCAATTTGAAACTTTTAATATATAAGGGACCAAAACGAAAATTAAAATAAATATAAGGGACTAAAAGTATAATTTAGCCTAATTGTTAAATAAACACATAGAGGCCACGTCTCAATTTCTTTCATTTCATTTGGTTTTTTCTCATACCAAATAGCAGTCCTCATATAAAAATTGACATAGACGTCGATTTTGACTGGATTGATTTTATAAAATTGATTTTAGTTAAAAGTGAGTTGAATATAAAGTGATTTATATTTGGATACATTCACGTAAAAGTGAGTTGAATAATAAATTTGAGAGTAAAAATCACTTCTGGAGACAAAAGCTCGAAATCATAGCTTCAAGTTAGAATCAATTCTAGAGGCAAAATTAATTTTACTAGAGAACAATCAAACATAACAAAATCAATTTTAGGTCTCTAAAATCATACACTATACAAATTTTACAAAAATGGGCTTTCTTGTCAAAGGATTAAAAGCATTTCAACAAATATTACCAAATATACGTTGCTCAAGGGTTATATGCTTGACGTGAAATTTTAATTTTTCATTACAATATAAATGTTGGGTATTCAAGTGTGAGATAGTCTCACATCGTCTAATAATAAATAAAATAAAGAATATATAAGATGTTAGACCTATCAACCTATCACCTTAAAGTTTTGGGATGAAATGTGGTCAAGGTCTTTTGCTACATCTAAAAAATAAAAATAAAAATATAAAAAACCTAACGAGCGATATCAAAGGCCATTGGCGTAGCCCTAATAACAATCCACACCCTCTCATAACGCGATGCATACAAATAGGTCTTAGACTCACACTTGAGGGATATCCAAGTGTGAGATAGTCCAACATCGCCTTAGGGCTCGTTTAGTGGACATAATAAGATAGAGACATAATATGATAGAGAACTAGATAAGAAAATAATAGGATATATACATGATAAGCTCTTATCATATCATGTGTTTAGTGCGCACTGGATAATAAACTAGATTTCATCATATCATGACTTTACCTTTTTTAAAATAGTATAAAATGATAAAATTATCCTTGTAAGACAATTACATATAACATTTAAAATTAAGTATTTAGATATTTAATAGTTTAAATTAATTTTTATAATTTGTACAATTTTTAATATTAATAATAATTTTCTATTTTTAGTTTTTATTTTAAATATTTTTATATTTTTTGGATTTTAAATTATTCTTTTACAATTTAATTTTTTGTATTATGTAAAATGACATAATTATTCTTGTTAAAAAAATACATATAAATTCTAAAATTAATTATATTTTTTATTTATTTTCTATAACTTTTATTATTAATTTTTTCAATTTTACTTTTTATTTATAATAATTTTATATTTTATTAGATTTTAAATTATTTTTAATAAGAGTCAATACGGAAACAAATTTCTTATTCTATCATGTTGTTTCTAACCCAGGCCTCCCCCAGGATAAAAATTTAACTAGATAAATATGATAGGATATGTGACAGGATTGAGTTATCATATCCTGCTGGTTCAATAAACACTGGATTAAGACAGGATATGATTCTCCTATCCTGGTCACCAAACGTGCCCTTAAGGTTTAGGGATAAAATGTGGTCAAAATCTCTTGCTACATAAAAAAAAATATAGATATAAAATAACCCAACAATAAAAAACTACAGGTTCGTCATAACTCTGGGATGGAAATTAAATTAAACAAGGCTTAAATATGTTTTTGGTCCCTCAAATTATAGTAAAGTTCGGTTTTTGTCCCCCCAAAATAAATTGTAGCTTTACCCTCATATTTCAAAATTGGTCCCGCTCTCTTATCTTGAATCATTGTGCACCGAGGGAGTCAAGATTTATAGAGTCAGTGTGCAGTGGACCCATTAGCCTATTTTTCATTCAACTAATTCATAGTTCACTTAGCCCTCTAGCTAAAAGCTATCTGCATTTGAAATTTTATGTTTCGATATATTCTCCGTTTAATGCATCCCCCCGGGAAATGATTTGCTCTTCTTTTAGTTGGAGTTGTTGCAGTTGACTTTGAAAGAAATTTTAGAACATGTGAAACTAAACTGAAACTCAAATTAACTTTATAGGACTAACTTGACACCAGGGACAGAGCTATGTGTAAGGCTCCCAGTGCCCTGCCCCTGATAGATTTTCTATGCTTTAGAGAGAGCTAAACTGAGCACAATGCGAATAATTGCCGGTTTGACTACCGGGCTAAAAGTCTCACCACAATCCACGCCAACCTGTTGATTTTTGCCATCACCTACAAGACGGGCACGCATTAATAATCTATGATGATCTTAGTAAGCAGGCCGTGGCATATCGACAAATGTCGTTATTGTTACGCCGACCACCAGGCCGTGAGGCTTTCCCAGGCGATCCTACACTCGCTAAAAAGGAGGAGTCCAGAAAGTCTATTAGAATCCCTCGGGAACAAATTAGACTTCACAATCACTTAGGCGCTTATAGGCAAGAGAGAGGATTGGCTATCAGGACGGACTATGATTAATGGGATAGCAAGCAACAACACTTCCTTTGCTTCTTTCTGGAACTTACTAAAGGACAAAGTAACTTGGCCTATTGATCTTGACCAGCCTCGACTAGTTCTGACTGGCTTGCGGGACTAATGCTAACAAATTGCTCAACTACTCGCTTCAAGTCTCCCGCTCTCTTATCTTGAATCAGTGTGCACCGAGGGAGTCAAGATTTATAGAGTCAGTGTGCAGTGGACCCATTAGCCTATTTTTCATTCAACTAATTCATAGTTCACTTAGCCCTCTAGCTAAAAGCTATCTGCATTTGAAATTTTATGTTTCGACATATTCTCCGTTTAATGCATCCCCCCGGGAAATGATTTGCTCTTCTTTTAGTTGGAGTTGTTGCAGTTGACTTTGAAAGAGTAGTCTGATAAACATTGATTGTAGTGGCCCTTTCTTCCTGATGCATTTTTGTATCTTGTTTCCGATCATAACAATAAGGACATTAATTCTTTTGTGTACTGTCGGTTGAAGACCACGGTCTATGTCTTTTGACAAAACTTTGCTAGAGGGAACTCTAGGATGATCATCTGGTAGGTCGTCAAGGGTCTCAATAGGAATCTAGTTGGAAATCCGGTCTGTCTGTCAAGAAAGAAAGAAAGCTCTAGTTCAATTCAAATAGGTCAAGCGAAGGAGGACATATAATATTACTATTAAAAGTGGCAGATGTCGGGCTTAAGAAAAGAAAAGCAGGTTTCAGAGCTTAGATCCGGGTATATCATATCTATTAGGGGTAATTAAAAAGGTTGAAATAGAATATCTAAATAATAGATATTCCATATCTATATATCTTTCTATTCAAAATAGTTCCCCGCAAGAAAGAATCGGCTCTTACCCTATCGTCGTTGGAAACTCTCTCTGGTCAATCAAGCTTTCGACAAGCGACTCTTGGTGCCTCTCAAAAACACCATCAGATTTTTCTTTATGAGTAAAAATCGACATAGACCGAATCACATTAACACCAGGTGGACGGGGCACCAACTCCCACGTCTTATTTTTAATAAGAGCATTAAATTCATCATCCATAGCCATTTTCCAATTCGGGTCAGAAGGGCAGACACGGGGTTACGTGGCAGGGGGATTTACTGACATTAGTGTTAAGATTTAATTGTTGTTTGGGTTTGAAAATCTCATGCTGACTACGTGTCACGGGTCTGGGAGCCGGAAAAGGAGTGGGTTGATATGGCGGTGACGGTGGAGGAGCTGGGCCGGCCAAGGGTGTCGGCTATGGGGATGGTGGGCTAGGTGCGGGTGGGTTTGTTGGAGGTGTAGGCGGGATGGCAGGTTGTGGGTTGGGCAAGACTGGCTGGGCTTGGCGGAGGGGTCAAATGGTGGACCGCATAAGGGGAGGGTCCATCATCCATAAAACCATAAGTGTGAGGTTGTGGATTGTGCAACTTAGCAAATGGGAATTGGGTTTCATCAAAAATGACATGGCGACTTAGTATGATTTTACGAGATGACAAATCATAGCATTTGTAACCACGATGATTAGATGGGTAGCCCAAAAAGGCACATGGGGTCGAACGAGCTTGAAGTTTGTTTATGGTAGTAGAGGGAAATAGTGGATAGCATAAACACCCAAAAATGAGAGTAGGAAGGGTCCTTCTGATAAAGAACCTTGAGAGGCGATTGATAGGCTAAGTGTTTACTTGGAAGAATGTTGAGAAGATATGTTTCCATTTGCAAAGCATGATGTCAAAATGAAGGTGGTAAAGATGCATGGGCTAGCAGAGTATGAATAATGTTGTTAATGGTACGAATTTTTCTCTCGGCTTTCCCATTTTGTGATGATATATGTGGACAAGAGAGGCGGAAAGGTAACCCATTTATTTTACAAAATTCCTAAAAAGGCCCATTATCAAATTCCCTACCATTATCACATTGAATGGTTCTTTACTTCCCGTTCAAATTGAGTGCGGATGAAAGCTCTAAAAGATAAAAATGTGGAAAAAACTTGAGACTTCTTAGACAATGGAAATGTCCACAAAAAATTAGAGTAATCATCCAACAACAAAACATAATATCGGTGGCCCGAAGAGCTCAAAACGGGAGATGTCCAAATATCACTATGGATAATATCAAAAGGCATAACAGTGCAAGAATTAGAAGAAACAAATGGCAACTTAACATGTTTTCCAAGAGAACAAGATTGACAACATGAGAACTACGAGTTTGATTACACTCAATAAATCTATTTAGCCTAAGGGAGTCAAAAACGAAGCTCTTGATGACCCAAACGAGCATGCCATAACGATGGTGCTAAAGCTGCAAAGGTAGATGGTGAAGTGGCTTGTTTGGTGGTGATGGTGGTGGTGATGGGATAAAGGTCGCCCCGACTATCACATATCATTAGACGCATCCCCGTTTGGAAATCCTTCACAGAAAAACCAAAAGGGTCAAATTCAACAGAAACCGAGTTATCAGTTGTAAACTTTCGAACCGACACTAAGTTTTTAATAAGTTGAGGGGCATGAAGGACATTTTTCAAGGCTAAGGGAGGATTCGGGGGAGACAAATTTGTGTGACCATAACCACGAATTGGAATTAAATGACCATTACCGACAATTATACCACGATTATTGCTCAAATTAAAATAAGACGAGAGATTACCTTGCTCGGATGTCATGTGGGAGGTGGCACCGGTGTCCATGTACCAATTTGCATCCGAAGGATTAAGCCCAAGAGTGTGCATCGCTGCCTCGATGTCTGTCAGAGTGGGTGGAGTTGCTGCTGCCGTGTACACCTGTGGCAGTTTTGGCCCAAGAATGCCTGGCTGGCGCTGCTGGGCTTGGCCCAAGGTGATGAGGGGTATGGGCAAGGTGGAAGAGCCCAAGGCATGCATGGCCACTGCCACTGTCCAGTAAGCCACTGTTGGGGGCCCGGTTGATGCTGGCCGGACTGCTACTGCCAGCCACCGTTGTGGCCGCCACCGCGATTTCCACTGTGGTTTTTGCCACCATTGTTACGGTTTTGACCCTTTTTACCACCATGATTATTGCGATTTTGATGGTAATTCTTTGAGAGGAAGGGAAAGTCATCAGTTTCGCGAGCCACCATGGCGGCACCCACTCCGGTTGCGACCTTCTTTGCTAGACCAGCTTCCTCTAAAGTGAGCATAGAGTGGGTTTGATAGAATGGTGGAAGAGGATCGCTTTGGCGAATGAGCGTGGCAACCCCATTGTAAGCCTTGGTGAGGCCGGCGACCATTTGAAGAACAAGACGGTTGTTTGAGACCGGTGCGCCTACGTTCTTGAGTTGATCCGACAATTCCTTGAGCCGTTGACAATACGCAGAGGCATTCGGGAAATCCTCCATGTTTGTATGGGAGAATTCTTCCTCAAGAGTCACAGCTCGAGAATTCTTATTGTCTTGGAATATATCACGCAACCTATTCCATGCCTCCATTGCCATTGCATCGGGTTCAAGAATAGTATGCAACAGGTCATGTGAGATTGTTGCATAAATCCATTGAAGGACCGCAGCATCAAGGGTCGACCACAGTTCCTTTTCTTCATTGGTTTAGGCTCCTTCTCCTTGCCTTTCTCCGGTGGGACGATATGGTGGAAGACTTTGTGAGAACGTGCGTGAATCTTGAACAGTTCCACCCACGTCGCATATTGGACGTTTTCCATCTCCAGGGTGATGGAGATATGGTTCTTGATGTTGGAGACAGCAAGAGCCGGGTGGAATTTGTTGGAGTCAGTCATGGTGGCTGACGTGAAGAGGGAGATGGCGGCTAGAAGGGGAAGAAGAAAGCTAGGGCGCGACGGAAGCAAGGAGATGATCGTGCCCTAGACTCGTGATACCATGAAAAAATATAATTCCGTCCTGATTTCATTAGCATAATTGTAGTTATATACAACCATTACAAGAGAGATCCTAGGCTAGGAAACAATAAAACAAATCCTAGACTATAATTAAGGAAACAAGGAAACAAATTATACACAAGATCACTAACATTATGACTACGTACAAAATATATTTACATATATTTTAACACTGCCCTTATAGATTTTCTAAAAACTTTTTTCCAATGTTAATTGTTTCTACGGTGAGCTAATTTGGGAAAGCTTTGTGGTTAAATAAAGGCTCAAAAGAGACAAGTAGCTAGAGTAACGTGAATTTACGTGGACCTCTAAACAAGCGAGGGTTAAAACTCTCTTGCATGATGTTTTTTGGCCATTATTAAAGACACCCCCCACCTGTTAAGTACAGCCCCCCATTTTGCATATTTCCCAAAATACCCCTCGTATAAAATCATTAAAAATTGCCTTTTTTTTTTAATTCCGAAAATGTTACCGGAAATTGCAATTTCAGTATACAAATTGTATACCGGAAATTACAATTTCGGTAACATTGTGTAAATTTTGTTATCGAAATTGCAATTTCCGGTATACAATTTGTATACCGGAAATGCTAATTTCCGATAACATTGTGTTTAAAATTGTATACCGGAAATTGCAATTTCCGGTAACAAATTTTACACAATGTTACCTGAAATTGGAATTTCCGGTATACAATTTGTATACCGGAAATTGCAATTTCCGTATGTTACCAAAGTTCTTGAAATAGCATCAAGTGTCGCTCGAAGTTTTAAAAAGCAGGCATTTAAAACATGAAAATGTATACCTCGACGTGCCCAATGTCGTGAGCTCGACGTCCCACGCCTGGAGGAGCTCGACGTGCCCAATGCCTGCGAGCTCGACGTCCCCAATGCCTGGAGGAGCTCGACGTGCCCAATGTCTGCGAGCTCAACGCTCTGTTCGCAGACATTGGGCACGTCGAGGATAAGCATATGAGTTAAACGTGACAAATTTGCGAATTTCCCATAATGCCCTTAATAACTTAACAAAAACTCAACCTTTCCGATCCACTCACACTCACGCTTCCGAATTCTAAATCTCTGAACGCTCTCACGCTCCTAAATTCCAAATCTCTGAAAACGCTCTGTTCTTACCGGAAATTCCAAATCTTCGGTACGTGTTTTTGTTGTTATTTAATCATAGTTCCGGAAATTACAATTTGTATACCGGAAATTGCAATTTCCGGTACCATGTTCTGTAGAGTTCCGGAAATTGGAATTTCCGGTGTACAATTTGTATACCGGAAATTGCATATCCGGTACCATGTTCTGTAGAGTTCCGGAAATTGGAATTTCCGGTGTACAATTTGTATACCGGAAATTGCATATCCGGTACCATGTTTTGTATAGTTCCGGAAATTGGAATTTCCGGTATACAATTTGTATACCGGAAATTGCATATCCGGTACCATGTTTTGTATAGTTCCGGAAATTGGAATTTCCGGTATACAATTTGTATACCGGAAATTCCAATCTCCGGTACAGAAAGCAATTTCCGGCTTTTTTTTCCTCTGTACCATAGGTTTTTTTTTATTTACCGATCTAGCATGCTTTTTCTTTTAAGTGAGATCTACCATACTTCCACAGCAGTAGCGTGCGAGCGAGACCACAATCGCACGATGTCCTTATGACTGAGCGAGATCACGAGCGAGATCACGGTTCCCATCGTTGATTACCTCGGGTCTCGACATGTCTAGTTCGAAACACTGAGCTCGACATGCAGAGGTCGTCGTTGAGTACCTCGACATCTCTACAACGACATGCAGAGGTCGTCGTTGAGTACCTCGACATCTCTACAACGACATGCAGAAGTCGTCGTTGAGTACCTCGACACGTAATAATCTATTGTTTGTTTCATTTTAGTTTCATTGGAAATGGATGATTTTAGTGGCTTCAATTCTGACGAAGCTGACAAGCCGACCGACGTTTCCCAACATTTTGATTGTAGTGATGTATTCACTACTACGCAGGTAATTTAATTATTGTTTGATATTGTGAATATGTCGTTTTTTTTTGTTGCAAAACATTAAGATTAATATTTTTTTTGTAGATATTTCCTACACGAGATGACCTTTTGTATTGGGCTCGAGAGGTTGGGAAGGAAAACAATATAGTTGTCGCCATTATGCGATCGCACACGTAACCAGGACAAAGAGGAAGAAAAACAAAAGTCATTTTGGGTTGTGAAAGGGGTGGAAAGTATAAATCAAAGTCATCAAGTTCTTCAAAGTCAACTGGATCTCATAAGTGTGAATGTCCGTTCGCGCTTAAAGGAAGACCATTGTCAATGGGTGAAGGCTGGATACTTAAGGTCCTATGTGGAATTCACAGCCATCGGATACCTGAAAGCATGATAGGTCATCCATTTGTTGGTCGTTTAAATCAAAATGAGAAAGAAATTGTTCATGATATGACAAAGAACAACGTAAGGCGGGAAGCATTCTATTGACACCGAAAAGTCGCAATGTGGCCAATCTCACAACCATCACCAAGTATATAATGAGCGGCATAAGTTTCATCAACACGTAAGGTCCAAGAACTGAAATGCAACACTTGTTGAACTTAATCCAACGTGATCGATATGTGTCCTGGTATAGAAGACATGAAGGTTCTGACGTTGTTAGAGATATTTTTTGGACACATCCAGATGCCGTCAATTTATTGAATACATTTCACGTTGTCTTGTTCATGGACAGCACCTACAAAACCAACAGATATCGGCTTCCACTGTTTGAAATTGTTGGTGTTACCAGCACATCCCTTACATACACTGTGGCATTTTCCTATTTGGATTCTGAGCAGCAGGATAACTTTGAATGGGCACTCTTAAAGTTAAAAGGTCTGTTTGTGCGACAGGAATCATTTCCTCAAGTTATTCTCACTGATAGAGATCTTGCTCTGATGAATGCAATTGCTTCTGTTTTTCCAACTTGACCAATTCTTTGTGTCAATGGCACATAGGTAAGAATGTCTATGCGAAATGCAAGAAGTTGGTATTTCATGAAGACAAACATGAGGCAAAGAAGAATGCATGGGATGGTGTTGTTGATGCGATCGACGAGTTTGAGTATCGAATCGGTTGATGACTTTTAGTGTGTATGTTCGCATTTCCTATTTTTGTTGAATATGTCAAGAATACATGGTTGAACCCCTTTAAGGAAAAGTTTGTTGCGGCATGGACCAACCAAGTCATGCACTTGAAATACAACAACAAATAGGTATGCTTAAACCAAGAGATAAAATTATGTTGATAATTTTGTTTTTTAAATGGTGTCATTGGTATTTGATGTGGTTTAATTTTTGTTTGTTATTAGTATTTGAGTCTCACATTGGACATTGAAGAGGAATCTACAAAACAAGAGGGGTGACCTGTGTCATTGTTGGGAAACTATGAACAATATGATTGCACCGCAACACACCGAGATAAAAGCATCATTCGAAAGAAGCATAAACGTAGTGGAGCACAGCACAACAACCGCTTGTTTATCGATTGCATGGATTTGTATCAAGGACTGCGATCGCAACTTATTGCCGACGAGTGTGGCAGAGTGAATTATGTGGGTATCGATAAATCTACTTGTCGCTGCCTAATCGTAATCGACACATGGGTTACCTTGTGCTTGTGAGTTGGCGGGTTACATAAGACTGCTTGCACCTATTCCATTGGAGGCGCTTCACTTGCAATCGAGGAGTTTACATTTTGGTGAATACCAATCGCAACAACACAAAGTTGAGACGTAAGGCGAGGTGTCGGAGGAAGAGCTTGCGCTTGATTGGGATGCATTGGTAAATCGATTTCGATCACTTAATGTTATTGGCAAGAGGACACTGTTTGCCAAAGTGCGTGAACTTGTATTTCCGCACACAACTTCAATGTGTCCACCTCCTCAAAAGGTGAAGACCAAGGAGCACCGAAAAAGGGTAAAGGTAAGGCCCAAAGAATGGATGGATATGATGTTAGCGCGACCCATCATATTTTGAGCATGTGGACAATATGTATTACGAGCGTATGGGTAACATGTATTCGACGCACCATCCGGGAATACATCAAAGGCATCTAATCTACCATCTAATGTGCCTACAAGGAAAAGAAACGATCCGATGTGCCATCTTATGTACATCAAACGCCTTACTGGGCCAATTTCCTCCACGCTTCATCGATATATTGAGCAAATAGTGGATGTCGAAGATGATGGAAATTGCGGATATCGCTCCATTGCGACATTACTTGGTAAATCTGAGGACGGATGGCCTATAGTCCCAAGACTTGGAAAAAGAGATCGTAATGCATTATGATTTATATGGTCGCTTTTGGAGATCAATATCAAGCATTGAGGAGTCATTGATAGGTGTAACTGGTACTGCTTTTCGTGACAAGTGGATGACCTTACTGGACATGGGTTACGTAATAGCAACCAAATATAAATTGGTTCTAGTCTCTTTGAATGACTGCAAATCGAACGTGTTGGACATTTTTCCTCTTAGGGGCATGTGTCACCCAACCCACCAAACAACGCCATAATTTGTATTGGGTTTGTCAACAAAAATCACCGGGTACAGTAAATTTTTTTACAAAGAATGTGTTTTAACTTAAATTTATCTTTTTTTTAATGTAAAATTAAACAATGTGTTAAATTAATCTGCATTTTTTTAGGTATTTCTTAAGCCCGGATGTCCATTGCCTAACGTCGCTCCCGGTTACGCCAATATGCTTATCCGGAGGCTCACTCATGGGCAACACTGTATGCTGCTCGATTGCAAGAATGGTTTACATTATTTCCGCCGTTGCGTCATACTACACGACAGTACCCAGATGACCATGTACGATTGGACGACGATTGACTATATTGTAGTGATATGTAACACCCTGACTCTAAACAGGGCATTACCTGCTATATTGTAGTGATATGTAACACCCTAGGTTTCTCTCCTCTCCTAGGTCGTGAAAATGGGAGAGAAAGTGAGAGAAAATGAGAGAACTCATGTTATATTGAGCAGTGACCAGTTTGGGCTAGATGTTATATTGAGCACAGGGTAGACTGGTGGACTTACTTTTGGAGCAGCCCCCTGCGTGGGTGTCTGCCGGAAGTACCCCCAGGGTATGATTGCTCTCTTGAAGTCGTCATACCTTAGGTGTATTTTCTTTATACATTGCTACTCTGTATTTTGTATACATTATTATTTCGAGTGGTATATATGTATATTCTCGTGATGTTTGTTTTATTAGAATTTATGTCTTGTGTCTTAGTTGCACCATGTTTTGAAAAGTCAGAATTACTCGATGTGCACGAGCTGGTTTTATAAAAAATAGACCGTACTTTTCTAAAAGGGCACAAGAGTATCGCTTTAAAACACATCGCATACAGGTAGTCGAGCTCGTTGTGTTGAGCTCAGTAGCAGAACTCGGTGTGTCGAGCTCAGATAACTCGAGCTCGGTATATTGAGCTCAGAGCGGTCCTAAGCGGTCGTTACACCGAGCGAGCTCCTCGCTTGCTTAATATGGGACAAAGAAGAAGCGCCATAGGCCGGAACTGAGCGCGAGCTCCTCGCTTGCTTAATCTCCCGCGAACTCATGTTTTTGTGTCTAGTATTTGTGTCAATTTATGTGTACAATTAACATTTCTGATAAAAAAAAAACCTATGGTACAGAGGGAAAAAAAAGCCGCAAATATAACAAAATGTAAATATTACAACAGAAGATGTCCAAATATAACAAAAAAAGATAATAAACATAAAAAAAACCCTATCTTCTTTCATTGCCGACGCTTCGCCTCAGATGTGGTCGCCTCCGCCCCACCACCTGCGCTATCTGTAGTGCACGGGAAATATACTCGACAAGCGTAGCGGGTCCATCATCTCATAGTCGGCCTCGGAGGTCCGTCTGAGAATCTTGGTGATCGAGGCCACCTCTTAGCCATATCATCACAATGCGTTGCAAATTATAACAAGACATCGAGAGAGCCATAAGAGAAAATAAACAAACACAAAAATACATAATGTATATCTAAACACTTACACAATCGGGAGTAGCCGCACTGAGGAGCACCCGACCGATCAGAGTGGATGCGACATCCTGCAATACCACTCCATGTACCGTCGATTGCACTCGCTAGATCTGAGGCCAGGTATAATCGGGGACGGTCGACATGATAGAGTGCATAGGAAATCAGATCCATGCATCCATCATCTCTCGCACTGTGGACGCGGTGGTGGTGGCGGGAATGTCTGGATGTAGCCGAACTGTCGACTACCCTCTCGTGCAGTGCGGTACAATAAATGAGGCACACCGGATGTACCAAAACAGACACGCCGGATGACAACTCGCCTAGTGCCCTCCCACGGTCTCCAAACAACGCCATCGATCCGGCCAACGTATCCAGCCGCTCTCCTGAAGGGCTCCACCGTCTGTCACCCTTAACCAGCGACCACCTCATGGCTCGTATCATGCCCGGTGATGCCGTTATCCTTCCTCTTGCAGACGAGGAAATACTCATATATCCATGCCTGTGACAACAATAACGAATCAACACGCCATACAATGTACTTCAAATAAATAATTGTTTAAAAATAGGTCGCGTGCACTGAAGAAGTGTCATGTATCCGCCAACCGCTTAGTGTCATGCAAAGCTAGCGTCTCCCGGATATCCAGACAAGCAAAGCTAGTGCAAAGACTAGCCCATGACACACTACCAACCGCCCCAAGTCACGTGCAGGTCCAGGTACTTAATGTCAATGTATATATGGCCCTTGTCACCAAAATGGTACAGCCAACAACAAAGATTATCATGGCCCTGGGCCGCACACCCCACCGACAATCGTAAATGCGCTGGTCATATGTCTTCATCAAGAAGTCAATACTCATATGGCGCCTCTCATACTTGTCGTCTCCTTGTTTGCCTCTTCATATGTACACCCCAAAGAATGTCTCAGAATAAGATATGGAAATGTCCGATCCATCACTGGGGTACATAAAAGAGCCGCCACTTTAAGGCCTAGGAGGACAGACACATCATCAAGCGCGGATCGCCATCTCTCCAAAGCGGCGATGGAAGCCGCCGTCTCCGATGCCATCTCTCTCAGAAGGCCGACAAGAAGGCTCACAACCATCCTAAAGCCGCAGATAGCAAGGAGGTTAGGCCGGCCTCAGAGATGCTCATTTACTGGAGGAGGCGGTGGTACTTTTCCACTCAACCATTTTTGCAACTTAAGGCCGTGAGAGGCCACCTTAAGCGCATCACGATCCTGCACACAAATAAACATCATTGATCATATAAAAATAATAAACATTTGATCAAATAACAACCAGATATATACCGCCTCGCCATATCCGATAGCAACGTGATGCCGATAATCAGAAGCAATGACCCATCGTAAGGTCCTCCAGGAAAGGAGCCTGGTCTCCAATCGTACCATGGTCTCCTCCGGCTATATCCTCTGGAGCCTCGTATACAAAATGGGGATCCGACGCCAACTACATCCTCGTGTGGTCGTCATAGCAATACGCCTCGACGCCGTGAGACAACAGTCCGCCGTGGTCTACGTGAGGGCGCACTACCAGTGTGGAAGCTAATCCTCTCCCCCTCGCCCTAGGCATATCTAAAAGACAAGTAAATCAATTATATTCAAATGTAATAAAATAAATTCTGTACACCCGAGGTACTCAACGACCTCTGCATGTCGAGCTAGACACCCAAGGTACTCAACGACGACCTCTGCATGTCGTTGTAGAGATGTCGAGGTACTCAACGACGACCTCTGCATGTCGAGCTCAGTGTTTCGAACTAGACATGTCGAGACCCGAGGTAATCAACGATGGGAACCGTGATCTCGCTCAGTCATAAGGACATCGTGCGATTGTGGTCTCGCTCGCACACTACTGCTGTGGAAGTATGGTAGATCTCACTTAAAAGAAAAAGCATGTAGATCGATAAATAAAAAAAAACCTATGGTACAGAGGAAAAAAAAGCCGGAAATTGCTTTCTGTACCGGAGATTGGAATTTCCGGTATACAAATTGTATACCGGAAATTCCAATTTCCGGAATTATACAAAACATGGTACCGGATATGCAATTTCCGGTATACAAATTGTACACCGGAAATTCCAATTTCCGGAACTCTACAGAACATGGTACCGGAAATTGCAATTTCCGGTATACAAATTGTATACCGGAAATTCCAATTTCCGGAACTATACAAAACATGGTACCGGATATGCAATTTCCGATATACAAATTGTACACCCGAAATTCCAATTTCTAACTCTGAACATGATGCAGGAAATTGCAATTTTGTGATATACAAATTGTACAATCGAAATTCCAATTTCTAACTCTACGTAGAACATGGTATCGAAATTGCAATTTCCGGTATACAAATTGTACACCGGAAATTGTAATTTCCTGAACTATGATTAAATAACAACAAAAAAACGTACCGAAGAATTGGAATTTCCGGTAAGAACAGAGCGCTTTCAGAGATTTGGAATTTCCGCAAGCGTGAGTGTGAGTGGATCGGGAAAGGTTGAGTTTTTGTTAAGTTATTAAGGGCATTATGGGAAATTCGCAAATTTGTCACGCTTAACTCATATGCTTATCCTCGACGTGCCTAATGTCTGCGAACAGGCGTCGAGCTCGCAGACATTAGCACGCCGAGCTCCTCCAGGCATCAGGACGCCGAGCTCGCAGCATTGGGCACGCCGAGCTCCTCCAGGCATTGGGGACGCCGAGCTCACGGACATTGGGCACGTCGAGGTATACATTTTCATGTTTTAAATGCCTGCTTTTTAAAACTCGAACGACATTTGATGCTATTTCAAGAACTTTGGTAACATCGAAATTGCAATTTCCAGATATACAAATTGTATGGAAATTCCAATTTCGATAACATTGTGTGTAAATTTTGTTACCGAAATTGCAATTTCGGTATACAATTTTAAACACAATGTTACCGAAATTGAATTTCCTAGATACAAATCAGATACCGAAATTGCAATTTCAGAATAAAATTTACACACAATGTTATCGAAATTGTAATTTCCGTATACAATGTATAATCGGAAATTGCAATTTCGGTAACATTTTCGAATTAAAAAAAGGCAATTTTTAATGATTTTATACGAGGGGTATTTTGGGAAATATGCAAAATGTGGGGGTGTACTTAACAGGTGGGGGGGTGTCTTTAATAATGGCCTGTTTTTTTTGTAACGTAAGAACACTTAAAAGCCCAAATATGTGACGCCCACTCATTATGTGTCGACAATCTCGCTTGAACCCACAGGAAAACAAAACAACGTCTTTCACATTCCAATGAACAATAATAAAAGTAACAAGCATCATCCAATTATAAAGCTTAATTCAGTGTTGTATATATGATATATATATCTATGCTGCGAAAAATGTCTCATTTCTCATCCAAATATATGCTTGATAGCTGCAACTTCGCTTAAGCTTTAGTCAATGAGTGATTGCACGCAATTTTTTTTTATGTCATGATTTTTTATCTTGCCCCCATGAGCCAAAAATTGGGCTCCGTCCGTCGTCCCTTGACACAAAAAATATAAATGAATAAAGTGAAATTTTAAATTAAAATAAAGTACTTCTAATGTAATTTTATCTAATTTTTTACTATATAAAGATCGTAACTTCTAAAAAACTCTGAAATAATTCTTATTAAAAAAGTTTTATATTAAAAAAAAAAAATTCAACGCACAGTTGTTTGCCTCCTTCCCAATCTCATCATATAAAACTTTTGGTTGTGGGTCAGGCTCCGTTTTAGCACGTACGCTACGTTTGTATAATATTTTGATTTGTTATACGGTTTCTTTGCTAAAGGAGATTTAATATTATTAAGAAAAATATTTTTTGAACACATTTTTTTTACACAGATACGTATAATATATGGTCTGTACTGTATGGATAACTTTTTTTTAAATTTATTTTTTATTTATTTTAGAATTTTTTTAACTGGTTAAATTTTTTTTTGGTCATTAACTAGATAATATGAACAATTAACTAGATAAGTGAATTTCGTTAACCAGATAAATAAATAGAACGTGAGTTTAACATTCACCAGATAATGTGAATCATTATCCAGATAACTGAACTTCGTTAACCAGATAAATAAATGGAATGTGTTAAGTTTTAGGGTTGACATTCACCAGATAATAAGAACTATTAACCAGATAAGTGAACTTCGTTAACCAGATAAATAAATGGAATGTGTTAAGTTTCAGGGTTGACATTCACCAGATAATGTGAACCATTAACCAGATAAGTAAACTCCGTTAACCAGATAAAAAAGAAAAATTTGAAAAAAAAAGTGGGATTCATACTGTACGGACACGTGTTCGTACAGTACGAATGCGTATGTGTATCGCTGGTGCACGCTATGTTCAATTAACAGCGTTGTATTATTAAATTGAAAAGGGATCACATTTCCAACTCATTACTCTGTTTTATATTGAAGAGAAAGAAGCATCAATTTGCTTTCTTTTATCGATATAAGGTACACTTTTTTCATGAGGATCCTTTTGAGTGAAAGTCCGTGTATATTTATTTATATTTTTTCACCCTAAAGTTGAAGTCTGTCTTCAGATCTAAAAGTAAAGTTATATTGGAGGTTAATTTGATGTTTGGATCCACGTTAGAAAGCGTAAGGGCGAGTTTGAAATTATAATTATGTGTTTATTTATTTCCCATGTTTAAATATCATGAAGTAAAATTATTATTTTTTTCAAAATATGTTACCTTAAAAGTGAAAAAATTTGTGTTATGTTCAAGGATAGTTCCTTTTTAACTAAATTAAATCTCTTCAAATAGTTTGACTTATGATTATCTTTGGTCTCCATCTCACAAGTGTCAAATATTTATACTTAAACTGCTTGGTAACTTTTTTCACAATTAAAAACCAACTAATCTAATTATTGAATATGTGATAGACTGATATTATCTTCATGATCACGTAAATAATAATTATTTATTCAGATTTTAAATAACATATTATATGTTAAAATGAATCAAGCTATAAAGTATATAATAATTTCTGATTTGTACGCAATTTGTAAATTTGATCTACTTTGTAAAAAAAAAAACAAAAAAAAAATAGTCTAATGGTTGGATTGGTCAATTTTACACTCTACAATACAATACTAAGAGGTGTAAATATAAAAGTATGACATTTGTGTCATTTTTCATTTGAAGAAACAAAGGAGATTATATCAACAACAACAAAAAAGGAATACAAGAGGTATTGCAACCTACATACAACGAAGCAAAGTTAAGGAAGGAAGAAAACGAGCTTATGGACTAATTCCTAGAGATACAATTCATATGGTCTAAACACATTTCATAGTATAAGCAGTGGGGCCGACTTAGACCGAGACATCATTCATTCCTCCAAGAGACCACCTTAATCTGCTCCCAATTTTTTAATTTTTCATTTTTCCTTGTCTATTTTACTTTATTTTTTATTTTTGTTATGAATTTTTTTTGATGGGATTTTATTCATGAAATTGAAAACTGAAGAAAAAACGAAAATTAAAATGGAACAAGTTATACGGGTATTGGCATCTAGCCCAATTGTTAGGCCCAATAATTAATGAGTCTTGATAAAATAAGATAAACTAACGGTAAAAATCCCAAAAGGTTAAAATTAAAACAAAATTTAGAGAAAGGGGAATCGGGCATTTGTTGAACAGTGCACACACTCATGTACTACGAAGCATCAATTTTTTTAAAACTAGCAAGATGCTCGGACGCTTATTCGTTTTTTTTTTATTTGCATGTGTTGAAACACACTGTTCGTAAATAATTTGTTATATATTTAAAAGTATGTTTATATTAAAATTAATATTCTGTTAAATTTAAATAAGTTTGAGCATAATAAATAGATACATAAAATTGATGTGTTCAAAGATGATAAAATTTTACTGACAACATGTAATGTTTTCCCAAAGAGACTAAAAAGTAAAATTATCATTTATAAAATAAAGATATTTATAAAACTGATATGTGTTAAAAAATGATGAAATTATACCGACCACATGTAATATTTTTCTATAGGGACTAATAAGCAAATTATCATTTATAAATAACAAAGACATTTATAAATTTGATATGTGTTCAATGACGATAAAATTACACCCACAACATGTAATGTTTTCCCGTGAGGACTAAAAAATAAAATAATTATTTATAAATTTGATATACGTTTAAAGATAATAAAATTATACTGGTAATATGTAATGCATCTCCGTAAATACTAAAAGGTAAAATAATTATTTATAAATAGTAAAGAAATTTATAAAATTGATATGTGTTAAAAGACGATAAAATTACAACAACAAAAACATGTAATGTTTTCCCGTAGGGACTAAAATGTAAAATAATCATTTATAAATAATAAAAATATTTATAAATTTAGTATGCGTTCAAAGACGTTAAAATTACACTGACAACATGTAACGTTTCTCGTAGGGACTTAAAAAATAAAATAATCATTTATAAATAATAAAATAAATTATAAAAATAAAAAAAAATAAAAAAATGAATAGTATAAAAAATAAATTATGAAATAAAAAGTATTTTAAATAATGAAAAATGAAACAAATAAAGAAAAATGAAAAAATATTAAGAAAATAAAAATGAAAAGAAAGTTAAGAAAATTATAAAAATAAAATACAAATTAAAAAAAGAAAAAATATAAAACAACATTAGGAAAAAGTTTATAAAAAGTAAGAGTAAACAAATAAAAAAAAAAAAAAAAAAAGTAAGAAAGTAAGAAAAAAATACAATATAAGCAAAAAAAGTAAAAAATAAAATAATAAAATAATAAATAAAATAAAATAAAATAATAAAAACTGACGAAAAAACGAAAATTAAAATGGAACAAGTTTTGACTTTTTGTGGGTATTGGCATCTAGCCCAATTGTTAGGCCCAATAATTAAGGAGTCTTGATAAAATAAGATAAACTAAAGGTAAAAATTAAAACAAAATTTAGAGAGTGTGGAATCGTGCATTTGTTGCACAGTGCACTCTCATGTACTACGAAGCACCTATTTTTTTTGTTGAAAAAACTACGGAGCATGGAATGAAACTTCATCGACGAATAGAGGTAAGAGAAAATTTCTATGATCATATTAATACAGTCATTGAGCTAGGGTGTCAACTACTTGATGCAAAGGACAGAAAGGAAATAAGAAAATAATCATGCCCTCACATCAGGGTTTCTAGAACCATCATATGCTAGGATTTCCTCTCACAATTCTAACAGACCATCAAAGACCAGGCGGTGACATCAATACCTACGCCTCATATAAATACCACACGCCTCGCGAGAAAAGGTATGTCACTAACACGGATCCGGATTTGGTGCTGTTGAAGAAGCACGCAGTTATGCACAGTAGGAGAAATCCACACCCTCCAACTCATCCAACGAACCAGATCGCTTCTCCCAATTTTTTTTGTTTTTCTGCCCAAAACGACGCCGTTTCTTTTTGGCTGCCTCCCTCCCAAATTATCATCTCTGTCTCACCGCAAAACAAATGGCTCGTGAATTCGAACTCCTCCGCCACAACTATTCGATGGCTCGTAGACGAAGGCACGGCGAGCATCGGAGAACGGAGTGCACGGCGGCGAACGGAGGCAAGGCAGTGTTGTGTTGTGCCGTTGTTATTAGGCAACCCGTGTTGCTGCTCAGGCGAGATGTGTCGGCGTCGACGAGGAGGAGGATGTCGCCGGAGAGACGCACGACGGTGAAGACTTTGATTTCTCGATGTGGTCATGCCAGACTTCGAGTTCGCCGTCACGCGGTGTGTGCTTCGCATCTGCCCCCATTCCCTCACCCCTCCTCCCTCCATCAACCCCTGCTTCACAAATTGACAGTAAGCTCCTTTTCTTTCAACAATTTTCTCTTTCTCCATGGTTCAAATCTAAATGTATTAAAGTCACATTGGAATTCCCTTTTGTTTGGATATCTTCTTCAGGGGTCATTTGAAATGGTTCCCACTAGTTTTTGGAATATGCATAGTGCAGGCTTCAAGCCAAATTCATGCTCAGTAACTAGTGCTCTACAAGTAATTATTGAATTGGGTTTGTTTAAATTAGGGAAAGAAATTCATGGTTACATAATGAGAAGTAAGCTTGATTATGATGTCTATGTTTGTACTTCATTAGTGGATATGTATGTTAAGAATGACTGCTTAGATAAGGCTCAGGAAATATTCCATCATACAAAGAATAAAAATGTTTGTGCTTGGAATTCATTGATATCAGGATACTCCTACAAGGGCCTGCTTGGTGATGCTGAAAATCTATTGAACCAGATGGAGGAGGAAGGGATACAATCTGATTTTGCATGTTTAAAATGTTACCTTGATTCATAGGATGCACAACTCACTGAAATTGAGTACCTATGTTTCTGAATATGTCTATAAATTTTGGTGTCACTGATGTAATGCATATTAACATTGATATTTGCACAGGCTATTACCAAGTCATTGATACAAAGAATACTCCCAAGACTGCTCAGGAGAAAAAGAGATTGCCCAAGACCACTCTGCAGATTTTGGAACTATGGCATGAAGACCACTTTTCAGAATTTCAAGCTAGTTTAATGTGTTTAGGTTTTTTGGAACTTGTAGTCCTAGCAATTGGAAGAAAGTTTGTAAAGTAGTTTTTGTCCTAGAAGACAAGTAGTGCAGAATTTGTCAATTGGAAGAATTTTGTAGTTTTTGTCACAAGTTTTCTGTACTCTTAGGGAAATAGTGCAGAATTTGTAAAGCAGTTTTAGTCCTAGAATTTGTAACTCTTTCTCAACTTAATGAATTGTACAGAATTTATAGACAAGTAGTAACTCTTAGGGATTTGTAACTCTTTCTCAACTCTTTCTCAACTTGTAACTCTTAGGGAAATAGTGCACAAGTAGTGCAGAATATGTAACTCTTTCTCAACTTAATGAATTGAATTTCTTTGTTTCATTACAATGACTTCTGATTACATAAGAGCTACTCAAAATGACAGTTGCTTTTAATTACATGAGAGTTGCACAAAATAAAAGGTGCTTCTAATTACATAGAAACTGCACAAAATAAAAGTTGCTTTTAATAAAATAAGAGTTGCACAAAATAAAAGGTGCTTATAACACAAGAACTGCACAAAGTAACACCTGCTTCTAATCACAAAATACTTGCACCAAGTCAGTATAACTTTCAATTCTTCAAGCAACTCAAAAAAGCCATTCATGCTTGGAAGATCAACATTCTTGACTGATTTCATTCATCATTCAGTGGCTCCTACATTATTGAAGTAAGAAGCACAATATTATTACAAGCAAGAAATAAAGAAACTGAAGAAACTAAAGACACAATATCTTACCATCAATAATCTAGTGAAACTAAATTGATTCCCACTTGTTTGAGAGTACTCATATGTTGAATGTGCTAAACAAGAAGTTTCGCAGTCCATTTGACTTAGAGATTCAATATTCTTCAATGAAAATGACAAATTAGCAAATAATAAATGCAAGCAAAGTAAAAAAAAAATTTGTTGCAATAAATTATTTGAAATACCTCAGATCTTTGACTTGGTGAAGGTTTTACAATTGGTGCTCTTCTTTTTTTGTTAGATAGAAGCTCAACCCAACTCTAATCGTTTTTGTCTTTTTAACCCAGGTCGTTTCTTAAACCCCTTTGCTTGTGCCCCATGTTCCTTTCTTAGTGTTGGGACATCACCTTCATCATCGACTAACTCTTTTTCTTGTAATCGAACTCTATCACACTTACACAAGTCATGCACACCTTTTTTCTACAAGTTGGTGTAGATTTTTGGATGTGGACACATCAATTTGCCAATATAATCATAGTGGAGCAAAGTTGCCTATATCGATTGTGTACTAGCTAGTTTAGGATCTCCCACAACTTCCTTTCTCCTAACATCAGAGTATAATACGTTTAGTGCATCTTTTGTCCACCTCTTTAGAATGTATTGATCGAGGGACAAGTTTAACATCATTTGCCTCAAATACCTTCAATGCATGGCAACAAAGTATTAAGGTCTCAGACTTTCTACAATTGCATGATATGGTGGATTATGCAGGGATCAAATAATACACTCCACTCTCCTTTCTCACCCGACCATGGTGATAACATATTCAAAAAGGAATTTGAGATACATTTCTTTCTTGTATGCAAGCGACTAAAAATAAGCCAAACTCATCATGGAAAAGTTTAAAAATGGTATGTGTGTATACCTATGCTAGTTGTCTAAGAATTGGTGAATGTTCATATAACAACTTTGGTAGTTTTTTTTTCGAGAATCAAATTCACACACTAACTCATTATATACGCTTATCCTCAACAACTCTCTCAAAATGTTTGAAGTATTGAATGACATTAACATCGGTCTCATCATGCGGATCTTAAAATTACAATTCAAACTCTCACTAAGTTGAGTGCTTGCATTCCAAGGGTGAATGCCTCCCTCATGTGACATCTTGCCCATTTTGCTTGATGGCATACATTGATTTCACCCGATTGTTATCATTAACATTGAATTCTACAACCAACTTGCTCCAAGCTTCTTCAAACTTTACTTCTTAGTAATCATACATGCATTTCTTAAAAGTCGGTCAGAAATGACTACCTCTTTTCATTAAGTTTCCAAGGTGTTTGATCCCATTTTGCATCAAGTGCCATGTACATAACCAGTGTCGAGTCTCGGCATCACCTCGATTAATGCTTTAGCCATTGATTTATCTTGGATCGATAAATAAAGTTTGAGGCTTTTTCTTTCCATGTGCTTCAAGAAATGTTTCAAATAACCATTTGAATGATTCACTGGTTTCATCATACAATAGTGCAGCCCCAAAAATGATTGTGCCCCTATAATGGTTGAGCTTTGAAAAATAATGCAAGCGGTCGATTAGCATGATTGGTGCAATATGTTGTATCAAAGAAATCACATCACCAAAATATCCATAGTCTATTATCATTTTTGCATCAGTTAAAATATGTTTGTGATTTGTTCATCATGCAATCCATTTGATATGCATGGAAAAATGATGGATTCTCCAACGGTGGTTTTGAAAATCACGCATAAAGTGCCAACTTCACCATACACCATGCTACATTGTCTTCTTGCTTGAAGATAGTTCTTCACATCTAACCGTGTATATCGATTAGTTCTACCTCTGCATGTGTGCTCATAAGGTGAAATGAAGCCTTTTGCATTAGTCAGGAGTCCTCAGCAATTCAATCTCATATGCTTGAACTTGAGATATTTTCTGATGCGATGCTAGCATATGAGTTGTTTAAAGACTGCAAAGGATGACTATGACCCTCGACAAACTCCTGGATCACAAACTTTCCATTCCTTGCACTAAGTGCAATCAGTGCGTTACTGCTTTGTGTTCTTGTCTCGACTACAGGCTTCTTAACCAAAAAGGATCTTTTGTCTGCCTTTTTACCCTCCTTGCAGCAAACAAATCTGCACGATGTAATCAAGCCATCTACCTTTCTTTTGTTCAAGTACTGCTTTCTAACTCCAAATCCAGCTTGCCTACCATAATCTACCCAAAATTGCCATGCTGCATCAACACTATCAAATTCCATACCGACACTTGGTACCGTAAAGTTTGACATTGTTGGCCCAAATCTGTCAACTTCAATATAAATTAAAGTTACAAATAGATTATGCATAAAACCTATGAACATGGTCTAGATAAAAAAATATAGAAAGAAAGTAACAAAAAAATATTAAACTGGGAACTTACCTATTGATATCTCAAAAGAGCCAATGTTGTTAACCCAACGAGCACAAACTTGGTGTAAAAAATTTAACTTCAAATCCCTGTAAGTTACAAATAGATTATGCATAAAACCTATGAATATGGTCCAGATAAAAAAATAGAAAGAAAGTAACAACAAAAATATTAAACTGAGAACTTACCTATTGATATCTCAAAAGAGTCAATGCTACAGTTAACCCAAGGAGCACTAACTTGGTGTAAAAAATTTAACTTCAAAACCCTGTAGAAGCTAAAGCTTGTAACTTAGGATACCATTTTGATATCATCTGTGTGCCTTGAAAGTGTGCTCTTCCAAACATAATAGAGGGCAATGGGGATGAAGAAGACAAATGAGGAGAGGCATCAAGGAACAAACGAAAGAGACGTCCTCTGCAAGCCTCAAATGTCCATTGGCGCCAAAATTACAGAAGCAGGGAATGTGTTTGCACTTTGCATTTGTTTTATATTGCCAAAAAGAAACGGCGTCGTTTTGGGCAGAAAAACAAAAAAAATTGGGAGAAGTGATCTGGTTCGTTGGATGAGTTGGAGGGTGTGGATTTCTCCTACTGTGCATAACTGCGTGCTTCTTCAGCAGCACCAAATCCGGATCCCACTAACACCCATTATGTTTGTTACTCCATCCGTCCCATATAAATTTTATATGTTGTTTTAGAAAAGTGGTCTTGTCCCAATTTAATTGTCGTTTTACAATTTCAATAAACATTAAATATTTTTTTTCTTCTTTTACCCTTTACTAATATTAATGTGTTTTCATGGGAAAGAGTGAAAGTAGTTATATGTGGACTTAATTAATAAGGGTACATTAGGAAATCAAGTAGTATTTTTTCTAAATTCTATAGCATTAATTGTGCTCTTTAATTCTTGTGTATAACTTTAAACAACGTATAAAATGGGACGGAGGGAGTATAATGCTAAAACCTCTGCCTCATAGTGTTTTTGTGCGTTCATCATCACTGGAGACCCATCATCAATCACCATCCAGTTGGGGAGCTAATCGCCGGAACAAGAGTCCATCGTGATTTATTATAGGAGAAAAATAAAAATGTAACGGGAAGATTTATTTTGTGCAAATGAAATGTCATCCCCGATCAACAGTTTATAGCTTATATGTCATGATTTATCGTTAAGAATATCTATGACAACTTGTGCCTAAAGTCTAGAAATTCTCATTGAAATTATAAATACAACGCAACATTGCCAGAACATATATGATTATGAACCAAAATCATTTTCCGATTGTCTAATTGACAAAATTCCTGTAGCTTTATTTATGATGATGAACGATATCGATAATAAAAAAGATTACTGCCACAAGGCAACCGAGAAAGAAGAAACAACAAATTGCTTTCCTGAAATAAAATCAAAGAAGAAAGCCACAATAAGTGTAAGAGTACTTTTGAATTGTGATGTAAAAATTAATTAATCAAACTAGCAAGCAATAGAAGCAATAGTTACCAACTTCCTTTTGGACACAAACACAATGGTGCTAGTTCAGTATCCCCCCATCGACGCGATGGAACTTGAGAAACAACCTGATTCTTTGATGCTAGTTGAGGATCTTCGACATCGACATAAATATCCTTTTGAGATTCGGCTTTTGCTGCATCCTTCTGATTATTATTCATTTTTCCTAACCTCTGTTATCAATCTGTAAGTTGTAGACTGCAGATCTGCAAACAACTTTTTATAAGTACAAAATTGATAAAAACATTTGTATAGAATTGCAATTTATTTTTCCCTCATAGGAAGGACTCAAATATTTCCTACTAAGGAGACCCGCAAAAGGACAAACATTTAGAATAATTTTAGAGCCATATACGTTTATATGGATTTTTCATAAAATCTTTGAATTTTGATACCTTACTAAGGAAAAAATGCCAGTTAAACATTCTTTAACACATTCTTCTTTTTGTTAAAAAAAAAAGAAAAAACACATTCTTCTTAACCTATTGAAATTCCGGTGAATTTCTTCATTTTTTTTCTCACCCTCAATTTCTTCATTTTTAAAAAGTGAGGCTCGTCAAACAGGGAATGAGACCACATTATTTAATAATAAGAATCATATGAATTTTACTTAATAATAAAAATTGCATTGAATAAGATAAAATAGTGTTGTGCAGGGATTAGAAGGTGATTTTTTTTTTTGGGTAAAAAAAAGATAATTTTATTTTCTAGAAATTAACTATTCACATACCTAATGACCAAATTCAATGTTTTTTGACCGAAAATCAAATTCAATGTTGTAAACTCAAATCTATTAAATTTCGTTTTATTTTTTAAAGTTAGTTTGCTTTAAAAAGTAACTAATTAAGCGAATATTCATGATTAATTGAATTTAAAATCTATCATAATTTTAATTTATAAAATTTTGAGATTCACGTACCTTTACATATTATATTAAAAGTAACTTAATATATCTTTAATTAAATACTATTAACTTTTTGAAGAATAAAATACTACATTTTTGTTAAGTTCAAATCATATAAATATTTTTTATTTTTATTTTATTTAAATCCTCAATTATAAATAATGCAATATATAATTTGTATACTATTAATATAAGGGTATAATGAGAAAAAAGTATTGAATTATAATTTGGATTTTTTAAAACAACCGAAGTTTTGAAACAAAAATAAAAAACTAAAACACTCAAAGTTTTGAGACGGATTAGCATAGGAAACATCCCCCTCACCCCAAAAGCTTTCAAAACATGCGTGTTAATGTTATACATCTAATGCTCATACATACGTATATATGACTGAAAAGATATTTATTTTAAAAAGTCTTATTATGTTTACTTTATTTATTATTATTTAAAAATATTAAATTCATCAATCTAAGTATCTAACAATTGAATCATTTGATAATATTATACCAAAAATCATACCGACAAAGTTTTAGATAAGACACTTATATGCATGTAACCTGACATTTGGATATCCAACTTAATTAGGTGTTTATTTTAATAAAACGCTTATTGTATAAGAGGTTATAAACAAGCTATTTCTACAACCGTTGATACAACGAAGGTAAACTCTGCATAAGCTGAAAACAGCTTATATATATATCATAAGATATTTTTGTAAGTTTTTCAGAACATTTAAGCAAATGTTTATGTTATAAGATAAGCTCAAATAAGTTCATCCAAACTCGTGTTGACATTTACTTATATTTTAAAAAGTATAATTGAACTTTTCGAATTAAGTATTAAATAGTTTTTAAATTTTATGAAAATATGTAAACTTGATTTAGTCAATATAAGAAGTTCCAATCTTACACTGCTAAAAAATAAAAATAAAAAATCTTAAACTGCTAAAAAATAAATCCAACCTTACAATTGGATTGATGAAAGTTATTTGTAAAAAGCTATTAATTCATTTAAGTGGATCCCTATATCCGTATTCCATAAGAGTGTGTGTGTGTGTAAATGTATGTGTGCGTGCACCAAGAGCATTATAGTTAATTTAGGTATGAGCAGTCCTTTACCCAGAGCACTCCTTGTGTAACACTCGTATTCTTGCGATACGTTATTCAACGATATTATATTATAAATTGTGTTAATTATGTTATTATAAGCAGTGTCTTGTTTGATAAGTAAGTGAGTGAATTAAATCAGGATGAAATTAAATTTGAGAATTTATATTTTATATTAATTCATGGTTCAAAAATCGTTGAAATATTCTAACGAAGCTTTGCCGTATTTTGAATCATCGAGTAATTTTTACCCGCATTAAAATTTAAAACAAACTCCGATTTCGATGAAAATCGAATCGTAACTTGTTGTGAAAATATTTGAGTGTTTTCAATTGTTTTTATTATTTATGGATAAATTATTATCACGCGGTGAATTAATTTCTAAGTAAATTAATTGCGCGATTTGCCGGCGAGCGAATTATTGTGAACGCAATTACTCGATGCCGTAGTTTTTAGGACACCAAAACTCTAAAATTAGTAATTATTCATTAGTAGAATGTTTATGTGTCAAGTTTTCGTGTTTAGCTTAAGGTTATCTGAAATTAGGATGCTAGGTGTCAATGGCTTACAGTTTTATAAAAAAATATCTGCTTAAATTCATTTTCAGCCAAGTAAAGAATTTGAATTAAATTTTTTTTTATCCCTCTCCTTTATAACTAGAACAGGCCGTAGCTCCCCCTATTATTTTACCTTTCCTTTTCATTTTCTTTCTTTCTTTGGTCTCCTTCCATCCAGCATCAAGTGTGAGTGAAGATTTGAAAGTCAAGTTCTCCTCTTTTTCCCTACTTCCTAGAACGTAAGTTTTCCTTCTTTTAACATTTTTTTTCCCCATTTTTCAGCTCCTAAAATACTACATCATCTTGAGCAAGATAGTGGTTGTAATCAAGTTCCTTTTCGTTTCTTCCATGAAACCAGCCGTGGCCTATGTAGTGGGTTTTTGGCATTGATTCTTTGTTTTTATTGTCTATTTTACTATGTAATTTATGATCATGATCATGAAGAAATATGACACATTTTTTTTCTTTGATTTGGGGACCCTAAGCTGCAAGCTTGAAAGGGAGAAGGGAAGAGATTTCTTCATGTGAATCTTATTAATTATTTTTTTTTGGTAAGGGCAACTTCTAGATATAAATAGGAATGGACTCTGGTATATTGAAATGTGTTTTATGTTCATGAACTATGTGTTTGATGTTTAATATGGTTGAAATTGTTTGAACTTGCTGAGTTATTGTGCTTCTGAGTTGTTGGACTGTTGAATTAATTATGTGAATATATGCTTCATTGATGTATATTGTTGGTGTTGTTGGATAACTTCATAATTATTTAATGTTGGATAATTAAATATTTATTGATTTATGCCTTGTTGAAACATCATACGCCATGGTATGCTCATTGGGGTGGTTAAAGGCATCGTTGCGTCGTGTCTTGTTGGTAACGTCAATTTGAATATCCTGGGTGATGGATTGCCCATGGCCAAAGGAATTCAAGGGACGTCGTTAATTTTTTACCATTGCAGGGAAAAGTGTCGGTCTGGTACGTACAGCCCGATATGCCTCTGGCGTATGGATTCCGGAATTAAAACTGCATTGACATATAGTTGCGTCAATAGGATCTTGGGGTGCATTCTTATTGAATGTCATGAATGCTATTGATCAGATTGTATATGCTTATTTGTTAGAAAATGTGATTTCATATGATGATATGGTTGTGTAATATGACTGGTAGTGTACCTGTTATTTGTGATATCTGTTTATCTTTAAGAAGTTGACCCTTGCCCGTGGTTCTTTCAATCAATGATTGTAACCCAACTGATGGAGAAGACATATGTGATACCGGCGATGAGGACGTCGCCGGTAGTGACGTTTGAGTTTCTGGACAGAGACAACCCGCTGGCATGGAGATTTGACCCCAGCTCCGGCCGGTTAGAGTACAGTGGGGATATTGTAGAAGTTACTACGGTTGCAAGATTGGCCACACGTGGAGAGATATATTGCAGGATGGTAAGCTTTCCGGTTCCAGTGATCCGGATTGTCGAGGGATGGCTAGCGTCACAGCAGGACCAGGTCGTTCCTACAGCGGCTACTACTCCTCCAGTTGAGCCTTTTGGGATTCCACAGCAGACCACCCTACGAGAGGCATCAGTTTCTTTGGACCTTGGAGTTGGTAGGACCGTTCATATAGGTATCAGATCTCGAGGTTGGGATGCAGGAGCATCCACCTCGCGTGCAGTGATTGACGCACGTATACCCACAGCAGACCCTACCTCAGCTCCGGAGGTTTCCCCGACTCTTCCCATACCTCCTAGAGTATCTACCTCTCTAGCAAACTCACATCCAGTTTGCCCTAGTTGTGGTGCGACAGGTTGCAGGGGCACAGGCGGGATTGGTGATGTGTATGAGGTGAGGCCCTGGGTGGTACCCACTCCAGTCCCAGTGATTGATCTGACGGGCGATGAGGATGATGATGATGATGATGATGATGATTTTGAGGATGAGGAGATGGCGGAGGAGGACCCCTCTGAGTTCTACGGTAGCGATTAGTAGTTGTTTGGATGCGACTATTGTGATACACTTATATATATGTACTCTTTGGTGGCCAGTCTGTAGTTAGTTAGTTAGTGGTTTGCAGTATGTTTTGAGGACTTACTTTTGGAGCAGCCTCCTACGTGAGTGTCTGCCGGGAGTACCTCTAAGGTATGAGTACTCTTGATAGGGTATTCATGCATTAGGTGTATTCCTACTTGTGCATATTTCTTTATCATCTTTTGTGTGAGAAAAACTTAATAGTTGTACTCTTTTGAAAATTATATATATGTATATATTCAGTTATATTCTGTCTTTTGCATGGTAGGATTCCATCATGTTTCAAAAATACTGTAGATACTCTGATTATGTTTGAAAAAAAAAAACGTTTGTAAAAAAAAAATTACTATATTTTCCAAAAGACAAGACGGGTATCATTTTGAAACTTCGCCGCATATAGAGTTGTTTAGATTAGTAACGCTCCGGAAACGGGGTGTTACACATTGAAAGTGACTCATACTTTACTTTATAATTTAGGTTTAATTATATTTTTTGTTTCTCTTTAATTATATTTATACGATTTTGATCCGACAACATTTTAAGTCTCTCCAATTCTTGATAGTTACAATTAGATCCCTTCGTCACTTTTTATTTATTTAAAACTCTCAAATACTCCTAATGTATTCAAAACTTTCACAAATAAATTTGACTAAATTATTTGAAATATTCTATTTAAAGTTCACTAATTAAAATATCAAAATTTATTCAAAATATAACAATTCCAAAATTTCTCTCACTTCAAACCTTAATATAGGACTTAAATGGCTCAAAAAATTGATAAATCAAAATCACACCTAATCTAAACTAAGAGACAAAAAGTATAATTAAATTAGATGACTTTGAAGCTCAATTAGTCAGTACAATGTGATCACTGCAGACAAGTTGACATTGTCAAGATTCACACCTATAGAAAAATCGTTCAAGAAGATGACATAAAAATATCATAGGAGAAACTAATCTATTATCTATATAAAAAACTTAACTACACTAAAAATACTTATCAAAAGTTTATTAATCCATTTTTCCGTCAAAAACACAAAAAATTTAACTACACTCCAAACACTTAACTATGTCATAGTTTCATTTTTCTTTGCTTGAGCACGGGTTTTCTTAACTAGTTAGGAATGAAACTATTGATCAAAGATGTGCAGAGAGAAATTGGAGAAGAATTCTCACTGATCATTGCATAATTACAGTGTCTAAATCAGAATTAGTTACAAACTTGTATTTATACTAGAATAGGTACTAACTAACTATTGAATATATTGGCTCAACCTGATTTTGATTTCCCCAGCTCAAACATTCAAAGCGAAAAAACATAATGAAGACATATATTCATATTATGATAGTTAAATTAGGAACACTAGCCGCTGCTGCACTATTAATAACTGATAGACAAGATTTATTCACACATACAACAAAGCCTCGTGCAACTTCACTTCAAGAGGCTGAAAAACATAGAGGACTGCTCATATATGAAAGTTGAATGAGATTTTTTTTTATTTGGAAAAAAAAATCATGTATCACTCCAGTTGTCATCATCGTCATCTTCACCATCATCACTCGCAACAACCTGCAAGTTTCCCGGTTACGGACTCGAAGTTAGATAAAAAATACAAACACCAAAAAACAGCAAGGTAAAAAAGAGTATTAGATGACAGAAAAGGAGTGACGAATACCTGACGGATTGCATTTGCTTTCTCCAAAATTGCTGTAACTTTAACGTTTGCAGTGGGACCCGTGGTAGCATTTGACTTTCCTGTTAGTGTAGGCCTCAGGTTGAAGGACTGAACCAATAAAAGATTAGATGTTAGCCACAATAAACATGATTACTTGATTTATATCTCTACATCACAACATCATGCTCTACATCACAACATCATGCTCTGGGATGATATGGACTATTCATAACTGCCATTCATTAAATCAGAACAAATACATATTTTTGTCCTCCAAAGTTGCAAGGATCATGAGATGAACCTCCATTTATAAAATACATCAATAGTCCTTCAATGGTCATTAATTTCGTCATTTGGAAAATAAACGTGATGTCGCTTGCGAAAGTAGTGATATCAAATCGATGCAAAAGTTTCTAAGTATTTAACATTTGTTGACTATTTCGAGGAATTTATATCTTTGGAGGACCAAAATGGATATTTACCCTTAAATCATTGAGATTATCAAATGACTACTTACTTTTGTTCTGATTTGATATAGGAAATCTTCTCTTTCATCCATCTCTTTTCCCATTCTCAACTGGTTTGCTTCCTTCTGCCCATTCAACTTCGGTGGATCCAGCTGCAGGAAAGGCACAACAAGATGAATACTTTGTTAGATTCTATTATCCATGGTTATTATGTCTAATAAAAAGAGGTAAGTAAGACCAAATGAGTACCTTTTCCTTCAATTTATGTATACTGTTGTCATAAGACTCGTGACCATCATGACTAATTTGTATTTGCTCAACCTCAGCGAGCCTAGATTGCTGGAAGATGGTAGATTCTGGAAAACTCTGACCATTAATATGTTCAGCATCTTCAGACATACTATTTTGTGTCTCGTTTTCCTTATCCAACTGCGGTTTTGTGACCAGCCATTGCGTTGGAGGAACAGGAGGAGGCGGTGGTGGTCGAGTAGGCTCTGGATGACTATGTGACATAGCAGCATTATTGCATTCAGAATGTCTATTACTTTCTTTCTCAAGTACGGGATTGACATTATCAAAACTAGGAAAATCAAGTAAAGGCCCAGATAAGGAAGGTTCAACACCATTTGTGGTAGATGTACAATGTCCACTTATTATGTTGGTGTCATTATAGGACACTCTGCCATGTTCGTTGGTACTTGACATAGATTCAGCTGACGACCTTCTGTGAGGAGACTCATGTATCCCATGGTCACTGCTTCTAGGAGTTTCATCAGATTCCCACTGATCAGAATCATAGTCAGAGCGAGGGGTTTGACATTCATCTGATACATAAGGAGATGATCTACAGAAAGTGTCATCGCCATCTGAGTGAGAGACCGAATCGTCCAGAGGAATGGAAGATTCTGGGACCAATTGGAACGAAGGAAACATATCCCTTATACTTTCATGATGATTACTACCATCAGGAAATTTCAGTTTTAGTTTGGAGGTCTCAAGTCCACTGACAGGATGGAAGGAGATTTTCATATGATCAAGTGGCGGTGAAGGAGGAAGAGAATCTATAGGATATCCAGAACTAACTTTTTCTTTGAAGGTTGTTTCGGGATGTGACTGCCCTACAATGCCATTTTGTCCACTCTGCTCCAATATAACAGATTTCAGAGAATTATAATGTTCAGATTTTTCATCAAAAGAAACTTTGCGGTGGAGGCTTTTTAATAAGAATCTATGGCCAAGTCCAAACACATGTGATGAGTTTTCACCATTTCCCTGGTTGGGTTCAGGAGAATTCTTTTTGTCAGTGGCAGCTGGGAGAACACTTTCAGGTGCAACTACCACGGTTTCCCCCAAACAGTTCCTCTCAGTTTGACCATTACTTAGCTGAGAACCACATGAGGTCTTTCCAGATATAGAAGCTTGGTCATCATTATGGTTTGATGTTAAGAATCTAGAACTTGATTCCTTTAGAATCTGTTCAGCAACCTCTCCTGATAATTCCTGTCCCTCTTTGTAACCATTGCCCATTTGCATTGAATTACTAAGTGAACTACCATCCATCTCATTTTTCGTGCTCAAAGACCCTTGGTTTAAAGAACTTGACATGCTAAAGTCAGGAGGTTTTGATGGCTCAAGTCCTAATAATCCACCATTAGTCCAGAACCTAACAGAATGATCGCCCAAAGACTCTTTATGAGTCCCTTCAGATTTGCAGATACTGTTGTTGATCTTACCTGCTTCTTCATCTGGTAATTTAGAGCTTTTAGAACCAGAAAACAATGTATCAGTTTTAATGGGTTCTGACACTGTATCATTATCGGTATGAGAACCAATGGAGGTATGAGTGCATACTGAGTGATCCAAAACAGAATTTTCATGTGTGTGAGGATCCCTTTCACAGATTGGACTCTCAGAGGAATGAGAGTCAGCTACATTTTTGGTTATTTTTTTGCTAACAGAAACATCTGATGGACTCACATATCCCAAATTAGATGCATGTGGCTCTGATGAGAGAGGAGGAATTTCTGGCAGTGGATCAGGAAAATTCCCAAATGTTTCTTTGTTTGAGGAAACAATGTCTCTGGTAATTTCTTCCTTATAAGGAATGTCTGATGGACTCACAGGTTCCAAATCAAATGCACGTGGTTCTGATGTGAGAGGAGGAACTTCTTGCAGCGAGTCGGGCAAATCCCTGATTGCATCTTTGTTTGAGGAAACAGTGTCTCTGATCATTTCTTCGCTATCAGGAACATCTGATGGACTTGCCGATCCCAAATTAGAAGAATGTGGCTCTGACATGAATGTATGATTTTCTTGTAGTGAATCAGAAATATCGTTGCCTGTTTCTTTATTTAAGGGAACAGTATATCCATTCTGGGAAACAACATCAGATAAATTGTTGTCAAATAAATTAGAAGGGGCTTCAGTCACTCCATTTTCAACCATTTCGTGAGTGACATGTGAAGTGAACCGCTGCACCTCTCTTTTTGTTTCATAGTCAAGATCAATTTCAGATTCTGATTCGATGGAGTTAAGAGCATCCATATAATTATCAGGTTCACTATCAATATCATCTGTTTGAACCTCACTGAAGACTGGTTTCAGGTTTCTTTCTTCATTAAATAGAATATCATTGCAATCAATATTTGTTATGCTAACAGCCTCATTCGCATGCATATCTGAGTCATGATCTTCCACAAGCCTCTCTGGAATTTTATCTGGATCACAGGCTTGACTCGTAGATTCCACTATCTCTTCCTTTTCATCCCAAGTAACACCAGATGAACAAGAGGCAATTTGCTTTTCCAATGAATCATGTGAAATATTATCATCTATAGGAGGAGATGCTGACCGAAAAGTATCGGATTTCTGTGCAAACCTTGAAGAGGATGGTTCCTTGCAATCCTGTTCGGCAGGCTGCATAGAATTACTTGGATGGAAAACACATTCAATGTAGCCAGCATCAGACTTTGAATCAAAAGAATTTGAACGATCTTCCAGATCTGATTTCATTGTCATGTCTATTGTGGAGGTTGTTTGCGAGGAAGTTCGCCCATTGATAGAGGAAGAAATAAATTGCATTCTGGGTAGTCAATACACTATGTAAGTGCTCATTTTGAATATATAATGTATGCCATAAGTATGCAATAGACATATAGAAGTTTTACCTGCCACTATTGCTATGCATCTGTCCACCCCGCAAAAGTTCCCCATTCCTTCGTGATGATCTTCTCTTCTGTCCAACATTTTTTATATAAGCACCAAGAAATTGTTTGCAAAGAAATTAAATGCATGCTTCTTTTGGGAACAAAACTTGGTTAAAAACAATCTTCCCACTGAAATGCTTGGATCATTATTCATTATTGTACCTTGTTTTTACGGGATTTCCTAGCCTTTTCAGTCTTCTCAGAGTATGGTTCGTCTGAATCTGCAGATACTCTCTTGAAGAAGGTTGGATCTGAATATCTCCTGAAACAAGATCCTGGGCCACCAGTATCGAATCTGATTGACACAAAAAATATTTCATTAACAAGTAAGGAACACTTATGTAGGACTAACTGACAGCACTTGACACTTTCAAAGCTAGAAAGAATTGAGAGAGATGAGCACATAGGGCAGGGACATGATCCAGGGATACCAGTCCAAATTTCAACAAGACTAGTAATTTGTTATCATCTATAAATTAGAAATTAGTTAACTGTTTAAGCAGTTGTACCTAACTAATTTTGCTGTTCTCAAACAGAAAAACAAAATGGGGGGAAGAAGGGAATTAAAAGAAATTTCTACATACTTATCAAGCATGTGCATTCGTGGAGGATCACGGCATTCTTCATATGAATCCATAATAAAGTGAGGCAAGTCATTGTATATGAAATGATTTCGAGCAGTTTTTATGCGTGGATGCCATTCACAACCTGAAAGGAAACTGCTTTTAATCAAGAACTCCTATATTGTCAGAACTTTAAAATCAAAACCATTTAATAATATAATATTCCATAATCTAGAGTAAAATATATAGATACATGCTAATTGTGCAAAGCTACCATACTGCCACTTGTTTGCTCAAATATTTGCTGAATCAAGTTAAAGTTAATTTGAGATAAAAATTGCTGTCAGACTGATATAACTGAAACTTATGATTTTGATTTTTGGCACCTTTTGCACGTCCCGTACTTCTTTTGGCTTCCATGCAATACAAACCGCAATGCACAAACAAGGCATTGATAGATATCGTAAATCATGTACACTATATTTACAGAAAATCATGACCATATCAAACAATAATCAGCCCCCTAAAAAATGATTCCCTGACTCTCTGAACTATTATTATCAAAGAGATGAATACTCAACCAACCACAGTACCTCTTGTTTTTGTTAATATTTAGAGATCTCCTAACATTAAACAACTTATGAGTTTGCATTAAACAACTTATGAGTTTGCATGCAAACAAAGATCAATATTTTAACTATGGCACACCCACAGACAAAGGAAATTTCTCAGCAATTTCCTCATGGAAAACTGAAACAGAGAGTGAAACGTGGTCAAAGTGGATATTGTGAACCATCTAAAGAAATAGAAAGAAAATACATCGAAATCGAAAACAACCAAACTTCATTATGATGCAGCTACCTGACCCGCACTACCAGACAGAACAAATGAAAGTAATGATTTACATTGTGCAACATTAACTAGGATATATTAATTTATAACATTAACACTTTGTCCAACTCTGTATTTTATTCCAAGATATATTTTGGGAGAAAAATGTATTTTGTGGGTTTCAAATTTTCCTTCAAAAAATAAAATTGGTGAAATTCAACATATCAAGCAATAACATTCAGAAAGGAATAAACACCTTCTGAATAAAAAATAACAACATTTTTAGTAAATTCACATACAGGATTAATTAATTGCCTAAAAGAACCATACCAGCTGTGTAAGCAAAATGGATGTGACTTGTTTGGGCCAATACAGCCTTCTCCAAGGGAGGTAGGGAAGCTTCAATGTTTTGAACACGAATCATTAATCTATGGCTCCTAGAAGCTGTTGTCATCACATGCTCCTGCAGACCATGAAAAACCTCTGCTGCAAAACTACATTTACAAAAAAGCTTCATTGGCAAAACTCAACATGAACAAGGCTTCAAGAAGCACAGAGCAAATGTCACAACTATCAGGAACTATTCAATTATATTTACACTAGAGAATGGTGCACGTGCCACACATGTAATAATGGAATTTGAATCCAATACGAGAAATCATAATTTATTTTAACATTAGCACTTACTAAGATTTTAAGAAAACCATAATAGGGCTATCTGAGAATTTTAGCTATGAAGCACCAATACTTGCATTTTATTCACATAGTGTTTGGATACATATCCGATTCTAATACTTTTGAAATACTTCACCGATCCTTATTTGTGAAGTATCCAAATCAAATTTTTTAAAAAAGAAAAAGAAAAATTGTCTAATTTTGATAAGGTTGAAACACTTTATGATACAGCATAAGAAGTTTCAATACAACTTGGACCCTTTTATTTGAAAAAGGACTCTTCAATTCCTCTGGCATGATATGCGAAGATCAACACAACATCTTCGACTTTCTGACATTTCAATGCGCAATTCTATTCTATGTCTGCCTCCATTCCAACACACAATTTTTTTTCATCTTCAGATTGTTGCATATTTGCGGCTTAAAAACTTAACTGCAAAAATTGCTTCTTTCACAATTATGTTTGCTGCGTAATCATAGTTTCCTCTAGTTAAATTTTTATTCCAAAATTTAAATGTCTAAGATGTATGTTCTTACTTTGAATTTCAAGAACTGCAATATATATTATTACATATTTATTATTTTTTAGAATTTGTTGACATCTATATACATATTCTAGACGTATCGTACTATCGTGTCTTAAATTTTTCAAGAATAACCATATTGTTGTATCAGATACATATCATATCTATGCATCATTGTTTTTGAGACAAAAAGCACAGACCATGAACAAGGATTTATATCATCCGAAACTAACAAGAATAAGTATTTATCTGTGTGCAACTTCCTGCAGAAGAAGTACTTGTTCAATTGGGGTGAAGCAAGGATAATGTTTCAAGAAAGAATATACAGGATCCCACATGCGCTTTGCTCCATCGAAATAAAAATGTATTTGCAACGATAGCACAATTTCATCGAAACCCAAATCAAACTATAATTATTTTGGTTTATTATTAACCCTCTGCTGCTTTGTACAAATGGGGGAAAAAAAAACTAAATCCATATTGGATCAAAATAAGTAGGGAGTATCTTATTAATGATAGCCCCACTATGGAATTTTCCTTAGGGAGAGGTTTAAGGCAAGGGGATCCTCTATCCCCTTTCCTGTTCCTCATTGCAGCTGAAGGTCTGAGCATCATGATTCGCAGAGCAGGGGAGTTGGGTATGTATGATGGGTTCAGTTATGGGAAAAATGGTGACCGAATATCTCATCTTCAGTTTGCTGACGACACCCTTTTCTTGGGGGATAAAAGTTGGAAGACAATTTGGTCTATTAAGGCAATTTTACATCTCATTGAAGTTGTGGCGGGGTTGAAAGTAAACTTTCATAAAAGTTTATTAATTGGGGTGAATGTTCCATGTCATTGGATCCAGATTGTGTGAGCTACTCCACTCGCAAACATGGGCAACTACCGCTTTAAGTATTTGGGACTTCCGATCGAGCTAATCCAAGGCAGTTAAAGACTTGGAAACCAAGTGGTGGATGTTGTGAGGAGGCGTTTATCATCTTGGAAATATAGATGTTTGTCTTTTGGAGGCGTGTGGTGCTTCTAAAATCAGTCTGTATCGTTACAGTCTATTACCTTTCTTTCTTCAAAGCTCATCAGTATTATTTCCAAACTCGAATCTCTCTTTAAACAATTTCTTTGGGGAGGGAGTGAATGTGATAAGAAGATAAATTGGGTTAAATGGGATAAGGTGTGTAGGGAGAAAGATAAAGGGGGGTTGGGGATTAAAAATTTGAGAGCATTTAATTTAGCATTACTTGGGAAATGGTTATGGAGAATGAGGATGGAAAAACATAGGGGGTGGTACAAGATTTTGGCAAGTAGGTATGGAGAGAGGAGTGGGGTGTTAAATTTGGAGGTAGGAAATTGCTCTAATTGGGCAAAAGATATTTTGTCAATAGAGAAGGGGGAGTGGGGATTCAATCAGAATTGGTTTGGGGATGAGTTGGAGAAAGTTGTGGGGGATGGGATGGACACTCTTTTTTGGATGGAACCATGGGTAAATGGGATGGTACTTGTGAATCAATATAGGCGTCTATACAATGTATCGTTGGATAAGGAGGCTAAGGTGGGGGAGATAAGGAATGGGTTAGCTGATGGGTGGAGTTGGGAGTGGCGGTGGAGGAGGGGGTTGTTTCAGTGGGAGGAAGAGTTACTGAATGAGTTGAGGCGAACCATTGCGGGGGTCAATTTTAGAGATGGAGAGAATGATAGATGGACCTGGAAAGGAGGCAGTCAAGGAATATATTCAGTTAGAGATGCTTATAAACTCCTTATGAACAACCATAGTAGTGACTCTGAAAGCTTTGATCAAAAGGTATGGAGTAAAATAATACCACTGAAGGTGTCAATGTTTGCTTGGAGGGTTTTGTTAAATAGGATTCCTACTAAGGACAACTTGATGAAGAGGGGGATTAGAGGGTTAAGTGACTTGGAAAGTGTAGGAGGTGCGGAAAGGAGGAGGCGTGGTTCACTTGTTCTTTGAATGCCCTGTTCTGCGTGGGGTTTGGAGCGAGATACTTAAGTGGCTAGGTTTGGTTATCTTGCATTACACAACAATTGTTTGGTCAATTTTAATCAATTTGCAGGCTTGCTAATGAATGGGAAAGTTCAGGCACAACAGTTACTAACCATTTGGTTCGCTTGCATTTGGACAATATGGAAAGAAAGGAATAGTGTGGTGTTTCAATCAAAACAACTGCCGGTGGAAAAAATGACAGACATGGTGAAGGTTCTGGCATGGCATTGGCTGAAATGCAAAACCAAGGGATTCGTTTATTCTATAGGACAATGGCTGGCCTCCCCACAAGCATGCTTAGGGGCAACATATTACGTATTCATGGGAATCATAAAGATTAATTTTCACAAGCATATGGGGGGTGCAATGAAGATGACTTCAAGAAGTGGTTGAAATCGATTTGGAGGCCCTGCGTTGGTTTTGTTGTTGCGATGGCGCCTGCTGTTGTTTGGCAGAGAACAGAGCGTAAGGTTGTCCTAATGCTATTGTTATTGCGGTGCTGTATTTTTTCGATGTTTCACCTTTGCTGCAGCTGTTAGTTCTATCAGCAGCATGCCTTGGTTTAATTATGGAGGTGTGAACAGCTCAGAAGAGGCTGCAGCTGTTACTATTCCAGTAGTGATACAGGGACTCAATGGCGGGATTTAAGGAGAAGTTGGAGAGCACATGGCAGATTTTTTAGGAGCATATGGACTCTCGTTTTTTGTTGCAACTTGTGCTGTGTAGCTTTTATTCCATAAGGATTCAGAGAACATGGTATCTGTAGAGTTTGTGGTGGTTGGGCTTTTCTTGAGCCTTTGCCATCGTGTTTAATAAAATTTGTTTTGCCTTTTCAAAAAAAATAAGTAGGGAGTAAAACAGGGGAGGAAGGAGGTCAGCAAACTAGCAAAATTTCAAAATGGTATTCAGATTAGTCATACTGCTTCTACTATGGACTATATCTACAGCTGTTTTGCTCGAGTACAAAATGGAATTAGTTTGGTTAAAAGGAAAAACCTCCAGAAGAAATGGAAGAAAGAATCAATCAAGAGTCAGTTCACAATATTAGAGCAAGGAAGCATTTTTAGAGTGAACCACCCAAAGTGTTGAGAGGCCAAAAGAATAAGAGTGAAGTATAGCTGTACACAACTTATAATTTTCAACAAACCTGAAGTCCATCAAATAGGAATTCTTAAACCCAAAATAAAGTCAAAGAGCATTTTGTCACCTCACCAATTAAAATTTGGCCCAAAAACCTAAAAAAAGAAAAAAAGGAAAAAAAAAGGACCTCAATTCTAACTGCTTAAGTCTCTTTCTCCCTGAACAAAAAACTCAGCCAGACAGCCACATTCAGTTACTACCAAAATCAGCTTTCTCAGTAACCCACAACTTCCAAGGCTCCAACCCATTAAAACCTCAAAATTACAGAAATTAACCAACCCCATTTCCCAAACAACTACTAAACAGGTAAAAATTGCAAAAACAAAATTAAAATTGAAAGAAGACATACTCAGCAAGATCACCAAGTTGCCTCAAGATCCCAACAAGACCAGCCACAGCAACACCATCAAGCACTGCTTTAGGGTCTTCTCTGTTAGCCTCTCTGTAAAGCTCAGGCTGCCCCAAACCAAACTCATTCTTCACCTGCAACCTTACCAGAGGCATCTTCCTCTCACTGAAACACTGAAAACCCAAAAGAGGACCCCTTTTTCCTTAACTCCTTCTGAAACCAATGAATGAGGGGAGTGAATGAATGTTCATGTGCGACTGCGAAGGGGGGCAATAAATGAAGGAACGAAGAGAGAGAAAGCAAGGAAGAAAAAAAAAGATGGGATTTTTATGGAATATTTAGATAGAGAAAGTAGGTGGGTGTGGTGGATTGGAGCAGCTTAACTGCCAAAGAGAAGGAATGAAGAAGAGTGATAGAGCAGGTTAAGTGTACGGATCGGTGAGGTAAGGGAGAAGAACGACATTGCCAACTCTGCAAGCCATTCTTGAACGGAAAAATCATTGTCTGGGAAAACAATGGGGACCAACTAAAGTACCAAAATACCCTCCTTGTTTGGACACAACGCCTTATGTGTCCGGAAAGTGTTGTAGGTGTTGAAATGACTCTTTTGGCCCTCTGAACCAAATGTGACTCTGTGGTTCCGAACTTCCGACGTGGGAACCACAAACTTTTTGCCTTCTGGGGATTTGGTCAAAATGGTAAAACGAAAAAAGTACCAAATGCATGAAACGTGAATTGAACATACAGTATTGCTCAATTTTTGTTTTTGAAATTTTGTTGGGGTCAACTTTTTATAATTTTCACCGGAAAAAAAAAATCTTTTCTTAGAAAATGAAGGAAAAAAAAAAGGATTTATGCGTGTGAAACAGATAATTGGAGATAGTGATGTTTATGAACACAAAAATGAGATGCTCTTCTGGTGACAATTACAGACGAAATAGCTTTTTTTTTTTTTTTGACGGGATGAAATAGCTTTTCTGATATTTCAATTTCAAGGATTAAATGCTATGATCTACAAATTTGTTTTTTGTGGTGAGAAATGTATAGCTGGAGCATTAATTAGTCAAAAACTATTGAAAATTATATAGTACTATAAAGTTTGTTACATTGGGGTATGGATGGATTTCAGAAGTATGTTCATACATAGCCATTCATAAATTCATATCATAAGAAAGCAGTTGCATGAATTACTTGAGCTATTGTCAACAAAAAAAAAAAACTACTTGAGCTGTTAAGTAATGGGTATCCTTTCTTGCTTGCTAATTGCTATAATGAGGAGCAAGCGAGCTGGAGACAGTGTGTTGGCATGGACCATCTACTTAAACCTTAAGTATAAAATTGGCATTTTGTTAGTAAAAAAAAAACAAACAATAGGAAAATGAAAAATGTGAAAGAAAAGGAAAATGAAAGCGATAGAAAGAGATTTGTCATTAGTAGCAGTACGGGGCAAAGAATGCATATCCAATTGTGCATTGCCATACATCTTAAATGTTGATGATAGGGGTAGGTTTTTAGTTAAGCAAAAGGGTGTGGTGAATTACATTGTAGTACTAATCAACATTTTTCAAAGGAAAAAAAAAATACTCGTAATTAATAAAGTATAATTTTAAATGTATGACGTGATATATTAAATAATGGTTGCTATATGGTCTATTAATTTGAGAGATAAAAGGTTAACGGAAAAAACATCATAACAGCCTATTCTTTGTGAGGCTTAATTTGACATTTTATGTAAGCAGTGAACAGTGCTAACAAAAAATATTACTCGAGTCACTATTGTGGGTAACGCACCATTAATTATCGTCACTTTCTTTTTTCTTTTTTATAACAAGGAGGCCCAAGGACCATTACACTAGTGATTCATAAATAATTCCCTGGATTGTAAGATTGGGAATAAACATTCTCATGTTTGGTAGAATGATACGACCCCTGAAGTAACAGAGGAAGAGAGCACTGAGGAGAGGCCTAATGAGCCAGCAGAAGCACAAAATCAAAGGGACACACTTGGAAAGCGCAAGCCCAACAAACCCCTTTGGATGAAAGATTTTATCTGCTAAGAAATAGGATCATCAGGTGTCAATGTTGCTGAGTCAATCATGATTGGTGTGGTACTGTTTTATTGGTATTTTGCTATTTAGCTGTTTAAATTCTTTTAAGTTGTTTTGTTGATTGGGCTCAGCCCATTTAGATTGTTATATAGGCAAGTAAAGACCTATTTTGCATTATTATGAGTACAATAGAATTCTTATTCTCCCTGAAAATTCTCTTCATTCTCTCTGAACCCTCTTATTCTCCCTGAATCCTTATTTCTGGAGCCGACACTCGCTCGAAGAGTGCATATCGATCACTCTGGTTATCTGCAGGGTGTATCATTGGTGCTTTCATTGCTCTGTTCTCCATGGATCTGTCCGATATCATGTCAACCCTTCAGTCCAAGCTTGATGCACGCTGATTCGCCTAAACCGCCCCGCAATCTTCCCTTGATTCCCATTACGATACGATACATGACACCTTACATCAACACCTCCTTTCCGCCGAAGCTGTTAGCTACCATCCACTCAACGAAACCGCACGATGACACTCTCTCCACCATGCCGGTGTCACATTCCTTGAAGTGAATGTTCCTGTGTTCGATGGCTCCAACCCAACCGATTAGCTCTTCCAGATTGAGGCGTTTTAATTTCCATAAGACACCGGAAACGCCCGTTTGCGATTGTTTCCTTCCACTTGGAAAGGCCGTGCGGCGGCGTGGTTTGATGGGCGTCGTAATAACTTGTTGCCATCGTGGTCGGCGTTTTTGGTGGCGGTGAATCACCGCTTTGGCCTCGGCGTATGAAGATGTGGGCGGTGACCTCTCCAAGTCGTCCCAAACCGGTTCGGCTTTGAGTTTCAAGCTCAATTCGAGGATCTCCTCAACAAGTGCAATGGAATTTCGAACCATTGCTCATCGCTTCTTCATTACCGGCCTCGGCGCTCCGCCGAGAACTCCAGTTCCACCGCCCGACCACGCTCATGGAGGCATTTGCCATGGCGCGGGCATACGAGGCCCGCTTGAGGATACGAACGCCCAACAAAATCATGGTCTCGTGGGCCTGGACCCCGCCTTTCCCTAACCCGACTACACACCACAAAGACCAAATTTCAACCAAACACTACGAAACCAACACCCAACCCACCCAAACAAATAACCCTAAGACAAACCCATCACGCTTCCGCTCTTCTCCCTACGCCGACAAACTTGACCACAAATCCTCCCTACCGTGCGCCGTTTCTCCCACGAAATCTGCGACAAGCGGCGAAAGGTTTGTGCTATAATCGCGATGAGAAGTGGAATCCATCTCATCGTTGACGCAGCAAGGTTCTGCTTCTCCTGGGAACCGGCGAGGATGACGAGGATCGAACACCGTAGGGGAGGAATCTCCGACCGTGGATGTCGCCGGCGACATCTCCACTTGCCCGCCTTGTCTAGCCAACTTCAAGGCCGCTCCCTACGTGTGTCTGGGTCCTTCAACTCTCATCAGTTTCACATTCTCATTGATAGTGGAAGCACCCACAATCTCATCAAACCAGCATTGGTGGAACGCTTGGGTCTCGCGGTATCATCTGTTCCGCAATTTAGGGTCGCCACTGGATGTGGTACCTCCTTAGTGTGTCAGTATTGTTGCAAGTCAACACCTCTGCTTCTTCAAGGTATTACCTTTCCTTTGGATTTATTTGTCTTGGACATCGAAGGAATAGGATGTTGTTTTGGGGTTTCCTTGGTTGCAATCACTTGGTAGAGTGGCCCACGATTACTCTGCGTTGACAATGGAGTTTGAATGGGAAGGCAATATGGTGATCATACAGGGTGACTCCACCTTAGCCAAACAACCCGTGTCTCTGTACCAATTGCAAGCCTTAGTTCACAGTGATGCGATTGCCGGTATTTTCACTATCTCCAGTTGTGTTGCTGATGTGCCTGTGATGAGTGCTTCTTCTCTGGAATTTCCACAGGACATTCCTCCTTCTGCTACCGAAATCCTTCTTCGATTTCAGGAAGTGTTCCAAATACCTACGGGCCTGCCACCACATCGCACAGTGGATCATCGCATTCATTTGGTTGAGGGAACTAAACCGGTCAATGTGCGACCCTATCGTTACCCTCATTTTCAGAAAGCGGAAATGGAGAAATTGATCCGGGAAATGCTTGACCAAGGGATCATTGTTCCCAGTCACAGCCCTTTCTCCTCTCCGATGTTGCTAGTTCGGAAAAAAGACGGCTCGTGGCGTTTTTACGTTGATTATCGAGCATTGAATACTGCCACAGTCAAGGATAAATTTCCCATTCCAACGATCGATGAGCTTCTGGATGAATTGGGTGGGGCCACAGTTTTCAGTAAGCTGGACCTTCGAGCAGGGTATCACCAGATTCGGGTTCACCCCCGCGACACGTATAAGACTGCCTTTCGCACTCATGAAGGCCATTTTGAATTCTTAGTCATGCCATTCGGCCTCACCAATGCGCCGTCGACATTCCAAGCCACCATGAATCAGTTGTTTTCCCCTTACTTAAGGAGGTTTGTCATTGTTTTTTTTGATGACATTTTGATTTACAGTACCTCCTTGAATGACCACTTGGTTCATTTGGATTTGGTTTTAAGTTGCTTGTTGAATAACCGTTTCTTTGTCAAGCTGTCGAAGTGCTTTTTCTGTCAGGAATCGATTGAATATTTGGGTCACATAGTCTCTGCCACGGGAGTCCATGCGGATCCTAGCAAGTTGGACGCCATGCTCAACTGGCCTGCTCCGAAGACAGTCAAGCAGCTGCGTGGTTTTTTGGGTCTTACAGGCTACTACCGCCACTTCATTGCTAATTATGCTAGTATTGCTGCTCCGTTGACTGATCTCCTCCGCCATGATGCTTTTGCATGGTCTTCTGAGGCTTCTCATGCCTTCGACGCTCTTAAACAAGCCATGATGGCAGCCCCTGTTTTGCGTCTTCCTGACTTCAACGAGGAGTTTGTCATTGAAACCGATGCTTCTAATGTTGGGATTGGTCGCCCTTATGCGTAAAAATCACCCTATTGCCTTCTTCAAAGAAGAAATTGGGACCAAAGATGCAGGATCTTACGCTACCTCAAGGAATTGCACGCCATTACCGAGGCAAAGGCTTAAATGGCGCCAATATCTTTTGGGGCATTTCTTTGTCATTCGTGACCGACCATAAGAGTATAAGGAGCTTCTACAACAAAGTTGTTCGGACACCGGATCGCTAGCATACGTTCATAAGCTGTTGGGTTTTCAATTTCGCATTGAATATAAAAGGAGCTTCTAATAGAGTGGCGGATGCTTTATCCCGAAGTTACGCAGTGGCCCAGGACAATCCCGATACTCACCCTAGTTTTTTGGCCTTGGTTTCTGGTCCCACCTTTGGTATTATTCAAAGAATCGCTTCAAGAAAATGCTATCGACCCATTTCTCATGGCTTTCCATACTAAATTCCAGGGGACTCTTACCTTTCCATACTCCATCACACAAGGCTTGGTATTATATAAGGGCCGTTATGTGGTTAGTTCGAACTCTGCTCTGTGTTCCCAACTCATCAGTGAGTTCCATGACACGCCTAGTGGCGGCCACGCGGGAGTAAAGCGTACCTTGGTCCGCTTAGCTGCTAACTTCTATTGGCCACGGATGCGCCAATCAGTGGAAAGCTATGTTGTTGCTTGCTTGACGTGTCAGCAAATAAAGTACTCCACCCAAGTGCCTACCGGTCTTTTACAGCCACTCCCAATTCCGGAAACTGTGTGGGAGGATATTACTATGGATTTTATCACAAGCCTTCCTCCCTCCCATGGCCTCACAGTGATTATGGTGGTTGTGGATCGCTTGTCTAAATCCGCTCATTTTGGTGCTCTCCCCACTGCCTTCACGGCCGCCAAAGTCGCAGAATTGTTTGTTGACATAGTAGTTCGTCACCATGGGTTTCCTCGCTCTATTGTGTCGGATCGTGACCCTGTTTTGTCAGCTCCTTTTGGCGTAAATTGTTTGAATTGAAGCGGTACAAAGTCGCTATGAGTAGTGCTTACCACCCTCAAACGGATGGCCAATCTGAGGTTGTTAACAGGGGGCTAGAACAGTACTTGCGTGCCTTCACTCAACATAAACCTTTATCTTGGGTTTCTCTTTTGGGTTGGCGTAATTTCACTATAACACCAGCTACCACGGTGGGTTGAAGATGTCCCCTTCCAAGCTCTTTATGGCCGCACTCCTCCAACTATTCCCTTGTACACCAGGGCTCTACTTCAATCCAAGCTTTGGATGAGGACCTCACGTCCCCGCAGAGTCTTTGCATACTCTTAAGACTAACTGCTATAAACCAAAGATCGCATTTACCCGTAAGAGTAATGCCCATCGTCGTGATCTACAATTGGAAGTGGGTGATTTGGTCTTAGTGCGACTCCAACCTCTGTGCAGCTCTGGTCACCCAAAACCGCCACCACAAGTCGAGCAAAAGGTTTTATGGACCTTCCCCGTGACAGAGCGCATCGCGTGTAGCTTATCGCCTTCAATTGGGAAGGCGATCGTATTCACCCAGTTTTCATATATCGGCTCTCGAAGCCTTTCAAGGGGACACTATGCCTCCTCCTCGGGACTTACCTTTATCCTGTCATGAGAATCAACCAATTGAAACTCCTGCCATCTGTGCAATGCGTACGGTGCTGGTTCGTGGACAGCCTCGTGTTCAGGTTTTGATCCAATGGCTCGGTTGCCCACCAGAGGAAGCTTCATGGGAGGACATGGTCGCCTTTAAAGAAGCTTACCCACACTTCCACCTTGAGGACAAGGTGGTTTTAGAAGGAGAGGGGAGTGATACGACCCCTGAAGTAACAGAGGAAGAGAGCACTGAGGAGAGGCCTAATGAGCCAGCAGAAGCACAAAATCAAAGGGACACACTTGGAAAGCGCAAGCCCAACAAACCCCTTTGGATGAAAGATTTTATCTGCTAAGAAATAGGATCATCAGGTGTCAATGTTGCTGAGTCAATCATGATTGGTGTGGTACTGTTTTATTGGTATTTTGCTATTTAGCTGTTTAAATTCTTTTAAGTTGTTTTGTTGATTGGGCTCAGCCCATTTAGGTTGTTATATAGGCAAGTAAAGACCTATTTTGCATTATTATGAGTACAATAGAATTCTTATTCTGCCTGAAAATTCTCTTCATTCTCTCTGAACCCTCTTATTCTCCCTGAATCCTTATTTCTGGAGCCGACACTCGCTCGAAGAGTGCATATCGATCACTCTGGTTATCTGCAGGGTGTATCATAGAAGAGAATAAAATAAAGGTTTAATTACTTCGTAATCTCTGAATTATTTGAGAATTTTTAAGTAAGTCCTTCAACTAAAAAAAATATGAATTGGGTCCATGAACTTTTAAATAATTTGTAATTAGGTCTCTAAACTTTTAAATAAATTGTAATCGAGTTCCTGAATGCAGGGACCTAATTATAAATTATTTAAAAGTTCAATAACCTAGTTATAAATTATTTAAAAGTTTAGGGATCTAGTGACAAATTATTTAAAAGTTTTAACATTCATGGAACCCTTAGGTAGTGACAAATTATTCATTTTTAATTTTTAATTCAGTATCGAGTCGTTATTTCTAACTTGAATACTTTTAGTAAATTTAAAAAAATAAAACTTAGGAAAAGTTTCTTAAATACTATTGGTGTGATTTTTCTTACAAAATACATAAAACAATGACAGTTACAAAATGTTAAAGATATTTAGATAGCTGACAGCACTTAAAGAACCTTACATAATTTCAGTGCATTTAAAAATTGCTATGTACACTCGTGTTGGTTAATTATGATTTGCAAGTCAACATTAGTATATGGAGTATTTGCAAGTCAAGATTCCAACAAAGTGCGACAACGGCACTCCGCTGCCAAATCCAATGCTGCCATTAGCTGCGTAGTGGAAAGTTCACGCTGCTTCGTCACAGGAATCAATGTAGACAGGCAGTGCCCATAATTGATCCTTCAATTTGCTTAGGTTTCCCAATATTCAAATGGAAATAATCTTCAGATTACTTTGTTAATTTATCATAAATCAGATTCAAGTCACAGTTAGATTATGAAAAGTATGCGAAAGCCAATATAATAAGGCATGGCAGACCAGATAAATAAAGCTAAGTGTTTCCATGTCTTTGGGTTGGGCATAATTTGGCCATAATTAAAGGGTTCGTGCCTGCTCGATGCATAGTAGTACTAGTAGTAGTAGTAGTATATATTCACCCAAATGAGTAACTCCTTTATTTTCTCCGGGTACGATTTAAATAGATATCATATGGATCGAGTACCCCGTGGTCCATGCTTCAATGTCCTCTCTATGGCTTGTGTCTTGTTGGGTGCAAACTGCAGCAACCATACAGTGATGATCAAATGACTTAGTCCTCTCAATTACAATCAACGCATTAGGGTCCCTTTTCTAAATGATTTTTTTTTTAAATATATCCACTGACCCAATTTTATATCTACCTAGGAATTAAATGTCTTCAACCATGTTTGACCATTTTAAATACCCCGACTCACACTCCAAGTATAGTTTGAGGTGTAACAGTAGGCTTTAATATTGATACTAACATTTCGAAAATTAAACACCCCTTTGCATTTGATTTTGATATTTATTGATATTAAAAATAACTCATTGTTTATACTTTATATTATCCGTAGGTACGTACCTTCAATGCTTCAAGAAATCACATGACAGGTCATTGATAAAATAATGCGAAACATCTCAGTTCTTGATTTTGTTTGTGAGTTGGTGTCGTCAAGTAGGATTCGATCAAGTGTCTTGGAAGTTCAATATTGTTTTTTTGAATAAACTAATAAGTGAAAGAATAATTATAAGGAAAGACAGAGATAGCAGTTTCACATGACATCCACATGAATTCGCATCGCATCGCATCGCATTCCTGCTAATAAATATACGTACTGGAAAGGGCAATCAGGCGATGGGATCGGGCATACCACCGTTACTTCTTTCACAATTTCTCAATAAAATAATCATGCTATAGACTGTCAGGGACGTAAATATCAGCAGTTTTGAGAGAGATATTTTTTAAATAGAAACAAATTACGCTCATCTTTGTTTTCCACGTTTAGCACCCGACGCGTTTCCAACACGATTGCCTCTGTTGAAAGAGACATGTAGAAAACGAAAAAAAAAAAAAACTCCTCTTTTGAAAAATATTTAAATTACATTGTCGGCAATATTAATTTTAAAGAGTTTAATTTTTATACACTAACAATGTAAAAATGTTTTATATCGTCATCCAACCATATATCACTATTGTATCACTTTGTTATATTATTTTCTAAAATATCTTAACAAATATCCATATGATAACCGGAGAGATATAATTGGATGACGTGTAAAACTTTTTTACACTATTAGTACATATCAATTGAACTCTAATTTTAAAAATTACCATTCTCTTTTACAAAAGATGAACAATACAAAACTATAATGAATTTTAATATAAATAAGCCTCTTATTACCGTATTTTTTTTTCTTTAAAGGATTTTAAATTAACGAAAGGGCAAAGAACAAGCCATACAACCATTCCAACCTAATTAGGCCCCGTTCGGGGTGGTTTTTGGTTTTATGTTTTGAAAATTTCAAAAACTAATCTAGTTTTTGTTTTCAGTTTTGAGTTTCAGTTTTGAGTTTTGGGTTTTAGTTTTTTCTTTTGAGTCAAGCTACTCTCTTTACCTCGCCTCACTATGAATTCACCCAATGCCTCACTATGAATTCACCCAATATAAAAAAAATATTGACACATCAAAATAATTAAAAATGACAAAAAATAATTAAGTCTAGAAAAATAATAAAAATACAAAAAAAAATTAAATAAAAAAATAAAAAAATACACTTATGCTGCAAGACAGGCATCGAGATTGAAAACGATCAGGGAAAGAGGGAGACCATTGAGAGGGAGAGGAGGAGAATCGCACGGTGGTTGCACGATTAGGAGCTGCCATTCAGTTAGGGAGGATCCACGGTGGTGGAGGTCGATGTCGTTGTTGGTTTGTGGTGAGGTCTTGAATGGAAGTGAGTGGGGGTCTCGCGGCTTTGAGTGGATTTGCGGTAGAGGCTAGTCTGTGTTTGAAGAATGGAGACGGCGCCATTGATGTCCATGGCGGATTGTGGTTGTGCTCGCAGTGGGTTGGCAGTGGCAGCAACTGGTGATTGGCGATGCAACTGCTGAATCACGTTTTTTTGCAGGGGTGCTTAGGTTCCGCTGTGGAGATGAAGAATGGGGGTTTCGATCGGCGCTGCGAGTGAGTTCTTTGTTGACGGGTAGTGAGAGAAGGCCAAGATGGATGCGGCAATGGGATTGTGCAGGGGGTGAGTGGTGTTCGTGGGTGTTGAGAATGAGGAAAGATGGTGTTCATGGGTTGAATGGTCACAGGGTGAAGATGCTGAATGTAGCAGGTGATGTTCATTTTGTTAAAGTGAAGAGTGCGTGTTCTACAAAAAAATGACAGATGTCACAGATGGATGGTGAAGGGGAGAGCAGAAGAGCCAGAAGGATGGTGAAGAGGCACGACGGTGTCAACGTAAAAACTAAAACAAGAATCACAAAACCTATTTTTATTGTTTTGGGCTTTAGATAAAACTGTTTTAAAATTAAGTGAAAAAACCAATTCAACCTCATTTTATCCGAACAGGTTTTGTTTTCAAATTTAACTTTAAAAACCAAAAACCAAAAACTCGCAACCACCCCGAACGGGGCCTTAGTTAATAATGAGCAAACTAACAACATACACAATGCCTCATGAAATAGACAATAATACAAACACAAACACGATGTTGTGGCAAACACACATACATCTATCTAACACAATGGCATCTTATTACTGCATTGAACAACTATAACTTACGAATACTCACAGGTTTAATTAACAAAAAAAAAAGTGACAGCTACACACCCCCTAATTTTTCATACATACATTCCCTGTCCTCTAAAATAGTTTTTAGGGTTAATACCGCTTTTAGTCCTTGTAATATCAGTGAAATCCAGTTTTAGTCCTTTCCAAAATTTTTGTTTTTCACTCCTGTAATATCAGATTCTCCCGGTTTTAGTCCCTCACGTTATCTCTCTATCGACGTGGCATGAGTGACGTGTAAATTTTTTTACACATAGATCATTTCGATGCTGACACAACCTTTCTTCTCCCCTCCTCCTCCCACCACCAACCACCACCATTTCACTACCTAAGGGACTGTAGCCCGCCTCTCACCCTGTCCCCTCCCTCCCTCAACCTAACTGCCACCACCCTATCCCCTTCCCTCCCCATCCTTCCCCCATCCACCACCACCCACCCCTACAGTTCCCCCACCTTTAAAGAACAGAAAGAAAATTCCCAACATATCACAACCAGTGAGGGCAACATCAGAATGGGACACAACATTCAATCAAAGCCAAAAACATTAACAGAACAAAGCATTCAATTAAAACCCAAAACATTACAATTTTTTTCTGATTACAATTCATCCAAAAACAAATCCTTCTTCCAGCAAAGCATTCAACGAAAGCGGAAAAAAAATAAAAGGGAGAAGAAAGCAGTATCAACAGTAAAGAGACTAAATGAAAGAGGGAGTAAAAATAAAAAGGGAGGTCGAGCCTCCGTGGGTATCTCTCAATCACTCTGGTTTTCTCCTTCTCTCTATTTCTCTCTCAGTCTACCTCTATCTCTCTCTACTCTCGACATCAACCACCCATACCCACAAAGTGAACCACTGCTTCGAGCTCTGCCACCACCACGACGCCCTCGTCCTTCGTCCTCCAACATCGGCTCTCCCCCTCTCTCGTCACCTCTTCTCTCTCTTTCTCTTTCTCTCAGCGCTGCAAAATAGGGGAAAAGGGTGGTGTGGAACTTAGGTATGGCGGCACAGATTAAGGGAGGGGCAAGGGAATCAGGGTTCCGAAGGGGAAGGGGCAAAAATAATTAGGGTTTTTTAATTATTCATTTTTTATTTTTAATTATTAATTGAATTTAAATTATTTGACAGGGGGCATATGTCATTTAATAAGTAGTATACGTGGCTCAGAGCTGGAAGTCCGTTACCCACATCATCCATGCCACGTCAACGTGAGAGACTAAAACTGGGAGAATCTGATATTACATGGGCAGAATCTAAACAAAAATTTTGGGAGAGACTAAAACTAGATTTCACTGATATTACAGGGACTAAAAGCGGTATTAACTCTAGTTTTTATACCCAAAATTATACCTACCTATATCTAGCAATAAGATCTCATTTTTTTTCTTTATTTGCAAATTTCAGAAACCGATTTTCCAAACGATGTGATGTGAAATTGGATGTCTGGAACTGAAAACTTAGGTTTTAGATGTTGTGTTGTCAAGTTGAACTTCTAGAAACTAAGTTTTTGGATGTTCAAATTGACAACACAATGTTTGGAAACTCAATTTCCGAAAGTTGAAATTGTCAAGTGGAACTTTTAGAAAATAAGTTTCTGAAAATTTGTGAAAATTAGAATGAAAAAAAAAAATTAACGCACGACAGGTGTGTGGGTTTTAAGGGGATACGGGTATTTTTGTAAAAGCACATGGAAAAGGGGTGTGGATGCCAAAAAGGGGTGTAGGTAGCAGTTGTCTAACAAAATATAGACTTCACCCTATGTAAAGAGTAATGTTGGGTTTGTGTTTTTTTATGCAATCCAACTCGACCCAACTCAATCAAAAACGGGGTTGATCCAAGTTGAATAGTAAAGTCCGGTAATAGGCTTGAACTTAACTAAATTAAAACACACAAAAAAGATATAGAGGCTTCGAGCCCCATCATTCCAAATGTTGTTCAAAGTATGAAAGAGAAATGGGGGAGGGGGAAGCTGGGTTTGTGCTGCAACAAGAGAAGGGGAAGCATTTGCGCAACAAAGAGAAATAGGGTCTTTGCCTCCCTTTTTCCTATGGTCATTGCCTTTGGCAACATATCCCATAACCATCGCCGCTTGGTCAAGGTTGGTCACAGCGGCCCTGAGACAAGCTACCCACGACCTCTATTTCTCTTTATCTCTAGATCTCTCCCACCACCATACTCTACCTACTTTCCCTTCTCCCTCATCTTCTTCCTCCCTCTTCTCTCCCTCACCCTCCCTCTCTCTACTCTCCCAAAAATTTTTACTTCATTTTTTGAAACCTCAAAGTTGAAAATGGAACCATATACCAATAATGTTGATAACACAAAGCAAAAAATATGCCCCTAAAGTATAATAAATGCATCCCTTAAGAGAAATGAATGTAAATTTTATAAGAGTAATGCTATTGGGGAATTTACTGTGCACGATATCTAACCTAACAACAGTTGGGCTCGCATGACCATACACAATTACGTTGAAAATAAAAAGGTAAACCAATTAAAATAATACAACTGGAATTCATGCTTCTCGTGTGGGAACTCCCTCGTGCCATTTAGTATTTTTCTTTTTATAATCAAAGAGAAAAAATGTAATTTAAACATATCAAGTAGGAAACTAGTGTAATTTACCCTTCTTTAAATATTATTCACATAATTGTATCTCGATAAAATTAACAAGTCACTGCAAGTTATGTCAAATCAAACTCCTATAAATTATTTAACAGTGCGGTTAGTTTGCAAGAAATGATAGATTCAAACGCAAAGGAAAAAAAAAAAACACTAATGTGAAGAAATCCCATTTTTTGTTTCCTCCAAATTCTTTTACCTATCTATTGTCATCAAACTCTCCTGCAGGGGATTCAATACTATCTATCTCGGTTTCCCTAAAAAATTCCAACATTCACTTGGTAATGTTCAAACAGCAAAAAATGAAATTCAAATATTGATTTTTGTTCTTTTCGAAAAACAAGACCATTGGGAGATGATATTCGAATTTCACAAGTTTTTTTTTCTCTTTTTGTCTAACAATATTCGTATGTTGAAAGAAATAATGCTACAACCTATCTGCCTAATCACAACACCCAATGACACGAGCGGGCCACAAGACCCAATCCTCTGCTGTGGAGCCATCATCTTCATTATTAGTAGGAAATTCAAGCTTGACGTTCTTCATCTTTGGTCCTGCCATGCCCGAACCCTTTGTACCTCTAGTTTTTTTGCCACCAGTTTTGGTCGCTTGGGTCATCCATTTGTTCATCATTTCTTCCATGTGCTTCATTGAATTCTCCATTGCTGCTAATCTTGCTTCTAAATGAGCTTGTTGTTCCTTGTAATGATCTTGTTGCTCCTTAATCTCCTCCTTGATATGATCTTGTTGTTCCTTTATCTCTTTGACGCCGCCTTCTAATTTCAAAAACCTTGTTTCTTCTGTCATCGATGAATGAAAGCATCAACTGATAAGTTGAACTTAATTTGAAATCTTGGTTTCAATCGGGAAAATTTCTCTCTTTTTTTTTTTTAAGTGAATGATAAAATCTACGCATTTGTTCTTTCTAGATTGGTTATTATACAAGTGTATGAACTAAAATTCCTATAGCCAGTTGTTGTGACTATTCATAGTTAATCGTGAGTGTAACCAACTAAATTTTTATATTACCAACTAATTCTATATAAATGTTTTCCTTTTTTTAGATAGTTCTAAAATTCTTATAAAGTTCTGTCCAAAAAAAATCGTGTAAGTTTTCATATATCGTATAACATATAATATATTGTATAAAATAAGGCTTTAGTGCGCAAAGTTTTATGTCTCATAACACTACTATTTTTATTTTTATTTTATCCTCTAAAATTAATGTATACAATAAGTAACTTCTTTTATATTTTGAGTATTTAGATTTCAAAAATCAATTCAATTTAATTTAATTAATTTAACAGTAATTATAAATGTTTCTAATCAGAAAAATAAACAAAAGCTAACCAATCATTAATTAAATAATTTGAAACGAAATTCTCTCGATTAAATTTAACAAATTCTTCAAATGCAATAATCATTCCATGTGCATGTAATTCATCAAATATAATAATTATTTAAAATAAATTACGGTTCAGTCGATCCAATTCATCAGTATATATGTATTACCTCAAATGCAGCTTCCAGTTATGATGGTTTCTTCAGGTAGGTGTGGGCTAAGTTTGTTTCATTGAAGGTGTCAATTCACGTGTGGAGAGTGGCTCTTAACTGAGTGGCGTCTTTGCAAAATCTAATCAAGCTTGGCATTGTTCAAGAGAATCAGAGGGGTTGCATCGGACGCCTAGAAGAGGAGGAATCCACGGTGCACCTCTTCTTTGAATGTAATTTTTTTGCTAAGGTGTGGATGGGATGCCTCAAGTGGGTCGGGTTGCAATCAGCCCTTCATAGAGATTGCTGAAGTCACTTCTTCCAATTCGCAGGATTACCAAAATGGAAATCAAGCAACAGGTTAGTGTGGCAAACATTGTGGTTTTCAGTTATTTGGTCCATTTGGACAACCTGAAATGAAAATGAGATTTTTATCAAAGCAAGTGTCGATTGAGCAAATTTTGGAGGAGGTGAAATGTAGATCGCGGCGATGATTGTCAGCTAAGGTGAAGGGATTTTCATACTACCCGTCCGCTTGGATGCAGAACCTGACATCTTGTCTCGGCTTTCAAGTAACATTGGTGATTGGAGTTCTAAACTATGCAGGGGATGAATCTAGTTGTGAGGTTATCTATTTTTTCTTGACATGAAGGCATGATTCTACTGCCAATATATGTAATGGTCGAGTTTCCTTTTGGCGTTTTTAGCTTAGCTGGTTTGTAAGGCAACATGTGTATGATTTTGTTTCTTTTCCCTCTGTGCCTGTAGCACTTTTTACTGGTTTAGGGTACTGCATGTGGAGGGGAGATTTGTTGGCTGTGTAATGACTTGACTTTGGTTCTTGGGTATTCCTCATGCTCGAGAACCTTGTTATTTTAGTAAATTCTTTTGCTTATAGAAAAAAATTCATCAATATATATTAATTATTAGTATAATAAATTCAATTTTGGGCATAAATAACTAATATTTTTCTTGATTAGTAGATTGTTACTGAGTGCACTTGCTATCACGATGTTAAAAGGTTGTTGGTGCTAATTAGGCTTGAGTCTCACTTCTAAAAGCTAGCTTGTAGGAGAATAGGGTTCAACCACATATATACATTGCATAACCCGAAAACCTTGCTAATGTGGGACACAAATACAATTTCGATACTCACTCTCACGTGCAGCGTGGGCCTGAGTCTAATTCCCACAACATTCCTACAAATTCCGACTCTGATATCATGTTAATTGAGATTGGATCTCACTCCCAAAAGCTAGCTTGTAAGAAGAGGGGTTCCAACCACATATATATACATTGCACAACTTGGAAACGTTCGTAACCTCAATAGTTGGCAGAGACTCAAAATTACCAAACCTCCTTTTAACTGGGCTTAAGTTGATGCTTTGACCAATAGGCCCACATAATAGAATACCTTGTTATATTAACCAAAATGATAGAGCTTATTATTCTCGTCCTAGCTTTTAGATTGAACTTTACCCGGTACAGTTTTAATTTTCATGATAAACAACTAAAAGAAAATCTGTTAAAAAAGAAACTAAAAGAAAAGAAAATAATGGTTTATTTTGGGCAAGCCATGCATGACTCGGTTGATGTAAAATCCTTAAAATATTTAAATGTTATAAAGAAGAATTTAGCAAATGAAGGTTGGCCAAGTTGGTAAGTATAGCGACCGAAAAATCCAGAGGAATTTATTCGAGTTTAATGGAGCCGCCACCAATAATTTATTTTATAGGGAAAATATTGGGAAAAACCTTTTTTTGAAGAAAAATGGTCCTTGAGACCAGATTTGGGTTCGGGAGTCGATTATGTGTAAGGAAGGTATTAGCACCCTACGACATCCTTTCGAAAAAGGTTACCTCTAATTAATTGTCCAAAATTTATTAACTTCTAAAAAAAATATTTATTTCCCTTTTATTTAAAAAAAATTAACCAAGATAAAAAAAAGAGGACTAAATAAAAGTCGTTTATTTTTGTGCTTGACAGGAGTGGGCTCCTGCTCCTACGTATCTCCGGGTGCAGTGGAGAAATCAAAGGCTACGTAGTTCTTGGGTAGAAAATGGTTGTGGGTTGGTTGATTTTAATTGTATATTTTTTGATGGAAAAAAGGTAGGTGTTGTAGGGACCAAACAAGAAGCAATCAAGAGTGGTCCTCACTAACAACCTATTTTGTTTAGAAAATTAACGGTGTTCGTAATGATCAAACGGGAAGCAATCTCGAGTGATCATTACTAGTGAAAATAACTTGACTTTATATTTATAAAGAAGATAGATTTTCATGGGGACCAAACAAGAAGCAATCAAGAGTGGTCCTCACTAATAACCCATTTTTGTTTAGAAAATTAAGATGTTCGCAATGATTAAACGGGAAGCAATCTCGAGTAATCATTACTAGTAAATTAATTTTCATGATTTTATTATGTGTTTTTCAATAAACATGGTCTCAAAATTTGTATGATAAACTGAAATTTAGTTGAGTAAAAATTGTCCCCATAGAGTGAAATGTGGTCAGATTTATTGTCCTAATTTGACTAATACTAATTAATGATTAAGAAAAAAAATAAATAAGAAATATATAATAATAAAAACAGATGAATTAAAAAAAGCGAGAAGTTTACATCTAACGTTATAAATAAAAGACAAACATAAACATACTTAAAAAAAATACGAAGAAAGAAAAAGAGAGAAGGAATTGATGCACTTACCTCAAGAGAAAAATTTTTGTTGGGCACAATGCGTCAAACCCCAGGTACTCCTGCAATCTTGAAGGTTGAAGGGGATAATAACCCTCCCATTAAAATTTTTTGACTAAAGCAAAGGCCCTATGCTTTGCACTAGACCCATTGATCCATTTTTTCTTGGATCATCTTAGTGCTTGGTGATGCACTCCTTATATAGGAGAATGAGAGGTTGAAAGAGTGTGGATTTTTTCAATGTGGGACTTCAATAGTAAAGTTGGGAGTTGGCTTCTTAAGTTTGATATTTTAAATGTTCAACAAAACTAAATAGCCAACTTTGAGCACTAATACAACACTTAAAACAACTTTACTGTGATTCATGACCTTCATAAGAATTATAGATATTGTTTCCATCTTTCAAATGGCACAAGTTTCATCTCAAAAGGATATCTACAACTCAAGATATTGTCAACACAAGTGGCTGTCCCGAACAATACATGTAACATCACGTCTCGAACTTCATGCTCGATTTGGTCCATGATAGAGGTCGATCTGGGTTTGTAATTCCAAATAATAGTTGTAGATCTTTTTATTATCTTTCCAACAGTAAAGAACACCTCATTTGAACAAGTACAGCTCAAGATACGACATTTTCTTTGAACGTTATTCAACATAATGTGTTGTCTGTTTTTGTGCAGTTTTATAACTTTCATGTTATTTTAGGGCAGTAAATCGTTAGAATCAAGTCCCGAATCCTTCATAACATTTGTAGCCAAGGATGTTAGCTTTCAAATGGCGTTGGTTTCATTAAAAAAAGACTTCTACAACTCAAGACATGACCTAATCTTTACATACTGTTCAAAACCATTTTTCAGCATACTTGTTCTTAATTCCAAGTCAATTTGGACTTAGTAAACTTCAGATTTGACTCTTGGGTTCCTCATCAAAGTTGTAGAATTTTGTTTTAGCTTTCTAACAAGGTAAAAATCACTTTAATACCATCTCCACAACATTAATTACACTCAGAATACATAAGCTATACAAAAGTACAAATTTTTCCAACCTCTTTTCTCTTCAAGATTTCTTTCTCCTTCTTTCTTCTCTACTACTATTTTTGTTCTTTTTGAATGTTATTTTTTACCGGACAAAATTAGGGTATGACAGCTGCCCCTCTTTAGTTATATTTTACTAGAAAATATGAATAACAATGGTTTTCAAATTTTCATTGTAAAAGATAAGTAAAGATAAAGACACTAATTTTGTCGTGAATCAGGATAGGCGGAGGATGAGGTGAGGAATAATATCGGGGGATTAACGCTTGGTGCGTTTAATCGGAAAGTGATAATGAAGGGTCACCGCCAGTCGCAATCGACGCTGTGGTCGGAAAGCAAAATGAGGGATCAACGCTGGCACGCTTATCGTAAAACTATAAAGAAGGATCTCCGTCAGCCCGCAATCGATGCGTTGATCTAAAGCAACAATGAGGGTTCGACGCCAAGTAGGGTATTGACGCGTCGATGGGAAGCAATAAAGAAGGATCACTGCCAGGTCGCATCGACACCTGATCGAAAGGTTCGACGCCAAGTAGGGTATTGACGCGTCGATGGGAAGCAATAAAGAAGGATCAACATCAGGTCCGGAACTGATATGTTGGTCAAAAAGCAATAATGAGGGACTACCGTCAGGTCGGGTACTGACGCGGTAATCTTAAAGCAATAAAAAAGGGGTGATGTTTGGCGCGTTTATCAGAAAACTATAAAGAAGGATCTCTGCCAGGTCGGGTACTGACGCGGTGATCGGAAAGTAATAAAGAGTGAGCGATACTTGGCGTGTCGCTTAGAAAGCAAAATAAAGGACCAATGTTAGGCGCATTGTTTGTAAACGAGAGTGAATGATCAAAATTTGGTGCACAGACCAGGTGTGAACACCCAATTTTGACTGGCGTTTTACATTTTTTAAGGAAAAAACACAAAAAATACTTTTCATAAACACTAAATTTTCAGTCTTTATTTGAGTGCATTATATCATTTTTATTCTATTTTATTTTGTTAAAATGAGAAAATATCAAAAAGAAAAATTTCATTGGTCTGACGCATTGTTCTGGCCCAATTACAGCAAAAAAATAATAATAATAAATAAAAAAGAATAGAGTAACAAAAAAAACACAAAGAAGAAAAAGAAAAAAAATTATTTTTGAAAAGAGGAGGTGTGTGAATTGTAAAACTGGGGGTGCAAATAGCAGCATAGCCCAGCAGGCCATCAGCAAAGCCCAGTGCCCCATTACCTCTTTTACTGGCGCACCCCCTTTTTCTCTTTCTCACAGCCCCCTGCGCCTCATCAGGTGCTACTCCTTGCACCCCCACTTTTTCTTCGCGGCACCCCCACGCGTTTCAGCCCAAATCAACACAACAAAGCCCAACCCATTTAAAACCCTAATTTTTACACTTCTCCTCTTCAAAAGGGGACCAGCAGCCGTAGACAAGAGGAGGAGGCAGCCCCAAAATTTTCGCCCTCTCCCCCTCCCTCTCTCTCTCTCTCAAATCTTCATCTCCTTCTTCCTCATTTTTCATCTTCTCAAAAAAAACCCAAAAACCTGAAACTCGCCCAAGCTCTCTCCTTTCCCTCTTCCTCCTGCAACCTCCCTCTCCCCCTTTCTCTCCCAGTTCGCCCAAGCTCTCTCCTTCCTCCTCCTTTTTCGCATCTTATCATACAACCAACATCCAAATCACCAGCCTGGCCGTGATCTTTTCCTCTTCCCTCAATCTCGGCCTCATCTCAAACACTATCTTCTACTCAAGTTTCATCTTTAAATTTTAAAAGACAGAGCAAAAAAAAAGGGGAGGGGATCCGAATTTATCCCCTAAGAAATCGGCCCAGACGCAGCACCCATTTTCCTCTTTCACTCCCTCTCGATCTCTCCTCCACCGCGCAGAGGCTCCGTCCCAAAACTCTGTTGCGCCGTCGCCGGTGGCCGCGATGGCCATCACCCTTTTCTTCTTCTCTCCCAAATCTTCATTTTCCCTCTTGTGGCTGTAAAACCTTTTTTTATTTACTGTTGCTTCTCGCGTCAGTGGAAGTGACGAGGGTTCATTGACTCTTCACTTTTCTATTTGTTACTTTCATTTAACTTGTTTTGTGATTATCATTAATATAATATTATTGCTAATATTATTAAGTGAGTTTGCTTTTGATTATTTCATCTGAGTTGGAACGTTGGGCTTCAGCCCATGTAAATATGTTTATTTGCTATTCGACTAAACGTAACTCATTTCATCATTTGATTTTAATTACACTTTTTGTCTAATTTATATTTTGTTTAATCTTATCAAATCAAATAAAAAAATATTTTTTTAAAACAAATGGGATTAACTGAGATGCGACATCTTTTTAATCCCCGACTTGAAACACCTGAGTTGTGATAGCTTGGTGATCTTGAACCCTTTAAAAAAATAATAAAAAAATAATTAAAATTAACCAACACACAAATATTTTCTAGAAGAACTACGTGACTTTTGAGTTCCTCATTGCACCGGAGGATACGTAGGAGCGGGCCAATCCCGTCAAGTCAAATTTAATTTTTTCCAATTTAGTTTCTTTTTTTTATGTTCATTTTAGCAGTTAATATTATTTTTATTTAACTTTGGGGCGAAACAAGTATTTTAAACTTATTAGATTGCACAATCAATTTGGGTAATCGCCATAAGACAAAGTGTTGAGTGTTGTGGGGTTTAGTCTCCACCCTTCTCCATGCGTAATCGATTCCCGAACTCAGTATGGTTTTCAAAGATCATTATTTTGAGGTTTTTCCAATTTTTCCTAAATATAATAAAATTGGTGGCGGCTCCCTAACCTTTGGATCGTTACACCAGGTGTAACAAAACGGCTAAAAGGTGGTGATATAAAGATGATGCACAAATATATGGTATGTGATGCATGTATGCATGCGATTATTATTTTTACTAATTCCTTGTCCCGTATGATCTTTAGTGCTTAAAGATATGGGACAGACTAAGATTCATCGGATTTAGTCATGCTATGCCTTCGACTAGGAGGGATCACGAGTTATCGATGCAGCGCTAGTTATTTTTTAAAGGTAATCTCTTTGCCCTTTTTGAAACTTATTTGTTGAGATTTGACGTTTTCTCGTGATTCTTAAGATGTATATAATAACCGTAATGCTTTCTCATATCATCACATGCTTCACAATTCATTGCCTATTATCATAAAACAACATTTTGAAATACGAGAACGGAGGTGTTTGGTATTCAAAAAAGACTCATGTGTACATGGACTGAAGTTACACAGACTTGAAGATACATCAAGAAAAATGCAGGAAGAAGAAAAAACAAAGAAAGACAATAACTAAGCAGATATTTTATAGTTTGTGTCTTTGTAGGAACAAATGCCAGCTTCCCATATCCATAACTTTGATTACTCATTACTCTACTTCTGAAAATATATAGAACTGTCCCAGTTGGGTAAGAGCCCCTTGATGCATCAGCCTTCTTCAATGTCTGATTTCAGACCCTAACTTTTGCTTGGATTGCTCTTTCAAGTTTTCAATCCAACGGGTCGCTCTAATTTTTGCCTAGGTCGCCCTTTCAGGTTTTCAACCTAGCGAGCTCACTTTTGCTTGGTTTTTATATGTTTTTCTTTTTTAGGTATAATATTTTTGACTGCGTCAGAGTTCACTGGGAGTGGGAGATCTTCACCGTCCATCCTTGTGGGGATTAAGGCTCCTCTAGAAAAAGCTTTCTTCACAACATACAGACCTTCATAATTTGGGGTCCATTTTCCACGAGAATCCTTTTGGATGGGCAAAATCTTCTTGAGTACTAGGTCTCCTTCTTGAAATTCCCGAGGGCGAACTTTCTTCTCGTAAGCCCTCTTCATCCTGTGCTAATATAGTTGTCTGTGACATAAGGCCATCACTCTCTTTTCTTCAATAAAGTTTAATTGATCCAGTCGAGCCTGACCCATTCTGCCTCTTCCAATTTTGTCTCCATCAATACCCTCAACGAGGGGATCTCGACTTCAATGAGAAGTACTGCTTCCATAAACCAGCGAGAAAGGGGTTGCCCCCGTTGAGGTGCGAACCGAAGTTCGATAATCGTGCAAGGCAAAAGAGAGCATTTTGTGCCAGTCTCTAAATGTTATAACCATCTTCTGGACAATCTTCTCGATGTTCTTGTTTGAAGCCTCAACTGCCCCATTCATCTTTGGGCAGCATGGTGAGGAATTATGATGTTGGATCTTGAAGTTATTACACAGCTCTTCATCATCTTGTTATTCAGGTTAGTCCCATTATCAGTGATGATCTTATTTGGCAGACCGTGATGGCGGATCAGATCCCTTTTGATGGACTTGACAACCACATTTTTTGGTAAAGCAACTGCAACGAGGAGTTTATATGGATTTCTTCTTTCAAAAATCAAGTTTTGAGAAAATACGAGCAGCTTAATTTTGATCAGAATTGACTTTATTAGGGTTGTAACATGGCCATGGGTTGAAGGGTCATGAAAGAAAGGATATTTCAGGCTCAAAAAGTGTTTGGGTTTTTTTTTTCAACAAATTATTAGTACTAAGATACACTTTGATGGTTGCTAGCACAATTGTCTTGTCTAGCTTTGACATTTTTATTTATTGATTTTTGATTCTTGCAAGCGTCTTTGATACGTTGTATTTGCTTTTTGTTTGGTTGCTTTTTTTTTTGAGCAGACGTAATTGAATAGACTATTGTGCTAGGCTCCAATGGATGGTGATCATTGTTTAGGGTATTTCTAAAAAAAATAAGCCTCAAAAGCGGTAGCAAGGGATATATATTTTTTATTTTTTGGGATAGAAAAAAATGGTCAAACTTCATTTCAAGACTTTATTGCTCAAATTTTCACAAAAATTAGTTTTATGGCAAATTGCGCGCTTGCTTTACCTTTTTCTTTCTATTTTTATTAACTACTTTTTTGTCACTTTCAGTACTCAGATTGATTATTTCAAGTTCTTCCTCGTGGGATTAAATCACTTTTGCCTCTTGTACCATCAATCTCATCGATTCGTAAGGGTTTCCCAATTGTCCTCATGGGGTAGTCAAAATTATAGTATGAGTCACTGGCATCATCATTTTCAAAGACAATATTTTTTGATCTGCATTAGATAAAATTCACGAAATGAAAAACCAAAAAAAAGGATGAAAGGGAATGGAAAAGATGAAAAAAGAAAAGGGAAATGACTGCAAAATTCAAAAGTGCATTTTATTGATAAAGATACTGAAATGAAACATGTGCGCCCTTTTGACAATGAATGATTCTAAAGCCTTGGGCAGAGCAATAGGGTTTACATTACAAAATTACTTTGAATCAAAAATTACGGGAAACTCAACAATATCCAAATTTCCAAGTTTTTCACTCGACGGGCAAGGGTGGACAAGGTTGACGACGTTGTCTTCAGCACTGCGGTCATCTTTGACAGTTGCTATCTAGTTTGGGTTCAACATTCTTGCGCTCTGAAAGCTTTGTCTGATGTCGCAGATAGGGACATTCTTATCATTTGGTTCCCTGCCTTCCGATTTAGCTATTAGGGGTTGGTCCCCAAACTCCTCAGTAATGGCATTGACTGCTGGACCTCCATGACCTGGAAGGAGATTATTACCCACATTAGGGCCATCCTCTTTAAAACTCAATAATTTGGCATTGATTAGATCCTGAACCACGTACTTCAAGGCCTTGCGCTTTTCAACAGGTGACCTACTTCCTCGCATGAAACTCACATTTGGCGTTTGGGTCATACCCTCTTGGGAAGGGAGGTTGAAGTGGTTTCATTGAGCACGGGGAGACCAAGGAGTTGTTGATGAGGTGATGAAACAAGTCTGTATATGTCATGGGAATAGGGTCAAATTGGACTATTTTTCTCTCTTGGTCGTTTGGCTATTTCTGGTTTTGGTTAGGCTGGGTGGGTGGATTATGAGAGGTAGCAGCAATGTATGGAGGTGGAGAGTAGGGGTATGGAAAAGGATGTGAGAAATTGGTAAAGAATTGGGGTGACTTTCCTTGGGTATGTCCTCCCAGGCTCGTCATCACAGCATTAGTTTCCCCTTCCTTCTTCTTCATGAATCTGTAGGGGGTTCTTGGCATCATTTACTCCAGCGGAACCATGGGCAATCTTTCTGTTTCTCATTCCTCTTTCAACTATTTCCCCTACGATGACCATATCTGAAAAGTTTGACGATACACTTCCGATCATTTTATCATAGAAGGGTGATTGGAGGGTATCCATGAACATGGCCACCATCTCTTTTTCGATCAGCGGTGGTTCCACTTGGGCTGCCAATCCTCTCCATCATTGGACATATTCCTTGAAAGTCTCATTGTCCCTTTTTGCCATATTTTGCAACTGCATTTTATTAGGGGCCATATCAATGTTATACTTATACTGCTTCAAGAAAGCATCCGCCAAATCTTTCCAACAGCGAATATGAGATCGTTCAAGGTGTGTATACCAACTTGACGATGCCCCTGTTAAACTATCTTGGAAAAAGTGAACCAGAAGTTTGTCATCATGTGCATAGGACGCCATCTTCCTACAGTACATGGTCAAGTGGCTTTTCGGGCAAGTTGTCCCTTTAAACTTGTCAAAGTCTGGCACCTTGAGCTTTGGCGGTATGACCACATCTGGTACGAGACAAAGATCTGAAGCATTACTTGAACTGAGGTAACCCACTCCTTCTACAGCTCTTAGTCTATCTTCAAGGATTTGCAACTTTGTATCAGACCATTGATTCCTAACTGGGACGCTCAGATTGGATACCCCCATGGCTGGAGACCAGGAAACACGATTAGTCTGGGGATTTAATGAGTTTCTTTGAACATATTAGGGGTGACCAAATGGTTGGGGATTCACCACGGGGGTCACTACAGACATACTGACTCCTTGATTATTCCCGATATGGGGTGGACCATAACCAGGTGGAAATGTGTATGCCATGAAAACAGGACTTGGGCTTTGGACTGGTATGGTTTCAGTGCCTGAACCGGATACTTGAGGCTGAGCTTCATCTTGTACAACAAGTGTTTGGGAATTAGTTTCCACAGAGTTATTGTTAGCACCTGGCGGTGTATAACCGGGTGGGAGACCAAATAGCGGGAACTGTTGTGCCTGGGGGCCTTGAGGATTATGGTTCGTAGAATCATCATTGGCCATAGGTGGCGTATAGCCAGGTGGGAGTCTGTAAAGTGGGAATTGCGATACTTGATTCTGAGGGTTGCTAGTTGGTGGATGTGTAGGACCTTGTGCGTAAATTGCAAAAGGTACCATCATCCCTTAAGCATTGAGACCATATTGCAACTGCATTGGACTAAAGCCAGGTGGGTGGGAAGGTGTAGCTTGACTTTCATCATTCACTGGTGAAGACACCCCATCTGCAGTCTTGTCTTTGTTTAGAAACTGCAGAAGCTCTAAAACTTTGCTCATCTGTTCCTTCAGCTGGTTGACGTCATCTTTTATCTCCTGTTCATCCATGATCTTTGATTGAGAACGAGTTCGATAAGGGTGTCGAGGAACCAGTTTGTTCAATTATTTTCTGGTGATTTAAAAAAAATGATATGAGTATGTAAGAAAAGAAAAATGAATGAATGTGGATGCATGAATCTATTTATTTGTGCCAATGAACCGTAGGCCTCATTGTTTTGACATGTATGAGCTTCTTTGAAACTGTTTCACAATTTGATCCCATATTATTTCACAAAATACTTGCAGCCAAGCTCTTGTGTTCCTACGATTCTCTGGCGACCTAAAATGAAATGAGAATGAATGATATTATTTTCTTTATTTTCAACATGTGTTTTTTTGTTTTTTTTTTTGAAGTATGAATGCATGAAGATATAATGTTGGATGATGATGATTATCATTTGTATAACATGCATGAAGATATGTGTTTTTGTAGACCCTTTTTTATGCATGGACATGATATAACAAATTTTTGGTGGAAGAACAAAAGTGACATGATGCCCTTGTGTCTTAAATGGGTTAAACCTAAAGTCGGAGATTTTCTAACTTAAGGGGTCTATAGTCTTGTATTGAGTGATGGGTCTCACGAGTGGCTCTAGTCACATTCTCACCAAAGGCCTCTAGAGCTACAGCCTCCTCCTCAATATTAACCACAACGATAGATAACTATCCTGCGGAATACCCGTATGAGCACACTCTAGATGAAGTTCTCGCAATAGCCGTAAGGAAAGCGAATTCCAATTGACTACCACCGAACCTCCACTCAATCTTAAGCTTTGCTCGACTGCATATAGGGCCTTACTCATATGTGTGTGCAAACGTGTAGGTGCGGTGTGTGAGAGGGGCAACACCCTAACACTACCCAAGCTGCAAAACCAACAAAGCATACAAATATAGTCGTCTATCCTAATGTTTGACATGTACATAATATTCACAGCAAATTAAAATTAAACAAATAAATAATAAATAATTATTTACAAAAGAAAAAAAAAAGAAGGGGAATTTAAAAAAAAATTGAAGTTAATTATTTGGCACAATTAATCAAGTTAGGCTTGACTCTCTAAAGTCCTCAGTGGAGTCGCCAGCTGTAGCGACCGAAAAATCTGGAGGGATTTATTCGAGTTTAATGAAGCCGCCACCAATAATTTATTTTATAGGGAAAATATTGGGAAAAACCTATTTTTTGAAGAAAAATGGTCATTGAGACCAGATTTGGGTTTGGGAGTCGATTATGTGTAGGGATGGTATTAACACCCTACGACATCCTTTCTAAAAAGGTTACCTCTAATTAATTGTGCAAAATTTATTAACTTCTAAAAAAAATATTTATTTCCCTTTTATTTTAAAAAAAAAATTAACCAAGAAAAAAAAAAGAGGACTTAATAAAAGTCGTTTATTTTTGCGCTTGACAGGAGTGGGCTCCTACTCCTACGTATCTCCGGGTGCAGTGGAGAAATCAAAGGCTACGTAGTTCTTGGGTAGAAAATGGTTGTGTGTTGGTTGATTTTAATTGTATATTTTTTGATGGAAAAAATGTAGGTTTTGTAGGGACCAAACAAGAAGCAATCAAGAGTGGTCCTCACTAACAACCTATTTTGTTTAGAAAATTAACGGTGTTCGTAATGATCAAACGGGAAGCAATCTCGAGTGATCATTACTAGTGAAAATAACTTGACTTTATATTTATAAAGAAGATAGATTTTCATGGGGACTAAACAAGAAGCAATCAAGAGTGGTCCTCACTAATAACCCATTTTTGTTTAGAAAATTAAGATGTTCACAATGATTAAACGGGAAGCAATCTCGAGTAATCATTACTAGTAAATTAATTTTCATGATTTTATTATGTGTTTTTCAATAAACATGGTCTCAAAATTTGTATGATAAATTAAAATTTAGTTGAGTAAAAATTGTCCCCATAGAGTGAAATGTGGTCAGATTTATTGTCCTAATTTGACTAATACTAATTAATGATTAAGAAAAAAAATAAATAAGAAATATATAATAATAAAAACAGATGAATTAAAAAAAGCGAGAAGCGACATCTAACGTTATAAATAAAAGACAAACATAAACATACTTAAAAAAAATACGAAGAAAGAAAAAGAGAGAAGGAATTGATGCACTTACCTCAAGAGAAAAATTTTTGTTGGGCACAATGCGTCAAACCCCAGGTACTCCTGCAATCTTGAAGGTTGAAGGGGATAATAACCCTCCCATTAAATTTTTTTGACTAAAGCAAAGGCCCTATGCTTTGCACTAGGCCCATTGATCCATTTTTTCTTGGATCATCTTAGTGCTTGGTGATGCACTCCTTAGATAGGAGAATGAGAGGTTGAAAGAGTGTGAATTTTTTCAATGTGGGACTTCAATAGTAAAGTTAGGAGTTGGCTTCTTAAGTTTGATATTTTAAATGTTCAACAAAACTAAATAGCCAACTTTGAGCACTAATACAACACTTAAAACAACTTTACTGTGCTTCATGACCTTCATAAGAATTATAGACATTGTTTTCAGCTTTCAAATGACACAAGTTTCATCTCAAAAAGATATCTACAACTCAAGATATTGTCAACACAAGTGGCTGTCCCGAACAATACATGTAACATCATGTCTCGAACTTCATGCTCGATTTGGTCCATGATAGAGGTCGATCTGGGTTTGTAAACCAAAATAATAGTTGTAGATCTTTTTCTTATCTTTCCAACAGTATAAATAACACCTCATTTGGACGAGTATAGCTCAAGATACGACATTTTCTTTGAACGTTATTCAACATAATGTGTTGTCCGTTTTTGTGCAGTTTTATAACTTTCATGCTATTTTAGGGTAGTAAATCGTTAGAATCAAGTCCCGAATCCTTCATAACATTTGTAGCCAAGGATGTTAGCTTTCAAATGGCGTTGGTTTCATTAAAAAAAGACTTCTACAACTCAAGATATGACCTAATCTTTACATACTGTTCAAAACCATTTTTCAGCATACTTGTTCTTACTTCCATGTCAATTTGGACTTAGTAAACTTCAGATTTGACTATTGGGTTCCTCATCAAAGTTGTAGAGTTTTGTTTTAGCTTTCTAACAAGGTAAAAATCACTTTAATGCCATCTCCACAACATTAATTACACTCAGAATACATAAGCTATACCAAAATACAAATTTTTCCAACCTCTTTTCTCTTCAAGATTTCTTTCTCCTTCTTTCTTCTCTACTACTATTTTTGTTCTTTTTGAATGTTATTTTTTACCGGACAAAATTAGGGTATGACAGTAAGGATACGTCTCATATCCCATAAAGACGTGATTCGAATCTCGCTGCCGATATGAGGATCTCGTTAATGGGTAATATGTAATACTTGTAAGTATTTTTTAAGTCTTGAGGCTTTTCCTAACCTTAGTGAGCTCCCAGACCCAATTCACCTAAACTTTTCGAGTATAAAAGAAAGAATTTCGGGTGCTGAAATGTGAAGTTTGAAATAACACTAAAAAAATCCCAATAAAGGTCATGATATTTCAATTTAACTCAAAAAAAAAAAACCCCAATTGACATGAGTTTGAAAGAATTTGAAGATTAAAGTAAATAACCCGTTCATTTTGAATAGATATTGAAAGAAAGACCCAAGGAAGGATTCAACGTTGAAACACCATGAAGAGGACTGCTCAGAGTTTCGTTCCATTATAGTCATAGAGATCTCCTCTCCTTAAACTCAGTTTTTACTATCGAGTTTACTCATAGACAAATAAATATAGTCGTTCACACGATTGCGCAGGAATTTTATTTTGGGCTAGTCACGCCATTTTTTATTTTGTACCAAATTGTATTGCACCTTTTATTTCCAATGAAATTATATGAGTTTATTCTAGTAAAAAAGGACTATTCAATGTTAATTACATTTAAGGTGTTTTATGTCTAAGGTTTGTCTAAGGTGATTACATCCATGGTGCCATTGAGTTTGACATGTCTCGTGTCTAAGGTGTCTTGCATCTAAAGTGTCTTACATTAAAAATGCCATGCATACCTAAAATGCTTTGCGTTTAAGATACCTTGCATCTAACACTAGTATACGAAATGGAAAACAATTGGGTCTTTTACACCGGTTTTGAATATAACTGGTGTCAAACGTGACGCGATGCCAATTTTGAAATTAACGTTTTACGTTTCACACCGGTTACATGCAAACCCGGTGTAAAAAGCTTGTTTTTTTTTAAAAATAGAGACATTTTACACCGGTGTTCCATTAACCGGTGTCACACGTGACGCGGTGACAATTTTGTAATTAAATTAAAACGTAACCTTTTACGCCGGTCGTATACACTACCAGTGTTAAGTCAAACCTTTAAAACCGGTTACTCAAATAACAGACATGAAATGGTACTTATCCAGATTTAAAGAAGAGAGTCCAATACAGAACTCATTCACTTCTGCATGTTCTTAGCAAACCCTATCTCTCTCGTTCTCGTTCTCTCTCTCTCAACGAACCCCCACCATTGAAGCTTCCTCCGGCCACAACGTTCTCCATCGCAGGTAAGTCTCTCTCTCTCTCTCTCGTTCCAGCGTTCCCGCCGTCCTCGTCGCCACACCATTGCTGTTCTCTGAGTCATAGCCCATTACCATCGCTATCAAAGCTCGTTCATACTTGAGGTAAAATTCCAAAACTGTTCATTCACGCCGTCTCCATTCTTAAAGGAACGAACTTGTTCGAGTTCCTAGGACTTTTCGTGTTTATTTTTGTTCTGGGAACTTGTTCTTTTAGTGTGTGTGGTCTCGTCGTTCTGTGATTGTAATTTTTAGTTTGGTAGTGTTACATGTTGTTTCTTTGGTTCTGTTTTGGTTCTATTTTCTTTATAATTTGACACACTTAAGTTGTGTTGTGGAGGATTGTTGATGGTCAAAAATATTGTTCTTGTTGTTATGCATTGTTTATTGGTATGCATTTTTAATTTGTTGCCACTATTGTATTGTTCGTTGTTATGCATTTTTAATTTGTTGTCGCTATTGTGCTTGTTGTCATTCATTTTAAACTAGTTTAGTTTCTTACGATTTATAACTATTGACAACAGGCGATGAATGAAAAGGGTAATCAAGGTCGTGGGGGGCGAAAAACTCTCATGGCATTGAGGAGGCCACCCGGTGCCCCCTATTAGGCCATTGATGACCGCAAGGGAGTATCACGCAATGTTTTAGCATCGCGACGAGGATCGTATGCTAATGGTTCCGAGGAGATCACCCTCTCCCAGGAGGGCCGTAGCCGCCAGGGAGGTTCGTCAGGAGCCAGACGTCGTTCAGAGAAATGACCCCGAGATCTCAGAGTATACTCCTTCAACACCGGAGTACTCTCCCTCGACTCCCTTAGACGTATCTACAACTCAATTTTATCTTAGGGAGCTATCCAGCAACCACTCCTAGAATTGATTAATGTAAGCGCATTGAAGAGATATGTACTATCATCGTTCACTTCCTGCATTATGTGAAGAAGAATAGGCTTCAGCATTCTTCTTCACATAATGCAGGAAGTGAAGAGTTGAAGCATTAGAAGAAAAGATATGTGAGGAGAAAGCTGTTGAAGTTTATCACCAAGATGATGGTGAAACCATGAGTTCTTCTCTGGATTCTATGATGGGTCACCATCATAGAATCCAGAGAAGAACTCATGGTTTCACCATCATAATCTTGGTGACAAACTTCATCAACTTCCTCCTCACTGTATTTTTTTCTTCTAATGCTTCAACCCTTCACTTCCTGCATTATTTGAAGAAGAATCCTGAAGCCTATTTATCTTGGGGAGAAGCGGCAACAATAATCATAGAAGACATAATGAAGCTTTGAAGAAAAAGATATGACATGAGGACGAAGCTGAAGTTTTGTCGTCATTGCTTGTTATCTGTAAAAAATATTAATTTTGAATTATATAATTTTTCAGTTTTTCCAAAATTAATGTGTACTGTTTGTCATTGCTTTTTTATGTGTAAAAATTGAATAGAAGCGGCAACAATAATCATAGAAGACATAATGAAGCTTTGAAGAAAAAGATATGACATGAGGACGAAGCTGAAGTTTTGTCGTCATTGCTTGTTATCTGTAAAAAAATATGAATTTTGAATTATATAATTTTTCAGTTTTTCCAAAATTAATGTGTACTGTTTGTCATTGCTTTTTTATGTGTAAAAATTGAATAGCTTAAATGGTTTGAATTTTAAGCACATTTTTTGCCAATTCTGCTGTCAATTCTTGGCAAATTTGGTGTCTGTTTATTATCGATAGGGATGGCAACGGGGCGGGGCGGGCACGGGTAGTAGCCCCCAACTACCCGCCCCGTTGGATAATTTGCCCCCCGCACCCGCCTTCCATACCACATACCCGCAAGCACGGGTTTTTAACGGATTTTTGAGAATCCGCGGGTACCCACGGGTATCCATGGATACTTAATAAATTCTTAAAAAACACACTTATTTTCAAAAAAAATTATTTTTTACCTAGATTTCTAGACAAAGTTTCAAATGAGAATTTACAAAATACCACCTCATGCTCCTAAATTAAAAAGTTTATGGAAATTACAACCAAATATCCATAAAATATCCAATTAAACAACATAAGGGTCATACCAAAGTGTTAGTACCAACGGTTACACTAATAAAGAATCATCACAAACACAATGTAATTGCAGTTCAATTAATTCTCAACTGCTATCCAAAATGGATCATACTATCAGTGAATCCACCATGAAATTAAAAAGAGGGGAAAACAACTATTTTTCCAGTTTGTTTAAAAATAAATAGAAAGGTAATCGATATTCGATACGTATAAACACGCCACACGTAACTGTGAAACGATAGTCTCAATTCATAAACAAAACAAAGTTCAACACAACTAACATAGAAACTTCACAAGTTTCAATCCTCAATGTTAATAATCATAACATAACACATGAAGACCAAAGAAAAATAATAAAATAAAATAAAACCTTAAGATAGAGAATGGCACCCCCCAAACCCGAACAGTCTCTATCACCAGCGGAGGAGAAATGTAAAGAAAAATTAGGGTTGTCATTTTATATAGGTGAGAGTATTTAAGTAATTACATATATATGGGTACCCGCGGCACGGGTAGTATGATACCCGCCCCCGCCCCGTTTATACACGGGTAATAAATATCCGCCCCGTTACACCCGCGGGTACCCGTTTAACTGCCCGTTTAAAATCCGTGACGGGTTTTACCTGCGGATACCCACGGGTACGAGTTTTTTTGCCATCTCTAATCTAGAGTGCATCTGGGCAGGAATGGACAAAAACAAACATATATTTAAAAAAAAAAATCCCCGTTTTACACATGTTATCAACCAAAGCAGGTGTAACAAGTGGGTCTTTCACACAAGTGTAAAAAGCCTCAACATACAATATTAAGACTATCTACACCGGTACCAAAACCGGTATAAAATGTTAAATCCCTCTTCTACACTGGTGTAAGATATCTTACATCTAAGTTTCCTTTATAACTTTTTGAAATGATCAATGTGTACTCGAAAGAACTCAAAATTGAAGGATTGAGGGAAAATATAATTGAGAAAGTCTAAAAAAATAAAAAACAATATTCAAAGCAGTCAATTGCAAGATTAAAAAGAATCAAAGGGTATCAATGACCTATTCTATTCATTTCAATGAGTTATCGAAGAAATCGATAACTATAAAACTCAAATGCTCATTAACTGAAAAAAGCTTGAAGTCAAGAGAAAATAAAGAGTTGATCATTTTGAGATTATTGATAAAGGATTGCTTTGGATTGGGTCGAAGAATCACAAGCAATTAGTTATTTCTTAATAACTCTTATGCATGCTTGTTTTTTATTTTATTTGTTCATATTTATTTACTTTTGCATTGTTACAACATTCCCTTCACCAAATTAATTGTCTGAGTTTAAATGATCGAATTATTATAACTATTACATCTACAGTTGGTGACATTTTTTTTGATGTCGTCATGCTAAACGGAGCCTTTATATATGATATGCCAGTTAGACAAGACATGCTTGTAAACAATGCAAGCCAACATTATGTTATTCTTGGAAGTTTCAATCGTGCATTTTGAGATGATTTCTAGCCACTTAAGCTGTTTTTAATCAAATTGCTTCATATGCTGTTATGCTGCTTCTACAGCAGAAAAGCAAGTGTGAGACGAGAGAGAAGTTTGAGAGAAATTAGAGTATTTCTAACTGTGCATCACACTTTGAGTTCTTTAAGTGGGTCTCATTATGTCACATAACTTTTAAGCAATTCATCCACTTTTTACTTCAATGGTGCAACCCTTAAGAACTCAAAATGTACAGGCAGTCGATCAAATGTAAAAGCAGAGGTTATGCTTGAATATAAGTAGCTTTATCAATAGAAATTATAATGAGAGTACAGAAAATACCTACATTGAATGATTTTAATCCTTTTTTTATTAACCTCCTACATCTTTTTCTTCTTTTTTCCCTTCTTTTCATCTACGGCTGCGTTCAGAACTTCAGTCACTTATATTCGTTTTAGTCCCATAAACAGAACAAAAAGAATAGCACATATCCACGTGAAATTGGCCCCACTTTCTACTCAGTTGTCTCAAATTCAATGATGATGAAATCTCTAGCTAGTCCAGGTTCCCCTGATCCCTTGTGTCTTACATGCAATACTTTCTTTATTCCCCCCTATAATAGGTAGCTTTTATGAATTCAACACAAGCCTTATTCTCCCTATTTATTTAATTTAAAAAGGAGGAAACAGAAATCTCAAGGGACCTCCAATCTAATCTAACAGTGCCTTTTCTTTGAGAAATGATTCTGGTATCCTGTACCAATCACGAAATTAACTAGTAAATTTTCATAATTAATCTGTAACTAAATAATCCAAAGTTTATTCACGTGTAATTTTATGGTCCACTATGGACAAAATGAAGTAGTGATGTTATGATACAATTCACCTTATTTTTGAAAAAACATTGTCAACACCGAAATGCTTTCCATAAATTATAGCTGGTATATGGATCACAGCACATTCCATATAGATATTTTTATATGGTTTACAAGGTCGCGGATTCATGTTCTATATATTTATTCAATCTCATGAAGGGGATTACCCTTTTTTGTTATTCTTCCCACAAAAAACAAAACAGCAAAATAAAGAATGGAAAGCTTGCCCTGATGATTGAAAGGGTTTTGTTTTATCAAGTGAACTATATAGTTTTGGACTTTTGATGCTTTTACCACGCACCATATCACACCAAAACATAGTTTTCAAAGGCTTATAAAGTATAAACAATATTTCATTCTCATACTTCGACTGAAAAATCCTTGAGTAACGGGGTTGTTTCTATTAGTATTCAGAGGATATGGAGAATGATGAAATGAGATAGCCTGAGAGGCTGAGAACAAATCTGTCTCATAAGGAATCATATTGAAAAAAATATGTAAATGTGTGATACATTGTGGTATTTATAGTGAGACTAACAAGTAACCACTTAACCACCTAACTAACTATCTAACAGAATTCCTATATTGTAACAACCCCCTCAAACTCAGGATGGAAGAACTTTCCAGCCTGAGTTTGAACTGCATTTATTCCCCAACCTATGTGAACAAAAGAACCTGAAAGTAAAGGAACACAACACAGCCTAAAACAACTAAACATAGCAGAACACAAAGTCCAAACTTGCTATGCGATCCAATAGAGATTTGCATAATGACCAGGCCCAAAAATGCTTAGTAATGGTTGAAAATGGGCCATGCCCAGACAGAAAAGCACCCAAGGCCTCTCCTAGAGCGTGAGCAACACAACGAGATGATTCTGGAACAATCGAAAGAGTGGCTTGGAAGAGCGCAACGAGATCAATGGCGGCTGGCGGAAATGTGGAGGTGTTGTGTGGCAGTAAGGTCCATGGCGGTTGACGGCGATTTCCGCCGGGATCGAAGACGACAATCCATACGCTTGGATGATCGATGAACCAGTTGTGGCTTGCGAAGGCGACAGCAGTGTCTGTTAGACTACCACCAGGATCAAATAGAAACACAGAGTGTTGTGGAGGTGTTGACGAGATCAAATAGGCGCTCTCAACCGTCTTTGCCGGCGACGACACATCAACTTCCGAAACGATCTTGAAGCAATCTGAAAAGTAGAACAGATCCATGGTGAAGGAAGAGGTGTTATAACAAGTGAAGACGGTGCCGTAGTTGACTTGATGATGATCGGAGATGGAAGAAATGGTCTCAGCAAATACAAAATATTTTAGATCTGGTACCGGTTCTGGATCCACCAGATCGAGCCTTTTGACGAGATCGTTGACGATGCATTCATCGCATTCAGATATTGTCGTGTCTGTACGGATCTGTTTCGCGGTGGAACCACCATTAGTGGTGGAAGATGAACTTCCGAGACTATTGAACGCTAAGAAGCATGTGATTTTTCCGATTTTAATGGCGGGACCTTCAATCTCTGGCTTGAACAGCTTGGTCAGTGGTTGTTGTGGTTCTGCAAAGAAATTGATGGATGATGCTTGCGGTGATACTTGTTGCGGTAAGTCAGAATCGCGTTTTTCTTCATCTGAATCATAAGCTTCTTCAGTTTCGGAGTCACGGTCAGAGTCGCTGAGATCTTTATCTTCACCTTCACCTTCAATCTCTGAAGATGAAAGCTCTTGCGGTGGTTTGCGACGTGGTGGCAGTGGCGAGAACTTCTTTTCCATCTTCACTAGCTTCAATAAATGGCGAAGAATTGAGTGAGTCAGGAGGTAGCTTGGTGGATCAAAGAGCACAACGAAAAGTGGTGGAGGTTGTCTCCATGATGGCGGCAGTGGCGGCGGAAAGCGGTATCGCTCTGATACCATGTTAGTATTCAGAGGATATGGAGAATGAAGAAATGAGAGAGCCTGAGAAGCTGAGAACAAATCTGTCTCATAAGGAATCATATTGAAAAAGATATGTAAATGTGTGATACAATGTGATATTTATAGTGAGACTAACAAGTAACCACTTAACCACCTAACTAACTATCTAACAGAATTCCTATACTGTAACAGTTTCATGATTGATTTGTACTCATTTATATATCTACTTGCATGCCAGAATTTAATGAGCATTATCATGAATCTGAATAACTACTGTCAAGCCTCTGGACTCTTAAATACTTGGTGCTTCATTCACTTTTAGCAGCTCAGGGTAGGGATGGTCACTAAGTCTCCATGCAACCATGTGTAATGTTATCAATGGCGGATGGCGGTCCATGGCAGAAAGCCAAAAATCCGCCATAGAAAAATGGCGGATTGTGTTGCAGAAAATGGCAGACGCCATGGCGGACTAAATAAAATACAATATATATGTAGAAAAAATGCTACATAACTAAAATATAAGGCTTCAATTGAACAAAATTGATAGTAAATATCATAAGTTCATAACCAAAATGGCAAAATACCAAATCCAAGACCATAAACATTAAGTTCAAGACATCAAATATCAAAATAACAACATAATAAAACATAAGTTCAAGACATCAAACATCAAGTAAATGCCTAGTCCTCTTCATTAACCCCAACATAACCATTTTCAATGCCATCATCTATCAGCATATCCTTCTTCCTCTTCTCCATCTTCATCATCTCCTCTTCTTCATCTCCCTGTTCCACATATTCATCAGATGCATCGGATTCTTCAGAACTCTCCTCATGTTCCAATGGTTCAGCTTCTTCAACTTCAACAACTATCCTTTTTCCCCTAGCTACTTGTTGCCTCTTTGATGTTGAAGTTGTGGAAGTTGTGATACGGACAACACTTGGTGGTTCCTTTCTTTTCCTTGCTCTGCTCCTAGTATAAGTTCTAAGTTCTTTAGCCCCCGAAGCCTCATAAACAGTTTGCCAATGTAGTGTGGGATCATCATCAAAGACCAAATCATTCTCAGCATCTTCATTAGGATCATCCATCTCTCCCACTAACCACTCATTACATGTATCAATGTCATTGAGGGCAATTGGATCAATTTCATCTCTAAGATTATATCTTTGCTTGAGTTGTTGGTTATATTTGATATAAACCAAATCATACAACTTTTTATGTTCAAGCCTATTCCTCTTTTTTGTATGAATCATAGATAAACATAATTAAAGTGTTAATTGATAGATTTTTAATGATATTCCTCTTTTTTCCTATGATATCAAGAGTTAAGAGTTAGGAAGGATTATTACTTGCTCAAAGACACTCCAATTGCGTTCACATCCAGATGCACTGTATGTCAAGCTCAAAATCTTGATAGCCAGCTGTTGTAAATGTGGAGCTCCCATGCCATACATTTTCCACCATTGAGCTACAAAATGGAAGAGAACTTAGAATTTTAAAGTTTATATTACCAGGAGACTACGAATGTATTCTTAGAAATAGTTTCTTACCGGGAGCCATAGTTTTTCTTCCATTTACTGCAAACTTAGTACCAAAGAGACCATCAGCACTCTTATAATATGACAACTCCATTAGTATTTTTGTCTGCATGTCCTCACTTCGCACCAATCTCGTAATGCAATTATATAACCCATTATTAACCTTCAAATCATTCTCCAACTTTGAGTTGCTATAAAAGAACTCTGGGTTTAGTAAGTGAGCAGCAGCATGCAAATCTCTACCAAGCTGACATTCCCATCTCTTATTAATTATTGCAAATACATCTTTGTATTTGTCTGGATCGTTAAAGGAATTGGTGATTGTCTCTTTTGCCCAATCTATTGCTTCATAAATATAGCCCATGGCTGGTTTTCTTTCACCATTAGCAAGACGAAGAACTCTTACAAGAGGCGCCATGACTTTAAGAGTGAAAACCACATGTTTCCAAAATGAAGGCATTAGGGCAGTTTTTGTTGCTTGCTTCCCCTTAGCCTCCTTGTACAACTTGTTCTTGGTTCATTCCTCGGAAGTAAACATCTTTCTCAGATTTGTTTTTTCTTGATGAAGTCTTTCTAGCGATAGATAAGATGTAGCAAATCTTGTAACAACATGTCTCACCAATTCCCTTTTGTTTGTGAATTGCCTCATTAAACTCAATGTACTAGTATGGCCATAGATAAAACCAACAAGGCTGATTCCCCTTTGAATTGTCTTCTTTATCATTGGAAGCTTTCCAATATCTTCAAGCCTCAAATCAATGCAGTGGGCTGCACAAGGAGTCCAAAAAAGATGAGGTCTTTTCTCTTCTAACTTCTTACCAGCTGAAACATAATTGCTTCCATTATCACTAATGACTTGAACGACGTTTTCTTCTCCAACCTCCTCCACAATAGAATCAAGCATCTCAAACAAAAGATCGCCACTTTTCACAACATCAGAGGCATCAACAGACTTCAAAAACATCGTTCCAGCAGCAGAGTTCACCAAAAAATTGATTATAGATCGAGACTTTCTATCAGTCCAAGCATCTGACATAATAGAGCACCCATGTTTCCTCCACTGCTCCTTGTGATTTTTTAGTAGTTCTTCAGTGAATTCCAATTCCTTGTTTAGGAGTGGAACTCTAATTTCATGATAACTGGGAATTCGCAGATTTGGACCAAAGGAACCAATAGCTGTAACCATTTCTTCAAAGCTCTTCAACTTTATAAGATTGAATGACAATCCAGCTTGATACCAAAAGCGAGCAATTGACTGATGAACCTTAGCCGTTAAATTTTTGTCGCATGCTTCATTTATACTAGTTTGCCTCAATTTCTCCTTCTTTCTTTTTGCAATTGCAGCTTCTGGATTTCTACAAAATAAATCCATTGGTCCTTTATTTCTCCTAACATTTTGTGTTACTGTCATATCAACCTCATCTTCACTTTCAATTGGATCTCTAGCACGTGAAGTTGCAAAGCTGTCTTCAATTTTTTTCTGCTCCAGATATTTCCAAAGCTCTTCTCTAACGTCTGGTGGACACTTTTTGCAAGCAGCAATATTCCCTTTCTTTCCCATTAAATGTTGTTTTGCTCTTGTGATTCCTCCATTGGTGACCTTTTTACAAAAATTACACACAATGGCATTGGTGTCTCCTTCAGTTAGAGGATAACAATATTTCCATCCCGGGTCCACTCTAGCACTTCTTGTTGATTGTGGTTGACTACTTGATCCTTCACCCACCATTGATGAAAAGAATGAATAAACCTCTATTCAAATGAAGGAACAAAAATTAGAGGGAGAAAAGATTAAAAATAGCATAAAAAGAGATTAAAAAATAAAATTAAAAAGTATAAACTGGAAAAAAAATTAAAACAGAAAAGAATGAAAAAAATAAAAAACTATTAAAGAAATAAGAAGGAAAGAAATAAAAGAAACTGGAAAAAAAAAACAGAGAAACAAAATAAAATAAAATGAAATGAAAAACAAAGTGAAAAACGAAGAAAGAAAGACGAAAGAAGAAAGAAAGGAGAACGAGAGAAACAGAGAAGGAAAACAGAGAAACAAACTGAAAAACAGAGAAGGAAAAAAAGAGAACGAAAACGAGCAGAGAAATACGCACCGAGTTGCGACTTAGCCTGAAGTCGGGGAGGGGAGGCAAGGCGCGGCGCGGTGCAGGGTCGGCGAGGCGAGGCGCGACGCAGGTTTGGCGAGAGCGGCGCCAGCAGGCTCCGGGAGAAGATCAAGCAAAGGGCGAGAGAGAGAGAGACTGAACGAGTTTAGGGTTTTTTTTACACTTCAACGAACCGGGTCGGGTCGTCAGCCAGACAGCATGATTTTCGCGTTTCTAGGCCGGGTTTCCGCCATGGCGCCTGCCGTCCCCCACACGCCAAGCGGCCGCCACGAACCGCCATTCGAACTCCGCCTGCCACCGCTGGATCGTCGCGGTTATCGACAATCCGCTCGCTTTCCGCCATGGCGCCGCCATGGCCGATTTTTGACAACATTAACCATGTGTCTCCTCAAGACCAGAAAATATTGTGTTCACCAAGTATTTTGTCAGCTAGTACTCATGCTACATAGTTTGATTCAAAGTTTTTTATGGCTATTGTGTCTACCTACGAGCTTCTAATAACTTTACTTCCTCTTTTTACTTTCAAACAAGTGGATCAAACACATAGATAACCCAAGCAGATGACGTTTTTGTGAAATGTATATAAAGCAAATATCAATCAACTGTTAAAAATAATAGCAAAAGACTGTACCATAAAAAGAAGAAATTTATTACCAAAGGGATGGTTGGATCCAGCAACAGAAAATCTAAATTCAACAACAGAAGTGTATATATTAAAATCCCAAAAATGAACCTAATTTCTTGCTGTATTCCCTAAGCCTCCTTACGCAAATACAACTTGCCCATCACATGAAGGATGGCAACAAAAGCTATAAAGCCAATGCTCATCACAAGAACCACATTTGGGGGGATCTTGAGTCCAGGGGCATCATCAGTGTAAAATTGAAGCATTGTCCCTGCTGCTCCTCCAGAGGCCCCACCACTGGTTGTTCTCCTTCTCCTCATGCCTGCAGCAGCTGCTGCACTTCCTCGTGGGGGAGCTGCTCCACCTAAAGCCATTTTCTGAAACACACATTCATACATTTGGAATGTTAAACTAACACCCACATGCATTACCTTACAAAAAATCAATAGATACAATTTGAATTTCAGCTTCTCATAACTCGCACTACCACCCCCTGATAACGGTTTGAAAACAATTTTATCATGCAATTTTACGGGAAATATTAAGCAGACTCTCAAACCAATGAAAAAGTAACTCATAACATGATCAACTGAGCAACAGATGATAACTTTGGCAGGTAAATATTGATTTTCAAATATTATCCTTAATAAACAAATAGTCCATTTTATTTGCCTAATTGGTGCACCATTCTGTTTTCCTCCAACCAAATTAAACAATCACAAACCCTCAGAACGAATTTTCAACAAGATGTAGTCAGAAAACTTCATGGCTGATGCCATTAAAAAAAAATAAAAACCGGGTCCAAAAACGTTACATTTCATATCAATTACAACAATAGCGTGCAGGATTATTCAGGAACAAAATGTGGAAATCACTATTCAAACTAAACCAATACAAATAAATAAACAAATAGAAGATACAATTCAAATCGGTGAAATCCACCAGCAATACAAATAAGATCAAAATTGTCGACATGAACGATATGCCACCATTCAAAGCAAAGTATCAGCGAACACACATCATCAACGCTCCTATGACACAAGAGAATAACCCTTTAACAAAATAAATGAACATCAAAATGAATCTCAGACTAGTCTTAACAGATCCAGAATTACACAGCCAAAACATCACAAACTCACAATTATTCAAACAAGGTTGAACAATTTTATCACAAAAACACCAGATCTATCAATGCAGCAAGAAAAATCGGTTGAGAAATCCAAAAGAATCCGAGATTACAAACACAGATCGAATCGCAAACACCGATCGAAAACAATTCTCGAACATTCAAAACAAAACAAAACAAAACATGGAAATAAAAAATCAGAGGAAACACCATCGGATACGACGACAGACATAGATCGAGTCGAAGAGACAAAATCGAAGGCTGTTACCTCAGAAAAAACGAAGGTTGCTGCTCGTTCAGAGTCCTCAGCCGCAAACACAGAGCGACAGAGGAAACAAATACGCAAAACTTTATTGTTTGACAGGATAAATATGCAAAGTTATCATATGAATTATGTTTATTTAAAAAAAAAAGGCTAACGTATAATTTTGGTACTTTATCTTTTACTTATAATTTTTACATATTATTTATTTTGATTTTTGACCTTTTTAGGACACCTTTGATAGTATGATAAAGATAAAGATGAATAGAATAAAATAATTTCTTAAAGATATGATATAGACATGATAAGTTTTATCTTATCATGTTTTTTATGTGTATTTTTTTTTTTGGTTCGGGGACCATTACTGGCTACCCACACAGTATCCAAACGCTTTCAACGAAAGACTAATCTGCGTTCATCCATAGAGGCTTGGACTAGTCAAGGCTTGGTTTTGCACCCGGGTGGAATCGATCCTATTACCAACAGGCCGACCCCCCAAGCACCCCAGTGTTCCACCACTAGGCCAAGAGCACTTGGTTATGTTTTTCATGTGTATGTGCTAACAAATTAGATAACACTAAATTATCTTATATTTGAGATGAGCAAAATAATAGTATATGATATCAATCATATAAAATAGATACATCATCTATGTGAAAAATTATATTTCATTTTTCAAAATTAATTTTAAATATGTTTTTACTATTTTAATTTTTTTTAAAATTTCAAATATGAATCTTTAAATTTAGCTTATAGTTTAAATATTTTTTTAAAATCATGTAAATGACAAAATTATTCTTATGAAAAAATTATATGTAATTTTTAAATTAGTTTTTAATATTTTTTAACTTAAATTATTATTTTTATAATTTGTAATATTAATTTCTATTTTCAATATTAAATACTTTTAAATTTTTATTAAACTTTGAATTATTTTTTTTAGTTTTTTAAGTCTTTAAGTTTTTATGCAGAAGGGCTCACTTCCTTGGTGAAGATAGCAGAAGCACGTGGAGATCTTCATGGCATTAGGGTGCGTAGAGGGGCTTCATCTCTCTCAAACCTACTTTTTACTCACAATTATTTTCTATTTTGCAGAGCTGATGAAAAGGAGGCAAATTGTTTGAAGGAAATTCTCCGAACCTATAAGAGAGCTTCAGGTCAAGCCATTAATTTGGCTAAATCTGAAATCTTCTACAGTAAAAACACAACCCCAGAAATGAAGACAAAAGTGACGAAAATATTGGGAATGATGGAGTGTTTGGGTATAGGTAAATATTTGGGGATGCCATCAATGATTGAAAGGAACAAAAAAGCTTTATTCAGTTATTTGAAGGATAGAATGTGGCGAAAAATACAAAACTGGTCTGGAAAGCATCTTTCAAAGGCGGGAAAGGAGGTGATGGTTAAATCTATTGCTCAAACAATTCCCGCTTATTGTATGAGCACTTTTTTTACTTCCTACTACTTTAGAAGAGGAGTTGCAACGTATGCTTAATTCTTTTTGGAAGGGGTTCTAATAGAGGAGCCGAAAGGGGAATCAATGGTTGAGTTGGGAGCATATGACAATGAGAAAATAAATTGGAGGAATGGGTTTCCGACACTTTTATGGTTTCAACTTAGCTATGATAGGGAAGCATCGCTGGAAGTTAGCAACTGACTAAGATGCTATAGTGTTTCGAATTTTCAAAGCTAAATACTACCTAAATGTGGGGTTCTTGGAGGCCAACTTGGGGCATAATCCAAGTTATGTATGGCGTAGCATCTACTCTTCCCAAATTGTGGTAAGAGAAGGCATGAGGTGGAGGATTGGTGATGGGAAAAATAAATATTAGGAAAGATCCTTGGCTAAAAGCTAAAGACAATGCTTTTGTTACTAGCATTCCCAACGAAGGTATGGAATTTTTATGTGTTAATCATCTCATAGATCATGATCACTTTTGTTGGAATTATGAGGTACTGCAACAGATTTTTAGTCAAAGAGATATCTACGGACTAACTAGAATGCCTTTACTCAATTTGGGTGAGGATGATACAATAATGTGGAGGTTGAGTATGAATGGAAAATTTTCAGTGCGCCTACTATCATATTATGGAATGCATTTGCGATAATAATCATTTGAGAGTTTAAGGGAATTGGTTGGCCATTTGGAAATTGAAAATTCCTAACAAAATTAGAGTGTTCATGTGGAGAGCAGCCCTCGGTTGTCTTCCTACTAGAACGTAGCTTTATTCAAGAGGTGTTCAATGCCCACAACATTATATTTTTTGTGAACATACTTTGGAAAACGATTGGCACTCGTTGGTCGGTTGTGAACGAGCGGCTGATTGTTGGAGGAAAGCTGGAATTTGGTCTATATTGGAGCCTTTGATTTTTACGGTGAGCAACTTAACAGATCTGATTTTTCAATTGTTGCAAAAATGTCCAGACCAACAAAGGTAGCTAATTGCCACGGTCATGAGGTATCTTTGGGGAACAAGGAATAAGAAAACTTGGGAGGATGAAAATATTGCACCTGATGAAGTGGTTAGTAAAGCAAAGTTGATGCTACCAGATTGGGCTAAATACCGTGGGAATGGAGCACGTATGGTTACCAATCGAAATGCAGTACCTGCTGTCATGAGTTGGACAAAGCCTGACAGTGGCTTATATAAATTAAATACCGATGCATCTGTTTTGGAGCAACATCGCAACTATGCAATTGAAATGTGTCTGAGAAATTATGTAGGCGCATTTGTAAAGGCAAAGACTATGTGGTGTGAGGGCCTTCCACAAATAGAAGAAGCAGAAGCACAAGGTGTCTATGAGGCAATTCAATGGTTAAAGGAGTTAGGATTGCAAGGAGTGATAATTGAGACAAATAGCAAAGTTGTGTCTAATGGAATTAATGGAAATGTTGTCCATTTTTCTGAGTTAGGAGTTGTCGTAGATCATTGCAAAAAATTATTAGAGGAGCGTCCAAACTACAAGGTTAGTTTTATTCGGAGACAAACAAATTTCGCTGCTCATTCATTGGTTAGGGTGGCGAGAATGTATGCTAGTTTCCATATCTTTGAGCATATGCCTACTTGTATTGAAAACGTTATATTAAAAAAAATGAAATGAGTTTGTTTTGCTCAAGATAAATTTAAATTATTTATTTCATCTATTAAAATAATATAAAATAAAATGTGTAAAAAATATTTATTTATTTATTTATAATTAATTTCTATAAATGAAAACAAAAATAAATATTAAAAGTGTAAAAGTCAAAATTATAATTTAATAGCATCGTTTTTCTTTCATGTCGTTTCTCTCCAAATTGAAATGATTGAGAAAAAGTGAGTATTACCACAAAAATTCATGTCCTTTCCATGTTTTAACTTCAACCAAAGGGGAGAGAGTTTTTCGAGAAACTGATTTCCTTCCTCTCCTTTCTTTTCCACCACTTTTCAGCGCTTCCAAACTACTCCTAAAAGCACACTTGCATGATCTGTTTAGGCATTAAAACTCTGTCATTTTTCATGATACGCTATATGGTGCATGTTAGGTATAAAATCTTAATTTAAATCCATAAAACTTTGAGCCATTATAAGTACAAAATGCTTAGATATGACTCGTGTAGTTGGGATCGAAACCATTTTGGTTATAACTATTGGTTACATCATAAAGGATTTTAAGAGGTAGTCTCTACTAGCTGGTCCTCCAACTCATCCTCGAGTTGGATGCGATATATTCTTAAATAAAAGCTCAAGGCGCTCAAAGGTGACCTCAAAAGGTGGAATAAGGAAGTGCTTGGTAATCTGGATGGCCAGATTCAGGCTTTGGTGGATGAGATTAAGGCTGTTGACCTTAAAAATGAGGAAGGGCCTCAACCCAGAAGAAATAGTTTGCAAGAAAGAAAAAATTCTCAGAATTTTGGGAGCTGCTGAAGAGTAAAGATAGCATGTTCCAGCGGTCTAGATCAAGATCGTTCAAAGAAGGAGATGCTAATACCACTACTAGAAATTGTGCTATTTGCTGCGGAATTTGTTGCGGATTTTTTCCGCGGGAAATAAGAGTCTGGGGCGTTACATCAGATTGGTTCTCTGGGAGTATATGGAAACAGATAGGGGACATGTCTTTCGCTTCTTTTTGGAGTGATGTGTGATTGGGGGTAGGCCATTAAGTCAAGCATTCCCTAGGATTTTTCCATCTCTTAACATGGGGGATTTGATTAGAGACTTCAGGAGTTATAAGGGATGAGTGTGGGTGTGGAATCTTAGATGGAGGAGGTGGGTGTTTGTTTGGGAGGAGGAGCTATATAGGGAACTCTATAAGAAGTTGGAGTAGGCTCACATTTAGTAGGGGAGGATAGGTGGTGTTGGCTGGGGAGTGAGGATGGAGTTTTCTCAGTGAGCTCTGCCTATGCACTTTTGTCTGATAAGATCTCCTTGTACTTGATCAACAGTGGAGGAGTTTTGTGTCATCCAAGGTTAGTGCCTTCTCTTGGCAACTCCTGCTTGACAGACTGCCTACTAGAGTGAATTTGTTAAAACACGGGATTATTTCTAAGGAGTTAGCCGCCTGTTGTGTTGTTTGAATGGACCATTTAGAACCTACTCTACACTTTTTTTCCTTGTATGATCTCTCTTTTCATATCTGGTATCGTATCTTTAATTAGTTGGGTATAGTTATGTGAATGCCCCAAAATTTGAGTGTGTTGTGTTCCTTGTTTTGCTCATTCCAGTCTCGTAGATCGGACTTGAGAGGTGTTCCGGACTGGGCCGAGGCCCAATCCGAAGATCCACCTTCCAGGCCCAATCTGAAGTTCTGTCCATGTCGCTCCACCTTCCCTCGAGACCACATCGACGCGGCCGACCCAACGGTTCTCAGCATTAAAAGAATTAACTGCCGACTCCCGGGTTTCACGGAACGGTTACTCATCGGTAACCGTCCTCAACTCGTATTTAAAGAGACCGCGTCAAAGGATCGAGGTAATGATTATTCTTCCACCTCTTCACTCACCTCGGACACACACTGACTTGAGCGTCGGAGTGTTTGCAGGTACACCACCCCAACAGGCCGTCGTCATCCGTCGCGAGCGCTACCGTATTGCTTCCCTCCGGTCATCCTCTGAAGTTCTGTTCAGAACAAGAGGTATGACTTTGCTTTGACATGCGATATTGTGGGCAATTTGGGAGGTGAAAAATGAGGTTATTTTTCCGAGAAAATTGTAGACTGTGGAGTGCTATTAGTTGAACAAGGTGCTATTATAGAGGTGGTTTTTAAGCCGTTTCAAGACTTCATTTTGCCTGTACATGAATGGTGCTCCAATCCCTTAATTTGGATTTCTAAGTTGTAATTTTTGGATGAGTAGTGGAGTAACTTATCTGTTTTTTTTTTAATAAGGAGTTACTTATCTGTTGAACCCTTTTATTCTCTTTGTATAATAGTTGGAATCCCTCTTGTATTCCGACTTCTTATTATATATAGATAGTTTGCTCTTAAAAAATATAGATAATGTAATTACTATTTTCTCCACGAATCTTATGCGTGTGATTCAATCTTTAATTATTGTGGCCACTTTGCAATTCCCCCATGCATAGATTTGAATATTATCTTGGGCTAAGGCAATTACTAATTAATATCGCAGATATATGCCACAATCAAACCTAATTATTAGTTTTATTCATTACGAGATTCGATATGAATTTTAAAACACTTATAGTATGTCTGCTATGAGCTAGGTTCTAATAAGGCAGTTTCAAAAATTACTTTCCTACACACACACCAGGAATTAAAAGGTGAAAATGAAAAAGAAACTCATCATGTATTTAATCAGAGAGGCAATACAATTTTTTTTTGACACAGATGCAATACAATTGTTAAATACAATCCTCCTTTTAATTTGTTTCAAAAAAAAATCCTATCTTCCTTTAGATTCTTTTGAGCAAAGTTAAACCTTCAGAGCTAAGCGAATTGTAATATATGTCACTTTTATTAAAAGGTTACTGCTTGTATGTTGGGAGTCAGGCATAATAATAATCATTTGTCAATTCATATCATGGACAAGTACTCTCAAACCTGACAATTTTAGAGCTGAAAATTTGTAAACAGGGGTCGAAGGTATCTCTGGTGCTTCATACACTTTATGCTCATTCAAGCAAACTTTCAAAAGAGCCATAAAGACAGAGAAACCATCAATAAACAATGAACTTTTCTTAAAAATTATATCGCTATCAATCCTATATTTCAATTTCAACAACAATAATTACTTACAAAACAATTTATACTACTGCATATACGGCAATCAAAATAATCCATTAAAAAATTAAATAAAAAAACAAGTCACTACATGAAAATCATAATTTTGCGACCATTACTTTGCGGCGGTTGATCACAAACCGCCGACGCTTAATTTTGGAGACGGGTCATGCGGCCCTTTTTGGGCCCGTCGCAGGTTGACGAAACTGAAATTAAAAAAAAGAAAGAAAAACCAAAGAAAGAAAGAAAAGCAGCGGGTTGCCTCTCAGGCTCTCACTCAAAACCAACTGTTCGTGCAACAGAGAGAGGTTCGTTGTCGTCGTCATCGTTTTTCTTTCACTCAGGTTCGCGGGTTGCCTCTCAGGTTCGCTGTTCATTCACTCCCTCTCAGCCTCCTTTTTCTTTTCTCACAATCCCCTGTCGTCGTTTATCGTTCATTGACTTGTTTTTGTGTTGGCTCCCATTCGTCGCCATCGCTCACCGCGCCGCCGCTCACCGCCTCTTCGTCGCCGCCGCCATCGCTTCTTCGCCGCCATCGTTGTTACTCACCCAACCCTCTTTCTTTCGTTTCTTTGCTCAACCATGAAACCATAACTCTTCGTTGTTTGCATTTCGTAGTGTTCTCCTCTGAAGTGAGATTGTCGCAACCTTGCGTAATCAACGAGAAGAAATTGGGGCTTTGAACCCGTAAGTCGCGACCTTGCGTAATCAACGAGAAGAAATTGGGGCTTTACAACATTTCTGTAGTGTTCTTTCTCTCTCTGTATGCTATTTTTATTTTTTTCATCTTTGATTATTGTGTGTTATCTAGGGAATTTCATCTTTTATTCCCATTCAACTCAACTTAAAATATACTTTATTGTTGGTGTTATTAATTATTAATCTTCATAATATCACCCGTTAAAGTAGGAAGGTGATGCACATGTCATGTATCTTGCAATGCATATTAAGTGTTGACTAGTTAAGAATGGAAGACATTTCGTGCGCAGATATGGAAGTATTAGTGCAATAAATATGAGTTCTATACATGTCATGTGGTTTCATATCATGATACATCTTTGGTAATGATCTTATCTGGAGAAAGCTATATGGATGAAGAGATTCCCTTTCTTTCACAGTTAATTTGTTCAAGAAGAAACAATTGTTGGCCATTATTTATTTATTTGTTATTGTAATACATAACTATCATATGAACACATAGGTCAATGGTAAAAATAGTTCATCTTGTGTAAGTCATGTGCTTTCAATTTTGATGTTTTGTCAGTTACATGGTATTTGTGCAAATGATTTTTATTTTTTGTATGATCAGCTTGTGTAAGTAAGTTGTGTTATAGATTTGCTTAATAGCTATTTGATAAAGCAGTTTTCTCAGTGTGAGAAATGATGAAGAAGTTGGTTTTGGTTTTGTTTATATGGTTTATTTAGTTTCTGTGTCTTTTCATGGGATGCTGATTTTGATTCCATTCCATATCATGTCCTATGAGGCTTCCACACTATACCAAACCCCACTTGTGTTTCCTCTCACTAAACTCATAAACATATGCTCCAAAACAGTAGCGTTTCCCACTGCAACAAATGAATTTAATCTTTGAGCTATTAGGAAACTTAAAGGCTTAATTTGGTGTAACAAGATCGACTAAGATACAAAGATATTAGTGTTTTTTACCTGTTAATGACTGTGGTACTGGAGATGAATGGTGAAGTGAATGGTAATTAGTGAACAGAATATCAGTTTTACAGTTTACTATAATTTGGTGTAACAGAATATCAGTTTTACAGTTTACTATAACATGCATGCTAATATTGCCATCTTTTTTTCCATTTTCTGCTAAGCAAATAAACTCTATATTTAATGCAAACCACACAGTTTCCTCACACTTTTCTTATTCTGCTTTGGTAAGTTCTACACCAATGATCATTAACTCTCCAATATCCACTATCTCGTGTGGTTTGAGATCACTTAGAATAGGTCCACATGTCTAATCATGTTGGTTGTTGATCAGAGCTAAGAAGCACAAATACTTTTGGGATGTAGTTGCACAAATGCTGGGTGTTATTTATCTTGTTTGTGGCTCTGATTCTTACTTTGGAGTATTTATATTTGTTACTTTTTTTTCCTTTAATTTGTGCATAGTTACATTACAACATATTTTCCCTAGTTAACTACATATGATTCTAACACTATAGTCATCTCCTTGCATACTTACATTGTCATCTCCTTGCATGTATTTGTTTTTTTGATAGCATCTCCTTTGTGTGTATTTGTTTGTCATATCATCAATTACGATGTTCTTTGCACTTTTTTATCAAACAATCAATTTATTAAGTGATGTGTTGTGTTGTGTTTAAATCTAGATTTAATATTTTGAAGCAATGGATAAGTCATGGATTACAAAGCCACGAAACTCAGTTGAATATAGGCAAGGTGTTACTGGATTTATTAATTTCGCCTTTACAAAGTCTTCAGTAAATGGAACAATAGCATGCCCTTGTCAACAATGTCGTTTCAAAAAATGGCGAACTTGGGATGTGGTGTTTGATCACTTAACATATACACAATTTCCAACAAGATACACTTTTTGGAGCCATCACGGGGAGTCTAAGGTTGGAGAAACTAGTAATACCTCACCCAGTAATATTACAAATGTCATTCAAGACAACCCTATTGATGAAGATCCAATGCGGAACATGATCAATGATGCTTTTGGAGTTGATATGCCTTATGCGAGTGAGGTACCCACCACATCAAACGAAGAAATTGACCGTGAAGAGGTGATGCCAAATGCAAATCAAGAAAGACAAGAAGCTAACGAGTTTTATGAATTAGCTAGAGAAGGAGAACAACCCTTGTATGAAGGGTGTGCAAAATATTCAAGATTATCTTTTTTGGTGAAGTTGTATCATATAAAATGCCTATGTGGAATGAGCGACAAGGCCATGACATTAATTTTGGAACTATTGAAAGATGCTTTTGAAAATGCAAACATTCCAAGTTCATTCTATGAGGCCAAAAAAACGATTACCAAGCTTGGATTGAACTATGAAAAGATACCTGTGTGTCCGAATAATTGTATGCTCTATTGGGGCGAAGATGAAGAGAGGGAGACATGTAAGTTTTGTAACACTTCCAAATGGAAATCAAGGGAAAAATCCAGTGAGACTGCGGTGTCTAGTGATGGCAATAATATGAAGAAAGTGCCTGCAAAAGTTCTCCGTTATTTTCCACTAAAACCTCGATTACAGAGATTGTTTTTATCGTCAAAGACAGCCGAAGATATGAGATGGCATGCTGTCGATAGTAGCAATGATGGAATGATGAGGCATCCTAGAGATTCTGAAGCTTGGAAACAGTTTGACTCGATACACACATGGTTTGCATCAGATTCACGAAATGTGCGTCTTGCACTAGCTACAGATGGTTTTAATCCCTTTGGTATTATGAGTTCAAATTATAGTATTTGGCCTGTTATTCTCATTCCATACAACACCCCTCTATGGGTATGCATGAAGCAGACATCTTTTATAATTTCAATGATAATTCCTGGGAAAAAAATGCCAGGATATAATATAGATGTCTACTTACAACCTCTAATCAAGGAATTGAAGGAGCTTTGGACAACGGGTTTGGATGCCTATGATTCTTTCAAGCGAGAGATGTTCAAATTACATGTAGCTTTGATGTGGACAATTAGTGATTTTCCTGGGCTAGGAACACTTTCTGGGTGGAACACGTACACTGGACTTGCTTGCCCATCTTGTAACTTTGACTCTATTCCCAATCGTCTTCCTCATAGTAGGAAATGGTGTTTTGTGGGTCATCGTCGTTTTCTTGATCAGAGGCACAGATTTAGATTGAATAGGGTTCGCTTTAATGGTGAGCAAGAAATGCGTAGTCCACCAAAAAGGTTATCTGGTTTCGAAATTCTTGAACAAGTTCAAAACATTAATGTCACATTTGGTAGAAGACCAGAGAAAGAAGGTTCGGGAAAAAGAACACGTGGCGGACGACCTGCACAGGGTGGTACTCAACAATGGAAAAAGAAAAGTATCTTCTTTGAACTTCCATATTGGAAGGATAACTGTTTGCGTCACTGTCTTGACATGATGCATATTGAGAAGAACGTGTGTGATAATATCATATATACTTTACTAAATGATAGTGGAAAGAGTAAAGACCATGTTAATGCTCGAAGAGACCTTGAAGCTATGGGTCTAAGACCTGATCTATGGCCCAATGAAAATGGAAGATATCCTCCTGCTATTTTCACTTTGACTAATAGAGGTAAGAAGGCATTTTTATCGACTTTAAAAAATATCACTGTCCTAGATGGTTATTCGAGCAACATTTCTAGGTGCATTGATTTGGAAAATCTTAAGTTAACTGGAATGTTGAAGAGTCATGATTGTCATATATTGATAGAGCAATTGCTACCATTAGCCATGCGGACAAGATTGCTGACGAAGTTTCGTCAATATTGATTGAGTTGTGCTCATTCTTTAGACAATTATGCGGTAAAGCATTGAAAGTTGAAGATTTAGACAAATTGCAAAATAAAGTTGTTCTCACTTTATGTCACATGGAAATGTTGTTTCCTCCTTCATTCTTCACTGTTATGGTTCACTTAGTTGTTCACCTTGTTGAAGAAGCTAAGCTTGGAGGTCCTGTTCATTATCGTTGGATGTATCCTATAGAAAGGTAAAAGACGTGTGGTAGTATTCCTTTTTATTTTCTTTTCAATTTGGTAATGTACAAGGTTTTTCTAAATAATACTTGTTGTGTGGTTTAATAATAGGTACTTAGGATGACTAAAATCCTATGTACGTAATAAAGCACGACCAGAAGGGTCTATTGCAGAAGGGTACCTTTTGCAAGAGATTCTTACATTTTGTTCAAGGTATCTAGATAACATTGAGACTAGATGGAATCGACCTGGCCGTGTAGATGATGAGCCTATTAATAATGTGCAATCTGGTTCCCGAGTAGCTGACTTATTTCCTGAAATTGGAAAACCTATTGGTGGCTCTTCTTGTTACACTCTTACACCCACAGAATTGTTACAGGCTCATAGACATGTGTTAACAAATTGTCCTGTAGTTGATTACTATCTTCAGTAAGTAATCTTTTCACTTAGATCAATTGTTATTAAGTAATAAGTTTTTTTAACATCTAATACGATACAACTAAACAGACAATATAGAAATATTGTACGAAGGCAACTAAGGAGTGGTGCAAGGAGTACTTCTGAGGTAGACAAGAAGGTTCATAAGGAGTTTGTTCGTTGGTTCGCCAACCGTGTTAGTGTTCTTAACAAAGTCTGTGTTTATATAAATTACATTTTTTAAGAGAATGTGACTAACAATATATTTTTTGGCATATAGATTTGCAATAACCTCGACAGTCTTAGTGGATCGGATAAAGATGTCCTTATTAGTCTTGCACAAGGTCCTTCTAACAAAGTTAGAAGGTTCACTGCATTTAATGTTAATGGATTCAAATTTCGAACATTGGCACGGGACAAGTTTTTAAAAACTCAAAACAATGGAGTTTTTGGTATGTTTGGAACAAGGAGTTACTCGAGCAATAATGATGCCCAAATGAGGTTCGGAGGGGTGCCTTACTATGGAAGATTGATAGACATAATTGAGCTTTATTATAATGGCTTCACAGTACCCATGTTTAAATGTGAATGGGCTAATACTACAAACCCAAGAGGCATGAAGACAGACAAGTTGGGTTTTATCTCTATTAACTTTGCAAGACTAATACATACCGGAGAACATGAAGATGACAAGTTGGGCGCACTTGCAAGCAACTTTAACAACTTCCCCATAATGTTTGAGAGTTGGAAAGCTGTTCCTGTAGAATACAAAGATAGTATTTTTTATACGAAAGGACAGGTATCATTATAATTTATGGAATATATTTGATTTATTGTGTTTTGTTAATTAATAATACAATGTATTTTATTATGTTGTCTTGAAGGCATATTTTGTTGTCAATGATGGGGACAACAAAAAATATATCTTAAGCAGCATGGGAAAGAAATGGCGAGATCACAAATGTAGGGTTTTTACTAAATAATATAACTGAGAGCTTTCCTTGGAGGAAAATATTCGGAATCACCCACCTCATGTGAACAAAGACCATTGGGCTGTTTATGTACGCCATAGGCGGAGTGATAAAGCAATGGTATTCATCATAAATTAAACTTTTTCTTATTTCGATTATTATTTATTAATTCTTCTTTCTTCTATTAATGCAGGAGAATGCTGATAAGAATGCAGCAAATCGTGAAAAATTATTGATCCCTCATACGTTAGGCTCTAAAACGCTTGCGAGAAAGAGGGATGAGTTGGTATGGTTCACTCGGTTTGTTGGTGTTTGAAAGTATAACAAGTCGGTATAATTTTATAACTAATTGTATGGTGCTTAATTGTATGGTGCTTAATTTTAGGAATTGCAAGATGGACGACAATACACTAGAGGAGAAATGTATCCAATTTCTCATAAAAAGAAGGATGGATCATTTGTCAGTGAAGAGGCTAGGCAAATAAATGTATGATTAATATATTATTTGTAAACTTTCCATTGTCATTTGCACTTTATTGCTTTTAGTGGTTTGTATATGTTTATGTGTGTATTTAATATTATATGCAGGAGCAATTGCAAAAGGAAATTCACGAGAGTTCTTCTGAAAATGCAGCCTTTGTAAGAGTTTTTGGAAAGGAGCATCCCAGATATGTTCGAGGGATGGGACTTGGGATAACACCAACCCAAGTCAATGGATCTAATCATTTTGCGAGACCAGCATCTTCCTTAGAGTCTAACGCAAAAATTGAGCAATTGCAAGCAGAAATTGATGTACTGAAGTTGCAGGTAGATGAAGTTGATGTACTGAAGCATCAGGTTGTAGAAGTTGATGTCTTGAAGGAACAAATTGCTTTCCTTATACGGAATGCTAAGGGAAATCAGGTATTACTTCAATCCAACAAACTATGATTTTAATTCTGCTTCTGGTTTCTCCTCTACACCGGATATCTTCATATTTTTTCTCTAGCTGATTTCATCTCCTTGTAGCTTGCCTCTTCTCTACCACCCTGGTTCTTAATCTTCAAAACTTCATCTTTGCTTCTGATTTTTGTTTCCCCTTCCAGTTCCAAGATTCCTGTTTCTCCCAATTTGTGTTCATTTTCTTTATCTGTTTCTACCTTCCAAGGCACTAATTCTTGGATTTCACCTTGAGACATTAATGTTTCCACCTGTTAAATATTTTGAAGTGTCGATTTCTTTTTCTTGGCTTATTAGCCAATCTTGATTCTTCATCATTTCTGTTGTTCCCAAGAATCTCGTTCAGGTTGTGCAGATGAACTCTCTGTAACTAACTTTCAAATTAACTAGTCCAATAATTAAGAGGATTTCTTATTAAAAAAAACTAATTAAGAGGGTTACCTAACATGATGATACCCATGTTCAATTTCTTAAATAATACTTACTTATTCAAAGCTTTTGATGATGGTTTATAAAGAGGTCAATTCTGAGTCTTGAGTTGCTGAATGATGCAGAAGAGTGTTGTTTTATCTCTTTGTATGTTTTCTTTTCAAATGTTGCTGCTAATTAAGTGGGCTAGAAGGGAGGATGGATGGATTTGATATATTCTGTCCTAATTAAAATCATGTGTTTGTGGAACTACATATGAATGTGGCAGGGGATATTTGCTTGCTTGGGGTGTAAGTAGAAAAAAAAAATTGACTGCGAATTCAGGTCCACTAGTTAACATGGTTCCAATTTCTAGTTATAGATAACTTGATCATTAAGTATTTGTCAAGCTCTACGTATAATTTTAAGACTCTATTTTTAGTTCTTATGCTGTAGCCAAATGTGTGCTTATAAGTAAACTTTGTGCACTTGAAAGGGCATTTATAACTAAAAGTTACCATGATACATATTCTCATTTATTACTCTCATCGTCTCTTTTTGATTTTGATCAACCCATGTTTCAATTGCTAGCTCTCATTTAATTTATGATTTTTTTAATTTCAGTTAGATGACTTGGAATCACCAACAAATGATGCAAGACGTTCCTCTCAGTCTAGCCACGTGCCGCAAGACCTTGCAACATCGTCCCGTGGAACCATTTAGATAGCTTATAGTTTGATTTCATGAACTTGAAGGTTTTTGAATGTATTTCTTTACATTTTGACTTGTTGAACAATTTCTAGTTTATTTCTTTTTTTTTGTTACAATTTCTAGTTTATTTCTAATATTGACTGCGAATACACTTATGGTATAACTCATCGGTGTTATGAATGAATTTTAGTTTATTTTGCCTATTTTATTGTGTTGTTTATTTTTCTTAATTTTAAGGTAAAATACAAGTTTGTACCAAAAAAAAATAAAAGTAATAAGTAAGCTTTTGAAATTACAAAAAAAAAAATTATAAACACAATAAATTTTGTGATTACCGCGTTTACAAAAAAACAGGTAGTTTTGTGAAATTTTACGGCGGTTACAAACCGCCGCTATTAACAATGTTATACATTGCGGCGGGTGACTAACCGCCGTTATATTATACTTTGCGACGGGTCAGAAACCGCCGCAATGTACGACCAGAATCCAATTTGTTTGTTCCACGACGGTTAAAAACCGCCGCAATGTACGTTTACAACTTGCGGCGGTTTGTGCGACGGTTTAGATAACCGCGCAGATAGCACCTCCCGACGGCCAACTCTGCGACGCATGACCAACCGTCGCAATGTATTATTTGCGGCGGTAAGAACCGCCGCCGCTTTGAATTTCAACCGCCGCAATATAACTTTTTTGTTGTAGTGAGTCAATACCACTTTGAACATCAATATATTAATTATATTGAGGGTCATATACAACTCTTAGGTTGTATGATTTTTTTCATTATAAATTATTCATTTAATAAAATTGTTAGATCAATTTAACGGCTGTAACATATAGTGTCATTTAAATTTAGGGTTTGGGAGCATAGTAAATATATCCCCAAACAGGATATGTTTTATCAATAACTAGCTATGCTCACCAAACAACACTGGGGTTATCGGTGGACTAAGTTTATATATATATATATATATTCTCATGATATCTTCCAAGACTAATCTCTCAAACTAGACCAGGATGTAAGTAAAGTACGGTGACAAATTGTTCTATTACTAGAGATCGAATTTGTGTACTAACCGATCTCATCTCTTTATATGTGCATTCATATATAAAAAACTATAGTAATGAAATCCCCTTTTCTTTCGAGAAATGGAGAGAATATCTACTCTTTGCGCTCAACCTCGTGGTTATATGCAGGGGCTGCTCCTCTTGTTCCAATGAGGTAGCCATGGCTACCCAAAAAATAAAAATAAATTAAGGACTATGTGTGTGTGTGTGTGTATATATATATATATTGTCACATGTTTTTTAATTGTTAGCATTGGTAATGCTAGTTTTTGCAAGTGCTAGAACCTAAGATCCAATCTTGTATTAGCATTTTTTTTTAGTTTTTTGCATGTCTATTTTAGATCTGTGCACAAAAATTACCACAAAAATAAAACTAATATAAAATTCGAACCACATGATTGTACATAAAACAAGTAAAGAAAACAAATACGCCACCATCAGTTATTTTACCAATAGTTAAATATTAATAAATATATTTTTTTAAAATTTGATCCCGTTAAAGAATTTAGTTTAGCTCTGCCATCGGTTATCTGCCATCGGTTATATGGTTATTAATGATATAGAGTTATAAAGAAAAAGAAAAAAATAACCATATACATTGGCAACATGTCGCCGATTAATGAGTAAATTTGTTCCCCCACAGAATTAGACAAAATCAAGAAAAGCGGGTCCAATGCAAACCATTACCGAGCGATCATAATAATAGCTATTGAGAAAAATGATGATTGGTGTGATTGCATTTTTTATGATTCCATACCTACATATAACACATGTATTTCTTTTATACATATATATATATATATATATAATATTTAATAGTATTCGCTAGTGCAATGAATCAAGTAAAAAAAAAAAAGTAGAAATACAAATATGAGGGGAGAGAGGGACAGGGGAAGGAGGAGAAAAAAAATCAAAAAAGAGAAGAAAAGCAGCCACATAGGCCCCACGTTAGGTCCTTTCAAAAGACCGCAAGACGTGATATTCATCTTTCTATCTTCACTGCACCAAGACATTCTTTCACCTCAATGTTCATTCAATCCCACTCTCATTGACACTCATCCTCATATTCCGAATTTCTGCATAGCCATAGTTAATTACCAAACATGTCTGCCCAAATTCAAAATAGTTCTCCTCCACCTCATGCCTCTTCATCACAACAACAACAACAACAACAACAACCTCCCTCCAAATCCAATCATCAACAACAACCACTGAGCAGGTATGAGTCTCAGAAAAGGCGAGACTGGAACACCTTTGGTCAGTACCTGAGGAATCAAAATCCACCAGTTCCACTAGCTCAGTGCAACTTCAACCACGTTCTGGATTTCCTCCGTTACCTTGATCAATTTGGGAAGACCAAGGTCCACTTGCACGGTTGCATCTTCTTTGGACAACCTGTCCCACCTGCACCCTGTGCCTGCCCTCTCAGGCAGGCTTGGGGAAGCCTTGACGCCCTCATCGGACGCCTCCGAGCCGCCTACGAAGAGCACGGCGGCTCGCCTGATACCAACCCCTTTGGCGGTGGAACTATTCGGCTGTACCTGCGTGAGGTGAAGGAGTGTCAGCAAAAGGCAAGAGGGATCCCATATAAGAAGAAAAAAAAGAAGAAGAAGAGTAATAACCAGTTGATTATGGGGACTACTCAAAGTGCCCAAGTCAAGCAAGAAGATTAATTCTTGAGATGGAATATATATGGATGGTAAGTTTGACATATTTGATGCCTAATTTATTTCTTTATATATTTTGATTTATTTGGTCTAAAATATATACTTTGATTTATCAATTAGCTTCAACTCTTTGAATGCTTGAAATTTAAACTAGCTATCTAGCTAGCAACCTGTATAATTAAGACTACATTAAAAAGGTCATCAATATAGAATAGGTTATTGGGAAATTGGAAGCCTTTATAGCAAAATAAGCTATTAAAAAGGGTAAGTATATATAGATGGGGATACCATCTGTAGTATATAAAACCCTAGAAGCAGAATGAAAACCCTAATTTTGCATTGTTGATTGGAAATGGTTTGCTTGGAGGAGTATTTTACTGGCCAACACTGTAAGAGTAATGATTAGACTAAAAAAATACTCCTAGTGTCTATTTTCCTCCTCCTCTTTCTTTCTCTCTCCTATCATTCAAAACACTGTTACTGCAGTTTCCTAATTAATTAAATACTCACAGGTGTTTGCTTTATGCTAATCTTTTGGCCTTTTCTGATTCTCCGAGATTTCTTGTGCTCCCCATGGATATGTGTGATCACTGATCAGCTTGATCTATATACGTTGCATGACATACACAACCTGACCTAGAAACTAACATAATATTGGAACTCTGTCATGTACTAATTAATAACAGTCAGTCCTCCTTTATAACATTTTGCTTGCATTGCATTTAGATTCTGTAGTCCAGAAATTTTTTTGCAACATTGGATCCGTGGTTTATCTGCAAACAATTATTATTTTTTTTCCAAAGAAAGGTTTGTTTATTCACTAGTGTTGGCCATATTCCTTTAGAATGCATAAATCTGGTCTAGTATGATCTGCATATGAAGAAACAAGTTGCCTTGGACATGCCCTTTTAGTTTGTCTCGTGGATTTTTCTTTACATTGTTATATGTTTGTTGTCTCTTATAGTGGAAGCCGAGGGCCACTTAAAAAAACAAATCTAGTTATTTCTAACTACAATTTTTTCACACATTTTTTCATCTATTTTACACCCTCTTATATTTCTGTTTTTCTTTTTCAAGCACATTATCCATTACATTATCACTTTCTCTCATATGGTTAGACTTACATAGTGATATGGCATCAATAATGATTATAAGTGGGGATAACCCTAATCCCGTGAGCTAGTTTTTTGGGTTGAGTTAGACCCAAACCTAAATTCTAATAAAGACATTTCACCTACACCCAAAAGATTATGGATTCAAGTCATATATAGGAGAACTGAGAAACCATTAGTAATCCTCTTAAAAAAATATATATAAAAAAATCACATTATCCATTACATTTATCACTTTCTCTCTCTTTTTCCCCTATCTCTCTTTTCCACCCCTTGCTAAGAGTACGAGAGAAGTATTATTTTATTTATGATATAATTTATGATATAATATTTGTATTTTTTTCTCGGTTGCAACATGTAAATGAGCTCAAAAAACGTGAAAAAAAATGTTTTCTAAAATAAAGAAAAGGAGATCTCAGAAAGGTAATTAAGTAGAAACTTTGTTTTATTAAGGAAAATAAATAAATAGCAAACGATGAGCTTAACATGTCTGAGTTGTTCTAGCGGGTGGGATACACAACTATGGTGTTTTTTTCTGGATGGCAAACGAATAAAATTATTCAATATTACAATGGGTACTCCAATCTATTACAACCAAGTACAAACCAAGTCAACTGTCACACTCACACTATCAACATTAATACAACAACAGACCGATAACCGACTATAGGGAGCAATTACCTACCAATATAGATAAAAGGGTGACTGAACCACTCATAATATAGACACGGCCCAGACTTAACTCTAGCTAAGAACCACGTTCAAGATAATGTTTTGATGCCTTTCACTAACACGACTATGGTGTTAAACCTGTAGTGTCTATAAATTGTACATGGATATACTGACAAAGGCTTCAATAATTTGTTGGCCTCATGACCGTGCAAGTCTAATTAACAAACATAGTATTCACTACATGGAAGACAATATGTCAATCTTTATTCCATAGAATAAGGGTTCTTATATCTGTCAGGAAAAAATATGGAATACTGTTTCATGTTAGCCTCGTTATTTAGACACAATAATTATTGTTTTCTATTAGTAAAAATATAGGATTTGTGATTCAATATTTCGTGAATAATATTTAGTTTTTCTTCTTAATATCAATGATTTTATAAAATAACAATCATACCTTCTATAATGGTTCTTAGTTGGTGATTAGTTGTTTATATATAGTATTAGGTGTTTGTATAAAATTGTGGCTAAGGTGCTGGCTTCTAGACTGAGTAGGGTAATGGATGCACTTATCTCCCATAATCAGTCTGCTTTTATTAAGGGGAGAAACTTGGTAGATGGAGTGGTGGTGGTGAATGAGGTGGTGGATTATACTAGAAAGAAGGGAAAACAATGTTTGATATTTAAGGTGGATTTTGAAAAGGCGTATGATTCTGTAAACTGGGGATTCTTTTATTATATGATGCAGCGGTGCGGCTTTGATGATACGTAGAGTAGGGCTGGACAGAAATAGGCGACCCGACTGATAACCGAAAAACCCTAGAGAGAAGTTGGCGAAACGGGCGGATTCGAGTGGGTGTCGGGTTCCCGGGTGACATGAACAAGTTACCAACGGGCATGTTCGGGCGGGTTTGGATCTACAAGTCTAAACCCAATGGTGACCAAACCCGTCCGATAAGGTGTACGTTGGTGAGCTACGTTAATGTTTGACTTAACATCACCATTTGCAAATGTTGTTTGCTACAAACGTGAGCTTCAAATGCTTGCTCCAGTCTATGCATGTTTGCTGTGAACTTCAGATGGGGGCGAACCACCATGTCTCTGCTAAGATTTCTCCAACCATAGCGGCAAACCACCATGTCGTCGCTCGTTATCCGGTTCTCCCTGTTTGGTCATCTCGTTCTTCGGCTACTCCCTGTTTGCGCGCCGCTGCCGCAGCAGTACCCATGTTTCTGAATCTCTAGGTTAGGGGAAATGGGAGAAGACGGACAAAATCCTGATTGGCCCAAAAAAGTTGAAAAAAAATAACAAAACAACTGGGCCCAAAACTGCCTTGCCCAAACCGGCCAAACCCACCCGAACCACCCGGCCAACCGATGACCCACTACCCGCATTACCCAAAAGACCTAGTGGGCGGAATTTGGTCACTTACGTATATGCACGGACTGGGCGCCCGGATTGGGTGTTTTGGGCCCGAATCCGACCATTTATCCAGACCTAAGGTAGAGAGCCTGGATCAGGGCATGTGTGTTTTCTGGGAGTCTGTCGGTACTGGTAAATGGGAGCCCAACGGAGGAGATAAATATCAAAAAGGGGTTGAAACAAGGGAATCCTTTAGCCCCATTTCTCTTCCTTTTGGTGGTAGAGAGGTTGAGTGGTCTTATGCTTCAGGCGGTTGGCCTTCGGTTATTCATTGGATTCAATGTGGGCGACCCCAGATTTATGGTGACACATCTACAGTATGCAGATAATACTTTATTTATTGGAGAGGCTAGTGAGGACAATCTTTGGGCTATGAAAGTGGTCCTTAGATGGTTTGAGCTGGCTTCTGGTCTTGGGGTGAATTTTACTAAAAGTAGTTTGATAGGAGTAAATGTGGATAGGACTTTCTTAGCTATGGCAGCGACGTTCCCTAACTGTAAGACTGGGGTGCTCCCATTTAAGTACCTTGGCCTTCCGGTTGGGGCAAATCCTAGACGTGCATCTACTTGGGTTCCTATGGTGGAGATGATGCGTAGTAGGCTATATGGGTGGCGTCATAGGAGCATTAGTCTCGGGGGTAGGATTGTCCTTTTGAACTCGGTGCTTAGCAATATCCCTATCTTTTATCTATCTGTTATGAGGATGACGCTGAAGGTTTGGAAGCAGGTGGTTAGAATTCAGAGGGAGTTCCTGTGGGGAGGGACGTCAGGGGTGAAAAAGATACCATGGGTGAAGTGGGCCGATGTGTGTAAGCCAAAGAGTGGGGGTGGTCTAGGAGTGAGGGATCTGAGGTGGGTAAATCTTAGCTTGCTAGGTAAATGGAGGTAGAGGCTCCTTCAGGAGGGTAAGGCGCTCTGGAGGAGGGTGTTGGCTTCGAAGTATGGTTTAGGCGTGAATTCTATGGCATTCTTCAGTGACCAGAGTTCTTCGGCGTCGGTGTGGTGGAAGGATATATGTCTCATTGGAGGATTAGGGGGTGAGGGTTCAAATTGGTTCTCATTTAGTGTTTCGAGGACGATAGGCGATGCACGATCAACCTACTTTTAGCATGATATTTGGCTTGGGGACTCTTCACTCAGGAGCAGGTTTCCTAGATTATACTCTATTGCTGTGGACCGAAATGCACAGGTATGGAACTGTGGTAGGTGGCGAGATGGGGTATGGCTTTGGGATATTCCTTGGAGGAGAGGTTTCTTTGCTTGGGAGGAGGTTTTGGCGGTTGAGCTACTTACTTCATTAGCGGCCTCATGTTTTTCTGGGGAGCCGGATCGGTGGTTATAGACTAGGCACCTTAGTGGTATATACTCAGTCTCCTCTGCATATAGTTTTTCTCTCGGAGTCGTCTTCTCGTGTGGCCCGACTCTCGGATTTGGAGATCGGTGTGCTAGGCAAGATTTGGAAGAGTTATGCTCCTTCAAAGGTAATTGCCTTCTCTTGGCAATTGTTTTTGGATAGAGTTCCAACTCGGATAAACCTGCTTAGCAAGGGGGTTATTACCGACCCTAATGCGTCTACATTATCCTAAGTGGTTCCCATCCGGAGTATACACTGCATCTGTTCAGTAGGTGTGAATTTTCGTCCATGGTGTGGTATGCGATAGTAAATTGGCTCGGTTTCGACTTTGTGCTTCCTCACGATCTCTCGTCCTTGTTCTCCCAGCATTTTCTGTAGGCATGTTGGCGGGTAGACATGGACTGACGCTTATTTGGCATACAGTACTTTGGGTCATCTGGGAGGTCTGGAATGAGTGTATTTTTTCTGGGTGGGTGCCTGACCTTGGTCATACAATTGACCGCATTAGATCACTGTCATGTAGGTGGTTTCTAGCCCGTGGGAAGGCCCCGCGGTGTATGTTCTATAAGTGGTTTGTTGATCCACTACGTTATATCGTTAGGAGATAGTTTCCACGGCGTTTTTATGGGTCCTTAGGTTGTAGGGTCGTGTTCTAGACCCACACATTGATGTTCTTGTATGGGTTGGAGTACCTATTGTGCTCCCTTCTATTAATAATAATATTTGCCACTAAAAAAAGAACAACCGTTCTTTTACGTATGGACACCAAACTCAAATATTGTGTATAAGTGAACTGATAGTGTTTTGAACTAATTAAAAGCTTAAGAATGCCGATATTATAAATTCAATAGTTTTAAGACTCAACAATAGGCGAGGTTAAGTAATGGAGAAGCAATAGAACAAAAGACTTCGAAAAAAAAGAGTTTATGAGAAAAGAAATTATTAGCAGCAAAATGTCATTTGATTTAGTTTACACTATGAGTTAAGTTTTTTTATTGCGGACCTTTTTTTATTCTGGGCTTGCACTCGACGAAACCAGACCATTGGACTTCTTGTGTTCTTTTTAGTTTGAGTCGGATACCCACTTCTTTGTTAGCTTTTTGTTTGGATCGGGTCTGTTGAACATTGGGCTTTGATACCACTGTTAAATTCCTGCACAGGCCCAATGGAGTGTCATGCAAACTGGGTTTTGGCCTTTTGGGTGTCTAAGCTTAGAGGTCTTGACCAAAAAATAAATAAATAAATAAAATAAAGCTTAAATAGCTAGCTAGTGTTCTGGTTTAAATTTAATTAGATTGAGATATTGTGTATGGATTGGGGCATTGAAAAGAATAAAGGAACAATAATGTATGGTCCAAAAGCTGATTTAAGGGGAAAGTAAATTGATCATTTGTTTGTTCTCATAATGCCTTAGTAACATAATTCCGGATTGAGATTTTGGTTGGAAATTTAAATGTCAGTTTGCATCGCACATAAAAGGCCAAACGTGCATGATTGAGTTGTATATTATGAACCTCTGCAACCTGACTGAGTTGTTTTTAATTTATTGTCTCTGCAAGTTCTAGATGTGATAAAGAGGTTGGTTAATTTGTTGGATATATTGAAACACATTTCTCAGATAGAAATTCCTCATATTTGTTAACAATATTAATTTGTAGACATCCAAATGCTAAATTAAGCTATTGGAATTATTGCTGCAATTTGCATCCATTTTTTTTCAGTATCCCTTGCTGTCTCTCATTATATGAACAAAAATTTCGTGGAAAGTTTTTTACTGTAAGTCACTTTGTTGAATATTCTTTGTATGCAGGGCCATACGAAGGAGTTAATTGGACACGCTGATTTGGCACTATGAAAGATTATGTGGCAAAAGTATCATCTCTCTGCTGTTTGGACAAAAAAATATTACAGAACACAACAACGATCGATATTTCACCAAGTATGATGAGAATAATCGTTTTTAAGGCCAGTTTAATTTCAGTAAATGTTAAATATATGTTGGAGATGTAACTTCTTATAATATGAGACAAGATCACAAGAATGGCTAGCTTTAGAGCCTACTGCATGCTATATGTCATACGAAAACAGCACTTTACGCTCAATACTGCAAACTAATTATAAATACATTATTCAGGAACAATTAATATTATGCTGAAAACATTTGGATTAGTAGAGAAGAGCAAGATTTTGGTAACATTTGGATTAGTAGAGAAGAGCAACATTTGGAATACTTAATTATATGCTGAAAATAATTTTGTAAGGAGATTTTGGTAACATAGAATAAGATAAAGAAGTGAAAGAGTGAGTAGTGGAAACCCAACGAATCCGGATTTGCTACCGTCACCATAAGCACGCATTCACGCGATCTCGGACGTCGGATCACGATCAGACGGCTCAAAATTAAATTTGGTATTTTCAAATTTTAAAAAAATAAAAAATGTATATATTTTTCTGGGCTGTCCGATCTGAGATCGGCACGAATGCGTGAATACGTGGTTCTACTAACCGGAGGGGATCCGACTTCAAACCGAACATATTTATTCGTAAAAGCCAACAACATTGCATGAAAAATAATGCAATATGTATTCAATAAATTAAAGAACTCTTCCGATGACAATTCAGCATATTTATTCACAAAAACAAGCCCCTACATTTTATTGTCAATTCGATCCCATATGAAAAAGTTAAAAACACTAATTAGGAATATTAGAAGGATTTATTAAAAACACTACATGAACAGTGCTCAAGCAACAATCAAATTAAGTTTATTTTTTTCTCTCCACTCAACCATTTTGCTAGGGAGTTTTCACTTGACAAAATATACCCTTTGAAGCATATGATGATGTTAATTGTCCCTTCTGATCTTCATGGATTTGTTCAATTGATTTTCAACTAACAAAATGAATCTTTGAATTTGAGTTTTTGCTTTATATTTCCTTTTAACATAATTAACCATATAAAAGGGCTAAAATTATCTACAATTGTTGAAAGATACTTATGTCACTATAAAAAAAAAGTTGAATTACTGAAAAACAAAAATAAAGACAAAAAAATAAATTCGTCTTTAATTTCATCACTAAATATCAGAGACGCAAAAAATAGAGACCAATTTTATTTTTGTTGTCGCTAATTTCCATCGGTTTCTAGTAGTGTGTAGTATTTCGAAAGTACACACTTTTCTAATTTTACTGCTTTATTATTATTATTATTATTATTATTAGATAGACGTTAAACAATGAAAGCTTAACTCCTTCCATTCTATCCCTCTTTTCTTCGCTTTGCTGTCAATTTTTTTACTTCCATTTCATTTATGATGCCCGCCACACTCTTAATTAAGGAGTCACAGCATAGTTGTGAGTCATTTGTTCCCATGTCAATTTATTTCCATATAATAAGCAAAAGCACAATACCAGTTCCGATAAGTATTCTAGTATAAAATCAGTAATGAATTATCTGGTTAAGAGGACATGAAAATTGTTTAATTTTCACCTGAACCCCCGATATAAAAGTCACATGCCAGGAGATGAATAGGAGAAATTCATTTTAGTCCATACAAGATGTAATTTACACACGTCATTTCACAATAAATAATAAATAATAATTTTTTTAAAAGCAAAATTGATGTGCACAAACATCACTAGGAGAAGTGAGTTCTCAACTACATAGACACTTCAAAGCTCAACAATCATTTGTAGCACATCAAAATTTATTGATAAAAATAAAAAAGAATGACAAAGCATAGGGGGACCAAACCAAAACCTATGAAAATCAAGCCCAAAACCTATGAAAATCAAGCAAATCTATAGTTAGGAAACCAAAATCTATTTTTTATAGTTTTGTATTATACTATTAAATCTGCATACCCATTTATACATGAAAGTAGTGAAGCAACATTTTGTTGGCCACAGGCACAGATGGTGGACATTCAAGTAAAATACCACATAGGCTTTTCAATGAAAAAAAAAAAAATACCACATAGGCACATATGTGCTCCTGGACCAGAAATCAGACTGAACAAAAAATAGAATCAGAATCAGAACAGGACAAGAGCTTAATTTGTTCAAGGCTCAAAGCTTCATGATCCGCCATCAAGCCAGTCTAAGAGGTCAAACTCCACTGTGTTAGTCTCACCTTTACAGGATGCCAATGCCATAGGCACGAATCTAAGGAGCTCACAATCATTTCCATACCCGAAAAGAACAAAATGCTCAAAGGCATATCCCGCTCATATATATGTGCAAATTTGCAGTGCATTATTAGAATATGGTGGGGACATTCAATTAATTCTTTATTTTTTCACCTCGATGCTATCCCTTTGGCCTTTTCTTTTCTTGATCCAACCCCAGCTTTCCTTTCACTTCTTCTTTATTTTCCTCCACCCACTTGTGGTGGGGGAAGTACAACACGCCTTTGCACTGCATTATATAGAATAGACACTGCTCAATCATGTCTTCCCCAATTAGGGGTCCTAAAGATTTTTTTTTATTTTATATTTTTTATTTCCCGCTTCAGGAAAAAAAAAAAAAGCTATCTACTTGAACTTAACTCTATTTAAGATTAAGAAATTGGAACTCAGCGTGTAGAAATTAGAAAGTGATAGCAGCATCATGTTATCATCTCTTTCGTTAGAGAATCACTGACACCTACAAACTACCGTGTCATTTTCCTATAGTAAACAATGGTAAAATAAAATATTACAGTGGCTAGCTAGCACAAGGATAACATCTATTATGTCGCAATCAGCTTCCATCATGATCCAATACATAACATAATCTCACATGCCCCATAAACTGACACAGTAGAAGTAGTATTATTCTCTTTGCATTTCAATCACAGTTTATCTTTCCCCCTTTGTTCTTCCAATTCCGAATTCTCAGCTTCAACTCAACAATCAAAAGCAAAACAAATTGAAACCCATATAAAGTTATTTGCTTCACCTCTTCTTAAAAAAATTACAAAAGCACAACACCATTTAATCAATTTCATAAACAGTGAACACATCCTCAAAACGATCACAAAGGCTCAAAATTAGGCGATTAAAAAGGGATCAAATTGAGATCTAATTTGGCAACGCTATGTACACAAAAGCCTCAGCAGAGGAAGCAGCAGCAGGGCAAAACAGGAAAAAATAAAAATCATAAGGTTTATTTTCTCTATATTTAAAAAAAAATGGGGTTGGAAAATGGAAATCTCTTCGGAGATCATCACATCATTCAGATGGTGACTCTGAAATGGTCTCCAAGTTAGGCCTCCACACCGCAACACGCCCTCTTCTTCTATCTCTGGTCGTCGACACTTTCTCCGATAGTATTTCAGTTAAGTAGCGATCAGAGACAAGAAAGCTAGTCATCGAAATGCTGTTGTCGTTGTTCCTTCTTTCTCTGTGTTCTTTTCTTTGCTTCCTTCTCTGCTGGTTTTTCTCTGGAGGAGGAGCAGGGAGGGGCATGAGGAAGTAAATCTTGCCACGTTGGAGCTCTGCTTCAGGTGGCACGATCACGATCCTGGGGACGTCTCCGTCGCCGCCGGCGGCTGCGACGGAGGAAGGTGAGCGTGGCTTTTTGAGGACGTGTTTGGGGTTTGCTTTCATGACATCAATGGCCTTGATGGTACCGCTGATTTCTTCAACGCGGCCATTAGAGTGCACTATGCGGATCACGTCCAGTGAGCCACATGGGAGGATGCAGGAGATGCAGCGTCTTATGCTGTTTTTCATGGCTTCTTTCTTCTTTTTGCATTGGTGCCTCTCATGGGGAGAGAAAGGAGGAGGAGTGGTAGAAAGGGTAAATATATGGTGGTGGGAGATAAATGAATTATTTATTCCAGAATCTGTGCTCTTTTATTTTGTTTTGTTTTGGCTAATCTTTTATTTAGAGTGGGAATCAGTCACATAAAGGAATTTTGCATCCAATTTATGCATTTTTTAAAAGGAAAATATTCAATTGTTAACCTTCTTGAATTATCAATTATTATAGCGTGACATCTCTTATTAAATGAATTGATTTTTTTTTGACAAATTATTAAATGAATTGATATCTACTTTTTTTTATAGGCACATGTTAGTTATTAGTAATTGTTAGAATTATTAGTTTTTTGGGTTTAAACCCAGGATCTCCAGCTTGCATTCCTTCAGTGTCCCTTTAGCTCACCAACCGAGCTACCTACTTGGGACACTACTTGATAGAATAATGATTATCTTACATTTTCATATTACTCATCATCAAGTCCTCGTTTCGGTAATGGGATTCAAACTCGTGTTTTTGTGAGACACTAGTAGAATTCTTACTAACTAGACTCAGGGACGGATCCAGGTATTTCGACTAGTGAAGGCAAGATCATATACTAAAAATGTTTATATAAAAAATACATCAATACATAAGTGATAAAATAATGACATTATTATCATTAAACAAAAAAATTAGAGATTACAAAAACTATAACATTATATACCCAAAAAATTGAAGACACCTCAACATCTACGAATTATAATTGTTCTCTGCGTGTCTTTATATTTTAAAATTATTGTATGATTTTTTTCATTTTCAACACTATTAAAAATATGTCTCTTTATGTATGTGACCAAACAATCATTCAACAATTCATCTCCAAATCGTATCAAAATAGAGTAGCTCATTTTTTATTTTTTTCCTCTTTAATGGGGTCAACACTAAATTTTAAGTGGGATCAAAAATAAAATTACTCAATAATTAATTAGAAAATAAATAAGTCAATACGGTCAGGTGTCCCCAATTACCATTAAGTGGATCCGTCCCTGACTAGACCAACCATAGTTGTCTTTTTCATTGGGTATTATTAATCGTGTATAAACAGGGATGGCAATGAGCGCTCTCTGGGCAGGGTACTATAGTACCCATCCCCATATACGCGTTTGAAAAAATTGCCCGTACCCGTGTGGGCAACAATTTCAGTACCCTTACCCGTACCCGCACCGTTACTTGCACTTTAACTATAGAAAACAATAAATAACAAAAGAAACATTATAATAATTAAAAAAACAATCCAAAGGACTTTTAAATCTACTTATAAAACATTACACAATCTAAAAATTTTATATAAACAATAAATTTATAAAACAAATCACGTATTTAGTAGGTTAAACAAACATGGAAAACAATAAATGAACTATCTGGCTTTAGAAAATTTAGATTATTAATAATCTAAAAAATATATACAAAATAATAATTATGTATTAATATTTATAAATAAATAAATACACACACACACACACATATATATATATATATGTAGGTGCGGGGCGGGGTGAGTACTAGAGTGTCCGTACTTGCACTCATACCCACTCAAATTTGCGGGTAATTACCCAGGCCCGGACATATACCCATAAAGCGGGTATTTACCCCTACCCATTGTGGGTATTTTCTGTGGGTACCCTGTGGTTATGGGTCAAATTGACATCCCTATGTATAAAAGAAAGAAATAGGAAAGACGTGATGGTTTAAAAGAAAGGTGGGAGAAACCCAAAATTGTTACTATTTAGTATCTCAAGTATTGCATAAGTTTTATTAAAATTAATAGATTAAATATATTTTAAACTAGTAAAAACTAAAAATAAATGCACGATTCTTTTATTTTTTTTAAAGAGTAAACTACCACTTTGGTCCTTGAAAGTGTAACTCGATGTCATTTTGGTCCTTGAAAGAATAGAAACTCCAAAATAATCCATGCAAGTGTATTCCGTTTTCACTATGGTCCCTGACGTTAGCCCGTTTATTGACTCTGTTCGATTTGCTTATGTGGGATGTTTTCTTCCACCGTGGCTGCTGATTTGTCGCGTTTCATTGGGAGTAAATCACCACTTTGGTCTCTGAAAGTGTAACTCGCTGTCACTTTGGTCCCTGGAAGAATAGAAACTCCAAAATAGTCCCTGAAAGTGTATTCCATTTGTCACCATGGTCCCTAACGTTAGCTCGTTCAATGACTCCCTGATGATATATAACAAAGATGTCTAATTGCAAATTTACACGACTTGGAGATGCATATACAGTTTTCACAATCTGAGAAAGTGCAATGTGCCATGTTTGCCAATTTACAATTTACGATTTACAATTTAGAGCATAGCAGGGAATATAATGAACTATGAAGGAGTTAAATTTGAGTCACAATTTACAATAACTAGGAAAGGTTGGGAGTTATGGTTTCCATGCAAGCCTTAATCACTATGTCAGTAAAATCAATATCAATATCAATATCAATATCAAGAGCAAATGTAGAAGGAGAATCTATTAACCCATAATAAAGACATTAAGGCCAAACCAGAAATGACTAAACCAGAAATGATCAAGAACCAGTAGCTAAATCCAGAACCAAATGATCAAACCAGTAACTAGATCTAGAACCAAATGATCAAACCAGTAGCTAAAACCCCTAGTATACTCCAAATTAAGGCCAAACCAAAAGTGATCACCTGCCATTACATTGACATTAGGCCTTTGAGTGTTGCTATGACTTGCACTACCCCTTTGAGTGTTTCCATCACTTACATTCCCAATAGATTCAAGATCAACTTCATCATACGTTTTATCCTCTCCACTGAAATATGAAGGTATGAAGTCAAAATCTCCATCACTGGAAATGTCATCAATAGATTGCTCTTCAACCTCAACTCCATGATCCTTCTTGAACAAATAAAACATACACCCATTTACTAAATATCTAATAAACCCCAACTTAATCATGGATAAGGGGCAAGATACATTCAGAAAGTGTTCTAATTAAGTGATGCCAGAGAAAAAACGCAAAATACATTCATAAAGGCATGATAAGAGGCCATTAATACAAAATATCAAGTTACATTACAAAATAGCAAATACCCCAATCTGATCACAAAGTGTAACCCTAAAACCTAACCAGAGCGAAAATCACAGTCCAAAAAATCATGGCACATTGCACTTTCTCAAGTTGTGAAGACTGTATATGCATCTCCAAGTCGTGTAAATTTTCAATTGGATATCTGTGTTATATATCATTAGGAAGTCATTGAACAGACTATAACATCAGGGACAATAGTGACAAACGAAATACATTTTCAGATACTACTTTGGAGTTTTTATTCTTTCAGCTGGGACCAAAGTGGTGGTTTACTCCCAATGAAACATGACAAATCAGCAGCCGCGGTGGAAGAAAACGTCCAACATAAGCAAATCGAATATAGTCACTAAACGGGCTAAATTCAGGGACCATATTGACAAACGAAATACACTTTCAGGGACTACTTTAGAGTTTCTATTCTTTTAGGGACCAAAGTGACAACGAGTTACACTTTTAGGGACTAAAATGGTGGTTTACTCTTTTTTTAAAAGATTAATAGAAAATAAAAAATTGTATATTTTTTAAAATGACATAATAATAATAATAATAAAAAATTAAGTCAAATACAAATAAAAGTACCCTAGTGTAATAAATAAAAATGGATGGGCATTAACTATCTTTTTTTTTTAAAAAAAAACCATTTTTCGGCTAACTTTTTTATACGTTTTTTGTTTTGCTGCTTTTGATAGGAGGATTACCATAGATACTAGCTTGCGATGAAACTCAGGGTGGGAATAATTGCACAACACCCTGTAGTTTGGCTTTTGATCCATTATTTAGGGACCCTACGTACCCTCATCCCCTGAGCTAATTAACACTCTCTATACCCTTTATAGTGTTATCAATAATATTAGGTTTGGATTGAAAGATTGGGATGCTCATGGTATATTTGAATGATGGGACTACTTACTTAGCAATAAAAAACTTGAAACCTCTTTAACACACAAAAAAATAAAAAATAAAAACCTATGATAAGACGTACGTTATCAATTAAAAGTCGACACATCATGTCAACCCAAGATGAATTTTACACTAAAGTCTAGTTGAGATGGCTGGTGATATGTAGTATAGCTGTCAATTCGGGCTGGCCCAGCCCATTCGGGCCAGCCCATTTGGGCCAAAGACAATTTCGGGTTGGGCTGGGTTGGGCCAAAATTAATTCGGGCCCCTATTTTACTAGCCCAACCTAGCCCTATGCGGGCTACGGGTTAAATGGGCTGGCCCATGGGCCAAGAACTTGTGCTCAACAGAATTAATTTTGAACATTTATATTTAATTGTGTCTTTCGATAAAGCGTGATCTCGCCTCGTGCTCTCATGAGAAATTTTAAACCATAGCTTCTAATTCCATGCGTGAATGAAATGTGCACTTTGTTCTTGTCAAAAAGAAATGTGCCACCTCTATTGAATCAAAAGAATTTAGAGCCAAGACATTTTGTCTGGATCGTTTTGCTTGTTTTTGTGATTTTTATTAAAAATTCAAAATATTGAGGAAAAAAAATAACATTGATATGTTAATACAGTTTAACAGCTATATAGAATCCATAGATAAATAATTTCACAAATAATGAGCCAGCCTGTTCACAATCTTCGGCTCACGTAACAAAATTAAAAAATGTAATCAGGAAAAAATTCAAAAGTAATTCGGGCCAACGGGTTGGCCCATCAGCCAATAAATTTTAGGTCAGCAGAATTTTTCAGGTTTCTTGATTTACCTTTTTTATCGGGTGGGCTGGGCCAGCCCATCGGATTGGGCTTATTTTGACAGCTCTAATATGTAGGGTCAGCCAGTATTGAAAGAGTAGAGGATGTGTTCGTTTGGAGTGAAATGCGAGGATAAAGAACTGGGAAATGAGCTCCATAGGAGAGATCTTCTTTTCGAGAGGCGTTTGCGATCTTTCAATATCCCCAAGCAAGATCATGTGGGCTGTGGTTTTCATTGGAAAGTGAAGTGTAATGGCTTTTAGGTTTGTGAAGTGCTTTGACTAAGGCCAATGTGTTTGTCGACTAGCCATATCACCAAGTGCTATCCGTCAAAAATGCTTTATCCGTTTCATTTTCTTTCTTTTCATACATGGAATTTTACCATTTTGGTGGTTTTTCACCGGGTTGGCCCGAAGGACAATTAAAATTAAAATATAAGGTAATTATTTAATTATGATTAAAAGTTAAAAATGAATAATTTTAGTGTTTTATCATGTACCAAAATCAAACATGGCTGTTACAATTATATTTTGATACAAAACTACTAATTAAATTAACATGAATTCCAACTTAAATATTTTATTTATAAAAATCTCATCACAAACATAACAGAATTAACAAATGAGTGAATAAGGGGCGGGTTTAGACGGGTTATACATGACTTTAACTCGTTCCTATACCCGAACAAAGCCAAGAATTTACGGGTCAAATAGGATAAGGACGAGACATGTCTTCTGGGCTCACTCCCTAATCTTTTTTGATACATATAGTATGCGTTGAATTACATTCAAATACACCTACTTTTCTTATATCCATCACCATATATAAAGATACATTATCCGTACGGTGCAAAACTCGCTTTGGGCCGAAGCTCCACAGGGGATTAACTTCTGACTGAGGTAATTAATGATTATAAATATTGCCAACACAGAGATTGTCACTGAAATGACTCGTATATCATGAGAGTCATTCAAAATTTCATAACACAGCTCAAATCATAATTGTAGTACCCATTTACCACGGAAAAATACCTAACATCTATAGACAATATTATAACAATATATGGCACTCTAATCGTTCTATAAATTATAAGCGATGAAATTTCAACTTCAAATATCTAAAGTTCTTCTTTAAAGACTCAACTAACTGAACGAACCAGACACCCTCACAAACATCTTATAATATCATCAAATGTTATACCAACTTGCCATTGGAAGGTGTAGTTTTATTCTTTTCTGTACCTAACGTAAAGAGTGGTAGTTCAAACCTCAAAGAGTCTTAGAATTAAAAAAAAAAAAAACGATTCAAAAGTAAGATAGTGACATGGGGGAAAGTGCCTTGTCCTAATCTCTTCGTGGAAGCAAGTTTTGGGTGATTGATATGATTTGCAAATCATGTTGAGTTATGGATCTTCTAATTAATAGCCAACCCCTGTGATAAAGAAGACAGGCAATTAAAACTGTTTGGACGGTTTAATTATCTGTTAATTTTAGTTATGTTCCATCAATAATGTGGCCCACTCATTTAATATGTACATATGTAGATGTTAGTGGGCAACTACGTACATGAGGCATAGAGGAAGGATCCAGAGCTGGGCTTTGATATTCTTTTTTAATTTATTTATTTATGTTATGATTTGTGAAATGAAACTCATTTCATTCAATAGACCAATTGGTCATTATACACAGAATACATAGAAGGAATAAGAGTGAGTTAGAGCATAACTAACTCAGTTACAATACAGCTGTCAAAACTAACTCTTTTAACTAACTCACAAGCTTCTAACTAACAAGCTTTAAATACAATAAAATAATTTATTGACTAATCATGTTTTTATCTCTATTAGCCCCCCACAAACTGAACCATGTATGTCAAGCATGTTTAGCTTGGATAACAAAGAATTAAAGACCAGGGGCTGTAATGCTTTTGGGTGAATATCAGCAACTTGGGCAACAGATGAAATAGGCAGTAAATGCATTATCCCAGCTTGAACTTTCTCTCGAACTAAGTGGCAATCAAACTTGATATGCTTAGTTCGTTCATGAAAAGTTGGATTCTGTGCTATTTGAATAGCAGATCTATTATCACAATATAAAGAAACTGAAGTGGGATGTGGTTGCTATAAATCTTGTAACAGATAAAGAACCCATTGAATTTCACATGTAGTCAGTCTTAAAGCTCGATAATCGACTTCAGAAGAGGATTGTGACACTGTAGTTTGCTTCTTGGACTTCCTACTAATCAAAGAGGAACCATAAAAGTTGCTAAAACCAGTGACTGACTTGCGGCTGTCAGGACATGCAGCCCAGTTAGAATCACTGAAAGCTTTAAGCTTGCAATCCGATTCTGTTGAGAAGAAAATACCCTTGGGGCAGCCCTTGATGTATCTTAAAATATGAAGTGCAACATCCATATGAGGCTGAAGTGGATTGGAGATGAACTGACTTAACTTGTGCACTGCAAAACAGAGATCTGGCCGAGTGTTGGTAAAGTAAATCAATCTACCAAGCAACCTTCTATAGACAGTAGGATCAGCAAGTGGAGAACCAACTTGAGCACTTAATTTCTGGCCAGGGGCTTTGATATTTGCTTTGTATCATTGCAAGTCAGGCCACCACAAGAATTAAAGACCCTTGACTATATGAGAAACCAAGTCAGGCCGATGACTCTTAAATTAAGCACTACCAGGAGGTAGCCCATAAATAATTCAATTTATTTTAGTTCCTTTTTTTTTCTTTTGAGAAAAAAAAGTAAAAAAAAATGACGAATATTGAGAAAAAGAATAGAAAAATAGTGATGAGCCGTGCGTGCTGTCTGGTTGGTGGTGTGTGTGATTTTTGCATAAGGGCCTTGTTGTCTTAGTGAAAGCCCAATCTGCAAGGGGCCCAAGTGAGTTGCAGACTCTTATTTTGAAGCCAACCGAGTGTATGAAGAGATGAACATGTGTTTGGTACAGCGTTGTGTTTCTGAAAATCGCGGTGAAATCGTGGTGAACATCCACGGCAACGCAGAAGCTTGGTTTTGTAGCTTCAGGAAATCACGGTGGAAACATCTTGAAACGCGGGATTGAAAAATGAAACGTGAAACCAAACACATGCGAAGCTATTGTTGGTTCTGTTGGCACTTGAAGGAGTCACTCTCACATGGTGGGTTTCTCGGAATAAGGACGACCATAATTCTACATGCTTTTGTATATATGTCCCTACCTCGTAGGGTACAAAGTTAGTTGTTCAGGTAATCTAATTTTGTCTACCATGACCAATAAAAATACATCACCAAATCCACCTCGAACGTGAAATATGTAAAGATTAACACTCAATGCTAATTGCAACAACTGATATTCTTCATTGATCGAGACTGCTATATATGCAGTATGTACAACTGAGTGATTAACAGATATAACAAACTAACTAACTAAACATTGATTAACAGAACCAAAACAGACTAAGCAAAATGGACTACTAACAATGGACTAAGCCCAATATAAACCAATAGGGACTAGGCCCAATATAAAACCCAACAAATCCTCCCTTAATACTGAAATGCAAAATGCATTCAGTTTTAAACCAAAGGACTGCATACACCTAATTGCTTCCTAAGAGTTACAAAAGAATCAGCCTTCAAAGGCTTAGTTAAAATGTCGACCACACCGCTTTCTCGAAATGCAATGAATCAGCTCTATATCTCCATTCCTTGCAAGATCTCTAAGAAAGTGGAATCGCACATCAATGTGCTTGCTTCTCCCGTGCAATACTGGATTTTTTGACAGCTTTATAGTAGAGCTGTTATCACAGAGAATTGTGATGCACTTGCCTTGTGGATGATGAAGATAACTGAGAATCCTTTTCAGCCAGATCCCCTGACATGCACACAAAGCAGCAGCAATGAATTCTGCTTCTGTTGTAGAAAGAGTCACCACGGGTTGCTTCTTTGAAGACCATGAGATTGCTCCATTTCCAAACAAGAAAGCATAGCCAGAAGTACTTCTCCGATCATCTAAATCACATGCATAGTCACTGTCTGTATAGGAAATGAGTCTGTCCACTCCTCTGCTGCTGTAACAGATGCCTAATTCGGTTGTTCCCTTGAGATATCTCATAATTCTTTTAGCTGCCTGCAAGTGAACCTCTGTGGGCTTCTCCATAAATCGGCTAATCAGAGAGACAGCATACATAATGTCTGGTCTTGTAACTGTTAAGTACATCAAGCTTCCAACAATTTGCTTGTAGTTGGTAGCATCAACCATAGAGCCATTGCCTTCTCTTGTCAATTTACTGCCTGGTACTACAGGATTAAGTACCAACTTCTTCATTATCCATACCAAACTGCTCCAAAGACTCTTTTGTGTATTTACTTTGACTGCTGAAGATTCCCTTGGCATTTTGTGTCACCTCCACACCAAGAAAATAACTCATTCTGCCCAAATCAGACATATCAAACTCCCTTTTCATAGAATTTCTGAAATCTTCAAACATACTCTTGCTATTTCCTGTGAAGATAAGGTCATCCACATACAAGCTAACAATCAGAATTTTATTATTCAAACCAGCCTTGACAAACAATGTGTACTCCAAGGGACATCTTTGGAATCCTTCCTTTTGAAAATATGCCTCAATCCTACTATACCAAGCTCTGTGGGCTTGCCTCGGCCATATAGAGCCTTCCTCAATTTATAAACTTTGTCTTCTTCCTCTTGCTTCTCAAAACCTTGAGGTTGTTCTACATATACTACTTCACTCAAATCACCATGGAGGAACGCACTTTTGACATCCAATTGAAACACCTCCCAACCCTTTATAGAGGCAAGGGAAAGGATTGTTCTAATTGTGTCCCACCTAGCAACCGGGGCAAAAACTTCTTTGAAATCAACTCCAAATTGTTGGCTATACCCCTTAGCCACAAGCCTTGCTTTGAATTTCTCCACCTCTCCCTTTTCATTATACTTGGTTTTGAACACCCATTTGACACCTATTGTCTTAGCACCAGGTGGCAAGGAAACCAATTCCCAAGTCTTGTTTTTTTTTTCTATTGCTTCTAACTCCAACTCCATTGCCTTTCTCCATTTGCTGTGCTTTACAGCATCTTCATATGTCACAGGATCTGCTGCAGAAGTAAAAACTGCCAGATTAAAGAGCTCATCATCACTCTGCAGTTTAGTTTCAGTTACATAATCTTCAAGCCATACTGACTTCCTTCTATTTCTTTTATCAAGCTGATTAGCATCTGCTTCATCATCATGCTCATGATCACTAGTTTTAAGTGCTTCTTGCTGTGATGATTCCCCACTGTCAATTACTCCACTGTCAGTCACAGCATCTACTGTCACAGGTGTTCTTACTGCTTCATCAATAGTTGGCTCTGCATCACTGGCTATCTTCTCTTCAGTTTCCACATGTGCAGGTTCAGCAACACTGCTACTGGTTTCTAACTTCCAGTTCCATTTTTCTGCTTCTTCAAAAATTACATCTCTGCTTATTAAAACTCTTTTTGCAACTGGATCATATAATTTGTAGGCCTTGGACTCCTCACTAATTCCCAACAAAACACATCTAATACTTCTTTTATCAAGTTTTCTTCTCTGATTTTCTGGTATGTGCACATGTGCAACACACCCGAAAATTCTAAAGAAGTGGACAGCAGGCTTGATTCCAGACCAGCACTCTTCTGGAGTTAAATTCTTCACAGCTATTGTAGGGCTCCTATTTTGAATATACACAGACCACTTTACTGCTTCAGGCCAAAATTGTTTTGGAACTTCTTTGTTAGAGAGCATACACCGAACCATATTCATAATAGTCCTGTTTTTCCTCTCTGCCACTCCATTTTGCTGAGGAGTATAGGCAGCTGTCAATTGCCTCTTGATTCCATTAATGCTGCAGTATTTGTCGAATTCAGTGGAGGTGAACTCACCTCCCCTATCAGTTCTAAGGCAACAAACAGAATTCCCACTCTCTTTTTCAACTATTGCCTTAAAACCTTTAAAAACATCTAATGCTGCAGATTTTTCAGAGATAAAATAGACCCATGTTTTTCTACTAAAGTCATCAATAAAGGTTATGAAGTACCTCTTATGACTATTAGATTCTGGCTTGATGGGTCCGCAAATATCAGCATGAATGAGCTCAAGTTTTTGAGAAGCCCTCCAAGAACTCTTCTTTGGGAATGCATCTCTGTGTTGCTTTCCAACCATGCAATCACCACACACTTTGTTTGAATCTTCCAGCAGGGGCAGCCCCCTAACCATCTCCTTTTGAGCCAAAATCTTCAATCCTTTGATGCTTAAGTGTCCAAACCTGCAGTGCCACAAGTGAGTTGGGTCCTCACTTGAGGTTTTGAAGCAAGTTGGAGAGGCAATTGAGGCCATCATTGTAAACATCCTATTCAAGGACATCTTTGATTGAATGATCAACCCTCTTTCAGCATGGAAAACCTTGCAGAAACCTTGCTGGAAAACAATGTTCAAGCCCTTCTCTTGCAACTGACCAATACTCATTAGGCTATTTTTCAATTCGGGTATGAAGTATACCTCTGTAATTACTTGTGTTGAACCTCCAATTCTTAGCCTGATATCTCCTCTTCCCATAGCCAGCATCTTGGAGTTGTCACCTAGTCTCACAGAGACTCTGAAATTCTCATCAAAATTCGAAAACCAGTCTTTCTTGCCGCACATATGGTTGCTGCAACCCGAGTCTAAGAACCATACTCCTTTCTCCTATTCTTCTCTTGCTTGATTTGAGCCATCAAGAATAATACTTCTTCATCATCAAATTCAGAAAATTGCAAAGACTTTCTTTCCCAATTTGGTCATTCAGATTGATAGTGTCCAAGTTTATGACATCTATAACATTCAATCAATTCTTTGTTCAGGGATTGCCTTCCCCTTCCTCGTCCTCCCCTATTTCCATTGCGTCCTCTGCCTCGTCCTCCTCTGCCTGCATGTGTCACCTTCAAGGCCTGTTCTTCTTCTTTGTGGCCTCGCATTCTTTGCTCATGCACAAGCAAGCTGCTTTGCAATTCGTCAATGGAATGGGTACTCACATTGTTGGACTCTTCAATTGAGCACACCACGTAATTGAATTTCTCAGTCATCGACCTGAGAATCTTTTCGACGATAACCGTTTCTTGCATTCTTTCCCCGTGCGCCTTCATCTTGTTTGCGATAGCTAGGGTTCTGCCAAAGTAGTCATTGACAGATTCCCAATCTTTCATACCCAAGATTTCAAACTCTCTGCGGAGTGCTTGTAATTGCGCCCTTCTGACCTTCGTTGACCCCATGTATTTCTGCTTCATGGAGTCCCAAATTGTCTTCGCCGTTTCTTTGTTAAGGATCGTCTCCATGATTTCTCTCTCGACTTTGGAGCAGTAGTTCTTGACTTTCGGATCTTTTAATTTGTTCTCTTGACGCCTTGGTTTGCTCGAGTCGCCGCCGGAAGTGGTGGAATCCCATTCTCCACCAGGGCCCAATATTCTTTCGATCGGAGAAGATTCTCCATTAGCATTGCCCGGTGATCATAGAAGCCGTCGAATTTAGGGGCGTAGGTTGAGCGAAATGACTTCCTTCCGCCATGAATCGTCGATGATCGCTCGTCTCTCAGTGTTTCTTTCTTTACGCGAAAGCTGCGGTTTCACGGTAACAGGTCCTTTCAGAAAGCTCTAGATACCAAATGTAAAGATTAACACTCAATGCTAATTGCAACAACTGATATTCTTCATTGATCGAGACTGCAATATATGCAGTATGTACAACTGAGTGATTAACAGATATAACAAACTAACTAACTAAACATTGATTAACAGAACCAAAACAGACTAAGCAAAATGGACTACTAACAATGGACTAAGCCCAATATAAACCAATAGGGACTAGGCCCAATATAAAACCCAACAAAATAATGATGTGTCGTCACGATAATCAAGTCCCGTTAATGCATTTGAATTGGATGTCTCATATCGTTACACATTTTTCTCACCGAAAATGACGTAGTATCAGAATAATTCAAGAAATAGAGATAGAAAGGGACAAACATGAAAAGAGAAAAACAATTGATAGGGGGGAAAATTGTTTCACCCCCGATGAGACAATATTATATTACATTATTCGAAGAAAAGCTAGTTCGTACATGTTTATTTTTGCCATGCACATCAGTATAATGTGCAACAAGACTAAGGCGAACACAGAACAGAAGCATATACAATCGCTGTCATTAAAGAAAACAAACACTTGCTAGTTGGGCTTTCACTGTTCAAAGAGAAGAGTAATCCATTCTTTGATCAGCTTTGACATCAGGATATACCAGTGTTGCTGAATTCTCTTTGGTTGGGTAAGAAGCAAAAAAATTCATTCCACACACCCCTAGTAAATTACCGGTATTTCTTTTGATCCAAATGTAACCATCCATTCCCCAATCTTGTCCCCATGAATTTTTCACAATCCAGTAATCAATACCATCCACAGAATCATAACCCACTATTAGAACAAAATGATTGATCTTATATGGACTTGAGCAGTTGCCCCCATCATAAATTCCCTGCATAAATCAGTGAAACAATAATAATGAAAATAACAACAACAATAATCCCAAAATACGGAGATGGTTAGCATTACTACTTACACTAGTATAGAAATGAAAATCTTTTGCGTCCATCCCCACACTAATTGGTTGCTTAAGGGTGGCAAAAAGGAGTGCATTCTCTGCCTCTGATGGTGTAGTATCATTTGATATTATTAAACTTGTGTAGCCGTCAATTGTAGTCCTGCCTCGTGTCTACTTCCACAAAAAACAAAATTATGAACAGGTAATTAATCTGTAACGCATGAGCAAAGTTGCTTGCTTTTAAAAAAGAGTATATATATATATATATATATAGTAAGAGAAGGCATGGCATCACATGTTCACAAACCTTATTAGCTTTGCAGATACCATCTAAAGCTGTATAAGGATAATCAGCTTCGGTATCAATCCCACCATTTTCTATAACCCATTCATATGAATGAAAGGGCCATCCATTGTAACAACCACGGCTTTTATTGACACAATCTATGAGCTCTTGTTCAGAAAGGCTAATAACTTTCCCTGTCACTATTGCATTTACTGCCTCAATGGCTCCTGTGGCAGCGAATGCCCAACCACTTCCTATCAAATTGAGTACAACACACACTTCACAAGTCATTTCCAAGGAAAATTAAAAAGACAGGGGAGCAGATATTCCCTCCGTCTCCTATTATTTGTCGTTTAAGATTATACACACATTTAAAAAAAAAAATCACTGATTATACTTCTTCTCTTTTCAAGATAAAATAATTTATTTTAACAAAAATACTCTTATTATAATTATAATGGGAGTTAAGTAAAAATGTCAACTAATATAGAATAGTTGAAATACAAATAAATAAAGACATTGTTAAAAAAATATAATTAATACTCTCTTGACGTAATAAAGTGACAAATAATTCGAGATTACGACAAATAATATGAGAAGGGGAGTAGTTACTACTTACTACTAATAGTATCTATTTAAGACAGTACATACCACACTGGCCTTGGTACTTAACTTCTGTGATAACACCCCTTTTACTCCAATCCCAGGATGCAGGTGCATGATCACTGGAATGTTCCTCCTTCTTCAATTTCATGTTGTCCACGCTGATGGGCAACGACACCTCCTTAGGATATTGCAAGTGGATTTTGCTGAACTCTTCAGGACTGAGATCAGCAAACTTGTTCATGCCCAAACGATAAGCGTGGGGTGATTTTCTGCTGTTTGCATTCGTGTCCCTGATATGGTTCAAATTGCTCTGGAAAATCTCAAGTCTCTTTGCCTCCTCTTCTTGGTTCTGGTAGACCCGTCCATGCTCCTTCTTCCATACTTGGAACAGTGCTGACACTTGTTCCTGTGAGGTATGCTTGTCCAGGTCTAGGCCTAACATGGAAGGGTAACTTGAGATACCGGAACAAGAATAGAGACATAGGAGAGAGAAAAGAAGAAACAAAGGTGAAGCCATTTGTTAATCAAGATGGTCACTTGTACACCATCTCATCTCATCTCATCTCATATACAATTTATAATGAATAACGAGTGACGTACTTGACGAAGTTACCATGGGATGGGGGTTAATTGAACTATCATCACTAGCTAGCCGCCTCCAGGTTGTGATAGAGACACGTGTAAAGCGGCGTGCAATAATTTTTTTAGAAAATGTTTCAAGCGTATTGGAACCAGATTCTGTTGTTGGGTGGCCAGACCACTCCTCGTGTTGCCACTTTGACAACTGAAAGAAAAGAAAAAAAATTAAAAACTACTCCATGCGGTTATTTCGGCTAAATTATGCTTTTGGTTTCTGATATTTATTTTAGGTTTCGATTTGATCTCTATATATTAAAAGTTTCGATATAGTCCTTTATATGTAAAATGTGGTCCCTCTTGTTTTTTTTTGTTCGAATTGGTCCCTTAAGTTACAAATATTATACCTATGTGGTCCCTTTTTTATGCAAAAGGACCATATTGGTATAATATTCATAACATAAGAGACTAATTTGAAACTTTTAATATATAAGGGACTAAATTGAAACCTAGAATAAAGATAAGGGACTAATTCGAAACTTTTAATAGATAAGGGACCAAACTGAAACCTAAAATAAAGATAAGGGACCAAAAATATAATTTAGCCAGTTCTTTTTTACACATCAGTTTTTAAGAAGAAATTTGTTCTTTTTTATTTGTTATTTTGATAGTTTAATATTACATTAATTACTACCTTTAATTATTTATTGTAGAGAGAGAAATAAGTGTGATGTATAATAAACAATTAAGAGAATCATAGAAAAATAACTAATAATTTTATCAAAAACAACAAATTTTATATACAACAATTTTAAAAAACAAGTAAAAAGTAACGGAGCTGGTCCTTTCCTGACTAATGAATCTTGAATGGAAGCAAGGAATGCATAGTTTATTATTATTATTATTATTATTATTATTATGATTGACGAAATGCGTGGCTCATTATTTTACTCAGGACATGATACACGAGGGGGATAAATTAAATCATGAAATAACGAAAGTTATAGCCTCACATCCCATCGAAAGAGAGTGTGATGGAAAAACATAGAAATACTTACAAGAAAAAAACGGAATTGGATTCAGTGGCTTTCCTAAGTGGTACTTTGGGGTCTTTAGGAATTTTTTGGAGAGAGAAAGATGAGAGAGAAATAAAATAAGATGAGAGAGAAAATATCAAATGAGAGAGAAAGAGACAAATGTACTAAATCTCAAAGTCACTGAATCATTCCCCGAGAAAAACATAAAGATACTTACAAAAGAGGGGGTAATTTTTTTTTTTGACGGTAAGAATATTCATTCATAGATAAAAAAAGGAAGGCTTGTAAACTAGCTTTGCAGCACTGGCTAGAGGCAGTAAGTCTCAAAGCTAAAGTGTTGCAAGAGAAACAGGAAAGCTCTGCAAGATTAGCATTTGGGGTTGCTGAAGTTCTATTTTTATTGTGTGTCTTTTACTTCTTCGATATATGCGTGTTTAGTCTTTTGCTAACAAATGGCAATTGCATTGACTTGATTATAAGTTGTATTTTTTTCTTTTATCTGGCTTTTGTTTTTTTGCTATTGGTTCATTGATTTTGTCCTGAAAAATCTTGATAAAATGGTTTTGTTTTCAGAATGATCAATTCTATTACATAATAAGGCATCTATGATCTTTCTAGGTTTATTCCACATGTATTATAATCTTTTAGTCATATATGTATTTATGCTTTTCATATCTGAGATGTAATTATGTAAGGATAATGATGAATTCTATAACATAGTAATAAGTTATTTGGTATATTTTATCTTTCCAGCTTTTTTTTCCCAATGTATAATTATAGGTCAGTTTTGCTATAGATAGATCTTTAGCAAAGTGATGCCCCTACATTAAAGAGTTTTTTTTTTTTTTCCAGTTTCATGTGCTAAAAGGGCCATGCCTGTATTAAATTGTAGATGCAAAGGTAATTTGCTTGTTTGTTTTTAATAATCCCCTTTCATATGGCCAAATGTGTGCTTATATAAAGAAAATTGCTGCCGTTTACTCAACGGCTTTGAGGACCGCTGCACGTTACTTATAATTAAGGGCGGTTTCTAAGATAATAAAGGCGGTTATACTCGGCATAAGTTATGATTTATAACAACTATATCAAAGCATACAATTCACTTCTAGTTTTGCCCAATCTCTTAGCTATGTTGAACTTGATTATTCTCTATGCTTTATTTGTACCTGAAGATCATGTTTTTCTTAATTATTGTTGACTATGAAGCTAAGATTTCATAGAAGATATTATAAGATCTGTATTCTATGATGTTAAGCGGCAGCATAAGCAGATGATGCTACGATGTCAATGATAAGATGAGCAATTAAGGTATGATGTTGCTGCATTTATAAAGGATACATCATTATCTTTGGTATTTATATTTATTTTGCATTTTCACGATGTCTTGTGTTATTTTATTTGCAACTAATGTATGACCTTTTTATAATTAATTTTCTCTGTTTAAATTATTGAGATGATTTAATAGTCAAATATTCAATTAGCCAAAAAAATTTGGACTCCTCACCATTTTAATTAGAAATAAAAAATAATTATTCCATGCAATTTAAATGGACACAAATATGTATGTTAAATAACATAAATTTAGCAGCAACAAAAAAAAATAAAATAAAAAATATATATATAATTGCGGCGGTTCTAAACCGCCCCTAAAACACAACCACAAATATGTGTGTATTTTGCGGCGGTTTCAGGCAAATCTTGGACTACTGTACTGTTTTGTGTCGGTTACAACCGCCGCAAAAACTGCTGCAAATAACAACCGAAACCGTCGCGGATTACCTTGTCGGCGGTTATTCCAGCGGTTTGGCAACCGCCAGGAGAAGTATTTTGCAGCGGTTTTAACCGCCGCAGTTTACCAATTTTCTTGTAGTGCTTGGGTGGTTGAGGTAGGAGCGGAGGGTTGATGGGAGTTGAGGGCCTGTCAAATCTGTGGCGATTTGATGGAGGTGGAGGGGAAACGGCAGCCCGATAATGGCAAATCGGTTCAGCGGTGGCCAGAGGGTTGGTAGGTGGAGGTAGCGGGTGGTTGTGGGAGGAAGATGACGAGCCGAAAGGGGAAGAGGAAGATGGCGGATCCCATCGGCATTTGATTGTTGGAGGAAGAGGGAGATGGCAGAGGGTTGTGGTAGGGGTGAATCGGGTGGTTGTGGAAGAAAGGAAAAAAAATGGAAACCCTCATCGACAGGGGAAGGAAAGATCTCCACAGGGGGGAAACTCTAGAAAACTGAAGAGACAAGATCCAATAGGGCGCGACGGCCCATTGGGAAAGGACGCCGGCGACACACCACTGATGAGGGCGGAGGTTAGAGAGAAGGCAAACCCTAGGCTGCTTTTGAGTAAGATACTTGAGTTTTTAGAAAGGTATACAATTTCAAAAGAGGGGTTAATTGAACTATAATGAATAAGAGCAGTGATATTTAGACAACAAAAAAACCAACACCGTAGCTGACATCGTATCTCACTCTCTCAATTGCTTTTCTCATTTTTCTTTTACTTGCTTTTGACCCATACATCAAAAAATAGAAGGACACTGTATGTTGTCCCTCATTCGGTTGTCCATTTATTTTTTCCGAATGAATAACGAGACGTGTAAGAATTTTTGAGGTGCAAGAATTTTTAGAAAGTGTTTGAAGTGTATTGGAACCAGGTTCTATTGGGTGGCCACTCCTCGTGTTGCCACTTTGACAACTAAAAAAAATTTAAAAACTACTATACTAATTAATGAATCTTGAATGGAAGCAAGGAATGTATAGTTTATTATTATTATTGTTGTTGTTGTTGTTGACGAAATGTGTGGCTTATCTTTTATAAATAATTAAATATACAGCGGCTTAAGCTCCGAGAAAATTCTCCCGCCCAACCTGTAGGGGTATAAAGGTCAACTCACATCATGCTTACTGTTTGCACCACTAAAATGAAGCGAAGCAAGCTGGCTCTGTACAGGATTTCATTGGTCAGCTACGTGGCACCGAATTTCTGCCCAATGAACACCGTTCACCTCCTCCTCACTTCCGATCAACCCCATCCTCACTTCCGCGACCTCTCTTCCGATCATTCCTCTCTTCCGATCATTCCTCACTTCTGCGACCTCTTCTCCCATCCTCTTCATCTATCTCCTCACTTCGCCATCATCACCGGAGCCTCCGATCAACCCCAAACCAGTCACTACATAAAAAATTAAACTATGCTTAAAATGTTATATGTTAACATATAACATGCAAAAATTACATATTAAACTAAAATAAATATGTTATAATAACTTTCTAATATTCAATAATTACAAATACTATAATGTAAGTATTCTCATAATTTATATTAATATATAAATTAATTTTAAATTTTATTATAATATTTAATTTAACCCATCAACGTGAAAAAATGGATACAAAATCTCTTATGTGTCAAAAATAATGCCATTTAAAATTTTTTAAAAAAAAATAAAAAATAAAAAATTAATTTTTGTTGAACCGCCTGGTTCTCGGTTTTGTCCGATTTTTTCCGGTTTTCCCGGTTTTTGGCCAGTTTGACTACAATCCGGTTTTAAGGTTCAAACGGACCGGACAGGGGTCCGGTTCCCGGTCGGACCAGCCGGTCCGGTTCGGTTTTGACAACTATGATACAAACCTCTATTTCTAGAACTTCAATCAGTTTCACTTCTTTGTTGGGGGAGTTTTATTATGCATGACCACTTAGTTGAATTCTTTTCCATGAGGAAGCAAGTTGGAATCAATGTCTAGGAGATCAACTATTTGGTTGAACAAAATATGGTATTTTTTCTATTATACTATTCTGTTGATAGACAATGAAGTTGTTATGGTTTATCTCTTATAATTAAACAATGTATATACAATTGGCAAATCCAATACTGGCAGTAAAGCAGTTTAATTTCTGTTTGTTAAACGAAGTTTAAACCGTTATTGTTTGATTGGTGGTTTAAACTTTGATGTGTGCTTATTATGTTACCTTTTTCACTTGATCTTGTAGTATTGCAGCTTTCAAATGCTACGTGTTTTTTCTTTTGATCAACATAACAATGTCACAATCTGCACAAATATTTACATTTTCTCATATAAGTTACTTATACATATTTTGCCACAATTTGCATTAATATTAGAATTATCCCATATAACTCACCCGTGCGTCGCACGGGTCAAAGTACTAGTTATTTTACTCAGAGCATGGTACACGAGGGGGATAAATTAATCATGAAATAAGGAGAGTTTTAGCCTCACAGCCAGAGGAGAGTGTGATAGAAAAACATAGAAAGACTTACAAGAGAAAACCACATAGATATTTACAAAAGAGGGTTTGTGAGTTTATTATCACAAATTGAAAATGTGCATATTTTGACACCAGAATTTCTAACACTGTAGACAACACTGTATCACCAGAGAGAGAGCTCGATTTTGTGTTGAGTGTCGGGAGAGAGAGAAAACACTTTAAAAAAGCAGCAGCTGTATAGATATACAGTGTAGGTGTCAAAATTTGTTGTCAAAAAATTATTTTTCATTGAAAAAACATTGTTAGTTTTTTTTTTTTTTGAGTTCGATATACATGTGAAGTTTGTATTCTCATTATTATCACTTGCGGAAATACGGGCACTGCAGTCATAGGCGGATCTGCATAAAAGCGAGGGTGCATGTGAAAATGCACATCCTCACTTTGATAAAACGGGTCACTTGTATCGTCTCATCTCATCTCATATATAATATATAATGAATAACGAGTGATGAAGTTACCATGGGGGTTAATTGAATTATCATTACCAGGTTGTGATAGATGAACAAATATCTGTTGTCTTAAAAAATAGTATCTCTTTGTCTCCTACCAATCAAAGATTGAGATATGCATATGTGTTAATAAGTTATAATTTTATATTATTATTAATGTATTAACCCGTGCTATGCACGAGTGAAATTCGAAAGTTACTGAGTCACTTAAAATGGCTTTCAAAAAATAAAATAGCTAAAGATGTATTTCAAATGATGTGATTTACTTGAATAAATTAAAATTTTTATTTTATGTTTTAATTGAAAGGAACATATTATTATTTTCAAAAATCGTAATAAAATATTGTATAAATGATATCATGACTTGATATAATTAACTAAATTTTTTTTAGAAAAATGGAAAAAATAATAAAAAGGAAGGAAAAAATAATCAAAAGGCTCTTGGCTAAAGAAGATTTAAAAATAAAAAAAAATATTGTAGATACCTAGTGAGAGAATATTTCTTGCTAATGTCAAGTTGAACAAAATAGGAAAAGTTAGCCGGTCTAAATTTCAAACTTGAAAAAAAATTAATAATAATAATAATAATAATAATAATAATAATAATAATAACTAAATTAATTAATAGCTAAGAATGGAAGCATTTATTGAGATCTGATTTCTATGGAAAAATTAACCTACTCAATCATTAGAGGAAAGTATCATATTTTCACATCTAATGATTTTTCAAATGTGTATATAATCGTTAGAGGAAAGTATTTCTTGATAATGATTTTTCAAATTTGCATATAATTGAAATCAATTGATGGATCAAATCAAAATAGTATCACAAATCTGATTTATTAGTGCATTTTAATTAGTAATTAATGAATCAATCAAAAAATATAAATTGAAATTAAATTAAAATAAAATGAAAGTTGCATTTTGACAGGAATTAGAATAATGAGGTTTTGACATGTGGCATGGGCCCATGTGGCAAAACTTTATTTTATATAATATAGTTGATGTGATAAATTATCATTAGTGGGAAACTGCGAATAAGAAAATGAGACATCCTGTTTACTTTGTTTTCAAATTTTTATTTTCTGTTTTTAATAAGATACACATACTACAATACGCATTGCCAAAGAGATGATATACAAAATGAGGATTTGTGGTCTAAGAAGCAGTAACATATTTGGAAATGGTGAAAAACCATTTCCAAATATGTTACTCTTTGCCTATGTATTTCATTCTATTTTGGATGTTATCTTTATAATAATGTGAGTTGTAGTATGTATATATTATTAAAAATAGAAAATGAAAATACGAAAACAAAGTAAATAAACTCCTAGATTTTCATCCCTGACAGGGGTAGATAATACGGTGAAAGCACAAACCGAGTGTTGGTGTTTTTAATATTTTTAAATTTTAACAAAAACATTCCTTATTTTAAAGCGGCGTGCAAGAATTTTTTAGAAAATGTTTTATGTGTTTTGGAACCCAGATTCCGTTGGGCAGTCACTCCTCGTGGTGCCACTTTGACAACTAAACAAATTAAAAAGCACTTTACTAGTTAATAAATCTTGAATAGAAGCAAGGAATGCATAGTTTATTGTTATTATTTTTTTGACAAAATGCATGGCTTATTATTTTACTCAGAGCATGATACACGAGGGGATAAATTAATCATGAAAGAACATGGTAGCTATATATAAATAGCATTTGTGAGGCTTTGCAATACAAAGTCGAGAAGCAGAAGTGAAATAAGAGTTATAGCCTCACAGCCAAAGAAGGAGAGTGTGACGGAAAAACATAGAGATACTTACAAAAGTGTGAGTGAAAAATAGTGAGTCAATTTGTGAGTTTATTATTACAAATTGAAAATTCATATTGTTAGTGTATTTTTTGCAGTTCGATATAAGGGTAAAGTTTGTATTCCTATTGTTATCATTAGCAGAAAGACGGTCACTGTCGTCATAGGCAGAGGCAAATCCACTCACAACTGAAGGTGTATTTGTACACCCTAAAATTTTGAAAATTTCACTTATACCCCGATATAATTTTTTTGACCCCATTCAATTTAAACTTTTGCACACCCTGACTCATACACTTTAATCTCTCAACCCTCTCACTCAGTCTCTGCTCTTAGTGACTCGGTCTCGACCCTCTGCTCTCTCTCTCAGGCTCACGCACGCCCGCCTGTGTGCTTGCGCTCTATCATACGCGACTGGCGACAACGAGTGCGGCCGCGTCATCTGCTCTCATCTCCACCGCTGGCGTGCCGCACCGTAGCAGTACTCTCGCGATCTCTCTCTCTCTCTCCCTCTCTCTCACGGTGTGCCCTCTTTTACCAGATCTGGTGAGTCTCAACTCACTCACCTCAGATCTGTTGTGCTTTGTCCGCCTCTGGCCATTGTGGTTGTGATTTGTCAATTGTGATGTTGTGTTGCTGTTGTGCTTTGTGGCCAATTGGTTCCCTAGCCAATTTCCCTAATTTTTTTTTGTCTACACTAATTTCACTAATATGTTGTTCCTAAAATTTGTTGCACCCTCTAGCACAAGGTCCTAGATTCCCACTGGTCATAGGCGAATCTGCGTAGAAGTGTGGGTGTGCAAATGCGCATCCTCATTTTGATAAAATTATAAGTAATGTCTTGAGTTTTTCTATTTTTTCCCTTTATTTTTATATATTTGAACTCACTCATCCCAATTTGTATATATTTTTATATTTTGCTCTTTATGTCCGATTTTAAATTTGTTATAGTTTTAACATTTATGTCTTTATGATAATAATTGTTATTACTTAAAATAAGTCATCCCCGCTGACTCAGTGTCCTGGATCCGTCACTGACTGTCGTGTTTGTCTGTCCGCATATTTTATTTTTATTTGTTGTATGTATCTTTTAAAAACTTAACATTTATGAAAGGGGATATACCTATATTGTTAGATAAACATACTAAGGTCTTGTTTGGATAAATAACTTATTTAAATATTTATGGCATAAGAGTTTATCACATCTGAGCTTATGTCACTTACGTATGGATAAGCTATTTACGTTTAGATATTTACATTGAAAAGTGCTTATACAAAAATTAAACTGTTTGAATAGATAATTACGTAAGCACTTATAACATGTTATAATTTTTAAAAATTATTTTTTTAAGAATCAAACCATAATTAAAAATTTATAAAAATATCATGATATATCATAAAATGGTTGTTAAAAAAAATTACCATAACACAAAAGTATTGTTTCAAAAGATCAGTGACATATATTATAAAATCATTATTAAAATTAAAAAAAAATTACATCACCTGTTATTAAAAAACCCAAAAGAAAAGATAAAAGATGTTGAATTTCAAAAAGTTAACTTATGCCGGAGTCTAGAGGGGGGCAAAACGTGTGTATGTGCAAAACAGTTATGTTATTTGGACACCCAAAAATTGACACTTGGGCGACACCTGAACGACACCTAGTTAATGACGTGTAAAAGTTTGGTTAATGGAGTTTAGTAGATGATTAACGATGAATTGTATCCATTAACCAAATATTTGCATTATTAACCATCCACTGAACTAAATTAACCAAATATTTGCACGTTATTAACCAGGTGTCGTCCAGATGTCGAATTTTGGGGGTCAAAATAACATTTCTGATGTGCAAAAGCTTTTTTTCTTCCTTTACTTAATGTGCAAAAGCTAAAATGAGATGTAAGCCAATAAAAAATGGTGGTGCAGAGTGTAGATATTTATTTTAGCTGACATGCAATTTTGATACTGTAAAACAAGAGACTTAGTTACACGAGAGAGAGAGTACCCCGTTAAAATGAAAATAAAGTGTTAATGAATAAATGAACTTGCTTCCCTATTTTTCCTCCACACCCTCTCTCCACTTATACTAGTTTTTAGTATTGCAGAAGGTACAACTTTGGAGATGATCCAAACTCGGTTGAAACATAATCAAACTCGGGTGTTTAAAATGTTCTGCATGAGAACGAGAGAAAGTCCGTATAAGCAAAAACAAAAGCTATAAAATAGAGCTCGTAAAAATAGGAGGGATAAAGTGACTCTATCATCAAGCCCCCTCGGATTAAATCCCCTTGGCTTTTCTATCCACACCCCCCATTAGACTAGTCACACCCCCCTGTCAGCTTTTTTGTTGATGAAATGACCCAAAAACCCCTACCGCCACCTAATATCCTAAATGAGCCATGTGCTCCCTCCCATTTTTTATTTCCTGGCTCCCTCCCTCACGACACAGCACTCTCTCCTTCCCATTTTAATTTTTTTTTGTACGATCTGAACAGGGACGCCGGATTGACGTTCCGTAAATTGAATTTATGGAACTTACGTTATTTGAATTTACGGAAGTAGTTTAAAAATTATATCCTTCCGTGAATTGAATTTACGTAAGTTCCGTAAATTGAATTTACGGAACTATGGCAAAAAATATTATTCTTCCGTGAATTGAATTTACGTGCTTTCCGTGAATTGAATTTACTTAACCAGTTTACAAATTATATTCTTCCGTGAATTGAATTTACGTGTCTTCCGTGAATTGAATTTACGGATATTCCGTAAATTGAATTTACGGATGTTCCGTAAATTGAATTTACGTAACCAGTTTACAAATTATCCTTCCGTGAATTGAATTTACGTGAACGTACGTAAACTTATTTAACGTTAGATCTGGAAATTTCAAAAATAACTATTACGTGAATTGAATTCACGTGTGAGCACGTGAACTCAATTTACGGACGATTCGCAGGTGAAGAAAAACATAAAGAAGTTTTCGTAAATTGAATTTACGGAACTTACGTTATTTGAATTTACGGAAGTAGTTTAAAAATTATATCCTTCCGTGAATTGAATTTACGTAAGTTCCGTAAATTGAATTTACGGAACTATGGCAAAAAATATTATTCTTTCGTGAATTGAATTTACGTGCTTTCCGTGAATTGAATTTACGTAACCAGTTTACAAATTATATTCTTCCGTGAATTGAATTTACGTAACCAGTTTACAAATTATCCTTCCGTGAATTGAATTTGCGTGAACGTACGTAAACTTATTTAACGTTAGATCTGGAAATTTCAAAAAATAACTATTACGTGAATTGAATTCACGTGTGAGTACGTGAACTCAATTTACGGACGATTCGCAGGTGAAGAAAAACATAAAGAAGTTTGGGGGTAGGGGTTTTTTAGTCTTTTCTGTTAGAATTATTTCTAATAATTCTTGTGGGCTACAATCAATTGTGGCCTTTTAGTTTTCCAAAAACAGGCTAATGTTATGATCCAATTGATGATGCTCAGGCCCGCAAATAAGTGATCGATTGTAATGGGCCTTTGGACATCTAATTCTGATTTATGTGGGAGACAGTGTAGGCTCACTGCGCGTGATGGGTGGTCCTAGGGTTGATAAATAGAGAGACTAGGTCCCCTTTGCCGTCACCGGAATCATATATGCTCGTCTACGGTTTGCCCCATTGAGAACCGAGAATCGGAGTTTGTGACCAGGCAAAAGAAGGCTTAGTTCGTGATTTCAGGAGCTCTACAAGGCAGAGACAGTTTTCGGTAATCGTGATCATGTCTTCAACAAGTAAGTGCTCTAATCGGTGTTCTAATTTCATATAATAGATCCTGATAAATTCTTACATGTGGTATCAGAGCCTATATTATATGAATTAGGACCCCTTTTGAATATGCAAACTTGTTTTCTTGATGTTCATGAATCCTAGTCTTGAAAACCATAATCGTGATTTTTTTTTTGATAAGAATAATCGTGAATTGTTGATTAACGCTTGATAACATGATCTGCATATTCTTCAAAGGATTATACTATTTTCGGATTGTTAAATCACGATGGCTTATATCACGATGGTTTCTTTGATTTTTTTTTCTTTTGGTTTTATTTTCGGATTGTTAAATCATGATGGAGCAGTTATTATATGATTTAAAACCCGATTGTTTGAACGAAATCATCCTCTTTTATTTGAAAATTTTCTTTTAAAAGCAATTTTCGTTTTTCCATTTATGTGAAATTTCGAATTATTATTTTCAAGAAATTGGGACTTGAAACAATATGGGTTTTGTAGAAGATGATCACATGAATCTATTGGGACCGATTTCGTAATTTTTCGTTATTTGTAGAGGAAGAAATTAGCAAAATACAGTCGTGGTTATTGTTCTCCATGGACGTGATTTTGAAGCTTATTTTTCATGTCTTAGTTGTTTAATATTAAGGATTTTGTGCTAGAATTGTTAGGAATTTAATTATGAAGAAAACCAACTTGAAATCTGAACGAAACGGGTCGAATTCGACCAAAAATCCCGCATGAACAGTGACCCGTGCAGGGAAATACGTTTCTGCACTTCCTGAAGGTTGAAGATGAAGTTTTACACACGCGAACGAAGCCCACTCGCGGGACAGGGAGAGTGAGAGAGAGTGTGGCCTCTACAAGAGTCCGTTTTTTACGCTATTTTTTGTGTTGCGCTCTACTCTCTGAGCTTTATTTTTCTATCTTGTTTCCAGAATTTTTTCGCTGCGTTAAATAGTTTTGATAAAATATAATACATTAAATTGCTTTTTTAATTATTTTTCTGACAAAAATTAAATTGAAAAATATGTTAGAAAAATAATATGATACATTCTGGATTTAATGGTAGTATTCACTCTCCCTGTAGAGTTGCGCATGATTGTATGCTATTATTTTTTATATACGTGTTTTTAATTAAGCTAAGCATTCTGTATAAAGTCTGGCAATGTTGAGAATCACGAATTGAATTGATGCATGACCAGGTAAGGTCTTCATTTAATGATGTACTTGCTGTTATGGTATGTCTTATCTATGGACAAGAGAAAAATGATTCCTATGCAAGAGTTTTTGTCTTGTCGATATGGTAGATTCTGCCAAAGTGGGGCCAGTATTGATTCATGAAAATTTCTTTGTAGTTTGAGGAATGCTTTTAATCATTTCATGCAATTACCGCCCAAAGGGGTGGTTGTATGTTGTGGTTGAAAGTTATTTGCGGATGGAGTTATTGGGAAATGGATTGGGCTAAGGGATTATCTGCCAAAGGGGACAATTTTCTCGAACCCAGTGTATTCTCATGGATTAATCCATCCGAGGTTTTGACCGAAGTTTTTCAACCTTGGTTGGTGCATTCTACCCAAAGGTGAATGTACCATTTCTTGGCCTCAATGTGATAGCTTGTTTTATTTTTAGAGCTATATCTTGTCATATTACATATACTAATGCATTTGTGTTTTGTCTTAACAGTAAACTATTGAATATTCTGATACTAGTATTAATTTTAATGATTGCTAGTTTGATAAATTTTGAATTATTGAAAATTTTTCTCTTAATTTATCAAACATATTTGGTTTATGCTTGAGCACGTATAGTTTTATTTTGAGCAATTTAATTTATTTTTGACAAACAATAAAGTTGTGTTTAGTTATATATAAAAGTATCTTTTAATGACCTTCTTGTCATTGGTTGTGACATGCCACATTGAAACTTGAAAATACTCAAGCTTGTATGTGTTAGAAAGTAGGACTTGATTTGACATGAGTTTAATTATTGTTCTCTAACATTTATTCTATGAGCCATCTGAGAACTTATATAAAGTTGATGCTTCCGCTTTTGTTGGTCCTACACACAAGTATGAGTGATACACCTTTAGATGTTAGTTATAAAATATATATATTTTTGGTTATTGATGTATTGTATCCATGCATAAATAGAGAAATTTCTTCTTAATGAGCTTTTAACTCTCTCTCATATTTGTGTTTGGAATATGTATTTATATATGGGTGTGACATTCTTTTAGAATGTTGTGACATGGAAATTGTTGTGCTCTTTTATTGGAACAATTTTTGAAAAATATTTTTTTATATCTATGTCATATTGTTTTCCATTGATGGTGATTATTGTCACAATAGTCTTATAAGTATTTGGAAATATAATATTTGGTATATGTTGATTTGTGCTCCTTTAGAGTGGTACAAATTGTATAAATTTAGAGATATTTATTGCATGATTAATTCAAAAGTGAATTTATGGATATCTCCAATGTGATAATATTTAATTTTGAAAAGCATTGTATAATCATGTCTTTAATTTCCATTGAATGGTTAAGTTGGTAGTTATGCACATATGTGGTTCCATTTTCGGAATTTAATTATTTATATTACGGTATAATCTTTCATGGTTATTACTGTGATCAAGTTGGAAATTGTGGTGAGCATGTGAGAACGTTTCAAGTGCTTCCTCTTGCATTGTGATCTACTGTTTAAATGTGGTTATAGCTTATTGTTTGTGTTTTTATTTCATAAATATTTCTACCGGAAAATGATCCAAATGTATTATAATTTATTTATTTTCCAGCTGATATTTAATAAATAATATACTGGAAAGAGAATATATCATGGTTTAGATATGTGCATGATGTATATGTGCTTGGCTGGTGTTATGAAAATTAATACTTTTATCATATATCATGTAATTTTAAAGTGTCAATTCACTTAATTGCGAAATATTTTTTTGATTGTTGTAAGTGTAAAACTTGTAGAATGATAATGGTTTTAAATTCATGATGAGTAGGGATGTTTATTTTTTAATGCACCTTCTTATGGACTGTATCATGGTTAAGGGCAAGAGATATTGATTCCTGGGTAAAAGCATTTCACTGATTATAGTGGGGATTCCCGCCAAAGTGGGAATACTCATTATTAATTGGTGGAATTTCTTTTTATCATTAGAGGAATGTTTCTGATTGTCACGTACAATTTCCTACCCAAAGGGGGTTATTGTATGTCATGATTAGAAGCTAATTTGCGATGAAGTTATTGGAGGTACACTGGTCTAGGAGATTTGTCTGCCCAAAGGGGACAATTCTCTAAACCCAATGTATGGTCCTTGAGTAACTTATTATCGAATAGTTGGATGAAGTTAATGGAGGTGCGTTGTGTAGGGGATTTGTCTACCCAAAGCGGACAATTTTCTGAATCCGATGTATGCTCATTGATTAACTCATCTGAGGTTCTGACCACGGTTGCGACCTTGGTTGCGCATTCTGCCCAAAGGAGAATGTGTTGTTATGTTGGCCTCCAAATAGCTTGATTTAAGCTGAAATCATGTCTTGCCCTGTTTCTTACTTTAACACATTTTAAGTTTTGCTTAACAATCATTTTTTTAATAACAACTATTTTGCTTAGTTTGTTATGGAGCACTACTTAATTTATTTCATGAAAGTTTGTGATAAGCTTTTAGATGCTTGTGTTAGTTTGCTATAAATTTTTTGTAAATTTAACATGTTTAGATCTTGACATCAGTGGGAGGATTTTGACTTTAGTCATTATTTGATGTCAAGAATGGTAATAAAAATAATTTATTGAAATATACGATTTTCAAGGCTTTTGTTTGTGGGTTGCGACTTTGAATTTGAATTTGTTATGCATCAGATATTTGAATTTCCTGTTGCAATTTTTGAACTCCCAGTTGTTCAATTTTTCTGGTTCTTATATCAGACCACATCAAAAGTTATATGATTCGTGATTACTTTATTGTTACTTGTTCCATAGCTACTTTTGATATTTATGCAGATCTGTTGACATTATTTGCATATTCTTTTAAGACTTTACGGAGATCTAGCGCTTTGCTTTGTTTTATCATAAGGATAGTTTATCTTTATTTGATGGCCTTGAGATAAGGTACATAATAAACCTTTATCAATTTCAGTATGATTGTGGATTTTATATATGGATTGGAAAATCCTAATATTTTCAAAATGATGATAAAATTGGAGTTAATGAGCTCAATTATTTGTTAATTACCTTTATGATTGAAAGGTTTCTTTATTAAGTTTGTCTGGGAATAATAAACCTTTACTATATGGTATGTACAATGAACTTATCAATTATCATTTGAATTATATGTTAGCATAAAGAAAAATGGTTGTCATTCAAATCTTCTATATATAAGTTTTTCAAAGATTTTACTTGTAAGGAAAAAGGTTGTTACTCAGGGATGCATATTTGAAAGATTTAACTCAGATTTGAGCCACCTTTGACTTCCTTAAAATCTATCTTGTATTCATATTTCAAAGCATACATTGTTAGTATCCCGTTATATGTTGGTCTTTCCAAAGTTAGCTTCTTGTTGCTGTTATTGCCTATTTATTTATTAGTTGAAATTGATGAGTTGTTACCTTCTCATTCATGATTTAATTCTAGCAGCTAATGCTCAGATTAAGGGCTTAGTGTTTATGTGATAGAACTATATCCCTCTATATATTAATGCATTATTTTCAAATGACCCCATTTCTGTTGGCTTTAGCCCTGCAACTTTGAAGGGTCGTTGTCTTGAGCCCTATGCATTGAATGCTTTGAAACCAGTGATCAGAAGCAATATTTGTCATGCAAAAGAATTGAAAAAATTGTTAATCAAAGAGCTATCATGAAACTAAATAGATTCCACATGGTTAATCCTTTAACCAAGGGACTCTGCCCATAATTATTTATTTATCATTATTTTTGTGAACGTGAGCTCTATGAGTTTGTATAATATGTTTGGTTAGTGGGAGTTTGTGCTTTATGTCATGTTAGCTCTCGCATTTTTAACATTTTTGGTGTTTTGATAACATTTTCTATTTGACTTGAGAAATTAATTATAAATTGAATTACGTTATTATATACCTTTGTATATGTTTAACAGATGCAAAAATGTTGAAACTCGGTGTCGTTGGGACCACTATGCCCGTGATCGACACCATGTAAGAGTTGTGGCATTACGGTTTTGTTAAACCATGAAGCTCGGTGTCGCCTGGACCACTGTGCCGGTGGTCGACACCATGTTGGAGCTGAGGCATTATGGTTTTATTGAACCATTTAGCTCGGTATCATTAGGACCATTGTGCCGGTGGTCGATGCCATGTTGGAGCTGAGGCATATTTGTAAAAACATTAGAGCTCGGTGTCAATGGGATCACTGTGCCGGTGATCGACGCCATGTCAGAGCTGAGGCATCATGGTTTCTTATGAACCATATAATTTCTCTGGCTTTAATGCATTTGAGAGAAATTGAGGACTAACAAAGAAAATGACAGTATGACTATAAGATCATATTGGCATGCCATTTTCTTGCTACACTCCACATAGATGGCTAGTCGACAAAGTTGGTGGTATTTGTAACCATGGAAGGTGTCATGTCAATATAAGATGTGACTACCGCCATGATTCGGTATCATTTAGCTTTTGTTGGATGGAGTCTTAATTAGGTGTTGCATCTTGGGATCATGTGTTTAGTGGCCACGTTAGGAAGTATGTTATTAGCCCGAGAGTCGTTTTCAAAATGTTTTCTAAAAATTAAAATTGCACAATTGATTTTGCCCAAGTGGGAGAATGTTAGAATTATTTCTAATAATTCTTGTGGGCTACAATCAATTGTGGCCTTTTAGTTTTCCAAAAACAGGCTAATGTTATGATCCAATTGATGATGCTCAGGCCCGCAAATAAGTGATCGGTTGTAATGGGCCTTTGGACACCTAATTCTGATTTATGTGGGAGAGAGTGTAGGCCCAACCACTAGGCCCATGATGGGTGGTCCTAGGGTTGATAAATAGAGAGGCTAGGTCCCCTTTGCCGTCACCGGAATCATATATGCTCGTCTACGGTTTGCCCCATTGAGAACCGAGAACCGGAGTTTGTGACCAGGCAAAGGAAGGCTTAGTTCGTGATTTCAGGAGCTCTACAAGGCAGAGACAGTTTTCGGTAATCGTGATCATGTCTTCAACAAGTAAGTGCTCTAATCGGTGTTCTAATTTCATATAATAGATCCTGATAAATTCTTACATTTTTATCAATGAAAAAGCTGACAGGGGGTGTGGCTAGTCCAATGGGGGTGTGGATAGGAAAAGCCAATCCCCTTTTGTTGGCTGACGCTATAGGCAGGGACGGAGCTACCTTATAGCCTCCAGGTGCTCCAACCCCCCTGATATTTTATGAACATCTTCAAAAGCATGAAATACACATATGAAACATAAAAAATACTCAACGTAGCAAGACTAAAGATATGACCAAATGTGAATGACATCTAAGAAACATACAAAATTTCTTACAATATGAATAACATGATTGACATCCGGTGTTGCAAAGAAATCCTTGCCTTATTATTAAAAAAAACTTGGAAAAAAAGCCTTGTCTTAATTTATTATAAAAAAGAAGAAGCTTTAGTTATAAATTAAAAAAAAAATCCCCCCCAGCATGCAATCTTGCCTCCGCCCTTGGCTGTGTGGGTTGTTTTTAGTAGGACTTGGCCTGTTTGATTTAGTTTTGGTTTTTTGTTTTTAAAAGCTATTTTACAAATCAATTTTGAAAAAATGTTTTTAAGAAGAAAATTAAAAAAAATATCCGTTTGGTAATCCTATTTTTAAAAACTGTTTTAGAGATGAGAAAATAAAAAAAAACTTGTTTGGCAAATTTGTTTTCAATGAAAACTAAAAAACAACAAACATGTTTGATACATATTTTTAAAATAAGGGAAATTACAAATAAATGCTTAAGAAAATCAATATCAAACGGCTCCTTCGCTAGATGATCTTAACCTCTTTTCTTGTTCCTAAAATCAAGGTGACTGCTTCTCCTATTGATTTGTAATTGATTAAATTAATTAATTTCTGAACTACCTTCATGATTTTGAATTTGAAAGTCCACACGCGTGATCCATCAGTCCATAAATCTTATCTATTAGGCCCAATAATCTTCTTCAAAGCCTCGACTCCTCGATGGTAAATCTGCCGGTTATCTTACTCGGCTAAAAATCATTCGGCTAAGGTTCATTCGGGTCACCCTCTTATTCGACTATTTGCTGTACTCAGCTAACACTTATAATATTTTTGGGTGTAAACATATATATTTTTATAAAAGTGATATATAATTCACTCTCTAAAGTAACACATATTTTAGAAATTTAATTAATAAAGTAAAACTAATTAAAACAACCCTACAACCTTTCTCAATTTTGTTAAGTTGTTTTAAACAATTTTATCAGTGTATGATAAAATTAAAGTATATAAAAATGAGTCTATCATACGATATATTAAGGATATATGTTAATCTAAGATAGATCGAGTCTAGTGATAAAAGTGATATATAATTCACATTGGGATTTGTATATATGTTGGGGCTAAAATTCAAATTTTTGAAATGAATAAAAAATTTTCATTTAGAAATCGAATTATTTCCCAAAATGAAGGTCTCCAAATATAATTTTGCTCCAGTAATGTTAAAAAGCACACTCAGACAGAAATAAAGTTTAATAAAATTATACTAATTTTTTTAATTGTAAAAGTCAAAGCTACCTTTTTGCTTTACATTTTTATCAAATCAAATAAATAGTTTATTTCTTTACTTTTTTTTACAATATTTCTTTACTTTTTTGTATCTACGTTTAATCTTTTCTTCTATAAATTTTATGCAGATATAATATATAAAATAAAATAATTATCTTTGTTTACGTATAAAATTAACAAGAATAATTAATGTTTTATATTGAAGACCAATTCTTTGACAGAAACCTTTCATATAAAAGAAAAAGAAACAATAAAGTAAGTGAAAAACTTCGGGACTCATAACTTTCTTAAAATGCTCAATGTTACACGTAAGCTTCATCACTCAGCACGCAACGCAATTTGTTAGCGGAAGAGACAAAGCGAAACTGGATGAGGTAAAATGTTCGGGCGTTTGTTTTGTGAAAACATTTCTTATTTTCATTTTCAAAATTTTAAGATTTAGAAAATGTGTTCGTTTGGACTTTTTATTTTCATTTTTAAAAAACGAAAAATATTGAAAACGTATTTGGTTTGACCAATTTTATTTATCATTTTATAAAATATTTTGTGAATATAGTTTTAAAATAAATTTTTAATAATAATAATAATAATGTATTAAATATTTTTTATTAATAAACAATATGAATAACAAATTTATCACAAACACCTCCTTCTTCGTTCTAAAATTGTTTCGTCGTATATTTTCATGACCAAGCATGAATTCTAGGGTACACATCTCTTCGGTCAACAAAGAAGTGTCATTCTAAAATTGTCTCAACATATGTGTGTGTATAATTTTTACATGGATAATTGGATAAACAAAAGTATTCAGATAAAAAAATAAATAAAAGTAGGGAAAAAATAATAATGATGATGATGATAATTGTATATACCAAAACATCATAAAATTGTATTGAATATTATATTTCTTTAATTTGGCACTTTCGTCGCATCATGTCAATTAATAATTGAACTCTTTATTACTGTTATAATAGACTTTTTATTATTAAATCTGAATTGTTTACTGATGTGTTGTGTTTAAAATAGTAATAAAATAATATATTTTTTCCTAAAATGAAAAAAGAGGGGTGAAAAAGAAATGCTTCTCATTATTATTTTACCTGCTTGTTGATCTAATGAGACAGCAATAATTGGAAATTTTCTGACAGCAAAACAAATGAAATGAAAAAGAAAGATATACACCAACAAAAGAAAAGGCAAAACCGAGAATCTTTATAATATAAAAAGTAATAGTGCTAGTAAGCATTAATTACTAAGGATGCTGAATAAAGCCTATATGTATAAGCTAGCTTGGCAGTTAGTCTCAAATACTGAGAAGCTGTGGGTGCAAGTCATGAGGGCTAAGTATAATTGTGGTTCTCTTGCCACTCCTTCTGTTGTGAACCGCAGCAACTCTTCAAACATTTGGAAAGCAGTGGTCAATGCTTGGGATGATGTTAGAAATCAGATCGGTTGGGTGATAAATGATGGAAAGGATACAAGATTTTGGAGAGATAATTGGATTCCAAACACTCGTTGTCTTGAGGATAACTATGCTGCCTCAATTCCTCCTGCTGATAAGGAACTCCCAGTTTTTAATTACTGTACAGGTGAAGAGTGGGATTGGAACAAGATTAGAGCCACCCTACCAGCTTCCATTTGTGATCGAATTATGCAGGTGTAGCCCCCTACTAAGGACAAGAGAGATGTTCCCAATTGGTTGCCATCTTAAAGATGGTCAATTTTGTCTCAAGTCAGCATATGATTTGGTTCGAGACCCTCTCAAATAGAACAGCTCTCACCCTCAGTTTGAGAATATCTGGAGTTGGAAAGGTCCATCCAGAATGAAAGCTTTTATGTGGAAAGTTGCACATGGTTCTTTACTAACCAATGAGGTGAGAACTCATAGAGGCATGGCTTCTAGTGATTTATGTCCTAGATGCAATTCCTATCCTGAGACAATTATGCACATGCTTAGAGATTGTGAAGAGGTGCAGGAGTTTTGGACTCAACTTATTCCTTGGAAAATAACACTTGGGCTAAGTTCTTTAGCCTAGGATTACAAGCTTGGATAGAATGGAATATCACATCCAATAATATTGGTTCGGTGCCTTGGCATTGGCCAACTGTTTTTGGAGTTGCAGCTTAGGCTATTTGGAAGGACCGAAATTCACTTGTGTTCTCTCAATCCACTGAGCTATGAGCTAAACTTTTACATTCTGTTATGAGCCAAGCACACCAGATTCAGAAAGAAGGTGATTCTCGCCTTGCTTCTCATGCTACTCATGGTTCCAACATGAATGCTCAATGGAGAACCCCTCCAGAAGGCTATGAGAAACTAAATACGGATGGCTCTGTCAATAGTGGCAATACTTCATGTGCAGGTATTATCAGAAACTCTAAAGGGGAATTTATTAGAGATTTCATGTGCTAGTTAAACCCAAGTAGTGCCTTACATGCTGAGTTTTGGGGAATAATATTGGGGTTGAGGATTGCTAGGGATATGGCCTTCAATCAAGTCATTCTCGAGACAGATTCCCTGTGTATTGTGACCATGATTCACCAAAGATTTGCTTCCAATTCTTCTTTGAAACCTCTCCTTGATGAGGTTTTAAATCCCATTCTTCTCCCATGATGGAGTGTCACGGTGCAACATGTGTTTCGTGAGGCGAATTTATGTGCGGATGCTGCTGCTAGTTTAGGCCTCTCTTCGGATTTTTCTTTGCATCTTTTTGAAGTTGATGTTCCTAGTATTAGTTTGCTTTTAGATAGAGATTTGAGGGAGCTTGTTCCCCTCCAATTGTGCTGTAGTTGCTGTGTTTTTCATGTTTGCAATCAAAAAAAAAAATTAGTGGGCAAAACTGTCAATTCACTTAAATAATCATTGATCACATCATTTTATCATTTAATAACCTTAAAGATTTATTTTAGAATTAAAAAGATTTATTTAACATGAAGCAAAATTGTCAATTCACTTAAATAATCACTAATCACAACATTTTATCATTTAATAACATTAAAGATTTATTTCAGAATTAAAAAGATTTATTTAACATGAAAAATATTTTAATAAACCAATTAATAGGAATCTAACTAAAAAGACATGAACCAATCAATAGGTACTTCACATAATTGGATACGTGTGGTGTTAATAAACCAATTAATAGAAATCTAACTAAAAAAGATATAAACCAATCAACAGGTATCACCATAGAAACGTGTCACCACAATCTCTTTTGGTTCCGTCGCTTCTATAATTAGTTAAACAATTTTGTCCTGAGTTAGATCAATGTATTTTAGGAGAAACTACCAAAAAAATTATTTTAGTAGCATAATATCTTTCTCATATATTCAATCATTAAATTTATTATTTTTGACCGAATTTTTGGTAAGAATTAATGTTAAAAAAAAGTAAGAATTAATAAAATGGTAAGACTTATAAGTGGATTTTTTGGTAACATCATTTAATGGAATGATCATGTCAATTGGGTGACATCTTTTGTGATACACAAGTCCGATGATTTTTTTTTCAATTAAGATTTTTACAAGTATAACGTTGATTAATTTATAAAGTTTATCGTTCAATTTTATCCTGAATTAGATTAATTGGGTGTATCGTTCTATTTTTTGGTCATTTAATGGAATGACCATGTTAATTGGGTGACATATTTTGTGATACATAAGTCCGATGATTTTTTTAAAATTAATTTTTTTACAGATATAACAGTAACTAATTTATAAAGTGTATCATTCTATTTTGTCCTGAATTAAATCAATGTATTTTAGGAGAAACTACCAAAAAAAAATAGTAGCATAATATCTTTCTCATATATTCAGTCATTAAATTTATTATTTTTGACCAAATTTAAATTTAGAAGGGACATTAGCTCACATAATTCAATTTGTTTCCTTTATTAAATAGGTTAAATATATATGGTCACCCAACTGTCTACCAAATAATGGTAAGAATTGATGTTAAAAAAAAAAGTAAGACTTAATAAAATGGTAAGACTTATAAACAGATTTTTTGGTAACATCATTTAATGGAATGACCATATTAATTGGGTGACATCTTTTATGATACACAAGTTTAATGATTTTTTTAATCTATTGGGTGACTATATCAATTATCTATCAATTATAAAGATTTATTGACGTAAAAGCTATTCTTACCATTTGTTCAAATCAATCTATAATTTTTAACATTTATAAGCCCTACCTATTTAGTCAAAGCCGTAAAAGTTAAAACACACATTTGATAGAGCGTGAGTTCGTGTGACTAACTGTATTATTTGTTTTTTAATTATAACACCAAGTTATCAAAATAGTAGAAAAACTACCCTACGCGACAGAGTCAAAGATAATAATGTTAAGGATGTGAAGTTGAGAATAATTGGTAGACGAGGACGTCAGGGAAGGACACATAATGTCCCTTCTATATCAGAAGTTGCTGCTCTAATAATAGGTGACTTTGATTCATCAGGTGCTGAACGAGACTTAATTGTTGCAACCAGATCACGAACTTTAAAGTGTGTATCTTTGTAAGCAAAGTTTAACTGCCATTGTAATATCCATTGTTATTTCCCAGAAGAGAGGATGGATACTCAAATGACATTCCATTAAATGATGATTCAACCACATCACCATACAAAAGGAAGAATATCTCACTGAGGGAGTTTTTTGCTTTCAGGATACAAGACAGAATGATAGAGCAGTCATCTATATTATTTTCTAAACGTTTGTTTCAACAGTTTTTAGTTTATGCCTATAGTATGATAGAGTCCTACAGACTGCAGTACGTTAGAACTTGTAACACCCCGTCGAGATAGGGCGTCACTTTATCCTGACCTCAGCAATAACACATTTTCAATCCAATATCAGAGTACGCAACAGGACACACTGGTCGTGATGCAACACTGCTTCCCAGGCTTTAAGTACTTAAACTTCTTATTCATCTGCTATCCATCATCATATAATATAGAAAACACAGAAAATGAAGGGGTAAGACACTCATCAATCACCATCAAACAGGAAAAACAACATAGTAGAGAGAGACTGCTATCATGCTCAACTCAACACATAACAACATAAACATCAAGACATCACAATCATCATCATGACTGTTACCACAGATGTCACACACTCAGACTCCTGAGTACACGGTCACAGATCAGACCATATTGACCACATCACACTCTAATACCTTATACTGACACATGTCACTAGCCTTTCGGGCTGATCATCGGCCCTACAGACCCAAACCACTGGACATTCAGCTGATCACCGGCTCTACTGTCCCAGAGGTTGACATGTAACATCAGTCCTTCGGGCCGATCACCGGCCCTATAGACCCAGACAGTCAGACATTCAGGCTGATCACCAGCCCTACTATCCCGGACCATCACTGAATATTGCGGCCCATTAACGCCCTACTCCCTAAACCGATCACCCGTCTCAGGGCACAGAAACGAAACTTAAGTTGGTTTTCCCGGGAACATATCCTATTACGCTACCATCTCCGATTACCGGTTACGACATTCCATACTACCATATCTGATTGGCGAATTAAGGTACCGTCCCTGCGCACTAGGCTGACATTCCCTATACAGAGAATGGCAAAGATTGTCTACCCGTCAAACGTGGAGTTCTGGAGATTCGTCCGAATGACCGAGTCCATACCCCTCAAGGCCACCGACTATCTCCAAACTACTTCGTACCTTCGGTACCACGGACATGGAGAGCCTCGTCGGAAAGACAGAGTCCATACCCCTCAAGGTCTTGGCCGAGTCCATACCCCTCCAGGCCACCGACTGATCTCATTACCATCCCGTCGATACCTCAGTACGCCAATCTCGGGTATACTGACTCGACTATCACCACTGACAATTCAGAGTACCGACGATAATACTTGTTATTATCGTCTAGGGATTCGTAAACCTCTAACTAGAGGGCGTCACCCTTGACTCATACATCGGAACCACATATATCATATACAATTAGTACATAAATATCAGCATGTTAATCAGATTATCAACCATCTTTAATCAACATAAAGATCAACCTTAGTGTCGCTCAGGCGACCTACTACTGACATGTTATCAATCAGCACATCAACAGTCACACAATCATAAAGCATTCATATCAATCAGCATCACATCAATCAACATCTATCCATAGATTTTAATAGATCATCCCTATGGTTGACAGACCTCTCACAACTGACCTCAGCTATCACAGGTCACAGCCCCTCTCCTTAGGTGCTACTATTATCAACCCCTAGTAGGGTTAAGGTCCCTTACACATGCTAACAGTACTACTCTACAACCTATTTTCCCTAGTGATTAAGGTATCTTCCCCCTTACCTGGCTTAGAAGATCGTTGCCACTCTCGTTTCATCGCACCTTCGGAGCTCCTCCACGCCCTCCACGCTCTCCCAAAGACCCCTGGAAGAAGTTGGAAAGAATGGAGGGGGTTGGGGCCTATTTATAGGTGTAATAGAGGACTCCCCCTCTCACCACCGCCTTGCATCGCATCGCGATGAACAACGTCCAGAACTCTCTTTTTCTTCCTCACACCGATTTTAGCTATTCATCGCCCATCGCGTTGCGATGGTGTCCTTCACATTCTCTATCGCGTCGCGATGGACCATAAAGGGAAAGATTCCGTTTTCGTCCTTCTAGTAGATTCTACTGTATTCCATGCTTTTCTAAGGGTTTCTAAGTATTTCCAATGCCTATTTCATCCCTAATTAAGGTTTCTAATTCTTGTTTATCACTTAATTATTTTTCTAATATTGTTTTGAAAATCAGGATGTCACAGAACTCACCAAAAAGAGCTAAGGGCTGAGATGCACAAAGGTCTTACAGAGGCAATATTGAGGGGAGAAAATAATCCTTCAGCTGTAGGAAAAAAGATTGTTTTACCGTCAAGTTTTACATGTGGTGCATGTTATATGTTTCAGAATTATCATGATGCAATGACAATCTGTTCTTGGGTAGGATATCCTGATTTGTTCATAACATTTACTTGCAACAAAAAATGGCTGGAATCGTGTAGATTTCCTAAAAAAAAAGGGTCTAAAATCTGAAGACAGGCCGGACATTGTTTGTAGAGTTTTCAAAGGCAAGCTTGATCAACTGGTAGTAGAGATAAATCAGGGAAATGTCTTTGGAAAAATTAATGCTAGTATGTAACACAAATCATTATTCGTGACTTATTACTAATAGCATAATTATTTGCTTACTATTAATTATTGAGCGGTTGTGTTATTATGATGCATTGATATACACAATTGAGTTTCAGAAAAGAGGATTATCGCATGCACACATATTGGTTTTCCTATAACCTCAATATAGATATCCAAATCCTGCTGATATAGACAAAATCATATCAGTTGAAATACCAGATCAAAAAACTGATCATGATCTGTATAAAATTGTAGCTGCAGTAATGATTCATGGACCATGTGGAGTCCAAAATAGGAGATCTCCGTGCATGCATGATGGAAAAAGTACAAGGTATTTTTCAAAAAAGTTTGCTAATAAGACAACCTTTGATGCTGATAGATATCCTTTGTACAGAAGGAGGGACAATGGCAATGTCATTTAAAAGGGTGATTGTTTAATTGGTAATAGGTTTGTGGTCCATTACAATAGGTATCTATTACAGAAATACAATGCACATATCAATGTTGAGCGGTGTAATCAATCACGTTCTATCAAGTATCTGTTCAAGTGCGTGAACAAATGTCATGATCGGATAACTCATCATTCTATGATAATGCCGCCGGACAGACTGAGTCTCAATGTGTGGATGAGATCATAATGAATTATGATTGCAGGTATTTGTCGTCATGTGAAGCATCCCGGAGAATTTTTGCATTTGACATTCATTACAGAGAACCTTTTGTTGAGAGGTTACCATTACATTTGTCTGGCGAACATAATGTTTTGTTTGATGAATATGACCCCATTGAAGATGTTCTTGAAAAACCAAAAAGCAACACATCTAAATTTTTGGCATGTGTGGATGCAAATAAAAATTACCATAAAGCGAAGAATCTGCTATATGCTCAGTTTCCCTCAAAATTTGTTTGGAAGCGAAATGAACGTCAGTGGTGTCATAGACAAAGAGGATCAACTGTCGGAAGATTACATTTCGTTCCTCCGGGAACCGAAGAACCAAGGTATTAAAAACCGGACCGGGCATTGAACCGGAGAGGGTCTGGGTTCAGGGTTTTTGGGTTCGACTGGGGTTGGACCGGGGTCGAACCGGGTTCGATTAAATATTATTAAAAAATATTTAATACAATATATAAATAAATAATAAACAAAAAATAAACTGATATTCATAACTTCACACAATAAAAATTATACTTCACTTAATATTTTCTTAATAAGTCGACATATAACAAAAAATTACACATTTATCCATCTCAAATATGACATAACTATTACGTTCAATAACACAAAATATGAAAAATGGCGCAGGGAAAAAAAAGTAAAAATAGTCGAGTTTGAGAAGCAAAATGGCGCAGGGAAAAAAAACAGTTAAAATATAAAACGACGTCGTTGTGCCCTTAATATAAAAAATATAAAAAAATAAAAACTCATTTTGCGAACCGGCCGGGTCGGCCAAAAAACCCGGTTTTTACTGGTTTTCACCCGGTCCGGGCCGGTTCTTATCCGGTTCTTTAACAGAACCGTCCGGTTCTTTCACAGCCGGTTTTAAAGGGTGAATCGGACCGGACCATGGCCCGGTTCAACCGGTTCGACCGACCGGTCCGGTCCGGTTTTTAATACCTTGCGAAGAACTATATTATTTGAGAATTCTATTGAATTACGCAAGGGGACCACATTCATATGCTAAATTAAGAACAATTAATAATGTCATATATCCTACCTATAAGGATGCTTGCTATGCATTAGACCTGTTAGATGACGATCGGGAATATGTTGATGCTATTACTGAGGCAAGTCATTAGGGCTCAGGAAATTATTTGAGAAAATTGTTTGCTACCATGCTTTTCTGAAATTAGCTATCTAGACCAGAATTTGTTTGGTAAAAGACTAGGAAGTTTTTAAGTGATGATATATTGCACAGACAAAGAGCACTTCTTCAAGTCAAAAGTTATTTTTACTACTTCTTCTCCAATAATTATCAATGTTACTTTCAACATTATATTTAACTATATTCCAGCAATTTATTACACAGTAAATGCCTAATTCATTTTTTAATTCAATGACAAATTTAGTGTTGACAGATGAAGAGTTAAAAAATATAATACTCACTGAATTGGAGACATTGTTACAAAGTAACAATAGAAGTTTATCTGATTTTCAACCCGTGCCTCGGCCTAACATGAATTTGATTTCTGAATCTCAAAATCGACTCATTTATGATGAGCTGAACTATGATAGGCAATCACTTGCAGCTGAACTTGAACAATTATTATCCACAAAGACTGCTGAGCAATGTAAGATATATGACCTAAGTGTATCCAGAAATCGTGGGAGATTATTTTTTCTTTATGGCTATGGAGGAACATGTAAAAGTTTTCTTTAGAGGGCCATTTCTACAGCTCTCAGATCTAAAGGTGAAATTGTTTTGACTGTTGCATACAGTGGAATAGCTGCTTTGTTGATTCCAGGTGGTAGGACTACACATTTTAGATTCCAAATTCCTATCAATGTGAATGAAGATTCCATGTGTAACATAAACCAGGGTAGTCCTTTGGCAGAATTGATAATAAAGGCTAGACTTATAATTTGGGATGAAGCTCCTATGATTCACAGACATTGTTTTGAAGCAGTTGATAGAACCTTCTGGGATATACTTCGATTTTCTAATAGCGAAAGTAAAAATCTGATATTTGAAGAAAAGTAGTAGTTCTTGGAGGTGATTTTAGGCAGATACTTCCAGTCATACCAAAGGAAATGAGGCAAGATGTTGTTCATGCTAGCATTAATTCTTCATACCTTTGGCCATTATGTAAGGTGCTTACATTAACAAAAAAACAAGCGGATAGAAGGTGGGTCATTGGAAACTGAACTATTGGTGAAATAAATGATGTAGATGCAACAGTTGATATACCTCCCGATATGCTCATTGAAAATCTAGGTGATCCTTTTACTGCTATTGTTAATAGCACATACCCATCTATTTTAGAAAATATGAGAGACCCATCATTCTTTCATTATAGAGCTATTTTAGCCCCACAAATGATGTTGTTAATCAGTTGAATTAGTACATTATGTCATTGATGCCTGGAGAAACAAAAACTTACCTATGTTTTGATAGCCCCGGTTCGGTTGATGGAAATGTTGATAGACCAAATGATATACATACTTCAGAATTTTTTAATACAATTTCTGCATCTGGACTTCCTAATTATCGACTGAGGTTAAAAATTGGTGTTCCCATCGTGTTATTGAGAAATATAAATCAGTCGTCAAGATTATGCAATGGCACTCGCCTCATTGTCACCCAACTTGGCAATCATGTGTTGGAGGCAAAGGTTATTTTTGGCAGCAAAGTAGGAGAAAAAGTTTTTATTCCTAGATTGTCATTGATCCCATCTGATCGAAGAATTTTCTTTAAATTTCGGCGCAAATAATTTCCAGTGATTGTTTCTTTTGCAATGATCATAAATAAAAGTCAGGGGCAGTCTTTGAAACATGTGGGAATCTATCTTCTACAATTGGTTTTTTCCCATGGTCAACTATATGTAGCAATATCAAGGTTACATCACGCAGTGGTTTGAAGATACTCATATGTAACAACGAGGGAGATGTGACAACCACCACTTCAAATGTAGTTTATAGAAAAGTTTTTCAGAATTTAACTTAGATGGTTTGAGTTAGCATTATTTACTCAACTTTTGAAATATACATAACACTATCTTATTTACTTTTTGTATTCTTTGATTAGAATTTAATGGTTAGGTATTCTACTTGCAAAACGTGCCAATAAATTTTTGATAGTCTGCATGTTAACTTTGCATGGCAAATAAAGTAACTTTTTATAGAATTATATTTATTGCCTAATGCAAAGCTTATCTTTATATCATTATTATTTACCTTTATCAAAAAAAAATATAATTATTATTTATCAATTTTTATATATATTGTACTTAAACAGGGCGTACCATTTTATATGTTTATAATTACATTTAAGAAAATTATGACATTATTTTTTCAATTTAAAAGAACATGATTGTCGTTGCCACCTCCCCCCGATCTTCAATCACCTTCTTTGGATCAAAAGTCAATGCTTGAGCAAATGACCTACCTCTGTCTCCCACCAACTGTGCAACATGTCCTCCAGGTGACACAGTTGGAGCTCGCCGTGTCGGACGCGGATTCTCCCATCTTTGAAATCGCTGCAAGTTCACCCTAAATTTGAGATAACCAACTATAATGTCGCCAAGCTTATGCTCCATTACCGTCGTGTCATCAACCTCTTTGAAACACACAGACCTGAAACGCCAACCAAACTTATCTAGCTTCGCTGGAAGAAATACATCAACAACCCTCCCATATCTAAGGAAAATCTTTCATAGCTCTGTATACTTTATTTTCGCTTGAAAATTAGTAACGAGGAAGGTAACTTATTTTATCTTCTGAAGCCAACTCTGAGAGTAGTGCCAACCTAACACTAGAAGAATTTTCGTTATTTCCTACAAAAATTACCTAGGGCCAATGACCCCAGGAAATTTCCTAGGGCCAAATTTGTAGAAAAAAACCCATACAATAATTTTCTAAGGCTTTTAACAAAAAACTCTCAGTTTTGAACTGATAAAATACGAGTAGCTATTTTTTTTGTTTTAAAAATTCGGCTGTTTCCTAGGGTAAAATTTTGCTAAAAACCGAGGGGTGGAGCCCTCGAATATGTCAATGGCTAGTCTTTTTATATTTTTTGTTAACCCGACCCACGTCCTTTCTTCGTCTGATACGGGGGTTTCATTTAGAAACCCTGATTTATGTGTTTAGCTGTTCAAACAGCAAAAGAAAGAAACGAGCCGCCAGTGCACGAAGGAAGAAAAAAGGGGGGAAAGAAGATCTGTGGGAAAGGGGCGGTGGCCATCGTGGCCAACTACGACAGTGATGGCGAAGCTGGTAGTTCACGGTGGCGGAGAAGGATGGCGCATCGACGGCGGTGCCGTGGCTACAGGTGAGTCCCTTTTCTCCTTTTTTTTCCTCAATCTTTCCCTCTCATCCCCTTTCTCTCTAATCTCTCTCATTCACTTCTATTTTCTGATACCTCTCTTTTTATCTCAACGATTAAACTTCCCCCTCTTGAATTTTTTGTATCGATTCCTGGTGTGTTTCCCTCAGTGTTTATTTTTTATTTTTTTTACTGTTTCTGTCTATTGGTACTTATGGAGTTGAAGAGCTCTAATGGGACAATATTGGCCTAGTTGTTGCAGGGATGACGGAGCCTAGGAGGATATATGTAGGGGATGTAGGGGTTTGAATGTCTCAATTTAGTAAATAGGGTTTGCTTATTTCAATTTGGGGCATTTCAATCCACACAAATTATCACTCAAGTCACATGATCCAGGTGTAAATCCTAATTCTTGGCAAATAAACTCCTTTCTCCTCAATAGAAACCCCAAATATTGTTGCTCTCTCCCTTTTTGCTCTGTTTCAGGATTTCCTTTTTTACAGGGGAGCAATGCGGTGGTGTATGTATCAAAATGCAAATTGATGTCTGCAACTTTGCTTTGTTTCTTGATCAGGGACTCTGGTATTTTCTTTTGGGGGTTTCAAAAGAGAAGATATTTCAACATGTTTAAGTTCCAGTTGCTATGTTGATCAGGGGCTTTGCTCTATTTCAGGGATTCAATTCAATTACAGCCACGCGAATTGTAACATCCTGCCTAATTTAATTATTTAGCCCAATTAATTTAGGCATTGTATATTTCCAAATTGATTGATGATTTGAATATTGTGGGGGTGTAATTAGTGAGTTTAGTGGTGTGGATAGGAAGGGCACTATGAAAATTAGAACAAAAAGAAGGGTACAATTGTAAGCTAGTATTAGGAGTAAAGGGCTAAATGGTCCACACACATTTCGCTTCCCTTTTTTCCCTCTCACTCTCGCCTCAACCCTCTCAATTCTCTCTCTCTCTCGAATCGCTCCTAAAGAATAGACGAAAAGAAGGAGAAAAAAGAGAAAAAGGGGAGGTTAGGGTTTGAGAGTTTGGGAAGAAAAGAAGAAGAGAGCTTCAAGATTCCTTTCAATCCAAGCTTGGAAAGAAGATTGGGGCTAAACCTCTAGCTATTGTTGAAGATTAAAGTTGCCCTAAGTTGGAAGAAAAGGGGGGCTCAAAACTTAGAGGAAAAGAAGAACTAGCTTCTTTATTTTGGTCCAAATCTTTGGTGTGGTGAGTTCTTCTCACTTTGTGGATGGGCAACCATAAGACCCTCCTCTAGGATTTATATTCCCTTTCTATTTGTGTGTTTTCTTGATTCCTAAGTTGAAAGGTTGAAAAGCATGAGATGGGTTTGGGTTTGATGATTATATTCATAGTTTGATGTATTTGATGATATGAGAACTAAGTGTTTGGTTGTGATTTGGTGTTAAATGCTTTGATCCTTCCATCAAACATCTTTGGTCTTTGTTTGAGTCCTTATTTGTGTTGGTTTTGGTTTGGATTGAGGAGAACATGCTATTGGAAAAGAAAAGTTGCAGAAAATTGCATTTTCTGCACAATTTTGCAGTCATGCGTGTGACAAGTGCGCGCGCAATGCGCTTACAAACAGAACGCAACATAGCAAATCACGCGACGCGCGCTGGGGCACGAACAAACAGAATGCGTTATAGGAAATGTGCATGACGCGCACCCTGTCTCTAAAATTTTATTTTATTTTATTTTTTATTTCCAAATGCTTTTAGGGCTAAAGATGACTTTTGGGGTTCTAAATTTTAGAAAATTAAGGTTTGGATAAAGATTTAGATCCTTAATTAATGGGGGGTTTAGCCCTAGTTATAATGCAATACCAAAGTAGTGAATTGCCTTATCTGTCATGCAATGGAATGTATGTATGTCTAATGCGTTGATTGCTTGAACTTTGTTTATTGTGAGATGTTTGTCCGTCCGGATTACAATTCGGTGGCAAACCCGTCGTTACAATATCCGGATTGTTATAAGATTCGGCGATGGGGACCCTCTTGGTTGCTATCAGAAACTTTATGGATCTTAACTCAATGTCAATTGGGCCAAGTTGGTACATTATGGAATCCTTGTGAAATATATTTGAATTATGAATATTGCTCACATTTATCTTATGATGATATGTTGTTTCGAGTACAACTACGACGAGGGGTCCGTGAAGGGCTCAATGGGATTTTAAAAATCTCATTCATTTCCATTTAATTGTTTCAGACAAACAGGTCCATGGCAAAGAATGAAGTATTGCAGACTTATATTTAGGAGCTGGCTTTTGTCTTTTGTTTAAGTCTAGTTATTTTGAAGGTTTATACACCTTGATGTAAATACGATATTTAAGACTTACGTAATGTATCATTTTGAAGTACACTTTATTCGGTTGTATCCGCTTGGTGATGTAACTTATTATGAATTATAGACTTGTTACACTCAAGTTTTAATTTATTCGCGTTTTGTTGTACCATAATTTGTTTAATGACTTTAATTCGATGTCAATTGAATTACGGACGTTACACGAATAAACTTGTTTCTGAATAAATTAACTTTTTGTTATTAAAACCTTAGGAAATTTCCGAGGGCTTTGAGCCCTTAGAAATTTCCTAGGACTTTTTAAATTTAGCCCTCAGAAACTGTTTCCTACCAGCGAATAACCTACAGCCACGCGGCCCTCGGTGGGCCCTCAAAAATTTTGGCATTTCCTGTGTTTTTTGGCATTTCCTAGGGCTTTTGGACCTAGGAAATGACAAACATTCTTGTAGTGTAAGCCAGCACCGCCCTTACGATCCCCTGCACCATCCCTACCAATCCTAAGCAAGTGAGTTTTCTCCACCCAAGCCTTACCTCAGCTCTCATCTAGCACTAGTGTAAATTTCTTCTATTGATTAAATTTAAATTCATATGTATTAAATTTAGTCTTGTTCTTAGTCTTGATTTTTGTAGTAGGCTTTTTAGTCATGTTCCTGATTTTGTGTTGAATGTCTTAAGGGCAGACTGTTCGGGGACTTTTTTCCCAAGAGGCTTCTGGTTGTGTTGCTTTCTTCGTGGGCTTAGCCCCTTGTTGTCCACAAAAAAAAAAATTAAGAAATTTAGTCATGATTTCCCGTCGAAAAAAAAAATTTATTCATGATCATATTTAACGTGATGAAACCCCAGAGAGCTGATCTAGTGAAATAGACACGTTGCGAGTTGAAATCCCTACTAGTCTTCTTGAGGTGAGGTATGTAATTCACTTCGTAAGTGCTAACTAAGAGGTTTTCTTGCTTTGTAATGTGGCACCTTGCTTTCACCCTAAATGTTTTTTCATTAAAAAAATATATTTAACATGCAGACAGTTTCTCGAGTCACTCATCATTAGCAAATCTCATAATGTGGTAGAATTTAAATTCAGCTCCGTTGTTTTTCTGGCTTAACAATTTTTTTAATTGATACGTACGATATTTTTTTACAACAGTACGACAATACATTATTTTAACCTAGTGAAGTGGTTGTGGTGCCCTAACTACTAAGCAATAATTTCCCCTTTTGTAAAAAAAATAATTTACTCATTTAAAAAAAATAATAATAAGAAACTTCATTTCCTCTTCTTCTTTTGTTGCACAACAAACTTCATTTCTACACCCTGCTTTACATGGTCTCGAGTCAAAATAGTCTATAATACTTTCACAGAAATAAATACTATAATCTTTTATAAAATACATAATCTTATGACAAATAAAACCCAAAATTTCAAAATTTGATGTGTTTTGTGTCACTGTATTTTTTTGATGTTACAGAAACAATAAAAATTAAAAGAGTAAAGAGGTAAAATTAGTATCAAATTTTATCTATGTTATCTCTTATAACTTTCTATATTCATTAAAAAAAATCTTATGGGAGCAACACATATTTTATGGGGACAATTTTTTTTATTAAGTATGTTCAATTAAAAGATTATCTTCCCTTAAAAAAAAATTAAAAGATTATATTGTGAGGGTAATTGGCTCCATACTTGGTTAGCTGCTTCCGCCCATATGGTGGGAATTGGAGAGAGGGACAGGGGTATTATGGGTGACGGAGATGTGGAGCGGGGGAGTACTCTCCCACCCTGTCCCGTTGACATCATGTTTAAAATACTCCACTAGTCTTCAAATTGAAGAAGCTTTAAATTATTAATAAAGATTAGGCTAAACTGCAATAAAACTTCGTTAAATTCGATTGATGGGTGATTTGCTTTTTTGTTTGAAAAATAGTAAAAAGAATCTATACTTTATTAATGAAATCAGTGTTGTAGTTAAATGTATTTTGCTCAAAAAAAAAGTATTGGTAATATACTATACTAGTGTAAATTTTAATGATATTAAAATTAAATTCATATGTATTAATATTATAAAATTTAGTCATGATTATGGTTCCTTAATAAAAGATTTAAAGTGAAGACGATGATAAAAAAAGATTTAAAGTGAAGACAATTTCTCTAGCCACTCATCGTTAGCGAATCGCATAAATCCGAAGAATTTAGCCTATATTTGGTTGTACGTCAAAAGCCCATAGACGCACGTTGCCACGCCTGTAACGCAATTCAACATTGTTGTGGAGGTGTTTGGATTTTGTATGAGAAATCAATTGTGTCTAAAATTGATTCTATGTGAAGCTAGAAATACTAGCTCTTACGATAGATAAAAATCAATTTTACCTACTGCATATAGACACATTCCATAACTGCTCTTGTTACCTTTTTTGATATTGTTTTTGCTAGAATTTTTTTTTAACGGTATGTCTTCTTATTTATATAATAACAAACATTATGTCTTTGCTTAGCAAATCACTGCACCACATCATGTCATAATTTTTTTTTAACTTTAAATGTTTGTATTAGTTAATTAAATATATTTAAAAAAAATCTATGACATAACGTTTATAAAAGAAAATAAAAATTAATTATTTAAAAAAATTAAATTTAATAATTTTAACAAAAAATTAAAAAGTTATCTAGATGGAAAAGAAATCTAGTTTGATACACACATCATTTTGGTAATTCCACACCCAAAAGTAATTTTGATCCAAACTATCCAAACAATATGAATTGATAAAAATCATTTTTTTAATGTATTCAAACATAAATTACGTTACCTTCAACTCACTTTTAAACAAAAATAATTTTACAAAATCAATTCGGTCAAAATCAATTTTCGCCACTGCAAAACCAAACACGCACTTAAATTCACCTCCATTGTTTTTTTTTTGTATTCACCTCACCTCCATTGTTTTTTTGGCTCAACAATTATTTATTCGATATGTAGTACGTACAACACATGTGTACAAGATAGTAAAAATTGAAAATTTATTGATATATTATTTTAAGATATTATATAATTTATAATAAAAATAAAATGATAATTTCTTATTTAAATAAAACTATATTGTCGATGTGGTGTCAGCTCAATAGTAAGAGTTTGATCTTATAACCCCAAAGGACAGAGTTCAAATCCCTGCAAGGACATTTATAATATGATCATTGATGTCACTAAAATAATAATAATCATATGTCCCCTTCTCTAACCTCCTTTAAGAAAAAGACTATATTATTAGAGATTTTAAGGAATGCTTTTCCCATATTTAGATAAGGCTATATCATAATCATAATTATAGATATTTGTATGATCATATTGTATTACTCTAACTCTAATTCGCACGAACCAACGAAAAATATTGAAAACAATTTTTTTCAATTAATATTCCTAAAAATTTATTTTTTTCCCAAAAATACCCCTTTTATGAACCAACTCACTTGCATAAAAAATTGATGTATCTCGTTAATATAAATTTTACTATAAATAAGGGTATATATGAAAATTAGATGTTTAATAAATTTAAAAATTGATGTTTGTTTCTTATAATTAATAATTAATTCTCCTTTCAGGACTCAAATATACTCCCTCAATCCTTTAATATAAGAACGTTTTGAATATTTTGTTTGTCCCACTTTATAAGATCCCTTTCAAGCATTAATTATTTTTCACCAAAATAGCCTTAATTAATTTACTTTGTCTTCGGTCAATGAACACCAAATGAGGTGACCAAATGAGGTGAATTAATAAGATAAACTATTTATCTCTCTTGTAAAGAGGTGAAATGAGTAATTAATTAAGTAAAAAGAGTGAGAATATGAGTCTCAATAATTTCAAGGATAATTTTGAAAAAATAGTACAAATACTCTTGTGGTTATCGTCTAGCTTTGTAATCCCAAGAGATTGTGTTCAATGAGTCAACAAAAAAAAGAGATTGTGTTCAAATCTTCTCGGAGATAGTTTGTAAGGTCTAAATGTCTCCCTCTACCCTAATAATAAAAAAAATCACATCCCCCAACCCTTTTTTAATTTTTTAACGTGACTAACTAAATTAACCAACTTTATTGGTGAGAGGGTATTTGTTAAAGGGTTCTTATATTAAGGAAAGGAAAAAGTAAGCAAAAATAATTAAATACACACTAATTTAGAATGTTAGTTAATATCATTTAATTTTCTTGATGTAATAAAAAAAGTACATTTCCCAAACTACCCTTTAAATGACGGGTATTATGAGAGTGATAATATTAAATATGATAAAATTAGTTAGATTTATCTTATATTTTGGACAATTAAACATGACTATTTGTTGCTTATAATTGAACCATGAAAAGTACCAAAAAGGGTGTACCAAAAGAAAAGTACCAAAAAGGGACTTTTTATTCTTTACGGTAAGGAGAGAAGGGAGTACTCCCTCCTGACTAGAATATAAACAAAAATACATAATTTTATACTGATTAAGAAAGTTAATTAAGTTTATTTAATTTTTTTGGTGTAAGAAAAAACAAATTGCATTCTCCAAATTACTCTTTCTTTTCTTTTTATTTTCTATGAGAACTTGTGTCATGATAATATTGAATGAAGAGTATTCTTGGAATGACAATATTAAATAGGTTGAAATTAGTTAAAATTTGCTTATTTTTCAACCACTAAAAATGACTTTTTTCCCGCTTATAATTGAGTATAGCCATAATTTATTCATTAAAAAAGAAAAATAAAATAAAACTTCATTTCTTTTTGTTTTTTGTTTTTTGGTGCTCAAGAAATTTACACTCTACTTTACGTGGTCTGGAGTCAATTATTAGAAAACGCCGCTATTTTTTTATATTTAAAAAAAACGACGCAAAAAAATAAAACCAACTACCAACAAAAAATTGAAAAAAATCGAAAATACATTAGTTTTTTTTATAATGGAAAAATACAGTAGAATTTAGAACCATCATGAATAACAATTATTTATCAATAATTTTTACATGATAGTATTTTAATATTTTCTTAAATTGTACTCATATAAAATTCGTCATCATTTATTTAAGAATATGAAAATAATAGGTAGTGTATAAAATTTGTGAAATCCGTCAAATTAGTTCCTAAAGTTTTATAAATAATCTCTGACAAAGACTAATAAAATAGATGGTAAATTCTTCGTTGCATTTGATAAAAGTTGGGTAAGGTTGCCCAACTAATGTGTATTCAATGTGATGCGGCCAGTTGTTTCCAATTAGCCATGTCACACATAAGAGTGTTCTTCACATATTCGGTGATTTAGTTTTCATTATTTTCACATTAGCCCCTTATGCATTAATGATAGTGGCTGACTTGAAGTTATGTGCTTCATGTTCCCAATGTAATCAAATGCTCCCCACTCACTCCATTAACCGGTTTGCCTTCTTCTTTAATCGAAATTCGAATTTCATCTCTGGAGAGTAACAATGTATATGCTTGTTTAGCCTATTCATCTTCTTCTGCAATTGCATTTGTTTTTTATTGGCGGTCTAATTTCGACAGAAGGTTGTAATCGCATCCCCTCTTCTTCCCGCAACAGCCTCGTTGGCATTGTTATTCACATTTGCTTTCTGGTATGCACGAACAGAGCTTTTTGTATATGTCTTTAGTCACGAAATTTATGTGTTAAACTGAACACCACCTTTTTTTATATAAGTTTAATGTGAACTTCGATATCAGTATTAATGGTTTGTCTATATTTTGTTTATTGAATTATGCTACAAGTTTCTTTGTTGAATAGCTATGTCAAAGCTGTTTATTTGTCAATGTAGATAGTAATCCAATCAAACAGACTTGAATTAGATATTGAAACAATAGTTATTCAACTAACACCAACTATATATTGTAATCCAATCTGTGACTATCAGATTATATCATTGTAAGTGAGATAGTTAGTATGTTTGGTTCATTTGTTAACTGTAATATTCTTGTAATATGGTTGTTTTTCGTTGCAGAGAAATTCTAAATGGCTACCAATAGTACTTCTTCTATGGATGTTGATACAGGTATTGAAGATGTAGAAATTAACAGTGGTAATGGTGTGTGTAGTGGCGAAGGGAAAGAGGAATCAGATGGTTACAAAAGGATTAGTGAAGTGTCAAATGATGATATAAGAGGGATGGAATTCGAAACAGAGAGAGAAGCTATAGAATTTTTGGAATGTATGCAAAATTCCATGGGTTTGCTGTAAGAAAGGATGATGTTCAACGTGATTACAATGGGAACATCGTTGTACGTCAACTAGTTTGTAACAAACTGGGTAAGAGTGGTAAGAAACGTAAGTTGAATGACGACGAAGCTAGATATCTGAGGCTAACTACTCGATCGGGTTGTCGTGCGAGGCTTCGAGTAGCTTATGATTTTCTTGTTAGGAAGTGGAGAGTTTCTGTTTTTGAACCCTCTCATAACCATGATTTAACTCCAACTCGGTTTGTTCATTTGATTCCGAAGTATCATCAATTGAGTGAAGCTGATAAAGAGCTTGTTAGTGGCTTGCATGCACAAGGTGTTAGAACTTGTCATATATTGGGTTTTATGATGGGTCAGAAAGGTGGTCACACATGTCTTGGATTTATCAAAAAGGACTTATATAACTACATTGATCATCAAGGTAGGGTTAAAATAGAAGATGTGGATGCTTTTGCTGCTTTGAGTTATTTCCAAGGTAAAGTTGATAATGACACAACGTTTTTTTTCAGAGTTTACCTTTACAGATGATGGACGTCTAGAAAATTTATTTTGGGCAGATTCGACAAGCAAGTTTGGCTATGAATGTTTTGGAGACGTGGTTGCATTTGACACCACTTATAGGAAGAACAGGTATCACAAGCCCCTTGTTATTTTTTGTGGGTACAACTACCATGGAGAGACAACAATATTTGCATGTGCTTTAGTTTCCAATGAAAAAATAGAGACATACTTGTGGGTGTTAAATATGTTTTCAAAAGCAATGTATGGTAAACATCCAAAAGCATTGGTTACTGATGGGGATAAAGCAATGAGAGAAGCTATTAAAGTTGTGTTTCCAAATTCAATGCATCGTCTTTGTTCATGGCATCTACATCAAAATGCTTGTGAGCATGTGAAGAATCCTAAATTCTTGGAAGAGTTTAAGTCATTGATGTATTCTCATTATACATCTGAGAAGTTTGAATCCGAGTGGAAGAGGGTTATTGATAGTTATGGTGTATCAAACAACAAATGGATTAAAAAAACTTATCGAATGAAGAGAATGTGGGCTAGTGCGTATATGCGAAAGCAATTTTTCTGTGGAATTAGAACCACATCAATCTTTGAAGGTGTGAACTTATTTATCAAGAAGTATGTTCAACGCAAAAACAGCCTTGTGGATTTTTTTGCATAATTTTGAAAGAGCTGTCAAAGAATACAAGCATAATGAATTAATGTCTGATTTTAAATCTTTCTATTATCAACCTGTGCTGACAACTGCATTGCAAGGGATTGAGCTCGGAGCTTCAAAGATATTTACAAGTAAAAAGTTTAAAGAAGTAAGAAATGCAATAGAGGATGTTGCTGCATTAAAAGTTGTTGAACGGACTGAGGTTGGCAACAATGTCATGTTGAAGATTACTAGATTCCAAAACAAAGATTCAATGGTTATGGTTCATTTTGACAAGTTGCAGATTAAATTTGTATGTGATTGTAGACGTTTGGAACGCAGAGGACTTCCATGTTCCCACATTATTTGTGCCATGAAGCACGAGGACATGGATATGTTTCCAAATAGCCTTATTTGCAACAGGTGGACTAAATCTGCAAAGGCTGATCTTATAACATCATTTACCTCCCAAGAAGGTGATGATGAAAAAATGTTCATGTTCCGTCGAGGTGCACTTTCTGCTGCATTCAATAACCTATGCGATGTTTCTTGTAAACAAGCAGATGATTATAAAGAAGCTTTGGAAGGAATTTATAGTTTGTGTGACAAGATAAATAGGCGACGTGATGGCAATGGCAATGGCAAGCCTAAGTCCAATTCATCCGTTGTTGGCGATCCACTAATTGTGAAGACCAAAGGTGCCCCTCGTAAGAAAAAATCATTCCAGAAGAAGAAACGGTGTTCGCATTGTAGAAAAACTGGTCACACAATACGAAAGTGTCTAGTACTAGCAGGACGTGAATTTCAATTGGAAGACGAGGAGGAGGTTTCACCTGGTGAATCTGATAATGACTCAAAGAGTTTAAATGTAAGTTGATTATTGTGTTTTTTTAATATTTAATTTAATTTATTTATTTAAAGTATTTGGTTTATGTGCAGGTGTCAATAAGTCATGATATGAATCACGACATAAATTCTGTTGCGGTATCAAATGATAGATATGAGACATGTTTCCACTGATCATTTGATATGTGTTTTGATTTGTCCATGTTTGTTGTTATTTACAGAATTTGTGTATACTATGGTAGTTCAGGATGTTGATAAGAGTTTTGGCAGTAAGCATCAGAGAAAAGGCTTTAATGTTGGTGTTTTAACACAAGACTCGATTAATAAAAGAACAACAAAACAGGTTAGTGAAGTCGGATTTAATATGCTTTATTTTGAGTTAAAACACTATAAATTAATCATGTTAGTTGTGGTTGACAAATTTTATGATGTGGAGCTAGGTTGAAAATGAGGACTTTGGTGTAAGCAATGTAAAGGTGTCAAATACAAATGCAGACACTAGAAAGGTTGATGCTTCTGTCACTCCAAATATCACAATCAATATTGAAAACGTAAGAATTTGTGTTAGTGTGTATTTGGCCTTAATTTTGTTGACTTGTAGTCTTGATAAAATGCTTGCTTTGTTGTTTTGTTAATTGCTGTTGTTTTATTTAGAATCGTATGACACCTGGTTATGGATATGGTAATCCACCTATTAAAACTGAAGGTTAGAATGCAACATAGAACCACAGTTTAGGGTATGGTGGTCAGTATTTTCCCATGTACAATGGGGTTCAAAATCATGGTATATCAATTTTTCCACAATTCCCACCAGTAGGCATCCTCCCATCACATGTAGACACTTCTATATATCCCGGAAGGCACAGTGTTCCTCATTATACATCGGTGAGTAGAATCATTTTTGAAGTTAATATTTGTGTTTATTTTGTTGAATGTTTTATTTTTCTTCTAATTTTTATCCTTTATTCAAGACAGTTTATGACTGTGTTGGGCGAGGTGGAACGGTCGGCAAAAATGGCAAGCAAAAGAGACTGAAGTGCTGACAGCTTCCTTTATCCATATTTAGTCATTACATGTTGTTTTGGCCGTTACAGATGTTTAGCACACAAATTTGTACTATTTGTGGGTCTTACATTGGCATTTGACAAGAAAAGGCTTGGTGTTTGTAATGGTTTTGTTTTATTAAATAGTAAGTTGCCTTTTAACAACATTATTTTTTGTCTTCGGGTCAAAGAAAGCCTTGTTCATATTGCTTTTGTTAGGTTGTAAAATCAGTTTCATATTTAGTTGTTTCTACTAACTAGTACCTTACTCGTGCATCCGCAAGGTGGGTTGCTTTGCTTAATACAAGAAATTGTAATAAAAATTGGTAAACAATAATTGTATCATAAAACCAACGTATCTCATTGTTGTGCCATGAAATTGTCTAGAGTTGGCCAAGATATACATTTTTTGACACAGAATACAAAAAACACTGGTACCCTAAAACCAACATATCTCAAAAAAACACAAAAACCATAACTCAAACTCTTTTCACTTCGACAACATTGTTAAAATCACATTAATGAACTCAAACTTCAGTTTGTTGCCCTTTTTGAATTTGTTTAGTTTGCAGAACTCCTTCTAACCGAATCCAATTTTGACAGTCCTGGTGCCCTCATCTTTAATCAATATATCGCATGCGATTTCTGTAGTAGGTCCGCAAAGATACATAGTTTTGTAACCTAGACTTATGACTGTGTTCCTGACATAGTCTGCAAAATCTTTTTTCAGAGTCTGTAACCAAAAAAGACACAAAAAAAATCAGTATTTAAAACACATATTGTTAGACATATATTTAGCAAAATATAAGAAATTAAAAATCTGACCAGTTGACTTGCTTTTGCTGTGTATTGAGACAGAGTGATTTCAAAGGAGATGAATTGGGCTTTTGTACTCATACTGTGGTAGGTTAGGAATGATTCTGGCAGTGCTTCTTTTCTAAAAACTGAAATTCGAAATATGCTATCCCCCAAATAGCTTAAATAGATCAAGTGATGTCCAGTCAAGTTATAAAATTGCCTCAGATTAATCCATCCATGAGTCATTCGTGGAAACTGGGCAGATTGGTTGAAGGTAATCTCATGACGATTACGGCGTTGGTCCAACAGAGTCCAGATTGGACCAAGCTCGTTTTTGAACTCTTGATAGAATTCACGATATACCTCTCCATATGGCTTAAATGAAACATAATCGTCAGAGAGATGAAAATCCCTAAACGCAACAAAACGACCATGCAAAGAGAGGATGGAAGACATACCTGATCCTGTGATGGACAGTGACAAAACTCCCTTTTTCTTCTCGACAGATTATTTGCGAATCTAACTGCATCTTTACTTTTTTTTGTGGAAATGGAAAGCAACCCTACTTGTCGGCCAATGTCTTTGTTCTTGTCTGGTTTGGAAAAGGAAAGCAACCCTACCTCATCAATTGACGTATTGCAATTTATAAAGTGAAGAATTATGTAACCAATGCAGTTGTTAACTCGATGAAAGAGGAATATGAAATGTTCACGTTTTCTTTTTGTCAATAAACGTTTATGTTTCAGATGGGCTCAACACAATAAGAAAAATAACTAAAGTTTCAGATGGGCTAGTCCAACAAATTAAGCCTGTAGTTAAACACACCCGCCATTTCTTTATTGCCACCACCCCCACACACTTCTATTAGAATGTTAATAAAATTTTAATATTTTTAGTATAATTAATATCTAAATTATTAATTAGGGTGAATTGTGATCATGATCATGGTGACTAGTAGTCATGATGATGTGAACGTGACTCTATGGCATCAAATGACATGACTGATCATGTGAACATGACCCTAGGTACATCAACTGATCATGTGAATATGACTCTAGGTCATCAAGTGACATGACTGATGATGTGAACATGACTCTAGGGCATCAAGTGACATGAACTGATAATGTGAACATGACTCTGGGGATTCAAGTGACATGAACTGATGATGTGAACATGGCCCTAGGTCATCAAGTGACATGAACTGATCATGTGAACATGACCCTGGGTCATCAAGTGACATGACTGATCATATGAACATGACCCTAGGTCATCAAGTGACATGTCATCAAGTGACATGAACTGATCATGTGAACATGACCCTAGGTCATCAAGTGACATGACTGATGATGTGAACATGACCTTAGGTCATCAAGTGACATGAACTGATCATGTGAACATGACCTTAGGTACATCAACTGATCATGTGAACATGACTCTAGGTCATCAAGTGACATGAACTGATGATGTGAACATGACTCTAGGTTATCAAGTGACATGACTAATCATTTGAACATGACCCAATGGTCATCAAGTGACATGACTGATTAATTAGTTAGTTATTTTTTTGGACAAATTAATTAGTTATTTGTTTATTTAAAACTGACTACTTATTTTTTAGTTTTATGAAAACAAAATTAAAATGGCCGTATTACCCTTTGGACAAATTAATTAGTTATTTTTTTATTTAAAAATGACTACTTATTTTTTAGTTTTATGAAAACAAAATTAACATGACCTTATTACCCTTTTGACAAATTAATAAGTTATTTTTTATTTAAAATGACTACTTAGTTTTTAGTTTTATGAAAACAAAATTAAAATGATCGTATTACCCTTTGGACAAATTAATTAATTATTTATTTATTTAAAAATGACAACTTATTTTTTTAGTTTTATGAAAAAAATTATTAAAATGACCGTATTACCCTTTGGACAGATTAATTAGTTAATTTTTTATTTAAAAATGACTAGGTAGTTTTTAGTTTTATGAAAATAAAATTAAAATGACTGTATTACCCTTTGGCGAAATTACACATTGTGAACCAAGCTATGTTCAAGCTGACTATTGCACTTCCATGGTTAATGCACAGGATTGTCTGTTGCTCTTCCCACCGTCAGAAATGAATTTGTATATTGAATTGATCGAAGTTTATTCATTTAATTGTTTCAACTCCTCTTTATTACGCATTTTCCCTAGTTATATTTCTGTATACAACACAAATTCAAATAGCATCACATAACAATATACTATTTGCAACAATCAAGCGTCAATCATGGTTGAGCTCAGTCATGAAAAACATTCAAAGCGCAAACGGTGCGATGGTGAAGATGAATCAATTACGTCTCCCTTCCCTTATGAAAATAAGGAAAAAAGTAAACCTCTATCCAGCGAAGAGCGTCAAATTTCGTTAATAAATTTGATTTCTGACAGGTACTTAAATTATTTCCTTTTCAACTTCTGCAATTCATTTGATCATGATGCTTACATCTCTAATTTTTTTTTTCAAACTGAAACATAGTGCTCAACACACTGAGCATCCATCAAAAATGGGAAAGGGATATTTTGATGATTGGGATCCTCTCCTATTTAGAGCATCAAATGATGATGTTGATGTTAACGAGGTAACAACTATGTACTGTTTTTGTCGCTGAAGTTGATATATTGCTTTCTACCTGTTTGTTTTTAACACTTTTCGAAAATGGTTAGCAGAGTTTACCACAAAGGGTAGCAATGTTGGATAGATGTTTTATTGGCATTAAACAATCCATTGATGAATTAAAGGAAACCATGCCGATTTACCTTACACTAACAAATGGCATGTACCATACTCCCGTACAGCATAAGGTATTGTTACCAACTAACCCTTTGTAACACCCAGCCTAATTTAATTATTTAGTTAAATTAATTTAGGCTTTGATATGCTCTAAATTGGTTGATTAAGTAATTAAATTGGGGAAAACAATAATAAGAATTGGGGGTGTAAGTAGTAAGGTTAGAGTGTAAATAAGAGACTGAAGGAAGGGTAGCTTAGTAAAACCACTTTCCCTCTTCCCCTTTTTCCTTCCCACTCACGACCTAAGCCCTCATTTTCTACTCTCTCTCTCGATTTTTCTGAACAAGAAGAGAAGAGGAAGAAGATGGTGAGCTAGGGTTTCAATTTTGGGGGAGGAGAAGAGGAGAGTTGGTGCTTCCTTCATCTTTTGTTGTTTCCAAGCTTTTGGAACTGAGTATTTGAGGTTACATTGAAGATTTGGAGCTACTCTAGATCATTGGGAAAGAAGCTCAAACTTGGAGGAGAAGAGGAGGAGACGGTCTCAAGTCTTCAAGCTTCCTAGCTCATTTATTTGAGCTTAATGTGAGTTCCTCTCACTTAGAGGTTAGGCAACCCATAAGTCCCACCATTTAGGACTTTCCATTTCTCCTTGTGTGGTTGTGTGTTTCTTGGTTCAAGTTGTGGATTTGGGAATGCGTGATGAGGGAGATGAGTTTATGTTCATTTTGATGATTTTAAGACATGTTGAAACATGCTTGATTGTGTATTTGATGAGTTATACAATGCTCTTGATCTTGTAGATATATGTTAAATGCTTGATTTAGAGCCTTGTTCTTAGTGATTGATGATTGGGATTGAGTATGGTTGAGATTGGATCATGTTTGGTTTGGAAAGAAAATCTGAAATTTGGGCAAAATCTGTCAAATTCGCTTAAGCGAAAATCCTGCGCTGAGCGAGTTGGCTGCGCATTGCCCAGGGGTGCATTATGCGTGAATTTCGCTTGAGCGAAAATCCTGCGCTGAGCGAAAATGGCGCTGAGCGATCCCAATTCGCTTAAGCGAATCTGGGACAGATTTTCCCCTTTGTTTTTTTTAAATCTTTTCTCTTTTTGGTTCAACCTTACTTAATGCTATGGTCTTATGGAAAGTTGTATCAATGGTTAAACTATTAAAATGCTTACGAGAATGGTTAAGTTGTGATATGATTGAACTTATTGATTGCTTAATAAGTCATTAAGTACTGTTTATTGAAGAATTCCATGGGAAGTCACTGCTATACTTCCTTGGATTCATTGTGTATTGTTTATTGAAGAATTCCATGGAAAGTCACTGCTATACTTTCTTGGATTCATTGTGTATCGTTCATGGAAGAATTCCATTGAGGGTTAATTATATACCCTCTTGGATTCATGGAGCATCTGTGAACGTTAATTGGATTCTTGTAACATTATGAATTATCTTAACTGTGAGTTTGTAATGTTGTGTTGGGGACTGAGTTGGTAAGGGGTCCGTGGGGGACTCACTGAGATTTTTATCTCACTCATTTCTATTGTTTTTCAGATAATCAGGACCCGAAAGACGGTCAAGCAAGTTAGAGGCTTGAATCCTATAGTTTAGTACTACATTTTGGGATGTGACAACTCATCTGTCTTTTGGATATTTGGAACCTTGTTATTGTATTTTGTATTTCAAATACTTAACATTTGGAAAGTTGTAATCTAACTTTTAGATTATTGACTATGTTTTAAATTTGGACTTGTAATGCTCATTACCAAGTTTAAATTATTGGTAACTCTTGTGCCACTTTTGTAAATTGTCGTAATTTCAAGTAATATTGAATTATGGGCGTTACATTATGGTATCAGAGCCAGGTTAGTTCATTAGGGACTGTGGTCTAGTATTGTGGATTTTCTTTTGCTTGAGAATTCTCTCTATATTCTTGTACTTAGTATGGAATATTAAGTCTGATCAACTTAATACTTTATACCGTGTATACAGAATATGACAGACGAACATGGAAGGCATAAGAGAAGACACCACAGGCGAGATGTGGAGGAGGCTCGTTGGACGGATATGATGCAAATGTTGAGGGATCAGAATGACCTTTTGAGGGCCCAAAATGAAGCTACCAACAATATGATGTAGCAATTTCTCCAACAGCAACAACATGTTCCGCAACCACCTCCACCCGTGCAACCAGCTGTACAACCAGCAGACCCACACTCAGCTTTCCTCAAGTTTCATAAGCTTAATCCTCCAAGCTTCCCTGGAAGTGAGGATGCTATGGAGGCTCAGCATTGGCTAGAAGCTATGGAATGAATTTTCAAAGTGGTAACGTGTACGGAGGAACAAAAGGTAACCTTCGTTACACATTATTTTACTGAAGGAGCTGCTCATTGGTGGGAGGGGGCACGAGCATATTTGGAGGAAAAAGACGAGCAAATTGAATGGGAAGATTTCAAGGATATTTTTCTGGAGAAATATTTTCCCCAAACTATCAAGGACCGGAAGGAATGAGAGTTCACTCAATTCAAGCAAGGGGACTTGTCTATTGCCGAATATGTCAAGAAATTTGAGGAGTTAGCTAGATATTCATCTCATGTTGGGTACGCACCAAATGAGAAATGGAAGATAAACCAGTTTATGTGGGGACTTAGAGTCGACATTCAGAATAACTTGGTCCAAACTGAATTTCACTCTTTTGCTTCGTTGGTTTGCAAAAGCTTTACGGCCGAAGAAAGTTTGAAGAAAATGTATGATGAATGCCAACTCCTATGGCAAAAGAGGAGGGATGAAGGCAAGTCATCTCAACCCCCCAAGGGCAGAGGAAGTAAGGATAAGGGAAAACAGGTTCAACATCCCGAGGCCCCCAAGCCGAAAGAATGATCCAAATGTGGCAAGATCCATAGGGGGAGTGCAATTCTGGAAAACCTGTCTGTTTTTACTGCCAACAACCGGGACACTTCATTAAGGATTGTCGCAAGATCAAAGCAAGGGAGGCATCCGAACCTGATAACTGTTGGACAAAATCGCAAGTGTACGATTTCGTCGTTAAGTAATAAAAGATCGAATCCACAGGGATTGTGACCAATTATTAACTAAACAAAAGTTGTAACTAATTGAACTATTGACAAATACGTATGTGTTTGAAAAAGTTGTTTAGCAACAAAAACAGTACTAACGAGACAATGTATTTGGATATTAAGGAGAATAAAATGACTAGGGCTCGAATCCCTTTGTTTCAACTTTTACGCTCTTGAATTCTTTTCCAATGCAAGCAATGATAACGTATTTGAAGTTCAAATCCTCTAAATTAGATTAACGAAAATTCCTTTTCTCTTAATCCCTTTAATTCAACTAATAAGCCCTAATCCCTTAGGTTCCAATTAATTAAATCAAGCATAAAGGATATGGATTCATACAAACTCATACCAAAGAGAATTATATCCCTATAACCCTATAGATATGTCAAAATATCCCAAAGCAAGTTTAAAACCTCAACTTTCCAATTGATGTCAAACCCTAGTTCAAACCTATGGTGATCAAGCATAGAATCGCATTAAGAAAAGAGATAGTTGATCAAATGACATACATCAAACTTGCATTGAAAATTCTGAATTCAATTACATAAAAGGATCCACAAAGTTTATCTTACCCTAGTACAAAGGAATTAGTTCCTCGTGGAAGAGAAGGAACCAAGCAATTGAGATGTGGAAACAGCAAAAGACTCCATTGATTCCTCAACTTTGCCTCGGATTACTTGTTCTTGATTCAAACTTACAAGATTGCCAACCAGAGGTAACTCCCTAGGTCAATATTTCCTCTATCTATATATAGTTCTGGACCAAAAGGGTTGAAAAACATCCCAAAATTAAGTCAAAACGCACAAAAATAAAAGTCTGGCCGAGTCGCAGCACGGCCTGGCCGTGCTGCTTTTAAAGCACAGAATAGCAGATGCGCAGCCCGACACGGGCGTGGTGGAGAACACGGCCTGGCCGTGTTATTCATTGTTTTCTGAATCTTGAGTTTCTTCACATCCACCAAGGCACGGTCGTGGCATAGGGCACAGCCAGGTCGTGTTTTCCTCTAATCTTGCCATATTTTGTTATTTTGGCCTCCGAGTTGGTTGCAACATCCGTCTAAGTGATCTAGCTCCGCTTTCCTAGGCCAATAACCTCTTTTCTGCACAATTGAACTCAAACCAAGTGCATTATCTAAATCAAGCAAAAATGCATGAGAACTATGGGTAAAAACCACTACAATGCCTATTATGCAATGCAAAACTAACAACAAACTATATGCTATTATGAACGCATCAATAACCAATTGCAAGGGCGTGTTCACACGAAGGATGTGGAAAATCTGATGAAAGGTACATGTCTGCTTCATGATCACCCTTTAGTGGTATTGTATGACTCTGGTGCAACTCATTCGTTCATTTCTTATAAGTGTGCACAAAGGCTGGAGTTATACTTTTCTTCTTTACCTATTCCTTTGAGTGTTCAAACACCAGCTGAAGGTAATATTTCTACTTCCCTGATATGCGAGAATTGTCCTCTCGTTATTCAAGGAATGACGTTTATGGTTAATCTGGCTTGTCTGCCCTTAAAGGGAACGGACATCATCTTGGGTATGGATTGGCTATCGGCCAACCAAGTTGTTTTAAATTGTTTTACGAAAACTATAGAATTTCCTTCAATTCAGTCTTTTCCTACTCAAGCGTGTCTGAAAGAAATGGCTAGTGCCTTCCAAATACACCATTGCTTATTTGTGGGACACTTAGGTTATATTTTGTTACTCTCTTCAATTTCAGATGTTGAATTAGAAACCATTCCTGTGGCGAATGAATTTCTAGATGTATTTTCGGATGAGGTTACTTCTTTACCACCAGAAAGAGAGGTTGAGTTTTCAATAGAGTTGGTGCCAGGAGCGGGTCCAATTTCTATAGCTCCGTATAGGATGTCACTGTTAGAACTGCAAGAACTTAAGGTCCAATTGGAGGACTTGATTTCTAGACGGTTCATTAGGCCTAGTGCTTATCCTTGGGGAGCACCTGTTCTTCTAGTCAAGAAGAAAGATGGTAGGATGCGTTTGTGCATAGATTATAGGCAACTGAATAAGGTTACGATTAAGAATAAATATCCGCTTCCTAGGATTGATGACCTGTTAGACCAACTTAGGGGAGCTTCGGTATTCTCTAAGATTGATCTTAGGTCTGGATATCACCAAATCAGAGTCAAGGCTGAGGATATACCGAAAACCGCATTTAGGACTCGGTACGGCCATTACGAGTATGTTGTGATGCCTTTTGGTTAAACAAATGCTTCGGCAATATTCATGGATTATATGAATAGAATTTTTCGACCTTACCTTGATAGATTTGTGGTGGTATTCATTGATGATATCCTTATATATTCTAGGGATTCCCAGGAGCATGCGGAACACCTTAGAATTGTGTTAGGCATTCTTAGGGAGAAGAGATTGTTTGCGAAACCAGAGAAGTGTGAGTTCTGGCTTCAGGAAGTTAAGTTTTTAGGTCATGTCATTTCTCAAAGTGAGTGGCGATTGATCCTAGTAAGGTAGAAATTTGTTCTTGAATGGGAGCGACCCACTACTGTTACGGAAGTTAAGAGTTTCTTAGGATTAGCCGGGTATTACCGAAGGTTTATCCATGGATTCTCTCAATTGGTTCTTCCATTGACTCGATTGACCCGCAAGGGACAACCATTTGTGTGGGATAAAAGTTGTGAGGGCAGTTTCCTAGAACTCAAGTTCCGGTTGACTAGTACGCCGGTTTTGATTATCCCTGACCCGACCTTAGGTTTCGAAGTTTTCAGTGATGCTTCAAAAAAGGGTTTGGGTTGTGTCTTGATGCAGAATAAGCAAGTAGTCGCTTATGCATCTAGACAATTGAAGCCCCACGAGGAAAACTACCCAACTCACGATCTAGAGCTTGCAGCTATAGTCTTTGTCTTAAAAATTTGGCGGCATTACTTATATGGTGCTCGATTTGAAGTATTCAGTGATCATAATAGTTTAAAATATTTGTTTGATCAAAGAGAGCTGAATATGAGGCAAATGAGGTGGGTAGAGTTCCTCAAGGACTATGATTTTGATTTGAAATATCATCCTGGTAAGGCAAATGTAGTTGCCGACGCCTTGAGTCGGAAATCTCTTCATGTCTCTTCCATGATGGTTAGGGAAATGGCCTTATTGGAATCCTTTAGGGATCTAAACTTAGGGATATTCATAACTGGGGATAGTCTGATTGTAGGTCATCTAGAAATCACCTGTGGTTTTAGAGACCAAATTAGGGATGCTCAAACTTTTGATGAGGAATTGTAAGCTAGGAGACATCATCCTGGATTCAACGAAGCTGTTGATGGTGTGATTCTTTTTAAACAAAGGATGTGGAGCTCAAGAGTCAAATTCTTGAGGAAGCCCATAAGAGTGGCTTTTCGGTACACCCTGGTTCTACCAAGATGTATCATGACCTTAGACAAAGGTATTAGTGGCCGGGAATGAAGAATGACATAGGTGAGTTTGTAGCTCGATGTTTAGTCTGTCAGAGAACCAAGATAGAGCACCAAAGACCCTCAGGTCCACTTCAACCATTAGAAATTCCGGAATGGAAATGGGAGGGCATATCCATGGACTTTGTGGCGGGCTTGCCCCACACACGGTCCGGGTATGACGCCATTTAGGTCATTTTGATAGGCTAACTAAATCTGCTCCTTTTCTCCCAATCAAGTCCACTTACAACACGGCGAGGTTAGCTAGGATGTATATTAGAGAAATTATTAAACTCCACGGAGTACCCACTAGCATTGTCTCTGATAGAGATCCTAAGTTCACCTCCCGATTTTGGAAGCATTTCCAGCAGGCCTTAGGCACAAGGTTAAGTCTTAGCACCTCTTATCATCCACAGACGGATGGTCAGACGGAGCGTACTATCCAAACCCTAGAGGATATGCTTAGAGCATGCGTGTTAGATGATGGAGGGAGTTGGGATGAGCATTTGGCTCTCATTGAATTCGCTTACAACAATAGCTATCACTCTAGCATAGGCATGGCGCCGTATGAGGCACTCTACGGTCGCAAGTGCAGAACTCCTCTGTGTTGGTTTGAGGTAGGTGAGAAAAGATTGTTAGGGCCAGACCTAATTCAGGAGACCACAGACCAAATTCGGAAGATTAGGGACAGGTTGATAATTGCTCAAAGTCGGCAGAAGAGTTATGCCGATGAGAGAAGGAAACCCCTTGAATTTGATGAGGGAGAACATGTGTTCCTAAGGGTCACTCCTATGATAGGCATTGGTAGGGCACTCCAAGCTAAAAAGCTTTGTCCTCGTTATATCGGTCCCTTTGAAATCCTTCAAAGAGTCGGTCCTGTTGCTTATCAAATTGCTCTACCTCCATCTCTGTCAAGTCTACACAATGTGTTCCATGTGTCTCAGCTTAAAAAGTACATCCCTGATCCTTGTCAACCCTTGGATCATGAGTCGATACAACTGAGATCAGATTTGACATACCAGCTTATGCCGATACAAGTTGTGGACCGCAACTTCAAGAGATTAAGGAATAAGGACATTCCTTTGGTCAAGATCATCTGGGAGGGATCTACTCCCAAGGAAGCTACTTGGGAGACTGAGGAGGAAATGCGAACTTACTACCCGTATCTATTTCAATAGGTATGTACCTTATTTCATTTTTGAGGACAAAAATTTTAAAAGGTGGGTAGTAGTGTAACACCCAGCCTAATTTAATTATTTAGTTAAATTAATTTAGGCTTTGATATGCTCTAAATTGGTTGATTAAGTAATTAAATTGGGGAAAGCAATAATAAGTATTGCGGGTGTAAGTAGTAAGGTTAGAGTGTAAATAAGAGACTGAAGGAAGGGTAGCTTAGTAAAACCACTTTCCCTCTTCCCCTTTTTCCTTCCCACTCACGACCTAAGCCCTCATTTTCTACTCTCTCTCTCGATTTTTCTGAACAAGAAGAGAAGAGGAAGAAGATGGTGAGCTAGGGTTTCGATTTTGGGGGAGGAGAAGAGGAGAGTTGGTTCTTCCTTCATCTTTTGTTGTTTCCAAGCTTTTGGAACTGAGTATTTGAGGTTACATTGAAGATTTGGAGCTGCTCTAGATCATTGGGAAAGAAGCTCAAACTTGGAGGAGAAGAGGAGGAGAGGGTCTCAAGTCTTCAAGCTTCCTAGCTCATTTATTTGAGCTTAATGTGAGTTCCTCTCACTTAGAGGTTGGGCAACCCATAAGTCCCACCATTTAGGACTTTCCATTTCTCCTTGTGTGGTTGTGTGTTTCTTGGTTCAAGTTGTGGATTTGGGAATGCGTGATGAGGGAGATGAGTTTATGTTCATTTTGATGATTTTAAGACATGTTGAAACATGCTTGATTGTGTATTTGATGAGTTATACAATGCTCTTGATCTTGTAGATATATGTTAAATGCTTGATTTAGAGCCTTGTTCTTAGTGATTGATGATTGGGATTGAGTATGGTTGAGATTGGATCATGTTTGGTTTGGAAAGAAAATCTGAAATTTGGGCAAAATCATCCAAATTAAAGCAGCGAAAATCTGTGTGAGCGAGTTAGTGCGCATTGCCCAGGGGTGCATTATGCGTGAATTTCGCTTGAGCGAAAATCCTGCGCTGAGCGAAAATGGCGCTGAGCGATCCCAATTCGCTTAAGCGAATCTGGGACAGATTTTCCCCTTTGTTTTTTTTAAATCTTTTCTCTTTTTGGTTCAACCTTACTTAATGCTATGGTCTTATGGAAAGTTGTATCAATGGTTAAACTATTAAAATGCTTACGAGAATGGTTAAGTTGTGATATGATTGAACTTATTGATTGCTTAATAAGTCATTAAATACTGTTTATTGAAGAATTCCATGAGAAGTCACTGCTATACTTCTTTGGATTCATTGTGTATTGTTTGTTGAAGAATTCCATGGGAAGTCACTGCTATACTTCCTTGGATTCATTGTATATTGTTTATTGAAGAATTCCATGGAAAGTCACTGCTATACTTTCTTGGATTCATTGTGTATCGTTCATGGAAGAATTCCATTGAGGGTTAATTATATACCCTCTTGGATTCATGGAGCATATGTGAACGTTAATTGGATTCTTGTAACATTATGAATTATCTTAACTGTGAGTTTGTAATGTTGTGTTGGGGACTGAGTTGGTAAGGGGTCCGTGGGGGACTCACTGAGATTTTTATCTCACTCATTTCTATTGTTTTTCAGATAATCAGGACCTGAAAGGCGGTCAAGCAAGTTAGAGGCTTGAATCCTATAGTTTAGTACTACATTTTGGGATGTGATAACTCATCTGTTTTTTGGATATTTGGAACCTTGTTATTGTATTTTGTATTTCAAATACTTAACATTTGGAAAGTTGTAATCTAACTTTTAGATTATTGACTATGTTTTAAATTTGGACTTGTAATGCTCATTAACAAGTTTAAATTATTGGTAACTCTTGTGCCACTTTTGTAAATTGTCGTAATTTCAAGTAATATTGAATTATGGGTGTTACACCCATCATCAACACCGCGAACATCAGGAATGACTGAGTTGAACACTGTGGCCCGTATTTTGAAAAAACTATCTGAAGACAAGGTTAATGAACCAGAAGGAAAGGGAAGTGTCCGGAAATTATTCTCACCAAACAAGACATCCATGCCAATTGTAACAACCAAGACATCCACTGGGTACCAGTTTGTTTCCAAAAAAAGGAAGAACAACCGCTCTAAATTAGTTGGACCTTCTATTCCCAATGTAAGTAATGTTCTTCATCTTTACTCATTTCATCTAATAAGTGGTCTAGTTTTTTAACATTTATTTCTTTGTGTCATATGTTGATGCAATGGCTGACTTTAATGTTTCAACCAAAGAGGACAATGAAGTTAAACGATGAAGAGTGTGATGTGGCTAGTTATATATTCGGCGGTCCACCACATAAACAAATTGATGAGTTAGCGATACATTTCACTCTGTTTTTAGTTTATATAATTATTTGTAGTCACAAAAATTTTCGGATCATATCAGTTGTGGTTTAATTCATATTATAAATTTTTGTAGGAAAGAGGTCATGGTCTCTACTGAAATAGGGTATGATGAAGGAACAAGAGGGTTGCTACAGTGTTTGAAGCCCAAACAAATGATTTTTCAAGATGTACTAATATGATACTGATTTAATAGTGAATGCTTATGTTATTTTAAGGTAAATTGTAATATAATTTTTTCGAATTGTTTCAGATAATTGACCTTGCCGTATGTATGCTGACTCACAATGCAAGGAAGGAAATGTTGAATCCAACAATTTGGTTTCTACCGACTACTTTATCGGTAACAAGTTTAAAAATACATTTTACAATTTTTTTTATATAATAGTATATACTAGTAATTCACATTTAACTAATTTCCAATTAAAAATGCGTTTATGTAGCAATATGTGATGTCATGGAATTCACCATTACATAGTATAATGAAGAGTTATCAGAAACGGTTTATGGCAATTGCTGATCTGGTTTCCAAGGTAATTGGTGTGTACACATATTCTAATAATTACATTTTATAGAAATAGGTAACTAATATTTGAATGTAAACAGATATTTTTACCAGTACATGATATGGAACATCTGCACTGGTTCCTTTTGGTCATTGACTTTGTGAAAAAAGAATTGGTTTTTCTTGACTCATATCGAACTTCTTCAGCACATGACGGCAGGATGACAAGCATCAAGAAATTGGTAACAAACATAAACTTATAAAACTCTATAGTTATATTTCGTTCAAAGTTTATAGAAAATCACTAATAACCATTGTTGGTTTCAGGCTATTTTTATGCAAGAATTGCTCATGGATCCATCTTTTTATGATACCGATTCAGTGTATCAACATAAAATATCTTAGTTTAAATTAGTCACTCCGCATGGTTTGGGAACCCAACCACAGGGCTCGTAAGTTGCTAAGGTTTAATTTAAATTGTTGTTTACTTGATAATTTTACTAATCATGAAATTTTATAGGAATGATTGTGCAATTTGGGTGATTAAATGGATGATGAAAAAAGGATCCAATGGATATAAGATTAAGGCATCATTTTAGTTGTTGTTTTAAATAAAGTTTTCCAGTTATAATTATGGTAGCAATTATAATTTTTATGTTAACTGGGTGATTTGTTGTTTTTAGGTGGAGGATGGGACAAGACTTAGGATTGCATTAGATTTGACAATGGATGATTACAACAAAAACAAAGATCTGATATTGTCAAAGGCAATGCAACAAAAAGATGATGACATGGAGGGAAATGCAGCTGAGTAGAAGATCTTGAAGGGAAATGCAACACAAAGATCGTTTCATAAATTTTTGCTTTCTGTTGTTATTTTTTCGATTTTGCCTGTTATTTTGGTGAACAGTGTTATGTTTTGGAATTTGTCTGTTATTTTGGTGAACAATGTTTACCTTATCTATGTTTACAATTGGTCACCTTTTGCAATACCTCTGTTTTATCTCCGTGAATATTACTTGTTTGAATAAATGGTTGATACTTTAGCAACCTTTTTTATGAATACAAAATTACGCAAATGATATTGGTCATTACGTAACGCAATTTAAATAAGTTAACTGGTTAATTGGCACATTACACAACTAACCAGACACAAAATATAGTACAACCTTGTGATCGAATTCGACATAGCAGTCACAAAAAACTATCTTCATAGTGAAACATATTGCCTTTGCCAAAAAACAAAATATCACAGTTCAAACTCTGGTGGCATATTTTGCAAAAAAGGATAAACAATCAGTCCATGACAAAACCATTTACATGGATTGAAACAAAACCATTTACACGGCCCTAATTCTCTGATAGGCCAACTTTTTTTTTGACTATAGGTTACGGGCTTATGACAATGCTCTGGATAAACTAGATTATCCTTGGTCGGGCCTCTATAGATTTGGGCCGGATATTCTTGCATCGTTTAGAAAAAGTTTCTAACGGGCTTGTTTGCAAAGTTCGACTTCTTACCAATAGGCTTTTCCTATAGTACCCCATTTATTTTATTTGACTATAATACCCCTAAACACCATTAAACCTTCAAACGGTTTAGCATTCGAAAACCATAAACGCTGAAGGCTCTTTGTTCTACCCGACCCTTGGTTCTCCGTCACTTTTTTCAAAGTTTCTAAGAGGAACTTGAAAAGACACCTACTTAATGCTTGTGCAGATACATTCTTTCGTGAATCATTACAACCCAAAAGAGAAGAGATGTCGTTCTTCATCTCGACCTACTATAAATACGACGGTGTCTCCTCCTTCTTTCTTTTCTTCAACACTGTCCGTCATTTACCAGAAGAAACCATAACACAGATTTTTTTTTGTGACATTTCAAATATCCAACAACCGGCTTTCATAAGAGGTTTTTGCAATCTATAACCTAATATTGTCTCTGTTTCTATTTTTGTTTAAATTTTTTCTCCATTGCTAACGTCCATCAATCATTTTGTAACAGATGGATCACCCAGAAGGTGACATCAGCTTCTACCTGTTAGTCGAGCCAAACATGGTGAGTTTTGGTCTCGTATATGGTTTTTTTCTTTCCAAACAAAGATAATAACTTTTTGATTTTTAACTAATATGTTACCCTATTTAGTGATTAGCATAAAATTTTTCCCTATTCTGGTTGATTGATTTTACGAAAATGACAAAACATGTATGTACCTGTTTGGTAAATATGTAAATTTTTTCCCATTTTCGTTATTCCCACTTGTATGTTTCTGTTATTCCCATTCCCATTTGTAATAAAACATGTATGTTTATGTTATTCCCACTTGTATGTTTCTGTTATTCCCATTCCCATTTGAAACATTAAATATTTGCATGCTTCTGTTTGATACTATCAAATTTGCATGCTTGTGTTTTTTTTGTGATTTTCCCCATATTATTCTTCTTCACATTTGCTGTTTATGTTCAACTTTTATCGAACTTATTGCCTTTCATACTTTCTTTGTCTTTGTATTTCAGTGGTGTAATACTTTGTCTTTGTATTTGTAACATATACCAACAAGATATGGTCCAGATTCCATGGTATTTTTATGAATCATTTAAGCATAATTTTGGAGAAATGGTTTACTTTCAGGACCCCGTGAACACAAAATTTGGCATTTTTTGTTATGAAGACTCAACATCATGGTTTCTTCCACAAAGGACTCCAAAACATTCTTCATCACTACAACCTACATGAAGGATGCTGGTTGCACATTGTTTATCTAGGAAAAGACAACTTTTATATGGATGTCCATACCCTTAATTTGAAGAATATCAACTATCCACCCACAACTTTTAGTGACCATGAACACTATGTGACTGCCCATGAGTATCAACACATGTTGGAAGATGATGCATCTATTGATGCTCGTGCTAATGCCGCCGCTGCTGCTGTTGCTGCTGCTGCTACTAATAATGTTGCTGCTGCTGATGCTGGAGATGATGCTGATGCTGATGCTGATGCTGCTGATGCCGACCCTGATGCTAATGCTGATGCTGCTGCTAATGCCCCCCAAGATCTTCATCCCCGGGACTTTGACAACATGGTGAATTGTGAAATCACTCTGTCCAAGAAGCAAACCACAACCAACAACTTGGTACTTCCTTATCTGCTTATTATTTTGATTTGTTAACTATTTCTTGAATTAATTCATTTTGTGCATGCAAAATTTACCTTTTGCGTTTGCCCGTGAGGGGCTGATGAGGGACAAGCCTACAGATGTGGTGCTTGAAATATGGTTTGGAGTCAAGTATGAATGCAAAATTAGATGCAGTGCTAGAAGGGAAGAAGAAGCATATCTTGGGGGGGGGGGAAATGGCTATAGTTCTGTAGAGAAAATGAGCTGAAGAGGGGAAGCATCATCAGATTGGCAGTGGATGCAGTGGACTCGACAAAGTTATATTCAAGGATTCTGTATTTTTAATTGACACTGACAATTATTGTTTGCCCTTCTTCTTTTTCAGAAAATGTATGTATTTTGGAAGCCTTTTGTAAGGTCTGATGTTGGAATGCCTTTGTTAAGGCCTAATTATGTAAATTCTGGTACTCAAATGGGCTTTGATGAGCCCTTTTTATATGTTTTGGACAAATGGGATATGTTTAGCACCTTTTTTTTAAAATTACTGTATGGCCATTATTAAATGCACTCCCCCACCTGGTAGGTACACCCCCCAATTTGTGAATTTTCCAAAATACCCCCCGAAAAAAACAGCAATTTTTTTTTAATTCTGAACATTTTACCGGAAATTGTAATTTCCGGTATACAAATTGTATACCGGAAATTGCAATTTCCGGTAACATTGTGATTAAAATTTGTATACCGGCCCATATCACAAAAGGACCATAGATCCCTTTTAAGGAACTACCGGCCCATATCACAAAAGGAGCATCTCTTACTTATGTCATTTCCCACGTGACAAAAGTCGTATGACCTAAGATTTTAGAAAATACCGACCTAATTCACAATGGCATACTTTGCCCCTTTTTCCTTCATCCATCTATTTTCCATTCACATTTCAAAAATTGTGAAAGACAATAAATGATAAAAAATATCATTTGTTATTCTTTTATGCAAAAAAAAAAGTTTCAAAAAAAATATTTTCCCTTCTCATTTTTTCCCTCAAAATAAAAAATAACTTTTCAAAAAAAGGTATTTTCTCTTTTTAGCAACATTTACCTTTTTCATTGCATTCTTTTTGCATAAAAAATAATCCAAAAATGAAAAAATACTTCTCAATTCTCCATCATATTATTTTATTTATTTATTTATTTATTTTGCACAAAATGCACAAAAAAAATGCATTCATAGCATGCATAACCATGACATCCTCATAACATAACTCATATATTTTTTTTCTTCATATCAAAAACAGTTATAATCAAGCTTTTCTTGCATCCCTACCGGACTCAAGCCCAAGCTAAACTCATGGATGTGCTGGAATAAGATCAACGAGCAATGAGAGAGGAGCTCAATCAAATGAAGGAACAGATGGGAAAAATGTTTGACCTCTTGCTAGGCTTGGATGCAAAATTGACCCTTGATGAGAACCATTCTAGTGGCCCATTGAGGTCACGACCCATTGACACGAATGCCCAAGAGGATCCCTTAGTTAAGGAGAGACTCCGAATTATGGAAGCGAGGCTGAAAGCAATTGAAGGGACAAATCATATTGGGTTCGAAGCTTCAGACGTATGCTTAGTCCCTGGCGTGTTGATTCCTCCAAAATTCAAAGTCCCTGAGTTTGCCAAGTATGAGGGGTTAACTTGTCCAAAAAGCCACATCATCATGTACTGTCGGAAGATGGCCTCCTACTCCAATGATGATAAACTCTTAATCCACTTTTTCCAATAGAGTCTTACCGGGGCATCCCTACGCTGGTATATGCATTTAGAACAGGGCAAAATCAACTCACGGAAGGACTTGGCTAATGCTTTCCTCAAACAATATAGCTAAAATATGAACATGGCCCCTGATCGCTCCTAGTTGCAAACCATGAAAAAATGGGGGAATGAAAACTTCAAAGAGTATGCCTTAAGATGGAGAGGCATTGCAGCCCATGTGGAACCTCCACTGTCTGAAAAAGAGATGGTTACCACGTTCATTGACACACTTCAACAAACCTTCAATGATCTGATGATGGGAAATGTCTCTTCAAGCTTCTCAGACCTAATTGTTGTCGGAGGAAGAGTGGAAGCCGGGATAACAAGCGGAAGGATTGACAACCTCGAAGCTCAACAGCTATTGCGCAGTATAGGTCAAGAGAGGGAAAAAAATACAAATGATGCTCATCACGGCATGCACTGGGGTAGTGGGCCACTCCATTAAGAATTGTTGGGCTCTGATCAACGCCAAGTGGTTGGACTTCAAGAAAGATAGCTCTGTTTAAACAATTTTTAGATGTTTTTGTGATTTGCCCGGAGTCCTAGTGTATCTTTTGTAAAGGGCACACTTTTTTCCCATCTTTTCAATTCATCAATGGAAATGCGATTTGAATTTTTCAACTTATCTTCTTGATTAATGGTCAATCAGAGATTCTAAAAAAGGATAGTTAAAAAAAATATAAAAAAAAATAAAAAAATGGTAAAGCAATTGCACAATTATCAAAAATTAATTTTTGTGAAAGTTTGAGCAAATGAGATTTTGAGATGAAGTTTGACCATTTTTCCCTATCCATAAAAAAATATAATAAAAAAAATATATCCCTTGCTACCCCTTTTGAGCCTAAAAAAAAATTCTTTCAAATACCCTAAACAAGGATCACCCATACATTGGAGGCTGGCACAATAATCCATTCAACTTTGTCGGTTCAAAAAAAAAAGAGCAAAACAAAGCAAGCAAGCAAATAGCAAATGCAACATATCAAAGATGCTTGCAAGAATAAAAAAGGAAAAAAGAAGAATGTGAAAGCAAAGCAAACCAATTGTGCTAGCAACCATCAAAGTGCATCTTGGCACTAAAGATCATTGTTTTCATGAACCCTTAAATACTCTTGAGCCTGAAATATCCTTTCTTTCATAACCCTTAACCCTTGGCCATGTTACAACCCTAATGAAGTCCATTCTGATCAAAGTCAAATTGCTCACATTTTCTCAAAACTTGATTTTTGAAAGAGGAAATCCATATAAACTCTTCAGTGCAGTTGCTTTACATAAAAATAATAGGAAAAAAAAGCTCGCTAGGCTGAAAACCCAAAGGGCGATCTAGGCAAAAGTTAGAGCGACCCGCTAGGTTGAAAACTCACAAAGAGCAACCTAGGTAAAAATTAGGGTCAAATTCACAAACATATGAACCCAGATTGTGCCTCCTAAACCTTAGCATAAACCAAGAAGCTAGGGGCAATAGCTATGCCCATCATCTACAAGCTCCGTATTCAAGATTTCATTCCAGTTTCAGAACTACACAAAGTGATCTGTTTCTTAACATACATGCTTCCTCACCTTGCTAGGCAAAGGCCAAAAGGACACAGAGAATTTGAGGATCAAAGTAGTCAATCCAATCCTCTCAAAAGCATTCAAAACATCCAAAGAAAATTCAAGGATTCGCAAAGATAGGCAAGATGATCTATCGAGTGGGAAATATGCAAATCTATTGCAAGGTCAACCATTTGAACAGGCGAGCCAACGGAAGGTTATCAACCCATGAGTCTAGGGGCAACGTCGTCAAAAGGGATTCAGGGAAAGCAAAAAAAAAAGAGAAAAAAATCATTCTTTAAAAATAAAACAATACTCATGCATGACATACCAACCATTGCATCTTGCATGATCATCAGTACTTTTGGGTCCATCACCCGCCTTAAAAAAAGTATCATTGCTCCAAAAGGAAAAAACAACATTCATGCATGGCATATCATTCATTGCATCTTGCATAACCATCAAAAAATGTTGGGTCCATCCACCTACCCTCTCCAATATTGCACATAGTTGGTTTGTTGTCTACTCAGTAAGAACTAGTACTCAACCTACCCAATCTATTAGTATGAGTTAGGAACCTGTCCTACACCTTGCTGGGAATCTGACGCCAAGCCTTTAGTCGGGAACCTGACCTGTATCTCGGACCTTTCTCAATTATGGAAATCGATCCATACCTTTTATCAAGAGTTAGGAATCTGACCTATACCTTGTCGGGAATCTGACCCGAACTGTATCGAGTGACGGAGAAGCTCGTACACTGGACGTTCACCTGCAATAGGAAAACCAGTCCATACTTTAGCAAGAGTTAGATTCTGACCTACATCTTGTCGGGAATCTGACCCGAACCTATACTGAGTGACAGAGAAACTCATATCGCGAACCTTCCCTAAAATAGGGTAGCCAATATGTACCTTTAGCAAGAGTTAAGAACTTGACTTACCCCTTGCCGGGAATCTGACCCGAACTTGTGTCGAGTGATAAAGAAACTCGCACCCCAAACTTTCCCCAAACAGGGAAGTTAATCCATTTTGTAAGAGCTAGGAGCCGAACCTATGCCTTATCGAGAATTCACTAGGAATCAAACCTAGAATCTCTCACCAATTTTTTAAGAGCTAGGAACCAAACCAATGTCTTACCAAGAATTCACTAGGAATCAGATCTAGAATCTCAAAGCAAAGTCGAAAGCCAATCCTGCATCCTCCAACAACTTGTTTCGGACAAAATTAGAGTCATCTATCCTTAATTACCTTTTACAACGAATGCACGAAGACCTTCGAGTAAAATGTAATTAAGGGGGACAGCTGTCGTACCCTAGTTTTGTCCGGCTATTTTTTCTTAAACTTTATTTTTGCTTATTAATTTAGTTATAATAATGTTAAATAAATAATAATAAATAATTATGATATTTTTGGTTTTGGAAAAAAAGAAAAAGGAAGGAGGAAAAAAGGTTAAAGGGGTAAAAACAGCAAACACTGGGGGTGCTAACAGCAACCCAACCCAGCCCAATACTCCTCACCTAGCAGCCCACGCATGCACCCCCTCTCTTCTCTATTTGCACTCCCTGCGCGCCTCAGGTCTCCCTCTCGCTACCCGCACCTCTCCTTTTCCCTTCACACGCCCTCAAGCCCATCATACCTCCACTTAAGCCCAATTCCCTCTAACCCTAAGAAACCTAATTCTTCCCTCATTCTCCCTCACTACTCAGCTGCAGCACACACACAGATTCCCTTCCCCTTCATTTTCGCCCTTTCTCCCTCATTCTCTCTCTCTCTCGTCATCCTCATCTTATCTCCAACCCTAACCCTAATTTCTTCTTCCCACTCTCCCTCTCTCAGCCACGGCTACATCCCCTATCTCTCCCCCATTTGCGGCCTCCATTCTATCTATCCATCAATCTCGCCTCTGCCCCGCCTTCCAACAAACCAAACCCTAACCTCATCTTATCAAAAACTCAAACTTAATCCTTCCAGCCAGATTCGTACAGAAGAAGAAGGAAAGATGCGAGCCTTCCCTCATTATTCAAACTTGATTCCGGATTACAAGGGAAGATTTATCTCTTTTTATTATTATTATTATTATTATTATTATTATTATTATTATTATTATTTGTTTCATTTAATTGACTTGATGCCCCTTCTATTTCGCAGATGATAACGAAGATTGAAGCCTATAAAAGGAGATGCAAGCTGAATAGAAAAAGAGGGAGAGTTTTCGGGATCCAAACCGAAGAGGAGAACGATTCGGATCAAAAGAAGAACAAAGAGAGGCTAGAGGAGCAAGAAGAGGAATCGACCGAAGCATGGAGGAGTGAGAGAGAGTAGAAAATAAACACTCTAGGTTTTTTTTAGGTTCCTTTTGTTTCTTCTTTTTCCCTGTAATTTTCGATTCGGTTTCTTTCCTATCTGAGATCAATAATCAGGTTCAGTCTTCTTCTTTTCCATTGTTGAATTTGCTATTTCAGTTTTATTTCATGAAATTGTAAGGGATTGATTCTGGACAAAAATATATGATGTAGCCTCTTGCTTTTTCTTTTCTTTGTATCCTTTTGTTTTTGTTCTTATTCTTTTTGCGTTCACTTAGTGTCTTCTAGTTAGGGAGCTCAAGGTTTTCCTTTGGCGATCTGACGATGTGGGGACTGAGGTCTAGCGCTGTAGTGGTTAAAAAATATTAGTGTCATTTATTTTTATTTTTTTGGTGCTAACCGTGTCATTTATTTTAATATAGTTAAAAAGGTAGAGAGAAATAAGTATAGTAAATAGTTTCTTTTTTTGGGAATTAATTCTTGAAGGCAAACAAACCATTTTCAAACTATCAAAGATACCATTTTTATGGGCGTGTTTGGGGTGCTAACACCTTCCATATACGTAACCAAACTCCCGAGCTCAAATCTGGTCGAAAGACCATATTTTTCTAATTATTTTTGAAAAAGGTTTTTCTTATCGTTTTCCTTAATAAACATAGGTGGCGGCTCCATTTAAATTTCAGGGTGGTTGTCACGCACATGCATCGATGTACAATGGGAATTTACAATTACAAATATCATTAGATCAATAAACCGGTATATCACAATTCACAATTACAAAATTATTTCATATGGCCATTGCAGTCAGTTATGTCTCATTGCGGCCAAACATTTGTAATTGGGAAATAGTTCCTTACATCTTCAAAACAACAACCAGAACAAAGAAAAATAAAAATAGCCCACGATGCTAACATTGCGTTCCTATACAGTCTTGTAGTGTTCTTTGCTTGTGTTAATGATGCTTGAAGGGAGCCATTTTCATAATTTTCCAGTGCTAGTTCAGCACACAACTCCATGATCATGTTATCTGTATCGTTACTACCATGTATAGTAGACGATTGTGTCTCCGTATCAACAGATCCATCAATAGGTGCATAAACAGGTGCATTTACAGGTGCATCAATCCAATCAAAATAACTGCATCCCTGCAAACCATACAATATCAGTGAACTAACAAAAACAGATTGTGTAATAACAAAAAAGCAACCCAAAATTGTAAACAAACTAAAAAATTGAACCTGAGTGTTAGTGGGTTTCATCCGAATACGATATTTATAATATCTCCGACCATATATTAATGCATGTCCATGAAGTCTTTAAAGTGGCTAGAAGACCACAAACACAGTATCTCAAATGAACACCTGGATTACCTCTACTTGGGGAGTTATGTGTGTTAGTCAAAGGAGGCAACCCACTAACCAAAATAAAGAAAAACATGGGTTGGAAAATATGGAAAGTCATAAAACACATGATGGTAGGTGGCCATCCAATTTGATGTGTTCATATTATATGTTCACATTGCAAACCTTGCCTATAAATAGAAGCTTGAAGGCAAGAGCAAATCATTCCAACATTTAGTGCATTCCAAGTTGAGAGAGTGAGCACCGAGAGAAAATTCCAGTGAGGGAGTTTTTTGTGAAAAATATTTAGAGAGAAATATTTTGGGTGTAATTGGGTTGTGGGTTTTGTGAGAGAGTGTGAGTGTTTGTAAACACAGTGTGTATTTCCTTTTTCAATATAAGGTCTGCAAAGGCGGTCAGGAGGCGTGAGGCATTATTGTAGAACTCCGTTATCAATTTTGTGTGTGCTTCCGCATTTTATTTTTCGCTCTTCCACTAATCGACTATGGGAAATTTTGCGTAATTTCCTAACTGGTATCGAGCTAGTTGGTTATTTACTGCTAAATCTTGGTGAAGATACTATTCACGTGAATAGTAATTTTTAGTGAATAGTGAAAAATTGGCTACCAATTTGTCCACGGAGGTGTTCTAAAGCGCAGTGGTTAGCGAAATTATCGAAGCTTGATCCTGAAGTCGGACTGAGTAGGAGTGATAGCGCGGATGAAGGAAAGGTGCAAATTGAAAAGTTTGATAGTGCGGACTTTGGCTTTGGAAGATGCAGATCGAGGATTATCTGCGTATCGAGAAAAGTATCAACCTCTCACGGAAAGAAACCGGCGGAGATGAAGGATAATGAATGGATCCTTCTCGATAGACAAGCCACTTGGCGTTATCAGGTTGGCGTTATCCCGTAGCGTTGCGTTTAACATTGCAAAAGAAAAGACCACGGCCAGATCTTATGAAGGCTCTTTCCAGCATGTACGAGAAGCCATCGGCCTCGAGACAAAGTTCATTTGATGAGGCGGTTGTTTAACTTCTGATGGCGGAAGGTGCATCGGTAGCGCAACATCTCAATGAACTCGGCTTAGTCACAACCAGTTGAGTTCGGTTGGAATTGAATTTGATGATGAAGTGCGAGCATTGATACTTTTGTCTTTCTTCCGAGAGGAGTTGAATACTCTTATCACCGGTGTGAGTAGCTCAGGAAACAATAAATTGAAATCGGCGATGTTCGTGATGCGGTTCGATGAAGAGATCCGACGGAAGAGTGGGTGAATCTTCATCTCTTGATGTGCATCTGAGTCAAGGGGAAGAAATTCAACGAGGAAATGGGCGTGGTAAATCAAAGGGTAGGCGGTCCAAATCCAGAAATCATCATAGTTCTCAAACTCCAACTCGAAGACTATCGAAAGTGTTGGAATTCTGGGAAAGGCAAGACCTTTCAAATCAGTGCGGGAGTGCAGAAGAACCAGGAGGCGAAGGAGCGAGGCAAATGTTGCTTCCACCTCGGGGAGGAGGTAGCGGCGTTGATATGCTCCTTGAGAGCAAGGAAGAGTCTTGGTGTGTTAGACTCTGGAGCATCTTTTCATGCCACTTGGCAGAGAATTCTTGAGAATTATGTACCAAACCTTGGTAAAGTTTACCTTGGTAATGAGCAGTCTTGTGAGATTGTTGGCAAAGGTGTAGTGAAGATTAAGTTGAGCAGTGCTGTATGGGAATTGAAAAATGTCGACATATTCAGGCCTGACGAAGAACTTAATCTCGAGTGGGCCAGTTGGCGATGTGACACAACTGTGATCTTCCACTGGCGATCATTGGAAGATTTCAAAGGAGTGCGATAGCGATTGCTCGCGGCGAAAGAGTGGTACTCTTTATAAGGCAATGACAGAGAGCATGCCATTTGATTGTAGTTGCAGCAAATGATAGTCCCGATCTATGGCACGGAAGACTAGGCCATATAGTGAGAAAGGGATGAAAGATCATGCACTCGAAGGGCAAATTGCCAGTCTTGATCGGTGAAATTGACATGTGTGAAAACGCATACTTGGAAAGCGAAAAGAGTTAGCTTTCGGACAAGTGAAAGAACCCCCAAAGAAGAGAAACTCGAGCTTGTTCACTCGATGTTTGGGGTCCAACCCATCTCATCCATTAGTGGAAGCAATACTTGTGACCTTTATTGATGATCGCTCTAGGAAGGTATGGGTATACTTTACGAAACATAAGTCTGAAGTATTCGAGGCTTTCAAGATGTGGAAAGCCATGGTAGAAAAGCGAGGCGGGATTGAAGATCAAAAAGCTCGGCAAATGATGGTGGTGAATGTAGAAGACACCAGTTCAAGAAGTTATGCATGAGCACGGGATCGAGATGGAGCCGAGCAGGTGCCAGTGCGCCAACACAATGGTGTAGGTGGCGTATGAATCGAGCGTTGAGAGAGCGAGCTTGCGGGTGCGGTCAAAGGCTTCAAAGCTTCGATTAGGCGGCGATCAACACAATGACACTTGATCAGCAAGGAGTCCATCGGTACCATTGGAGCACAAAATACCGGAGAAGAGGTATGGAGCGGAAAAGAGGTAAAACTCTCGCATCTTAGAGTTTTCGGTTGCGTAGCATATGTGCATATCGTTGATCAAAGCGAGAATAAACTTGATCCCCAAATCGAAGAAGTGCACTTTCGCCGGTTATGGTGAATATGAGTTTGGCTACCGATCTTGGGATGATGGAAAACAAAAGGCGATCCTTGATGAGATGTGATCTTCAATGAAAGAGTGATGTACAGACAGGCATAGCACGATGCCAACTTCCGAGCAGTGGGCGATTGTATGCAGAGGTGGGCGATGACCCGAGAAAAGTCCTATAGTTGAGAATCCTCGATCGAGGAATCAATTGACGCACTTTTGAGCCTCTACTCCACTCACGCGGTGAAAGTCTTCTCGAGTTCACTGTTGCCCAACAGGAGATACATGGACTACATGTTGTTGGTGATGGAGGAGCCTCAAGATTATGCGAAGCATGTCGGCCACTTGAGATGCTATGTAGTGAGCTTGCCATGAAAAGACGAGATAAGTCTTTGATCTCCAATCAAACATGGGAACTAGTGAGTTACCGTGGGAAAGAAGGCACTTCACAACAAATGGGTATCGGGTGAAGGAGGAGAATGATGGCTCCAAGAGATACAAAGCCCGACTGATCGTCGAAGGATTCCAAAGAAAAGGCGGAGTTGACTACACCGAAATTTTGCTCCGATTGTGAAGCTCAATACTGCTCAGTCTGGTGTTAAGTATTGTTGCGGTGAAGAGCTCTATCTTGAGCGGTTAGATGTGAAGAGGCTGCGTTTCTTCATGGGACTTAGATGTGGAGATCTACATGCACCAACCGTAAGGCTTCTCGGAGAAAGGCAATGAGAACATGGTGTGCAGATTAAAGAAAGAGCTTGTATGGCACTGAAACAAGCTCAGACGATGTGCAGGAAGTTTGAAAGCTTCATGCACAAGGAAGGCTTTGAAGTGCAACGTTGACCCGCTGTTGTTTCTTCAAGAGATATAAGTCGAGTTATATCATTTTGTTACTTTTATGTCGATGATATGTTAGTAGCGAGTTCAGATATGGGACGAGATCGAAACTTGAAGATCGCACGGTTGTCAAAGAATTTGACATGAAGGACTTGGGTCCAAAGCAAAGAAGATCCTTGGAATGCAAATCACGAGATAAGCAAAGAGGAATTTTGCGATTATCTCGAGCGAGTACATCAGCCGTGTTTTGCAAAGATTCAACATAGACAGCTAAACCTGGTTAGCACACCTTTGGCGGTCATTTTACTTTATCATGAAGAGCAGTCACCTCAAGCGGAGGAAGAAAGAGAATCCATGGCTAAGATACCATATGCTTCAGCCATTGGAAGTTTGATATGCGCAATGAGTGCATGCGAGGCCGGACATTGGCCATGCGGCGAGTAGTTAGCGAGGTTTATGTCAAATCCAGGAAAAGCTCATTGGGAAGCGGTGAAATGGATTTTAGGTATCTAAGAACACTACTGAGAAGTGTTTGTACTTTGGCAAAGGAGAAATAAAAGTACAAGGCTACGTAGATGCGGACTTTGCGGTGAAGTCGATCCAGAAGAAGTACCCGCCAGTTGCGTATTTCTTGGTAGTACTTCTGGATTAGTTGGATGTCGCGGATACAAAGATTGTTGCTTTATCCACTACAGGTGAGTATGTAGCGATAGAAGCGCAAAAAGAATTGATATGGCTTGGATTATTGCGAGTTGGGTTTCACCTGGAGAAGAGTGTTTTGCACGGTGATAGTCGAGTGCGATACATCCGCAAGAACTTCGACATTTCACTCGAACAAAGCACATTGGTCTTCGTTATCACTTCATCGGATCTCTGCTTGAGGATGAGGTGTTAATGTTGAAGAAGATTCAAGGAAGTAAGAACCCAGACATGTTGACAAAGGTGGTGACTATCGGCAAACCGAAGTTGTGCTTAACTTCGCTTGGCTGCTCAAATAATGAGGCCCGGGAAAAGTTTCTTTGCTTGAGTGTGAAGGCAGATTGAAATCGGTCTTCAAGTGGGAGATTGTTAGTCAAAGGCAAGCGACCCATAACCAAAATAAAAGAAAAACATGGGTTGGAAAATATGGAAAGTCATAAAACACATGATGGTAGGTGGCCATCAATTTGATGTGTTCATATTATATGTTCACATTGCAAATCTTGCCTATAAATAGAAGCTTGAAGGCAAGAGCAAATCGTTCCATTCGGCGATTGAGTGCATTCCAAGTTGAGAGAGTGGCAGAGAAAATTCCAGGTGAGGAGTTTTTGTGAAAAATATTTAGAGAGAAATATTTTGGGTGTAATTAGGTTGTGGGTTTTGTGAGAGAGTGTGAGTGTTTTGTAAGCACAGATTAATGTATTTCTTTTCAATATAAGGTCTGCAGTCAGGAGGCGTAGAGTATTATTGGAACTCAGATTATCGATTTTGTGTGTGCTTAGCATTTATTTTTAAACTCTTACTATCTCGACTATGGGGAAATTTTGCGTAATTTCCTAATAATGTGAGTGAGAGTCCATAATGTGTTTTGTTAACTGCAATTCATATCAATACATCAAAAACAGTTCTACATCATTTTCTTTATTCACAAACATAATGCAACTAATTTTATTATTTGTCAGCCAAAATAACTTATTCATGTATAGAGACAACACTTCACCACGAAATGTATTAATCCATAACTCCTGAACAATAGACAGCATTACCAATCTCTGCCAAGATCCAAAAATATACATTATTTTATTTTGTACTTCTGATACATGTTTAGTGAAACACATTCAGGGCTACAAGATATTTGAATTCATGCTATTATTGTACCAACCACAATCACATTTTCTTGATATAATCTGTTACATACAAGATTCACAATACCAACGTAACTCTATCCCCCAAATCTGCAGCACCTACTGTAAGAGTGTTACACATATCTAGAGACACATCTAACAGAATATTGCAATTCACTTTGATAAAATAAAAAATAGGACCACCAAATCTAATTACCAGATTAATGGTTTGCATAGCACTTAAATAATGAGCAATACAACTGATGTTCACATTTTTTGAAGAAAAATAAAAATGCAACCCAATAAACATTTTCAAAGTTGTGTAAATTAAAATATGACTACAACGTAAAACCGGAAAGTAGCTATCATTTCAAAAAATAAAATTCGTGTTCAATTACATATACAAAAAGCTCAGTTAGGATCCTACCTTCAGGAACTATCGAGATTACCTCTGCGGAATATAAGACGAATAAGAGGGGATGCGATTTATGCAACCATGAACTAAAATGCGATTGTAGAAGAAGAAGGAGCAGATAAAAAAGAACTCTGCAGAGATGATCTTCGAATTCCAATTGTAAAAGAAGGCTAACCAGTGAATGGAATGAGTGGGTATCATTTTGGCATTGGGAACATGCAAGACACAAATCGAAAACATCAACTACAATTAATGCATAAGGGGCTAATGTGAAAATAATGAAAACTAAATCACCGAATATGTAAAGAACACTCTTATGTGTGACATGGCTAGTGGGAAACACTTGGCCGCATCGCATTGAATACACATCAGTTGGGCAATCTTACCCAACTTTCATCAAATGCAACGTAGGTGTCACTAAAATAGATTTTACAAAATTTTAAAGATTAATTTGACAAATTTTACAAATTTTAAAGATTACTTATTATTTTCATATAATTTAGGAAAGAAGAGAGTAAATTTGTAGATCGCAGGATTTACTGCTTATTTAACACACACGACACTAGTTTAAGAAAATATCAAACAAATATCAAAGATGGTAGTATTTATTTACACACATAATATAAATAGCACCATGGTCAATAGCCGCAATGCTTCCATGGAGGATCACTAGAAAACACCTCCAATTCTCCCCTCCAAGAGAAGCCTCCAATTCTCCTCCATCCATGGCTGAGGTGTCTCCTCTCAAGAAGGACAAAACAACCAACCCCGTTAACAAGAAGGAGAATCCGAATCTTCTATTGGGTCGGTTCGAGATTGGGAAGCTCCTCGGCCATGGAAACTTCGCGAAGGTCCACGTAGCCCGGAACATCAAAACAGGCGAAGGAGTCGCAATAAAAATCCTAAACAAGGAAAAGATCCTAAAAACCGGTTTAGTATCACACATAAAGCGCGAGATCTCAATTCTCCGCCGTGTCCGCCACCCAAACATCGTGCAACTCTTCGAAGTGATGGCCACAAAAACCAAGATCTACTTCGTCATGGAGTACGTCCGTGGCGGAGAACTCTTCAACAAAGTCGCCAAAGGAAGGTTAAAAGAAGAAACCGCAAGAAATTACTTTCAACAATTGGTTTGTGCCGTTGGGTTTTGTCACGCCAGAGGCGTGTTTCACAGGGATCTTAAACCGGAGAATTTGTTGCTTGATGAAAATGGTAACCTTAAAGTTTCCGACTTTGGACTCAGTGCTGTGTCGGATGAGATTAGGCAAGATGGGTTGTTTCACACTTTTTGTGGGACACCTGCTTATGTTGCTCCTGAGGTTTTGTCTAGGAAAGGGTATGATGGTGCTAAGGTTGATATTTGGTCTTGTGGTGTTGTTTTATTTGTTTTGATGGCTGGTTATTTGCCTTTTCATGACCGTAATGTTATGGCTATGTATAAGAAGATTTACAAAGGTGAGTTTAGGTGTCCAAGGTGGTTTTCCCCTGAACTCTCTAAGCTTCTCATTAGGCTTCTTGATACCAATCCAAAAACAAGGATTTCTATTCCTGAGATTATGGATAATCAGTGGTTCAAAACAGGTTTTAAGCATATAAAATTCTATGTTGAGGATGATAGAGTTTGTAGTCTTGATGATAAGTTACACAACTATGATGATAACCATAATCATGATGATGATGTTGATGATGATGTGGTATTAGCTTTGTCAGCATCAGAATCTGACACTGAGGTTGAGAGTAGAAGGAGGAATCGGGCTTCATTGCCAAGGCCTGCGAGTTTGAATGCTTTTGATATCATTTCATTTTCTCAGGGATTTGATCTTTCTGGATTGTTTGAGGAAAAGGGTGATGAGGCAAGGTTTGTGTCTGGAGCATCAGTGTCAAAGATTATATCAAAATTGGAGGAAATTGCTCACTTGGTTAGCTTTAATGTAAGGAAGAAGGACTGCAGGGTTAGTTTGGAGGGTTCTAGAGAAGGGGTAAAAGGACCATTGACCATTGCTGCTGAGGTATTTGAGTTGACTCCTTCTTTGGTGGTGGTGGAGGTGAAGAAAAAAGGAGGGGATAAGGCTGAGTATGATAGATTTTTGAACTCTGAATTGAGACCTGCTTTGCAGAATTTAATGATGGAGGAATCTGCAACTTCTTCATGCCAAACTATACCTGCTGAACCTTTGCAACACCGTGCACTTTCTGACTCTGCACTTGATATGCATTCAGATACTGAATCTCTGAACTAGGATATATACTTGAATAATGACAGATAATAATAAGAGAAAGGGGTATTGCTCCTTTTTTTTTTTTCTTCCTGTTTTTATAGGCTGTGTATGGTAATTTTTCTTTATAGAGAAAGGGGTATTGCTCCTTTTTTTTTTTTCTTCCTGTTTTTATAGGCTGTGTATGGTAATTTTTCTTTCTTTGCTTTTTTCCTTCTTCTAGGATTGTCCTGCTTTTTTAGGTTTGCTCCTTGACTGGAGCATTAGATGCTACTATATTTGTGTGTGTCTGAATGATGTAAGAAGAAGGCTAATCCAATTTAAATATAGTAAATGGAGTGTATACATGTTCACATGTCTTGTCAATTGCTATATAAGTGCATTTTATTTATTTTGAAACTTCAATCCAAGTAATGAGAAAATAAGAATGCAATTTCTTGTTGATCCATGAGGTATTGCAATGCCTTTTGGGTTTCAAGTGCTTCATATTACCTCCATGTATTTATCATCATAATTTGGAAATGGAAATTGTTGGAAGCCACATCCCAATTAATCACAAACATGTGCTTGCACTGTTTGTTTCTCCCCATATCCCACCAATACAAAAATAAGCTTATTGCTTTCATCATACTGACCCTACACACTTACAAGTGGTGCCTATTGCTGGACCCAAATTGCTTCTGACACCGTAAGTTAAGTTGAATTGTGGCCCTACAAACTTAACAAGTGGTGCCTATTGACCAAACTAGCACAACTACACAAGTATACTAAGTATAAATTCTAGCAGACCTTTATTTTTTTAAGGATTCAATTTGAATTGAATTTTATTATCTCATGAAGTAAACTTTTAAGTGCAAACTAGCAGATGAGACCATGAGTGCAAGAAAATTAGTGAAAAATAGTATTTTTTTTAATAAAAATGGATATGTTTTTTTATGACACAACGTGGATAACCAAGTGTAATTAAATAGATAATAGAATAATAAATTGACTTGTTAGAAAATGCACATCAAAGCAAGCCTGGGTTGTGGACTAGCTAAAATAGGCAACTGTCTACTTGTCTTCTAACCAGTATATCTTATCCTTGGCTAATTTCCATGCTTGTTCTTTCTGTGGTCCAGAACAAGATGAAGCCCTGCTTTCAAATAATTCAATTGTAGGGGTCCTCGTGATTAATGGAACCAATTATATAGATTAGGACCCATTTTGCTTTTAACTTTTTTATGTCTCCTTTTCTATTATTGGTAGTTTTCTATATATCCAAAAGTACTAACATGGAAGTGGAAGGCTGAAAAAGATGCAGGATAGAGGGAGGAGTTTTTCTTTTTTAATTTGTTTCCCTCTAGATCAGGAAATAATATCAAACATTTAAAAAAAAAATTAGTATGTATCAAGCTTTTCTAATTTTAGTGTGTAAAACTTATTTACAAAGTTGGTATATGTTTATTAAACTGTTTAGAGTTTTTACATAATACTAAACATGAGTCACAAAATAATTTTTAATGAGATTTTAGAAGTTTTTATTAATCCATTCACTTTAATCTTGGTTTACTTTATATGAACTTTGAATTCAACGGTCGAATTGGTTACTTTTGTGTTCTATATAAAGTTATCAATTGATACAAGTGTAGAAGTTTAACACCCATTGTCATTTGGTCCTATATGATATCTGATCATGTATATTAAATTTTAAATAATTTGAATATTTGTATGTATGTTATCTAATACGGAATATATATTTTTTTAAATGTAGGTGAGCACTTTTAGATTTAGATCTAATAAGGAACAGTTACTTGTATTTAAAATAAAGTAATGCGATGAAGTATCATTCAATTTTGTTTGCATGAAATTTTATAAGTTTGATGTACTTTATATGAATTTTGAATTCAATTGTTAGATTGATTAAATTTGTATTATGCATAAAATTATTAAGTAGTAGAAGTGTTAAATTTTGACACCTAGTGTCAATTGATATTGTCCACACACACATACATAAATATATATGGCACAAGATCAAAAGACATTAGGTGTCAAATTTTTAAATTTACACTACTTAATTTTTTATAGATACAAAATAAATTAATTTAACAATTGAATTATGGGATATTATCTTCTTAATCATTTACATCAAATTCCAGATAATTTGGACATTTGTAGGTATGTTACAAAAGAATGGACATTTACTTTTGTTTACTGGGTTTTTTGGTACAGACGCGGAAATCGTCCAACAAGCCCAAAATGAAACAAATGATTATTTTCAAACGATGTGAGTCCTACAAGTTAACACGGTAATCTCGTCAAACGATGGGTTTTATACTTAGACACAGTAATCTGTCAAGAAATCAGGCTTAGCCGCTTGAAGCCAAGGATTTTGGCAGAATCACCGTGAGGCTCAACTTGGTGGCTACGCCAAGGGCCCTTGTCGAGTGGACGATTATGAAAATAGAAATTGAGAGGGAAAACGGTTTTAATGGGAGTTGGAGAAATGGGGATGAAACAAAACACGAGGTTGAAAACGTGAACACAGAATGGTTTTGCTTTTAGATTTTTTGTGTTTTGAAATACTGAAAGTAAACGAAAATGTAAGTAAAATCGTGCGGGAAGTAAACTGCATAAAAAGTAAAGAAAGTTTAAAAGAAAAAAGTGCAGGAATTTAAAAGTGCAGAAATATAAAGTACAATGAAGTAAAGTGCAAGAAAGTAAGGTGCAGGAAGATAAAAATGCAAGAATGTAAATGACTGGAAAGTTAAATTGCATTGAAAGAAAAGAGGTGGAAGGAGTACTTGATCTCAAACTGCGAGTCTGCTGTGTGTTGAGACGTTAAAAAACCGATCAAGTATCCAACCTCGTTTACATCGTTCGACCTCCTATTTATAGAGAAATGAAAAATAACTGACTATCTATCTAACTATCTATCGTGCGGGACGTAAATTGCACGAAAAAGTAAAGAAAGTTTAAAAGAAAAAAGTACAGGAATTTAAAGGTGCAGAAATGTAAAGTGCAATGAAGTAAAGTGCAAGAAAGTAAGGTGCAGGAAGATAAAAATGCAAGAATGTAAATGACTGGAAAGTTAAATTGCATTGAAAGAAAAGGGGTGGAAGGAGTACTTGATCTCAAACTGCGAGTCTGCTGTGTGTTGAGACGTTGAGAAATCGATCAAGTCCAACCTCGTTTACATCGTTCGACCTCCTATTTATAGAGGAATGAAAAATAACGGACTATCTATCTGCTAAACGCGTGTACAGTAGGGATGTCTAGCAGTTACACTATATTTACTATATTCGACGGAATATTAGTTTAAGTAACTAACTACGCTACCAAGCACTGGGGCCAATCTCGACAAGTCTTCGCTGGCTTCGGCGATGCTTCTTTCACCAAGGCAGGTCAGATTGATCCTTTTTGGCGTTTCATGAAAATTTCGCTAAGTCTTCAGAGCTTGATGGATACTTCGACCGTTCCTCGTGCTTAGGCAAGGCATGCCTATCTTCGACACTCCTCGTGCATTATCGAAACATCTCCAAACCTTATAGACTTAGCTTGTGTTTGTTTTCTTTTTCCTTGGAATTTTGCATGTGGCGCGTTGAGTCATTGTTGTATTCGTCATGAATCCAAATCGTGAATTTGGCACCCAACAACTTTATAAGAATATACAACTTGAAGATGAACTCGTAACAATGTGCATTTGGCATAACAACTTGATCAACTTTATAAGAATTTTAATAGATTAATTTCATATTCTATAAAAAGTAATTAAGTACTCCCTCCGTTTTCATATATAAGCAAAAATCATTTTTTTGGTTCATTGAATAACTCATGTATTTAGTCTATAATATAGACAAAATGTATGAATTATTCAATGAACTAAAAAAGTACTTTTTGCTTATATATGAAAACGGAGGAAATATATATTACTTATAAAAAAAAAGTAATTAAGTGGTATAAGTGAAAAGGCTTGACACCTACTATCCCACACGATTCGTTTGTTTGTGTGTGCGCCTTAAACTTATTTAATTAGCTACTTTTTGCTAACGCCAAAATTTGGTCTTCCTCCAATTGGCAATTGAGCAAGCTCAACGACTGGTTGTTTAACCCGAGCTAATTCTAGTGGGTAAAATAACTTGTTATATTATGTCGATCAATAGGCATTCCTTTCAAGATGATCTATTAATTTATGTCAGTTTCTCATTATTATTTTTTATTATTTATTTTTTTCCAAATAATAAATCAACATCGAGAGAAATGGAATCACAATTATTCCCATTTTAATGGGGTATATACCTTGTCCAGTTAAACTCAATGATAGAAAACCGGATCGGACCGGACGGTCAGCAATCGGCAACTCCTCATCTAGTAGGTTTAAACCCAATTAGGCAGTGATGCTGGTTGGGCCTTCGAGCAAGGTTGGACCAGGTTGGACCGGGTTGGGTCGGTCAATTGGACTGGGTTGGACCGGTTTTTTTTATTTATTTATTATTTTTACTTACTTTATCCTCAAAATTAGTACTTATTTATTTATTTATTTATTTATTTATTTATCATCCGGTTCGACTGACGGTTCAATCGATTAAACCAATTAAACTATGACCCGACGGTATCACTGGTTCAACGGCCGATCCGATTTTTAAAACATTAGTTAAACTCCACCGTGTCGGTACCAATCGTTCATACAAGTTGTTTGAGTGGTTGAAAGACTTTTTGAGGCCACATCATTACGTGAGGGTTGCATTTGATTTGGGTGATTGTTGAGTGAAATGGTGGCAAAAAGAGAATAATAAAATTTGGATAGGCTATCAAAACATCAAACCTTCTTCCTCCCAGGATTTGCTCATGATGAATAATTTCTAAAGGGTTACTTTTTCTTGCGTTTCTTAGTTGAGTAATCATATTTTCACAACCAATTTGTGACAACATACCGTGACACTATATGGTGTTACGTGATTAATAACTTATAAATACTTATTTAATTCAGTTCATTACGTGATTAATGGATTATTATTATTTTTTAACAGAATTAATTTCATTTTTTTACAACCCACTAAAAAATACATAGTTAATGACTTGCAAATCTTTGGTTAATTCAATTCATTACGTGGCTAATGGGTTAATCATATTTCACATGTATTTTTTAATGGGTTGTAAAAATGTAGTATCAAAGTGGCCCATTAATTATTTAATAAATTGATTTTTTTTTTATAAGCAAAAAGATTTTTATTAAGGGAGTACGAGGGGTACTCCAACCCGATACAACATAGAAGTGTCTCATTACCACCTCCAAAAGCCAAAACTCACTGGGAAAAAGACTGAGGGAGAAAAAGAGTACAACAACCATGAGATACAAGAGTACAAAACCTAATGGGTAATAAATTGAATTAAGCAAGTATTTGCAAGTCATTAGCTATGTACTTTTTAGTGGTTTGAAAAATATAGTATCAAAGCAACCTATTAACCATATAGTATCAAAGTAACTCATTAACCATGTAATGAACTGCATTAACCAAGTATTTGCAAGTCATCAACCATGTATTTTTTTGCTGGGAAAAGAAATTAATTCTGTCAAAAAAGTGATAACCCATTAATCATGTAATGAACTGAATTAACTAAATATTTATAAGTCATTAATCATATACTTTTTAGTGGGCTATGAAAAAATGAAATTAATTCTGTCCAAAAATAATAATAATTCATGAACCACATAATGAACTGAATTAACCAAGCATTTACAAGTCATTAACCATGTACGTTTTAGTGAGTTGTAAAAAAAAATTTAATTCTGTCAAAAAAAATAACTCGTTAACCATGTAATGAACTGAATTAACTAAATATTTACAAGTCATTGACTACATACTTTTTAGTGGATTGTAAAAGAATAAATTAATTGTGTAAAAAAATTATAACCCATTAACTACGTAGTGAACTGAATTAACTAAGTATTTGTAAGTTATTAACCACACACCAGCACATAAATAGTGTTATCTGGCTTCGCAAATTGGTTGTGAAAATATCATTACTCAGACATATTTTTTGTGCGTTTCTTTGAAGTAATGTATATAAATGAAAATGCCCTGCACATTAATGAGAAGCACTCTGCGACCAACCAATCTTGTGCTACTGCTAATAGGACTAGGAAATTACTCCCATCGTTTTTTTTTATATGTCGGTTTTTTAGAGAAATTTTATTTCTAATTACTTGTCATTCTCAAAGTTTAAGGTTACATTAATTGTTTGTTTGTCAATTATACCCTTAACTATTTATTATAGGAAAAAGACTAATAATTTCATCAAAAGCAACAAAATTTATTAATTTCTTTGGTTATTATAAAATAACATTAAGGTTCTGTTTGGTTCAAACGAGGGGAGAGAAGGTATTTTAATGGAGGGGAGAGGAGGGGAGGGAAAACGAAGGGAGAGATTTAATTTGATTTTGTGTTTGGTTGAAAGGAGGAAGGTGAGGGGATAAAAGCCTTTGCATATTTGGTTCGAGAGGGGAATGGAGAGATTTTAATGGAGGAAAGAGATTAATTTCCTTATATATCTTTATAATCATTTATATAACATTTAATATAGGGTTATTTAAGTAATTTTATTTTAAATGATTTAAGCTCTCATCTCCTCTAAAAATTCCCAACATTAGAAGGGAGCAAAAATTGAGTTAGAAGGGATTTTGCTCCCCTCTTATTCCCTCCTAAAAATTGAACCAAATATAAAAAATTAAAATAATTTCTCCCTTTTCCTCCTCTCTTTTTTCCTCTATTCTCCTCCAACCGCAAACACTGCCTAAGTAAAAAAAAAAAAAAACGGAGGGAAAAACAGCTAAACGACACATATTTTAAATAATGATGATAATGATAGCACACAATCACGCGACACAAGTAAGAAAAGGTGAACGTATCAAGCCAGAAGGAAAATGAGATATTTTAAATAAAGTTTCAACATCAAAGGGTAGAAAGGATTCTTACACGCCATCAAATAATATCTTTGAAGTGAATGGACCATTTGAGTTGAGCCGTTCAGTGTGCTTGCAGATTGCGGAACGACGGCAGGAGTTTTGATGTTAGGTAAAGATAAAGTTTTATTAGCAAGTTTTTACTACCCCCAATGAAGTGTTAAACTTGTTTATAGATAACGTTTTTAGGCGATGGATCCATAACTTTTTACTCCGTCTGTCTCGTCTCCTTTTAGCGGTCTATTTTAAAATATTTTATTATCTCAAATTATTTATCTCTTTAAAAAATTTAAAAATATTAATTACTCTTTTTCTTGAAATATACTTGCATCTCAATCAATTATATTAATAAGTTTTTCTACTTAATTATTCTACTATTTAAATTAATAAAAGGTATTTTAGTCAAAGAGTATTATTTTACTGTAGAAATTAGAGCATCTCTAGTGGGAGTAACTAAACGGGTTGCTTAACTCATTTTTTGTGGGCCCAAATTGTCACATAGAATTTAAGCAACCCATAAACAACCCAACTAATTTTTACTCCAATAATGGTTGCATATAAGTAACCCATCTTGATCCCACATATTTATATTTTTAATAATATCACTGATGATCTAAAATTTATGTGACAGTGGCTTTTTTATTTTGCTCTAAAATTTATGTCAAATAGTATTTTTTAATGTGAATGCACCGTCTCTTATTTGGTGAATGGTAAGGGTCTGTTTGATACACTTTTTAAAAACAGTTTTCTGTTTTTAAAAATAGAAAAAGAACAAATTTTATTCTTGTTAAATTTTTAAAAAACAGAAAACTATTTTTAAAAAGTGTAATCAAACGTGCCATTAATTTTTAGTTCCCAGCGTCCACGTGTATTTGCTCCAACGCCAGTTTCTCTAAAATCACGGTCAACACAAATAAAGCAACGCGTTAAATGACTACGTTAAAGATGCTCTTAGTAAATTCAATTATTTTTTTAAGAAGTGTGCATAACTAAATAGAACAAGTAAAATGAGATGCAAAGAGTAATGTTGTGCCCAAAATAAAGCCCTTGAGAAAAGACAGTATAATTAAAAAGACAAAAAATACCGATGCCCTTTATTGATGACTTCTTTGATTTGAGTCTTTTTTATGGGAATAACTAAAAATACCGACCCACCCACGGAAGTAAACTTCGGAATGGTAAAATGATATACCTCCAGAAATAAACTTTTAGAGTGGGTGTCAGCTAACAAAAAAATAGGAGGTTCTTAGTTATTCCCCTTTTTTATTAGTCTAATTGTGTTGTCAGATGCAGTAACTTACCCGTTTAATCACATAAAGCTTAGCTGCAGTTGTGTTTGAAGAATGTGTGTGTGTTTCAAAATTGGTAGGCTATCTTAATCGCAAAACAATTACTAGTTTCATTGATAATTGAAAAGACCTGCATAGAAGCTGCATGTTCACTGGGGCCGGGATAGCAATAATATGTCAAGATTTTTTACATTCCAAGCTTCATCAACAAAAGCACAATTTACAACACCCCACTTGCAAAATAACGTAACACAGCTTCCATTGGTACAAGAATAGCTATGGTATTAATCACATGGACTTACAAAAGAACAAATAGAATTAAAGAAGAAAAGAATTTGAGTAGCAAATATCATATAGCATTATCACAAAGCTATAAACTCTGCCAGCTTAGAGAGACTTGATTTTACAACACAGAGAATAGAGTGAGATAGAACTTTAAGTGGCCTCCACTGACAAGATCTCCAGTTCAGCCCACCAGAGTGGAGAAAGTCTTGGAACTGCTTGCTCAGGTGATATACAAAGCAATTCCCTCAATTTGGAAGTTAGGTCCTTCATTGTTGGTCTTAACCTTGAATCGGATTGAAGACAATCTTTGATCACCTCACAGATGACATCAAGTTCATTGTCTTTGAAGGACTGCAGTGTTGGATCGATCAAATAGCCGATGCTTCGCTTATCATTCAAGTACTCAGCAGCCTAGGAGGAAGTTGATGAGAATTTATATATTAAGAGGCATACAACAATGAGGTTACACCTAAAATTCTATGAAAGGAGACTTCTAAAGAAGAAAACAATGTAACCTGGGAGCAAGAGGGGGAGGGGGCACAAATTTCAAACTTACCCAGTTCACAAGGTGACCTTGTTCTTCAGAGTAAGGCAGTTTCCCAGAAATGATTTCAAGCAACAATATTCCAAAGTTATAGACATCGGTTTCAGGACTAGTTTGGGGTAGTAAGTCAGATTTCTTTGATTCATCTCCAGTTGTATTGGCTGGTGATAATCCATTACTGCCAAAACTGATCTCTGAAATCTGAGAGTGCAATAGAATGGAGAAATGTTACTTAATATCTAACATCTAACATAAGATAAAAGCAAACAAAAGAGAATAGAAATGTGTATGTATACCTTGGCGGCAAAGTCATCTGTTAATAATATAGAAACTGAATTAAGGTTGGAATGAGCTACTGGTGGATTCAGATCATGGTGCATGTACTGAAGACAATAAGCTGTGCCCATGATAATCCTCATCCTTGCACTCCAATCTAGATGTTCAGCTTCCTTAACTGAAAAGAAAACAAGATATCCAAAACTTGAGCCTTTTTCTTTTTGGCACACAAACAACTCAAGCCTTTAATTGACTCAGATTTGCACTTTGCAAGCTACTGACAAAAGAGTGTTACCATGCAGATGCTCGAATAATCTTCCATTTGGAGCATACTCAAACACCATCATCCTTGTGAATGGTTCTTCTTCGTCACAGTACCCAATAAGATTGGTAAAGTTCTTATGGTTAACACGGGATAGTGCCTCAATCTAAAGCATATAAGAAACAAAATTAGCAACAGTTAAGTTTGAAAACTGAGAATCCCTATGTCAATTGAATTGGGACTCTTAATATATTCCTTTTGATTGATTTAAGAAGTAGAAAACCTTTTTCCGATAGGCCATCTCCATGTTCTTTGACCAATCCTGAGAAGAGGCAACAATAGTAGAATCAACAGCAATCTCGACTCCACTGGACAGTGTTCCTTTATATATGGTGCACTTTTCGAAACTATTAATGATATTGCTGAAATCTTCACAGGCTGTCTCCAATTCTGCTCGATTCAACTTGGGGACCCCTACATTTTATATAAGCGCATATAACAGTTAATAGGAATTTCTAACTCAAGTGAGCATCCATGACATTGGATGAAACTCGGACATAATTGATTTATATAGGTGTACATTTCATTGCATAACAAGATATATAATTGATTTATATAGGTGTACATTTCATTGCATAACAAGATATGATCCATTTTCTCACAATTGAATAACTGTAAAGTAATGAAACACATTCGAAAAATTATTGCTATTCAAATTAGAGATGGTGCTTGAACAGGTGAGTCTACATAGCTCTGCAAAACATTATGGACTTATCACCTTTTGCAAATAATCAATCACATCTTACTATAGGCTAAAGAACATACACGAGGGATGTTAATACTGAGGCATTTAAAAATTGGTCAGCAAACAAGAATTCTGCTAAAATTTCCTTATTCAATATCAATAATTCATTTCGGTTGAGTTTTTTCAGAATCTCAAATTCTGTAATAAAACACACATAATTATGTTCTAAATTTTACTAGTTTACTAAGACTGACTTTCATTTTGTATTTTTGGAAAAAAAATCCATCAGGTGATAAGCTCAAGAAACAGGACATAACTGTTCAATTGCTGGTTCCACTTTGTTACATATAGTTCACAATTCAGCATGTGTAAGCTGTAGTTTTTATTCATTTATTGTAATATTACCTGTTACAAATGCTTTCTGCAACTGTCCACTTATTCCTGTCTTCCAGGGTTTTATTACTTTTGCTGCTCGTTTTCGCCAAATGCAAAGCATGATCACAATAACAATGACCAAGACAGCTACACCAGAGATAATAATAATATACTTCCACAATTTTCCTGGAGAACCATTAGCTGAATTTTGTTGATTTGTTTGATTATCATGTGGAGAATCAGAAGGTGAATGCAGTGGTGCAGGTGACTGATTTTGTTTCTTATTGGCATGTGGCACAGCTGGGAATGCTCCACTACTTATGGTAATTGAAACAGAACTGATCTGTATAGCAGGTCCACCAATAAAAGGGGCAGCTGCAAGGTTACTGGACTGATCAAGCAACTTACGGCGTGCAGAATTAACTAGATTTGATACACTCTGGCCAATCTCTGACTCATCAGAACCTACATGATGCAAGGTATGTTTTGAAAGTCAATTAAAAGCATATTTTTCAGTTTCTCACAGGCCACAAATATCAAGATTCTCAACTCACTAGGAAGATCGTCACAGTAATTCTCTTCATAGCCATGAGGGGCAGCCTTTCCTAGCTTCAACCTTCAAATAAGAGCAGACAGTTTTAGTAAGTTGAACATGATGGAAGGACAAATATGTACATATTGAGAATGAGATGGGGCAATAAGTTATCTACACACAGTGGCAGCGCCATGGCATTGAGGTATTTTTTAAGTGCTCCTTTAATTGGAACAGCCAATGAATCTGCCTTGTTCCGTTGCTTGAGATCTTTATACCACACACTGTTCACACCATGCACCAGAAGGTCAAATTCAAAATATTGGAAGCACGACCATTCTTGTTAACCACACAAAAGAAGCAACATATTAAGCCAAGTATACAATCCTATTGGAAAGATAATGCAAAATATAATACTATTTCCTTAATTAAAGTATAACTCGACTCTTAACTTTCAGTTCCTCATATAACAATTAATCAAATTATTCTAGAGATCAGATTTAAGGTAATCAAATGGAAAAACTAACACTGCACACCCATATTTCTGCAAATCTATCTATGTTATGGCTAAAGTACTCCAAGAAGTTTCAAGACCCATTATGAAATGATCAACAGTTTTGGCTTTCTTCCAATCATCAATCATTTTCTAGATGAGTTTTAATCTTTGCTACACACTCGCAATTGAGAAGAGCCAAATCACGGCTATACAAATTATGACTTCTATAAATTGTGTAACAGAAACTAAGCTGTGCTTTCAGGAGTGAAAATAAGCACAAAAAAAATAATATGAAAACAAACAAATTTTAATTTTATCTTCACGTCTAGTGAAGATACTCTGCCATGGTGTTGATGCATAAAAGTTTGAACAGATAAATGAGAAACTCTATCAGAATGAAGATCTGTATCTATTGAAGACAATGGACAGGAACTTTACATAAAAACAAAAATTAACTATTTTTGTTATAATAATATGTGAATCTAAGACTGATTAACAGAACATCTGAAATCAATTAACAACAACATCATTAAAAAATCATCACTATATTCTGCGAGGACAGATCTAGAATAAGTAAATATTGACACATTGAAAGTTTAATCAACTAGGTGAGATCTATTTCACATGATACCTGACCTTGGGGAAATAGTTTTCCAAAGACCACCCAAAATGTATTTGTTTGCATGAGAATAAAATTTGCAAGAATGATGGTTCTTATGTTACACTAACTTGCACCTATATTCAAGTGATGCAAGAGGAAAGAAAGCATGCAATGAAATTATCATGGTCACTTAATCACGGAGAAAAATGAAGATACCCTTACCAGTATGCAAACTTTCTATTCTTGCACGGAAGTAAACTTGTCAGAGGTGATGAATAATTGTCAACAAATAGTGATTTAGAGGACAATCGAATCTTTTTGAGCTCTTGAGAATCAGTGCCCTCAATTTTGTTGTCATGAACCAACCTAGGGAAAAATAAAACTTCATTTAAGGTATACCCAAAAATATAACAGAATAGATAAGCTAAATATAAACTTACAATTGTTTTAACAACAACATCCTGCCAATTTCTGCTGGCATACTTCCAGTCAAGTTATTCTCCCTTAAATCCAATAACTCCAGCTTGTCTAGATCTCCAAGTTCTTTGGGAATGGTGCCAGAAAAATTGTTCTTGCATAACACGCTATTTCAAAATAACAAAGGGAGCACATCCGAATTAGAAATGTATTGGAATATAAATTACCAGATTAAGTCAACTGCACTGTTGGATTTCTAAACTTATGAGAAAATAACCTCTAATTAAAGAGATAGATAAACACATGCGTTAAGATTGGGTAATAGAATACAGAACTAAAATAATCAAACAGAACATCCTCATAATATTCTGTCAAACAAAGACAAGAAGCCTTCATGAATTTGAAGAGTTTTATATTACATTATATTTGGAAACTAACATGATATACTAATCCAGCCGAGAGAAATCTAACTGTATTTCTTTGGAGTTGAATACTAGAATGTAGCTACTTAGCTTTCAGTGTTTTTGGAGAGGAGAGAACTGCTAAAATGCAGGTTTACAAAATTATATTGCATGCAAGATGGGAGAGGAAAGGAAAAACAGAAAAGAGTAAAGAAGGAATGACAAAAAATGATACAAATGCTACAAGACACATACAAAAATAAATTTAGTAACCACGGGCTAGTGGATCAAGCCAAAATAACCAGTTCATCAGCTTTTTAACATGGACTGACGATTGTAGCACGACATTCTGATTTTCTATTATAAAATCAGTTTTCTTGACATTGACATCAGTCAATGTAGTCATAATCAGATTTTGGCAGGAAAAGAAACCACTCTACTCAGAAATAATAGTAAAATTCAAGTTAATATCAGGTTAATTGAAGACAATGAAATGGACATTACATGACAACAAGGAGAACATGAACTTCTCAGAAGCATGTATAACCTGAGAGGGAGAATCATATTCATTTTTCATGCATATCATTATTATTAACTAAACTAAAGTAAGATGCCTATAACATAAATAGTGAGATCTTAGATCAATGGTGTATTTGGTGTGCGTTCCAAAGCAAGTCCAACACCAAAGCAACAAATAGTTGTTGTGAACTCAACAGGCATAAAGCAGCTCATACGCCAACCTAAACACACTACAAGTTGTATTATTCTAAGATAAAATTCAATCCGCGCTTTTGCCAGTTCAATTTTAAACTGTTGTACAAAATTAGGACCAGTTAGTTTTATAAGCTTCAGCAATAAGTGTTATACTTTTGACATAAAGGTAAACAAAGAATTTTTGGAGGGGGGTGACAGGAACAATGCCAAGAATCCTTACAGAGATTTTAAGTGATTAAGTTTCCCAAGATAAGGAGTTAATGTCCCTTCCAATGATAGCCCATTTAGGTCCCTACAAGAAGCAACAGGAAGTCACAAAATCCTATAAGCACATGAAATTCAGCACTGTATTCACCTCAATGAAAATGACAGGTTTCTTCAAACGTCAAGAACTGCTACAGGAAACCAGAGGAACTTACAGCATTTGCACTTTACCGTCAACACAATGAACACCCAACCACTTGCAAGGGTTGGAATCATTTGGATTCCAATTGGCCAGAGCACCATAAGGATCAGAAGTTATTCTTACCCGAAATTCCAACAAAGCCAATCCTGCAAGTTCCATTCCAAATACAACAACAACAATCTTACATCTAGATTCAAGAAATGCATTACATCACATGAATTCACTAAAAGGGCAATCCGGGAAAATCACCTTCATCATTCAGAGACCAACACTGTCGAATTCCCCACAGAGAAATGAATCCAAAGAGCCACAATCCAAATGGATGCCATTTACATTCCATTGCAGTGTGAAGGCAGCGGTCACTTTGGTGGTCGAGACACAACTTTATACCTCTTTATAGGCAGGAAGCTATATGATATGTCATATCATATGTACAAAATTGGCAGGCTTTTCTGTACAGAGAAAACCCTTCAACCTATTCAGATGAAGCTCACTAACTAGACAAAACTTGTATGTTACAATGTAAAGCAAAAACAATTGCAGCTCTTGGGTCCGAAAATCATATCAGGGTCCCTCATTTTTCTATCTAATCTCTTCCTTACAACCTTTTTCTCAACAAAGACATAACCAAGCTCAATATCTTCCTCCCAAATGATTCCCAGCAATGTAGTTGGAGCTGAAAGAAGAAAAAAAATTACACCCGGATAACCAATTAACAAAAGGAATAGACTTTTCCAACCCCAAAAAAAAAATGACAAAGTTGATGACAAACCAAAAGCACAACAAGGAATAACCCTATCAGCAAGCAAACTTTTACGGTAAAATAAATATTTATTTTTTATAAAAAAACGACAAAAAGCGAAAAGGTAAGAAAGCATTGAATTACCATGCAAATGGGAGGAAAAGGAGTTCCTTTGTTGAAGCCGAACAATCACAACGTACAATGAGGATGCAATGCAGGTCGATGGTGATGTGTTGGGGGGGAGGGGGGGATTGAGACCCGGAATCAGAAAAAAAGGCAGCAAAAATTACAAGGAATGAATTTTCTTATTAATTTTTTTATTAATTAATAATTTGAAGTCGTTATTCTTTTCTTGTATTGCTGCCTTTTTCAGGATGATCTCAGAGGAACCTCTCTTCGACCATCTTCATCAGGCCTCTCTCTGTTTTTTTCCCCCTCTTTTCTTTCTCTTTCCCCCCCTCTCTCTCTTACAACGTTGGGTTGTCTTTTTCTCTCTTCTATCACTTTCTCTCTCATCATCATCGCTCACCACCCGCGCAAAATTTCCGCTCTCACAAAATTCTTTTTTCTCTTTTTTTTTAATATTTTCTAAAATTCGGTGTAGGTCCCATTGGCCCTCACTTCCGATTAACTCGGACGCGCTTTTGTTGTCACTGCTGCTGTGTTATTCTTACAAGAAATTCCAACAAAGCCGTTTTATCAGTATCTCAGTATCTACCCAAAAAAAAAGCCCTTTTATCAGTAATTAATTGCATGGCACTGGCACACGAATTCGGATCCCCTCCCGTATTCACGTAGCCAACGCGATTTCGGACAACCAGATTTAAAATCGGTATTTTTAGATTTTAAGAAAATAATAAATATACGTATTTTTTTGGGCCGTTCGATCTTGCGCTGATTGTGTGAATGCGTCAAAAAAGTGACAAGAGGGGATCCGAATTACTGGCACACCGCCAGTATATTTTAAAATTACTTACCCTATCCCATTATAAGTAGGCATGGCAACGGGCCAGGTCAGTGCGGGTTTTGTCTCCCCCGTCCCCAGGTCGGTGATAATTAATAAAAGAAAATCATAATTATTATACAATGATAAAATAAAATAAAAAATATTAAAATAAATTTTTTTATTGACTAGAGATTAAACTAAAAATAAACAAAATATATGAAACAAAATGAGTGAGTATACATGCATAAAACAAAATAAAAATAAACAATTTATATTTAACCGGACGAGTTCGGGTCGGGGGCGGGTCGGGTATCGACATCCCAAATCTCGTCCCACCCCCGGTCAAAATGGGTTTACCCCGTCAAAATCGGGACGGGGTCGGGTGGGTACCTACATGTTCGGGTTCTGTTGCCATGCCTAATTATAAGCGCCACATTTGTAAAAAAAATTAGTCATAAAATAAGTGTCATGTTAGGTTCTCAATGTAATATTAATTATTTTTTCTTTCAGTTTTACCCTTAAATTAATAATGAGTACATCACTTCTAAGTCATTATACTCTATTATACATTTATGACAATTATTAATATTTAATGATTAATAAGGATAATTTTGTAAAATTGTTACATTTTTTCATTTATTTATAATTTTTTCTTAATATGTGTGAAACTTCTTAATGTGACACTTATAATAGGACGGAAGGAGTATCTATAACATGGGAAATTATAGCATGGACTAGCATTATAGGTGGTCCATTATGGACAACAACATTTTAAAATATTTTAACCATTGGATATATAAATTAAAAAATGAGTGGCCAGGATTAATTACAGTAAAATTCAAGGGTTTTAGATTGTGGTGTTCGTAGCATGGTTTCCTTTTTGCATATTTGCCCCAATTTCTAAGGTTGAATGAACATTGAACTTTGTTGTCTCTGTTCTCCATCTCGCCCACCATGTTGGTCTAACCCTCCCCTCTTTCCCTCTCTCTCCCTTCTCTTTCTGTTTTCGTTTCCAGAGAGAGCAACATTGTAGCGTTCAACGACGTGAACGAGTACGAAACTTTCCAAGACGAAGGTAATGACCTCGTCTGAAGTTTTGCAAGGCAAACGCATGAATTTCGTATCTTTTTTTGTATGTATAGAGCCTCTATTTATAAAGCAAAAAAATTTATTGATAATCAATAAAACTAAGTTTAAGCAAATTGTGCTAAACTTAGCAGGAAGTGAGACATTATTGCTATGTTTGGTATGTAAGAAAGTGGGGGGAAAGAAAGTTGGGGGAAAGAAAGTTTATTGGTTAAAGTGTAAAATTGATGATTATTATTGGTCTGTCACATTTATCAATGCATATATTTCACACTTTACAAAAAAAAAATTCATCCTCTCTACTTTCTTTCCCCTCTCGCAAACATAGCCTACGCAATAAAGGCTGCAAAAGATGAACAAAGAGAAATGCAGCAGCCAAAATCAACAAAAATGCTAACATTTAAGTATAGGAGAGACAAAGAAAAGGAGCTATATTTCTAAGAGTTTGGCCTCATAACAGCCCCAAGCAAAAGATATAATGAAGTTGTAAAAATAAGAGGATACATTTCTTCCACATTATTGAACTTGTAGCAAACACAGAGCCAGGCTTTAAAAAACATACATTGTCTGAACAAAGACCAGTTGCCTACTACTTGACAGCATTGCCTCTTCAAACCCTCTCATCATTTGTTGAAAGTTCAGACAAAACATAACAGAACGCCATATGCCGGTTAGTGAAATAGCACTCCAAGTGAACATTAAGGAAGCAAACCAAATCTTTTGTTTCTTCAAACTCAGTAGGATCATGAAAGTCCAATAAATACAACATAAGAAGTGCCTGACGAAATACTCCCAAGAAGACAACAACACCATCTGAAAACTGCAAACTAGGAGTTAGACCCATTAATTCAACGCCTTAAGATTTTGAGAACATATATGATCAAAATTGCTTGGTGATCCGCTGGAACCATGCCTTACAAACTGTTCAGCAAATCTGAGCATGAGAGGGTGGCTAAAAGCGTGAATTCAGAGTTTGTCTCTCGAACATTTAAGCGACCCTCTCTAACTATGGGAATCAAAGGACGTTTTATTTGTGTATTGGAGTCGCTCAAATCATTTACGCCGACCCAATAATCGAGCGGGCATCATGAATCGCAGTGTTTAATAAATGCTAAAAAAATTAATATTTTAGAAGACAAATAAGTAAATAATGAAAAAATATATATATTCTAAAATTACAGATATACCCCAAGTTTGGGAGGAAAAATTGTGCATTGGGATACTAAGAGCATATACTCTATTATTTTAGCAAGTACAAACGAATATGTATAATTTGAAAGTATATTACTTATTTTGGGTTGATATATATAGACCCTTCATATACATATACATTATTATAAAAATAAGAACATGCAAATGGAAATCAGGCCGGTGAGTGTTTTATTTTTCAAGTCCAAGTTCATTTCAAATTGGGTGTGGTGTAATTAAAGTCACCTCTGTTTTTGCTAACATACATCTTCGTTCTGAAAGTATATTTTTGGAGATGTATTATTTTGCCGTCGAAAAGTTTGATTCGAGTAAATCCAAACAAATTTTGCTGACTGGAAATAAATCCAGAAGGAGGATACATGTTAGCAAAAAAGGATAGTGTCTTTAGTTATTCCCTTTCAAATTTGAAAAACTAGGCCTAAATTATTTTTCAAAGTATGATCCTTCGGCTTTATTTTAAGGTTCAAAGACTAATATTTCAAGTAGGGAGTGGCTTCCAGCACCTCTTTTCAATGTAAAAAAAAAATAGGGGGGTGTTGTAGGCAAAAAAGGGGGTGCTGAAGCCACTCCCTTTCAAGTATAATCCTTGTTTTTTAGGGACTTGGCGGTAATTCTTGACTCAGGCCGTTAACAGATATGGGCCAAATTTTGTAAGCTGTGCGAGCTTGGGCTTTGCTGTTTTAATGAAAAACTCTTTCGACCAAAAAATAAAATAAAAAAAGTGGATCTCAAGTGTCTTTTGAGGCCACTATTATTTATCATTCTCCGGTTATAACGCAATTTGGATAAAAATTGTAAACAATCTCATCCTAATTAGGAATGAAAAACCCTATGTATTGGCAAGCCAACCATTAGTATTGTAGCAGCATGTAATTGTGTAACTTTGTTTTAGTATTAATATATATCATCTCTCACACTTTACGATTGACTAGGTTGTGGTTTTAGTATCTAAGAAAGTGAGAGTTTCGTGTTGATTTCTTGGGTTTCTCTGAAACGATCAGTCTTTCCATCATCGTTGCCATTTGTTTGTCTTAAACTCAATTGCAAATCAGGCACCCATTGTTTGTCTTTCTGCAATGTTTCTTGATTCAGCTGCATATATATAATGGGAAAAAAAGAAGATCTATGAATAGCTAAGAAATGTGGGGTGGAAAAAATAAACATTTTCTTCAGACTAATGTTACCTTATTAATCCGAAATGGGGGATCAAATTCTAGCTTTGAGCTGTTGAAATAGTTGTGGTGCTCATTGGTGTTTGATAAATGTTCCCTGATTCTTGTGTTGTTTCCAAAGCTTACCTCAGCCGGTCTAAGAGATGCTGGAGTAGTGAAGCCAAATTGATCAGATGGTGCCAGAGTGTTGGAAGAAATATTGGTATGTAACTTTTTCTTCCATTGATGATTGTTCATAATTTCTAATGGAGGCCATCTTTTCTCTTCATGAAACTGGCTTGGTCTCATGGGAGCTAGTGTGGTAGTATCCATTGATTGAAGCTGCTGGTTTGAAGCTGTTGACCTTCCCTGCATATTTAAGGCTGTTGAGGGGACAACTTGGTTGCTTACGTAGCTTGGTCTTAAAGATTGATGACTGAAGTGCCATTGTTGGTGCCTAGGGAAGAAGTATTGCATGCAAATTTGTATTACTATAAAATGGTTTTTGTTGAATTTTTCTCTTGCAATAAAATCGTGGAAAAGCATAGGTAAATATAAATAATAATTAGGCCTAACAAGCCGAACTATTTAAGTAAATATAAATAATAATTTTATTATTATTATTATATTTGATATATTATGTTAAAACCATATGCTTGTTGATCTTTTCAATAATTTAAGCATGTTGGCATACAATAACACTTAAATTTATTTATAATTTATTTAAAGGCCTTACTAAAAAAAGGCTTTAATTAGACTATTAAGTCGGGTGAGATCTTTATAAAAGATCAAGTTAGACATTAAAAGAAGTTTTTATCAATTAAACAAATCAGAATCAAACCTTATATATAAAACTCAATTTGACTTACTTATTTTTTTACCCCTCATTTTCGTACCTTTAGAGATAGATCACATGACTTATTTGAAGATCTTAATACGAAATAGGCTTTTAAGTAGACTGGATCTAGACTAGCTCAGACTTTCAAAAAAGTCAAGTCAGACCTAAAAAAAACTATTATAGACAATAAGTTAAGCTTGGGCCTTGAAATTTTTTAACAAACCAGATATAGTTATGTAAAGCCTTGTTCGGCCATTTCTATTCCCACCCCACATCACTTAAGGTTTTAGCCGTGGTGGTATAAAATCTATTAAAATGCATGTAGATATGCAAAATTTACCTTGAATCGACGGCCTTTGAATGTGAGTGTGATAAGGAGGAGGGACGCAGGAGACCGTGGAAATTATAACTATGCTGGTTGTAATTAGTTTCTAAAATAATTCCACCATTTCCCATCCTGAAGTGTTGATGAGGAATCATGGACTGATGAGAAATACGACCTAGTTCATGGGTTGATCTGTGTGTTTGACTTAGTACTGCCAAGTGATCAATATGAAATGAATTGTCAGAATCAAGAGATTAATTTGGCTAAAATAAAGATCCCTAGCTAACCCTAAGCCCTTGTAATATTAGGAAACATATATAATACACCTACTATATATATATTTTTTTTGATAAGCAAAAAATGCATTAAAATATGGAGTATAAAGGGTATTTCGAACCCATATATACACTATATCGTGTGTGATTAACGTGGTTTGATGAGTTGGGAACAGCCATATAATAATAAACATAACATAATATATCATGCTGATTAAACTGTATTCCTAGTTAATTGCATTTGTACACACAAAAAGGATATTTCATTTACATAAAAATATTTAGGGTATAGTCTCCTCACCTTGCCCAGTCTCGTCAAGTTTCTTGCTTCGGTACATCTGAAATGAAAATTGAATAACCATCACATGATGTTTGAAAATATTAAACTCTAAGAGATGAAGTATATTTTATTGATTAACTTTGCAAAATACAAATTGTTTGAATATATAAATGAATATTATATATAATTTATCACGAGGAATTTCAAAAATCAAATTAAAAAGGCCTACTAATATTAACCCCCAAACGGATCATCAGCTGCAATTCAAAAAGGAACTATTGGGCGATGGAGTTGAGTATAATTAATGAACTATGTTTCATAATCCCACATTTTATTTTAATATTATATATATGTAAAACAAAATAAATTTTTTAATGGGTTATAAGATTGTACTGTTTGGTTTTTCTTATAGCTGCAAAGAAACATGCATATCCACCATCCACGAATTTTGTCCTACCTGCAAGTGACTCTTGACATGAGCAATGCTGAGTCCTCTCACATTCATTAGCTGAAGCACCAACTTGGGTGTTGCTCCTGCACCAAATATTAATACAGAGAGAATTGTTCAACCAAAACAATTTCACAATTAATTATAATTAGGGCATGCATATATATACAGTCTCTTCTATCATCCATGCTTATGTATATGTATATGTATATGTATATGTATATGTATATGTATATACAATTACTTACTCTCTTGGCCACCAAGCCTTTCAACAGCATGCACAAAGGAGAGATGAAGATCAGGAGTCCACCGAAGCCGAGGCATCTTTGATCTAACATATTGTCTCACACCACTTTTTCTTTCATTTCCAGTTCCAGTACTACTGCTTCTTTTAGATGATGAAGTACCTGCTGCTTCATCCTCCTTTGCTTTCTCATATCCCTCCTCAGCTGTGAGTTCATCATCATTGTCATTAATGTTATGATCCTCATCTTCACTACTAGCTTCTTCATTCAAGTCAAAGGATGAACACTTCTGGGAAGATCCCATTGAAGTGTCCTCCTCAGCCTTCAGTTCCTCATCACTCCTCTTGCCACTCCTCTCATTCTCATGAATCTCATGTCCATCTGACATATTCATTAATTTGTGGTGTTGTTGATCAGTATCAGTACCCTCCAAGGCTAGCTATCTCCAACTCCAATTCTTTATTGTTTACAAGTTAATTATATATATATATGTTTTCACGTCTGAAACAAATTAATAGGAAAATGTACAAAAATTAAATTTGGCAAAATGTGAGTAACAATTAAAAGTGACTTAAAGATGAGAGAACACAGGCTGTAGCATATCTACAACAATTACTAAGCTTTAAAACTTTTAAAATATATAGCTAGACACAGACTGATATATGGTAGTAAAGTAACAGTATATATATATATATATGATTGTAAAAAGTGGTCAGTAACAACGAATGAAAGTAACAGTAAGAAGTAATAATGGCAGAAGATAATAATTAAAGATCCATATTATATTATATATCTGGAACTAGAGACTGGTAGTAGGTTAAAAGCCAAGATTTTTAATAAAAAGAATGCAACCAACTTCTCCTCTACCATGAAGCTGTGAATAAAATTTCTGTCGGATGTCAGGTAATTCAGATCTACATATTTAAAGAATTTGACCCTCTTAATTAGTACTTCCTGTGAATCACCCAATCAAAGTTACTGAATAGGGGGAAAGGAATTAACTGAAAGTTGGAGGAAGTTATTTAATTACTATATATATATATATATGTGTGTGTGTGTGTGTGTGTAAAAGATGCAAATTGTATGAACATAACATACACGCATTAGTTTAGGTCATTTCATTTCTGGTTTTCATTTAACCACTAGCAGTGAGACAATAAATTCCAAAGGGTTCATAAATTGAACAGAAAAGAGGGTTCAGGTGATTTGAAAAACTCAGATGAATATAGGGGATGAGGTTTACATATATAGGCACACATATGAAAGATATGTATTCATGCAAAACACTGCCAATCATCACGCACAAAGCACGTACATCTGCCTTAGGGAAATCCTCAACAAGTTGTATATATATGAATAAATCTCAAGTTACATAAGATAATGAATTAATATATTCTCAGCTACGAATCATTTTATAGTCTGGATGGCGGCGAAACAAAAAGAAAAGAATATTCATATGATTCTAATTAAGTACATCACAAAAGGGAGATGGGTCAAAGAAATCCATGAAAAGATAGAGAATGATATACAAGCTGATCGATATAATTAATGATTTGCTCAAGAAACAAAAGCAAAGAAATTAGAATTGTTTCTCCTTTTCCTTTAAATAAATACTAACCATTCACGATGATGATGATGATGTGGTTTCTATGAGTTCTCTTTCCAAGCCCATTAATCATATATATGCAACTGCTAACTGCATATCCAAACATATCTCAGTCACCTCCAGAAAAGCTAGCTAGCTCCATGGCCTATAGCTAAACTTAGAGAAGAATTCATGACAGATTGAAGTACTGGATTTATTCTCTGATCATGCTGATCTTTGTTTAATAGATATGGGTGGATCAGGAGGGGGAAGAGAGTGAGAGGGAATATATATGTGACTTATACCTGGTTTTGGTTTGGAGTGTCTTTTTGGTATATCACTCAATATCAGCAGAAGAATTAGAATCTTAAGTTTAAGATATTAGGAAGACTTTTATGGTTCCAAAAGGAGAAAAGAAAAAAAGAAATATAAGAATCAACAATATTCGGACAGGCTACTTGTTCTCTTTAAATTGTAATAAACCTACATAATGGATACAGATATGTTACGGTCCCTTTTGTACTGTTGCAAATCATGTGACAACTCCTACCCTTTCCCCCCCCAACTAAACCTCTCTCTCTCTCTCTCTGTCTCTTGACAGTTGTAAAAATTACCTTTGTCTGTCTCTCCCTTGCTTGCTCGTGATTATCTTTATTGTTTGACCTCCCCTAGAGACAGTACTCCTTCCTTTGTTGTTGTGATATATATTATTGTCAAACAATACTAATACTATTTTATGCTTTATTTATTATTTATATACACAAAAGAGAGAAATATATATAGTTTTTCTTTTATTTTCAAAAAATGTAAAATATAAATATGAAAAATGAGACATAATAATATCATTATTGTTCGTTTAAATTCACCATGCTAACTCTATGTAATTTTAATATATTCACTTCCCATGGTCTCGAATATAAAGAAAAAAAATTCAAGTTTTATGATCTAAAATAAAATGTAAGCAAATCTAACTAATTTCATGACATTTAATTATATCATTCGTAAAATGCCCTGATTCAGAGTTTATTTTTTCAATAACTTGAAACAAATTCTCATAAAATTGTATTTTAATTGGAAAGAAAAATTTAGAGAATACAATAATTTTTTGATTATTTAAAAAATGAGATTATCTAAAATTTTTAGGAGTTTAATGAGCATGTATTGTCGGTATAAATTAATTTTACACCTGTATCCAATAACCGATCATTATATTGTCATGTCAGCCCGCTTTATATTGTCATGTGTTTTCTGCTTTTCGGAATTAGAATCTGCAGGACACATGTTCTTTTCATGCACCTTTGCACACAATATTTGGATGGCTATATTGGCTTGGTTGGGCTTTGATAGTGTAATACATTGTGATACTCTGCAGAATTGGATCCATTTTGGTAGCCTAATTAGGGGCAAATCTAGCAGAAAAGTTAAACATATTATTTGGGATGTGGTAATTTGGACTCTATGGCTGACCTGTAACAAAATAATTTTTCAAGGAGAGGTGGTGGAATTCACAAGTGTTCTTTTTCAAATTAAAGTAGTTTCTTGAGGTTAGTTTGTATACAATGAAGGGAAATCCACTGGGCTAGGATTTTTAGAAATGGTGTTCGAATCCTCTTGGTTGTTTGCAGATGGTGTAATTTTGTAATGTAATGGGTTGGAGTACCAATTGTATTCCTTATTAATAAATTTGCTTTAAAAAAAAACTATAAAATAGTTGGTTTTCATTGGACGTCGATGCAAAACTGATTTACTGCATGTTCGCTTTTCTCAATTTTTTTTAAATGTATGAGATAGATTTTTTTCTCCCTCGACGGATGGAATAATAATAGATACATGCACGTATGTTATGGGCCCGTTTCTTCGTCAACCTTTCAATTTTTCCCCACCTAAACTAAGACTTTGTTCTCATTTTCATACCACTGCTTTTCTGTCCCTATGTGGAATTTCTCGATCGCTACTTTCTTATAGTATTATCTTCTTTTAATGCCATATGCTTCCACAGGCTTCTTTGCTATGTGTATGAAACTATGACGTCTGATTTTTGGTATGATTTGTAGAATATTAGCGATTTGAACAACCTTAATAATTAATATAACGCAGGAATGTGAGGGGTGTTTAGGATTTTATGTAAGTCAATTTTGGTGGGAAATGTGCTGAATTATATTAATTAGGCGTTGTGTAGTTTAATTTTTGAGGCACTTTCAACAGTCACTGGTGGGAAATATGTATTTCATAATTATTGCATATTTGACAAATTGTAATTTACTTTTCTAATTGCATGCATAAGCTATATGACTGGAATCTTGACTCTAACTTTGTAGTCTTCAAAGCATGGGGATGAAAAAGAAAAGACTAGTATAGGTAGTTCTTGCGCACAATATTATTGATCGAAGTGAGAATGTTTAAGTCCAAGCTTTGTATTCTAATAATAAAAATAAAAATGTTATTACTAAACCTAGCAATAGCTAGACCATTGATCCAATTAACTAAGATATCACTTTTTGACCTATATTATAAGTTTATTGTTTTTTAATGGCTTTTTAATTATAAGTTTATTGCTGTAAAGAGACCGTGAGAAGGAGAAGATTTGTTGGCAAAACGTTTGACAAATGAGAGCTTTCTTCTAAAGGAAATCTAGAAGAGAGAGAGAGAGAGGAGGAAGTTGAAATTTAAATCAACTTTATTGACTTCTGATGCACCAAACCCTTTTAATTTGTTGAATACACCGCAACCATATATATATGTGTGGTTAATTTACCGCTTAGCGATGTCTTTGTCAATCCCTTCTCCAATATGTACCGCTCCCTCCTGCCTTATTTATAAAGAACAAAACCATAATTTACACCGGACTAAAGAAAAACATTTAAGATATTTTTCTTTTTAATTAATACTTTTAAGATTTAATTTGTTTCTAAAAATACCTTTTTATTAACTCATTTGCATAAAAAATAAGTATATTTTATTAATATGTCTCACTATAAATAAGAGTATAAATGAAATTTAGTTGTTTAATATTTTTAAAAATTGGTGTTGTTTCTTATGATTAAAACAAAAAATTCATTTTGTTTCTTATAAAAAGAATAAAAAAAAAGTATTTTTTTTTCAGCGGTCCTACTCCAGCTCTTTTGTTGAATGTAGAAAGTGGCTCAAAACCCATCATCATTACTCAAAAAGCTATAACATTATATACGAATTCTGGTTTATCTATCCTCTGACGAGAAATTAATAATATAATAATATAGGCTGTTTGGATATTATGGATCATGTGCTCCATGTGAATAACCATATTATACTATTAATTATGCATCAAAGTGGAGACAAGTTTCAAGTTTGGTACATGAAAATGGGGAATTTGGCGCTGTCTGAGAGTAGAGACCAAACAGACAAGGAAAACATGTCTCTCCCATAATATGTGCTGATCATATGAGCACAAATCAATACTCTCGTTCTGCGTGTGGCATGTGCATGTTTCTGCTCAGTGATCACAGTAAGACTGTGAGAGAGAGAGAGAGAAAGAGAGAGAAAATGATGACAGATATTCGAAGAATTAAAGTATAGAGTTTGCCGGGAAAAAATTACGTGAAAAAGGAGGGAAAAATGGGAGATCCTATCAGTGGATATTAAGAATTCTGAAAACATGTTGTTGGTTTTGTCCTCATATATGCATTAGAGTTGACATTTCATAATATATTAAACTGCATAAGAATCTTTCAAAGAATTAGGCGTATTTTTTATTAATTCATGGATGACGACGTTCAACCTAGCATTATATTACTGACATGCACCAGCGATCTACAACTATAAAATGCTACAAAATTATTAAGCATCTTTTGATTGACCCATAAAGGAAAATCGTGTCTCATAACAAGCACCGCAAAAGTGTTTTATGCCAAATGTCCTAATTAGGTATACATTATCCCTCTTTGTCCATTCATTATTCTTGTAAACAATATCTGTGTTTGGTCTTTTTTTTAAAGCAAAAGAATTGTATTAATAGGAGAGCACAAAACAAAAATTGTATTATTAGGAGAGTACTGGCGATACTTAACTCAACCCAATACAAGAAGAGAAGAAGGAAAATTTTCAAATTATTGGGTATAAATTCATCATAAGTATTATATATATATATATATATATACACACACATATATATGATCGAGAAATCTATCAAACGGGGTTAAATTGACTAATATTTAATATATACTCCATTAAGTTATATAATTTCTTTTGAAAATAATTTATGTTATTCATTATATTATTTTTTATATTTATTTCTTTTTTATGATAAATAAAAATTTAGGTGGGTTGAGTCTCGAGGCTCAGCAGAGTCAAGGAAAACCTCAATGTTTAAAAAATGCTTACAGATGTACTTATATATTATCCATCATTGAAGTCCTCACATCGGCATTGGGATTCGAACTCACGTTATATCCTTAACTTTCATTGTCATTTTTTTTCTTTTATTTTAAATTTAAAAATAAAGATTATAAATATTTAATTAAATTGATAAATATTTAATTTATATACCATTTAATTGTTGTTAACAAAAAGCATGAGGGAGGGAGGGAGGGAGGGGTACACTAGTGCAGAAATTGTAAAAAAAAAACAGGGATTTTAAATCGGTTATGCTAAAAACCGATTTAAAAGATAAGCGCGGTGGCAATTTTGTAAATAAATGCCTAGGCGAACACCTTTTAAATCGGTTTTTTCATTTTTTTAAATCGGAAAAAAACAACGGATTTGAAAGGTCTGAAAACTAGGAAAATAAATGGCAGAAAAGTCTTTTAAATCGGTTTTTAGAGAAGACTGATTTAAAAGTCTCAATATTTTAAAACCCTCGTTGCTACCACCGATTTCAGTGGTAATCAATCATGACAAAATTTTCGTGGCAGTTTTCTTTTGTGTTTTACCTCACTGATCTTTACAGCATAGTCAATGTTTGATCATCTTTTGGTCATTGGCTTTGCAGTATTTGCTAGGCTGGCGAACTAGCATGTCAATTTGGACCATTGAAAAATAATTTCTTTGTAAGATTTTGCAATGCTTTTGAGTTTTGATTTCTTTTTCAGCTTTGATATTCTAAAAGCAGAAGTATGAGTTTCTACTTTGTAATGCAAAATTTCAATTTAGCAACTCGTAAGGAACATGAGTATTTTCATATCTGCATTAAGTTTTAGAAACGTGGGTATAAGCCAAATGTGCATAAATCTGATGGTCAAGTTCTTTATGACAGCCTGGGCTTTTCATTATGATCATATTGATTGAATGTAGAGGAATAAAGTTGAAGTTTCAAAGGATTAGTGCATTATGTGCTAGTAGAATTATATGATATTTGATCCTATTTTATGACACTTTATTCTCTAGTCTATTTGTGAATAGTGTATTTACTAGTATGAACTGAAATACCAAGTTCATAAGAGTTTTAGTTGTCCTATCTTCTACTTTCAGAGCTAAGTTTTGCTTTGTTCTTAAGCAAAAATAGTGGCTTCAAACACTCTTACTATCCTAATTTGTTTTTATTTCTCTAATATGATATCAAACACTCTTGCTCAAAGTCAAACTTCATACCCGGCAGCAATTAGGCCAGTACCTGCAGTATCGTATCTCAGTCAAATACCTCTCTACTTCTGGCCTGAAAAGTCAACGTCATCATCATCTTCAGGTGTGAACCTTGAGCCTCTATATCTTTTGCTTGTTATACTAATTCAAATGACATGATTGATGATAATAGTCTATTTTTGGGTTTAGGGTAGAATAGTAGGCATTTAATTTAGCCATTCTGCTGTATGCTTTATTCAAATCAAACTCACATCAATTTTAAACCCTGAGGACTAGCTCAGTTGGTGAGCAGGGTGTGTGAGTTGTACACCTTGGGGTTACCATGTAGGGAGTTCGACTCCCAATTCAACCAAAAAAAAAACTCACATCAATTTTAGAAACTTTAAACATGGTATTATTGTTTGTAATTGTAATTAATTTGCCTCTCTTGTGGTTCTTATGCTGAAATTTTTGTAATCATGTTGAACCAGATGAGTTTTAAGTATGGTTTTCAAGTATCTGCTGGTTGTTATGTGTCTTTGGACTTTATCTCTATCCTTGGCTTTTACAATTTCTGATGAGGGATTGTTTTACAATTTCTGAAGACATTATTAGATATGATAGAAGTTGTCTCCCCATGATGTTCATCTTTCCTACTAAATGCTTCTAGTCTTTTTTTTTTCTTTTTCTTCTCCTGATACCCACCATGTTTTATATGATGAGATTAAATTCTCAGCAGATACTTCAGAACGTAGATATGGATCGTAGTTGGATGCAAAAAAATTGCATAAGTGGTGAGTATGAGAATGGAGTGGAAGAGTTTCTAGAATTTGCTCAAAAAAATCTTTCCAATGGTAATGTTGTCTTGTGTTAATTGTTTGAATATTAATCCACTAGAAGTTGACGAAATACGGGATCATCTTCATGTTGATGGGATTTTCCAGGGTTATACGACATGGATATGGCACGGTGAAGTGTTACGCAAGCCAAGTGTGTCTCAAAGAGAGAAAGTTGATGTTGATATAGACGATCGACTAGAGGACATGATTCGTGATATTGGACATGAGTCTTTTCAGCGAGCACATGTGTATGACACTCTATGTCATAACAAGGAAGAGCCTTTGTATCCGGGATGCACAAAGTTTACACAGTTGTCAGTGGTGTTGAGATTGTTCATTCTGAATGCGATAAATGGGTGGACTGATAAAAACTTCGCTGAATTGCTTGAGTTGTTGAAGGACATACTTCCAGAAGGTAACACATTGCCGAACCGTAACTATGAGGCGAAGAAGATATTGTGTCCGATGGGTGTGGAGTATAAGAAAATACACGCATGCCCCAACGATTGCATATTATACCGGAACGAGTTTGAAGAGTTGAATAAGTGTCCAACGTGTAATACATCACGGTACAAAAAGAAGGATGGTGATGATGATAGTTGTGAGGTGAGCAGAAAGTGTCCTCCTGCGAAGGTTTTATGGTATCTTCCAATTATTCCTAGGTTTAAGCGATTATTCGCCAATATAAATGATGCAAAGAACATTAGATGGCATGCAGATGACAGGACTTGTGATGGACAGATTCACCATCCGGCTGATTCTTTGCAATGGAAAAAAGTTGATTCTTTGTTTTCGGATTTCGGCAATGAGCAAAAAAACCTTAGGCTTGGACTTGCTACGGATGGAATGAATCCATATGGTAGCTTAAGCAGTAAACATAGTTCATGGCCTGTTCTCCTTGTAATTTACAACCTATCTCCTTGGTTGTGCAAGAAGCGCAAATACATTATGTTATCTATGATGGTTTTAGGACCACAACAACCGAGAAATGACATTGATGTTTATTTGAGTCCGTTGGTTGAAGACTTGAAAGTGTTGTGGTAGAAAGGCATTGATGTGTTTGACGAATATTCCCGTGAATATTTCAAGTTGCGTGCCATGTTATTTTGCACCATCAATGACTTTCCAGCGTATGGGAACTTGTCTGGGTATAGTGTTAAGGGGCATAAAGTGTGTCCTATATGTGAAAAAGGCACGTGCTACCATCAACTGCAACATGGAAGGAAGACTGTTTACCCTGGGCATCGGAGATTTCTCAAACGTAATCACCCGTATCGTAGATTGAAAAAAGCTTTTAATGGATTACATGAGAATGAAATTGCTCCGCAGGCCTTAATCGGAGAAGTTTATCAACGCCAGAAGGACATCAATGTTAAATTTGGAAAAAAGAAAAAGAAGTCTGCTGAGAAAAAAAAATGGAAGAAGAGGTCAGTGTTCTTTGACCTTCCATATTGGTCCAGTCTTGATATAAGACATTGTATTGATGTGATGCATGTGGAGAAAAATGTGTGTGATAGTGTACTTGGAACACTTCTCAACATTCAGGGTAAGACAAAGGATGGTGTGAATAGTCATCTAGATCTAGTTGCGATGGGTATAAGAGAGCAGTTAGCTCCACAGCCAAGAAATAATGGGACATATTTGTCACCGGCATGTCATACCTTGTCAAAACAAGAGAAAAGAAGTTTTTGCGAGTGTCTACGGGGCGTGAAAGTGCCACAGGGTTACTCTTCAAATGTCAGGAGTCTTGTCTCAATGAAAGATCTCAAGTTACTTGGCTTAAAGTCTTATGAATGCCACGTCTTGATGCAACAACTGCTACCAGTGGCTATTCGTGGAATCTTACCAAAAAAGGTTCGTCTTGCCATAATTAGGTTGTGCTTATTCTTCAATACTGTATGTAGCAAAGTCATTGATCCTCAGAAATTGGACGAGTTGGAAGCTATTATCTTGTGCCAATTGGAGATGTATTTTCCTCCCTCATTTTTTGACATCATGGTTCACTTAATTGTCCATCTGGTGAGAGAGATTAGAGTGTGTGGTCCTGTTTATTTAAGGTGGATGTACCCTATCGAGCAATACATGAAGATATTGAAAGGGTATGTGAAGAATCAATACAGTCCCGAAGCATCAATTGTTGAAAGGTACATCACAGAAGAAACCATTGAGTTTTGTTCAGACTACTTGACAGAAGCAGAACCTGTAGGGCTTCCTAAGTCTTGTCATGAGGGTAGATATGAAGGTAAGGGTACAAGAGGTCTAAAAGTTAAGAGCATGGTTCGGGCAGAAGTGCTTCAGGCACACTTGTATATATTGAATAACAACGATAAAGTTGAACCTTACTTGCCTACTCACAAAAGGATTGTCAAGTCCAAAAACCCTCGAATGAACGAAAAATGGGTGTTGAATGAGCATAACAAGACATTCCTATATTGGTTTAAAAAACATGTTATGAATGATGATACTGCTTCTGATACATTAAAATGGCTAGCAAACGAGCCTAGTTTTAATGTCTTATGTTGGAGTGGATACGATATCAATAAATTTTCCTTTTATACAAAGTCACAGGATGACAAGAGTACCGTGCAAAATAGTGTGGTTATGGTCATGGCTTCTTCCATGCACTTCTCTAGTTCGAAGGATAAAAACCCCATTCTGGCATCCATAGCTTACTTTGGGGTTATTGAAGAGATTTAGGAGCTCGATTATTGTAAATTTAGAGTGCCTGTTTTTAAATGTAAGTGGGTTAACAGTAACAGTGGCGTACAAACTGATGAATTTGGATTTACATTGGTGGATCTTGACAAGGTAGGTTATAAGGACGAGCCTTTCATCATGGCATTCCATGCGAAACAAGTGTTTTATGTCAAAGATCCTTCTAACAATAGGTTGTCAGTTGTCTTACAAAGAAGAAGCATGCATGAGAGTGATGAAAATCAAGATTCATCTTTCGATACTTATGACACTTCTTCTTTCTCAACATCTACTTTCCTTGATGAAAATGAAGTGGATGATGTATATGCCACTCGTGATGATCATCAGGAAGGGATCTTGGAGGACATTCAAACTTGACCACGAAAGACTTTATAGGTTAATGCATGTTTTTTTTTATCCATGGTTTATATTATTGTTAATACGTGTTTGTTATTTATCCATTATTTATCCAATATTGTTGTTTCTGACCTTTATTATTTTTTGTTAAAACAGGCATAATGGCGGATTCATCATAAAACACTTCTACAAAAAGAAAGCCTAGACGTGCCACGACGTTACAGCAGTTGACTGCTGGACGTCGATCTGGGCAGAAGCTTCCCATTGAGTTTGATGCTTTTACTGGCCAACCTATAGGTGACTACGCAGCAAAATTCAAGAGTTATGTGGAGGTGCTTGCTCGAAGCAAGGCTAGTATCTTGGCAGAAAACTGGAGTAAAGTAAATGATGGAGTAAAAGACAAGATTTGGGATGACATTTTGGTATTTACCTTTACTCTTCCATGTTTGTATCTTTATATAGTGTAATTAAGCATATATACATATTATTTACCTTTACCCTTCTATGTTTATGTACTTAAGGAAACCTTTGATGTTCCTGATGATGAAGATCGTAAGAAATACTGGAAATCTTATGCTGGTGAGCGTTGGAAGAGCTTTAAGACAATGCTCACCAGACATATAAATTTGGGGATGAAGATAATGACGGCAATACAACACCGTGTGCTAAGTACAGTTTCATTGATGGCGAAACAAGGAAGTTGTTTGTTAGGAGTCGAGAGGAGGAGGAGTTTCAGGTTAGTTTGAATTATAATTTTTTACTTGGTCATGCTAATTGTTTAATTTTTTACTGATTTTCGTTTTGTGTTATTTGTAATAGAATAAAAGGCAAAAAGCAAAAGAAAATGTGTCAAAGAATATCTACCACCACAGATTGTCTCGTGGGGGTTATAAAAAACTTAAGAAAAAGATGAAAAAAGATGCTTTGAAAGCAGCGCAAGAAGAGGCGGGTGATGCAGCCTTAGTTTTTGATCCTCCATCCCCACCACATCATGAGGTGTGGAAGATGGCCCGACTAAAGCCAACAGGATTTTACACAACTGAGGCCTCAACCTCAGTTGCTTCTAAGATTGTAAGTATAAATTCAATTGGTCAACGTAATTGTAACAAGTTTACATATTGGCTTACATCATCTATTATGTGTTATATGTTGTAGGATTCCCTGGTTGAACAGTCCACGTAGGGTACTTTTGTTTCGCATGGACGTCAAGATATCTTGACTACTGCAATTGGAACACCCGAACCCTGGACGTGTTCGTACTGCTGGACGAGGTGTAGGCCTAAAGAAATGTTATGGAGGACCGTCACGTTGTGGCCCCACCTCAGGAGCTATACCTCCTGAGCAGTGGGTGAATGCCATGAGGCAACAGATGAGGCAAGAGATCCTACAGGAGGTTTCACAGAACGTTAATTCGCAGATAGAGAAGGCATTAACGGAGGTATATATAACTTTACTCAGATAAAAATAAAATTACTATTTTTACGAATGTTATTAATGTTTACGAATGTTATTTGTTGCAGAAGCTGGCATCTATGGGTTGCATCCAAAAAAATTCAGCTGACCATCTAGGGTATTCCCCTAAATCACCTAGAGCTACTGTGCATGTGAGCACTAAGGGCAGTTGTGCACCAGATAATGTAGATGAGCCGCCTAAGCATGATTGGATAAAAGAATTGATTGTAATGGCGTTGGATCTTGGTGGTGGAAGTGCAAAGTTAAAATTGGAGCATGAACATCAATCACATTATTATATTGATAAAAGTGACCTTACAGATTTGTGTCTGGGTAATAAGTGGATTGACTCATCCCACTTGCAATTATGGTGCACGTAAGTATCAATGTGTTATCAATTTATTTCCAAAATATGTATAAATTATAAATTATAATGAATATTTGTTTAAACATCTTAGGTATCTGTATCGCCAATGCATCACAAAGTCCATCAGTCATGTGTATGGATTCTTGGACCCATACAACATTAGTGGTGCCAGTGGCTGTTCAAAAGAGGTCATTCAAGCATACATCCAGAATAAATTATTTAAAGAACGAAAAGCTTGTTACCTTGCACCGTATGTGAATGAGTAAGTAAATGTTACTAATTGTATTGTTAAGTTGGTAGTCTAGTTTTCTTTTGTCGTTGATTCTGATACACCATTATTGTTGCCCAATATTGCAGCAACCATTGGCAATTGTTGATCATTTTGCCTAGTCAAAATCTTGTAGTCTGGATGTATTCGTTGCATTATAAGCCAGGCGCAGCCATTACGCGCACAATTGATTCGTAAGCTTTTGTTTGTCATAATTAACTTACTTTGTGATATGTATTATTTAGTTTTATAATTTACTTATCATGAATATTCTATTATCGGAGCTATGACTGGATATCATAAGCTGAGAAGTGGTCTGAAAAAAAATAAACCTGAATGGCTTGTGCCCTTAGTAAGTAGCTTAAAATTTGAGATTCATTTACAGTTTATAATAGCTAATGTGTATAATAATTTACTCATTATATTCAACTTTGGTATTCGTTAATTTGTAGGTACCAAAACAAAATAATTCATATGTCTGTGGGTACTATGTCATGAAACATATGTTGACCATTGTCTCTGAGGTTGTTGTTGATAATTGGAAGGGGGTAATACAATTTTTAACCTTTTGCTATTATGCACTTTTTAACATAATGGTCTATTTTCTCTGGTTTAACTTAACTATAATTTTGTTTCAACTTGCAGATATTCAATGATCAGTCACCATTTGGCTATGAGGAAATTGACCACATTCGGTAAACTTGGGCTGAGTTTTTATAAGAATTTATTCGGAGCGAAAGCAATCCTTAGATAACAAATGACTAAGTGTAGTTGGAAACTAATTTGTGTGTTTTATCATGTTTTTTGTGTAAATTAATGTATGATAACTTGATGATTTGTTGAACTATATGTAATATTTGAAGTGATGGTATTTGATGTTAGTTTTGTGAGATAGTTGAATGGTTGTCTGTTGAATGGTTCTGTAGTTTTTGATGTTTGTGTGTTTTGTCTGTCAAATGGTTCTGTAAGTTGGCAACCACGAAAAAGAAATTTATTTTAAAAAAAAAGGGTCCTTTTAAATCGGTTTAACTCAAAAACCGATTTAAAAGACTATCTTTTAAATCAGTTATGATAAAAATCGATTTAAAAGATGACCTTTTAAATCGGTTATACAAATAACCGATTTAAAAGATAGTCTTTTAAATCGATTTTTGAGTTAAACCGATTTAAAAGACAACATTTTATCAAAGGAAAAGCGTTCAGGAATTGTATTTTAAATCAGTTTTATAAAAGTTTTAAATCGGGTTTATAACCGATTTAAAATACTTTTTTTTAAATCGGTTCAAAGTCCGATTTAAAAAATGCCCACATACTATCACGACAGTATAGAAATCGATTTTAAAACCAATTTAAAAGGGTCATTTTAACCGATTTAAAAGATCTTTTCTACACTAGTGATAGAGCCCTTAGTTGCCCATTCCTCCATCCGTCCCCCCAGTGTGTGTGTGGTGTTTTATTTAGAAAGAGGTTTATATGTATACGCTATTTAAAATATACATTTATGTATTAAATGATTTATTTAATTGAAGTTTTAATTTTAACAAGTACCATTAAAGTATTCATTAGAAAAAATCCTTTCAGTAATAATATATTCTTCTCACTAGTTCTCCTAATAGTATTTTTGACTAATAGATGAATAAAGTATCAAACGTTTTATATTTTCAACATATTAAATTATTTATTTATATATCAAAAAAAATATTTATTTTATTCAATACTTTGTTTTCGTTGAGCTATTCAATACTTTGTTTATTAAGTATTTGGAGAACTATTGAATGTATATTTTAAGAGGATAAGACAAAATTACTCTATTTAATTTATGCATTTACAATTTTTCCAATTAAAAATATTTATGTGTTTAAATAGATCCAACTATAGAGTTGTTGGCAACTACAATATTACTGTGGTCCCTCAACAACGTTCAAGTTTGAAGCATATATTAAGCGGATTTTTAAAAATACAAATAAGGATGATATTTCAGTCCAAGACATAAAAAAATTGAACCTATATATGATCTTGTCAAGTATGAACACTGTCTTATATATTTTACTCGACCAACATCTTAGGATTAAGGGGATTGAGAAAACCAAAATAAATATATTTTACTCAATCAATATACATGATTGCAGATAACTAAGTTTCTTATGTCAGATGGGTCACTCTCCAAGTAAGGCCTATACCGATTAAAAAATAAAAAATAAGGCCCATATTAAAGCACCCCCCATCTGTTTCCCACACCCCCCAATTTCCAAAAAACTCCAAAACACCCCTACTAATTTTCAACTCATATCACATTCTTGTCCCCATTTTTTTTTTAAAACGGAGTCCCTCCCGTAAATTGAAATTTACGGTACAGTGTGATATTACCGTAAATACGAATATACCGTAAATTTATATTTACGGTATATATTTTTTATGAATTTACTAACATACCATAAATAATGAATTTACGATATACAATATTTATACTGTAAATTCATTATTTCTAGTATGTAAATAATGAAAATACGTACCGAAAATAATGAATTTACGGTATACATTGTTTATACCCTAAATTCATTATTTACGGTATATACTGAACAGGTTCAGAACGTACTGTAAGTACCGTAAATAATTATTTACGGTACATTCTGAACCTGTTCAGTATATACCGTAAATAATGATTTTACGGTATAAACAATGTATACCGTAAATTCATTATTTACGGTACGTTAGTGAATTTTTTTATTTTTTTCAATTTTTTTCCATATAATAATCTATAATATTGTATTTATATACGTTTATTAACGATTTTTTGTTTGTTTGTTTGTTTTATTTTAGTTTTATTGGAAATGGATGATTTTAGTGCCTTCAATTCTGATGAAGCTGATAAGCCTACCAACGCTTCCCAACCTGTCGATTGTAGTGACGTATTCACTACTACGCATGCAATTTAATTATTATTTGATTGTGAATATGTCATATTTTTATCATCAAAACATTAAGTTTAATTTTTTTTTCCAGATATTTCCTACACGAGATGATATTTTGTATTGGGCTCGAGAGGTTGGGAAGCAAAACAATATAGTTGTTGTTATTGTAAGATCAGACACAGAAACGGGACAAAGAGGAAGAAAAACAAAAATCATTCTGGGTTGTGAAAGGGGTGGAAAGTATAGACCAAAGTCATCAAGTTCTTCAAAGTCAACTGCATCTCATAAGTGCGAGTGTCCGTTCGTGCTTAAAGGAAGACATTTGTCAACAAGTGAAGGCTGGATACTTAGGTCCTTTGTGGAATTCACAACCATCGGATAACTGAAAGCATGACGGGTCATTCATTTGTTGGTCGCTTAAGCCAAAATGAGAAAGAAATTGTTCATGATATGACAAAGAACAATGTAAAGCCGAGAAGCATTCTACTGACACTGAAACAACGCACTTGTTGATGGGTCATTCATTTTCAACATTGTTGTCATGAGGCTCATTCATGGGCAACACTGTATGCTGCTCGATTGCAGTAATGAGTTACATTATTTCCACCGCCACGTCATAATACACCACGGGATCCAGATGACCCTATATACTTGGGCGACGATTGATTACATTGTAGTGACCTGAACTGAACTTTATTATTTTTAACTGTGCGTGCTTTTTATTCATGGTCTTTTCCTTTGTTACTGTGTGTGGGTTAGAAGGAATCAATTCCTTTTTGTCCTTTCTATTGAAAAATATCAACGGACGAGATGCAACCGACACTTTTAACGGTTTAGATCGCATCAAACTTTTTATTTATGGTCTTGTCCTTTGCTACTGTGTGTGGGCCAGAAGGAATCAATTCCTTTTTGTCCTTTATGTTGAAAAATATCAACGGACGAGATGTGACCGACACTTTTAACGGTTCAGATCGCATCAATCGTTCTATAAATAGAACCATTTTCACACACGTAAACCCTAAATCAATTTCATCCCTTAGCCCGCTTGTGAGCCATGTCACTCACTCAGTCAACCCAGTTCTCGATGGATTCGAGTCTTGCCGCTGTCTATTACGATGGCAGAATCACAACAAGTGCGGATGACGTGGTTTTTGAATGCGAGGAACCAAAAATATTTAGGCTGAAGACATCCATTACCATTGAAGAACTGAAGCAAAAGAATCGGCGAAAGCTCGGAGCTGGATCACGTATAGTGGCAGAGATCTACTATTGATGCCCTGTTTTGGTAGGTAGTGGGCTTGTTTAGTATATGAATGTGACACTTCTAAAGGACGGCGACATACAAAGTATGTGGGAAGCATTAAGTGATCATTCTAGCCATAGCCCAATAGAGTTGTATGTTGTGCTTGGAAGATCGATCGATGAGATCATTGAAAAATGTCGTGCACCAAGAATAGTTGATGAGATCCTTACAAGGTGTCGTCAGCCATAGCCAAGGATTAGAACTGGTGACTAGGCCATGTAATATTGTGTTGTGTTGTGTTGTTGTTGAACGAGTAATTGCGTTTAATAAATAGTTGTGTTTGGTTTTTTTTAATGTTATAGTTGGGTGTTGTAGTTGCATTTGGTGATCATGTAATATTGTTGTTTTGTTGTTGTTGAATGAGTAGTTGTGTTTAATAAATAGTCATGTATAAGTTTGTTGAATAAAATAAAAAACATACCATAAATTATGAATTTACGGTATGTTTTTTTTAAAATCATCTTACTGTAAATTCATAATTGCGGTATGAAATAAAAAATTCTTGATACTGTAAATTACGAATTTATGGTATGAAGTTTTTAATACCGTAAATTATTAATTTACGCGACCCATCAAGAATTTTTAAATGTATACCGTAAATTATGAATTTACGGTATGTATTACATACCGTAAATATGAATTTACGGTATAAATCTTCAAACATAGATACCGTAAATATGAATTTACGGTACTAAAATAATCTCAAAGTACATTCCTACCGTAAATTATGAATTTACGGTATGCAAAACAAATACCGTAAATTAGAATTTTCAGAATTGAATGGAATTTTGTTACTTTGGGTAGGGGTATTTTGGAAATTGGGAGGTGTGGGAAACAGGTGGCGGTGTCTTTAATATGGGCCAAAAATAAAGGTGGCCCCTAATATGGATCTCAAAAAAAGGGTGCAGTGATGGACCTCTTGAATTTTACCTGCTATAGCAGGTTAACATTTTTTATTATAATAAAAAAACTGAGATCTTGCTTTTAATTTTTTTTTTATATATATCGCTTCCTGAAACTTCAGTCATCCACCTCCATGAACCACCAATCAGTACCCTTAAAATCCATGACAAGCCTCACTTTTCTTCTATGAAGAACACCCACCATCGGGTCTCATCTCCCTGGAGTCAAAACAATACCACTATCATCCTTTTGTCTACACCTTATATAACCAACGACAAACCAAATACTAGCAGACCCTCTTCATCGACCTGTGTGCAATAGCCATTTATCCATTATTATTAATTGAATAGGATACCTATGTGAATACTATGCTAAACAAATCGGTCCAATTCTCAATTCAACGTAACAGGTATAATATTAATTAATTTTCATTTGAATAACTCGAGTTTGAATCAAGGATTTTATAATTACTCAACAACCATAGACATGCGAACAGAAGGACCTGCAAACCCGAACGGTAGGAAGGATCAGATCTGATGAATATAGAATAGAAGCTCTTATCAGAGATGCGAATAACCCCTCGGGCCCTCCGCACAGTTGCCGCAACAATCCCTTTCAACCTGTGATAGCCCCCATCGTCCCTCTTTGAAAAACGACCACCGCCCTCTTCACAGCCACCATGCCTCTTTCCAGCATCTTTTCCATCTTCTTCTCCATAAATTCATTCACCCACTTTGAACCATAAACCCATACCAACCAGTTTCATAGAGACCCACCAATATCGGCCCTCTCGAGACACCAACTCCGCATTGTGAACAAGCTGCCTTGAACCACCATTGCACCATGAGAATTCTTCCTCTAGCAACCACTCGCTGTTTTATTTCTTTACCTGCAACCATGAACCCTTCATTACTAAATCGACGGTTGATGACGACGTATCCGAGGTGCTCCGTTACGGGGCAAGCAAAGAGACATGTCAATTTAAGAACAACCTCTCCGTCAGGGTCCAAGTTTTTTTTGGGTACATGGGGTCCATGTTTATTATTATAATAAAAAATGTTAACATGCTATAGCAGGTAAAATTCAAGAGGTTCACCACTACACCCTTTTTTTGAGGTCCATATTAGGGGCCACCAAAAATAAAAGCAACTTTAAGGGCCCAAGCCCATGTGTCTGTTCTGTTAGAAAGGGGTTTTAATCCCTAGTTGAATTTTGACCCAAAAAAAATCCCTAGTTGAATTAGCGACCAAAAAAACAAAACCCTAGTTGAAAAACAACATAACACTTTGACCCAAAAAAAAAACATGGTAGCAACATTTGTTACATTTCGATAGTTGCACGGAGAGATGAGAAATAGCAACAGCAGCAGCGATGGGGGACAAGAAAGAGGGTTTTGGTGGTGGAAGTTGGTACACCAAACATCCTGCGTTTTTGTTGAAATTTTAGTATGTTGTTTCTGACACCGAGCCCTTTATTTTGATACAATTTTTTTTTTGTGGATTTATGCTTGGGCTAAATACCCACTGCTGAGTTTTATTGTGCGGATATCCTTCTTGTTGAGTTTTATTGGCTTTATTTGGTAGTTTTTCTGGCTAGGTTCTCACAAGAAGAGGAGAGTTCCAAGCTCTAGACATTTCACTGCACGCTCCGGTACCAACAACTGGTATCAGAGCGTTGGTTCTTGTTGTGTATGACTCATATTTATCATAGATAGGTGGACAGACTCTCGAGCAAAGCGGATAGTCTTGCACTAGTGTGGTTCTTCTTGGCCTTACACGATGGTGTGTGACAACAAAGAGAAGTCGATGCCCTCATCATATGTTTTACGGGTTATAATCGCTTAACTGAAATTATATGTTTACCACAGTTCTAGTCACTAACAAGTTTTCAAGATTTTGCCAAAGTTTTTACTCACCAACATCTAGTTTAAGTATTAAAAACTAATGGCATAAGGGCATACCTAAATCTTCTTCTCATAAGACTAGTTCGTTATAAATTTAGTATTTATGTAATCACGCTTATGTCCGTCACTTTTCATAGAATTTCAAAAATCTTCGTGCAAAACACATCTCAAAAGAAATAGAGGGCTCTATTTATGAGAGAGAGAAAAATACAAAGAAAAGATTTGGTGTATTAAACTTTTAATATCTCCACCGTAGCGGGCCAAAATATTAAGACAGGCAATTGTTGATCTTTAAAGAATCAACCGCAGATGAGGAAACCTAAAGGTTTGTTCCTCTGAGTAAGCGGTAAGAAGTGTTGAAGATCAAAATAACAAACTGAAAAGGCACACAACATTGGTGTATTATGTATTTCTCTGGGGGGCAGCTTATGAAATCTTGAATCCACCGAATGTACCACAAGTCCAAAAGAAGCTTTGTTTGTTTTTATTGATCCCCAAATCGGATATTGATTTCTCTCTGTACAATACCGATGTCAAGAAAATGGAAAGGTGTCAGGGCTAGTAGTTTAAGAAGACAACAAATGAAAACAAAATCAAATAGAAACTGAGAACTGAAAAGAAACAAGAAGTGTATAGAAACTTAAAAAGTAAAAATAGAAACTTACCAATGCTTTCATGTAAAAAACCAATAGGAGGAGGACTAAATCCCATAAGCCTGATAGAATAAAGGAAATAAAAAGCTTGGACCATGATATGATATACAAGCCAGAGTTCCATCTCTAAGATTTTGAATGCTGAGATTTATATATGGTTAGTTCCTGCACACAAAAAAAAAAAAAAAGTTACTTGTGAGTGATCTTTTATTTTTGAGACCTCACCAAAAATAAGGCTAAGCGGATTAGTAAGGTTACCCGAGAACAACTTTCATGATCATGATTCAAATTTGAAGTTTTCACTATTGTTTCCCACTTGCTAAAACTGGATGCTCTACTAAAACCCTGCCTTTTAGCATGGCATGGGGTGCCTCGACTCGAATAAGGGAATGAATTCTTCAAAGAAACTAAAGGCAGGGCGCGACAAAGCCAGGAATCAGAAGGTGACTTTGGCAATGGTGGGGGAAGAGGGAGCAGAACACATTTAGCATCAGCTTTTCCTGAACCATCAACTACTACAATTTGCTTCTTATTGATCTTTGTATCTTTGTCCATTGAACTTTCCACAAGTTGCCAGGACACGAGTTCTCGGTTAGTTTCTTGATCAGTTGTCAATCTTTCAGCCTTATCTTCTTTTGCCATGAGACTCAGCATGCTTGACAAAGTTATAGAATTTGCATCCTTAGAACTTAATACTTCAGAATCCAAATTTTCCTCCAAACCTACAACAGAATTTCTTTCTATCCTTTGAGTGTTAGCTACAGAACTTGAATTTGAGCATGGTGATTTTACTGTACTTGCAGTATCTATATACAATGTCTTTTCCATTGAAAGGCTCCTTGAATTTGAACTTCTTTCGGCTCCTTGTGATAGAACTTCCTGAATACTTGCTTGTCCTCGGCTCAGGAATTTCGATTTGCCAAATTGATTGTTCTCAGCATGTCTGGAATCACCAAGCAACCTTGCTCCTAGAAAGGGAGGTTGAGCTTTACTTCGAAAAGAAGATATGCCAGCAGCTCCTGAACGACGAAATGAAGAAAGCCTACCTAGCTGCTTCAATTCACCTGAGTAAGTACTATGCCTGTTGGATCCACTAGTCCATTTTTTCCTTGACTCATGCATGTCTGGTGATGCAGCTCCAGAGCTTGATTTGCTTTTATGAATAGCATCCCAAGCCTGCAGGAAAAAGAACATGATTGTTTGGTACATGAATTGGAGTCATGATTAGTGAAAATACTTATTTACAAAATGAGGTTAAGGTATGGTACTATTGAAAGGTGGAGTGCAATGCAAGATACTGGTACAGAAAGATAAGGCTGGCATAGTTCCTACCTTCTTTATGGCTGGAGCTGATTTATAAGTGCGAGAATGAGAATTTTTGTCAGGTTTTCCAACAACATAGGCAGAACAAAGGGAAAGCTGGTTACCAATTTTAGTCTCAGGCACTGGATTTAATAAGCACAATGAATTCTTAATGCATGAGCGCGGAAACAATCCACAACCCTTAGCTGAAATATTTCCATGATCATCAGTTCCATCATCACTTTCTTCTTCTTCTTCTTCTTCCTCCTCCTCCTCCTTCTCTTGAAATTGGCCAGTGTATGGTATGATGTCAGTGATATGTCTATTAACAAATGACTTCTTTTCCTCACTAACCAATTTAGTAACATCCCTAGTTTGTGCTACAAGAACAGATTGCTTTCTTGGAGCATGTTGTTGATGAGGTTGTAAAGTCATAGCCTTTGCTGCAGGTAAAAAGCGGTTCATCATGAAGTCTTCTTGAGCTCGTTTATCAGTAGAAGAGGTTTTACACTTGTTTGCATCCAAATTCTCTAAACAGCTTACACCACTTACACTACAGTTCATAGAGAATGATTCTGTAGGAGACAGTGTTTCCAAGGCATCAGAATAAACATCGTCGTCGTCCTCATCATCATCCTCTTCCAAATTTTTTAATTTCTCATCCTTTTGTTCTCTGTCACAATCTATTTTACTCACACTGTTACTTAAAAAAATTGATTTGCTTGAGGACTTAAGTTTATTTTCAAATTTAGGTTCCTTTTCCAATGAATATTTAGCAATATTTGTGGACTTTCCAGGTGGAAAACTTGGGGTTGGAGTAATAGAAGGCACACTAGGAGGTTGAGGTTCAGATCCACTATTACCCTTGGGTTTACCAGGGATATGCTCCCAATTAAAAGGCACTGCAACAGATTCTGTTACCTGGTTGTATGGAAGGGCTTGTGCATTCTCTAATATCTTTCTCTTTGCTTCAGTTGAGGAAGGTGGTGTACCAGAAGGGCGCCTCACAGACATAAGAGGGGCGTTAATATTCAATTTTCCTTCATTCATCATCTTGTTCCACAACTTAGATTTTGGATGCAATGCACCCCCTCCCAAAAATAAGTTCAAGGTTCAAGGCAACACTTGGGCCAAAACAACAGATGAGGTCAGAATTCTTCTATTCGATCAAGAAATTCTGCAAAAAAATAACATGGATGGAAGAATCTAATCATTAACATTTTTAATTTCAATGTAAACAGCAAATTCTCGTTTCAAATTTTAATTCAACAGAAGCACCAATGATACAAGTACATGAAGTTAGCACAATTTATGTTACGACGAGTCTATGGCAATATATAGTGTATTGATAACTGAAATGAACTTTCATTTTCTCTGCCATTAAGCAGGTAAAAAAAGAGAACTCCAAGTAATGGTCTATTGAAAGAATGGAAAGAGAAAGGTAAACATACAAATTATAAATTTTCTACCTTTGTTAATTTGTGAACCGAAAACTTAAGCCTAAAATTCATAAATAATCCAATTTTCAATAAGCCAAACATACAAATATTTAACAATTGCATTGCTACGAACCAAAAACAATAAGTGAGGCAGGCTTCTATCTATTATAAATTATAATTATAATAGTTAGAGCAAGAGCATGTTCATGAATCATAATCATTAATTATCACAAGCTAAACTTAAAGACCCGCCAGAGTGATAATAATAATCATACAAATGTAAGAGAAAAAATAAATAAATAAATAAATGATATTGCTAATGAAGAAAAGAGCAAACCAATTTAATAACAGCATGGGACATAGGCTGAGGACAGGAGCAGAATGTGATCCCAGTAAAACAGTTCATCTGCAGTGAAGGCCAAGAGAAAGAAGGAAATAAGTTACAGTATGTATGTAGAGTATGTTTTTCTTGTGGTGGTCATGCTGGCAGCATCCGAATTGGCCGCAGAAAAGTGCAGCAAGGACATGAATGAAGTAATAAGTGGATAGTGTAGAGTCATCAAATAAGTAGTAAGTGAACATCACATGGTGAGAGAGTTCAGTCCAACAAAAGATGAAAAAGATCAAAAGGAATGGGTGGTTGCTAAATGAATGATAGGATGCTGAAGAGTGTTTGTTGGGGGGGAATGAGTAAGAGCAAAGAAAAGAAGAGGAATGAGACAGAGACAGAAAGCTTTAGTATATCTTCTTTTGCTTTGTGTGTGTTTTCTTTCAGATTTTACCATGTGTCTGTGGAATACGGGGGAGTGGACAAGTATTCAACTCCAAATTAGTCGGTACACCTTTTTCTCACTGTGACGAAGTGCGGTTGAAACAACGCCCTATCTTTTTTTTTTTTTTAATTTCTTTTCCCAGTTTCTGTTAGAATTTAATTATGATTAGTATAGAGTTGTTACTCTTCACTTAGTTATGCATGACATGCCTTCAAAGTCAAGCAGAATAGAAAAAGAAGGGAATTGGAGCATTCACGCAGTTGGTAATCTCGGTAGTGGGATGAAAATTGGATGGTCCACGTTTATTTAAGTGCATTATAATCTTAACTCATTAAAATTTAAGTGTAAATATTTCTTTATTTGATAATTTTATATTCACTTTGAATACTAACTCCCTTTAAAGAAATTTTTGTCTCTAAAAGTTCAACTCTTTTCGTAGGTCTCTTTAATATAGACCTGGTCCAATCATGAACCTCCCAATTATAACCGATTATAATAGGTTATTCGGTCACTGCCCCCAAATACATGCTTCATCAAAAAGAGCAAGCTATCAGTGTTTTCACACGACCAACACTTCATCCCCACATGTCAGAAATCACACCATATTCAGGAGATCCTCTGGTAGCCTTTTCTCAGCCGCTCGTCGTTAGGCATGGCAAGGGCCGGGTCGGGGGCGAGTTTTGCCTCCCCCGTCCCTGTCCCCATTTCCAATGGGTTCGGGTTTTATCTTCCACATCCCCGTCCCGATAGGGTCGGGTTTTCCCGCGGGCCCCTAATTCCGCTCTAAATAGGTAGAAAAATTGAAAAATTATATTTATGATAATTAATAAAATAAAATCATAATTATTATACAATGATAAAATAAAATAAAATAAATCAAAACAAAATGTTCTATTGAAAAAAGATTAAATTAAAAATAAATAAAATATATTAAACAAAATGAATGAGTATACATGCATAAAACAAAATAAAGATTAACAATTTATATTTAGCCGGGCGGGTTCGGGTCGGGGGCGGGTTGGGTATCGACATCCCCAACCCCGTCACACCCCCGGTCAAAGCGGGTTTTTCCCGTCAAAATCAGGTCGGGTAGGTACCCGCGGGTTCGGGTTTTGTTGCCATGCCTACTCGTCGTTGTAGGATGAAGCTGCCATACCATCTTTTTTCATGTCACGGGTGTACACGGGCCAGGTTAGGTCGGTTTTGACAAACTGAATGCATGAACCAATAAATTTTTCTCGATTCGAGTCGGGTCAAAAACCGGTAGTTTTTTTGTAAAATCTGAACCAAACCAATCCGATGATAAGCAGATTGGTTCGGGTTGATCTCACGGGTCATGAGACACAAAACCAATGTTTAAAATTTCAAAACGAAAAAATGGTTAAATATGTGTTTAATCCCTATTAAATTACGACTTTTTCAAGTTTATTCCATATAAAAATTTTATCCATTTTTAGACTGTATGCTTACAGTTTTGTAAAAAGTGGACAATAAAAAAGTATACAGAGACTAAACTTGAAAAATCATAATTTAATAAAGGCTAAAAATATATTTAGCCAAAAAATATATATATATAAAATAATTCAACTCCAAATGAATTTTTTTTTGTACAGCCGCTAAGTGTAAGCAATATTGTAATAAAGTGTATTAAATACTACGCCACCGGGTTGGGCTCGCGGGTTCATAATGAAAAACTCGTTACCCAAACCTAACAACTCTAGATTTGATTAGGTTGGTTCTGGTTTGATCCGAACTCAAACGAGTTCGAGCAAAAAACACTTTGAATCGGATTCGGCCACCAGGTTGATCTGGTCGACCGGAACTCATATACACCCCTGTGTCACACCTTTCCACAACAACCATTCTGCTATTGTTGAGTGCTCTGTTGCGTGACTAATTGTTGTGACTAAGTGGAAAGAACCATTATTGCTACTTGTCGCAGATCAAGACCAACTCGACGTCATTTCATTGTAGCCTCTCCAATCCTCGTCGGAGATCAAGCCGCTTCCCATGGTTGAAAACCAAGTGCCCTGTCTAGCGAAGCAACATTTCACAAACCCCCTTTTCCTCTCCCTAAGGCTATGTTTGGCATGTAAGAAAGTGGGAGAAAAGAAAGTGGGAGGAAAGAAAGTTTATTGGTTAAAATGTAAAATTGATGATGTGTCATATTATTATTGGTTTGTCACATTTATCCATGCACACTTTTTATATTTTTCAAGAAACTTTCCCTTCCCTCCACTTTCCTTCCCTCCTCCCAAACGTAGTGTAAGACTCCGTTTGAGAGTTATGATGGGAGGGAAAGGGAGGGCTTTGGGACGAGAGGAGGAGAGGAAAAGATAGAGAAATCATCCACCTTATTTGAGAAAATGTTTTTGTAGAGAAGGAGAAGAGAATGCTTATAACTAATATATTTTTAATTTTGAGAGTATTATAAAAAAATAGAAAGAATTTGAAATTTTTTTCTAAGCCCTCCAAAATCCTCCTCCAATACATTTTTTGAGTCCCCCAAATTGGGGGGTTTTAGGTGGGAGACTATCCATCATTCCCCTTCCCTTTCCTCCTTCATTTTTCCCCAAGCCCTCATCTTTCCTCTCCTCCTAAACTCCAAAACGGAGCCTAAGGGTCTGTTTAGTTTATACAAGGGGAGGGAAGGGAAGGGGAAGAGAGGAGAGAGATTTAATTTGATTTTGTATTTGGTTGAGAGGAGGGGAGAGAAGACTTTGCATGTTTGGTTCAAGAGGGGAGAATAATGATTTTAATGGAAGAGATAGATTAATTTACTTATATATCTTTATAGTCTTTTATATTATATTATATATAAAAATATTTAAATAATTTTATTTTAAATTATTTAATCTCCTCTCTCCTCTCTTCCAAAAACCCCCCATTTTGAAAAGGAAGCCAAAATTGGGTCATGAGGGATTTTACTCCCCTCCTCTTCTCTTAAAAAAAATAAACCAAATAAATATAATTTAAAATAATCTCTCTCGTCACCGATAAAAGAGAGAATTTTTAATTTTTACAGAAAAGAAAGTATCTCGTTAACAATTGGGATAATAAGCATATGAAACAAAAAGTGAAAAGTAATATTTTTAAAGAAGAGAATGAAGCTATTGGAAGAGGGCCATTGTCCATTGATGTGGGAAGGAGGCGCAGGAGATGTTCGAGGGCGGAAGAACGTAAGCGATGGACAATGGTCCCATTTTTCCATTTAGTTTTTATTGTTTTTTATTTTATTTTTTATTCACCCAATAACTACGCCTATCAAACTCAGAACTCCGAATCCCAAAAGAATTTCGCAAAGAAGATGAAAACAAGAATTTTTTTTTTCTTGTAGAGCCTCGTTATTTTTTTTTTGGTTACAACCGAAAAAGAAACAAAAGAAAGAGGCTAAGGCCTCACAAACAAAATGCCAATGGCATTCAGCAAAAAAGGAAAGCATCTAATCCAGATGGAGGACCATCAAGGACAACATAAGGTGAGCTACTCTTGGCGCCAAGTTTGGCTAGATAATCGGCACATTGATTCCTCTCCCTCATAGAATGGTGCAGCTGCACATCCCGGTCCTAAAGAAGCATTCTAATTAAGGCAATCGTTACCCAATACATTATAGTTTGGATCCCCCTCCTGGATCAATTTGATAGTGTTCAAAGATTCAGTGTAACAAATAACTTTCCTATAGCCCACGTTGTTAGCACAGGGAACTCACTCACACTCACACAATCGCAGAGAAGGAATGAAAAGGAATGCAAAATCTCAGCTGTGGAATACACTACATATTATTGAACAATGATACATCTATTTATACACCAATTCAAAATCCCACATCGGGTACAATTTTCACTTAACAACCAACTAACTACTAACTACCATTTAACTAACTCTAACCGCCACTCACTTAACAAACTGAATTAACACTAACAATCTCAACACTCCCCTCTTAATTCAGATTTGTAACTGACACAACATTCAACTTGCCTCTCAGATTTTTGAACACTTCTCCTTTTAGCGGTTTGGTCATCACATCAGCAACTTGTTCTTCACTTCTACAATACTCCAAAACCAGCCTTCCATTGTTTACTTGGTCCCTCAAGTAGTGAAATCTTGTTTCTATATGTTTACTGCGACCATGAGCCACTGGATGCTTAGCCAAGTTTATGGCCGATTTGTTGTCAACTTTCAAAATCACTGCTTCACTTTTCTTGCACTTAAGCTCCTGCATTAATTCATCAAGCCACACACCTTGACATGCACTTAAAGAGGCTGCAATGTACTCTGCTTCACAAGAGGAAAGTGCAACAACCGGTTCCTTCCTTGAACACCAAGAGATTGATGATGTGCCAAGAAAGAAAACATAGCCTGCTGTACTTTTTCGATCCTCCTTGTCTCCACACCAATCGGAGTCAGAGTAACCATGCATCTCAACTTCTGTTTGAGCTCCTTGACAAGGAAATAGAATTCCATAGTCCAAGGTGCCCTTCACATACTTGAGTATTCTCTTTGCAGCTTGCATATGAGAGACTCTCGGGCACTCCATGAATCTACTGATGTAGCCAACACTGAACAGCAAATCAGGTCTGGAGTTGCATAGATATCTCAAAGATCCTACAATGCTTCTGTAGTGGGTTGCATCCACCTTTGCATCACTGCCTTCTTTGCTTAATTGCAGACCAGTTTCTGCAGGAGTTACTGCTAAGTTGCAATTCAGCATATCAAACTTCTTCAATATGTCTGTTGCATATTTAGATTGATGCATCACAATACCACTTCCTGTCTTCTGAAATTGAATTCCCAGGAAATAAGAGAGCTGGCCTAGATCAGTCATCTCAAATTCTTCTCTCATTCTTCTCTTGAATACCTCAACCTCAGCAGTATTATCACCAGTAACTAAGAGGTCATCCACATATAGGCATACAATCACTAAACCAGCAACAGGATTGTGTTTCACATAGACCCCATGTTCAGAGGCACACTTAATGAACCCGATTTGACTCAAGAATCCATCAATTCTTTTGTTCCATGCCCTTGGTGTCTGCTTTAGGCCATAGAGGGCCTTCTTCAATCTATACACTTTTGATTCCTGCTGCTTCACATAGAAACCCGGGGGATGCTCCACATAAACCTCCTCATCAAGAGGTCCATTTAAGAATACTGACTTTACATCCATTTGATATAAAGACCAGCCTTTGACACTAGCAAAGGCAACCACCATTCGAATTGTTTCAAGCCTAGCCACAGGAGCAAATACTTCTTCAAAGTCTACACCATGATTTTGTAAGAAGCCCTTTGGCAACCAGTCTGGCTTTGTGCTTCACCACTTCTCCACTTGGATTCAATTTGAGTTTGTACACCCATTTCACACCTATTGCTCTTTTACTGGAAGGTAGATCAATTAATTCCCATGTCTGATTTTTTTCAATTGACCTCAATTCATCTTTCATAGCACACATCCACTTTGAGTCCTTTAAGGCTTCTTCCACACTTACTGGTTCTGCCTCAGAAAACATAGCAAAATGAACAAATTCACCTTCTGAGTTAACTGCAGCATCTGACACAACTTCACAGTCCTGCAGTGTTTGAGGCTGCACTCTTGTTCTCTGAGATCTCCTCAACCCAACTTCTTCCCTTTGAATGCCTGGAATTCCCTCATTTACCTCATCAAACATCAGACTCACTGAATCTTTTTCTTCTCCACCAGTCCAGTTCCAGTTTCTCACCTCATCAACAATTACATCTCTGCTAATTTCAATTTGTTTGCTCACTGGATTGAACAATCTGTATCCTCCAGTGACATGATACCCAACAAGTATCAAATGTTCTCCCTTATCATCCAGTTTTCTTCTTAACTGATCAGGGACATGCTTAAAACTGATTGACTCGAACACTTTCAAATGATTAACATCAGGTTTAACACCTGACCAACATTCCTCAGGTGTAGTATCCTTTAATTTCTTTGTAGGACACCTATTCAATAGGTAGGTTGCAGTGGATACTGCCTCCCCCCATAAGAATTTTGGCAAGTTCTTCCCCTTTAACATGCTCCTGACCATGTTCATTATAGTTCTATTCCTTCTTTCAACCGAGCCATTGTGTTGTGGTGTGTAAGGTGGAGTAATTTCATGCACAATTCCCTCACTATCACATAACTCTTCAAACTCTCTTGATACAAATTCTCCACCACCATCTGTTCTTAGCCTCTTGATTGATAAACCACTTTGTTTTTCAACCAAGGCTTTGAACCTTTTAAACACATTAAACACTTCATTCTTTTTCTTAATCAAGTAGGTCCATATTTTCCTACTAAAATCATCAATAAAAGATACAAAGTACCTGTTGTCTCCAAGAGAGTTTGTTTGCATCGGACCACACACATCTGAATGCACCAATTCAAGTTTGCTTCTGGTTTTGATTTCCACCTGCTGTGTGAATGGCTGCCTGTGTTGTTTGGCAAGAATGCAGTCTTCACATGCTTCTTCTGGCAGTGGAATTGCAGGAAGTCCTTTCACCAATTCTTGTTTGCTCAACAAGTTTAAGTCCCTGAAATTCAGATGCCCAAACCTGTAGTGCCAAATCCATTCCTCTCTACTTGCAGCTGTGGCCAAGCACTTATGCTCCATGACATCAATTCGAATCTTGAAGGTCCTATTTTTGGACATAGGTGCCTTCAGGATCAGTTTCTTCTTTCTATCAAATACCTTTAGCCAATTGTTTCTCCACCTCCATTGAATATCCCTTCTCACACAATTGACCAAGGCTAAGAAGATTACTCTTCATCCTTGGCACATAAAGGACATCAGTAATTAAAGATTGTTTCCCATCCTTCCTCTTGATCAAGACTTCACCTACACCTTCTGCCTTGAGTGTGATGTCATCAGCAAATCGAACCTTACTCTTCATAATTGGATCTAGCTTCATAAACCAATCTTTCTTTCCAGTCATGTGTGTGGAACAGCCCGAGTCTAGATACCACTGGTTGGTACTGCAGTCATCTTCTTTGGTGGTCACCATCAGCAAGACTGGCTCAGAATCATCATCTTCTTGAGCTAGCCGAGCCTCATCAATCTGGTTCTTGCTATCACTGTAGCACTCATCAGCTGTGACAACCGCCCTAAAAATTAAATGGAGCCGCCACCTAAAGTTTATTAAGGAAAAACAATAGGAAAAACCTTTTTTATGACGATAATTTAAAAATAGAAGAAGTCTTGAACCAGATTTCGAGTCCGGGAGTTATTTACGCTCAAGGAAGGTGTTAGCACCCTTAAGACGCCTATAAAATGGTACCCTTTTAATTGTTTAAAAAGAAAAAATTTGCTTATCATTAAATAAATTATTCTCAAATGAATTTTTTTTTAAAAAGAAATCTAAGTTTATCAACTACTACGTTACAAAAATATTAAAAGAAACTTTGAAAGAAAACTCAAATATTCTACAAAAATCATTATTTACTCCTTTGTAATAAAAATAATAAATAAACAAACTTAAAAGAATACAAACTAATTATGTCAATAAAAATATAGAAGAGAAATTCTTTTTTATTTGCTTGTATACCCTTTATCATTTTTATTCAATTCTGACTATTCATAAAATAAAAAAGGTAAATTGCGAATAAGTCCCTATTTAGGATTTGGCCCAAGCGTGTATGAACAGAAAATTAAAAAAAAAATACTTTTTAATTTTTTGCTTTCAGGCCCCTTTTACCATATATTTACAGTTCAGTCATTCTTTATCATATATTTGCAATTTAGTCCCTATTTAGGGTTTGGCCCCATTGGAAGGCCAAACCCAAACCGTGGATACCAACAGTAATATCAACAACAACAATCACAGCAACCAATTAACAACAACAAAACGCAGCAACAACAATGATACAATAACAACAATGATAACGACACAATTATGTATATCAATTCAGCATACAGACCATGGCAAAAAAGAATGAGAAAACGAAGAAGAAGATGGGAACCTGGATTTTTCAGCTTCCCAGGTAATTACAAACAGAAGATGGAGGAGAGAAAAGAAAAAAAAACCTAAACTAAAAGTGTTTAAAGTTTTTGTATCTGGGTGGTCTCGTGGGTTCTCTCCTTCCTCCTTGATTCTGCTTCTCCTTCTTGCTCTCTGTCTCTCAGTCCTTCTCTTGCTCTCTCTCGGGTCCGGTCCCCCTTTCTTTCTGCATCTCCCCCCTTTTTATAGCCTTCTTGGAATCTGTCACCAAAATAGAAAGGGGTCAGTAAAAATGAAAAATAAAATAAAACGCGAAATAAAGAGGAAATGGAAAGTATTCCCTGATTTCCAGAATCCTCCACGTTTTCTTTGTTTCTTCTCTGATGTCCACGCCTTCAATGTTTGATCCTGGACCGAATCATAGGATATGCGACTTGGTTTTTTAAAAAAGGAAACAGGACAAGATTGGAGAGAGGAGATGAGAGGATTTAGTTGATTAGCGAGATTTGGGGGAAAAGGAAACAAGGGCATGGAGATTGAGGATAGGCGGTTGTGGCCGCAAGGATTAGGGTTTGAAGGGATAGAGAGAAGAAGAGAAAGATGGAGGAGGGGTGAAGGGAGAGAGACGCATGGATGAGAGAGAGATTGGGGCGAGAATAGTGGGGTGTTGTGGCTAGGGTTCTTGGAGAAATTGAAGGAAGGAAGGAGGCCGAGGAGATGGCGGTGCTGAGAAGGGAATGAAGTTTAGGTTTAGGGTTTGGATGGAGAAGGAGAGAGGGGAGGGAAAGGGCTGCGTGTGGTTGGAGGATGAAGGGAGTGAGGGTTGCGGCCGAGGGAAGTGAGGAAATGAGGGAGGAATCAAAGTTTTAGGGTTATGAAGATTTTGGGTTAAGGTTGGGTTGGGCCGCGTGGATGGCTTGGAGGCGTGAGGCTGGGCTGGGGTGTGCGAACAAGGAAGGAGGGGTGCGAGCAGCAGGAGGGAAAAGGAAGGTGTGCAGGGGGGCTGAAAAATGAAAAAGGGGGGTGCGTGAGTAGAGGATGGAAGTGGTGGGCTGCACGCTTGGGCTGGATCACCAGCTTGGTTTATTGCTGTTTGCACCACCCAATTTTATTTTTTGCACACCCCTTCTTAAATAAAAAAATCCCATTTTTCTTATCCATTCTTTTCTTCTCCTTTTTAATCTCTTTTATTATAAAACCAAAAATATTATTTTGTTTATTATTACTACTACTAGTTAAAATAAATAATAAAATAAAAATAAAAAGGCCGGACAAAATTAGGGTACTACAGCTGCCTCTCCTTAATTACATTTTACTCGAAGGTCTTCGTGCATTCGTTGTAAAAGATAATTAAGGATAAATGACTCTAATTTTGTCTAGAACGAAATTGTTTGAGGATGCGAGATCGGCTCCCGACTTTGCTTTGAGACCCTAGGTCTGATTCCTAGTGAATTCTCGGTAAGGCATAGGTTTGGTTCCTAGCTCTTACAAAATTAGTGAGGGATTCTAGGTTTGATTCCTGGTGAATTCCTGATGAGGCGTAGGTCTGATTCCTAACCCTCAAATCTTTGGTATTGATTATTCCCCTACTTAGGGAAAGTTTAGGGTGTTAGCTCCTCTGTCGCTCGACACAGGTTTGGGTCAGATTCCCAACAAGGGTAAGTTAGGTTCTTAACTCTTGCTAAAAGGTACGGATTGACTACCTTACTTTAAGGAATGTCCGTGATATGAGTTTCTCTGTCACTCAATGTAGGTTCGGGTCAGATTCCTGACAAGGTATAGGTCAGATTCCTAACCTTTGTTAAAAGGTGTGGATCGATTTCCATAATTAAGGGAGATCCGAGACGCGGGTCAGGTTCCCGGCTAAAGACTTGGGCCAGATTCCCAAGCAAAGTGTAGGACAGGCTCCTAATTCTTGCTAATAAGTGGATTGGGTAGGCTGAGTGCTAGTTATTACTGAGTAGCAGCAGACCAATCGTATGTAATATTTGAGAAGGTGGGTCAATAGACCCAAAACTTTGATGGTCATGCGGGATGCAATGAATGATATGTCGTGCATGAACGTTGTTTTGCTTTTCGAGCAAATGATGATTTTTTAGGGAAATATTTTATTTTTTATTTTTTAAGGTGGGTCTGAGGCCCAGAGGTATTAATGATTCTGCCAGATGCAATGAATGATATGCTATGCATGAATGTTGTCTGCTTTATCAGGGATAGGCGGTATCCTCTTGACTACTTCTGAAACGTTTTTTGGTAGGTTAGTTCCAGATCTCTTTAGTTGGCGAGTTCTGAACAAGCTAATTGGCCTTTTCGTAGCGTATTCAACATTGATGATTTTGCATTAGGTGAGGTGCCTTACTGGCTCTTTTCCTTAATATGAAGACGTCAAATTCCTTAGATCCTTTTAGAATTTTCAGTAATTACACAATGCTCTTATGTTTTGATTTGCACATATTTGTCTTTTAGCACAGATTTCTCTAGAAAGAAAATGCAAAATGATAAAATCCCGAATTGAGTTTGGAGAGGCTGAAATAAGCATTCTATCGTGCCGATTAATAAATGGCAATATGGGTAAGAATGGATTTCCACTATGGTGGGGGAGATAAAATATTACAAACAGAATAAGTTCGTGTTTGCTAAATTAGAAACTGGTGAGAATCTCAGCTACACATATAATCCCTTTGAAAACAAATCGTGCTGCCCTTTCGTGATTCAGACCCCGATCGCCTTCTTGATCAACTTCAAAAACTTGTGTTTGTGATTAGTTTTGATCATCTCTGCCCCGGTTGGTCAGGGTTCAGTTCTGTCTACTTTTGACGCCTTCTGGTTGGTTTTTGCTCAGGCCGCTCTTTGCGAGTTTTTGACCTAGCGGGTTGCTCTAAATCGCCCTTGTGGGTTTTCAACTTAGTGCTTTTATTGGACCTTAATTTTTGCCTAGGCTACCCTTTTGGGTTTTCAACCTACCAGGTCGCTCTAACTTTTGCTTAGATCGCCCTTTCAGGTTTTCGGCCTAGCGAGAATTCCCCCTTTTTTTTTGTGCCATTCTAGACGTAGTATTTCTTGACTGCATCTGAGTTTATTGGCAGCGGCAGGTCATGTCCCTCCATGTCTGTAAGAATGAGGCCTCCCCCTGAGAATGCCTTTTTCACTATATATGGACCTTCATAATTTGGAGTCCATTTTTCGCGTTGGTCTTTCTGAATAGGTAGAATCTTCTTTAATACCAATTCCCCTTCTGAGAATTCCCAATGACGTACCTTTTTCTCGTATGCTCTTTTGAGTCTCTTTTGGTATAATTGGCCATGGCAAATTGCCCCTAACCTTTTTTCTTCTATAAGATTCAACTTGTCATATCGTGCTTGGACCCATTCGGCTTCTTCAAGCTCAGTTTCCATAATTACCCTCAAAGAAGGGATTTCTACCTCTATAGGGAGTACTGCTTCCATCCCGTATACTAGAGAAAAAGGTGTTGCCCCCGTTGAAGTGCGTACGGAAGTTCGGTACCCGTGTAAAGCAAAAGGGAGCATATCGTGCCAATCCTTGTAAGTTACCACCATTTTCTGAATAATTTTCTTGATATTTTTGTTGGCCGCTTCTACTGCCCCATTCATCTTTGGACGATATGGAGAAGAATTGTGATGTTGAATTTTGAAATCATCGCACAACTCCTTCATCATCTTATTGTTTAAATTAGTCCCATTGTCCGTGATGATCTTTCTTGGTAAACCGTACCGACAAATTATTTCCTTTTTTATGAACTTGACCACAACACTGCGAGTCACATTGGTATAGGAGACTGCTTCGACCCATTTTGTGAAGTAATCAATAGCCACGAGGATGAATCGGTGCCCGTTAGAGGCTTTTGGTTCAATCATTCCTATGACGTCCAAACCCCACATGGAGAACGACCAGGGTGCACTGACGACGTTTAGGGAAGTTGGAGGTACATGAATATTATCATCATAAGTCTGACACTTATGACATTTCCTCACATGCTTGATGCAGTCACTTTCCATTGTAAGCCAATAATACCCAGCTCTGAGAATCTTCCGGGCCATTGTATAACCGTTGGCATGGGTCCCGAAGGTACCTTCGTGGACGTCGTCAAGAATTTGTCTTGCATCTGCAGAGTCCACACATTGGAGGAGTACCATGTCGTGATTTCTTTTGTAGAGTATGTCACCGTTCAAGAAGAAACTCATAGCAAGCCTCCTCAAAGTTCGCTTGTCATTCTCTGAGACGCCTGAAGGGTATTCCCTGTTTTTGAGGTACCACTTAATGTCATGGTACCACGGCTTTCCGTCGGACTCTTCTTCTATCGCCTGGCAATAAGCGGGATTAGCACGACTTTCCATCAGGATGAGAGGCATTTCCTTGTCACTGTTTATTTGGAACATAGATGACAGCGTGGCTAATGCATCAGCCAACTGATTATCTTCTCGTGGGACATGTTGAAACATGATCTTATCAAATGATTCGACGAGTTCTTGGATATACTCATGGTAAGGTATTAACTTAGGATCTCGAGTCTCCCATTCTCCATTCAACTGATTAATGACTAGGGCAGAATGCCCATATACTTTTAGGATTCTGACCTTAGTTTCTATGGCAACTCTGATTCCCATAACACACGCCTCATATTCTGCTATATTATTGGTACAACTGAAACACAGGCGAGCCGTGACAGGAGTGTATTGATTTTCTGGGGAAATCAATATTGCCCCAATTCCGTGCCCCAATGCATTAGAAGCCCCATCAAACATCATGGTCCACTCTTTATTTCTTGATTCTTCTTTTTCGGCAGACATTACATTCTCATAAGGGAATTCATAGTGGACAGGTGAATGGTCATCTACCGGTTGATTGGCTAAGTGCTCAGCTAAGGCACTGCCTTTGACAGCTTTCTGAGAGACGTATTGAATATCATACTCGGATAACAACATTTGCCACCGGGCAATCCTTCCGGTGAGAGCAGGTTTCTCGAATACATATTTGATCGGGTCCATTTTTGACACCAACCAAGTTGTGTGGGAAAGCATATATTGTCTTAGGCGGTGGGCGGCCCATGCTAGGCGCAGCAGTGCAGCTCAATATCGAATAATTAGCTTCATAGCTAGTAAACTTCTTACTCAAGTAGTAAATGGCACGTTCCTTTTTACCCGTTTCGTCATGTTGTCCCAGTACACACCCCATAGATCCGTCTAACACTGTCAACACAGGGGGTTTTTGTAGGTATTGCTTGATTTTGTCGAAAGCCTCTTGGCATTTCTCATTCCATTCAATAGTTTGGTCCTTACGCAGCAATTTGAACATTGGCTCACAGGTGTCAGTGAGTTGCGATATAAACCGGGAAATATAGTTTAACCTCCCTAGAAAACCACGAACTTTTTTTTCTATGCGAGGAGCTGGCATCTCTAAGATGGCTTTGGCTTTTTTCGGATTGACTTCTATTCCTTTCTGACTCACAATGAATCCCAGCACCCTACCTGACCGGACACCAAAGTTACACTTGGCAGGATTGAGTCTTAGGCGAAACTTTCTCAATCGCTCAAAAAGTTTCCGTAAATCAATTATTTGGCTTTCTTCAGTTTGCGACTTAGCAATCATATCGTCCACGTAGACTTCCATCTCCTTATGGATCATATCATGAAATAGAGTCACCATTGCCCTTTGATACGTTGCCCCGACGTTCTTCAACCCAAACGGCATCACTTTGTAGCAGAAAGTTCCCCAAGCTGTAATAAACGTAGTTTTCTCCATGTTTTCTCTGGCCATTTTAATCTGATTATACCTGGAGAAACCATCCATGAAGAGAAAACAGCGTGATGAGCGATATTATCCACCAGAACATCAATGTGAGGTAGAGGGAAATCGTCTTTGGGACTTGCTTTATTAAGGTCCCGGTAATCAACGCACATTCGGACCTTTCCACCCTTTTTGGGAACAGGGACAATATTAGCAACCCATTGGGGGTATTTAGCCACGGCCAAAAATCCAGCATCAAATTGTTTTTTAACTTCTTCCCTAATTTTTAAGGACATATCAGGTCTCATGCGTCTCAATTTCTGTTTGACAGGAGGGCAATCGGGTTTAAGAGGTAGTTTGTGTTCGACAATATCGGTATCCAACCCTGGCATATCTTGGTAAGACCAGGCAAATACGTCTTTATAATCTCGGAGGAGTTGAATCAATTTAGCTTTTACTCCTTGTGACATGGTAACACCAACCTTGACTTCTTTTTTGTCTTCTTCAGTTCCCAAATTAATCAACTCAGTTGGTTCTTCGTGAGGTTCAATCTTTCTGGATTCCCCCTCTATAAGTCTCATTAATTCAGGGGGAAGATCTTCATCGGGATGGTCCTCTTCACAACCTTCATCAGTATGATTAATTAGGCAATCAAAATCTGGTAACGAAATTTCAGCACAATCGTTTTCAAAAGTATTATCCATGAGCCTGCATTATCAAGGTTAGCAATAAGGAGAGAGTAAGGAAAGGAAGTAGGAAGGAAAAGAAAAAGAGACGCTTGGGATGAAATCAAAATGCATTTTATTAATATTTTAAATAGGCTTTTGAAAAACATGCGGGGCCCTTTAACATTTCCTCTACTGCCTCGGGCAGAGCGAAGAGGTGAGCATTAAATGGATTACATTGAAAATGCATTAAGGATCATTGGATTTTCCACGATCTCCCAATTGCAAGGCATTGAGGAACATGGGCGAACCCATTCCTCTTCAAGAGCAGCAAGATCCTCTTTTACATCAGTTACTTGATCTGCATAGATCCATCCAAATACTACTTAAAAGTCTCACGGAGATCGCAGATGTGCATTTTCCCAAACTCGGGTTCCCGATTTTCAAGCCGAGCCTTCCTCTTTTCTTTCCTTGCCTCGATTGCTCTTTCCCTGTCCTCTCGAGTGGGGACAAATCCCAAGCCGTATCGGTCTTTGTTTTCAGGAATCCTTAGGATTGAGGCAATACCTTCCTGACTTTTCCCTAGTCCTTTTCCTGGCTGATATCCTCCTTTTAGCATGACTCCGCCCACCATTAGGGAATTGTTGGATAGGCAGGGTTCTTTAGTTGTAAACCCTACGTAAGCGCTATCGACAATTTCCAGTGCCTGAAATGATGTCCCAAGGGCTTCTTCAGCAGCTTCAATGTAACTCGTAGATGTTGGCGTGCTTACCAGCAGGTCCTCTTCTCCGGATATAATGATCAACTTATCATCCACCATAAACTTCAATTTTTGATGCAGAGTTGATGGTACTACCCCGGCATAATGAATCCAAGGCCTTCCTAACAAGCAACTATAGTTGGGCCTGTTGTCCATCACTTGGAAATTAACGGCAAAAGTGAAAGGACCAATCTGAATCGGCAGCTCAATCTCACCCATTACTTCTCTTCTTGAACCATCAAAGGCTCTCACGAGCACCGAGCTGGGCTTCATATGGGTTTTGTCAATGGATAACTTATCCAAGGTAGATTTAGGCATCACATTCAGGGAGGATCCATTGTCTACAAGGACTTTAGCTATAAGATGCTCTTTACACTGAACCGAGATATGTAGTGCCTTGTTGTGTCCTCTACCTTCTGCAGGCATTTCTTCATCATTAAAATAAAGGTAGTTGCATGCGGCGATATTGCCAACTAGGTCGCCGAACTGATTCAGGGTGATATTTTGAGACACATGGGCTTCATTCAGGATTTTCATTAATACTTTCCTGTGGCTCTCAGAGTGCATTAATAGGGCGAGTAGCGAAACTCTCGCCGGTGTGCGGTTTAGTTGATCTATTACCTTATATTCACTCTGCTGAATGAATTTGAGGAATTCAGCCACTTCCTCACGGGAGGCTTCTTTCTTGTCTTCCTTTCCTATGTCTCCTTCATCTATCGCAACTCCTTTTCCTTTGTCTTGGTCTTTCACTTGTCCCTTTGCGGCTACTTTTATTGGTTCTTTCTCAGGGGCATAAATCCGCCCACTTCGAGTCATCCCGCCTATTCCCACGATGTTGGTAACAGTCGAAACGCTTGGTTGTGTATTACTCCCTTCGACTAGGATTTTGGCATCGTATATCCAAGGAACTGCCTTATCGTCCTTGTACGGAAAAGGAGATGGTACTTGGACAGTAATAGCTTTGGGAGCATTAGGCATTATGGGTGACGTATTCTTGGAGAATTGAACCACCAAGGGTTTTGGGACCGTGGTTCCTAACTTTCTTGATTGGACCATAGATACTTCTTCTTCTCCCTGAGAGATAACTTGAACTATGTTTGTATCAAGCAGTTTTTGGAGGATACTTTTAAATTCCTCACATTCTTCATCAGACAAAAGATCTTCATCACAGGTCCTACTGATATCTGTTCTTTCTATCAAACCAACCTTGCAAAGTTCGATGAACACTTCTCTGATAGGGGTTTGTATTTTAGCGACATCCTTTATTATTTTTCCTTTGGGCTCATTGTCTATCATATTTACTGATGCATTCCCGTGGTTAGGTAACGGGTTGTTCCCCACATTGGGATTATTCTCTTGGAAACTCAACCACTTGGCATTTATCAGATCTTGAACTTTGAACTTCATAGCCCGACATTCTTCTATAGAGTGGCCTGCTGCCCCAGCATGGTATTCACAGGTGACGTCCGGGTTATACCATTTTGGGTAAGGTGGTTCCATAGGTTTTTGCGAGCAAGGGACCACCAATGAGTTTTTGAGTAAATGCTGATAGAGATCTTTGAAAGTCATGGGGATCGGATCAAACTGGACCGGCTTTCTTCCTTGAGGGTTGTGAGCTCTTGGTTGATTGGGGTTCTGACCTCCTTGACTATCAGAAGCAAAGGGTGTCATTTGAACAGGAGGCTTAGGCGTGATAGTTGTCGCAACGTATAGAGGGGCTTTACTCACTGCGTTAGTCTCTCCTTCTTTCTTTCTCTTGACGAAGGGCTTTTGCGCGTGGGATGATGAAGCATTATTATTATGGATCTTCCCACTTTGCATCCCCATTTCTACACGCTCCCCTATGACAATCAGGTCAGAGAAGCTTGAGAACATACTTCCAATCATCATATCATAAAAGAGCGATTGGAGCATGTCTATGAACGTGTCAATCATTTCTTTGTCTGACAAGGGTGGCTCCACTTGAGCGGCCATGCTTCTCCATCTCTGAGCATATTCCTTGTAGCTCTCACTGTCTTTCTTCTTCATGCTTTGCAACTGATTACGACTGGGAGCCATGTCCATATTGTATTTGTATTGTTTGACGAAAGCATTAGCTAAATCCTTCCACGAGCCGATTTTAGACCGCTCTAACTGCATATACCATCGCAGCGGTGCCCCCGTTAAGCTTTCTTGGAAGAAATAAATTAAGAGTCTGTCATCATTAGAACAGAAAGCCATCTTTCGGCAATACATGACCAGGTGGCCTTTTGGGCATGTTTCTCCTTTATACTTGTCAAACTCGGGTACTTTGAATTTTGCAGGAATAACTACATCAGGGACCAAGCACATGTCTGAAGCTTCGAAACCTATGTGATTTGTCCCTTCAATTGCCTTTAGCCTATCTTCAAGTATTTGAAACTTTTCTCTGGCTTGAGCATCCTCCTGGGGGGTGATGATAGACACAAAATTTTGAGTATTTGTGTTCTGCGAGGTCCCATTATTTAGAGGCGCATGCCCTTGTGTGGTATGGGCATGCATCTCATTTTCTCTTGGTTGACTTTCGTCTTGATCTTCTTCGGATCGCTCTGTTTCCGATGTCCTTTTTGCATGCAGGGCTTCCAACAAATCGCATAGCCGATCTATCCACGTACTCATTCGATCAAGCTCCCCTCTCATGGCCTGTTGGTTTTGTTCTAATGCGTCCATAAGTCTGGCTTGGGATCTCGTTCTGTAAGGATGCAATTTTTTCGTGTTTATTTTTCTGGGTTATGAAGGATATGGTGAGTATGGATGAATGATTTATGCCATGGTTATGCATGCCATGTAAGATGCTCATTTATTTTACTTTATTTGTTTTACTTTTGTCGGCTTATTGGAGAATCACAAAACTTTGCAAATGCCATATCGGTTTGCTGCATATTGCGAAAACATACTTTTGTATTAAACGGAAATATCATAATTCAAATTGCCCTAAGGGGCTTACAGACTTGAGAAAGAAATGGAAATTGCGAAAACACATAAAAACACAAGAAACATGGTCTTCAACGATCTCGTCGGATCTGCTTCTCCAACTCCTCCACTAAAACCTTGCAATACTCTAGGAAACTCATCACTTTCCTTGGTAAAGGTCGGAATCCTATTGCTGATTCCGCTTCTTCCAAGAGTTCCAGTATATCTTGGATACCTTTATTTGCAAGCCAGGCCAGTTTGGAGCAACGATCCATCCAGTATCTAGTTTCCTTATCGAACCAGGTAATGACTTCTCGCTGGTTGTCAATCTTCTCTTGCATGTCGAGGACTTTCTCACGTTCTTCCTCAAGATCTATGTGGTAGCCTATGAACTTTTCTTCAGCAATTCTTCTTTCTTCCTCAAGTTGGGCTTCGTGCGATTGCATGGTATTTTTCAGTTGCTGTATTGAATCTTCAATCCGTCTTTGCAAAGCCATGCTAGCCTTTTAAGAATCAGCCTACATTTTCCTCAAGTTGCCCTTTTCGTAGAGAACCAGGTCTAACTCCTTTTTCATCAAGTCCAATTGTTGATTTGCAGCCTTCAGGCAACCCTGAGTTTGGAGCCGGCTTGCTTTCTCAGCCTTGGCCTTCTTCTGGGATCCTTCCAAAGATTCAGTTTTTCTATCACATTCATCTTGTAGGACCTCTATATCTAGATATGCCCTTTTCAAATTCTCCCGGAGAACTTTCCTTTCCTCTTCCACCCTTTCTAAGGCTAGCTTTAGCTCTTCCACTTCTTCATTTTCAGCAGGAGGTGGAGGTGGCACTTCGGGAACCAAAAATGTGTTCTAGAAAGGTAGCTTGACTTGCTGAACTCTTGCTATAACCCATTGGCGGTATTTTTCATCTGCATGAGTACTCCTGCGCCCTAGTATTCTTTTGATCGTTTTCTTCCAAGCTCGACACACCCTTGTGAACAATGCCAAATCCGAGGAGCCCCAATCATGTATAATGAAAGCGGCTAGCTCTTCTTCAACAGGTTCACCCAGCATCGGGGCACCGAGTTGTCTTAAAGCCAGAGTAAGATTGTAGTTGATGCAGCCTATGGTCCCAATGAGGGGTACATTGGGAAAATCTCCACACCGATAGATTACCTCCTTGATTTCCTGTTCTCTGGAATACCATATTATAGACTCCTCGCTGAGACTCAATAAATAAGTAGCCCACCCTGCATTGCTCATAGGTCCAAAGGGATGCCCTCTTTTTACCAAATGCTTTTTCAGCCATAAGTACAAGACAGGGACACAACAACGAATTCGACCTCCTTTTTTCTCGTGGCGCATATGAAGCTCATAGTATAAATCTGCGAGGATGGCAGTGGTGGGGTCCATACCTTGAGTCTTAAATTCTATGAAGGCGTCAATAGTTGTTTCATCCACAAAATGATCAACATGAGGAAATAAGACCACACCAAAGATAATAAGGGCTACCACATCCATGCATTCCTTTAATTTCCCTACATCATGAAGATCCTTAACCTTTCCTTCCAGGAAGCTCCTGGGGAAGTCTTTGAAATCTTCTTCTACCTTCACTGCGAGCGTCAAGTCTTCTTTAGGGATGCCTAAAACATCAGCAATGGTACTCATAGCTGGCGGATGCTTTGCATGGCGATACGGACCATTTTTCTTTTCTGGAAAGCCCAAAATTTTCCGGTATTCCTCCAAGGTTGGCGCCATTTGGAAATTCTTGAACGTGAAGCATCTTAGGGGAGGATCATAAAATTGGGCCAATGCTGTTAAGACTCCTACTTGCACGTCCACATTCAACAATTCCAAAATGTTTCCAAATTTTCCCACGAAACTAATTCGATCCACTTGTATCCAATTCTCGGCTATGAAGTCAACCAATGTTCTCAGATGCATCAAACGGGGGGGTTCGATTTTGAATTTCAAAGTATTTCTCATCTCTAAACCCACAACTGCGCTTTCCGAAGACATTTGCAAAAAAAATTCGAAATTTCCAACAAGCCTGACGAAACAGGGTAATTAGTGTTAATGCATGTATATGAATGGGTATGATTATGTTTATTTTTGTCATTTCATGAATGGAAAGAAAAAGAAAAGAAAAATAAAGAAAGAAAGCACCGTATTTATTTTATTTATGAAGATGTAAAGAAATGTACTCTTATACGTTTTGTACGAAGTTCACATCCTACGTGGAGTAAAAACTTAGCATCCATTTTTTCGGAATAATAGATTAGGTTTCTAAATAAAGGTATGTACCTTGAAAAACTATTCTTTTTAGAAATATTATTTTTGAAATAAGTTTACAAAAATAAATAAACAAATAAAAGTGGTAGGGCAAGCTCCTTTTGTGACCGAGGCCGGTGATTCCTAAAAGGGGTCTAAGGATTATGCCAAGTGCCTTTCCATTTGGTGGATTCAAGATACTAATCTAAAAGGTTCCCAGAGCCAAGGGTCTCATCTGAAAATGTTACCACCAATAATAAGTATATTATTAAAGGATGGTTTTTTTTTCAAACGGAGCCAAACTCTGGGTGAGGCCTTCATAGGAACCCACCGTCAGACGCTCAACAGAGCACCCATTACACACCTTTCCTAACTTAAGGTTCACTCGGGCCTGTATAGGGCACCCACTGTAGTGTGAGTAATCAAAGTGTATAAATTGAGGTGTGTGAAGGAGCAAACTTAAAACTACCCGCTGCAAAATAAATAAAAATATAATATATATGCATGTCTTCTACCCTAAGGTTTCAAATGCATAAACACACATAATATATATAAGAAAAAACAAATGAAAGAGAATGAATTAATAATAAAAAAAATATATTTTTTAACGCATGTCACGTATACAAACACATATACAAATGAACGAATAAAAACACAAAAAAAAACAAAAAGGGAATAATTTATTTAATAAAGCAAACAAATCATATAAACAATCATAGGGCCTAACTCTCTAAAGTCCCCAGTGGAGTCACCAGCTGTGACAACCGCCCTAAAAATTAAATGGAGCCGCCACCTAAAGTTTATTAAGGAAAAACAATAGGAAAAACCTTTTTTATGACGATAATTTAAAAATAGAAGAAGTCTTTGAACCAGATTTCGAGTCCGGGAGTTATTTACGCTCAAGGAAGGTGTTAGCACCCTTAAGACGCCCATAAAATGGTACCCTTTTAATTGTTTAAAAAGAAAAAATTTGCTTATCATTAAATAAATTATTCTCAAATGAATTTTTTTTTAAAAAGAAATCTAAGTTTATCAACTACTACGTTACAAAAATATTAAAAGAAACTTTGAAAGAAAACTCAAATATTCTACAAAAATCATTATTTACTCCTTTGTAATAAAAATAATAAATAAAGAAACCTAAAAGAATACAAACTAATTATGTCAATAAAAATATAGAAGAGAAATTCTTTTTTATTTGCTTGTATACCCTTTATCATTTTTATTCAATTCTGACTATTCATAAAATAAAAAAGGTAAATTGCGAATAAGTCCCTATTTAGGATTTGGCCCCATTGGAAGACCAAATCTCAAAGCGTGTATGAACAGAAAATTAAAAAAAGGCTTTTTAATTTTTTGCTTTCAGGCCCCTTTTACCAGATATTTACAGTTCAGTCTTTCTTTATCATATATTTACAGTTTAGTCCCTATTTAGGGTTTGGCCCCATTGGAAGGCCAAACCCTAAACCTAATTGCAACCCAAACCGTGGATACCAACAGTAATATCAACAACAACAATCACAACAACCAATTAACAACAACAAAACGCAGCAACAACAATGATACAATAACAACAATGATAACGACACAATTATGTATATCAATTCAGCATACAGACCATGGCAAAAAAGAATGAGAAAACGAAGAAGAAGATGGGAACCTGGATTTTTCACTTTCCTGTAATTACAAATGTAAGATGGAGGAGAGAAGAAAAAAACCTAAACTAAAAGTGTTTAAAGTTTTTGTATCCTGGGTGGTCTCGTGGGTTCCCCCCTTCCTCCTTGATTCTGCTTCTCCTTCTTGCTCTCTGTCTCTCAGTCCTTCTCTTGCTCTCTCTCGGGTCCGGTCCCCCTTTCTTTCTGCATCTCCCCCCTTTTTATAGCCTTCTTGGAATCACACCAAAATAGAAAGTGGGTCAAGAAATGAAAAATAAAATAAAACGCGAAATAAAGAGGAAATGGAAAGTATTCCCTGATTTCCAGAATCCTCCACGTTTTCTTTGTTTCTTCTCTGATGTCCACGCCTTCAATGTTTGATCCTGGACCGAATCATAGGATATGCGACTTGGTCTTTTAAAAAAGGAAATAGGACAAGATTGGAGAGAGGAGATGAGAGGATTTAGTTGATTAGCGAGATTTGGGGAAAAAGGAAACAAGGGCGTAGAGATTGAGGATAGGTGGTTGTAGCCGCAAGGATTAGGGTTTGAAGGGATAGAGAAGAAGAGAAAGATGGAGGAGGGGTGAAGGGAGAGAGACGCAGGATGAGGGAGAGATTGGGGGGCGAGAATAGTGGGTGTCATGCGGTTAGGGTTCTTGGAGAAATTGAAGGAAGGAAGGAGGCCGAGGAGATGGAGGCGCTGAGAAGGGAATGAAGGTTAGGTTTAGGGTTTGGATGGAGAAGGAGAGAGGGGAGGGAAGGGGCTGCGTGTGGGTAGAGGAGGAAGGGAGTGAGGGTTGCGGCCGAGGGAAGTGAGGAAATGAGGGAGGAGTCAAGGTTTTAGGGTTATGAAGATTTTGGGTTAAAGTTGGGGTGGGCCGCGTGGATGGCTTGGAGGTGTGAGGCTGGGCTGGGGTGTGCGAACAAGGAAAGAGGGGTGCGAGCAGCAGGAGGGAAAGGGAAGGTGTGCAGGGGGTTGAAAAATGAAAAGGGGGGTGCGTGAGTAGAGGATGGAAGTGGTGGGCTGCACGCTTGGGCTGGATCACCAGCTTGGTTTATTGCTGTTTGCACCACCCAATTTTATTTTTTACACACCCTTTCTTAAATAAAAAAAATCCTATTTTTCTTATCCATTCTTTTCTTCTCCTTTTTAATCTCTTTTATTATAAAACCAAAAATATTATTTTGTTTATTATTACTACTACTAGTTAAAATAAATAATAAAATAAAAATAAAAAGGCCGGACAAAATTAGGGTACTACATCAGCAAAATGCCCCCATTTTTTACAATTATAGCATTGAATGCCACTTTTATCAAACTTCTTTCTTCCACCTCTACCTCTTGATCCACCTCCACCTCTATGAGAACCCCTTGTTCCTCCACATGAACCACTAACTCCAGCGTCATTCCCAGATTGAGTTTCTTGATGGTTTCTGTTTCCAACATTGTTGTAGTTTCCCCTTCCTCTGCCATTCTTCCACTTCCCCTTCCCTTTCTTATCTTTATTATTCTGTTGCGCCTGCAGTGCCACTTCTGTATTCCTCTCCTTATCATCACTTCTTTCATTGATACGTTGCTCATGGGCCTCCAAAGAACTCTGAAGTTCTTCCACCTTCATTGTTGTAAGGTCTTTGGCTTCCTCAATTGCCACCACAATGTAGTCAAATCTTGGAACCAAAGTCCTCATCACCTTTTCAACAATTTGCTGATCTGAAATCACCTCACCACATGCCTTCATGTGATTCGTCAAAGTCATAACTCTTGTGAAGTAGTCAGCCACCTTTTCTCGATTCTCCATCTACAGCAACTCAAGTTGTCTCCTCATTGTTTGAAGCCTCACCCTTTTGAGTTTGCCATCACCCGCATGGCTTCTTTCCAACGTTTCCCAGGCGTCCTTCGATGTCTTTGCAGCAGAAATTTTCTAATAGTTTGCAGCATCCACACACTGGTGAATCAAGAATAAGGCTTTGAAATCCTTCTTCGTTGATTCCCGATGAGTGGTTCTTTGAACATCAGTGGGGTTGGCCACCAGATTTGGAACCCCATTCTTTACTATCTCCATTACTTCTTGAAACCCGAAGATCACCTCCATTTGATTCTTCCATCGATCCCAATTCTTGGAATCAAGAACTGGTAGATTTCCACCGAAATTGCCATTCACTTTCTCCATTGTTAACACAAACAGATTGCACGCACTCACCCTCTCTTTATGTGTCACTCTCTGTTTTTCACACTGTTTGGCCCAGAACCGTTTAAGCTCTAGATACCACTGTTAGCACAGGGAACTCGCTCACACTCACACAATCGCAGAGAAGGAATGAAAAGGAATGCAAAATCTCAGCTGTGGAATACACTACATATTATTGAACAATGATACATTTATTTATACACCAATTCAAAATCCCACATCGGGTACAATTTTCACTTAACAACCAACTAACTACTAACTACCATTTAACTAACTCTAACCGCCACTCACTTAACAAACTGAATTAACACTAACAATCTCAACACACGTCCCAACGCAGAGTGATACCATGGAATAATGCAAGCAACTCCACGTGCATGATATCAAAGTAGCCAACTGACCCATAGAGCTGTGTTATGATATTTGATATTATATTTAATATGAGATATTAATATAATATTTAATATCATTGTCAGTTCAGTAGAAACTTATAGGGTCACACACAATGGGCAAATAATCGGAACAATAGATTATTAAATTATATATATATATTTTTATTTTATAAAATTGACATGCTAATACATCACTGTAAGAGAAGAAATCCTACTATGTTGACACTTCAGAACCTACTAATCATCTACAGTACACCAAAAACTTACTGAGAAAGAGAAAAAATAATACAAGAAAGCATGGGGTACTAAAACTAAAATCCATGAAGAAGCAAATAATTATCTAAATCTAAAACTAGGAAGTTACGCTAAGAATCCTCCCTAATAAAGCTAAGAACTAAATCCAACCATACAAAATCATGATTATTAGCCACATAAGAGGCTAATTTATTAGCACAACAGTTTCGTTCCCTATAAAATGCGAGAGTAAATGAATTGCATGTTTTTACAAAAAAAGTAAGACAATTCTTCCACCTATTTCTAAGAGACCAAGGAACAAGTTGAATAGACTTTAGGGCAACAATGACTAACATAGAGTCACACTCTCTAGCCAAATTTTATGTCAGCCTTTTTTATAGGAAAACTCAATAGCAATCAAGGCAGCACTATGTTCAACATGAATAGTAGATTTGATCCCAACAAAAGAAGCAAAGCAACCCAAGATAGCTCAATTGAAATTAAATATGATTTACTTTAATGGATAACTAAATTATATATGATATAATTAACAGATGATTTAATTAAATATAATTTAGTTAAATTAACATGACTTGGACTTGGTAGGTTGTGTTTAGGTGGTAGGGGTTGGTGTTGGTTCTTTCTCCTGATCTCTATATATAGTTGTTTCTCTTGTTTCTGTGTGGGTGGGGGTTGAGAAGAGAGGGAAAGGTGGACTGGCTATGATATGACATGCAGTGTTATGGACCCTATGGGTATTCATAAATGCCCGCATTTTTCCGGATAGGGAGCCGATTGTCTCAGATGTGGTGGCCCATGTTATACTGATGTTTTGGAGATGGTTTCTTGGGAGGGCGAGGAAAGTCTCGTGTCTCTATTATGAATGGTGTGTAGCTCCGTTGAATTGCATGTTTAGGAGGTAGGGGTCCCTGTGTTGATTTGAGTGGTGTCACACCCCTTGTTGGTTATGTTTGGCATCCATTATTACTCAATTTTTGGTTGCAGGGTTTTGTTCCTCTCTTGTAGCGGCTTTATATTCTTTTGTAAACGGGTATGGAGCACTCCTTTTTAAACTCCATTCTATTTTGCTGCTAAAAAAAATCTAATAATTCTTTTAAAGTACATGATTCAGTTTAAAAAAAAGGTAAAAAATTATAGTTATATATTAGTTAAAAAATTAGGCTTAATTACATTTTTAGTCTCTCACTTTCTTAAATCTACAATTTTGGTCCCCCTTTTTTATTTTTCATGAATTAGGTCCCTACGCAATTTATTTTTTGTGAATTCGGTCCCTACACATTTTTAATTGCATTTTTGGTCCCTAAAATCGTTGATTTTTTGCACTCTTAATCTCCAAAAGTTGTGGATTTTTTGAAAATAGGGGACCAAAAGTGCAAAAATTCATGATTTTGGGAGATCAAAAGCGCAGTTAAAAAAATGTGGGGATTAAATTAGTGACAAATAAAGGAGGGAGACCAAAATTGTTGATTTGGGAAAGTGGGAAACTAAAAACGCAATTAAGTCAAAAATTTATATAGTTTTAGATTTTTATTTTTTTTGACGAGTATACAATTTTAGATTTTGATCATGATATGTGTGTATATTTATAATAAACTATTAAGTTATTTGACCATTAATTTCTTTTTTTTATTTGAAAGATGACCATTAAAGATCAACACCGATGGTAGTTTCAATCCTAATTCGCTGTTCATAGGCTCAGGAGGGCTTGCTAGGAACCACCGAGTCAAGTGGGTCATGGGCTTTTCTAGTTTTGATGGCTTCGGAGATGTGCTCAAGGGCTTTTTTAAGGGCACCCCCATTTTTGCTTGGCACCCCCCAAAATGTTGTTTTGATAAAAAAACCCCATGTAAAAATATCAAAATTATTATTTTTTCATTCGTCTCACTCGCAAATATATGAGTGTGCAAATTAGTTACTCGCAAATATGATATTTGTGAGTGTGCAAATTTTTGCCTAATTTGCAAGTGGTTTTATTTTTTAACCCTCGCAAATTAAGTATTTGCAAGTGTATAAATTTTTGTACACTCGCAAATACCTAATTTGCGAGTGTTAAAAAAATGGCACTCGCAAATTAGGTATTTGCGACTGTTATTTTCTTTATTTTTTTTCACGTTTTGCATCTATTATTAGGTATTTATTTTATTTTGTTTGTTTTATTCTAGTGTTATTGGAGATGGAAGACAACAATATGTTTGATTCTGATGCGAAAAATTGGTATCTGATAGCAAAAAACTGGAGGTAATCCAGGATGCATGGAACAGTGTTGTTTATTCTGCTGACGAGGTTGAGTATGAGCAACGTCTGATGAGTTTTTATAAAGTATGTGCAGAATGGCCTATATTCATTGATTATGTGCAAAAGACTTAGTTGGATCCACGCAAGAAAAAATTTGTTGCGGCATGGACTAACCAAGTGATGCACTTAGGGAATACAACTACAAAAAGGGAATACAACTACAAATAGGTATGATCAAACTAGTGTCAAAAATTGTTAATGAATCATGTTATGCTATAGTTGATGTTGTTTTAAATGTTTGTTGATAGGGTTGAGTCTCAACATTGGAGACTGAAGAATTTGTTGCAAGACAGCAGGGGTGACATGTGTATGTGTTGGGAGACGATGAATAACATGCTTACGCTGTAACACAACGAGATATAGATATCATTTGAGAGGAGTATAACCGTGATTGAACACACACACAACAATCGTATGTTTATCAGATTGATTAGATTTGTGTCTCGGAGTGCGTTGCAACATATTGTTGATGAGTGGAGCAGAGCAATGAATGTAGGTGTTTATAAATCTGTATATGGTTACACTCTTAGAATCACACACGGTTTATCTTGTGCTTGTGAGCTGGCTCAGTACAATGTGATGGGTACTCCAATTCCATTGGAGGTAATACATGTGCACTGGAAGAGATTACATTTTGGTCAACAAGAATATCAACAACAGACAGATGAAACAATGTCAGAAGAGGAACTTGCGCTTCAGTGGGAGGCATTGATTAACCATTTCCATACACTTGACATTGTTGGTAAAAGGACACTATATTGTAAAGTGCGAGAACTATGTTGTCCTGAGACAACTTCAATGTATCAACCGCCCAAAAAGGTGAAGACCAAGGGGGCACCCAAAAAGATCAACACGGATGAATTTGATTGCAAACGTGACTCATCTTATTTTGAGCATGTCGATGCAATATACTCTGCACATGACAACAGTTCGGCGCGTTCCTTGTTGAAATCAACCGCCCAAGCAAAGAGGAGACACTTGCCTTTCTTGAATCAATTTATTGTGCAGTTTCAACCATATATCACTGACATAGTTAACGTGCAAAGTGATGGACATTGTGGGTATTGTTACATTGCAGCATTACTTGGTAAAACTGAGGATAGTTGGCCTTTAATCCGTCAGGAGTTGCATAAAGAGCTTACAGAAATTGTTGATTTATATGGCCCTCTTTTTGGTGAACAATTGGAAGAACTGAAGTCTTCTTTAAGGGACGTGCAAGGTGTATGGGGAAGAAACAAGTGAATGACACTACCAGAGATGGGTCATGTGATAGCAACTAAATATAAATTGATCCTAGTCTGTTTATCATATGTCAGTATGACGTGTTGGACATTTTTCCCCTTAGAGATGCACCAACTCCAAACCATCAACTCACTTGCATTGGTTTTGTCAACGGTAATCACTGGATATAGGTAATTCATCTAATATTGTTATCTTTTTCATTGTTTTTGTTTAGGTTAGTTGTTAATTTAATAGTATTTGCGTTATTTCAGGTATTTTTGAAGGATGATTATCCACTACCTACCATATAATCACATTGGCGTACTTTTTGTCGTCTGAAGGCTCATTCATGGCCAACACGATATATTGGTCGATTGCAACAATGAGGTTCAATATTTCCACCACCTAATCTTTCACATAATGATGAACACAATCCAATAAACTTAGATGACGATTGACTAATAAAAAATGTTGTTGTTGTTGTTTTTTATTGTACTTTTTATATTTATCTTTAGTTTTATATTGTTTGTTTGACATGAGTTTTGGCTTAGTCCCCCCATGTTTGTTCTTTTTTCCATTTTTCAATAAATTAAGGCAGGAGTACTCTTTTTTCCTTCTAGATATTTTTTTCCCTAAGGAGGGTTTTGCAATAGAAGGTTTTAACGAGACTCCTTTCCTTCTTTGCCTTTAAACAAAAAAAAAAAGAAAACTCAACTGTTAAATTTTGCATGTTTCCTTTACTCGCAAATATGATATTTGTGAGTAAAAAAAATACTCGCAAATAACATATTTGCAAATAACATATTTGCGAGTGAGACGAATGAAAAAAAAAATTGATATTTTTACATGGGGGTATTTTAGTCAAAACAACATTTTGGGGGTGCCCCAAGAGAAAATGGGGGCGCCCTTAGAAAAGCCATGTGCTCAAAGCTGAGCTAATGGGCATTTATCATGGGCTCACTGTTTCTCTTCAAATGGGCTTTAAAAAGATTATATGCGAGTCTGATTGCCGGGAGGCAATTGATCTAGGCCATTATTAAATGCACCCCCCCACCTGGTAGGTACACCCCCCTAATTTGTGAATTTTCCAAAATACCCCTCGAAAAAAACAGCAATTTTTTTTTATTCTGAACATTTTACCGGAAATTGCAATTTTCGGTATACAAATTGCAATTTCCGGTAACATTGTGATTAAAATTTATTTCCGGTATACAAATTTTAATCACAATGTTACCGGAAATTGCAATTTCTTGTAATTTCCGGTATACAAATTTTAATCACAATGTTACCGGAAATTGCAATTTCCGGTATATAATTGCAATTTCAGGCAAGAATTTTAAACACAATGTTACCGGAAAGAGATAATTCTCTATTGGGGGGGAAACTGAATCTTTTGATTAAGGATCTTCACCCATACTGTCAACAATCTCTCGATGCATTCGGACTAGCTTACTTTGCATCGAGGACTAGCTTACTTTGCAAAGTAAGCTAGTCCGAATGCATCGTAAGCTGGCATCTGTTTATCAACGATTGTCTCTCGATGCATTCGGACTAGCTTACTTTGCTAAGTAAGCTAGTCCTCGATGTAAAGTAAGCTAGTCCTCGATGCAAAGTAAGCTAGTCCGAATGCATCGAGAGATTATTGACAGTATGGGTGAAGATCCTTAATCAAAAGGTTCAGTTTTCCCCCCAATAGAAAATTATCTCTTTCCGGTAACATTGTGTTTAAAATTCTTGCCTGAAATTGCAATTGTATACCGGAAATTGCAATACCGGAAATTGCAATTTCCAGTATACAAATTGTATACCGGAAATTGCTGAAATTGCAATTGTATACCGGAAATTGCAATTTCCGGTAACATTGTGATTAAAATTTGTATACCGGAAATTACAATTTCCGGTATACAAATTGTATACCGGAAATTGCAATTTTCGGGATACAAATTTTTATCACAATGTTACCTGAAATTACAATTTCGATACACTTGTATACCGAAAATTGCAATTTCCGGTAAAATGTTCAGAATTAAAAAAAAAGAATTTTTGCTGTTTTTTTCGAGGAGTATTTTGAAAAATTCACAAATTGGGGGGTGTACCTACCAGGTGGGGGGTGCATTTAATAATGGCCTTGATCTATTGCGTGACCCAAATGCGCATTTGTTCCGCCCTCTCTCCCCCTGCTATCATTCATTGCGGATCATCTGTTGGGAGATAGGGAAGTTCATTTTGTTCATGTTTTTAGAGAGCAAAATTGTTGTGCAGATTTTCTCGCTAAACAAGGCGTCAACTCGACAGGTTTTATTCATTGGAATTCTCCTCCGGCGGGCTTAGGACCTCTGTTGCTTCGAGATGAGTTTAGGGGCTAGCAAAGTTGGCCCATCGCTGTAGCTCTTTCTTTTTCTTTCTCTTGTTACTCTTGTAACTCACCAAAAAAAAAAAAATTGTGAGAATCAATATTCCGTCATTGAATGTCATGTTTCTCAAAATGTTTGCAAAATTGGCGTTGGATGTACAACTATCGAATGGCCATAGTACAAACCATTGGACAGAATGTTGACAGATTAGAAGGGGAGAGATTTTATATAAGTATAGACGACGCTGTTTATTTAAGCTCTTAGAAAGTAATTTTAAAATTGTAAAGTTTATTTATTATTTAAATATTTTATGTAAAATAAAAATTATTTTTTGGTTTGATTTTAGTTATGTAAAACACTTTTATTTGAAAATATAGTTATAATTAATAGCTTTTCTCCATATTTTTTTTAATGTATAGCTTCTTAAAATAATTTAAATTTTTTTTAGATTCTGATATTTAAAAAAAGTTGAACAAACACAAAAAATTAACTTAAGTAATTATTTTAAAAACTTTTTAAAATTACTTCTTACTAGTATTTTATAAAGAAAACTATTCCTTTTAAAATAGTCTAATCCCTAATTAACTGTGACTTCCCTTGAGCCTTGTAATTGTTTTGGACTTGGCTCTCCTTGCGCCTTGTCCATCATCATTAATAAAATTTCCCTTTTGCTTTCGAAAAAAAAAAAAAAACTATGACTTCCCTTGGATGATAAGAGCAGATGCATGAAACTCGTGCGAATAAATTACATGTACGTCACGTTGGATATGGTGCACGATGAAAATAATGTTTTTGTCCACTTATTGGATTGATTGGACCACGGAATCAAACAAAACAAAAAGCATAATACACAAAAGAATATATTTTTCGTGTGAGAATATAATGACTATAGGCATCATTAATTAAAATCAATTTCCATATTAAAATTATTGTAAGATTAATCTTGAATTTTTACTTAATTGCGCTACTCATTATATATACGTTACGGCTATACTATGGTAACCAATAGATCATACATACACTTGGCAGCTCATTTGTGTAATGATGACTAATTTCCAGATGACCAACTTGTTTCTGCATTTTTTGGTCCTTGTTTCCAGTATCACGTGTCTCTCCTTTGCCATGCCCAGTGAGTACTCCAATATTTCGAAGTTTTCTTCTTCAGATGAAGAAGCTTTTCAACTGTTCCAACAGTGGCAGAAGGAGCACGGGCGAGAGTACGGAAACCCAGAAGAGAAGGCAAACAGATTCCAGATTTTCAAAAGGAATTTGAGGTATGTCAATGAGATGAATGCAAAGAGAAAGTCACCATTGCAACATCGTTTGGGTGTCAACAAGTTTGCTGATATGAGTCCTGAGGAGTTCAGTAAAACCTACTTACAGGAGATAGAGATGCCCTCCAACTGGAACGATAGGAAGCTGAAAAAAGATGATGATGATGATGACTCCTGTCAAAACCTTCCTGCTTCTGTTGATTGGAGGAAAATGGGAGCGGTGACTGGAGTTAGGGACCAAGGAGACTGCCGTAAGATTTTAATGTGTTACTAGCATATTTTTTTAATAATTTTATATTATCATTAGTTTTTTTTATCATTTTTGGTCCTTATAATTTGAACGAAATTCGATTTTAGTCCCTGTGAAATTTTTTGCTTATATTGTGTCCCTATAATTTAAGATTCTTCCACTTTTAGTCCATACTATCAAATCTCTATTAAAAACGCTGATGTGGCTAATAGAGAGGTATGACTGAAAGGACTAAAAGTGGAAGAATCTTAAAATTACAGGGACAAAAAGTGGAAGATTCTTAAAATTACAGGGACAAAAACTCAACGTTTTTAATAGAGATTTGACAACAGGTATTAAAAGTGAAAGAATCTCAAATTACACGGGCAAAATCTAAACAAAAAATTTTACAGGGTCTATAATCGGGTTTCGCTCAAATGGACAAAAAACGGTATTTACCCTTTTTTTTATTTTAGAAAATAATATCTTTTAAAGTTTTTTTTCCCTAACAGTTATTAAAAAATTAACTACAAAATAAGTTAATCCTTACACATGCTAAATGATAAATATTTTGTGCGAAAGAATAACAATTTCTTTCTAAAATATGGCTGCTTGTTTCTCCGTAGATTTTTTATTGTTTTTTGAATAATATGAGTATAGTGATGTATGTACTAGGAAAAATGAGAATAAAAATTTGTTCATTTTTGCAATATATGCTAATTATGCACGTATTTTCTCGAACTGATTTAAGTGAGCCTGTTGTTTTTAGAGAGTCATTGGGCATTCTCTGTCATCGGGGCTATTGAAGGAATAAACAAAATAGTCACCGGGAATCTGGTCAACCTATCTGTACAACAACTCGTGGACTGTGACCCTGCAAGCAATGGTTGTGCCGGAGGTTATTACTTTAATGCATTTGGTTATGTAATAGATAATGGTGGGATTGACACAGAAGCTAACTATCCTTACGTAGCTAAAAATGGTACTTGCAAGGTATGATTTACAGTATAATTTTTCTATTCTTCTTGCCTTTTCTAAATAAAAAAAGTCATTTTGAAACATAGCTTCTGGGACCATAAAATTAGATCTTCTTTTTATGTGGCTAATAGGTAAGATTATTTTGTGTTGAAGGAGAATGCAAAAAAGGTTGTTAGCATTGACAACCTTTTAGTTTTGGATGGAACAGAGGAAGCTCTCCAATGTCGTGTTAGTAAGCAGCCTGTAAGTGTGAGTCTGGATGCAACTGGCCTTCAATTTTATGCTGGTGTAAGTATTATTTATTGACAAGCCTAGTGATTTGATCGATATATCTATATGTATTATATTGAAAGAATATTATTTGAAATAATTTTGGGTGTGCGTTATATATGTACGTAGAAACATTGTTTGATTGCTAATGCAAGTTTTTGTTTTCACTTTGACAGGGAGTCTATGGTGGTGAGAATTGCACAACGAGTTCAAGATATACAACTCTTGTTGCTTTAATCGTGGGTTATGATTCGATGAATGGTGAGGACTATTGGATTGTGAAAAACTCGTGGGGAAAAGATTGGGGAGAGAAAGGTTACCTCTTTATCAAAAGGAATGTTAGCGATGAGTGGCCTTATGGAGTATGTGCGATCAATGCTTTGGGTGGTTACCCAACCAAAAAAGTTTCATCATCATCATCACCACTTTTATCTTCGGCCATGTAATGAATTAAAGGTTTCTCAAAGCAATGCCATCTTTCTATTATGGACATTGGAGCATATTAGTACTTAATTATATGCCCCCTTTTTCCAAAAAATAATGTCGGTCAACTACTTATGTATGTACTACTTCAATTGTGGTGCTTTAATAAAATAAATTGATGGCATTTCATACAAATTTCATTTGGTTTACTTCTTGGATGGAATTCGAGTTACAACATTGATAATTAAGCTTTTATGCTTGTCTATAATATGAGCTTTGGGGGGCTCATCATACGCAAAAGTTACATAATATACATTAATGGTCCCTCTGAACTCTTGGACTCCGTTTGAGAGTTTAAGAGGGGAGGGAATGGGAGGGCTTAGAAAAAAGAAAGGAGAAAAAAGAATGGGAAGAAAAAATAGTCTCCCACCTTGAATGAGAGGTTTATTTTTCTTCATGATAATAAAACTCCATAATATGGGGAACTCAAAAAATGTATTGGAGGGGGGTTTTAGAGGACTTTGGAAGGCTTAGAAAAAATCTTTAAATCCCTTTCATCTTTTTATATTACTCTCAAAATTAAAAACATACTAGTCATAAACATTCCTTTTTTTTCTCTACAAAAACACTCTCCCAAATAAGGTAGAAGATTTCTCTTTCTTTCCCTCTCGTCCCCTCCCCTTTCCTCTCCTCCTACCTCCCAAACAGAGCCTTAAAAAACCAGTATAACAATATGTCTATAACAAACAAAATCCCATTTAATTATGACAAAATTACAAGGGGAAAATAAAAAAAATGTTATACGTATAATTTCCTTTGATATCCTTCTCCCCACTATAAGTTGTTAAGGATTTTGTGCATAACGATTTATTCCTCTTGAAGCTTAAAGACATCGGAATGCTTCTGGCAAGCATTGTGCATAACCTTGATTGAAGCACTCTAATGCTCATATTCCAATAGAATAATATTTCCCCTAACTACTTCTAGTACACGTGACATTGTTTGTTGGTGTAAAATATATTTGTGTTCTTTAATTTTCCACCATTTTCCCTCCACCCATCTCCCTCATGACACACCTTACTTGGCTGCATAATATAAATTATGCAGAGTTAGGTCCCTGGTGCTTTCAGAGCAAGTAGATTTTTGTTTACTGCAAGGAACAAAGTGTGAACAAATTAATGAAAGATTGCTGGCTGGTCTATGGGGTGGACATGATTACGAGTGGGTGGCTAGGCTCTCTGTTGCCTTGTATGGTGGTTTACTTGGTATTTAGAAGGCATATCTTCTTTAAATACAATTCTTTTTCAGGAGAGGGTTTTGTTGGTATTTGATTGTGGGGAATGGAAACAGTCAGATGTCTTGTGTTGTATTGTTAGTGTTGATCATGTGTCTCTAAATTTTGTGATCAAGCCTTATCCTTCTTAACTGTTTTACTGTTTTATCAGTTGTAACTAATTCGGTTATGATTAGTTAGTGGCCATACCTAATCTTTAGTTAGTTATTCTGTTTTACAGTTTGTTAGGATCGGTTATGCCTTGGTGATAGGATCTATATGTGATAGGTTTATCCTATGGTTGTATATATAGGTGAGGTGAGGATCAATTGTAACTCTCTACATGGAAAAAGAAGATTAGAGAGATTGAGTGATCGGGGTGTGAGAAAATAGAGAGAATTGTGAGTCTTGGGAACTAGAGACTGTTTCTCAAACAGTGGTAGTTGAAGCCAAGGAGATTTTCTCTATTGTATCCGATTCAATCTTGTAATACTCTCATATAGTGGATTGTGCTCTCTTCCCGTGGATGTAGGCTTTCACACCGAAAGTTGAACCACATATATCTGGTGTTAATCTTCGTCCCTTACTCTCTCATTTGATTACTTGTTTGTTTCATTCACTGTTACATTGCCCGATTTGTTACTTTCTGCATAAATCGTTTTTCTTGGTTTTCTGCATTCTTGCTGTTGTTTTGTTCTATTGATTGCAGGATTAAATTGTGCATAACAATTGGCACCGTCTGTGGGGAGAGGCAATCATGGGAACAACCAAATTTGACATTGAGAAATTCAATGGTTCAAATGATTTTGGTTTATGGAGGATAAAGATGCATGCAGTCTTGGTCCAGCAGGGATTAAGTCAAGCCTTAAAGGGTGAAGCATCTCTTCCAGCAACACTGACCGATTCAGAAAAGAAAGAACTGATTGAGAAAGCCAAGAGTGCGATTATTCTATGCTTGGGAGACAAGGCACTCAGAGAGGTGGCTCGGGAACCAATCACTGCAAAGACTTTGGTTAAAATCGAATCTTTATACATGACTAAATCGATCCACAAATCGACTTTTCCTCAAGCAAAGAATCGTTCTCTTTCAAGATGGATGAAGTCGATCTGTAATTGACCAAATTGCGTATCACAACAAGATTTTAGATGATCTTGAGAATCTTGAAGTCAAAATGGATGATGAGGACAAGGCTCTAATCCTAATAAGTGCTCTCCCCACTTCTTATGAGCATTTTAAAGATGCAATTCTATTTGGTAGGAACAAACTATCACCCTGGAAGAGGTTCGGACTTCAATTCGAACTAAGGAATTTCGTAAGAAAAATGAGATCAAAGGTGACAACCATGCTGAGAGCTTGAATATTATGAGAGGCAGGCCTGAACAAAGGGGCAGCAAAGGAGGCAAGCACAGATCCAAATCCAAGAACAAGACTCAAGGCAAATACAAGTGTTTCCATTGTCATAAGGCTGGACACTTCAAGAAGAACTGTCCCGAGAGAAGGAATAGCAATTCTAATCATTCCCAAGATTCTGGAAATGCAAAGAATAGCTGATGCAGGTTATGAATCAGCAGATGCATTAGTTGTTTCTAATTCAGAAATAGAGAAAGATTGGGTAATGGACTCGGGCTGCACATTTCACATGTGTCCAAGGAAAGATTACTTTGAATCTATTGATCTCAAAGAAGGTGGGATTGGTCTTTTGGGAAACAAATGCACAATGCAAGGTTCAAGGTAGAGGCACAATTCGATTAAAGATGTTCAATGGTAAGGAGATAATTCTCTCAGGAGTAAGGTATGTACCTGAACTAAAAAGAAACCTAATTTCTATTAGTATGTTTGATAGTTTGGGTTACTCTACTCTTATTGAACATGGTGTCCTTAAAATTTCTGATAATAACATGATATATGCTAGAGGAATTAAGAGGAATGGCCTTTACATTTTAGATGGTTCAACTGTAATTGCACAAGCTGCTATTGCAGCCATAGACTTGCATGACACCACTAGACTTTGGCACATGAGATTAGGACATGTAAGTGAAAGGGGTCTAACTGAATTGGCTAAACAAAACCTGTTAAATGGTGATAAAATTGACAAACTTGAAATATGTGATCATTGCATTCGAGGTAAAGCCAAGAGAGTTAGTTTTGGGGTAGGACAACATACTACCTCTAGACCTTTTGAATATGTTCATTCAGATTTATGGGGGCCAGCTAGGACTATGACACATGGTGGTTGCTATTATTTCTTATCCATTATAGATGATTACTCTAGAAGGTTATGGCTTTATGTTCTTAAAAATAAAAGCAATACTTTTGAGAAATTCAAGAATTGGCACACAAAACAAAGAACTCAAAAGGAATCTAAACTGAAATATTTGAGAACTGACAATGGCCTGGAATACCTTTCAGAGCAATTTTCTAAGTTTTGCAGGGATCTAGGTATTCAAAGACATAAAACAGTCCCGGGAACACCTCAGCAGAATGGCTTGGCAGAAAGGATGAATCGAACAATACTTGAAAGAGTGAGATGTATGCTTCTAAGTCTTTGGTTTACCTAAGTCTTTTTGGGGGGAAGCAGCCACCACTGCAGCATTTCTCATCAATAGATGTCCTTCTTCAGCCATAAGCTTCAAAACACCTATGGAAATGTGGGAAGGCAAACCAGCTGATTACTCTTACTTGAGGGTGTTTGGATCTCTAGCCTTTGCTCATGTCAAGCAAGACAAATTGGGAACTCGTGCTATTAAGTGTGCCTTCATAGGTTATCCTAATGGTGTGAAAGGATACAAACTATGGAGAATTGAACCTGGAGAGCCCAAATGCATAATAAGTAGAGATGTGGTCTTTGATGAAACTAGAATGGCTATGATGCACAACCAGCAGCCTCAACAAGCTGAGCAAATAGCAGAGTTGAGTGAGAGTACTCAAGTTGAGGTGGAGCAGATGGAGCAGCCTGCTAATCAAATTAACAATCCTGCAGAACCGATTGAAACAGAACAGAATGCAGAGCAGCAACCTAGTACAGATTTGAGGAATTATAATCTTGCTAGAGATAGAGAAAGAAGGACCATAGTTCAACCACAAAGGTATGGTCAAGCTGACCTCATCTACTATGCATTGACTATAGGAGAGGAATTGCAAGCAGAAGAACCAAGCAATTATAAGCAAGCACTGGAAAGCAATGAAAGGCAAGACCGCGGATGGTCGCCATGACGTAAGAAATGCAGCCTCTTGATAAAAATGGCACCTGGATTCGTTGATTTGCCAAAGAATCGAGAGTTATTGGTTCCAAGTGGATATTCAAGAGAAAGGAGGAATGCAAGTCGGGAGAAAGTCGATTCAAGGCAAGGCTTGTTGCGAGGATTCTCCCAACTAGAGGGTATTGATTTCAATGAAATTTACTCTCCAGTTGTTAAACACTGTTCCATTAGAATTCTTCTATCTATTGTTACCCAATTTGATTTAGAATTGGAACAATTAGATGTCAAAACAACCTTCTTACATGGAGACTTGGAAGAAACCATTTATATGACACAACCCGAGGGCTTTACTCAAGGCAGAAATAAGGTTTGCTTGCTTAAGAAATCCTTATATGGCCTAAAGCAAAGTCCAAGGCAATGGTATAAAAGGTTTGATGAGTTCATGATCAGATTGGGATTCCAAAGATGCAACTCAGATAGCTGTGTTTATATTCTAAGGGAAAATGGTGAAGCATTTGTCTACCTTCTTCTATATGTGGATGACATTCTTTTAGCAAGATCAAGCAAGGAAGAAATCAGAAGATTGAAATCAGAATTAAGTGCAGAATTTGAGATGAAAGAACTTGGGGAGGCAAAGAGAATTCTTGGCATGGATATTAGAAGAAACAGACTTAAGCATGAACTTTTCTTGTCACAGCAACCTTACTTGAAGAAGGTGGTTACAAGGCTGAGAATGCATCAAGCTAAAGCTGTGACTACTCCTTTGGGACAGCACTACAAGTTGTCTTTGAAGGATGCACCTAAAACTGATGAAGAGAGGGAAAAAATGGCATCAATTCCATATGCTACTGGTGTTGGAAGTATCATGTATGGAATGATTTGCAGCAGACCAGATTTGGCCTATGCTGTCAATGTAGTCAGCAGATTCATGGCTGACCCTGGCTCACTTCATTGGTCAGCACTAAAGTGGATACTAAGGTACCTAAATGGCTCACTATCTTCTGGTCTAAAGTACAAAAGGCAGGCTCAGATTATGGAAGCTGTTAAGGGATATGTTGATTCTGATTTTGCTGGAAATATAGATACCAGAAAATCTTTATCAGGTTATGTGTTCACTGTATATGGGACTGCAGTAAGTTGGAGATCAGTCCTTTAATCTGTTGTGGCCCTTTCAACAACACAAGCAGAATTCATAGCTCTCACAGAGGGAGTCAAGGAAGCAATATGGATCAAAGGCATGATTGTTGAACTTGGGATTAGGCAAGACTGCATTCCAGTGTATTGTGATAGCCAAAGTGCTATTCACTTATCTAAACATCAAGTATACCATGACAAGTCTAAGCATATAGATGTGAAGCTTCATTTCATTCGAGATGTGGTGGACTCCAAAGTAGTGTCAGTAGAAAAGATTGCTACAGAGCATAATCCTGCTGATGCTTGCACCAAATCCTTATCACAGTCCAAGTTTCAACACTGCTTGGACTTGATTGGATTCTGTGAAGAGTAGATGACTGGCAAGAGAGCACACTTCACTGAGGGCTGGTCTGATTTGGAGACAAGGTGGAGATTGTTGATCATGTGTCTCTAAATCTTGTGATCAAGCCTTATCCTTCTTAACTGTTTTACTGTTTTATCAGTTGTAACTAATTCGGTTATGATTAGTTAGTGGCCATACCTAATCTTTAGTTAGTTATTCTGTTTTACAGTTTGTTAGGATCGGTTATGCCTTGGTGATAGGATCTATATGTGATAGGTTTATCCTATGGTTGTATATATAGGTGAGGTGAGGATCAATTATAACTCTCTACATGGAAAAAGAATATTAGAGAGATTGAGTGATCGGGGTGTGAGAAAATAGAGAGAATTGTGAGTCTTGGGAACTAGAGACTATTTCTCAAACAGTGGTAGTTGAAGCCAAGGAGATTTTCTCTATTGTATCCGATTCAATCTTGTAATACTCTCATATAGTGGATTGTGCTCTCTTCCCGTGGATGTAGGCTTTCACACCGAAAGTTGAACCACGTATATCTGGTGTTAATCTTCTTCCCTTACTCTCTCATTTGATTACTTGTTTGTTTCATTCACTGTTACATTGCCCGATTTGTTACTTTCTGCATAAATCGTTTTTCTTGGTTTTCTGCATTCTTGCTGTTGTTTTGTTCTATTGATTGCAGGATTAAATTGTGCATAACAGTTAGTATTTGAGAAAGAAAGTTATAGTGGGATTTGATCATGTCAAAGAGCGGGAAGGTTATGGTGTGTTGCATGTGATTTAAATGTTGTTACATCAGCGGGAGAAAGGAGAGTTATAAACCACAATACAGATTATCATGAGTCGGAGGAGTTTCAAGTTTTAGGGTCAGATTGGTTGCTATGATTTTGCCGAGAGAGAATCAAGCGAGAGAGAAAAAGGCGAGAGATTGGCCATTTTTACTGACTGGTTGAGCGATAAAATTGAAGAGAGTGATAAAAGTTGGTGGGTCCCATACGCTTTTTATTTCTCCGCTATCATGCGAAGAAAACCAACAGTGAACTTTTTTTTTACTTTTTTCCATTTCTATTCTTATTCTCTCATTATATCTCAATTTATTTAAATTTTTAGTCAAGAACATTGATGTCTTTTAAAAAATAATCAACATTTCTCTCTTCTCTTTTTCTCTTCGTTTTCTCTTATTCCAATTAATACCCAAAATCTATCTTATTTATCATATTTTTCTCTCTTTTCATACTCTCTCTTCACAATTTCTCTCGTGAACCTATCACAGGCTTATTGATGAAATGGACCTTACTCAGCCATTGCAATCAATACAGTTTCCTTTTGGATTTTATCTTACAGTAGCCAATCAATCAATCAATTAGGCATATTTAATAAAGCTCACTTGCTTTGTCAAAACAGAAATGTTTTTCCGACAACGAAATGTTGTCAGACACCATAAATTTATACGGTTTGCAGCTTCTTCTTTTTTCCCCTTTTCGACACGCAAGTCGAGAACGTGTGTGTGTCTGCTACAATGAAGTTGTCGACTACGGTGTCGAAATTTCGGTTGTTGAAATAACATGTCTCTTGTCAAAAAGTAAATGAAATATTTTGGAGAGTATAGTTGCAATCAAACTACAATGGTTCTCTAGTGATTATTCTGATTTTCTTCATCCGTGACTAATCTAAGAATCACTCTTCGTGTGTTGCTTCTTACATACTTTCTTTCAATTTCTTCATATATCGGGAACTCCGTATACTATAGTTATAGCACATAAAGAAGCTTACTTTTATTCACACAAAAAAACGTAGCTTACCTTAAAAGAAACCGGTACAAGCTTGAATCATTTCTGGCTTATTTTTCTTTTCAAATTTGTATTGGCATTGACATAAAGCATAAAGGAACGCAACCCTAAAGTTCAGGACTGGAGTCTGAAAACTCAAGAATTATTATATAAATAAAAATTATCATTAAAAGAATCAATCACGAATTTAAAATACAAAATTAAAATAACAATTTAAAGATCAGCAAAACTAATATCTAAAACAATCAACTCAGCATGAAAGTATATAAAACTGCTGGGCTAGATCACCTCATCACATCGAACATTCAACATAGTGTGGAATTGAAGGACCTTATTTTTTCCCTTCTTGGCAGCGCATCACAGGTACAAAGGAAGGTCATTGTTATGCTTTTATGGTGCTTGTGGAAGGGGAGAAATGACAAAGTTTGGTTGGGAGAGGAGAAGGACATCAATGCTGCTGTTGTTTTGGCAAGACAAACATTAATTGATTAGGAGTTGGCCAAATTAAAAGGTGACCGCACAAGCAACTTGCAGCAGCAAGTTCCAGCCGATAGTTGGAAGAAACCAGATTTTGGGGTGCTTAAATGTAACGTAGACGCGGCTATTTTTGCTGACCAACAGCGTTTTGGTGTTGGTATGTGTATCCGCAATCACTTGGGTGAGTTCGTACATGCAAAATCTATGATCTTTGATGGAATTATCCAAGCGTCGGAAGCAGAAGCAAGGGGATTGTGGGAAGCTCTATCTTGGGTAGGCAACTTGGGGTATAGTCAAGTGATCTTTGAGCTAGACTGTAAGTATGTGGTCGACAGTATTAATGGAGATACCCAATGCCAATTGGAGGTGGGAGCTATCATCAAGTCTTGCAAGGAGAAGCTGCTGCATTTTTCAAACTACTTGGTTAGTTTTATTAGGCGACAAGCGAATTATGTAGCTCATTTCTTAGCGAGGGTGGCAAAATTCCATGCTAATCACCAAGATAATGATTATGTACCAGCATGTATCTTCGACATTATTTTGAATGAATTGAAGTAAGTTTGCCCTTTTCAAAAACAAAACAAAAAAAAATCAACCAGACATTGGTAAATTTTTTGCGAATTTCAAAATTTGTCAAAAAAAATTACCCACAAAAATATTATTACTTGAGAACAGAAATTCACATGAAAATTTTGTTAGTGATCTTTAATTCTTGAGCATTACCATTGTAAAAATATTTACACAGACATCTAATCATATTTCATTATTGTCATGTTGTAATATTACTTCTGAAAATATCTACAAAAATATTTATACTGAGATATGAGTGGATGATTGTAAAACTGAATGCATAATAATTAAATTCTTGAAAGCTATTGATTGGGTGGGGGAGCTTAGTATGGAGATCGTCGTATTTCAGATGGATTCCAAACTTGTGGTAGATGGCATAAAGTCTGTGAGCAATGATACAACTGAATTTGGTCTCGTTCTTCAGAGTGTAGAAAGGTATTGGGAAGGAATTTAGCAAACAAGCTATAGCCCTTGAGAATGAAGAGGGGAAAAAACCACAACTGGATAATAGCAAGCCTGGGCTTACGTCGGGAAAAAGAGCGATGTCTATTCATGTTCAGGTACAAAGTGTGAGTTCTTAAAAAACGAATAAACGAACTCGACCAGAATAGTAATGGACTCGGATTCGAGTTCTTATAGCAGAGTGAAGATCGAGAGTAAAAGATTGCTTTCTATTCAGCTCTCATATGGAGTTTTCTAGACAAACCAACATGGTTATTCATAGCTTAGCAAAGACAACCATTTACAATGTTTGTTATCGGTCTTTCTTTGATATTCTAACATATATTGAATAATTGATTTTGAATAAAATGTCGTGGATCATTTTTGTCAAAGAAAACCTTAATTTTGTATTAATTATATAAATTGTATTAATGCAAAAATTACTTTTTAAAATTATTTGTTGAACATTATGGAAATAAAAAAGTGTATGTATGAGCTATGCAAACAAATACTTTAATTTGTATTTTGTCATTGACTTGTTAAAATTGGTACTCCCTCGAGACTCATATATAAGCAAAGAAAATGTTCAAAAAAACCAGCTTGGCACATGGCTTTCAGGGAATATAAACAAATTTCAAATAATTTAATCCTATTTAATGTCATTATTCCAAAAATACCCTTACGTTTATTCAACTTTTATTTTTCAAGAGGATGACACGCTCTCCATGATTAAGGGTAGTTTAGAAAGTATAGTTATTTTTTATAAAAAATAAATAAAATTAAGCGTAATTAACTCTTCCGTCCAAAGAGCACAGCCTGATGGTAAAACAACATATATAAGAGCTGTGTGAACGCTCAGAGTAAGATTCGAACTCATTCCGCTCCACTTCTCATTCCCTTTAACTTCCCCCCTCCCCGGTAATTAGGAGGGGGAATGTCATTAACTCCTCCATCAAAAGATGACGTCGTTGATTCCCACTTCGCTATCTATAACCGCGAACCTTAACAACACAAACAACAACAGTAGACCAGAGACCATTATCCCATGTTCATTTTCTTTTCTTCCTAGGATAGAAAACTGAGAAAACAGACCAAAATGAAGCCATTTTACAGATTCTTGATTCTTCTAGCCTTCTTTTCTCTCGCGGAATCTTCATGCAATAGTGGAGACCAGAGCTTGATGTCAAAGGCTTTCAAATCTGTCTCCGAATTCAATGCTACCACCTGGTTACAATTCCAAACAAGAGGTTTAAACTGTTCAGAGGCTCATATTATCAACAAAATAGTGCTTCCATCCAAAAACCTAAGTGGAACAATTTCATGGGGTTATCTGAGGAACATGTCCAAGTTGCAGGTTCTTGATCTCTCTGGGAATTCCCTGGAAGGCCACGTGCCAAGCTGGTTTTGGTCTTGTCCCTCTTTATTGGAAGTGAATCTCTCCAGAAACAGGTTTGGAGGTAGCATTAACATTAACATTGAGTTAAAAAAACCCTCATCAGGAAAAAAACACCTCGTTTTCAATTTCAACCATTCAAATGCTGAACCTCTCACACAACAAGTTTACTAATCCGGTTCAACTTTCTGGCTTCCAAAACCTCAAAAGCCTCGACCTTTCTCACAACAAGCTAGGAACACTTCCCTTTGGGTTCCAAAACCTCACCAAGCTACAACACCTTGACCTCTCAAGCTGCGATCTCCAAGGCAACATAAAACCAATTTCTTCTCTACACTCACTTCACTACTTAGACTTATCAAACAACACTTTGATCGGTCCTTTCCCTTCTGATTTACCCCAACTTAACATTCTCAAATTCTTCAACATCTCAAACAACAACTTCACCCATGACAACAAAAAATCCAAAACTCCCAACCCTCAATACCAAAACATTCATCAAAAACAACCCAAGCCAATACACAAAAAACTGATGATTGTAGTGTGTTCTCCATTATCAGACATTATAATGGCACTTCTCTCCATTTTGTTACTTCGCGTTATTCACAAAAGAGGAAGCAATGTTCCAAGAGAAACAAATGGGCAATCTCGTTACCGGTCCCACTGGGCATGATGAACACGATCACCACGAAGGTGGAGAAATCAGGGCCGTTCGCGTTTGAGACAGAATCAGGGTCCACGTGGGTGGCTGACTTGAAGGAACCATCGTCTGAACCGGTGGTGCTGTTCGAGAAGCTATGGAGCCCGGATACATAATACGATACGGGTACGATACGACACGGATACGGGGATACGAGAATTTTTTTAAATTTAGGATACGATACGATCTGGATACGTTAACAAAATTTTATATAAAAACTTATATATATGCAGAATACTTGTTAGGAAAGAGATATTGGATCAATAGTATTAGACCAACACTTGTACTCTTTTCCCAGCTGTTTTATAATTTTTTTACAAACAGTACAACACAATAGGAAAAGACATACGTCTGAATACCAGAACAATATTTTTGCAAGTGTTGAGATTCAAACAAGATAAATGGAACAAACTTCAATGGCAACCAATAACTAAATAATATCCAGCAATCAATCAATCAACAAGGTGTAATAAACAAACAAACAAAAGGAGATAAAAAGTAGAGAAGAAGACACCGCAATTTGGTTACGCAGTTCGACCCCAAAGAAGATGGCCTACGTCTGCGGGAGAGAGCAGCCCTCTGTTTCACTATCAATGAGTCTTACAAGAGATTACAATTGCTTTGAACCCCCTTTACAATGTCCACAAAGAACAAACCCAAGAGTTCTCAATCCCTCTCTCTTTTCCTCTATGATAAACTCTCAAGAACAACAATAGAGAGAGCCTTCAATCCTCACTCTATTCTCTTAAGATCCCAAGGTGTTTAACAGTGTTTCCCAATTTCTAAAACCTCACAAAGACGCCAAGAACTACCGCACACAACCCTAGAAAGATCGCACGTCAGATCGACTGCTTCGCAGTCAGGTTTATAAAACCCGACTGTGAATCGATTCACAGACATAGGTGAATCGATTCACCTAGTTAAAAAACTTCCCCTGCACGAATTAATGAAGTGAATCGATTCCCGCAAGCTTCCCATGCAATTCACAGAGGCGTGCTTCGATTCCCAGAGAACCAAACATGCTTGAATCGATTCCCATAGCTAGGGAATCGATTCCCAGTGTTCAAGAAACACTTTCAAGCAATTCCATGATCCTCCAAACTGATTTTAAGGCACTCTAAACTCCACAATTCTCCACCTTGACTTCAAATCAGTGGTGATGCTCAACTTTATCCATCAACCACTAGCTGCTCTCTCCATCATTGGAATTACGTCTCAGAGAAATTCATCAAGTCCAAGCAATGCTTGAACTTTGATCTAGGTAATGACTTGGTGAATACATCCACGGGTTGTCCTCTCGATGCAACCTTCTCAACCACAATTTCCTTAGATTCCACGGCGCCTCTAATGAAATGTAGGCGGATGTCAATGTGCTTTGTCCTTTCATGATACACTTGGTGATTTGCCAAGTGGATAGCACTGACTATCACAATGTACCTTCACACATCCTTGTGTAATTCCTAGCTCCCCAATCATACCTTTCAACCATATGGCCTCCTTCACCCCTTCAACTAGTGGCGATATACTCGCCCGAGTAGTAGATAGCGCCACAACAATCGTTGGTTAGCCTTCCAACTTATTGTCGCTCCAAACAATGTAAATACAAATCCAGATAAAGATTTCCTTGTATCCACATTTCTGCATAATTTGCATCTACATAACCCTCCAAAGCGTCTTCTCCTTGAGTTGCTCTTGTGTACCTCAAACCACCTTTGAGTGACCCATTCAAATACCTCAAAACCCACTTCAAGCTTCCCACGAGCTTGGCCTGGATTTGCCATAAACCGACTTACTATGCCGACCGCATATGCTAAGTCCTGGTCTACTACAAACCATGCCGCATATGATGCTTCCTACCCCACTAGCATATGGAGTAGTATCCATCTTCCTCCTCTCCTCTTCGGACTCAGGAGCTTGTGTCACCGAGAGCTTTGTGTGATGACCCAAAGGAGTGCTAACCGGTTTAGCTTCATGCATCCTAAACCGCTCCACCACTTTCTTCAAGTACCCATGCTGAGATAAGAATAATTCACCCTTCTTCCGGTCCCTCACGATATCCATCCCAAGTATCCTCTTAGCGGCCCCAAGATCCTTCATCTCAAATTCTGAATTTAGCTTCTCCTTGAGCATGCTAATTTCCTCTTTGCTAGAGCTTGCCATCAGGATATCATCTACATAGAGAAGTAGGTAGAGAACCACTTTCTCATCCCTCTTCAAAATGTACACACAACTGTCGTACCCACTTCTCACAAATCCCGTCTTCAGAAGAAAATCGTCAAAGCGAAGATACCATTGCCTAGGGCTTTGTTTCAACCCATACAAGGATTTCTTCAAAAGACATACCTTAGACTTGTCCTCTACAAAACCTTCGTTTGTTGCATGTAGATTGTCTCTTCTAGGTCTCCATGTAAGAATGCGGTCTTCACGCCCATTTGTTCCAACTCAAGATCGTATTGATTCATGATTGCCATAAGAACCCTTATGGAACAATGTTTCACCACGTGAGAAAATCTCGTTGTAATCAATTCCCTCAACCTGTAAAACCCTTGGCCACAAGTCTTGCTTTATATCTTGGTTCTTCAATTCCTAATGCCTTCCTTTTTCTTGAAGATCCACTTGCATCCAACCACCCTTTGCTTCTTAGGTAGTTTCACAAGTTTCAGTCTGGTTCTTCTCCAATGAATTCATTTCCTCATTCAACGCCTCTAACCACTTCACCCTCTTTGCTCTCAACTGCTTCCCTAAATGTTTTCGGTTCTGAGTCTTGCACATCTTCAGCCGCATTTAGAGCATAACAAATTAAGTCTGCATAGTCATATCTCTTGGGTGCCACAGTTTCCCTCCTTTCTCTATCTCTCTTGCCAACCGATAGCCAGGATCCACTGTTGGTTGTCTTCCTCTAGAACCTGATGGTGGAGAATCGTTCTCCTCTTCATCATTCCTGCCTCACAAGTGGAAGGCTCCACCTCAAACCGAGTCTTCTCTACCTCTGTTTACGAGTTACTATTCTCCAGGTCCTTGCACTTCATCCCCATACGAAGTCTCATCAAAAGTCACATCCTCGCTTATTATGAATCTTGATCCCCAGGTTCCATTTTCCACAGCTTGTACCCTTCACACCTTCCTGATAGCCAATGAAGACACATTTCACACTCGGCTTCAAGTTTGTCTTGTCTAACATGAGCAACGCCAAAGCACCAAAACCTTCAACGTAGAATATTCTGGCGGTTTTCCACTCCAAACTTCCATAGGTGTCTTGAAGTTTAAAGCCGCTGATGGGCATCTGTTGATCAAGTAAGTCATTGTGCTCACGGCTTCACCCAGAAACTTTTAGGTAGCCCGGCTCCCAAAGCATACATCGACCCGCTCCAAAATAGTCCTGCTCATGCGTTACGTCGGACCATTTTGTTGCGGAGTCCCCGCCACGGCCCTATGTCTCTTAATTCCCTGTTTCTGCAAAACTCATTAAAGCGCTCAAAACAAACTCCAGGCCATTGTCACCCTTAAAACTTTCAGTTTAGTTCCTATTTGATTTCCTATGAGAGTATGCCATTCTTTGAATTTTTCAAATGTGTCACTTTTATTTTTCAAAATGTGAACCCATACTCTCCTAGAGAAATCATCAATTATGGTGAGAAAATAGGAACCCCCTCCATGAGTTGTCACTCTTGAGGGACCCCAAAGGTCCGAGTGAATATACTCAAAGGGCTTGCTAGAATGATGCATGCCACTTCCAAACTTAACCCTATGTTGTTTGCCTAGTATGCAATTATCACAAAATTCTAGCTTATCCAATTTATCACTACCTAGCAAACCTTGTTTAGTTTAGTTTTATCATGCGGAGCTTGACTAGCTAATGATGCATGCCCTATAACAGTACAACCATCTAATATGTATAAGCCACACATTTTAGATCCTTTAGCCATTACTAATGCACCATTCGAAATTTTAATCATGCCATGTTCAATCCTAGTACTATAGCCTAATCCATCAAACATGCATATAGATAAAAGATTTCGTTTGAGTTCAGGAACATACCTCACATCTTGTAAAAGGAATTCACGGTTGTCAAACATCTTGAGACGAATCGAACCCATACCTTGCACCTTACAAGCTCGGTTGTCACCCAGGCGAACGACTCCACCTTCTTTAAGCTTCAAAGTCTCAAAGTATTCCTTCCTAGGACACATGTGATAAGAACATCCCGAGTCCATGACCCAGTTCTTTTCAGATTCCAAACTCGACACCACTAGAGCCCCCGCACTCTCATAACCATCCTCCATAGCAATTGCAACATCCACAGAATCACCCCTGCCCCCTTTCTCAGGACAGTCCTTCTTAAAGTGACCGGTCTTGTGACAATTGAAGCACTTATACTTCTTATTATTCCCCTTTGACTTGGATTTCGACCTAGAATTCTTCCCTTTGTTGAGGTTTCCTCTACTCTCACTTCTTCCCCTTGACACACTTAAGCCTTCATCACTATCATCCACTTTCAAGTCTTGGAGCTTGGTTAGCTCCTTGGTCCTAATAGATTGTTGGACCTCCTCCAAAGTAATAGTGGACTCCTTGCCATAGAGGAGTGCATCCTTAAAGTGTTCAAAGGATCTAGGCAACGAATTCAATAAGAGCAGAGCCTTATCCTCGTCATCGAGCTTCACATCAATGTTCTGCAGGTCATCAATAATTTTGTTGAATTCTGCTAGTTGCTCCACAATAGGTTTGGTCTCTACCATCTTGAATGAGTAGAGATGTTGTTTCAGACATAATCTGTGAGCCAATGACTTTGTCATGTACAACGATTCTAACTTTGCCCACATCTCTGCCATGTCTTCTCTCTTGCAACTTCCTCGATTGCCTTATCGCCAAGGCACAAGATAATGGCACTTCTTGCCTTATCTATCATCTCTTTCTTCTCCGTTTGAGACAGAGTTGCCGGCATTCTTGCCTCACCCTTCAAGGCTTCAAAACACTTCTGTTGAATAAGTATTGCTTCCATCTTCACCTTCCATAGACCGAAGTCATTATTACCGGAAAATTTTTCGATGTCCCATTTAGTACCCATGGTGCTCACTTGAATGATTTGTTCCTTCCCACAGACGGCGCCACTTGTTGAGATTCAAACAAGATAAATGGAACAAACTTCAATGGCGACCAATAACTAAATAATATCCAGCAATCAATCAATCAACAAGGTGTAATAAACAAACAAACAAAAGGAGATAAAAAGTAGAGAAGACACCGCACTTGGTTACGCAGCTCGCCCCAAAGAAGATGGCCTACGCCTCATGGAGAGAGCAGCCCTCCGTTTCACTATCAATGAGTCTTACAAGAGATTACAATTGCTTTGAACCCCCTTTACAATGTCCACAAAGAACAAACCCAAGAGTTCCCAATCCCTCTCTCTTTTCCTCTATGATAAACTCTCAAGAACAACAATAGAGAGAGCCTTCAATCCTCACTCTATTCTCTCTTAAGATCCCAAGGTGTTTAACAGTGTTTCCCAGCCCCTAAAACCTCACAAAGACGCTCAAGAACGGCTGCACACAACCCTAGAAAGACTGCACGTCGTACTGACCCGTTTCTGCAGCGTCAGGTTTATAAAACCCGACTATGAATCGATTCACAGACATAGGTGAATCGATTCACCTAGTTAAAAAACTTCCCCTGCACGAATTAATGAAGTGAATCGATTCCCGCAAGCTTCCCATGCAATTCACAGAGGCGTGCTTCGATTCCCAGAGAACCAAACATGCTTGAATCGATTCCCATAGCTAGGGAATCGATTCCCAGTGTTCAAGAAACACTTTCAAGCAATTCCATGATCCTCCAAACTGATTTTAAGGCACTCTAAACTCCACAGCAAGAGTGAAGAAAAACCTTACAACACTGCTTTTGTTGGAAAAGGAAAACCAGAGATGGAGAGACTCAAAACCGCTGACAGGATAGAGAGAACAGAACCGTCGTCGGGATTGAAAGAAAGGTTCTGTTACCGGGATACGGGACTCGAGAAGTATCCAAAGAGTATCGAAAAGTATCATCAACAATAAATATTTAAAAAAATAAAAGATAATAGGGATACTTTTGGGACACGTATCGGGAAGTATCGGTATCCGATACGAGTACGACACGGATACGTTCCTTGTTTTGGAGTATCCGGGCTTCATAGTCGAGAAGCCATTGATGAATTTCACCTTCAAGGATCTTATTATTGCCACGTCACACTTCGGGAAGGAGTCGCAGCTGGCGGAAGGAAGGTGTGGGCCAATGTACAGGGCCGTGCTACCGGGTGACTTCCACGTGGCAATCAAGGTCCTTGAACACGTTAGAGACGTTGAACGTGATGAGTCTGTTGCTATGTTCATTGACCTCTCCAAGTGGGATATTTACCTCAATTGTGTATTTTAACACCAAAATTAGCGATTTGGTGTACTGCAAAAAAAAAAATTCTTTGTCTGGTGTAAGTCTGGACTTACTTTTTTTTATTTTATAAAGGAGTCGTGAACCATAGTCACAACCTATATTTTTTATTTTTAATTTTAATTTTTTTTTACTAAGTCTTAAATAACAATCAAGACATATATTTTTTTTATTTTTTTTAACTAAGTCGTGAGTAACGACGGCAGATTATTATTTTTTAATATAAATTGTCTGAATTGTACCGTTTTTAAACTACGATCAAGGGAATGAATTTCGCAAAAGTAAATTAATAGATCAAACCTATTATATCGTAATAGGTTATGATTAAAATTTGGTTTTAAAATTTTACCGAATTTCGGACAGTGTTCTGCACCCGACAGTACTAATTTGATTGTCTTTCAGACCCAAAGTTTATCAAAAAAATTCTCAAAATTTATATTTTGTATCATTTGGTAGTACATGACTTTGTCCTAATTTTAAAAAAAACAAAAAAACCTAAGTTCTTTTGCATCCTTTGGTCGTACCATTTTAAGAAAACTATATTTTAATTAAAAAAACCTTATTTTCATGACTTAGGTTTTTTTTTTAAAAAAATAGTACAAAGTCATGCACGATAAAAGGATGCAAAATATAAATTTTGAGAATTTTTTGATAAACTATGAGTCTGAAAAACAGTCCAATTAGTACTGTCGGGTGCAAAACGCTGTCTGGAATTCGGTAAAATTTTAAATCCAAATTTTAATCATAACGTATTACAATATAATATTTTTGATCTATTAATTTACTTTAGGGAAATTCACTCACTTGATCACAGTTTAAAAATGATAAAATTCAGATGATTTATATTAAAATAAATAAAAACATGTGCATACTCACGACTTAGTTAAATATATATATATATATATATATATACACACACACACACACATATATATATATATGTCGTGATTGTTAATCACGATATAGTAAAAAAATTAAAAATAAAAATAAAAAATATAGGTTGTGATTGTGGTTCACAACTCTTTTGTAAAAAAAAAAAGTAACTGACACCGTATAGGAAATTTTTTTTACGGTACACCAAATCCTTAATTTGTGTGTTAAAATAGGTAAATATCCCTCCAACAAGCTTAAGCACCCCAACTTGTTGCCCCTCTGGTTACTGCATTGCAGGTAAGTGTGCCGTACAGAACCTGTTTGAAAAATGATTCAATTTTTTTGATTTCTGGTAGCTGCTGCAGCTCTCATTAATGGTTTTCACGGGTTTTTGGATTTTCTAATGTCCTATTCTCTGTTCCAGAACACGGTTTTGTTGTGTCACCGTTTCATTCATTGTCTGGGAAATAAAATAAAATTTTTGAGGGACAATACAAAATCTATCATCGCTTCGCTAGATATGATTGCGCGTGGATATTTGTGTTTGTACTTTCCACAGTCTTCAATTTCTGAGTGGCCGTAATAGGGATGGCAAAAAAATCCGTACATGCGGGTATCTGGAGGTAAAATCCGTCACGGATTTGAAATGGGTAGCTAAATGGGTACCCGCAGGTGTAACGGGGCGGGTTTTTGTCTACCTGTGTATAAATGGGGAGGGTGCGGGTTTCATACTACCAGCCCCGCGAGTACCTGTATATATAAAATTACATAAATACCCTCACCTATATAAACATCAAGGTGAGGGTCATCCGGCTATGGGTCGTCCCTGATTTCACAAGACCAAACATACCATTCTCCATGGAGTTAGTTCTGGTGGATTCACAGGTATTGTTTTATTCTGTTTCATTTATTGTTCATTTTTTTTCATTTAGTTTTCATTATTTTTCAACAATGTTTTGATATGAAATTTGTTGTGTTGCAGGGTGATAAAATCCACGCTTCTATTAGGAAGACACTTATTTATAAGTTCCAGACCATTCTGAAATAAGGTTCTGTATACTCTATCCAGTATTTTGGTGTTGCTGTGAATGGAGGTCAATACAAAACGGACCACCACAAGTACAAAATCAACTTCTAGTTTGGTACTAACGTATCTTTGTTGGATGGTGGTTCTGTACCTCCGAAGTTGTATGAGTTTGTCAATATTTCTGCCATTACTGGAGGTGGCTTTGATACTGATTATTTAGTTGGTAAGACATTATTTAACGAAACAAATTAAGTAAACACAAATATTTACTTTATTTTCTATTTGGTGCACTGATTTACAGTCTTACATTATTTTTTTTGGACCACAGATGTAATGGGTTTGCTTACTGGAGTTGGAACTAAAAGGGAGTATGATAAGAATGACACTTTGACAAAGATGAATTTCATTTGTGTAGAGGCTGATGGGTAACATTTTGTCATTTTATTCAAAACATGTATTTTTATTTCTTTAGTTTTATATATTTTGTTAACATGTATTTATATGTCTGTTAATTTATTTATTCAGATATAAGCTAGAGTGTACTTTATTCGACTCATATGTGGATGAGCTTAACACATTCCTGGCTTCTGGAGAAGTTGCAGATGTTGTTGTTATTATGCAGTTTGGAAAAGTAAAATGCTTCCAAGGTAAGCCTCGCATCCTGCTATTACAAACATGATTTATTTAGTCACATGTGAATGTATTCCTTCTAAATGGTGCTGTTTTTTATCCATGTAGACAAGATAAATGTCCAAAATTGTTTCAACTGCACCAAACTGATTTTCAAGCCACAATGTGAGGAAAGTCTGAATCTGAAACAAAGGTAAACCTTTTTTGTAACTGCACTGTCAAAATGAGTGATTCTGATGTATCTAAGTTTTCTTATTACCTGCCTTTTGTTTACAATGTAGGATGTCCCAGTCAATAGAATCACCATCCCAATGTTTGAGTCAGTTGATAGATGGAAGTACTGGGAGGTTGCTTAGAGTTACTATGGCTGATGACTTCCTACAACTTACCCCAAGAAGCATCATTGAGGGTCTGAAAGACTTCAAACAGGTATACCTTTGTTATGAAGATTCTGTGTGCATCTACATGTTGATTTATGTCACTACTTATATATGTTAATGTTTCTTTAATAAATAGGAGCATTGCTTTATGGTTTTTACTACTGTTAAGCATGTTATTGATGATGAGGACTGATGGTATAATGTTTGCATATGCACTAAGGCAGTGTTCCTGACTGTAAGATGTTCTTTTGTGAAAAATGTAACAAGCATGTTATGAAGGTTGTTCCAAGGTATTAATTATTTATTTTCTTTAAGTTACTCAACATTTATTTGGATTCTGGATAATGGACTATTTGTTATGGATTATGTAGTTTGGTTTAGATTTTAATGTTTTCTATTTATTAATGAACCAATAGATATCGTATTAAAATCCGTGTGGTCGATGAAACTGACTCTGCAACATTTGTAATATTTGATCGTGAGGCCTCTTTGATGTTCCATCAGACATGTACTGAAATGTTTGAAACACATGAAAAGGTTTTAACATCAACAGAAATATTTAAAATAGTTTTATTACTTTACTGTTTTTTCAATTAATAATGTATAATTGTTCATTGTCTATTCAAATTCATGTAGGAAAAGGGGAAAGGATCTCTTCCCAAAGATATTGCTGGTTTGGTTGATAGGAGATACCTTTTCAAAGTGGAAGTTAAGGAGTACAAAAATTCAAGGTTTGAGCAATCTTACATAGTGAAAAAAATCTGCAATGATTTGTCCGTTGTCCAGAAGTTCAAGGAAGGGATTCCCAAATCAGTGGTAGATTTCTCATGTCTCAGATAGTTTGCCACACTTAATACTAAATCATTGCTGACTTATACTATTTTGCAGGATGTCAATTCTGCTAACCTTAGCTTGACTAATGTAAATGTGTCATGCATTGCTGATACATCTCTTATTGCACAGGTTGTGAAATATAAAATTAAAATTTCTTGCTTTGCACTTATTGTTAGTTTTGTTTCCTAATATTTTTTGTTTGATTGGTTGGCTGGTAACAGGATTTGATGAAGCAATTCTTAGGAGTTGTTGTTGACACTGAGTCACAATCTGATGACAAGGAATGAATTGATATGTCCAAGGATTTAGAGGGATTAACTCCTCTTAAAAATGTTGTTGTGACTGTACCAACTGAAGTCATTGACCTTTCCAAGAACAATTAAAAAACAAGTCATGTTGAAGTGACATCTGCAGCTCACAACAACAAAGGAAAAGTTGTCATAGTGGAAGCCCTTGATGAGAAGGAGCCAAGTCCTCCCAAAAGGGACTTTTCAATTGTGGAAAACAAATCAGAGTTTGATGTTCCACTCATAATGCTGAAGAAAAAGATCAAGGTTGAGAAGGATTGAGATCTGCAGTTACTATTGCTTTTCATTTTGTTGTATGTTGTAATCCCCATGGTGTTATTGTTGGTGGGGACTTTGTTTGGATCTCCTTTTAAACTATTATGTTACTTTGTTTTTAAGTTAGGTTATGTTTTTTGAATTCAGATATCCATCTGATATGGCGACCAACTATATGTAATTGGGTCACCTATTTAAATTCAAGTTTGTGTGTTTTCGTTGTTCTTTTTAGTTTTCATTTTCTGTTATTACTGTATTAATTAATAGGAAACAATCACATTAGTGTTAGAATTATAGGATAAGGCTGACTGGAATACTATATGAACATTGAAAATTTGTATTGTTTTTTAATGTTAATTCCCAGTTAGCAAAAGTTTAAAACGTGTGACTAATTTTACCAATACTGATGATGCATGTTGTTATTGTTTGAATAGCCTTTTATATGTTAATCTGTTTTTTATTTAGTTTCATTGTCCTCAACTATTATTGCCTTATTAATTGCTACATGAATTTGGGAATCCCTTAGAAATATTGGTTTATGCTGATTGGAATACCATATTCCAACATTGAAAACTTATATTGTTTTTTCAATGTTAATTACCTGTCAGTAAAAGTATCTAAAAAAAGTTGATGCAGCTTTAATTATAGTATAATAATCATGACGCATATTAGACCTATGTCAATTGCAAATAACCAGGAACACACCTTAAGCTTATGTAATATATTTGCATTGGATTTGGATTGCATATTTATTTATAAGTTAATCTGTTTATGCTTTAGCTGGGCCTATGTCAAATAAACAAATATGTGCAACACATATTGGGCCTAAATATTTGCAACACATCTTGGGCCTATTGTTTTGTTATATTTGATTATTTTTCTATGCTTCACTTTTATCGGGCCTATATACTACACTTCTTGAATGGGATATAGTTGAATGTGCCCAATTATTATTGCTTGAGTAATTATCAATTAAGATTTAGTATTAGAATTATGGGTTAAGGCTGACTTGAATACTATATGAACATTGAAAATTTGTATTGTTTTTCAATGTTAATTTCCAGTTAGCAAAAGTTTAAAATGTGTGACTAATTTAACCAATACTCATGATGCATGTTGTTATTGTTTGAATGGCCTTTTATATGTTAGTCTGTTTTTTATTTAGTTTCATTGTCCTCAACTATTATTGCCTTATCAATTGATGAATGAATTTGGGAATCCCTTAGAAATATTGGTTAATGCTAATTGGAATACCATATTTCAACATTGAAAACTTATATTGTTTTTCAATGTTAATTACCAGTCAGCAAAAGTATCCAACAAAAGTTGCTACAGCTTTAATTATAGTATAATAATTATGACGCATATTAGACCTATGTCAATTGCAAATAACCAGGAACACATCTTAAGTTTATATAATATATTTGGATTGGATTTAGATTTGGATTGCATATTTATTTAGTCGTTAATCTGTTTATGCTTTAGCTGGGCCTATGTCAAATAACAAATATGCGGAACACATATTGGGCCTAAATATTTGCAACATAACTTGGGCCAATTGTTTTGTTATATTTGATTATTTTTCTATGCTTCACTTTTATTGGGTCTATCTACTACACAATAATTGATGAAATGGACGGAAACCCAATTTGGGCTTCTGTTTACAAAATTAAAATTGTGAATCCTTTATTTTGGCCTATGTCAGATTATCAAATAATTGGAACACATATTGGGGCAATGTACATTTTATATTTGTTTAATTTAGTATGCTTCACTATTTTTTTTTAATTCGGTGTTTACTATGCTTTAGTTTTGTTGGGCCTATTTATCCACATTTTAAATGTTCTAAACTTATTTAGCTTAGGTTTCAATAATGATTTCGTTATAAACTTTTGTGAAAGGAAAGTAATAATGGATAAATAATGTATATTAAGATTACGGTTATTATGCACTAAACTTATTAATCAAATATTATTAATTATAAACAATAATACTAATCTAATAGTATTAATTATAAACAATAATATAAGGGTTTACTTAACAGACTTTTGGGCTGTTTTTTGATAAAATAATAATGTGAATCCTTTATAAGGGCCTATCTCAAATAATCAAAACAATTCTTCCACAAAGACGGGCCTATCGCTTTTTTATATATTTGTGCAAGGGTATATTTTAGTAACAACCATCTTTTAATGGGCCTATAGACTACATGTTAATAGACTACACGTTTATTCTCTGACCAAAAAAAAAGTTTTCACGTTTTAAATCTGCTAAATGACCATTTGTTTCAAAATAATCGTTATTTGTAAACTTTGATTTATTTATTATTTATTTATATTTATGAAACAAATTAAAAAGGGATATATAATACTTACTATATAATATATAATATATATTATCATTTTTAGTCATAAAAGGTATTATTAATTGACAGTCCATGATATGACTATATGACTGTTGATGCATTGGCTTTTACTGTTGGAAATCTCTAGAAGATTTCGAAATCCTGTGAGTTACGAGGCATTATAAATTAGGTTGATGGATATAGTGATCTCCAAGCATCGCTTCAAATCCATGATGTTATCATCATCTCTCTAACATCATCTCCGGGACTCACCACCATGCCAACTTGGGAAGATATAATGAAAAGACCTACAAAGGGACAGTTTTTTACGATTAATATGAAAGAAGAGGTAGTCTGTTTTTGCTTGCTTCATATCCTTTATGTTTATTTCCTTCTTCATTACCCATTCTGTTATTGAAATTTTCATTCTTTTATTAACAGCCTTATGGAGAAATCGACCCCAATTTCGTGAGGCGGTTTTACGATGAACTGTGGGGTACATGGTTTTTGTGGGATCACAACGGTCACCGACACACTGTGGAATACAACAAGGGACTAACCAACCCCATTATCACAACTGGGTGGATGGAGCTTCGCACCTTCTATGGATTGACTGCTGACCATTCTGTCTACTTTCGGTATCTTGGGTTTGGATTCTTTCAAATTACTGTTTGGAAGAATCCAGCAACACCACAATCTTTTCCTCGGTTCCACTCTCAACATTGGAACAACATAAACCACAAAACCTTTGAAGTTGAATTGTCTCCATACAAATCATTTGGGAGTCAGCTGTTGGTGTAACTTTTTTTAACCAAATTAAATCTATTAACCCCCTTTTTCTCATTTTATTTATTTACTTATTTTTTTTTACAGAACTTGCCAATGGACTTTGCTGAGTTTTTATGGAAGTCCAGATTCACCACACTAAAGCTTTGTGATCCTGGAGGGTTGGTGACAAGCTGCAAGATTATCAAAAGGACTGGTGCACGTAGGAGCCTTAAACTTGGCAAAGGATGGAAGGCATTTACTAATCAGTACCCTCTAAATAAAGTTCAACGCATTCTGTTTGATTTTGGGAATGAAAAAGTTAATTTTGTTAATGTTAGAAAATTGGGAGCATAGGTGTTTCTGTATGTGCTAAATTATCTAATTCTGGATGGCTTTTGGTGGATTTTTTTTGGGGGGAGGGGTTTCTTTGTCTACTAGGTACCCTGTTGACAAAAGTTTGTTGGACACTATGTTTGTCCAATGGTGGTTTTGTTTGCCCACATTCTGGATGTGGAGATGTAAAAAATATTACTTATGAATGGAACAAAAGTATGTTTTTTAAGAGTTCATTCGATTATTTATTGTCATTTATATAGAAGCATTATCCCACTTACTTCATTTGTATGCAAGCAATACCACATAATCATCTAAACATACTGATGAATTACCAAATTCGATTACCACTGTTAAGTTAAATTAAATAATAAAAAATATCTTAATAAAACTTATCATCTAAACATACTGTTGGACACTATGTTTGTCCAATGGTATGTTATTGCATGTACCTTATTAGAATTAATCCATCCACAGTATAATAATAATAATATCAATCGATTATTTTTTGTGTATCTGCAAGCATTATCCCACTTTAGTTGTATGCAAAGGAATACCACTTAATCATCTAAACATACAAACGAATTTACCACTGTTAATTAAATTAAATAATAAAAATTATTTTAATAAAACTTATGATCTAAACATACTGTTGGACACTATGTTTATCCAATGGTTATTTTATTGCATGCACCTTATTAGAATTAAATCACCCACAGAATAATAATAATAATAATAATAATAATAATAATAATAATAATAATTATTATTATTATTATTATTATTATTATTATATTTTTTCAATAAAAGACAAACAATTGTAAGTCAACCAAAGAAAGCATAATAAACAATCCATATGTCTGCCTATTATCAACCAAAAGACACTGCTATGTGCAGTGTAGCATCTCAAAAAAACATTGCCCCTTTTTTATCATAAAAGAAAAACAATGCTAGCATGAAGACAAAAGGTGTGTCTTTACACCTAATATTAGTGAACACAGGAGATATTCTTTAGGTTAGTCAATACTCTACTATTTCTAAAAAGTTGAAGACAACAGCCGTTCTTCCATTTTTTCCTGCAACTTTCGAACTCTTGCTTCCCTGCAACACCATTTCTCTTAGAAGAAGGATTACAATGAACCGAAATTTGCTAGGATGAAGAGGAAGATTGTTATGAGGCGAAAATCCACCAGAACAAATCCTCAAATGATAGGTTATTTGCTATTTGTTACATCTCTTCATCTATTTCTATTTCATGCTTAATAGGTAATATGTTTTGTGTCCTCTTTCTCTGTTACTTGGTACTAATGGTTCTGTATTTTTGTTTGGCACTACACTTTCAGATTCTATGGATAATACATGGCAACAAACTCCTACCAATTCAACTACCACAAATGGAACAACAACACCATACTCAACACTATCTCAGGGTATTAAACTTCCACCTGAATAATGTGATTTGGTACATCGTTATTTATTTCATTGTATCCTCAAAGATTTGTTCAATATACTTATTGTTGATTTTTTTTAAATATCATCTGAATCAGTATCTGCTAATACCGAACAAAGCCTTCACAACAACTCTAATTCGCCAAATAGCAGTATTTATAATGCCTGGAGAGGTTGTACTGTAACTAATGAATTTTATATTTCAATCTTTTTTTTTCAGTTTTAATTATTATCAACATATAACTATTGCATTTGTTCTTATTAAATTTTGTCTCCTCATCAATTCCAGATGAAAATACAATCCCAGTAGGGCTGTGTTAAACTCCTATGCCTCAAAGAATGACAAATGTATTACGGACACCGTTATCACCGCTGTCTGATGGTAACATTCTCTTTTTTATTTGTAATGTTGTAAAACCATTTGCAGATCATTATATGTTTAATACCCGTGTTTCGTATTTTGATTAATGAAACTTATTTTATTTTATTATACTACACAAAACAACATATCGAAATACTCAACAAAATGTTCACAACATATCAAATGTTGCAACCAACAGTGTCTCTACCAAGAAGAGAAGCTTTTGTGCAGGAAAAGCAACTCCTATGTCAACTATTACTAATTCTGTCAATGTGAATGCTGACCACTCACTTCAAAGAACAATTAAGACCAAATATGTTTCCAGTTAGTATATCAATTTTCATATAAGTTAAACTTTCCTTAACTATTGAACTTTTTTAAATTTTCATGACCTTATTTGTTGTTATTATTTACTTCCATCCGTCAAATGTAGGTTTCTATCCTACGAGTTCAGATATGGTCAATGCAACTTCATAAGTTATCAATCCAAGAACTACTGTTACTGAGAATAAAGGCAAATATATTAGGCAACCTGCACGTGTACTAAATGCAGTAGGAACAACTAGATTGGAGTTTGAACAGGATTTTGAACAACAGCATGAAAACAACAGTGAGAGCAATTCAGGTTCATATCATTATGTTTCATATTACGTATTATATATTATGTATATGGTCGTTTGCTATATTGAATTATTATATCAGATGTACGCACTTCTGAATAAGTTGCCAAATACTATGTTATTATTAGGGACTGAATCAGAAAACGAACAACAACATGTTTTCTATCAGAGCTGTATTCTAAAGCTGAAAATCAAGGTACAATCAGAATTGGATTACTGAAAGACTTTCTGACTTTATACCACTAAACTAATTTCCCATGCATGACTTTTCCCTTTGCATTTGTAACAGAATTTGTGTATTTTGGACTACCTGACATTCAGTGAGAACACTGTAGTGCCCTGTTATGGTTTGAAGAAAGAGCTGAGAAATCAAAAACTTCAGGACAAGTTTCTCTTTCTTTATATTGTATGAAGGGAAGAGTCAGTCTTCCATTTCTAAAGAAACCTCCAGAATTGCTCCTTTCCTTGATGTCTAGACGAGATCAAAAAGGAAAAGATTTTAAGGAAAACATCAGAGCATATAATAGCATGTTCTCATTTTTTTCAATTGGAGGCAAGGTACATTCCTCAATGAATGACGAAGGTGGTCCTCCTCAGTTTGTACCCAGTGGTCAAAATTATCATCGAATGGGTAGTTTGTTGCCGGAAAATGGATCCAAACCGAAGTTTGCCCAACTTTATATCTATGACACCCAAAATAAAGTACAAAATAGAATAGGACACTTTGGGTAAGTTTAATAAATCTGTTGTATATCAATATCAATTAAATAAATTATAATATAGTTCTAATTGTAGATTTTTTTTTCCAGGTCATCAAAGGATGCAACAAAGTTTGATACTTCTTTGGTTCAAGATTTGACTACAATGGTTGACGACTTCAATAAACTTGCCAAAAAATTCAGAATGGTCAGAGATTATGTTGAACGGAACCCCGCATCAAATGTTTCACTCAGGTTGTTTAGGCATCGTAGTAAGGATCCAAGGGTGTACAATATTCCCGATGCAAATGAAGTTGCAGCTCTGATAGTAGGTGACTTGGATACCATGGATGTTGGAAGGGACATTGTTGTGAAAAAAATGTTCGGCGAGCTACAAAGGCTTCATGAAACACATACTTCCTTCATTCCACTACAATATCCATTAATTTTTCTTTATGGAGAAGATGATTTTAAAGAAGATATTCCTGTAAGTGAATCAACAAACGGTTCTGCCAGTAATTCCAGACTTCGTATTACATTGAGTGAGTGGATTGCATTCAGAATTCAACAAAGAGATGCTGAATTTGGTAACATCCTCAATACACGAAGATTATTTCAACAATTTTTGGTTGATTCTTACACTATGGTAGAGTCCCAACGGTTGTCCTTTATAAGATTCAATCAATCAAATATTAGGAGTGAATTTCTTAGTGGGTTACAGGAGGCAGTTCATAATGGAGAAACAATTCCCTCTTCTATTGGTAAACGTATAGTATTACCAAAATCTTTTACTGGTGGGATGAGATATATGTTTCATAATTGCCAAGATGCCATGGCAATATGTAAGAAATTTGGATATCCTGATCTTTTCATAACCATTACATGCAACACCAATTGGAGTGAGATACGTGATTTTGTTACTGAAAAGGGGTTAACTGCATCTGATAGACCTGATATTGTGTCAAGGGTTTTCAAGATGAAGCTGGATGAATTGATGAATGACTTGAAAAAGAAAGAAATATTTGGAAAGGCAAATGCGGGTAATTTTTTGTGTTCATTATTTGTTATGCATTTTTCTTATTTCAATTAAATAATGCTTACTTTTGTTCTCTTCTGATACATTAGGTATGTACATCGTGGAGTTTCAGAAAAGAGGTCTTACACATGCACATATATTATTATGGTTGCATGGTGACAACAAATTGAAAACTTCAACTGATATTGACAGAGTGATATCTGCTGAGCTACCTGATCCTACTTTGTATCCAAAATTGGCTGATGTTGTTGCAAGTTATATGATTCACAGTCCATGTGGAGCTACAAATTTAAAGTCACCTTGCATGAAGGACAGAAAATGTGAAAAGTACTATCCCAAGAAATTTAAATCTTTAACTACAATTGATGAGGAAGGGTATCCATGCTATCGTCATCGAGATTCAGGTATATCCATAACAAAAAATGGCGTACAAGTGGATAATAGGAGTGTTGTTCCTTATAGTCAACTTCTTTTAATGAGGTACAAAGGACATGTCAATACAGAGTATTGCAATAAATCCAACTCAGTCAAGTATTTGTTCAAATATGTGAACAAGGATCCTGATAGAGCAACTATTGAAATAAGCAATAGTGCAGAAAATTCAAATAAAGATGAAACAGTTGATGAGATCTAAAGCTTTTACGATTGCAGATATCTATCACCATGTGAGGCAGCTTGGAGAATTTTTGCCTACGATATCCATGATAGGTGGCCTGCTATTCAAAGGTTAACCTTTCATCTTCTCAATGAACAATCAGTTGTTTTTAAAGATGAAGACACAATTGATAGTGTTGTTGAGAACAATGAACTTAGGCAAACACAATTTCTGGCTTGGTTTGAGGCAAAACAAAATTATACTGAGGGCAGGAATCTGACTTATGCTGAATTTCTCAACAAATTTGTATATCTCAGTAAAGAAAAAATGTGGAAGCCAAGGAAGCAAGGATACTCCATTGGTAGACTTACATATATTCCACAAGGTGTTGGTGAACTATACTACATGAGAATATTATTGACAATCCAAAGGGGTTGTGTTGATTATGACAGTATAAGGACAGTGGATGGAAAAACTTATCACAATTTCCAAGATGCATGTTTTGCTTTAGGCTTACTGGCTGATGATAGGGAATATATTGATGCAATTAAGGAAGCCAGTGAAATGTATTCTGGAAATCAATTGAGAAAACTATTTGTGACACTGTTATTCATGAACACAATGTCAAAACCAGATGTTGTATGGACTTATACCTGTAAATTGTTATCTGATGGAATTGTGTACCAAAAGAGGAAGGAATTGAATGTTCCAGTTAAAGTTTAAATTTTTCATTAATGTTATATATTTAATATTTCAGTAATGTTATATATTTACTTGCAAACTGAAAAGTGCAATTTTTTTTTAATTTCAGATCTTCAGTTTGGAGACAATGAATTACAAAATCTTTGCCTCATTGAATTGAAAAAATTGCTAATGTCAAATGGGAGATCTCTAAAGGATTACAGTTGTTTGCCACAACCAGATTTTTCAGATACATTTGTCTTCCAAAATAGGTTCATTTTCGATGAACTTAACTATAATAGAGTTGAGCAAGCTGAATTACATAAGTCTCTTTTGGAAAAGTTGACAGGTGAACAACTGCGTGTCTACAATGAGATAATGGATGTAGTTTTTTCTAATACTGCAGGATTCCTCTTTTTATATGGCCACGGTGGAACTGGGAAAACCTTTCTTTGGAGAACATTATATGATGCTCTTCGTTCATTGGGGTACATTTGCCTCAATGTAGCGTCAAGTGGTATTGCTTCTTTGTTGCTCCCTGGTGGAAGGACTGCTCATTCAAATTTTTATATACCATTAGTGATAAATGAGGATTCAACTTGCAACATTGCTCAGGGAAGCCTTCGTGCAAAACTTCTTATAGAAGCAAAATTAATAATTTGGGATGAAGCTCCAATGATGAATAGACATTGTATTGAAGCATTTGATCGTACATTGAGGGATCTCATGAGAATTAAAGGGGAAGAAAACCGTTACAAGCCATTTGGCGGAAAGGTTGTTGTCTTAGGTGGTGACTTTAGGCAAATTTTGCCTATTATTAGAAAGGGATCAAGACAACAAATTGTTAAAGCAACAGTTAATTCATCTGATATCTGGGCAAATTGCAAAGTTCTCAAACTGACTCATAACATGAGGCTAAGCACTGCATCAACAAATGAGTCAGCTGCAGAAATCAAAGACTTCGCCAATTGGATTCTTCAACTTGGAGACGGTGATATGGAAGAAAATGAAAAAGGTGAAGGTGACATTGACATATCTCAAGATCTTTTGATTATGAATTCTGAAAAACCTTTGCTTTCATTGATTGAGTTTGTATATCCAAATATATTGGAAAATATGAAAACTCCTACATTTTTTGAACAAGGAGCAATCTTAGCTCCAACCATAGAATCTTACGAAGAAATTAATGAATTCATCCTATCTTTAATGCCTGGAGATGAAAAAGTTTATTTCAGTTCAGATACACCATGCAGATCTGATGAAGATTATGAACTTCAAGGTGATTGGTTTACATCAGAGTTCTTGAATGAGATCAAATGTTCTCGAATTCCAAATCACCGACTATGACTCAAGGTTGGAGTACCTGGAATGCTTTTAAGAAACATTGATCAAGCAAGTGGGTTGTGTAACGGAACAAGGTTGCAAGTGAAGGACTTGGGAACAAATGTTATAACAACGACTGTCATGACTGGTAAAACCTCGGGTGACACTATTATTATCCCAAGAATGACTTTGGTACCTTCTAATCCTGGATTTCCATTCAAATTTCAACGTCGACAATTCTCGTTGTGTCTATGTTTTGCAATGACAATTAACAAAAGTCAAGAACAGTCACTTTCTAAGGTTGGACTCTATCTTCCACGACCACTTTTACGCATGGACAACTTTATGTTGCTGTCTCTAGAGTCAAATCAAAAGCTGGTTTGAAAATTCTCATATTTGATGATGATGGAAACCTCTGCACATCTACAAAAAAATGTTGTCTACAAAGAAGTTTTTGAAAATTTATAGGAGGTCTGATACATCATGGTAAGTATTCCATTTTTTATATGTTGCATCAACTATGGTTATAAGTTCAAATATTTTCTTCTACGGCATTTAAGGTTTAATATTGCTTCAAAAAATATTGGAACGTTGTGACTGTCACGTATTGGAACTTGCTTATAATATTTAAGTATTGTAATATTAATACGCTGTATCTTTTGATAATTTTACGGTATAACTATTGTGACTAATTTGGTTGTGTAAATTTGTTGCAGATTTTTTGGTATCTAAAGTATTTGTTTGTTGGTGTCCTCATCTAAAGCTGAAGCTTATGGTCCATAATGAATTTGGGTTTTCTGTATTGGTTATTATGCATCGACAAATGATAGATATGTTTTGTTTTATCTTTATTGTTGAGGATTACATTTGGTCTTAGGGAATTTGTATTTATCATGAACCTATCCTTAATGATTTATTTTGCATAAGACAATTAGCGATAATTTCAAATATGTGTTTTTTTGACTAATAGATATAAAAGGGACTAATACATGTATGCTTGATTTGTATTATACACAAGATACACAATTCAAGAACTTCAAATGTAACCCGTACAATGCATGGGTAATAGTACTAGTATACTACATGCTTTGCTTAGTACAATATCTCATATTCTTCAATGACATCCTAGGTCAGCAACTCCACAAATCTGCCGGTATCCTGCTTTCTTTCTTTCTTTCTTTCTTTCTTTAGACCCATCAAAAAGAACAAAAAGTGAAAGTATGTTTTGTTTATTGCACAAAGCCAGCACTAGACTCCTTTATATGACTAGACGAACAAAAGATTCTTGGTTGTTAATCGGATATACGTAGGAATTGTGCCTTTAGAGATAACTTAAGAGTATCATGTTGCTTCTTTTTCTGCATCTTTTGATCCCGTGAAGAAGGCTTACTGTCACTACCCAAAAAAAAAAAATATCGAAGGCTTACTGTACTTCTTTTAGACCACTTTTCATTTTCTGACACGGAATCGCATTATAGTTGCTGGGAGATAATGTTTATCTTCCTTAATGTTCGTTCTTCGATCAAAATTTGTTTCTTCTTAGAAGCACATCTGAATGCAGACTTTAATAGTGCTTAAATTATAGAATGCTTTGAATATTCTCGTATGAATATACAGTGTTTTAAAGCTACTAATTGTTTTCCTTGTCATGCTTCTCGTGGTGTTAAAGATGTTGTCTAAACAGTTTTATTCAACACAAAAAAAAAAAAAGATGTTCTCTGAACAGAGCCAAAAAGCTTACGTTTCACAAGTCCAATCTGTATTGATGAACTTCTTCAACCAAAATACTATTTTATAAGCGAAATACTTTTTCCATACCCACGTCTTTATTTATCCTTTCAAAGAGAAGTAGATGTGCTCAACTTTTTATGTGTATTTTTAATTAGGAGCAGGGTTTTTTATTTTCAAAAATTTGATACATGACGTGTAAGACACGTACCGTTCCATGTTGCTTTACATTTTCATTTTTTTATATTTTGAAAATGCTACCTACTGTTTTTTCCTAACTGCTTCGTGCGTCGTTTCTTACATCTTTTCTTCGTAATATATAGCATTGCGGCATTGTTTATTAGTATTTTAACATTAATATTTATTGCTACATCTTAAATCGAAATTTGAGGAACAACTATCCAACATCACAACAAGTAACAATAGCGAAGGTTCCCATTGACCTTTTTGAGAGAGTCCACTGATAGACCCAGTGATAAAAAAGGAAATTATCCCTCACCCCCATTTGTGTTTGATGATAGAGCAAATTTGGAAGCGACACAGGTTCGGTGAGGCAGGGGAGCATTACTGCTTTGGGGAGAGGCTCGTTGGAGAAGACAGGTCGTGGCGCTGCGTTGGTGGGTTGAGAGTTTCAACAAAAATGAGAGGCAAGACACAAAGTAGTTTGCCTGGTGAAGTTGTGTTCTTGGCTTTAACGCAGAAGAGGGAAGAGGGAAGGGGGGATGAGAGAGTGGGTGGCGGAGAAAGTTGGTAGGGAGAGATGAGAGTTTATTTTACACTTTTACCCTTTGACTAGTATTTTTTTTATCTAGACCGTTCGTTTGAAAAAACTAATCATCCACGACCATTCATTTATATCCATCGATGGACTCATTTCAAAAGGTCCATGTGAAATGGCGCTAGTAATAATACCATATGGTGTTATGTGGACCGACTTTTAAGGGTGTGTTTGGATTATTTTTTGTAAAATTGATTTTGAATGACTTTAAATTATATAATTGATGTTAGTTAAACTTAGGTTTGAAGTAAAATAATTTATGTTTTAATTTTTTCAAAATTAAATTTGTAAAATTCAAGGATTACTTTATATCACTTTTAATCAAAATTATTTTTGAGAACAAAATCAATCTTAATTAACAATAAAAATATATATTCATTTACAAAAATTATTATTGAATCTTTTAATCTCACTTGTGAAAGTGACAATTCATTCCCATGACCTTCTATACGGTTCAATTTAGATTAATTTTTAATGGAAGTTTATAAATTATTATGAAAAAGTTATATGAGAGAATTTTTAAAAAAAAATTGAGATATATAAAATAATTTAATTTATCGAAAATATTATTATTATTTTGTTTGACAGAATAGAAAAGTTATTATTAAAAAAGAACATAGTTATAGTAAGATTTTTTTAGTATTTTTTCATAAATATTTTTTAGAATTTATCTGAAATGGTATTAAGTTGATAAAAAGATTGTGCAAAGAAAAAACAAAATAGTACATCATGGCTTCAGCCTTTCAGGGAGAACGAAAAAACATTATACTAAATACTATTATTATTTTTCTTTGAAAGGTGAGGATTAAATGACACTAGGTGTCAAATATAGTATAATAACACATTTAATAACTTTGTGTATAATGTAAATTTTGCCGATCCAACCGTTGAATTGAATGTTCTTAGAAAATAGATTCAACATATCAAAATTCATAAAATTCTAAAACTATTTGATACTTCATCGGATCATTTTATTTTGACGCATAACACGATACCTAAAATATAAGTAAATATGCACTATTAAATTACATAACTACAAATGTCCAAATTATCTAAAAATTTGTATATATGGTTATCGAGTTAACAAAACATAATTCAATGGTTGGATCGGTGAAATTTACATTATACACAAAGTTATTAGAAGTATCATTATTCTAAGTTTAACACTTGGTGTCATTTGATCCTGATCCTTTTTAGATAATTTGGACATTTGTAGTTATGTAATTTAATAGTACATATTTACTTATATTTTAAGTATCATATTGTGCGTCAAAATAAAGTGATCCGATGAAGTATCAAATAATTTTAGAATTTTATGAATTTTGATATGTTGAATCTATTTTCTAAGAACATTCAATTCAACGGTTGGATCGGCAAAATTTACATTATACACAAAGTTTTTAGAGGTGTTATTATGCTAGGTTTGACATCTGGTGTCATTTGATCCTGACCCATTTAAAAATTTGTATATATGGTTATCAAGTTAATATAAGTGAATGTTTCCCTGGCTTGGCTAGTTGCTTGTCAAGCCACAACCAGTAAATCATGATAAGGACAAACACGGTGGAAATACAGAATTCCAAAACCATGAAATTTGATTTAGCTACATTCATTCTTAAATAATGTACCCGTGTAACTTATAATATATTGGTACAGCTATTTTTAATGCAAGCAGCGTAAATGTAGGCAGGCAACTGCAGCGAGTGAAAAAGTAAAAAAAATGGGGTGTATGTGAGTAAAGAGAGACGTTAGAGATTGGTACTACTCTGTTCCTTCACACGTTGGAACCAAGCCAGAATATGACCCTTCTTTCCTTTATTAGTCTCAAACTGAAACTGACTGCACAACTAAAAAGCTTCTGCATAAGAAAATGACCCAACAGTTTAAAAAATAAGGACAACGAGATATAAAAAAAGGGGATAGATTCTAATTTGACTTAAAGTATTGACGACAAATGCATACGTTTTATGTTGACATAGATTTTTCATAGTCTTACTGCATTTTCTGGTTATAAAACTGCCACATTGTATTGAATTTGTTTAGTTATTATAAAATAAAAGCTTAGGATTTTTTTTGACGGAATAAAAGCTTAGGTCTTAGGATTTAAATCGCTACGGATGAAAATCTCTTGTTTTATTTTCTTGTCATATTTTCTGTTTTTTATTAATGATAATTTGTCATAAAATAAAATAAAATAATAACTCATTAAAACATATTTATATTTTTAGCCTTTGATTGGTGAGAGACAGGGAGATACTATTTTTTGGGACTACAGATATTTATTCAATCCCGACTATTATGTTTCTTTAGTTATAAAATTTTGGGAAATATTTTTTTAACCACTAGTTCTAGAGTAAAATTCACAATTATGTTTGTAAGATTTATATATAGTCAAAAGCTGAAGAAATACTTCACTAATTTAAGCTTTGGATCAACTCAATAACATCTGTAGTATTTATTGTTTATGTATTTTTTTATATATAAAAAAATTAGATTAGGAGAGACACACCCCATTCAAGGCTACGGAGTGTTGTTTATGTACTTTTAATTTAATATATTTAATTTAAAAAAAATATAATGATAATAACTTAAGAGTAATTGATTTAAGATAATAACATAGGCTGTCATAAGCACATTATATTTTAAATTTGATTCCATTTTTTGTCCCTTTAGTTTGAGCGATATGCAATTTTGGTTTCACAAATTTTTTTTGGAGCAATTTTAGTCCATCGTGTTTTTAATTGTTACAATTAAGTATCTTCGTCCCTTTTTATTCATTTAAAACTCTTAAATTTTTTCAATCTATTAAAAACTTTCACAAATTGAATTGATTAAAGTGTTTTAAACTTTATTTCACTTAAAACTCACAAATTAAAATACCAAATTTAACTAAAAATTAAAAAATCTATAGTTTTCTTCTCTCAAAATCATAATTCGACATCCTACAAAATTATTCTATTTTTTTCTTTTAAACTTTTAAAATTACTTTGTATGTCAAATCTATTATTGAACCCCAAATATTTTAATAAAAAATAAGACTATAAGGGGCTTAGGTAAAAGAAAATTAGCGGTATGATCATATTTACTCGATTTTTAAAATAGAGGAACTAAAATCGCTCGAAAAAAAACTTGAAGGACCAAATGTTTAATTAAATCTATATTCTAATAGTGCCTCCCATCAGTTTTATAAAATTAATTTTTAGAATGTAGGATTATTTTTAACAGAAGTACATTTTTTTACCAATTTTAGGTTATTTTCTTTGTCTCATGCGGATTAAAACTAATTTTTTATATCACACTGGCAGATGGGACACATGCTCAACATGAGTGCAAGAAAATCAGCTGGAAATAAATTTTCTATAGTATCTATTTGATTAGGATTTTTTTTTCAACGCATAATTGAAAATAACAACTCCCGAGGCAATATTTACACTTTTTCGTGTTGCTCACTCATTGTTGCTTCAACCCAGTTGGATTTTAAACTCGATTCTGACCTTCCAAAATCTTAAATAAACAGAATTATAAAAGATGAAGATGTTGTCACGTGGTGCAACGTGGATAACCAAACCACATCAAAAGATAGAGATGTTGTCACGTGGCGCAACGTGGATAACCAAACTAATTGTAGTTAATTTTCTTAAATAGTTAATAGATGTGTGGGGTGCAGTGCCACATGTTCCTTCGAGTTTTGGTGGGTAAGATTTGTGTACTTATTGTATTGCTTTGATGGTGGAGCTATGAGGCGTTTTAATTGCTCTTTAGTTAACTTGGAAGAAGGTTATTGTCTTTATTAGGTAGAGAGTGATTCAGCTGTTGCGATCTCTCTCATCATCACTAGATGTCTTCTTTCTCATTCATATGGAGCAAAATTGTCTTTCATTACCTAGCTGTCACAGTGGGATTGGATAGTCCACTAAATTAACAAGGTTGTTGATTGAATGGCAAATTTTGATAATTCATTCTCATGTAGTCTACTCTACTTTCGATTCTCCTTTGTTGGTTGTATCTCTTTCTTTTTTTTTTTTGGTCAGAAATGCAGGGTTTCATTAACAACAGGGCAAGGCCCAAACCACTACAAGTCAAAGGCAAGGCCCAAGTCCAAACGACAGCCAAACCAGGAACGACAATACACATGTAAAGACAAACACGAGACTTAGCCCAGGAGACCAGCAACGAAACGGGACAAGATATACCAAATAGCAAAGTTACAAACGTTACCCCAAATAGGGTTAAGGCAAACTAGATCTAACCATCCCTTCTGGATACTACCAAATTAAGCCATCGCCATCTTCACATCTGAGCTTCAATAATTGCGAGCAATCTAAACCACCCACCTTACCTCTTTGAATACGATCCACCAACCAAGAAGCAAACCAAGCAACCACCATCAATATCAGTCCAGAGGAACCAAATTGAAGGCGCAAAATGGAGCAACCAGACGCCCCTCCTGACCATGAATGGATCCTCTCAAAAGAAGCGGGCATGGCATCTCTAACAAGAGTTACTCTCAGGTCATGTGGGGGTTCCAGCACCAGCAACTAGAAAGAGCCTCCTCAACACTCATTCGGGCTAAGGTATGAGCTGCTTCATTCCCATCTCTTGCCACCCAAGTGAACCCATAAGCAGAGAAGCTAACTTTCATGAAGAGAATGTCAGAGACAATTTGTTCGATCTCACCTCTGTTCAAATTATTTCTGCAGGTTTCAACATGATCCAAGCAGTCACTCTCAAAGATAACAAACTGCAACTCTAGATTACAAGCTACCGACACAGCTTCACGTAGCGCTAAGGCCTCTGCCATGAGAGTGTTAGGAGCCAGAGAAACACAGGTATGGCCAAACACAACTTCCCCTTTGCTATTCCTTGCAATGATACCTGCTGAAGCTTTACCATTCGCCAAATTAAAGGCAGTGTCCGAGTTTACTTTGATGAAATTGCCAAGGGGAGGTCTCCATTTTCCTTTGATCTTCCTGTTAACCCCAGAATTAGGCTTGTTGTGCCCCACTTCTGCTTGGTGGAGCCAAAATTCAGAAAACTTGATCTGTGAACAGAGGTAGGAGTCCATAGGTCTAGCGGTTCTGTTATCAAAAGTAGCATCATTTCTGCCCTTCCAAATCTCCCAAAGAGTAAAAATCACTCTAGCCAGAACAAATTGTTGACCCAATGGATGAGAGGTAGCTTCTAGAATAGTATTAAGGAGCCATTAGGAGAAGTTAGTGATGGTTTCTCTAGAAGGCATTTTGATGAACTCTATACTGAACCAAAGAGGTTCAGTCCAAGCACACAACAGGAAGCAATGTTCCACCGTTGATAATACCAATATTGCATCATTTTTATAAGGATATTAGAATGTGATTTGAATAATTATTGAATATTATCAATTGAAATTCACTCTCTTTTTATCTTAATTGTGCAGAAATGAAAAATTAGGCAATATGGTGGTCAAATACAAATTTGGGCTTGAAATAGGCCCAGAATGCTAAACACGGCCTTCACATAATATAATGAAGCATGTCCATGCTTACCTGAAGCAGCAATTAGCCACGAGCGGGCCTCACGCGCATCCACACACTTCCCGGATAGCTGGTTGGTATTTTAATCATATCTGGAGCTGTAGTTATCGGATTAAGGCATTCTTGGTGGCGTTGGAAAACCAAGAGAATTTCCAACAACTTTGTCACAAATTGGATGGACTCTAACATGAAGCACAACCTCTTCATCATGGAGCACGACTGTGCTCAACAAAAAATATCAGAAAATCATGTCGGCAAGGTCGGTGACGCGTAAACAGGCTGTAAAGGGAGCACAACCTTGGAGCACGGCTGTGCTGAACCCAAATTTTTGCCTATAAAAGGAACGCTCAGCGGAACATTTGAAAGTTCCCCGGGATTGATTCTCTCCTAACTCTCTTCTTCTCTGTAATCTTCTAGTCTTACTTTATAGTTGTTTTGCTAGTTTTAGTTTTAAATATGTGTTTTGTAAACACGTTGTTGCTATCTTCAAATATGTTTAGTAACTAATCACGTCATTGAGGTGGCGGGGGATCTTTTACTTTATCTGTGGTATCTTTATGATTTATAATATGAGTGTTTAAATCCTTTTGATTAAATTATTCCTAGTAATATTACTTTAAAAAGAATTAGCTACTATTTACACAGTTAATTAATTGTTCAACGATCGTACCTTGAATTAATTAACGGAACTCTGGGAATAATTGAATCTGCATGCTCTGCCGGATCAAGGATTGCGTGTTCAATTTCAGTCAGTCATTGAATTGATAAATCTATTGACACTTCATGCTCTTTCTGTTTAATTACTTTGCATGATCAAACTGAGTAATAAATTAGAAAGAAGACTGTTAATATTGCATGATCATTGGGTATTAATAGCTTTTAAATAAGTGATTGGTAATCAGTAAGAATTGTTACTCATGTTATAAATTAATCGAGTACACAGATATAAGTATTAGTGAACTCATTACCTTAGTGCTTTTATTATCTAATTCCTTTCTTAAAACATTTTATAATTTCTTTTCTACTTATTTTTATGCACTCTTTGTTTAAGTTCACTCGAACATTTGTCTAAATAACAAATTGATCTAAGTAGAGCAGTAATCATTTCAATTTCCTGAGGAGACGATAATATTTTATACTATAACTTGACGAGATCGTATACTTGCGATTTTGACCAAACAACCGTCTCCTCTTCCATAGAACAGATAGAGCAAAGGGGTTTTGGGGCTATTCTACGTTTAAATAGGTTGTCCTTGATGGGGAGAGCATTATGCAGAACCTTCCAAAGGAATGTCTTCAACTTTTGGGGTACTACTGCACCCCACAAGTCCTTCTAGAGGGAGGAGGGCACTTCTTAGTGTTGATATGGAAGATTAGGGTGAGAGGGTTTCCCTCAGTTTAACCATATTCCAGCAGTGACTCTATCAATGTAAAAAGAGGTGATTCTTGGGTATGGAGAATTTACCACATAGCAAGGATCTCCTAAAATCCTATTGTCGTTGGTCCATTGGCTCAGGTGACAGTATTAGTGTGAGTAATGATTTATGGTTGGCCTCTAGAGACAAAGCTATTCTTAAAGAAGGTGTTCAAGACCTAAGAGTGAGGGATCTTATTGATCAGACCAGTTCGTTGTATCTCTTTGCTTGGGCATGATATCGTAGAAGTGATATTTTATATTTCCTCATGGCGTGTTAGTTTAGTAGCTTTCGGGCCTCCAACTAAGCAAAATAAAAAAAAATAAAAAATATCTCATGCTAATAAGAAAATTGGTCAACTCATTTAATTTGTCTCATTTAACCAAAACATATAAATTAATAAATTAGTAAACTCATTTAATTTGTCTACGATGTATACTATTTTTCCAAAATTACCCTTCAATTATAGATTTAAGAGAGAGAGAAATAGTCATCCTATTTACTATTGACTACAAAAAACAATATAAATTAATTAGGAGTAAATCTTGTAAAAAAAAATAATTAATGCATATAGTAATTTGAAAATGAGCGTATAAAAAGAGATAATTTTTTTTTTCAAAGAGGGCATACATTTAGGGAGGGAGTGAGTATATCTACTATCTACTATATTATATAAAATGAAGTTTTGTCATGTGAAATTATGCCACGTGTCACCTCTATATTCATCTATTTTTTTGGCTAAAACAAAAATTAATTTATTATTATTTTAAGATAGTCATTATTACACTATCTCAATTAATTATCATTAACAATCAGAAATATATTTTCTTAAATGACTTACTTATTTTAAATCATATAACATTCATCTTTATCAATCATCATTTATTATATTTAGAACTAATGATAAAATAATTATTAACTTGTCTTATAAAATTAATAATTTATATATTGTATGACAATGATTATTTTTTGTACATTATTATTTAATTTAATTAATTAGTACCCGTGCAAGGCATGAGTAATTTCACTAGTTATAAGAAACAAAAGAGTTCATTTTTTGGTCTAAAATATAGGAAACATATATCAATTTTTAGGTACGTTAAATACTAAATTCAAATTACACCCTTATTTATATTAGTGTCATTATTTACAAGCCATCATTTCACCCAATTCAATGAAGAGGTACTTTTAAAAAAAATTAAATATTTATAAGTATTCATTAAAAGTAACTTATTTCAAAAAAAATAAAATTAGTGAGTGTGAATTAAAGTTTTGTTTCTTATAATATGATCGGAGGGAGTATATAATATTTTTAAGTAATTACAAATATTTTTAATATAATATATTAAATACTTTTTAACCATTAACCTAAACGCTCTCACTATCATTCTATCAAGGTCCTACAACTCATCCACAATTTTTTTAACCCTGTTTTTACGTTTTACCCTCGTAGCAAAACCCATGTTCAGCAATTATCATTAATATCCTTAGGTCAATGTGGGCACTTTACAACTCCGTTCCAAAAAAACATGGTAATGTTTAATAGAAACGGTAAAGCAACGGTAACATTTGATTTCAGTTTTTTTGGAACTTCCTTAAGGGGCATTATGGGAATATTGAAAAGTTAACGGAACCTTTCATATAGTATTATTATTAATATTTATCAAAAGCACACATAAAAAGAGAGATCAGACATATAGTTGAAGAAAGAAAGCCAGAATTCCGTGCTAGCTAGAGTAGTGGGTGGAAAGTGCAATTTCTCTTGCTCTGTGCTCACCCCAGTGTAGTAATCTCTCTTCATCATTTTCACTTTGTATATCTGGGAGGATCAAAGTGTCTATCTTTTTTCCTCTGGAGCCGTTTCTGTTTCTTGTGCTTTCATAAGTAGAGAAGAGTTGTAAAGTGGGCAGTGAAGTGATCATGGCAGCTATAAAGCCAGAGGAGATAAGCCACCCACCAATGGACCAACTTCAGGGCTTAGAGTACTGTATAGATTCAAACCCATCTTGGGGTATGCATTCATTCCCACCTTCAATCTTTTCTCAACTTCATTGTTAGTGTTTTGTTGCCCAGTTTAGCTTTCACTGTGAATGATATCTCTGTGTTTGAACTGTTAACAGTGGAGACAATAGCTCTGGGTTTCCAGCATTACATTTTGGCCTTGGGAACTGCAGTGATGATTCCTTCATTTCTTGTGCCTTTGATGGGTGGAAGTGATGTAAGCCATTCCTATGTTCAAATCCTTTAAACTCCTTCATTTTGTTTATTATTCTGATTCTGATTGATGCTGATGAAATTATTTGATATTGTATAGGCAAATCTCTGCTAAGGACAAGTTTCTTATTTTCCTTTTAGTTTTTCCCCATTTTTTTTTTAACAGTGCTTTTGTTACGTGTAATTTCTGAGAAATTCAGTTTTAGTCCCTGTAATTTTTTTAAAATGGTCCCTATAATTTAAGATTTTTTTACTTTTAGTCCCTGTTTTAACAGTGCTTTTGTTACGTGTAATTTCTGAGAAATTCAGTTTTAGTCCCTGTAATTTTTTTAAAATGGTCCCTGTAATTTAAGATTTTTTTACTTTTAGTCCCTGTAAAATTTTTTGTTTAGATTTAGTCACTGTAATTTTAAGATTCTTCCACTTTTAGTCCACTTTTAAGATTTTTCCACTTTTATAGGGACTAAAAGTGGAAGAATCTTAAAATTACAGTGACTAAATTTAAACAAAAAATTTTAAAGAGACTAAAAGTGGAATAATCTTAAATGACAGGGATTATTTTAAAAAAAATATTTTTACGGGGACTAAAACTAAATTTCCCAAAAATTACTTGGAAAAATAGCACTATTAACCCTTTTTTTTGATATAAAATCCCCCATTTTTTTTGATGTTTGGATTTTTGGTCTTGTGTATTAGTTTTTGTTTGTCATATGCTAAAATGAACTTGGTGGGTCCCACTAAAGAGGAGTTTTTTTTTTTTTTGGTATGGAGAATTGATATATTCATCATATATTGGATTGTTGGTCCAGGGTGATAAAGTGAGGGTTGTACAGACTCTGCTATTTGTTGAAGGAATTAATACACTTGTGCAGACACTGTTTGGAACCCGGTTACCAACAGTGATAGGAGGATCATATGCATTCATGGTCCCCATTGTATCCATAATTCGTGACCCCGCTTTTGCAATGATAGAGGACCCACATTTGGTTAGTACAAATCATATTTTGTCGTCAATTTAATTATAAGTTGAATTTCACATTAGCTTTGTCACATCCATAGCTTAAATTAATGCCTCTTCCATGTATCTTCAGAGATTTCTTAGCACCATGAGAGCAGTCCAAGGTGCGCTAATAGTAGCATCAAGCATACAAATTATTTTGGGATTTAGTCAAATATGGGCTATTTGTTCTAGGTAAGTTTTAATTTTATTATTATGTGAGTCAAAGATTGAAACTTGAATCCCTACTCTATGCATAAATAAAATAATTAATGTCCTTTCCCCCCCCCCCCTTATATGCAGGTTTTTCAGCCCACTTGGAATGGTTCCAGTAATGGCATTAGTTGGTTTTGGATTATTTGACAGAGGTTTCCCTGTGGTATAATGACAACACTGAACCATGTCACTAGTACTAGTATATTTGGAATATCTAAATATATTTTTTCTTGGCTCATGTTGTTCAACATGCTGTTCTGTCCTTTCTCAGGTTGGGACTTGTGTTGAAATTGGAATTCCAATGCTAATCTTGTTTATAGCCTTCTCTCAGGTACAAAATCAAATTGTGAAGTCAAATAGGTGAATTTGTTACACTTGAATCAATGACCTTATGATAGATAATATTATGATATGTTGTATGTATGCAGTATTTGAAAAATTTTCAGACAAGACAAGTACCAATACTAGAGCGATTTGCTCTACTCATATCAACCACAGTGATATGGGCATATGCACATCTATTAACAGCAAGTGGAGCATACAAACACCGACCAGAATTAACCCAACATAGTTGTAGAACAGACAAGGCTAATCTCATTTCTTCTGCTCCATGGTTGGTACCAAAAAAGCATCTTTATGGTTGAATGAATATTTGTAACAGATACTTCTATTTACTTGTGAAGAAAATATTAAACATCAATTTAGCAAAGAATATGTTGAGCTATCGCCATTGACTCTTGAACATGTTGCTGCAGGATAAAGATTCCATACCCTCTTGAGTGGGGTGCTCCTACATTTGATGCTGGCCATTCTTTTGGAATGATGGCTGCTGTCTTAGTCTCATTAGTTGAGGTATTGCACCAAACCAACCAAGGTTTTAAATCCAAGGTCTGCGAACGCGATCTGGGCTGTAACAATAAAATTTTTGGGGTGTCCGCGACCGCAACGTAATCGCGATTAAGACCGCATCAGTCGTATACTCGTATTTTACCGCGATTCTCCACAATATCAAGGATCGCAACGCGACCGTGATTCCGATTGCGATTTAAAACCTTGTCACCTACATAAAAATGGTTCTCATGCCCTGATGTTTATTGTTGACTAGTGATGAAAAATTCTTTATTATTTTGACAGTCAACTGGAGCATTCAAAGCTGCATCACGTCTAGCAAGTGCTACACCACCTCCTGCTCATGTCCTTAGCCGTGGTATTGGTTGGCAGGGAATTGGAATCTTGCTGAATGGCCTTTTTGGAACACTGACTGGTTCTACAGTTTCTGTGTAAGTGCTTATTTTCTTCTTGTTCATCATAGTTTTCACTTTTTGTCAGGACACAAATTGATTCTTTTAGGATCATGACAGAGAGAATGTGGGGCTTCTAGGAAGTAATCGTATCGGCAGCAGAAGGGTCATTCAAGTTTCTGCTGGCTTCATGATATTCTTCTCAATGTTAGGTGAGTGGCAAACTATGGGGTTACTATATAAATGTGTAAATTTATTTATTCCAATTTCATATATTTCGCTTAAATTAAAATACATATTTTTTCCTTCTTTGTTTCAGGCAAATTTGGAGCATTATTTGCATCAATACCATTCCCCATTTTTGCTGCTATATACTGTGTTTTGTTTGGTCTTGTGGGTGAGTACCACTAAACCTTTGATTTTACATGAGCAGTATATAATCTATTGGCTTCACCTCTCTCTTGTTATGAGAATTGATTTTTCTGTTTTTTCAGCTTCTGTGGGGCTGTCATTTTTGCAATTCACCAACATGAATTCAATGAGGAACCTCTTTATTACTGGTGTTGCCCTCTTCTTAGGTTTGTCCATTCCTGAGTATTTCAGAGAATACACTATAAGGGCCCTTCATGGTCCTGCTCATACCAAGGCTGGCTGGGTGAGTTTGTTGTTTTATCTCTCTTTCTTTCTCTTTCGATTCAATATAATACATTAAATAATATGTGATAGGCAAAATATTTTGGCTTCAATTTGTGCTTGATTTTATGCTACAATTTATGCAATCTTTGGCTTCAATTTGTGGATGATTTTGTGCTTGATCCAATATTTTCTAAAACATACATTAAATAAATTATAATGAAATAATTTGATTTTCTTTTGGTGTTGCAGTTCAATGATTTCCTTAATACTATATTCTATTCTTCCCCAACTGTTGCATTGATTGTTGCTGTATTCTTGGACAACACTCTTGAGTATAAGGACAGCGCAAAAGATAGGGGAATGCCATGGTGGGCTAAGTTTAGAGCATTTAAAGCAGATAGCCGGAATGAAGAGTTCTACTCCCTCCCTTTCAATCTCAACCGCTTCTTCCCTCCATCCTAAGAAATTTCCAGAATAGAGAGAGAGAGAGAGATGATAGAGGAAAAACATGTACCATATTATGATGATCAGTTTGAGAGTGAGTTTGGTTATTTTGACATAATAATACAAAAAGTCATTTGTTCCTTTACTTTCAAACAAATTTCTCATTTTTTCATTCATTTTATTATGATCACTTTAGTGGTTGGATTTAGTTTTTTGATCTGTAATTATTTTCCGTGGAGAAATATATCTGAGCCTCAATCTTTTATTTCTTCCCTTCTTCCTCTTGCATTGATTCTTGTCATTCTTTCGCCCTTCATACACAGAAATGTTTGATTAATTAATTCGTTTGATTTCTTTATGAACCTATAAAAAAGTACTAACAAAGGGTGGACCCTTAAAGGATGCTATAGTTAGTCCATAATAGTTAGTCCATTTTTTTGTTGTTTATGGAATAACTTAACCCCTTTTTTTACTCCTTGCTTTGGCAACCCCCACGGCCACAGACCAAATCCGTTGAACTCCTTTTTTTTTGGGTATCAAAATATGGCATTGGTGTTTGATGCTCCGGCCTCATTTTCGCCATCTTAGACAAATATACTGGTATTCGCTCCACTATAATCGGACTGGACCTCATACCGGACGTGGAGTTTACCAAGGCAAGGAAAAAAATTATCCAAAAAAAAAAAAATTGATTAACCTACGATAGTCGGTCATCCTTTCAGGCGCTTTTATTTTGGGGTCTCCCCAACTTAATTTTACCACCTTCCCTCCTCCTTAAAATGTCTAAAATATCCCTTCACTTTTCTCGTAGGCGATGTTTTGTCTCCCTTTTTTTTTTGCTAGATTTGAATTTCCCGGCAATAAGAATTCGGAATGTCTCGGCAATAAGAATCCGGAAGTGTTTTTAACAACGTAACGTTGTTTCACCTCCCTTTTTTGCTAGATTTAAATTTTCCGGCAATAAGGATCCGAAAAGTCCTGGTAATAAGAATCCGGAAGTGGTTTTTTTAATATTCACCATACTCTAATCCGAAAACTTGATTCCGGGAGCTCCGGAATCACTTTAGTTGTTCCTGCTATTTGCGATAGCAAAGTGCAAACACTATCTATAGTTTTGATTTTGGGTGTGTAAGGAAGGAAGACGGAATAATTATTTTTGCATTGGGTGGCCGGCTGGCGTGTGTTTGCGTGAAAATGAGAGCATTTCGGAAGTGTTTTTTTTAATATTCACCATATTCTAATCCGGAAACTTGATTCCGGAAGCTTCTGGAAACAAGAATTCGGAATCACTTTAGTTGTTCCTGCTATCTGCAAAGTGCAAACGCTATCTATAGTTTTGATTTTGGGTGCATAAGGAAGGAAGGCGGAATAATTATTTTTGCATTGGGTGGCCGGCTGGTCGTGTGTTTGCGTGAAAATAAGAGCATTGTCCCACTTTCTCTTTCGCAAACGACCATTGCCGCTGCCGTTTCCTACTTTCTCTTTAGCAGCTCCCTTCTCAACCTCTAAACTAAACATCTTCGATTGTCATCTCAAGCGCAAACAGGTTCTTGTTATTTCCCCATTTTTTATTTTTTATTTGTTACAGTGCGAGAGGGAGGTGAAGATTCAGTTGTGAGAGAGAGAGAGAGAGAGAGAGAGAGTTGAGGAAGAAGAGGGTAAAATGGAGATTTTTGAGGGAGGGGAGGTGAGAAAATTAAGTGAGGGAGCTGTTAAAATCATGACCCTCCTTTCAGGGTCCACATTTGGTCCCTTTTTTATTTGAGGTCCATGTTTAAATTTTAGGTGCAAGAGGCCCAAGTTATAGTTGGATTATCATTATCTTCAACATTAACGGTATGCTACACTTGCAAATTTGTATGAAAAATAATTGACTTCCAATACGTGATTTAGCGTATAAATTCCTGGAGGCTCATATGCTTCCACTTATAGCTATGTTTTTAACAAATTCTATCTTACTACAGGGAACTACCTAGGATCAGTGACAAAACTTACCACAACATAGGGAGCTATAAAATACCAACACAGGCAGCTATACTATAGAAATTAAAATCGGCATCCATATCAATTTCTTGCTGGCTTGGAAGCAAAGTAACCACTGAAGTAAAGTAGTGCAATTCAACGTCCCTTTTTTTTCGATACATCGTCTCTTAGTAGTCTTAGGACAATCTCAAATAGTACATCTTTCACACAATCAACTCCACATACAACTATTTGCTTCTTCAGCAGAAATTCAGCAGAGAATGTTAACACCTGCAGAGTACCGTAGATTGGACACACAATTGGTTAAACCAATTTATAGTTATAAAACTTCTATACATGAATTGCAAGACTGTTACGCCTTAGATCACCACTACATTTCAACTTTAGGAGAAAACTGACATTAAACTCATTTCAGATATGCATAATTTTCTCTCTAATTTGGCTACAGTTGAAGTGACTAAATTAAATGATTCATATATCTTCATTTTGAATACTGAAGCAATATTTATTAATAGAGTAATATCTCCACAATTAATAGATCTCACTTATAACCAAGTCATCCAAGTAAAAGATTTCAATATTTGTATATTTCATAAAAGTTAAAATCACGAGACGCGACATTCATGGTATATCTAGAGAATTCCACCCACCCTAACAACAAAAAAGAAAAGAAAACCTTCTCACAGTAAAACCTAATGAATCCACCATACAAAAGCTCTATTTCAAAATAATGCAGCCAAATCTTTCATAGAAAAAAAAATTCCATATACTTGGAATATTAAGCATGGTCTTAACAATATATGGGAAACACTGTTTGTAAAATCTTAGACCAGAGCATAAAACATACATTTTCTAGTCTCAGGGTACCCCATAAGCAGACTATGGTCCATACAGATAATGAAGTTGCCTCTTCCACCATAAAAGCATTATGTGCGCCTGAAAGGAATAACACCAGGTTCTATTGCTGCAAGCTCAACAAGTGCCAGCTCATGCCAGCTTGTGCCAGCTTACCAAGCGGTTAAGAGAAGCAGTTACCAACCAACTTAGTTTCTTTCCTCTAATTTGTTATATTATGTTCTATAGCTGTTATGTATATATAGATACTTGCAGCATTGTAATCATTTGAGAAGTTTTAATACAATTTGATTCTCCATTGTTTCTCTTCAAATCTTCCCCTATTTTACTCTTATGGTATCAAAGCAGGTTCATCCTTCTTTAGCGTTCTAAAGAAAGTTCAATTCAATTTGTTCATCTCGATTCCGCAAGATTCAGATCGTAATCAGGCCGAGGGTGAATCACACCAGTTCTTTTCTAACAACGTCAACAATGTCAATTCTGCAAATGATCCATTGCAGAATCCTTCAAGTCCATATTTCATTCATCCGAAAGAAAATCCATCAAAAATTCTTATCACACCTACTTTCAATGGAAAGAATTATCATTCATGGTCCAGATTGATGAAAAGAGCCCTAATCTTGAAGAATAAGTTTTGTTTTGCCGATGGAAGCACTCATGCTCCAGATCCGTTCGATCCTAGCTTCGAGGCTTGGGAGAGATGTAACTGTTTGGTACATTCGTGGATTCTGAGTGTGATGGTGCCTTCCATATCGCAGAGCTTGGTTTACAAAGAGATTACTGTTGCGGTATGGAGTAATCTCAAAAATAGGTTTTCACATGCAAATCTGGTAAGAGTTGCTGAATTAAGACATGCATTACATACTTTCAAGCAAAACGCATTATCAGTTTCAGATTACTACACTGAATTAATGATAATTTCAGAAGAACTTGACAATTTTAGGCCTATTAAAGATTGTAGTTGTTCAGTTAAGTGCACATGTGATGTTGTTTGAAATGTGTTGATGTATAAGGATCATGATGATATTATGGGATTCTTGATTGGGCTAAATGATTGTTATGCTGCTGTTAAGTCTCAGATCCTTTTTATGGCTCCATTGCCATCTATGGATAGAGTATTTTCCATGATTTTGCAACATGAGAGACATAATAGACTCGAACCAGCTGCTAGTTATGATAGCCAAGTGATGATTAATGTTGCTGATAGTAAAAGGCCAGGAAATTACAATGGTAGTAATCATTATGCTGGAAGAGGAAGAGGTAATCCGAGAGTATGTACTTTCTATGGAAGAACTAGACACACGATTGAGACTTGCTATAAGAAACATGGTTTTCCTCCACACTTTAAGTTCAATAAAAATTTTGGTACAGTGGCTAATTGTGATGCAGGAGATAATGAAGAAGAAAGCAAATATGTAGAAAGTAATTCTATCACAATTACTCAAGAAGAGTATAAAGAATTGATGACATTGCTTAAGGCTAATTCTGTCAAGGCTAACTCTGTCAAAGCAGCAGAAGCTGCTGTCTCAGTAAATCAGATGTGCACACTGCCCATGATTTAATCAGATGTAGGTATCTGTAATTCTGCATTTTGCTGTTCGGTTGCTGTGATTGATAAGAAGTGGATATTGGATTCTGGAGCCTCAGAACACATTTGTCGTGATGAAAGCCAGTTTATTAATTCTAGGGGAATTTATCCTATTTCTATAAGGTTGCCTAATGGAAATGTGGCTAAAGCTGAATTTAGAGGAGATATTCAGGTGTCTAAAAATATCATCTTGAATGATGTGCTTTATGTCCCTTTGTTTTCTCTGAACTTGATTTCAGTTGCCATGATGTCCAAAGTGCTGAGATGTACTGTCCTTTTCTCTGATGGTATGTGTGTAATCTAGGATTCATCCAAGAGGATGATTGGTTCGAGTAGAGCTTGTGGAGGACTTTACTACTTGGATCAAGATCAAGCTGCAAGAGGAGATCATTCACTGTCTGATGGTGGAGAAACCAAGATTAATAATGTTGTGTCTATACCTGAAAGTGCACTTTGGCATTTTAGGTTAGGTCATGCATCATTTTCTAGATTGAATCAATTGTGTAAACAACTCCCTTATGTGAAACTTCACAAATTTGAAGTATGTGATGTGTGTCATTTTGCTAAACAAAGGAAAGTTCCTTTCCAAGTTAGTACTAGTAGAGCTCGTGTCAAATTTGAATTGTTACATATGGATCTATGGGATCCATTTTCAGTTGCTTCAATAAATGGTTTTAAGTACTTTTTGACTGTGGTTTGATGATTATAGTCGATTTACTTGGATGATAATGCTTAAAGGAAAACATGAGGCCCAAAACCATATCCAAGGATTTGTTAATCTAGTGGAAAATTAGTTTGATGCATTTGTTAAAAGGATCAGAAGTGACAATGGTCCTGAGTTTGCATTACACTCTTTCTATGCTTCAAAAGGAATTTTGCATGAATGTAGTTGTGTGGAAACTCCTCAGCAGAATGGTAGAGTTGAGAGGAGGCATCAAGAAATTCTCAATGTAGCAAGGGCCCTGCTGTTCCAGGCCAATCTTCCCAAATGATTTTGGAGTTTTGCTGTCCTTCATGCTACATATCTAATCAATAGAGTTCCATCCAAGGTACTTTCCAATCTGACTCCTTATGAAGTTCTACATGGAGCTGTTCCTGATTTAAGTGCTTTGAAAGTTTTTTGATCTTTGTGCTTTGCATCTACATTACTTGCTCATCGATCAAAATTTGATGCTAGAGCAAGAAAATGTGTATTTCTTGGTTATAAATATGGTGTGAAAGGCTATGCGCTGTATGATATTGCCTCTCATGAATTGTTGGTTTTTAGACATGTCAATTTTCATGAATTATTTTTTCCTTACAAGTCCCAATCAAATACCTCTGTGTGGCAGTTTATCCTTTTGCTTGCTGCCACCTCTTCATCCATTTCACCCTCATCACCTCCATCATTACCATTTTCTCCCACCACTACACCAGTTTCAAATGAACCTGCCCCTGCTTCAAATAAACCTGTCCCTGATTCTACTCAACCTGCTTCTGTTTCTGTTCCCATTAGAAAGTCTTCCAGATCAAATAAACAGCCTGCATACTTACAAAACTATCAATGCAATTCCATCACCACTTCTACTCCTTATCCTATTCATCATTATCTTTCTTATGACCATCTTTCATCCACTCACAAAACTTATGATTTGTCCCTGACCACCATAACCGAACCTCCTTCTTTTAAAGAAGCCAACAAACACCAACAGTGGAAAGATGCAATGCAGGCTGAGATTCGGGCTTTAGAGGCAAATCACACTTGGGATATTGTTGATTTACCAGATGGGATTGTTCCCATAGGGAATATGTGGGTTTATAAGATCAAAAGGCATGCTAATGGTACAATTGAAAGGTTTAAAGCCTGATTAGTTGCAAAAAGGTATACTTAAACTGAGGGTTTAGACTTCTTTGACACATATTCCCCTGTTGCCAAATTAACAACATTGAGACTCTTATTGGCGCTTGCTTCAATTTGCAATTGGCATATTCATCAACTTGATGTGAATAATGCTTTCCTCCATGGGGATTTGCAAAAGGATGTTTACATGGTGATTCCTCAAGGCATTGAGCAAGCTTCCTCCAACAAAGTATGCAAGTTAGTCAAATCTCTCTATTGATAAAACAAGCAAGTCGTCAATGGTATGAAAAATTATCTTCTCTGCTTGTTACTTATGGCTATACTGCAGCTCCATCAAATCACAGCTTATTTATCAAGAAAACCAGCCTTGCTTTCACTTCTCTGCTAGTATATGTTGATGATATTGTGATGGTTGGTGATTCTCTTGATGAGTTCCAATTTATCAAAACTATACTTCATTCCCACTTTGGCATCAAGGATCCTGGCATTCTTAAGTATTTCCTTGGACTTGAAGTTGCTCATTCAAGCAAAAGAATTACTCTCTGCCAAAGAAAGTATTGTTTGGAACTCTTGGATGACACTGGTACACTTGCTTCCAAACTAGTATCTACTCCCATTGAGCCTGGTTCACATTTATTTCAAAATGACAGCCTTCTTCATTCTGACATTCCTGGATATTGTCGCTTAATAGGGCGGCTGCTTTATCTTACAACCATGCGACTAGATATTTGCTTTGCTACACAACAGCTGAGTCAATTTCTAGCTCAGCCAACTGAATTTCATTACAAGGCAGCTCAGCGAATTTTACGTTATTTGAAAAACAGTCCTAGTCAAGGGATCTTCTTTCTTAGATCTGCTTCCTTACAAATCAAATGATTTAGTGATGCTGATTAGGCAGGGTGTCCGGATACTTGTTGCTCAATTACTGGTTTCTGTTTCTATCTTGGTGATTCTTTGATTTGTTGGCGATCCAAGAAGCAGACCACCGTGGCTTGTTCTTCTTCTGAAGTCGAGTATCGTGCTTTGGGAGTGGCCTCACGCGAGTTACAATGGCTCTCTTATATCCTTGCTGATTTACATGTTACTGATTTGAAGCAAGCTGTGCTTTATTGTGATAACAGAAGTGCTTTGTATATAGCTGCGAACCCCGTGTTTCATGAATGCACCAAACATTTAGAAGTTAATTGTCATGTGGTTCGTGAACGGTGTCTTAGTGGTTTGATGCAATTGTTACCATTAGCTACTGCTGATCAAATAGCTGACATATTCACTAAGGGACTTCAACCAAAGGTATTTCATGGGTTTATTGCCAAGCTGAATCTGATTACTATTTACCAGCCTTCAACTTGTGGTGGGGTAACACCAGGTTCTATTGCTGCCAGCTCAACAAGTGCTGCCAGCTCAACAAGTGCCAGCTCATGCCAGCTTGTGCCAACTTACCAAGCGGTTAAGAGAAGCGGTTACCAACCAACTTAGTTTCTTTCCTCTATTCTGTTATATTCTGTTCTATAGTTGTTAAGTGATAGGGCCACGGCAAGTGTACCGGGTCGTTGCAAGTAATAATTTCGGTAAATACCGGTTATCGTCCTCAAGGAACGAAAGCCATTACCAATAATTGACAACAACTTCTAAGTGAACACCAAATGGTTTTGATTATGGTTGGAAAGTTCAAGTGACAGTGAAATTGGTTTAAAGAACAACAGAAACACAATGTAAAGAGTGATGTAAGGCAATGGAAAGATGTTGGAGTTAAGCTTCATTCTACTTCAACTATGACATACTTTAACATAGTGATTAACACAAGTTGGTTCTCTAGTTTGTCTATCAATTTCTCTAAACAAGTTAAATCCCAATTCCTTAGGTAAATAACCCTTTTTATCTAGCTAGAAGTCCAATTCCTTGGATGCATGCAAGAAGATAAAAGCATTAAGAACAAGAAATCGCAAAGATAGCAAGTACCCAAAGGCTATTCCTAGCTTAAAGTGATACAAGGGTCACCTTCCTAGAGCACATAAGCATATTGAACTTCCATTCAAAACACAAACAAGAGTTCATTCCAAGATTGATCAAGTCTCAAAAAGCATTAAGAACAAGGAAGGAGATCACCAAACTAGAAGAAACCCACATGCATTAACATAAACTACATCAAGCATTCATAGTTTTCATAGAAATTCACTCAACCCCAACAAAAGGAGATTTAGTTCAACATGATGATAGTAGAGAATGAAAAGAAAAACAGAGAAAAGAGATAAGAACCCATCCACAAGCCAAGGAGTTGAGCTTCCACCCTTCTCCTCTTGCCTCCTTCAATGGGTGTGCTAGGGTTTGTGCTCCCAAGTCTTCTTTCTGCCTCCAATTCGTCCTCTCCCTTGTTCAGACCATTAGTTAGGTATTTATACCAATTGGGCCTAAAAGAAAGCCCAAAACGCGCAAGAAAAAAAGCTGGCAGCAGGCGCCCTGCGCCCAGGATTCCCGAGAGCAGGCGCCAGGCGCCCAGATATCCAGGGCGCCCTACGCCCGAGCTCTATGTTGTTCTGCAATTTTCACCTCTTTAAAGTCCGAATTAGCTCAAGGTTCCTTCATGAAAGTTGAAGATATGGATCTTAGCTTTCCAATGGCACCGGTTTCATCTCATTTGGACACATATAACTCTAGATATGATCAAAACATTGAACAGGTGTCGGTATGAGTCTGCTCCCAAAGCGGCCTCCTCTCAGCCTTGCAGCTACACTTCTAAACCTCAAAATATGCTCCTTTGGTCTAAGGTAAATGTCTCCAATCAATCCATTTGCTTACCTACATTAAATCAAGATAAAATAAGGACATTTTCTCATCAAAACAACTAAAGAACTAACATAACTTGCAACTTGAAAAAAACTCCATAACAAAGACTCAAACTCAAAGGATTTGAGGCCAAACAAGGATCAAAATCTAAGTTTGCATGAGAATTCCCTTTAATTAAGCACATGATATTGAGGATTATGGGGAACCATCATTAAGTATATATAGATACTTGCAGCATTGTAATCATTTGAGAAGTTTTAATACAATTTGATTCTCCATTGTTTCTCTTCAATTCTTCCCCAATTTTACTCTTAAGGAATATAAGCAACTATGACAACATACATGAGCATAGTTTTTACCTTCTTAAATTCATCAACACTAGTAAGAAAGTACTCTTTTACGTACCTTCAATTCAATAGGAGAAAGGCTTTTGCCACATATGTATTATAAAAATATATGTACTATAAAAATATACCTAAAAACATAAATGTCTATGGTGAGAAAGATACTACAGTAGTTAATAATTTTTTATTTCGTTTGATAGAGAATAAATAAATAATTTAATTTAATTAATAACGGTAAAAATGAAAGAAAAAGTAAAGTTCAAACGCTACTTAAAGTTGCGTTTGAAAAAACATTAAAAACTAGTAAAAAATCATTATAAGCTACATCTATTTTTGTCTTCCTAGCTTATATGTTATAAGCCACCGGCTTGGCTTTTTCATAGACTGAATTAAATGAAAGGGATTTGACAATTACCAGAGAATCTCATTGAAGAAACTCCAAAAGGATGATCTCAATCAATTATCAGATGCCTTTTGCAACAATTAAAGTTTTGATTTTTGTCCCCATTAAAGGAAAACCATTAGTAGAAATTAGTCAAGTTATGGAGAAAAAGCACTGGTTATGACGACAAGATTTTTCTTGTATTTTGTCTTTACATTATACGTGGCCTTGTGTTGGATAACAAAAACTCCTAAACTTCTGATTGCTTTTTATCACCAAAAGAGGCGGACTTACCTTATATTCAGGGTGTGCACGTTCCCCTGGATTTTAAAAATTTTCATTTACTATAGTGTAAATTTTTTATTTTGATTCCTCTTAGTTTTATATTTTGTATTCTGATAAGAGGTGACCTACTTATTATTGAGAGTGTGCATTTATACCATCTAAAAAATTAAAAATAGTATTTATTTCTTAAAAAATTTATATTTTGACTCCTCTTATTTTAATAATTTACACTAATACCCTCCCTTAGTCACCCCTTTCATCTTATTCAGTTAGATTCAGTTATTTCTCTCTCAAAACTCAAAACACAACTCTTCTCAGTGTCTCGCATCTTGACCCACTCTCCCTCCTGTTGGTTAGTTTCATTTTCGGTCTCTGTTTCCTTTTTTACTAGGTTCATATTTTCACCAATTTAGACTAAAACCCTAATCTGACCCCTTTGTTAATTTTCTATTGTAATTTTTTCTGTTATAATTGGGTATCTATTAATTCGGTCTATGTTGTTTTGTTACTCTTGTAATTTGTTTTAAGCTTAAATATGTTTTTAGTCCCTACAAATTTAGAGTGTTTTGATTTTAGTCCATGTAAAAGTTTTTATTTGTTTTTGATCCCTACAAAATATTTTATTTTGATTTTAGTCCTTTTGACGAAAATTCATAGGAAATCCAGTAGAAAAATGAAGTGTTTTTTGTGGATTTTGTTATGATTTTTTGTCAAAATAATGGTTTTTAATTCTTCGGATCAAAATTCATAAGAAATTTGCCAGATAAATGAAGTGTGTCTGCAAATTTTGAGATGAATTTTGGTTAAAATGACTAAAATCAAAATAAAATATTTTATAGGGACAAAAAACTAAAATCAAAACACTCTATATTTGCAGAGACTAAAAATATATTTAAGTCTTTTTTTAAATTTCAAAACTTTTCTATTTTTTTAAGTCTGAAACATGTTTTGAGTTATAAGAAATCATGATCTTGTTATGTTGCAAGAAGAGTAAATATTTGTTAATGTTATTTTTTTGTAAAAAAACATATGCTGATACTCTTGTTATAATTTCGATGATTTTAAAACTTTATGCACCTACTAACCCAGAGTTCTAGTATGCCACTGATCACCAAAACAACAACTATATGTTTCAGTATTTAATAATGCGTTGTTTCGTCAAAAAAGTATTTAATAATGTGCATGGCCAAGTACTCATTAATAACTTGCAAGTAGAAGAGTAGATCCTATTACGAACGTTATTTAAATAAATAATATCATTTTATGGTTAAGATTCTCAGTTTTGACAACTTGGTTAAGGTATTTTTATTAATATAGAGATACTTAGTTTTGTCTGTTTATTTGGGGATGGATTTCTTGATGCTGGCTAGTAGCTAGATTCTTAACTATATACATTTGTTAATGCAAATATCAATTTATTAAAAATACATGTGCAAGAAATAAAAAGATAAAATGGAATATGTTCTTGTTTTTGTTTTTGTTTTCCACTCTTAATATGATTTGTGTTCTTTTTTTTTTGGTACAATATGATTTGTGTTCTTTATTAGCACTCAAAATATTAGTAGTTAATCACAACTGTCAGAATTTTACCTGGTAAAAGAAAAACTAAGATATCATTTTTTTCTGTTGTTAAAATGACGAATATTCTCAAGATAAGTGTTAAGAATTTAAAAGATATTAACTAAATATAAGGTTTTTAAAATTATTAATATATTAATTATTATATTTTTCAACAAATATTTTCTTTTTTGGTTACATCAACAAATATTTTTCTATTTTCATTTTTAATAAATATCCTTAAATAATTGCTATCAATAAAAATGTTACATAAAAATTGTACTGCAAAGTATAAACAGGAAATAAAAAATTGTACTAGAAAATCAAATAATTGATTTTGAGGTTGTCTTTTTTATTGGATTACTAGTGAAATTACCCGTGACTTACACGGGTACTAATTAATTAAATTAAATAATAATACATAAAAAATAATCGTTGTCATACAATATATAATAATTATTAACTTTGTAAGGCAGATTACTAATTATTTTATTTTAGTTCTAAATATATTAAATGATGATTGATAGAGATGAATGATATATAATTTAAAATAAGTAAGTCATTTAAGAAAATATATTTCTGATTGTTAATGACAATTAATTGATATAATATAATAATGACTATCTTAAAATAATAATAATTAAAATTTAATTTTTATTTTATGCGAAAAATATATGAATATAAAGATGATACTTGACATAATCTTACGTGATAAAATTCTATTTTATATAACATGTAGTAGATAAGATTTTCTACTTGTTTATCAATTGACCAAATGACAATGTTAGAGCATCTATATCGCTGATGAACTAAATTGTCCAAGCTCGTGGCCCAACGCATAAATCACACATTCCAATGTTAAATCACGCTCTCTCTCCATAAGCAGCAGAAACAACGCTGCCTAATATTTAGTTGCCGAATCAACAGTATTTGGTGCCAACTCATATTAGTCAACAGCCACGTCAAATTTCTATTTTAGTTGCCGCGGTAGTTCATCTGCGCTAAAGATGGCCTTAATTGTCACATGGTTTGCGTTGCGGTGCTCTAGAATTTTTCTAATACAAATCATACTTCTGGTTTGTTAATAAAATCATACTACCTTTCGTCTGAAATATCGTCTGAAATATAAGAATTTTTTTTTATATATTTTATTTAAATTTAGACTAAATATATTAATTTATAGCTTATTTTTTTTATCGTTCCAAGTTCCAACGACAAAAATGGTAAATATTCTCGGAGATTGAGCAAATCAATTCGTAGACTTACTGCTCTCTTACATAGGAAATCCACTTTGTTTGACTTTGTAGACTTTCAGACAAATATCTTGTTCTTATCTTACCTTGACCAATAAAATTCGCTTTTCCTCAAAAAATAAAATAAAATGCATATACTGCAATATTGTTTTGTTTTCATATATTCACATGTTTATGCTTACCAAAATAATTACGGATTCAATTATCAAAAAAAAAAAAATACCTAATTTTATACTGATTAAGAAATGTGGTTAAGTATATTTAATTTTTTTATTTCATATAAAATAAAAATTATACTCTCTCCGTTTTCGTATATAAACAAAAGCCATTTTTCAAATTTATTGAAAAATATATGTATCTGGTTCAAATTTGGACCAGATACATACATTTTTCAATGAATGTGAAAAGTGACTTTTACTTATATACGAAAACAGAGGGAGTATTTACTAAACTACCTTTAATTATAATAGTCTTCACAAGGTTTTAAAAAGAATGCCATATTTTTACTTTCCTGTAAAAAGAATGCCATATTTTTTTTTGAGTCCATGGAAATCTCTCCTTCAATCACCGATAAAAAGCTACTCTATTCGATCTGAAATATAAGTAAAAAAAATCTAAAAAGTATAATAAAAAAAGTCTATGTATTTTATCTAAATTTTGACCAAATACATAAAATTTTTTGCTTATATTTTTTAGACTTTTTTACTTATATTTCAATCCGGAGAGAGTACACACATACATATCCATCGCAGCTCTCATAAAAATGCTAATAATGAATGGAAAAAAGATTGAAAACTGTGCAAATAAATCACCAATATAATTTATTTTAAATTTTTAATTGATTAGTGGTAACATTTTATATAATATAACAATTTAATAATTATACATTATCACATTCTCAGTACAATTTGACTATTGATAACGCACAGTAATTGAAATTCCGTTAAACAAATTCCGTTAGTGGTAACAAGATATCCCCCGGTTAAACAAATTCCGTTAGTCTAAACTGGCACTAAATTAAAATTAAAGTCATAAATTGATAAATATTCACTTTGTTTTTTGTATTTTATTACAGTAATTTTCTTCTTTTTCCTTTCTCAATCGAAAAAAAAAAGTAATTTTCTTCTTTTGCTTTGTTATGTCGTCTTGTCTTGTTTTGTGTAAAAGCATGGAATATATCTAGTATTTTTGTTTTATGATTCTGTACTAATATTATGCGAATCCATGCCGTAAAAGTAAAAGGGTTTTGGTGTAAAAAGCATGGAATAAAGACAAACCCTCAATTTCTTATCCTTTGCTTTGCACACTAACTCATTCCATCAAATAATAATTCAAACGCACTCAATCTCTCCTATTTTTCTTACCAATTTCCTAGTTACTTTCCTCACCTAACCTTGCTACTCTTTTTTCATATATAAGAAAATGATAATATCTTGCTTTCTTCCAGCAACGCCTAGAACCAGAGGGAAAGCACAGAGCTTTAACGCTTTGTGGTTGGATTCAAAAATACTCAGATTGAATTTTCTTTCTAGAGTTTAATATTTGAGGTAAACCCTTCTCTTCGTGGCTAATTGGGGTGATGCACGCTATTGGTGATAACCCAATTTTTTTCCTCCTATTTTGTAATAATATATCTGAAGATTATGTCTCAAAACATGAAATGGGTCGTTGAGTGATATGGATTTTCCAACTTTCATTTGATCACATTGTTCATCCCCTGTAAATAAGAAAAAAAATTCCCCCCTTCTTGTTGAGTTTATCACTGTGGGATGTATGTATTTTAGGAATATCTTTTCAGGTTTGGAAATATTGAGTGGAAGAAATTGGTGTTATGGATCAGGCAACAAGCAAAGACAATTGTGAGATGCTGGATCATGTTGATAAAGGGGTTTGTGAGAATTTGAGCCATTTGGTTGAAGGAGTTGTTGCAAATGATGCAGAAGCTGAACATAGCTTGGGTGATAGTGTTAGTGTATGTGGGAAAGATGGGACTTCAGAAGAGATGTGCAATGGTCAGGACAAGGATGACCCCCCAAAAATCAAGGATACATTGCGCGAGGTTGATCAAGGAACTAGTTATAATTCAAGCAATTCGGTTAATGGGGAAGTACTTGAGACCCGTGTTGTAATAGGTTCTTCTGCTCAGATTGAGTGTGTCAATGGAGATAATAGGAAATTGGAAGCAAAAGCTAATGAATCAGGGTTGAGCAAGTTATCAATTAAAGAACCAAAAGTGGTGTCTGAGACAGATAAAAATTCATGTGTGATTGATATGAACTGCGGCAACTACAGAGGGTTTAGTGAGAATATGGAAGGTGAAATGATTTGTAGGATTTGCCATCTTGCATCTGGGCAACCATTAGAAGCAACCGCTGTTGGCACTCCAAGAAGTGCTAATAATAATAGTAGTACAGATTTGATTATGCTTGGTTGTGCATGTAAAGATGAGCTAGGCATTGCTCACAGTCATTGTGCTGAGGCATGGTTCAAGATAAAAGGAAACAGGTAACTGTTTCTTTTGTCAATATCTGATCAATATTTATTTATTTGAGTTTTGCATTAATGCTTGCAATGTTGTCCTTATTCAAGATCTTGTGTGCTTATATTTTGAATTCACAATGCCAAAGGGATTTGTAAGGATTCCTTGTGTCTATTTGGTTATAGATTTTTTTTTTTTTTCTATTTTCATTTTTTGTTTTTCACCAATAATTACAAAAGTGACATTTTGGCTTCACTTTCTTTCCTATTTTCAAAGATTTGGTATATTTCACTATTTTTTGTAAAAATCTTTGAAAACAAAAAATGAAGTGAAATTGGGGTGGCAATTTTGTAATTATAAGCGAAAATGGGAAATGAAAACAGAAATTATTTTCTCAAACTAAACAGACTTTTAAGTTCTCATTACTCAATAATCCAAGTTGGCATGATTTCTCAAATGAAATCCTTTTGGGATTGCATTATTTTCATGATATTTAATATCTTTTTTTTTTTTCCCATTGTAATACCTTGTAGATTTTATCGTTTCATCTTTGCATAATGACTTTTCTTCTGAAATCTTTTAAATGTTGCAGATTCCTTATAAATGTGGCATTAGATGAGAACAGGATTTAAGCAGTAGGAATTTCTAAATTTCTGAACGCTGGAAATGCCTTTATTGCCTTATCATTTGTCAGTTGGTTAATGTATGTAGCTCATTGTTGTTTTGCTTTTTACTAACACCTCTTGTTGGAGAACCACTATTATCATTATACACCCTAACATTTGGAGTTTCTATTGGTAATGAAATTCAATGAGGGGTGAGTTGGGCAAATGCATCCAGATGCCCACTGGTTTTCCTTATGAGATGAATGAATTTGGATTAGATATAAACATGATTAGCTATTGGGTTTGTAGTGTTTGTGAGCTTCGGTTAATTGACATGCAAATGGTGGCATCAAGTCTTTGTTTGGCATCTAACATATGAGCATCTAACATATGATTGCATGTATTTTTTATGTTGATGTTTTCTGTCCATGTTTGATGAAAAACTGCTCTTCTTGTCTCCATAATTGTTTGAATCTTCTGTTAATCCGTTCATCTGATATAAGGGGAACGAACTAGGAAAATTAAGTTTATACTTTCATCACCGCGGAAAGAATAATATATAACAATGTCTCTCCAACTCCTGCCCCTTTTCTTCCATCACTTCCCAAAGAAAAAAAACAAAATTTTGATACAGGGAATAATGCATGCAGTCAAAATTGTCTTTCCAACTGCTATTATTTCCAAGATAATTCTGAATGAATATTCCACTTTTAATTTTTGTTACTGGTTGTCAGAGAAAAAGCTCAGCATGGTACTAATGCAACTTCCACTTGTGTAAACTCTCAAATGTCACTGTAAACTAATCTAATTATAATTCCCCAGTGAGCTTTTCCCTGGTAATCTCTTTAGCTTGTCAGCTTCAGTTAGTTCCAGCATTAATCTATAATCTATGCCTGTTTAGTTTTATATCCAAGTGCTCCCATACCTTATAAATTGTAAAACATAGAGAACTCTTTTGGGGCAATTGCAAGAGTGAACACGAGGGACCCTTATGCATGAACTAAAAATGGTGGAACCCATAATTTTTTTTTTTTTTTTGGGAGGGGGGATTGTGGGGAGCTTATTAATGCATATAAGGAATACTATAAGAAGCTCTCTTCACTATGAGCTTTGTCAGAGTCTCACACACTGTTTTAAATTTTTGTTTACTTTTTTTTTTTTTTTTTTTGCAAGATTCAGATTATGAAATGATGGTTTAGATGTGTGCTCAATTTTAACTTTGGTTGTTCAAAATTTTATTGCACCTCATGAATGATGACCCAAGTGAAATTACTTTCTTCTTTTTGTAATTTTATTCTTGTTTAAAAGTACTATAGTGCCGTGCTGTGCCGTGTGTGTACATGCTGTTTATATCTCAATCCTCTTTGTAATTTAAAAATATATCTTGTTTATCGAGTTGAGGAATTTGCTTGTGCAATATAACATGCTTTTTGCAAACAACATTTAGATAATATTTGTAAGAATATTATCTCTGATCATGGCCACTCTTAGTTCTTGTTTCATGTGTAAGCTGGATTTTTGGCTGAATAATCTTGAGGTTCCTTAGTTCGATTTAGTACCTTTATTTACCTTTTCTGATCACAGGTTGTGTGAAATATGTGGTGAGACTGCAAAAAATGTTTCAGATGTTACTGATAATGGATTCAGATTCATGGAAGAGTGGAGTGAAAGTGGATTCATCGACAACGGTAGAACCTCATCCCGCAGGTTGGTTGGATGCTGGCGTGGACAGCCATTTTGTAACTTCTTGATGGCGTGCCTGGTAATAGCTTTTGTTCTGCCATGGTTCTTTCGTGTAAATATGTTCTAGTGAAGGATTCACACACTATTCTTCCCTTCAAATCTTCCTCCCTGCCTATATGATGAGTGCATCATTGGTTCATAGCACATACTTTATCTGAAGGGGTGGCAATGCTTAATTAACCATGTCCAAGTTCACATTTATTAGGGTACATGCGCTCTGAAGCCTTGAAATTTCATTACGAGAAAGTTAACAGTTTGGCAAGTTATGGCCACATATTGTTTCCTTATTACATTCTTTGGATTGGAGTGCTTATGGTGTTCTCAATATAGATTGACACAGCGGGATTACCTCTTTTTTTCCTAAGGGAGAAGAAAAAAGAAGATAATTTACTTGTGGCATAGATGTTATATAGAAACAGTACATAATTCGCTGTAAAACAAGCAAACAGAAAGTGTGTCTCCACATTGTTCCTTTTCTCTTTTTTCATTTTTTATTGTTGACTTTAAGCTAAAGTTCAAGGAGAATCCAATGTCATGCAGTTATCATCAGTGATGTTTATATTTCCTTCTTAATTATTATTTTCAGACGTTGCAAATGTTCTAACCCACCCCAGCAGTTAGGAGAAGCTCCTATTAGCTGCTGAATTGACTGTTTTGACACCCCCCAAAGTTGGAATGTGTATCTAACATTCCAAGGTTGGAAATGAAGCTATGAAAGGAACCGGGTGGCAGAGGCCTAGTCAGTACATCAGCTATCTGAGATTCAGTAGAGACATGCACAGATGGAGTGCACCAGACTGAACTTCGTCCCGAACAACATGGCAATGTATTTTTATATGCTTCGTACGTTCGTGGAAGATCAGGTTAGCTGCGACGTGAAGGGCAGACTGATTATCACAGTAAATAACATCAGGCTTGTCATGGGGAATGCCCATATCATGCAGTAAGTAGAGGATCTGTTGAGCTTCACAAGTTGCTTGATCAAGTGCTCGATATTCAGCTTCATAGCTTTGATTATGCTTAGTTATCACTTCAAAAAAGGGGGGATCAAAATCCAAATCACGTGTCAGTAAAATTCAACCAATAATAAAATTTTGGAACTAGAAAAGAAGACAAGAAAAAACCAATGATAAGATTCATTTCTAAAACCTGAAGTTGAAAAAAATCAGGATTTACCATCCTAATGTACTTGCTTTGTTTGCCAAAGAGCTCATGATAAAGGTTTGCAATTTGCATTAGCCTCGTTCCCAGCAGGCCACCATCTACTACAGTGGCGGGGCTATCCTATTTTTTTAATGAGAGACTAAATATATAAAGTAGTATTTTATAGGCAAAATGAACTTCATTAAAAAGGGAAACATAAGTGGTAAGAATTTAGATACAAAACAATAATTAAAGAAAAATTATAACTTTAACGTGAATTCTGCTCCTTCAAAAAAAAAATGGGGCTATCACTTTCATTTGGTTTCTCTACTTCGTTTGGTAACTTTAACTTTTGTTTCACAATGGGTCTCATTCTGTTTACCAATATAGTAAACGAATTATAAAATAATTCAATAGTATTTTTTAATATAATGGAGAGTATAAAATATTAAATTGAGACAAAAAAAAGTAGCGTGTTTGTGAATTTCTCTCGGTGCTATCTTTTCACTCGGTACTATTAAATATGTTATATTAATATTAATACTAGTATATATATATTTTTGGGGTGGCAAAAAATAACTTATTATTATACTGATCTTTAATATATTTTTTTTGGTAGCAATGGCTGCCTCATTGTAACAAGAGGAACCACCATTGACCATGACCATGCCTATAGTGTAATTGCATGTTGTGATATAGGGTAAAAAGTGTTAAATGTGATATAGGGTAACACCAAACTTTTTTAATTTTTATATTCTTTGGCTTATCACCATTTAATTCATTTTGGTTTATATATAGAGTGGCTTTAATCTTGTAACGGATAGAAAGAGGGAGAGGGAGAGGGCAATGTCAAGTGTGTTGAACTTGAAAAGCATAGCAAACTCGAGCACCTGTCCAACTTATCAGAGCCATAGAGACGAGGCAAACCATGTCAAACTTCGGAATTGTTTCATCTTCTTCAAACAACCTTGGAGAACATGTCTGTTATATTCGAATAAGGACCTTTCTTGTCGTAACAGCGTCGGTGTCTCTGCTGCGTCATTGGCCGAGACCTCTCTCAACGTAACCGCTGACCGAAATGCGAAAATTTGTAAGTTCTGCGAAATGCGTGATCTCAGAAATGCCATGAAATTGCTCACAGGGTCACAAAGATCTGAACTTGCGTTGAACACTTACTGTTCGGCCTTGCAGCTCTGTGCTGAGCTTAAATCTTTGGAAGATGGAAAAAGGGTTCATTCCGTTATCACTTCTCACGGCATGGTAATTGAAGGGGTTTTAGGGGCAAAACTAGTCTTCATGTATGTGAATTGTGGTGATTTGGTTAAAGGGAGACGAATATTTGATGAGATCCTCAATGATAAGGTTTTTCTCTGGAATCTTATGATGAATGAGTATGCAAAGATTGGTGATTACAGGGAAAGTTTGTTTCTTTTTAACAAAATGCAGAAGTTGGGAATTGCAGGGGATTCTTATACATTTACTTGTGTCTTGAAGTGTTTTGCTGCATTGGGAAAGGCAAGGGAGTGTAAAAGGGTGCATGGCTATATTTTAAAACTGGGTTTTGGTTCTTATACTGCCGTTGTTAACTCTCTAATTGCAGCTTATTTTAAATGTGGTGGAGTTGAGAGTGCACATAATCTGTTTGATGAATTGAGTGATCGAGATGTGGTTTCCTGGAATTCTATGATAAGTGGGTGTGTTATGAATGGTTTTTCCAGAAATGGACTTGAGATTTTCATTCAGATGCTGATTTTGGGGGCTAATGCGGATTTGGCCACCTTGGTTAACGTTCTTGTGGCTTGTGCAAATATTGGCAACCTTTCATTTGGTAGAGCTCTTCATGCTTATGGAGTGAAAGCTCGTTTTAGCGGGGAAGTCGTGTTTAACAATACCTTATTAGACATGTATTCAAAATGTGGTAATTTAATTGGTGCAACTGAAGTTTTTGTGAAGATGGGTGAAACAACTATTGTTTCTTGGACTTCGATCATTGCTGCTTATGTACGAGAAGGTCTATACGATGATGCTATCCGATTGTTTGATGAAATGCAAAGCAAAGGGGTTAGGCCAGATATTTATACTGTCACAAGCATTGTTCATGCTTGTGCTTGTAGCAACTCTTTGGATAAAGGAAGGGATGTGCACAATTACATTATAAAGAATAACATGGGGTCGAATTTGCCAGTTGCTAATGCTCTCATGAATATGTATGCAAAATGCGGAAGCATAGAAGAAGCTCATTCAGTTTTCTCTCAAATTCAAGTTAAGGACATTGTCTCATGGAATACGATGATTGGAGGTTATTCACAAAATTCACTTCCCAATGAAGCTCTAAAACTGTTTTTGGACATGCAAAAACAATTAAAGCCTGATGACATTACAATGGCTTGTGTGCTTCCAGCTTGTGCAGGCTTAGCAGCTCTAAACAAAGGAAGAGAGATACATGGGCACATATTAAGAAGAGGGTACTTTTCAGATTTGCATGTAGCCTGTGCGCTTGTCGATATGTATGCAAAGTGTGGGTTACTAGTTCTAGCACAGCTACTGTTTGATATGATTCCTAAAAAGGATCTGGTCTCATGGACTGTTATGATATCTGGATATGGCATGCATGGATTTGGAAATGAGGCAATTTCCACTTTTGACAAGATGAGGATGGCAGGTATTGAGCCTGACGAGTCTTCCTTTGCTTCCATACTTTATGCTTGTAGTCATTCTGGATTACTGAATGAGGGGTGGAAATTCTTTAACTCCATGAAAAGTGAATGCAGCATCGAACCGAAGTTAGAACACTATGCCTGTATGGTGGATCTCCTTGCCCGCTCTGGAAATCTATCAAAGGCATACAGGTTCATTGAGACTATGCCAATTAAACCAGATGCTACAATTTGGGGTGTCTTGCTTTCTGGGTGCAGGATCCATCATGATGTGAAGCTAGCAGAAAAAGTGGCAGATCATATTTTTGAACTAGAGCCAGACAACACAAGGTATTATGTTCTTCTAGCAAATGTCTATGCAGAAGCAGAAAAGTGGGAAGAAGTGAAGAAGTTACGAGAAAGGATCGGTAAACGGGGATTCAAACAGAATCCAGGCTGTAGTTGGATAGAGGTTCGAGGAAAATTTAATATCTTTGTTGCTGGCAACACCAAACACCCTCAAGCCAAAAGGGTAGACTCGTTGCTGAAAAAATTGAGAATGCAAATGAAGGATGGAGGTTACTCTTCTAAGTTGAGGTATGCATTGATTAATGCAGATGATATGGAGAAGGAAGTGATTCAGTGTGGGCACAGTGAGAAGTTAGCCATGGCTTTTGGTATATTAAATTTGCCACCTGGGAGGACTGTTAGGGTCACCAAGAATCGAAGAGTATGTGGGGACTGTCATGAGATGGGGAAGTTCATGTCCAAAACAACCAGGAGGGAAATTGTATTGAGAGATTCAAACCGGTTTCACCATTTCAAGGATGGTTTATGTTCTTGCAGAGGTTTCTGGTAAATCTTTGGAAAAATTGAATAGAGAGGAAGTTCTTCATTATCAATTTATCCTCCTCTTCAGGAGAATTGATGATTAACATAGCTTCCAATCGCGGATTTAAAAAAGGTCCCCGACCGCGATCTAGGTGACGACATCAATGTTTTTGATGTCTCTGCGACTTCAATTGAGGCTGCATTAGCCACATTTGACCGTAATTTTTCGCAATATCAATGATCGCGACGCAACCCCGATTTAAAACCTTGTTTCCAATCACATTTCTCTTTCTGGTATAAGACACAACATAGATTAGGTTATATGGTCAAGGCCAAAGTACGTACAGAGTCACTTGTTTAAACTTTGGGATATGTTTGAGGCAATTGAAGGTAGTGTGTTTGGTTGATAAGTTAAAATAGAACAGAACAGGATGTATGAGTTCTATTTTGTGTTTGATAACACAATAAAGTATTACATTTTGGTTTCACTAAAAAGGTAAAACCAAAGAGAACAGAGCGCAACAGGTAGCCGCCGTTGCAGGGATCTCTAATTGGGATTCAGATGCCCCATATTTTTTCTGAAAATAGATGTGTGGCACTGTGGCAGGATGTTATGACTTGTGCTAGTGGTCAAAGTTTGCTTTGAGATTCCAACTTTCAATTCTGATTTCTGACAATGTTAAACAATCTTGACTCTTAAGAAGGGAGCCACGCCAGAGTTTTACTGAATGGTGACGTGTTTTTGGGTTGTCCTAGTTATATATATATATATATACACATATATTTGACTAGAATCCTAGGTATATTTTAGATTCAAATTGTTCTCCATTAGCATCTGAATCAGCTGAAACATTATATATTCACATTCAGATTTTTGAAATCATAATAAAATGCATAATATATATATATATATATATATATACACGCTTAATAAATTATGTGATTAATAAAATTTACTTAGGCTCGGTTTGGTAAGATCAAGAAGTTAACTTATACTACCTCCGATCTTATAAGCTTGTTTAACTGAATAAAAGGTGTTTGATAAACAAACTTATCACACTTGCTTATAGCTATTTTGGTTGGGTTGGGTAAAATTAAGTTATAAGATAGCTTATAGCTGAAAAGCTAGCTGATAGCTTATAGCAGAAAAACTAGCTAAAAACTCGATTTGGTTCTTTATCTTATTATTTGGTTTCATTTTGGTCTCTCCATGTGTTGACTCAACTGCCAGATCAGCGGTTAACTGCCATGTAAGCTAACACTAATGGCGTTAGTAACGGAAGGATCAACATGATATAACGTTGTTAACTTAAGGGACCAAAAAGGAACAAGTAATATATAAGAGACCAAATTGAAAACTAAAATAAAGTTAAAAGACTAAAAATGTAATTTAACCTAAATTTTATTACAAACTAGTAACATAACCGTGTTTACGCATGGGTCGCGCGACATTGGTTGCTAAGAAATCCTGTATTTGTTTTTTTACTACTGCAGCATAAATGTAGGTATATAAAAATCAAAGCTTCATTGTGATTAGCTTCAGATTTATTTCATACTTATACTGTAAATATAAATTTTCTTCTAATATGATAGATGAAACCGTTATACTAATAATGTGTAATGCATGGTTATAATTTTCCTTCACATTTGATACCAAGACTCATTTAAAATAAAACATTTGATGATTGCTAAATATGTCAAAAGCACAAATATCTCATACATGTGCATCATGTCACAAAATCACAAATATTCCATATATAACATAGAGGATAATAGTTGATCCCTTAGTAACATAGCATAAACATGTCCACATAATATTTTGACAATACATAAAAAATATCATGAAACATACACCATATTCACAACATAAACAGTTAAACAAATCATAATATATAGACAAATACCTGATAAATGACTGATTACCAGATGAAAACTATATATAGCTATTAAATATTACATATATTTAGGAAGACAATAAAGAAATGATATTCTAAGTCTGAGTGTATAATAACAGTAAGTAAATGTGCTGAGATATTGAATTGAAATTAATGAAAGTAATGTTATTATAAACATATCATACGAATACAAAAAATTTACTTTTTTTAGTTCTTTTGTATTACTATGGAATGCTATTATGAAAATCAATTTATTCTTTTGGAGTTAACCCTCAATTTAGTCCCTAAACTAACACTCTCTCCTCCTTAGTCCCTAAAGTATATGAAAATAATAAGTAGTCCTTAAAGTTTTTGAAATCCATCAAATTAGTCCCTAAAGTTTTATACGTAATCCCTTACAGGGACTAATGAGAATGATTTCACAAAACTTTAGGGACTAATTTGACAGATTTTACAAATTTTAGGGACTACTTGTTATTTTTCATACATTTTATGAACTAAATAGGAGAGAGGGTGTTAGTTCAATGACTAAATTGAGGGTTTACTCAATTCTTTTATATTACTAAGTTCTTTTGAATTACTATAAAAATCAACAAAATGTACAATAGAATTCAAAGTTGGAAAAATCTTAAGTCTGAAATAAGAATGTGGTTTTCCTTACCGTAAAAGTTAATATATAATAAGGCAACAAAAAAAAAAGGAATGAAACAAACAAAGAAAGGAGTTTTGTTTGATATAATAAGGGTTTTCTTTACGTTTGCTTCAAACTCAAATTAAGTTCTTAGTCTATCATTTTCTTTTGATAAGCTTTCTGCTCTATCACTCTCTAATCTTTCAAATTCAATGGTTTGCAACAATTTAGTCATTGTTTTTCCCTTCTTCCTCTATAGCTTTTTCAAATTCGGTTCCATCTGCATTTTTGAACCACTCTCATGACAAAACCTGCACAATGTTACAATGTTATCAAGTCTCAACCATTCCTCATGACTTGCGTTCTATGCAAAAACAAATAAAAAAACTACATAAACCAATAAATAACGGTATTGCATCACCTTCATAACATGACAATATGACATTAATTGTGTTGTCAACTAAATGCGGCAGATTCATAATATGGCATTAATTACAAATGATTCACTTATTTTAATAACTACCGATATACTACTCATCAACATGATAACTTGGTCATCGAGGGATATATCAGTGTCCATTCTCTTCATAACCATTTGTATTCCTCCTTTCCCTCAAACAATCTTGGACTATACAGAAATAGCACATGTAGGCTTCACTACAAATTTGCCTATAGATCCTGCGAAGTGCATGTCTGTGAAGTGCTTATCGAACCGCCTTCATTAAGCGTGCCTTGCACAATGAACACGCTTGCTTTTTATGGTTAAAAAGAAAAGAAGAAAAACTTATGTACACGCTTGCTTGTTATCTTAATCAGAAAGCTGCATCTACAAATTTGGAAAGTCAATAATTAAAGTGATAATCACTAAGAACAGTTCGGTTTCTTTAGGCAGCAAGGGCCGATTTCCATTTCAATGATGGTGTCATGCTTTGCTAGCACAATGAACAGGGTATCTCTGTTATCATAACTTAGCACTTAATGTTGACGCTTGGGGTCACTTGCTATCATTATGTACTGTGCTTGCAATATACAGCTCATGTAGGAATCATTTGTCGTGTAAATTAAAGCAAATGGAAACTGCAAGAATCAACATTACAAACAAAGCTATTTTAATTGAAGCTTGAATTATGCATCTTAACTAACAATGTGCATGCCATTAGGGTTAATGACATTGACAGTTCACTTATCAGGTATCATAAAAAATGCATAGCTAAATGTCAAAATATGTTGAACTCATGACTTGAACTGTTTACCGACTTAAAATTAGTTAAGTTGTTTTAACCGCGGTCTAATCTGTTGACCCATTTATGTTCGCAAATTGTCCTTGATTGAATAGTCGAGTGGTAACCTATAAGTCCATTAATTTTTTTATCTGTTCTTAAAGTATATTTTTCCATGGTTTAAATTTTGATCTCTCCTTTCATGATATAATTTGATTATCTGGAAACTGTGTAGCATATGACGGATCGTGGATATTTGAACATTCCAATCTAATTTGGATACGGAAACTTCATTCTAGTAATGAAAAGGCAGCTCATGAAAGGACAAGACATGCATTGGCTCAAATTGATTTATGAGACTTTCCTTAGTTTATTGATCAATTTTAGTTAGAACACTACTCATATACAATAAAATAAGCATGAAGGGGCAGCTCAAGTGGTAAGTTGAATGATCTTAAAGAGTTGAAGATTAGGAAGTTGGGGGTTCGATCTCCACTCCCCCCACTAACAAGGAGTAATTACTAATTTATTAATGTTTACCATTAAAAAAAAAGCTTGGGCTTTATAACTATCCATTCGCTTGCTTGGCCTTTTGTCCCTCTCTTAAGCCAAGTCAATAAAAAACTTCATGCTCAAGTTGTGCCAACAAATAACGGCATCATTACATACTTTACCATCCTGTAGCCATATAGGCACTTCATATATCGAAAGGGCGCTGTGTATTGGTAGATAATAACTGCACCCGTACTCAACAAGTAATATAGGAATATAAGGGATTCCAAGATATTGCCGCATGAGAAATTTTTTTTTTTTTTTGACAACTATGAGTTTCACCAAATCAACATTTAATTTAATAAATGAGATAAATGATTGAGTTACAATGATTATGACACATAACAAAAAGGAAAATGAGATAATCTACGAATGCAAGAAACAACAATCATAAGCAAGGAATCAAATATGTACATCTAAGACAAATACTAGAATAATAGACTCTTTAAATTACACAAATGCATATTGGAAATGCAACTAGAAAGACTCTTCAAAATTTTCATTTAAACAGTGTAAAGTATAATTTGAAAAATGGGACAAGACTTGTGAACGGAACTTAATGGCCAGTTTGGACAAAATCCAAAAATTTAGATTGCTGAATTAGAGTCATCCAAAATCTTTACCAAAAAATTCATTTATTTCTTTACCCAAAAAAAAAAGAGTCATCCAAAATAATCCAGCGCATTTGAGTCAATAACTCAATTAAGTAATTAATAAGATATTTTAAGGAGTTTAATTAAGCATTTATCTATAATTTATTATACTGGAACTTATTGAAATAAGTTATTTATATATCTTATTATCATAAAAAAAAATTATATCTTATTGAAATAATTTATTCATAAGTATATAGACATATTATAAATTATTTTTATAAGTATATTGAAACACTAATATAAATATTTTGAATATAATATAAATTTAAATAATTCTTAATATATGATCAGTTCTCACAAAAAATATCATCAAATAACTTTATTTTAATGTACAATTTTTTTAAAATATAAAAAAAATATTGAATCTAAGCCTTGTATTTATAAGTGTCTAATTTATCTAAAATTTGACTTGTATGACACGTGATTTGAGGGTTTGATTGGATTGCAGAGGGAGATCCGTAGACAGTCTCTATGAAGATTCTATCGCTTAATGCAAGAGGGGTGTGCGACCGATCAAAAAGGAGCAGGATTCGGTCTGTCATAATTTCAGGGAACTTTGAGGTATGTTTTATTCAAGAAACCAAGTGTGTAAAGATGCTGGATAGTATAGTTTACAGTGGGGTGGTAACGATGTAGAATGGGTGGCAATTAACTCAGTGGGTCAATCCAGTGGATTATTGTTGATGTGGAAGAGGGGTTTGTTCATAGTAAGTAGCCAATTTCAGGGTGTTGGCTTTTTGGGTCTATCTGTTAATTGTGGAATTGCTGGGAAG